>OU830600.1:25838970-28338970 GCA_917563855.2 Limnephilus lunatus | reverse complement strand
CAGACCTAAATAGCTAAGAACTTCGCCGCTTTTTCTTCCCCATCTACTTCGCCTCCCCACTACATTCAGCTTCACAATACACCACAATTGGGAACGCCATAGTCTCACTAGCTAGAGGAGAGGAAGTTCTAGGTAGGAAAAAAGATTAGGGGTGGCTGGCAGGCGTAAACATAAATATACCAATCCCGGCGTAAGTAGGTAGGTACTATTGGATTCGTACTTTCGTGAATCTGTCAGGGCATGGAGAGATGGAAAGTATGATTATTATTGTAATTGGAATTGGCAGTAGTGAATAATAATACCACGTTGTGATTTCTACCACGCGTTTATAATGTTTATATATTATATTGCCTGGCGCGGTTACTTTGTCCCGGTGACTAGCTGTCATTGGATCCGAGGAACCGGCTATTTTTAGAACTAGTTCCTATCGGATTTATAAAATCATCACCAATACTTAAACTGGGTGAAGGCGAGCCAAGAGCCGCCCGCAGGGCCTACCCTCAAAAACTTGGGGAGCGGGTTTTTATCTGCTAGTAAATTTTTATTATACAGAAGAATGCTCTACAAATCTTGTCGGTTATTTTAATAGGACGTTATTTGTTTGACGGCAGACCTACTTATTTTCTACCTCAAATAAACTGACATCGTATGAACTGGTTTATCCATCACGATTAATTTTAGATTTGCCTAAGCGATGAAATCATTAGCATATCAATATCTCTTAATTTATCACGAATATTATAATACATTTTGTTATTAGTTTTAAGGTAAATGGTACACATTAATAATTATCGATGGTGTCATCTAAAAACCCCGACGACATAAGTACCTACCTACAGATATCAGCGAGGTGATTAGCAAAACCCAACGTATTTTTGACCTGGCATTTAAATGTTAAATCTACCACTATAATTGATAGATACGTTTTTTGTATCATAGTTTAAATAGCGACGCTAATGTGTATCTGTGTTAGGGTGACCATGATTCATTTGAGTATAAACCAACGGAAGGGGTAGGTACCTGTGTAACTAAATTTACCTATAAGATTTTTTAAACGAATTTAACATTTGCCCACTCCTCAATATTTATCTTTCCAGAACGTCCACTCCTTCCTTTCCTAAAAAAATTCCCTCCACTCAGCATTCCATTGTACCGCAGTGGGAGGGATGGATTCATACGTCCGTCAATTCTGGAGACACTGCCCCCAGATTTCTACCAATCCCTCATTTATTTTTCCTTCCCAGATCATCCTCTCCTTCCTTTCCTCAAAAATTTCCCTCCAAACAGGATTCCTTGTACCACCATTGGAGGGATGGATTCAAAGGTCCGTCGCTCCTGGAGACACTGTCCCCCAGATTCCTACCGTCCCTCATACCTTTTTCCTTCCCAGAACATCCTCTCCTTCCTTTAAACAAAAATTTCCCTCCACACATGGCTTTTCGTTCTACCGCAGTGGGAGGGATGGATTCATACGTCCGTCAATCCTGGTGATCATGATCCTCAGATTTCTACCAATTTCTCATAAGTATCTACCTTTTTCCTTCCCAGAACATCCTCTCCTTCCTTTAATCAAAAATTTCCCTCCACACTGCATTCCCTTCTACCGCAGTGGGAGGGATGGATTCATACGTCCGTCAATCCTGGAGACACTGACCCCCAGATTTCTACTAATTTCTCATAAGTACCTTTTTCCTTCCCAGAACATCCTCTCCTTCCTTACCTCAAAAATTTCCCTCCAAACAGGATTCCTTGTACCGCAATGGGAAGGATGGAATCATACGTCAATCACTCCTGGAAACACTGACCCCGGATTCCTACCCATCCCTCATATTTTTTTCCTTCCCAGAACGTTCTCTCCTTCCTTTCCTCAAAAACATCTCTCCAAACGCATTCCCAAAGATGAAAAATAATACCCCCCAGGGCCTCCTGTGGACAATCAAAATGCACACCTTTCCCCTCCGTCAAGTTTCAATTGTCAATTCCTTCAATTGCCTTAGTAAACAATCAATCAGTAATAATTGTCAGTTGCATCAATCCATCAATCGATAATTGCGTAAAATGACCTAACTATCGCAAATTTATATTAATTTTCTTCAGATGTTTTAAAAATTGTATTTGAAATGAAAAAAAACTGCACAAAACGGTTGGTCGCCCTAAACCACGAGAACATTTTATTCGTACAAAATCTTGAAGTATCGTGATATAAGAGATGACTTGTTTAGAGGGTGATGGGGAATCCCAAAACGTCAAAACACAACCAGGTGTGGAATGGCTACAAAAAGCCATTACGGTCGCAAAAAACCCGAACACAATAACTAATCGTGGCGTGTTTTTTTAGGATTGTTGCCCATCTTGCTCGGCTTCGTTTGAGCGTGGAAACCATAACAATAATTATTTTATAATTATAACAGTCATGAAGATACAAATGATTCACGAAACATTCAAAAAAATACTTAAGTAGGTACCTATCTAACATAATTATTATCGTGATTAGGAGTAACGCGGGCGGCGCGTTTTGTTTATGCAAACGTGTTTTCAGATTTTCTCTATGTATTTTGATACTACTGCATGTATGTTTTATATCGTATAGATGTCAACAGTATGTCGGTATGATTTTAGATTTTCACGACTAAAAAAAGTATTTTCGTTATTTATTGTTGGGGTGTTACGCCGTGTTGCGCTACCTCGATCTTTAGTCAACGTTTCGGACAGGGTTGCATTATCCTTCAAAGTTCCAACATTTAAAAACTTATTTGTGAAAAAAACATTATAAAAGAAAAAAATCGACAGCGGTAGAAGCGAAACTTTACCAAAATAATCTCAACCAATAGGACTTGAAAAGTGAGGTCATAATCCATGGAACTAAAATCCAATGGAAGCGGCATACCTA
Organism: Limnephilus lunatus; assembly: GCA_917563855.2. NCBI lineage: Eukaryota > Metazoa > Arthropoda > Insecta > Trichoptera > Limnephilidae > Limnephilus > Limnephilus lunatus. The sequence goes on along the minus strand of OU830600.1, from coordinate 28,336,080 downwards.
ACTCAGAATGTATAAAACCGCCAAAACCAGTGTAGCTCTAAAAATTTGTGGCCGCCGGGAAGTGGGGATACAGACGGGGTAAAGGGGCCAGCGTGCGGGGGGAGGGCAGCCGCCAGGAGATAAGGGCCGAATTGGGAACGGGCTTTACATTTTTTTTTTATTATTAAAAAAAACGTTCGTAAATTTTTTATAAATTTTGAACATATGTATAATAGTTGTTTTCTGAACAGGGAATGGTGGTGAAAAATAAGTAATGAAGAAAAGGGAAGTACTTAACAAAAGACTTTTGAGTAAGTTAAGTAATTTGAGACTACATTATTTAATTTTTAAAATGTCCTGATGTATGTTACTCATCCAGACCACAAACAATCACATAAAAAACAGACATATCGTGACAATAATTCGAAAACAAAAACCTAACGGAAGATACGATTATCTGACCAATGTCATGTTGAATTATTCCGACTGATGACGAAACTTATTACTGTTGGATACTAAAAAATATTTTGCTGACACCAGATGTTCATCAAAAAAATTATTCAAAGCATCAAGAGTTTATACTGCTTTCATCAATTCAGGATGGTAGACATATACAAGTTCACCCTACAGGCTCGTCGGATACATAGATAATATATCATACTCCCAGGTGTCCGGCAGTCAAATGATCCCCGTCTTCATGATATTGTCGAAAACAAAGAAATTTTGCTGCCACCAGCTACCCAGCACCTAAATAATTTACACAACATTGTCGGATATCAAGATATATCTATAATTAAAAATGACAATTCCAAAACCAACATTGACCTTATTATGAGTAGAACTAAAATTCACGTGCAATATGTCAACAAAAAAGTGCAATCAACAATAACTAAATATATATATTTTTTAATGTGATCACCTCACAAGAATCCCAACAGCTCCATTCTGGAGACTACGGCATCCCCAATTGGGGTATGTTGTGAGGCTGAAGGCAAGTGAGGAGGGGAAGGATATGGGGAAGAGGGAGGTGGGGAAATACCCGACTATTTAGATCTAGTCTCCAAATACGGCTAAAGCTACGTTTTAATTCTAATTGTTGGTCACTCAGCCGAATAACCGAACAACTTCTAACCCCGCCTTTAGCTGTTCAACACATACCATTTTTTTATGTTTTTGTAGAAAAAAAATGTCACAGAAGACCAAACTTTCAATTACATTTTTTACTCCAAATAATGTCAGGAATCACTGATTAGAGTAAGTCAAGTACGTCCCTTAACACCCTATATATATACACACACACACACGTATATATATAACATAAAATTCGAATATTTATTTATATATATGTAAATAACAAATAATCGAATATGTACATATGAATAATACATAATCGAATATATATATATGAGGGGAAGGAGATAGGGAAGAAGAAGGTGGGGAAGTACCCGTCTATTCAGATCTTGTCAACAAACATAGCTAAAGCCATTTCAAGCAACATTTCAATTATTATGGGTGGTCTTACACCAGGGCGATACTGATAGTATGTTCCACCTGGAACTTGACGGAAATATACCTTATATTATTTTTAATTATTAAATTTTGAGAACACAAATCAATCGAATAAAATTTATCTGTGCGCACCGGGATTTGAACCCGCGACCTCCGGATTGCTAGTCAAGAGCTTTTCCCCTCGACCACGGGGGCATGTCAATGTGAATTTTACATAACAATACAGTGATTATTTTATTTTATTTTATATAATATTATAATCAATAATTATCAGCCTGAAACACTCATCTGCATTGAAAAAATCTTCCGAGAAAAGATACTGGCCGCCAACGGGAATTGAACCCGTGACCATCTGATTGCCGGTCAGCAGCTCTGACCACTGAGCTATGGCGGCTTATCAAATACCCGCCAAATAATTCAATATATACTAGTGTTTCATTCGACAATTACTCATTATTACATTTTTCCAACTGAAAACAACCAACTTTATTTTTGTGAGAGAGGTATTTTTAATAGTAAATCTCCCGCTAGGTGGCGTCGAGACTAATTATGTCTGCATTTTTTGCTGAAATACTTTAACTTGTCAAATATTAATTATTATTTTTAATTGATAAACTAACGTTTAAACAAGATTTTTATGCATAGCACAAAGGGTGGATAACAAATATTATAATCAATAATTATCAGCCTGAAACACTCATCTGTATTGAAAAAATCTTCCGAGAAAAGATACTGGCCGCCAACGGGAATTGAACCCGTGACCATCTGATTGCCGGTCAGCAGCTCTGACCACTGAGCTATGGCGGCTTATCAAATACCCGCCAAATAATTCAATATATACTAGTGTTTCATTCGACAATTACTCATTATTACATTTTTCCAACTGAAAACAACCAACTTTATTTTTGTGAGAGAGGTATTTTTAATACTAAATCTCCCGCTAGGTGGCGTCGAGACTAATTATGTCTGCATTTTTTGCTGAAATACTTTAACTTGTCAAATATTAATTATTATTTTTAATTGATAAACTAACGTTTAAACAAGAATTTTTTGCATAGCACAAAGGGTAGATAACAAATATTATAATCAATAATTATCAGCCTGAAACACTCATCTGCATTGAAAAAATCTTTCGAGAAAAGATACTGGCCGCCAACGGGAATTGAACCCGTGACCATCTGATTGCCGGTCAGCAGCTCTGACCACTGAGCTATGGCGGCTTATCAAATACCCGCCAAATAATTCAATATATACTAGTGTTTCATTCGACAATTACTCATTATTACATTTTTCCAACTGAAAACAACCAACTTTATTTTTGTGAGAGAGGTATTTTTAATACTAAATCTCCCGCTAGGTGGCGTCGAGACTAATTATGTCTGCATTTTTTGCAGCAAAAAATGCAGACATAATAAATTAATTCAAATAAAGTGGCGTTTTACAAAGTGTGTTTTTTCATTTAATATTTCAAAAATCAGTTGTGTAAAATTAACAACTGTTCTTTAGAAGGGGGGTAAATGGGTAAATATGTGAAAAGAAGTAAAAGGGGGTAAAATTTTAACCAGTTTATTAGTAAGTCCCTTAGAGAATCTACATACCTATAAGCACACCGGATGTAATTTAAATTTTATTTTATTTGTACAACACTGATTTTTTTTTAAATTTCGTATTAATCTAGTACACCGTACACCACAATAACAACACAAGCAAGATCTTTTTTTAAAACGATTTACCTCTACGGTACTGTAGGTACACGTTTACAAGGTAGAAGGTACACGTTCAAAAGCATTGAGGTATATAAATCAATGTGTAGGTGAGGTATATAAATCAGTGTATATATATCGATGTTCAAAAGTAAAAAAAATGGTATTCCGATTTATGAAAAATGGTTCAATTTTGTAATATCCAAGGGGTCGTCCATTAATCAAGTGATGTTTTTTAGCACCTTTTTGAGCCCCTCCCCCCCCCCTGGTGATATGTGGTGAGGTTTTAGGCTAGCTCTCCCCCCCCCCCCCAAAAAGTCACGTGTATTTTTTTTAGTACAAAGTATAGGACGTTCACCTTTAGAAATCGTGCGTTCAATGAAAAATAAATACACGTGATATCTCATTTTATCCCCGCCGCCCCCTCGTGATGTTTCGTAATTTTTTTTCGACCTTCCTCCCCCCCCTTTCGAGCCTCACGTGATTAATGGACGACCCCCAACGATATTTACAAATAAATCCGGTTTTAAAATTGTATGATAAAAATTATAATGTATAGTATTGCCGTTCAAAGATGGCGCCACTTTAGTTCGCAGTTCACATACGGACGTTTTCAAAAGGGAGGTTTAATCTCGGCTTTCCGGTTATTCAGTATCGCTTCTCGGCCTGTTGGCTAAGATCAAAGTGTAGTATCTGTTCTTATCAGCTTAATATCTGATAGTTCCCGCAATGCGGGACCAGTATATTAAACTGATTTTTGGAATGTGACGGGATGTTCGGGGCTTGCTCCACTCCTGTCGCGGGTTGGCCCGGCATTGCAGTGCCGCCGGGATCGGCCCATCTTGAAGTATATCGACTCGAGTTATGACGCTATGAGTCTGCGTAGACGAAGGCAGCGTTGCAAACTACGTCTGTTTACGTGTTTACGTAGATCTACGTATTTTAGGTCCTTCCTGAACATCTACTGACGTCAGTCCAGAATCTACGTATCTTTTGTCAAATTGTACAAATTTGCAAAATAACGTAACTCATTAGGCTGAAGAAGCATATTTTCCGTTACTTTACGGTAGGGATGTCGAAAGTGAAAAAAAATATCGATACATCGATGTATCGATATTTATTAAAATATCAATATCGACATCGATATTTCGAGGAAAAAATATCGATACATCGATATATCGGTCAAATTTTCAAAAGATTTTGCGTTTTTAAAATATAAGTGTATTCGGCTCAATATTATCAATAGTAATTTTAATACACAATGTACAAACTCAATAAAAAGAAGATATTTTTATCAGTATTCCTTTTTATTGGGCAATAATTACAAAAATATCAATAACTGAAAAGCTATCTTACCAGTATTTTGTCCGGTAGCGAAAGTAAAAAAATTCTGCTCTTTACATGCTCCACTGTCAGCCGGCTCCTATTGTTAGGAACCTCCAAATTTACGGCAGTTTACTTTTTTTCCGTTCGTTCCTATACGGTTTTGGATTCTAGTGACTTTAGTTATATAAATAATTAAAATATATCGTTTTTGGTACAATTTTCGATATAGTATATTTTGTATCGAAATATCGATATATCGGATCAAAATATATCGGCTAAAAGTATCGATATATTAAATTAAAAATATCGATACATCGATATATCGATACTTTTTCAACATCCCTACTTTACGGTGGCGCCCCCGTCGGCGGGGCAAAGTATATGGCGCGGACTCCAATAAACGTTCCGTTTCATACTAGAGTCCACCCCGGGGTTGGGGGTTGGGATTTGGGATGTCTAGGGAAATTTCCCTAGATCTAGGGGAGAAAAATATTTTTAGGCAAAAGGGAAATCAGCACAAATCTAGGAAATTTTTGAACTACATCTTCTTCTTCAATGGCGCTACAGCCCATTTCGAGCCTTGGCCTCCTTCAAAATAAGCCTCCACCGCCCTCTGTCCTCGGCCGTCGTCTTCCAATCTGCAACATGGAGTAATCCTCTTGCATCCTTCCTGACATCATCCTCCCATCTCAGTCTAGGTCTGCCCGCCTTTCGTTTTTTTTTTTTTTTTTTTTTTTTTTATATGTAATACCGCACAAGAGTCCCAACTGCTCCCCTCTGGAGCCAGTGCGACTATGGCATCCCCAATTGGGGTATGTTGTGAGGCTGATGATAGGGGAGGGGAAGGAGATGGGAAAGAGGAAGGTGGGGAATTACCTGGCTATTCAGATCTGGTCACTAAACACGGCTTAAGCCATTTCAAGCAACGTTTCAATTCTGAATGGTGGTCTTTCACCAGGGCGATACTGAGAGTATCTTCCACTCTGGAACGTGCGCAAATATACTTAATAAATTATTTTAAATGACTTATTGTGAAAAAACACAAATTAATCAAATAAAATTTTGCGCACGCCGGGATTCGAACCCGCGGCCTCCCGTTTCATTGTCCTGAATCCTCCCGGGTGTCCTGTCAGAACCTTCTTCGGTACTCGTGTGCTTGGCATTCGGTGCACATGTCCGGCCCATCTTAATCTTTGGAGCCTTAAATGGGTGGAGAGTCTGGGCTGGGAGCTTGATAAATATCATAGAGCTCATTGTTGTGGCGGATTCTCCATGCCTCTCCCTCTCGCACCGCTCCTAAGATTCTTCGCAGTACCCTTCTTTCGAAGATGTCCAGCTGTTCTGCTGACTTTGCTGTCAGTGTTCCCGCCTCACATCCATAGGCCAAGACCGTTCTGATAATTGTTTTATATAAGGTTATTTTGGTTTTCCTATGGACGTTTCGTGATTTGAACACTGGCAGCAACGCGAAGTAAGTGTTGTTAGCGGCTGTGATGCGCTTTCTTACTTCTACTGGGTCTTCATTGTCCTGCGTTATGATGGAGCCCAGGTAGGTAAACTCTTCGACCACTTTGAAATTATAATTGTCTTTAAATTTCACTTTATCTTTTATTCTGCGGTGAGGGGTTCTGGTTTGCATCATGATTTTTGTTTTATTTTCATTGATTTGCAACCCCACCTCTTTTGCCGCAGTCTCCAAAGGGTCAAACACATCTCTTACAGCCTGTAGGGATCTTCCGACAATGTTAAGGTCATCTGCGTAGCCAACTATTTGATTGCTTCTGTAGCAGATGTTTGAATCGGTACTGATCATTGTCTTCCTAACGACGTGCTCCAGTACAATATTAAAAAGGGTAGGTGCTAAGCCATCACCTTGTTAAAGCCCCTGTTTTGAACTACATATTACTATTAAAAAATATATATTGGAGTTTTAATCTTCTACTTCCCGGTAAAATACACAATTTCAGACAAAGGCATCGCTAGGTTATTTATCGCTAGTATTTGAGCTTAACTGTTTACTCCATATACATGTTTTTTCCTAAATATTGCCTTTTACCCTTCGACCAAGTATACCCTAGACAAGCCCTCTCATAGTAACAATCAGAATAAAATAACACCAGTAACAGTAATTTCGCAACAAAACTCTCCTTCCAATTCCGCCGTCTTGCATACAGAGCTCCCGGCAATAACCAACTGACCGCCAAGTTATCCTATTGTGTAATTCTGTCAAACTAATACATCAATAGTTGTTCACGGATTGGCCGCATGAACAATATCCACAAGCCGTGCTGTATACAGTGGTTTTCAAAGTGGGGGTCACGAGACATTCATAAATTTAATTGGAAAAAAATATTTCTTTACTTTATTTTGACAAGCGATTCAATTTTGGAGGCCAGTATGGGTACCGCCGCCTCGGGAACCATTTATTGGATAACCAACGCCTCTGCCATAGGTCACCCCAAGTGATTCGCTTCGTTTGGTAACTAAGCAGGGGTGCCCGGGTTAATGGAGTGATGTTTGTCCAGGTCTTGGCGGCAGATGCGTCTGCATTTTTTTTCTGTTGGTTCGTAAGCTTAATGAGTTTATTAAAAAAACCAATCATCATTTGCTTGAAAACATTTACGAAAAAATCATCTTTTTACCGCCCAAGTTGGCTACCCAAGTTGGTTGCTCATCATTAACACAGTGATATAAAATCTGTGTTTTATGTATTTTAAAGGTTTCCGTTTTACAAAATAACAAAAATTATCTTGACGAAATATTGTACTTATAAATATTGTAATTACAAACGAAAATAAACTAACACCATTTAATGGTTTGACCTTGAACGTAGTAAAAATTTTGTCTGGCAATTTTTGCCCTTTTTGAATCAACCGCCAAAATTTAACATTTCCAAATGAAAAAAATCGATATCATTCATTGTTTTGGCATTGCGGATATAAAATTTTCAGCTGCGGCTTTTTTTTTACCCTCTTTGATAGTTAAATTAAACAAATAATGTTTTATAATTATAATATTAATATATATATAATAATAAAACGGGTATCCTTCCCAGTTGGACAGACAAAGTATCACTTGTAATGTATTTAATATATATGTATATAAATAAATAAATAAATTAAAAAAAAAAAAAATAATATGTAAAGCAGGTTTGCGACTCCACCGACAAAAAAGTTAACCAGGTTATGTTGTACATACCCTCCCACCAAGGTCCGCATAAGTACATAATAATAATGAATACATTAATAATACTTTGACTAAAAAGGTTGATCATTCCTAAAAAAACAGCTGGTGGTGAATTTATGTAATTATAATTATAATTTATGGAAATAATATAATTTATTTTATTACTAAAAGCGGGTCGCGCTTTAAAAAAGTTTGAAAACTCTTCCAAATTGTGATACTAGCCCTCCTTGTATGTATTAGTAGTCGAACACAGGCAGTGCGGTGATTTGATGACGTAGGAAACTTTGATGGCAACAAAAGTAATTCTGTAACATTATTACGTTTATGAAAACGCTGTCTAAAAGACATATGTAAGGTCTATTTTTTTGTTGTAGTCAGATAGCTGACTACATTTTCAAAAATAAAGTCCGCGGTGTGTACTTTGTACAACATTCGGAAGTTAGATATTTTTGTGTTTGAAAAAATTAACTCCGGTGCGGACGGCTGGAACACAAATTGGTTTCGGTGTAGACCTTGTAGACCGATAAAAGGTACAACACAAAGCACTATGCGATCTAAACGGTGCAAAACAATGCAGGCACTTTTTCATAAATGGGCCGTGAGCCTGCTTTTGCTGGCTTCTGGGGTCATTTTGCATTTCACAGGGCGCGTCTAGATATCATACGTCAATGCTTTTACCCCACATTTGCATAATTACCAAAAACTATAGGTATATTGTTTCAATTTAAACCTTAGGTTCTCAACGTGGGCAATAACGCCTCCTTGTGGACGTTTGAGACTTTCAGGGGGGCAGTAGAAGACCCAAAGAGAGGGCGTTGAGGTGGCCCAGTGAGGACAAGGGCAGGTAAAAAAATATGGTCTAAAAAGACAAAAACACGCTCATCACGTACTAATAAAGCAAAATAAACTTTAATATTTATTAATTTTTGTTATTTTATGTATTGTAATCATTTTTATCACGTGTGCGAAAATTCACATGTTTCGGTAGTTGAGGAAGTGGAAGAAAATTGAATCCACTAACCCCCCCCCCATATGAAAAAAGGGGGTCTCTAAAAAAAATCTCAAAGTGGGCGGTGGTCAAAATTGAAAACCAAGAGTGAGAGGCAAGGTTGAGAGCCTATGATAAATCATAAAAAAATAATTAAAATTTGCAAAAAATGCATTAAAAATAATAGATACATTTCAACTTAATTACTACAAGAAATAACTAATTACGTTAATCTACCCTTACTTCTATATTTCACTCAGAAAAAAGTACGTAGATCTACTAACTTTTCATAATCCAAATTATACGATTCTACGTAATTTTCTAGTCCGATCTACGTCTTTTTCAAAAAACGGGTTGGCAACACTGGACGAAGGGGCCGCGATGCCGCGATGTCGCGACGCGATGCATTGATATTGACGATCGATGCATGAGTCCAATGGATGTAGGTCGTGTAATGTAGATACGATGGGGCGTTTACCCCCCACTCTAACTGGCCGATACCTGACTTATAGGATTGTCGAATGTCGAGCAAGACGCAAGACCCGTTTTCGAATATGTTGTAGAAGCCGCATACTTTTTCGGTATCTACCTAGTCAACTCTAGATTTTTTAAAACTTCTTTACGCACGCTCAACTTGGGGGGGGGGGGGGGGGGGGGGGGTAAGCTGGTGAATGCGTTACGAAAATTTTGATGCGAACGGTGATCGGGCGAGGCGAATGGTCGGGCCTTTACGCACGCTTGACTTGGGGAGTAAGTTGGATAAGGATAAGCCGATAAGGAGGGTAAGGATAAGAGGGAGATATAAGTTAGTGAAGTTTTTCTACAGTCGCAGTCGTGTGGGTTAAGTCACAGTCGTTTTCTTAATTTTTTATGAGTCATCGGTTCTATCGTTCTATGACAATTCAGTATCAACTCCACTCACCTCTTTGAAGAGTCATTAAAAGATATGAAAAAATTGAAAAATAGCCAGTAGCGTAACATATCTAGCAATTCTTTTTATTACTGATGATTGCGGTCTAGCTTCTTAGCTCGTTTTTCAGTTAATCTAGCTCCCACCAGCAAATTTAAATTCAGATTCCGACGTCAGCGCTACACACTCGCTAGCGGGCATTTTTAGAACTAGAGTTCGTTCCGCTCCAAGCTTGGTTTCGAGATATACTAGCTCACGCGCTAGGACTGTATAGACGCCACAGTATGGGTCAGATGAAGATGTTAAATTCTCGCTTCCAGAATTTTGATGAGTAGTAGTTATTTGTAATTTGTATATCGAAGTGCATAAACATAAATAGATACAAGTAAAATGCGTAAACCCAGTAGCTATTAAGTAGATACCTACATGAATAAACAATTTGTTATATTCTTTTTAATATTTTGTTTTTAATTGTATTTTACGGCCATTAGATATCTCAGTATCGCCCTGATGTAAGACCACCATTAAGAATTGAAACGTTGCTTGAAATGGCTTTAGCCGTGTTTAGTGAACAGATCTGAATAGCCAGGTACTTCCCCACCTTCCTCTTCCCTATATCCTTCCCCTCCCCACTACATTCAGCCTTACAACATACCCCAATTAGGGATGCCATAGTCCCACTGGCCCCAGACGGGAGCAGTTGGGACTCTTGTACGGTATTAATGAAAAAAAAATAGTAATATTCAGTTGGATTGTAAAAAATTACTCATTTTAAAATATTTATTCGTGTGCATATTTGTTTATTTTATATTTATGTGAATACCGCACAAGAGACCCAAATGCTCCCGTCTGGAGCCGGTGAGACTATGACGTGACTATGGGGTATATTATGAGGCTGAAGGTGGTGGGGAGGGGAAGGAGATGGGGGAGAGGAAGGCGAGGAATTACCTGGCTATTCAGATCTGGTCACTAAACACGGTCATAGCCATTTCTAGCAAGTTTCAATTCTGAATGGTGGTCTTACACCATCCAGGGTGATACTGAAAGTATCTTCCACTCTGGAACGTGACGCAAATATATTATTTTTAATTTAAATAATTGTAAAATAACCCAAATTATTCAAATAAAATTAATTTGCCTACGCCGGGATTCGATCCCACGACCTTCGGATTGCGAGTCAAGAGCCTTACCCCTTAACCACGCCGGCCGTCAATAGGTAGTATCAGTAATTTGGAAGGCGGGTATGGGTACCGCTGCCTCGGGAACCATGTATTGGATTATCAACATCTCTGCCATAGGTCACCCCAAGTGACTTAGCAGGGGAGCTCGGGTTCATGGGGCGAGGTTCGTCTACGTGGAAGGTCGGATCAGGAGAGACCGTTTTTTTTACAATCGCTCGACACACTGCCTATCTCTACTTTGGGAATGCTGTGTGGAGGCTCGTTTTAGGGAAAGGAAGGAGAGGAACTTCGGAGAAGGAAAAGGGTATTAGGGGTGGGTAGAAATCTGGGGGGTCAGCGTGTCCAGGAGTGCGGATGTATGAGGCCATCCCTCCCACTGCGGTGCAAGGCGATGTTCCGAGAGGGTAAGGCTGGAGAAGTCAAAGGGACTCCCTCAACCACTTTTTCTAGATCCGACCTGCCATGCAGCTGGTGGGCAGACGCATCCGCCGCCAAGACCTGAACAAACCTCACCCCCACGAACCAAACATTGCGAACCGCTTGGGATGACCTACGGCAGACGTGTTGATTATCTAATAAATGGTTCTCGGGGCAGTGGTACCCATACCCGATTCTCGTGTTTGTTATTTTTGTAATACGAAAAATGGATATAAAAAAGGCCTACCCTCCCACCCCCTCTCAACCCCCCCCCCTAAACCCCCCTCCCCTTACCCCCCACCTCTAACACCTCTCCACCCCCCGGCTCCTTTACCCCCCCCCCCCCCCTCAGCCACCCCTTTCATCTCATCTCAACTCTCCTCCAACCTCTCTCCCTTGGGAGCTGTTGGACTCTTATGCGGTCTTACATAACAATATTTTTTTGGAGCATTTGGGACTCTCGTGCGGTATTCACATAACAATAATTTATAATATATTTTTTAAAATTTAGTGTGCTTTAGAGTCTTTAGACCACACGATTGAAGTAAAACTTAACAAACTTATAACAATAAATTTAAAAAAAAACATGCTTCTCAAACGGACAGCTGTATGCGACCTGCGGACGTGTCGGACGAAAACACAAAAATTTATGTGAACCTATTCAAAAGCACTTCAACAAACAGAATTAAAGCGCACAAACCCTTTCTTTCTTTGAGTGGCCTGGCAACGCCCGCCGGGCGTCCGCTATATATAATGTTATATAGTGCAGGCGCTTGCATTATAATGCAGTTTTCCGGGACTTGGGATGGAACCATTACAGTTTAGTTGACCCCGAGGTTATAGTGGCCTTGCAACGCATGCCGGGTACCCGCTGTATTTAATGTTATATAGTGCAGGCGCTTGCAATATAATGTAGTTTCCCGGGACTTGGGATGGAATCATTACAGTTTAGTTGACCCCGAGGTTACAGTTGCCTTCAACGCATGCCGGGTACCCGTTGTATATTATGTTATATAGTCCAGGCGCTTGCAATATAATGTAGTTTCTCGGAACTTGGGATGGAACCGTTACAGTTTAGTTAACCCCGAGGTTACATTGGTCTTGCAACGCATGCCGGGTACCCGTTGTATATAATGTTATGTAGTGTAGGCGCTTGCAATATAATGTAGTTTCTTGGGACTTGGGATGGAACCATTACAGTTTAGTTGACCCCGAGGTTATAGTGGCCTTGCAACGCATGCCGGGTACCCGCTGTATTTAATGTTATATAGTGCAGGCGCTTGCAATATAATGTAGTTTCCCGGGACTTGGGATGGAATCATTACAGTTTAGTTGACCCCGAGGTTACAGTTGCCTTGCAACGCATGCCGGGTACCCGTTGTATATTATGTTATATAGTCCAGGCGCTTGCAATATAATGTAGTTTCTCGGAACTTGGGATGGAACCGTTACAGTTTAGTTAACCGCGAGGTTACATTGGTCGTGCAACGCATGCCGGGTACCCGTTGTATATAATGTTATGTAGTGTAGGCGCTTGCAATATAATGTAGTTTCTTGGGACTTGGGATGGAACCATTACAGTTTAGTTAACCCCGAGGTTACATTGGTCTTGCAACGCATGCCGGGTACCCACTGTATATTATTTATTTATTTATTTACGGAAAAATAGTCCATTAACAATAATACGAATAACATGCGTTCGTTAAGGCCCGACCCGCCTAGCAATCGATCACCGTTCGCATCGATTACCGTTCGCAGGACATTTTTCGTAACAATCATCACTTTTCGTAACGCATTTACCAGCTTACCCCTCATGTGTCGAGCGTGCGCAAAAAAGTTTTACTTCAAAAAAATTATTTTGAAGCTGTTGGGACTCTTGTGCGGTATTCACATAAGAATAATTTACAATAAAAAAAAATTTCAAAATTTTCATAAAAATATTCAATGAACATGAATTTTTGCGTTCGGTAAACCCTGTAGTTTTTACAAACACGAAACAATGAAATCGTATTATTTGGTTTCATTTTAAATTCGTCTTTTCCAAATATTACGATACAGAGCGCCGCGGAGACAACCGCCGGCTGCCACATTTGCGGGCAGAGTGCAGAGTGAATTCTCAATTCTCGAGTCGTCGAGCTATAAGAAAAATGGTAAAACGCGAGCTGTAAATTAATTAATATTAATTACTTCTTATGATTATTTTTCGATCAAAATTTTTATGACTTGTCAATAATGTCTTAGCAAAATAAGTATTTAAAAAAATCTTGAAATATATTAGTTTGGAAGTACGCAAATAAATACACAAACTGGCCAATTTACGTCAAGAAACACATGTACGTATATATTTTTTAATGATTTTATTTAAACTACAATTAAAATTCTAAAACATACGTTTACCAGATAATGTATGGATTTATTTAACTGCATGATTATATGATTTGAAATTGGTGTTGTATAATACATGTACTTTTTTGAAAATATAACAAATCTGCCAACGACCTATGGTATAACCTTATTATACTTAAAATAAACATGTTTTTTCAAAATTTAATCCATAACTTTACTAGATAAAAGAAAAATCTTTCAAAATCAATTTATAATTTTTTGTGGAAACGAGTCAATAAGTCTAAACACTGATTTAAAAATGACATATTTCTGGTTTCTCTGGTAATGTCCTCTTAAGCGTGGTATCTGTAGTTTTTTTTTATATGAACACCGCACAAGAGTCCCAACTGCTCCCGTCTGAAGCCAGTGAGACTAAAATCCCCAATTGGGGTATGTTGTGAGGCTGAGGGTATTGGGGAGGGGAAGGAGATAGGGAAGAGGAAGGTGGCGAAGTAACTGGCTATTCAGATCTGGTCACCAAACACGGCCAATGCCATTTCAAGCAAAGTTTCAATTCTAAATGGTGGTCTTACACCAGGCGATACAGGGAGTATCTTCCACTCTGGAACGTGCCGCAAATATACTATATATTATTTTAAATGAATAAATTGTGAGATAACACAAATTAATCAAATGAAATTTATTTGCCACGCCGGGATTCGATCCCGCGACCTTCGGTGTGCGAGTCAAGCGCCTTACCGCTGTTTATGTATAAGTGTTTTTGTCCAAAGGATGTGTTTGTTTTTGGTATTTGTAGTTGGTATGCATGTCTTGTTCTAGTATTGCGAGAATTTTGTGAAGTGTTAAATGTGTTAAAGTTCTTGTAAAGGAAAGTTAGTATTTTTTTTAAATATAATTTTTGAATTTTCAGCACTGGAAATTTTTCGAATATGATTGAAGTGCGTGTTAGTGTTTTAGTTTTTTATACAAAAATTACTCGTTGTCTCGACGAACTTTGTCGAAAGTTTCATTTTTACGTATTCTTCAAAGTCGAATGGTTGAAGAGAAAATTATAATCGCAGCCCTGTGAATACTGTCCATGTTTCTGATGTTTTTTACGTTTCTACGATGTGAATTTGAAATTACGAGCGCACTTTCTTCGAAATGGCTGGCGGGTATATTACTCAAAACCAAAAACAGCTGGTAACGACTAAGGAAATAAAATTAATCCTGCTAACACATGCAAAACGACAGTTTTAACAAATTAATTATAAAGTTAATTTTCATGTGAAAACTATCTACCCTCCAACACGGTGACAAATGTCAACCGTGTAAATATATTAGGCACGTGTTTGGCGTGTATCTCGACTATGCACCGGTGCCAAATGAATCAATGGCGCTAGTTCCTTGGAGCATCTTCCATTGTAATACCTGTAAAACAAGGACAGCATTCCACAATATTACACGCAAATGTATTTTCAAAAAATACGTACTCAGATACGTAGGTACTAATGCAAAAGACGTTTAAAAATATATAATCCAGGCATTTCAAAAGCTTTATGCTCCAACCAAAGACGCGTTTTTAAGTTTATTTATACATTTTAATGTTTATGTTAAAATTTAAAAGTTCTGGAGTTATAAAATACGAAAACAACCAATTACTGACAAAGTACTGACTAATTGGTGACAAAAATCAAATACCTACCTCCATAAGTACAGGATTACTTTTTAATATTTACTGGACATATGTAAGAATATAAATGTACATGTTTTATGCTAAGCGGGTGATGACGTTATTTTATGATTATAAATAAAGAACAAATTCGTTAAGCGCCTACAAAATCATTAAATTCCCTATATTATACCATCAGTAGCATCATGCAAGAATGTAAAGGGCGTAATAATACGGGTGACAGGACAACTCAAAATTAAATTAACTCAGAAGCACTTCAGAAAGGTCATGATAAAAAAATATAAAACATGGTTAAATAGGTTAAGTTAGGTTAGAGTTACCGGCTATTTTAAAATTATTTTTTCATAGCTTTTAATGACCTTTCTGAGGTGTTTCTGAGTTGGTTTCATTCTAAGTTAGCATGGAAACAATAATACGTAGGTACCTGAAAGATTTCAATCAGCGATTCCTGTGCATTTTGCTGGCCGATTATATTGTTTTTAATTGAAAAAAAAAAATAGTTTTCGTTTTTTTTTAGATATGTCGGGTATAGCATAGCGGCGGGTTACGTGATCAGCACTTCGTCTCGTTCTAGCAGCACGTTAAACCCGAAACAGCGCTCGTACTACTTGATTTCATCGCGGCGGATAGGGGATTTTCAATTTGGGAGGCGGAAATGGGTACCGCCGCCCCCGGAATCATTTATTGAATTACCAACACCTCTGCCATAGGACACCCCAAAGATATTGAAATATAAGTTTGAATATCTTGAGGGGTGTCTGGGTTCATGGGGTGAGGTTTGTATGGATCTGTTGGCAGATGCCCTGGACAACACTGAACCCTAGATTCCTACCCACCCCTCTTACCTTTTTCTTTCCCAAGACTTCATCTCCTTCCTTTCCTTAAAAATACCCTCCACACAGCATCCCCAAAGATGACATAGGCCTTTAAGGAAAAATATTTTTCTCAGGGCCTCCAGTGTGGAGCTAATGTAAAAAATAGGTGTGGGATCAGTGGCGACGCGTGATTGAAAAATACATATATATTTTTTTAATAGATTAAAATCATGGACAGCAAAATGAGTCGTACATTTTTTACTCCAAATATGCTCGGGAATCGCCCGTTAAAATCATTCAGGTACCTACCTACTGTTACACTCGATATAGTCTATATTCTATATGTATAAAAACCAGATATGCTTTGAGATTTTCGCAGCCAAAAGTATAAGCTTGATTTTTGAGGTATAATGCCGTGTTTCGCTTATGTTACACAGTGTCCATCTTCGGTACAAATGTGATATGTTAGATCGATAACAAAAATATACATCTTGATGGAGCACATCAAAGTAATACCATAATGAAAACCACAGCGGGGTAATAAATTAATGTTAGAAGGTAGGTACCTACTTTGAATTAATGACATTATTACATTGAATGTAATTGTTATATAATTCATAAATTGATGAGAATAATAATTTTAATTGCTGATTTATTAAGTGTACTCCAATAATGAATTTATAATAAAGCTTTTAAATACCTACCTGATATGAATGTCACTTCGAGGAAATCATATATCACGTTCCATCTCTCGCCGTGACTTTTGAGTTCTCAACAATATGTTTAATCATTTATTATTTTATAATTATGACAGAATTATAGTTAGAATCCTTCGATTTATCATAATTTTATTTTATCATTTAAACCATAGATTCTCAACCTTTTTTTTGCCCACCGCCCACTTTAAGAATATTTTTCTTTCTACCGCCCCCTAACTTGAATCCGAACAGAGGGGGCGTAATGGGATACCACAACAGGATTACATTTGCCACGACGGAGGGGGAGTAACGGGATACTACGACGGAGGGGGCACAATGGGATATCACGATGGGGTTACATTTTCCACAACAGAGGGGGCGTAATGGGATGGGGAAAATATTTTAAGGTGTGAAGTAATTTATGGATGACCCCTAATGGGGTGGGATGGAGCAAGATAGGATGGGTTTCTCTGGGTCTCCTACCGCCCGCCAATTTTCTCCTGGTCTTCTGCCGCCCCCTGAAGATCTAAAACGCCCCCAAGGGGGCGTTATCGCCTACGTTGAGAACCTATTATTTAAACTATGAAAATAATTACTAGTTTCCTTTTGTAGCCTTCCGTGAAATCAATTGAATAAAATAATTCAAAAAACTTTTACAGAATAATACCTATCTATGTATTTTACAATACTACCCACACTGGAGCGAAAGCGCAATTTAAAACTTTTGTCTCCGATTCGTCGAGATTTTTTGCTGTCCATTTTGAATATCTACATATTTTATTAAAAAAATCATACCTCCGAATTTGAATATCGAAACATGCAAACTGATTATAGTTCTATATTTCTATATAGCCAATGAATTCACCTATCTTTTGTCGATTATCACATATTCGTACCATATACAAAAAAAAAACATAAAATCGTAAACTTCTCCTTATTTACTTACAAATAAGGGTAACATTGGCAGCAAAGCAATCCGCGGTATTTTAAATGGTGCCATATTGTGGCAAAAGCGCTCCAATGGCTACTAATCCAGGGATATTAGGTATATCAGTATAGGGATGTAGTTGGTTGGTAAATGCCGCTTTCTTGCTTTCGCTATAATTGACACATTATTTATTTAGATGGGGATAAAGGCAACACATGTTATCTAAAGTTCTTCTAGAATCTAAACTAGATAAACTATCTAAAGTTATTATTACATTCTACGTACAATTTTCTAGGTTTTTATTTATTGCCTGCATCTTAACAATTCTTTCTATTGATGTTTATCCTCCCTGTTTTTGTTAATACTGCTCAATAGTCCCAACTGATCTAAACTCTCCCGAGCCAGCGGAACAAGGCAAACCCTCCATTCTGTGCAGAAACGGACGTCCGTTTGATAGACTCTCAGACGGATTCCAATCTTCGGAATGGTGGAAATATCGGGAAAGTCGGGTGGGAACGCTGTCCTTGTTCTACCGTGTAGGGTGGAAGATACTCCCTATATCGCCCTGGTGTAAGGCCACCATTCATAATTGAAACGTTGCTTGAAATGGCTTTGGCCGTGTTTGGTGACCAGCTCTGAATAGCCAGGTACTTCCCCACCTTCCTCTTCCCTATCTCCATCCCCTCCCCACTACCCTCATCCTCACAACATACCCCAATTGGGGATGCCATAGTCTCAGTGGCTTCAGACGGGAGCAGTTGGGACTCTTGTGCGGTATTCATATTAAAAAAAAGGTACTTCAATGGAAGATGCTCCGAGGAATAAACGTCGTTGATTCCTTCGGCCCCGGTGCACACGGAGAAATACGCTAAACGTGAGCCTGACATTTGTAAGCAGTTGACATTTATCACATGAGGACGGGTCGTTTCTCCGACTGTAGTATTTCGCCAGGGCGATACTGAGAGTATCTACACGCTTATCGCTGGTATGCTTATTTATATACTTGCATAAAAAGGCGCCTGAAAATTATAGAAAATGTAAACTGGTAGTTTGTAAAGTACAGAACTGGATTTAAATATGCATTTTTAGCGTGAAAAATGTGCAGTTTTTCCATATAGGTACCTAATGCAGCGTTTTAACTCTATATTTCTATGCATTATTCACACGTACCTAACTAACATTTTCCACAGGTTCAGAATATATAATATTATGTATAATGCATTTAAAAAACAATGAATATTAAAAAAATCACACCTCTCTTTCTCTCTAATAAATACCTATCCACTTATTAATACACGACGACATGATGTGTGATAATCTTCTGGCATTTCTACTACGGAATAAGGTGCAAATAAATTTCAACAAAAATTATACATAATTCTAACAAGATTTTTTTTCCTTCATCCAACTACACAAAGGGTTTCATGGGTTAAAACAATGACTAAATAATGTAAGTGGTATGGTAGTTCAAAAATGAAGGCAAAGATGGCTGCACAGCTATACCGGTTATTACATTATGCATTGGCTTGACATTTGGGGGCATCAACAATTATTATAATAAATAAATAAAAAATAGATGTTATTTCCTATCATAACCCATCCCATTTACATAAAGCACATTTTTGTTTGTACAACTATATTTAATTATAATAGATAAGTTTCTAAAAGAACTAACTGTAGAAAATATCAAGGAAATATAATCAATTATTCAAAAAGTGGAGGCATAATTTTTCATAATACGTGCTTATTATTATTTTTTTAACTCCATAATCCAATACCTATACATATAATAATTACCCATTTTTTTTCAAATTGCGATCGTATGTAAACTTTCACAAGTTTTCTAAAAGAAGTCTAGTAAACTGTAGAATTAATAATTAATTTTTCAAAAAGTGGAGACATAATTTTTCATAATAATATGTGCTTATTATTTATTTTTTAACTCCATAATCCAATAAACATAATTACCTATTTTTTTCAAATTGCGATCGTAAAATTTGGTGTCATAAAGGTAGGTAGGATATATTTGAATTATTTTGTAAAATTTTAGATATTAATATAAAGTGTGGTGTTTTCTCTTTGTAACACCGTTTAGATCTTATTTCTTCAGAGAAAAATGTAAATATGCTTTACGAATTCCTCAACGATTATAATAGTTTCGTTTCGTTTATATTTTAATTTTCGGTGTAGGTATTTACCTATAGATAGGTACATTTAACGTCTTGAATATTCGAAATCGATTTTTTCAAATTTCTTTGTTATAAGTTTATCTTTGGGATTATTATCGTTGTAATAAGTTATTAAAAATGATTTTCAAAAGCCGTCCTACTTCACTTTGACCACCATGTTTTTTTTACTCCCCAAACACATATGTATATTTTTTACATACAATTCGATATTTTAGACAGGTGTGACATAAAATTTTCTATTTTGATTTTTATTTTGATAGGTTGAAAACTTATCAAAGTCATCCCATTTTATAGTAGATACATAATGTACGAGAGATACTTACAATACCTACCTACTCAACGAACAAAAGACTTCATCACGATTCTTCCATTCTCACTTGAAATCTATTTCTACGTTATGATCATTAGTCACCTTGGTTTTCCCACAAGAATATTGTTTACCAGAATCCATTTTTAGGTATTTAGATATCTCCCATTAGATTTATCATAATTCGTCGTTAGTTGATGAATATTAACGTGACGAAGACGGTATCTTCTATATTTTAATTACCTATGTCTAGTAAGTACTGGTCAAACGTGTAATAATTAACTAGCTACTGCAAATATAGAAGATCTTCGTGATTTTACAAAGTTTCAATCTAACCTGCAATATTATCTTTTAATATTGTACATTTGTACAATGTATTCAAGGTTAAAAGTAAGGTTAAATAAACAGCATCGATGACTTTTAGCAGTAAGAGCTTTTGTCCGAAGATACAAATATGATTTCAATTGATTCTTATCTAAATAGTTAAAAAAAAAAGTTAGAATAGATAATTGTGAACAGCGAGATTTCGTATCGTGAAATTTGTGTTTTTTTGTTTTGAATTTCAAGCTATTATATTTTATAATGGTCCATGATGAGTCAATGAGAAAAGTGGGTAGGTGTACCCACCTACATACTAAAATGTAAAAAATAACATTTAAAATAAAAATCTTTAAAAAAGGTAAATGAGACGCCATTTTGATTTTTCAATAAGCTTTAAGCCGCGGCATTCCGAATTTCTAGTTTTATAACATATTTCTCTTGAACACTAAAGTTTTTAAGTTTATAAAAAAATAAACTTATGTTATTTTTTAAGATAATGCATTAACCACGCCGAAACGGTAATTTTATGAAATTCCCTCCAAAAATTATTAGAAACACGTTTCTGTTATTTCACAAGTTATACCTATGTAACCTATGCAAATCATAGTGTTTCTTTAAATGCTATTTAAGACATTTTCAATAAGATTTTTTCTCTATTTTAAATGGGTCGAGTTTTATTAAACACTTTCGGTTATTAATGTTAGTTTTTAATGTTAGCGCGCTCCCTCTAACATTCATATTTACATATTTCCCCTTCTTCTTTTTGAGTGCTTACTACCGGACCTTAAATATTCATTTATATTCATCCCAGGGAGAGATCGTATCTACGTCATCGACGATCGTCTTAAAAGCCGTCCATAAAAATCCTCCCTCTCACACATCTTGTATTTAAACGAAAAAGACAGAAGATACCAGAATGTCGAATGTCTTTAATCGTATTCCTATAGACATTTCACAAACGAACGTTTCTTTCGAATTAACCTAAAAACAGACAAAAAATGCTTTAATTCACAAATTACATACTTTTTCCGTGTTATTCCTTTTAAAGTTATTTATTTTACATGGAATCCATTTTAATTTATTTATTTTCTATTTAGAATCCACGATTTGCAAACCAATTTTTCATGGTTTTTCTTTACATACAGTCAAAGTGCGCACTACCTAGTACCTACCTACTAGTAAAGAAGTTATGTATTTCATATTGTTTAAATTACGATGAACAAAATCTGAATCTTGTAATCCCTTGTAAGAATAATCAAATTGAATACTTATGTATTAATTTAAACATTATCTGCAGATAATTATCTACCTACCTCTTAAAGATACCTTTTTACAGGTCACGTCATCTTTTGCCGTATTTATTTGTAGGTCACTATGATCTATTCCCACATCCTTGAGATTTAAAAAAAAAATCATTGACCTAAAGTTGAGCGATAAAGTTTACATGAAACGAACATTGAAATATGTGAGAAAATAATTTTATTATTTGTATGCATGCTAGGGATTCGTCTCTACACAAAATAGTTATCATTTTTATAGTTAAAACATGAATGAAGTAGTGCCACGTCCAAAACTGCACACAATTTATATGAATTTGTAAAGTGGACTAAGCACAAAAATTTAACGATTTTTCTTTTTGAGAAATTCCATTATTTCCACTAATTATTGGTTAAAGAGATAATCAATTACCACGAGAACATCTGCAAAACAATTACAGAAAACTTTTATCAGTAGGTAAAACTCTTGACCGACACATGGTCCAGAGCTAATTATCCTGAGGTAATTATTACAAGTGAATACGAAGATTTGATATTTTCTTCTTCACAAACAAACAACTTCGAAGACAATCCTTTTTCTTTCTTCCCACTCAGAACAAAAGAACCCGATTTTTCACGTTATTCTGTTCCATTTTTCAAATCGTTTCCAAACTAACGGCCGTTGTTCCCAACTTTTCGGTCGATAAATCTGAGTCTCCGATCAGCTAAGTCATAGGTTCTCAACGTGGGCGATAACGCCCCATTGGGGGGCATTTCAGACCTTTAGGGGGGCGGTAGAAGACCATGAGAAAATTGGGGGGGGCGTTTCAGACTTTCAGGGGGGCGGTAGGAGACCCAGAGAAACCCATCCCACCCCATCCTATCAAATATTTTCCCTATCCCTTACGCCCCACCCGTTGCGGCAAATGTAATCCCATCGTGATATCCCATTACGCCCCCAATTGCTGTTACGGATTCACGAGTTAGGGGGCGCTAGGAATAAAAATATTCTCAAAGTGGGCAAAAAAGGTTGATAATCTATGAGTTAAGTGATTTGTTTAGTAACTCTCGATTCGCCTGTTGGTCGGAGAGTTGCGTTGGGAAGAGCGTATTTGTGCATTTGAGGAGTCTTAAGCCAAAATTCAGGGCTCAACAGTTGATCAGTAGGATTGGGAACAACCAGTGGCGGACTAACCCCTTCAGAGGCCCGGGGCGGCTAAAGTGAATGAGCCCCCCCCCCCCCCCCCTAGTATAAAAAATGTATGTAATTTTGCAAGATTTTATTCAGTTCACACGGGCCTCTGCTCCTGGGGGGCCTCACTGTAAAAAAATAATTTTTTTTAGTATTTCATTTTCTAAAAAATGCATTTGTTAATAATTATTGCTATCACCTAATGTTTTAAGGAAATTCTAAAAAAAATCAAGAAAGTTTTAAACCGTTTGTATGTTGTAAAAAAAAGCTTTCAACGCATTTTTCTCAAAACTACGTTTTTCTACCCGGTTGACGACATCTTAGAAAAAATCGAAAATGAAATTAATTATATTCCGTATTATCCATAAGACGTATTATTATATATAAGACGTAGGCAACCTCCTAGGGGCCCCGCATTGGATAGGGCCCCTAGGGTAAAGGGGCCTGAAGACGTGCATTGCCTAGGGGCCCCGACATGTTTAAGCCGGCCCTGGCAGGGCCATATTGTCCATAAGGCAGTGTAGGCCACTGTCTGTGTATTGGGTAGGGGCCCTGAGACATTGATTGCCTAGGGGCCCCGACATGTTTAAGCCGACCTTGACATGACCCAAATGTCCATAAGGCCCACATCAGGTAGGGGCCCCTTGAAGAAAAGGGCCCCGAGGCGTGCATTGCCTAGGGGCCCCGACATGTTTAATCCGGCCCTGATTATGACCCTACGTAGGGATTGTTTTATAAATGGCCCCCTTCCTTTTTTTTATTTTTATGAACGATGCAAAGAAATTTACATTAAAAATCGAAAAAAATACATATATTCCGTACTATCCATAAGACGTATGGGAAACTGCTTAGGGGCCCCGCATTGGGTAGGTGACCCTAGGGTAAAGGGGCCCCGACAAGTTTAGACCGGCTCTGGCAGGGCCCTATTGTCCATAAGGCAGTGTAGGACACTGCCTAGGGCCCCGCATCTGGTAGGGGCCCCGAGTCGTGTATTGTCTAGGGGACCCGGCATGTTTAATCCGGCCATGACTATGACCCTACGTAGAGATTGTTTTATAGATGTCCCCGTTCTATTTTTTTTTTTTATGAAGTGCTTAAATCTACCATAAAAAAACGAAAATAAAATTCATTCAAAAATAAAACGCATTCTAAGTTTTGCTGAAGGATAATTCAACATACAAACTGTTTCAAACGGTTTCACATAAATTTCCGTCAATTTTTCGAATTTATTTTTAAAATAAATTTGGAGAGAGCATTCTTAACAAGTGCATCAATCAAAAAATGAAATAAAAAAATCTTTTTTTTTACAGTGTGCCTTAAAGCCTTGTTTAGAATTTGGTCAAGGGAACATGGAGGCGTTTGGGGGCCCCCCAGGACCAGGGGCCTGGGGCGGGCCGCCCCCCCCGCCCCCCCCTTAGTCCGCCACTGGGAACAACGGCCGTTAATAGTAATATGGATAGGAAAGTTGGAACTGGATAAATAACACGACGCGACGGTAGGAACGAAACATATTCTCAATTCGAAATCCAACAAGTAGAATTATTTACCGTAACAAAACCATCTTATTACGAGTAAGTATTTCGAGTGTAAATTGAGAGCTTTCCCGCATCGCTTCCCATCCTATCCTATCCCATCCTTTACTAATAAGTCGCGAGGGATATTAGTGGTTAAATGCCACAGATGGTCTGACCGATATAAGGTCATGTGGTATCTCGAGAAAGTTAAGTTGCCTTCCGGTTCTACCCGCGCATCTTCAAGAAAAACCTCCGGCAGGACTGAAATTATTTCAGCTCTAGAGTGATTATAGACTCGTGTAACTATTGTAAAAGGTTTAACGAGTGGTTGAGGGAACGATTAGTTTTCTTTGGGTTTAATACCCATAAAGTTATTATTATAGTTTTGTACCGTTTTACTAGGTATTATTGAACTGTGTCATACTTGCAAATTGATTGTACCTACTCCAAATAAAGACTGTTTTCGACTACTATCTACTAATTACCGTAAACTAATTGTGGATTTAATTTAATTATTAATCTACGATCTTTTAATTCTACGTAATATTATATTGTAATAGTTTATCGTTATTTATTTACGTTGTGCGTTAGTTTTAATTATTAAGAATAAATAAATAAATACATTTTAAAATTGAATATAAAAACACTTATGTTTTATTAATTAATTGTTTTATTAATTGAACATGTGCAAGCAATGAAACGCGGTAACATTTATTATTCCTACTTATTTATATATATTTGTTCTCTATCAAGTGTAAAAAGGTCCCAATAGGTTACAAAGGTTTTATAATAAAATGTTAACGAGAATGGCTTTGAATTTATTATTAAAAAACACAGATTATTTGCAGCTTTGTTTGTGTAATGATTTATGTGTTATTTGACATAATAATTACATCATATTTAGTTTTATATCAGCTCCACACAAGAGGCTCTAAAAAAAATCCCTCAGGGCCTATATCATCCTTGGGGATGCTGTGTGAAGATTTTTTTTATGGAAAGGAAGGAGAAAAAGTTCTAGGATGGAAAAAGTATCAGGGGTGGGTAGAAATCGGGGGGTCAATGTACCCAGGAGTGATGGACCTAAGAAACCATCCCTCCCTCTGCGGTGCAAAGCGATAGGTCGAGAGAATCCGTTTGGAGAGGTCAAAATGTCTGTCAGTCTTTCCCGATCCGGACCGTCACACAGTATGTGGGAAAACGCATCCACCGCCAAGACCTAACCATGAACCTGGTCACCAAAATCAGCGAACCACTTGGGTGACCTATGGCAGGGATGTTAGTCCAGAAGGGGTTACCAGGGCGGCGGTAGCCACACCCGTCTCCTAAATTGAGCAAGATATAAAATGCATGCATAATTGCATATTGAATAATATAAAATCTTCTCGGTAGATATCTAATATTGATATAACAAATAATAAATTAATTAAACATGACAAATCACAGTATCTATGAGACGTGACAATCTATCCCACTATTATATTGTTATTAACGATGCGCGAACGCTTCTGTTATGGTTTTCATAGAACATAATTACCTAATGTCAGAAATTAGTTAAGAATCTAAAAATTGATCTGTGAATGCGACTACAAAGGGAACTGAGTACCAATTTTTTTATCAATCCTTTACTTTAGCGACTTTCCCAACCGCAGAGAAAAGATGTCTATGTTTTCTGTGAAAAGGAAACCGCGTTTTGTCTATACAAACTGCAAACGTATTTCCCAAGTTCCTCTCTGGATATTGACTACTGCAAAGGATATTGCTACTTGATAAGTTACTTCTTATAGGAGTTAGAAGTTAGGACCCTCGAAAAATCGCTAAAATTGCCTGGTTTAAACGCCATCAACTGACGTTCAGTACAGTGGCGTAGCGAAGGGGGGCGGACCACCCCGGGTGCCACCCGACAGGGGAGGGTGGCACTCGGTCGGGTGGCACTCGGTCGGTGGTAGGTATTATCAGCATGAGGTGCAGCTGTCACTCTCGCTCTTACTCCCCCTAATACTGAGCGAGAGTGATAGCAACTGCTTGGTAAAATACCTATTGTTCCAATTTCTCAGCAACCGGGTTTCCTCTTAAGGCGAACTGCGCAGCCCTTTTCACATAAAACTTAATTGAATTAAAACTTTTCAAATAAAACAGATTTGAGGCCAAAATACTTCACCAAACTGATTTTTTTTTATCAAAAGTTAAGAAAAAACCCTAGTATGGATGTGGGCTACTTTATTTATTTGTTTTTTTAAATTGTAAAATATAGATTAATAAAGAAATCAATTCTTCATTATCTTAGAGGCACCTTTGACAATTATTTGCGAGTTATTATTTTTAAAAATAATTTTGATTTATTTACTAAATGCAAATTACAAATGACCGATTTACGTTTTTAACAAAAAATTGCGTTTATAAATTAAAATGTCTACCCAAAGAAATGCTTTTTTTTAGATGTTTCATTTATTTTTATTTGGTATATTAACTTAGCAGGTAGGGTAAGATTGTTTTTTTTTGTAATTTTAATTAATGTTGCTTCTTTCTAAAATCATGAAAATTGAGTTATTTAATTATATCTATATTTAAAAAAAATTAAAACAAAAATAAATAAAATAACACGTATCCGTGAGAGATATTTGCAAAACCTTTTGATTAAATAAATCGGAGTGTGCAGTTCACAAGCGATAGGAGTGAAACCTTCAGAAAACTACAGTAGACAAGAGTGGGAGGGGGGGGGGGTCTACGAAGCACTGCATAAGGTACGCAGCAAAAAGAAGAACTAAAAACTTTTACACGAGTTTATCGACGCCATTTTCATTCATCCTATACCTATTACACTAAAACCTGACATTAAAACATACAAAAACAAAAGCGTCGTAAAATGAAATGCGTGAAGAAGTTGCTATTCTTCGTCTCAGCAGCTGACGACGATGACGAATTGATTTAACATCGACGGGATGAAGAATGTTTCAGTACTTGTATCATAACTTGACCTTCAGTGTGAAAAAAAATGTAGATAGGCAGTGTCGGACACTATCGCGGTTATTTTCGTAAAAACGTCAATCTAGCTAGGCCGATGTGAATAGCATATCTATATTTATATATAAATATTTAAAAAAATGTTTGTATGTATGTCCGCTATGCGTTGCTATATTAAGCATGGGAAATGTTTCAAAATACCCTTTTTCCATCCTCGCGAAGGTTTATGGATTATTATCTACAACCACATGACAATACATCTGAAAAGTTTTTTTAATCATTACAAAAATGTCACAATTTGAAAATGACATTTTCCAAACGTTGATTGTTTAATCAAAATTCAATATTCGAATAAACTTTTAAAATTTAATCGAAGTTACTCATTTATGGTAGATACTAATCAAAATAAAATACCTAATAGGTACCTATGTTAGGTACCAAATTTGATTGATTGTTCTTATAATATACAAAAATGAATGTTTGCAATATGTAAAAAATAAAAATTTATAAAAAAATCGTAATAGATGGCACGCGAGCTGTTTGAAAATCTGAATGTACCGGGTGAGAGGGGAGGGGATCGCGGCAGGGTGGTTTGCGGGAGAGTGTAGAGGGAAGGCGGGGAAGGTGGAGGGGGAACGCGTGAGAAGGTGGAGGGGGAACGCGTGAGAGGAAGGGGACATGGGAGGGGTGAGGGAGAAGGAAGGGGAACGGGACGAATGGGAAAAGACACGCAGGGAGAAACAATTTCTTTATTAGTGGCATAGCAACGCATGCCGGGAACTCGCTAGTTGAATTATATAATACAAATTGCTATAAATTCATATTACTTAATTGTTTAATTCATATTACTTAATTGTTTAATTCATATTACATTTAATGCAACCAATATTTTTTATTGAATATCTATCTACCTACAGGTATGAGAAGTAGTATTCTTAGGACTTTGACATTTTATTGCAATACCTCTTGCAAATGTCAAATCTGTAGGTACAACTGACCGTTGCATTGTTTTTTTTTATCGAAATAATTGATTGTAGTTCAAGTGTAAAGAATTTCTGAAGGATTGCACGTAAGTATAAGCTTTGGTTTATTAGGGATCGGCACCAGCATAAATTAGGGCACCAGTGGCGTAGCTAGGGGGGGGGGGGGGGGGGAGGGTGCCACCCTCTGTTATTTATATTTTCGTAGACTCGGTCGGTCAGGGATTCTCCAAAAATTCTGTTATTTTATTTTCGTTCCTAGGTCGGTTGGCGATTCCCATGAAGTAATCCTCGCTTGTCACCTGTCATTCTCATTTATTTCGTACATTGTGATTTGTGTGAACTCGCGAACATTGTGGGTACACATTATTTTATAATATATATTGACTAACGTGTCTTTTTTATTACAGGTGAATCGCCCAAAGAAGCTACAGTATCATGGCTGAAGTAAGAAAATCTCTTATTTTATTATTTTGTATTACATTAGCGTATGAACTATAGAACATTTTTCACGGGAAAGTTTATGTGAAGAACCCCATTGGAACAAGGACAGTAATTCCTGCAGAATAATCAAGAAAAAATATTCATGAAAATGTACCAATATAGTAGGGACTTTAGCACATGTCCACATTCTTAACACATCAGTTCCAATTTTGAAAATGAATCGCAATCACTGAAACTGAAGAAAATTCCTTTTAATAAACATAGATAAAAACTCAACTTGAAACCTAAATTAATTTATTTTAATTTTTATAAGAAAAACTTTCTTTTTATACTTTTTTGAAGGTTATTCCCATCAGTGAAATATATCATATTAGAATAAGTTAACAATAATAATCTAAACGAAAAAATGAAAGAGAACAAGACACAGAAAAACAGAAAAAGACAATAGTCGCAACTGGGACTCGAACCCAGACCTCTCCGTCTCACCGGGACGGCGCGTTAACCAATTTTGCTATTACCACCTTCTGTCAAACCGTCATATTTGTCAATCTCATATTTTAAAATTTTAGAATTACATTATTATCAACTAATTATTTTTCTCCATATAATTAGTTGATAATAATGTAATTCTGAAATATTAAAATATGAGATTGACAAATATGACAGCTTTGACAGAAGGTGGCAATAGCGAAATTGGTTAACGCGCTCGTCCCGGTTAGACGGAGAGGTCTGGGTTCGAGTCTCAGTTGCGACCATTGTCTTTTTCTGTTTTTCTGTGTCTTGTTCTCTTTCATATTTTCGTTTAGATTATTATTGTTAACTTATTCTAATATAATTTATTTTTTTAGAAGTCCCCATTTATCTTTTTAGGTACCTACATAATATCATTTTGAGTTGTCAGTGTTTTTAAAACAACATCGCTTAAATGTAAGTGCATCAACAATATTTAAGATTTATTTAAGAATTCCAAAAAAAAAAACACGACTAGCAATACCAGTAATATTGTCATATGCTTCGATCAATTAAGTCCGTCAATGTCCCCGAAACATATTGAATTCTTTACAAAATTTTGAAACTATTTCCATTAACTATCCCCAAAAGTTACGTCCCCGTAGACCCCTACAATACTACTAGCCATGACGATAATTTTGAAAGTGTGGAATATACAAGTATAATATTGAAGTATGAATAAATTCCAAAAATTCAAAAATGTCAAATATCAAGGCGCTGATGGTTTTGCTTTTGTTCTTAAACATAAAATGCTGCCGTTCTTTCTTACACACTAAATGACAGCAGTCGAAAACGGTGAACGTATGTCTTTACCCCCCCAAAGGAAACATGCAATCATTTTCATACATCTCCCTCACACGTATAAAGAAAATGAAGCTCAATTCCCGTTGCAAAAAAGTTGTATTTTGTCGCATGTGTCACCAGTATTTAATGTGTAATAAAGAGCTGCAGTGTGTCCTGTTCCGTGTTTATTGCCTTTTTTACCATCCCGGTATCGTTGAGTCACCGTAAATATAAAAGCATCCAATGGAGCTTGTGGGGAACTGTGGTGAATTGAAAATCTATTGTAGTTATTTTGGAACTAGGGTGCGAACAAGCTAAAATCTTATACAGCCAAATAGTATTTTCCCAAAAATATTTTCGCATCCTGGGGAGGGGGAGGAATGTGGCACATCAGTAGTGCCTCTTGTATGAGGTTACTACTCAACACTACCCAATTGGGGATCCCATAGTCTCACTGGCGCCAGATGGTTGGAAGCAATTGACACTCTTGTGCGGTATTCATAATTAAAAAAAGTATTTTGACCTCCAATTCAAAATTAAGTTTTATACGACCGTTCACTCTTTTCAGAGTTGCACCGAATATTTAGCACTTTATCAAACGGTATGATATTGCAGGTATGTGGGTGTCCGATAGAACCCATCGGTCCTTCCCTAGCGGGCTACTGCGGCGGGGGTGCTACTCTGCTGTTCATGACCATCCTGGAGGCGTACGTGAACAGCCGCTGTGACCTGACGGATCCGTGCAACCGCGTCAAGAGCCGCACCGCTCCGGACCTGCAGTATGACTTTGTGGTGGTCGGGGGAGGCACGGCGGGCGCGGCGGTTGCAAGCAGACTTTCGGAAAACCCTAATTGGAAGGTAAGGTCAACTTAAATTTTGCTTATTTATTTATTTATAAACAGAAACAAACAGTACATTATATTATCCATTGGTGAAAATTTATAATTAATAAAAACATTTCATGGTGGGTACCTATTATGTCTTTCATTGTAGTATCTTATTTATGGTGTGCATATTAAGTAATTACCGGGTAATGTGTGTGTGTGTGATTATGTGTGTATGTATGTATGTAAGTATGCGCATTAAACAATTTATATGATTGACATGATGCTCTTTTTAAATTTGGGCAGTGAATCGGAGAAAATGTCGATGTTAGAATGTAGATTAATATTATTGAATATATGAAGAGCACGATTGATTGGCGAATTAGTTGCTGCATTTGTTTTGTAATTAAGCGTGTGGAATAGTTCTGTATGGCGTGTACGTCTTATTGGTATGTTAAAATTAACTAGGGAAAGAAGTTCGTTATACGTTAGTATAACTATAGTTAGTATAACATACTTTTATCCAGTGGCAGTTCTTCACAGGGGGACAATGGGGACAGTCCCTACCAGTTACCCCAAAACCTACTGAAGGAAATAACAGTTGATGTTTTGTCTTCACTAAAATGAATGAATTCTTTAAACATAAAATTAATTAACATTTGCAGAAATAAAATACAAACAATTATTCCGGATGATTTTAATAAGACCCAACGCACGTACAACGTCCATCAGAGTCCATTTCTCAGTCCGCAGAACCTACTGCGTACTTGGGGGATAATCCGAACTGTCCCCTAGGTGACTTAGTTCATTCCTTGCGTTTCTTTGGCGATCGAGAACCACACACACGCACTCGTTTGTGAATTTCAAATTCCATGGGGATCATCCAATAAATCCCCACGACAAATTACTGAATCATTTGTATCATACTGGAATCGCTCGCGTTCAAATTGAGTTCGATAATAATCTTGTAAGCATTATTTTTATTGTACTATTTTGTAAATTGGTATACATTTATCTATAGACATTTATATTATTTTGTGTTTAGATATCTGATTAGCATGATTAGACTATCATTTTTTTTTTGAGAAATTTTATATTATATTCTACGGGTGGTGAAATAACGGTACAGTATGTAAAAAATGTTGATTTTTATGTAAATGTACATAACTTCCATTTGTAAACAGAGTTAGCTTGGTGATACTAAGACAGAAAAAGTATGGCGGAGTGGGTAGGAATCTGGGGGTTAATATATCCAGCCGAGCGATTCCATATCTTTTGTGGGATCGTTATTACATAACGGACATTATCTCCTGTCAGATTTGTGTGATTTTTTTAACATATTTACTGTTTAGATCGATTTAAACACGAATTCCTGTAAGTATGCATGATTGTTTATTCATTTAATGTACGTTGTACATAGAAAAAAACAAATAACAGCCATAAAAATCACACAAATCTGACAGGAGATTACGTCTCTATCTAATAATGATCCCACAAAAGATACAGAATCGCTCGGCAGGAGTGACATATGAAACCATCCCTCCAAGCGGTGCAAGGCGATGCGTTGAGAGAGCCCGACTGGGGAGGTCAAAGGGTCTCCCAATCCGGCCTGCCACGGAGTTGGTGCTAAATCATCAAACATCGCACACCACTTGGGGTGTCCTATGATGGTAGAGGTGTTGATTATCCAACAATGAATGGTTCTCGGGTGGCAATATTCATACCCTAAGAACCTAACCTAAAAGGTGACTTGCAATTTGAGCGAGTTCTAATTGTGCAATGTATAAGAAATAATGAAGAATATATCATCTGTTTTGTATGTGCTCCTTATGAAAAATATTGAAGAATGTCTTTTCTATGTTGAAGGTGCTTCTCCTGGAAGCGGGAGGCGATGAACCCCCGGGCGCCAGTGTGCCCTCACTGCTGGCAGCTTACTGGGGCAACCCCCACATGGACTGGAACTACTACACGGAGCCCGAGGCGGGGGCCTGTCTTGGGGAACCTGAGGCCGGTCGCTGCAGTTGGCCCAGAGCTAAAGTATTAGGTAAACTGGATGTTACATACCTGTGAATTTTCTCAATTGTCAAAACGTATTCATTTTTTTGTTGCTAAATGGCGGTAATACTTCATTAATAAAAATACTATTTTTAATTATTATTATATCCAGTTAGTACAATATTTTATTCAGGGAGTGTCTACGGTGATATGATACGAAAATATCTAAGGTAATTCCACCCAGGGTAGGGTATTTCAGCATGGCCTCTAGTGTGTACATAATATAAAAATGTTTTTGTTTTTGTTTTTCAGGCGGCTGCAGTATGTTCAACGGCATGATGTATATGCGCGGGCACAAGCGCGATTACGATGACTGGGAAAAGGCCGGCTGCAAAGGGTGGGGCTGGAAAAGCGTGCTACCCTTCTTTACCCTGTCTGAGGACAACCGACAGATCGGCAGCCTTGTCTCGCCCCAGTTCCACAAGGAGGGGGGACTTCTCACTGTTCAACAGGTAATCATTATTATGGACCTCCACCATCATATGGACGTTGAAAACAGCATTAAAAGACACGGCAGCACGTAAAGATTTTATTATTATACTAACGCAGATCCTTGAAAATCAGTTAGCACACGGTAAATATGTAGAGTGAACGAGTTCGAGACTTTCGTTAATCGTTTGTGAATGCTTCCTGAAAAGATGAACGATTTACCTTCACTACTATAGAGCAACAGTCGAGTATTTGTAAGTATAGACCATGCGCTAACAGTGCATATAGGGGACTTCACCAAACTGTTTCCCTTGAAATTCTTAATTTTAAGTGCATTGAGTATTGAATACATTTCCTAGGTATTCCCCGAAACCGCACAAGTGAATTTGTATGTTTAGGTGTTTCCTTCTACACAATACATACAACTAACAATGCTTACTGTTCATATTTTAGTTCTCACACCAGCCTGAACTAGCTGACGGAGTCCTGAAGGCCGCGGAGGAACTGAATCTGGGAGTTACCCAGGATCTCAACGGAGATAAGATCACCGGTTTTACTGTGGCACAGACAATGAATAAGTTAGTACCTTCACATTTATTCAAATTAACTATGTATATCTTTGATTGTTTTATCATCATCAATGTTGGTGCTACAACCCTTAGAGTGTTTTAAGCGCGGGTCACATTATGCTGGTTGCCAGCTGCTGCTTAACAGCGGCTGGTAGTAGTACCAGCTAGCAGCAGCGGGCAATCTGATCACACTACTGTTGCTGCTACTCGCGTCTCACACTCTCCAGTTAGTCATTCACTATATGTCGTCTGTCGTTTCACGTAAAAAAAACACGTGCTTTCTCGTTGCTGATAGACGCAATAGTGGTCAGACTACGCTGCCGGCTGGTGCCAGCGGTCACGTGATTGATTATTCACCGCTGCCTGCTACCAAAAGTTAAACATGTCCAACTTCGTCAGCCGCTGACAAATACTCGCCGGCTGGCGACGCCAGCGCCGAATTTTGTTGTCACACAAGCTGATCGACGGCTGGCAGAAGCGGCTTCTTCAACTCGCGGCTGGCAACCAGCATAATGTGACCCGCGCATTAGCAGCCATTTTGCAATATTTTT
Source organism: Limnephilus lunatus (assembly GCA_917563855.2). Lineage (NCBI taxonomy): Eukaryota > Metazoa > Arthropoda > Insecta > Trichoptera > Limnephilidae > Limnephilus > Limnephilus lunatus. Next base: position 28,301,537 of record OU830600.1, on the reverse strand, counting down.
AATGGTCAGCTATCTTCAGACATTTTTACCAGATCTGTAAATGTTGTCATTTATGACTTGCGACCCTTTAAACCAGGCGCGGGGAAACGTAAACCGTTGACTGCATTTTTTTTCTTTTGTGTATTCAATTTATAAACGCAGTTTATTCTTTAATCAAGTTCTGCTGGAAAATTATTATGCCTGACAGCTGTCTCGCCTTCTGAAGGCGTTATCAAGCTTTACTGTCTTACAGTTTGATAAAAAGTGAAATAGAGTTCTACAAAATTGAACTGGATACATATGAATACATTTATGCTTATGGATACTTACGCACAATCACTCTCAAGTTAAAACCAGTTTTGTGTTCTGAATGTAACTTAAAATTCGAGTTACAAATTCATCTATTGATGCAATTCAAGAGAAACCATTCTCGTGTTCCGAGTGCAACAGTAAATTTCTAGTTGCAGACTCATTTGTGAACATGACGCTTGGTTACTCATTTTTCAATTTTTATTCGAAGAATACTTGTCAGGTGTTACTTTTTTTAAAATTGAAAAATCGGTATTTAGATACTTGGTTAAATGAGGTAATTATAATATATTCCCCCCCCCCAACACCCTTTCCCCTGAAAATTTATTAGTATATAATATCCAAGTGGCCCCCGACGCCAACAGGATTCCCCACCCCTGCTTTAAACAATTCATAGTTGTTTAGATGTGAATTTAGTTATGCAATAAAAATGCTTGAATTGTGCACTAAAAACAAGCTATAGTTAAAAGAAAAATTACAAACAAAACAGAGCGTTTCAAAGCTCAATAATCTTGTATCTATTTTCCAGGAAAGGATCTCGTGTCAGTTCTGCCACTGCATTCCTCCGGCCTGCCTCGAAGCGTCCCAACCTTCACATTATGCTGAACAGTACGGCTACCAAGGTCATCATCAACCCGGAGACTAAGGTGGTCACTGGAGTGGAGTTTATACAGGATGGAGTCACCAAGGTGGCCGGCGCTAACAAAGAGGTAAGTCAATATACAAGTGCCATCTAACGGAATTTTCATTAAACTAGACTTTGATTAATGACATTTAGCGGAATTTTCATGAAACTAGACTTGATTAATGATATCTAGCGGAATTTTCATGACACTAGACTTGATTAATGACATCTTGCAGAATTATTTTATCAGACTAGATATTGTTCAAATACAATTTTATCAAACTAGTCCGTTATTAATGACATCTAGTGAGTTTTTTTTGCTAAAATTGATCGTCATAGTTTTAGCAAAACCTTATCTCTTTCGGAGATGCTTCCTACAGGACATACTTTGAATGTTTATATTATAATATGTTTAGAGTTCCTATATTACTATGTTTAAGTAAACTATTGTGAATAACGGTGCTCTTCTTTCAAAATCTTTTTATTTTGATTTTACAGTTAAGGTAGGTACCTACTTATATCTATATTATAATATTTTGTTTGTACATAATATCAGGTTCAATGTGTAAATAATAATATGTACTTAACAGGAAATAAAATATCCTGGCGAACTTTATGATTAATTACATATACAGGGTGTTAAGGGACGTGCTTGACTTATTCTAACCAGTGATTCCTGACATTATTTGGAATAAAAAAGGTTAAAGAAAATTTGGTCTCCTGTGACTTTTTCGAGGTAATTTTCGTTAAAAAAAATTTTTCTTCAAAATCAAACAAAAAAAAATCTTCCATATGTCGTCACTGGTCACTCAGCCGAGTAACCAACCGCCCAACCCCTCATCCCGCCCCTAAGTTTCCAATACCTATTGTTTATTTATGTTTCAGTTAAAAAAAAAACATCAAAAATGTCACCGGAGATCAAAATTTAATTATTTTTTTTTACTCCAAATAATGTCAGAATTCACTGGTTAAAGTAAGTCAAGTATAGCCTTTAAAACCCTGTACATACATACTTACATTACTTTTGTAAATTGTTTTATTAAGGTTTCTAGTTTTATTTAAAATTTTCAGTTTTTAGTAAAGGCACTTATAGATCCACAAACTTATCTGTGCAGACGGCCAAAAGTGTAACTAACGGCAATATTTTTGTATCCACAATATCTACCATAATAACGACTCTGACTGCACAGAAAATTTTGTATAAACACCTAAAATTGGGATAGTTCTTACTATAGAAATACACGGTGAAAAAACACAAATAGCACTTGCCGTTTTCAGTGTGATTTGTTAGGCAAAAGTAGAATATGGAATTATAAATATGGGCACCATTTTTTATTGTAAGCCGAAAAATGCACCTTTGAGCATGTTATATATTATATTGTCTTACTTGAAATACAAAAGAAAGTTTCGTCGACTTCACTGTTGAACAATTATTGAATAAGTATCAAAGACTTCACTGATTTTGAGATGTAATTGGATAAATTTCAAGGATATCACTTCATTTCAGTTGAATTTGAAATATTATTGAATTCAGACTCCACTGAACTTAATATAGAATAAGTTTTGACTTCACTGAATTTGAAATATTATTGAATAAGTTCCACGGGCTTCATTCAATTTAATACAGAATAAATTTCAGTGTCACCTAATTTGAATTACATATTATCGATTAAGTTTCACGGGCTTTACTGAATTTAATACAGAATACGTTTCGGCTTCACTGAATTTGAATCATTATTGAATAAGTTTCATGGACTTCACTGAATTCAAACTATTATTGAACGAACTTTAAACCATCTTCACCAAGTTCAAATAATAGTAATTGCCACAGGTATGTTATATGAATATTTGACTCTATATTAAAACATTGCTGCTTTTTCAAATATGGCATGAGCATGTTTTAAAATACGAGCATGTTTTAAATATGAACAAGTTGCATCAATTGAAAAAGATATTTTTAATATGGTTGCATGATTATTTTAAGTGCTAGTTTAATTTCTTGGTGAAAAGACTTAGCTGTTACTATTTTATAAGCGGAGCTTCGAAAAAACATCACCTTGTGAGTCTTTGCATGGTTGTTATTATATACGGTATCTGGAAACTTATAGTTCAGGCGGGAATCTGCATCACACATGGAAACAAAAAAATATATTTATTGACGCATTTAAAAACATTAAACAACCGAATCTCCTAACGATCGATTTTTTTCTTCAAATTTGACCATAAAAATTCCAATTTTTGGACTCAATTTACTCGAAAACGAAAGCTCAAATCAAAAAAAAGTTATACCACAAAATCAAAACCAAATGTGATGCAGAAACACCAGTTTCCCGCACTTACTATGAATTTCCGAACAGCGTATATGCATAAGTTCTGAGTTGTTTTTATGGACCAAATTTAATATTATTTTCTTTTATTATTATGTACCTATTGCTTACTTTATTATTATTATGTAATTATTTTATTAACCTAAAAATTAGAAAAATGTATTTAGTTTACTAATAGTTGAGGTGCTGGTAGCCTTTTTGTAGTTACCAAAAGAATAATGGAGATTAGGGTGTAATTTATTATTAACACCTCAACCTAACTTTTTACAAAAAAAAAACACTTAATGCCAGAGATTTGCTATCCAAAGAGGCTGTACAACTGTGTTAGCCATGAGAAAACAATAATAAATTTTATGGTAAGAAATAAGTATTACAAGATAACGCTTTTGCTTCATAAATTTACTTTTGTGGTGGAAACACAGTTTAAACTATTGGGTAATTCTGGAAGATATTTTTCACAATCAACAAACAACTGTAGAATCTTTTTGGGAGATATATCTCTCAGCCTGACACGGTCTTATAAAATTAAAGCAATCTCATTTCGTTACGGTGAGAAATATGATTAAACAGTATTACAAAGAGCGTTTTCAGTTTGCATTTAAAAAAATGACCACAAAAGCTCCTGAACAATTTGAAACAATTCTGTTAAACAAAATTTTGCATTTGAATTTAATGAAAAAAAGTGATATGACGATAAGTTTTATACATAGTACCTTTTGTCTAATTAAATATTTTTTTAGTTTTGTGAAAGGTAGTAATTACCTACAGTTCACATTATAAAAACTTTAAAAAATTTGAATTTATCTTTGTGTTAAAAATTTATATACTTATTTTTAAATGCATATATGTCGATTTGTAATGCTAAAATCTGAAAGAGTCTTTCATCTGCTTTCAAGAACAGTATTTTATTTTGAATTTTGTTCATAAATAGCAAATGTATCCCAAATCAAATGTAATACAAAAATATTTTTTGCAGAATCTGTAGTCACAGTTTTTCTAAGCGAAGTAAATTATAAAATGTTGAAGATTTTAGGGGTTAAACAGCATGTAATTAATGCACGCCTCTGGATAAAGTAGAAGCATAACATTATGATTATAGATATTTAATAATTAAATAAATTATTAATAAATATGCTAGCCTAGCGAGAGGCAGGTAGCGTTTAATTTCAACTAAATGTATTACGAATAATTTCTCTGTTTAACTCGTAGGGGTTAGCAAGAAATTTCAATAAATAAAAGACTTTTTTGTTAAAGCCAACACGTAGATAATACGACGCTTGATAAAGTGACATCTTTATTTTTGTCTGTAACTAATCTAGAAAGAGGTAATATCAGAAGGCAAAATGAATGTACAAGATTGACACTGCAATTGCAGTGCTTCGTACTGTGTATAGGCACGATTCTTCAACACTGCTATTACAGGGCTACGGTCTTAGAGGTTAATTACTTTCCTTTTAAACAAACTGGTGATAACTGGAGGGATAAACTAACAAATTTTTAAAAATTACAGCTTCTAAACAAAAATAATAATAAACTCTGCTTCGCCGAAAACTAACAAAGCTTCCCATCAAAGAAACAGATTTATACTATTCTATGCTACAGGTCATTTTATCTGCTGGTGCAATCAACTCCCCCCAACTGTTGTTACTGTCTGGAGTTGGTCCCAAGGAAGATCTGGAGGCTGTAGGGGTGCCCGTGATCCATGACCTGCCCGGGGTTGGCAAGAATCTGCACAATCACGTGACAACTTACGTCAACTTTGACCTTGAGAAGGAGAAGGCCAAGCATACCCTGGATTGGGTCAATGTTCTGGAATATATGTTGGCGAGAAAGGGCACAATGTCTTCTACCGGAATGTCACAGGTGAGAAACAATTTAATAATTATTTTTATTTTTAACTTAATGAGTCAGACCTCAAATTGTAATATGTATTTAATTAAATGAAGACAATAACATAATAAAATTATTATTGGAATATATGTTGGCGAGAAAGGGCACAATGTCTTCTACCGGAATGTCACAGGTGAGAAACAATTTAATAATTATTTTTATTTTTAACTTAATGAGTCAGACCTCAAATTGTAATATGTATTTAATTAAATGAAGACAATAACATAATAAAATACAATAGCCAATTAAATATGAAGAAAATGTTGGTAGTTCTTAGTCGAAGTATGGCACAGTTAAAAATGACTGAATCGGATAGGGAACCATTAGCTCACTTGGTAGAGTTGCAGCCCGGAAAGCCGAAGGTCCTGGGTTCGAGTTCCAGATGTGACCGTATCTTTTTCTAATTTTTCTGATTCCAGATTTTCTATTGCATTTTGCTAATATTGTCTTAATTTAAAGTTTAATATTTGCTTGAAATGGTATTAGCCATGTTAAATGACTAGCTCTAATTGGCCAGGTACTTTCTAACCTTCTCCTTCCTCACACCTTCTATCTTTTATCCTCACGATATACTAGTGAGACGGGCGCATGCCATGTATCTAGGAGTGATAGTGTATGTATGGGTGGTTTGGTATATTTATTGTGTATGTTCAAAAACGATCATATTATGTGATCTGACTGTAGCATCACCGGTGACTGGACAACTCAACAACGTGCAACTTTATCACCTTGAAAAGTTATTAAGTCATGAAAAAATATGTAAAAAAATTGTTAAAAAGGTTACGCTAGGTTAGGTTATGGGTTATTTAAAAAAAAAATAATTCATAACTTTTGAAAGGGGTATTGAAACGCACCTTGTTGAGTTGTCGTGGAACCAATATCACCAACCTCGACATATTTATTGTGAGGTTAAAGATAGGGTGGAGGGGAAGGAGATCAGATAGAGGAAGATTAGGAAGACCTCGCTATTCTGGTCGATCACTAAAGCCATTTCACGCAACAGCATTTCAAATCTAAATGGTGACCATTCAGAACGAGGAGAAAATATATAAAGTAGGCGTTTAATTTTTTTAACATCGCACTAGAGTTTCATCTGCTCCCAACTGTCTGGAACCAGTGACTGGTATCCCTAATTGGGGTATGTTATGAGAATAAAGGTAGTGGGAAGGGGAAGGAGGTGGGGGAAGTAAGGTGGGAAAGTGCCTGACTATTCAAATCTGGTCATCAAACATGGCCAAAGTCATTTCAAGCAAGATTTTGATATCTACCTCTCTAGAACATGCCACAAATATTATTTATAATTTTTAATCAATAAATTATGAAATAACACAAATTAATCAAATAAAATTTACTTGGAACCTCAATAGGCCACTTGCATGGATTTCATAAAGACTTGGAAAAAATCGTGTGGATAGACGTTTTTACTAAGATTACGAAAATGTTAGTAAAAATTTTTAGAAATGTATAGTTTTTTTTTATTTTTAAATAAATAAATCCATTTTTTGAGCTCGTGACGTCACTACATGAAAATGTCCCGTCTCCGATTATGTTCCCTTAATTTTGTAAAATTCCACACTGATAATTTTTTTTTTATATGGCAACACTTTGATTTCCGGCGAATTTTTGAATTTGCGTTTAACGTTCACTAGATTTATTGTTTGTTCTATGCGAACTTATCCTTTGTTTTGATTTTTTGATAAAGATGGCGGTGTTTTTACAGATGTTACGAAGAGAACCCCGTACAATTTATTGATATTCGTGTGGAAAACGTTATTTTTTTAAATGATTTTCAGCTATGTAATTATCGTTTTTTCGCACCCATAAAATTATGTCCCGTCTTTCCGGTTTATAAAAAATGGTCTGATTTTTAGGATTGAAATTTTCAAAAAATCGCCAGGGTTTCAAAAATACGATTAAAAAAAAAATACAGAATGTCTTAGAATAATTGCCTAAACTGTTTTTTTTTTTTTTTTAAATGTGATGCAAGTGGCCTATTGGAACTGCAATCTCTGGATTCCTAGCCAAGGATCATAATCACTCAACCACTTAGGCAATCAGAAGGTCTTCTACTACCGCTTTAATGTAAAATTCATCAACATAATTTTGAAGTGAAAACTTCTTTCGCACCATTGTGATTTGAAAATGGATCAAACGAAAAATAGCGACACTAAAAAGAGACAACCACATACATCTATAGGATTCAACCTGCGAGAGAATGAGATAGTATAATAGGTCTCCTTTTTGTGCAATGTTTCGTAGCCTCCCCACTCTTGTCCACTTTAGTTTTCTGAAGGTTTCACTCCTACCGCATGTGAAGTGTGAATTGCACACTTTTTTTTTTTGTATAAGATTTCATAAACTAAATTACATCTATAATTCTTTTAGGTAACTGGAATTCTGAACTCCAAATACGCCGATCCTTCGGGCGAACATCCTGATCTCCAATTCTTCTTCGGAGCCTTCACGGCCAGCTGCTCCCGCACCGGGGAGGTTGGAGAGGTCGCTGACCCTGATCACCCCGATGCTGTGGAGACCCTTACGTAAGTCGCAACTGTATTTTGACCATCGATATATAATTACAATAGATTACATCTCTCATATCTAATTATGTTTTCAATGAGCGTTTATGATAAACATTTACATTATTATTACAGAATCAATCCCGTAGTCTTGCACCCCAAGAGTCGGGGTTTCTTGAAGCTACGGAGTAAGAACCCCTTGGAGCACCCTGTGATCGTGGCCAACTACCTCAGTGCGGAGGAGGATTTGAACACTCTGGTAGAGGGCATCAAGATTGCGCTGAAGTTCGCAGACTCTAAGGTAGGCTTGCACTTTTATGTGGTCAATAGAAAATGTTTCAATACGCCAAATTGAAAAAAAGAAACTGTTCAAAAGCAATAAACAACTATCATTGCCCTCTGTGGAGTAAAAACTCATAAGCATTAGGTTCTGTACTTAGCTAAAACCTACTATCAATTTTTTAATTAATTACTATATGATCAAATTTCTTCTCTTCAGATTTTATTTCTAAATCGGTAATGTAGTGCATTTGTTTTAAATTTGAAAGGTAGTAGGTATTTGGTAGGGGTACCGCCGCCCCGGGAACCATTTATTGTGTAACCAACATCTCTGCCATAGGTCACCCCAAGTGGTATGCTACATTTGGTGACTTAGCAGGGGTGCCCGGATTCATGGGGTGAAGTTTGTACGGATCTTGGGGGAGGATGCATCTGCCTACCACCTGCATGGCAGGCTGGATCGGGAGAGAATGGCTGAGGGAGTCCCTTTGACTTCTCCAGCCATACTCTCTTAGAACTCGTGTAGCAACAGAAAAGTTCCCAGGGCGGTGGTACCCATTCCCGCCTCCCAGAACAAATAAAATTCCCGCCTTCCAGAACGAGCCATAGTTTTTAGCTGTGTTGATTTAAAAATTGCAAAGTCATCATGTAATCGTGATTTGTAAAAATAAACTCAGAATACTTATTTAAACGGAGTTGATTGTGACGTAATAACAGTTAAACAAAACCATAATAGGTAAAATGTCTGTAATCAAATCTACCTAAACTGATAGCCTCTAGTAGTCGAGGGGTACCTTTCAACTGTTAAAAAAAAAAACGGCACTGAATGGCCATTTGATGAATTTTTGTTGTTGTTTTTAAGTTAGCTCCACACAGGAGACCCTGATGAAAATAATTTCCCTCAGGGCTCATGTCATCTTAGATGCAGTGTGGATGTTTTTTTTAAAGAAAGGAAGAAGAGGAAGTTCTGGGAAGTAAATAGGTATGAGAGGTGAGTAGGAATCTGGTGGTCAGTGTGTCCAGGAGTGACTGTCGTACAAATCCATCCCTTCAACTGCGGTGTAAGGCGATGGGTCGAGGGATTCTGGCTGGAGAGGTCAAAAGACTCCTCAACCAGTTTATATCAATCCGGCCCGCCACGCAGCAAGTGGGCAGACACATCAGCCTCCAAAACCTTGACAAACCTCACCCCATGAACCCGGGCACCTAAGACACCAAATATAGCGAATCTCTTGGGGTGACCTATGGCAGAGGTGTTGGTTATACAAAAAATGGTTCCCGGGGCGGCGGTACCCATACCCACCTCCCAAAATGCATTGAATCATGTTACATTTGAATTTCCATGAAACAACCCGTCAAGTAATGGATGATTTCTAATATGGTATATTTTTTAATATAACCTATCTAAACTAATGTAAAATCTTTAATCCTCAGGGTCTCCAGGAGAGATGGGGCATCACAGCCCAGAAGAAGGCCCTGCCCGATTGCCTGACCAAGGGCGAGTGGGGCTCTGACGAATACTGGAAGTGTCTGGTGAGGATCATAACAGGGCCCGAGAACCACCAGGTGGGCACCTGCAAGATGGGGGCCACCACGGATCCCCTAGCGGTGGTGGATCCCGAACTCAAAGTCATTGGAATCAGCGGTAAGACATGCTACTATGTAATTATCTTATAAGGTTTTCCAGGGGGCAGGAAATAAGATAACCGTACAACTCAACACAGTAATGAATCAACACAGTGATGGATTAACACAGTGATGATTCAACACAGTGATGATTCAACAACGTGATTATTTAACACAGTGATGAATAAACATCACGTTGTTTATTCAGTGATGAATAAACACCGTGATGCATCAACACAGTGATTAATCAACATCTTTATCTTTACCTTTATTTTTACATTAACTATTACAAGCTGATTTGAAAAAGAAGTAGGAGTAGGATTCGCTTCCCACGAAGAACCCGAGTTCAAGAGCCCACTCCAGCGGAACTTACATAATACCCATCCCCAAATTGTTAAACAGGTTAAATTATTTACGTTATGTTTATAGTTTAATTTTTTTCACTGTTTATTATATCACTTCAAAAAGGTGTCTCGATTTTCACTGTTGATTTGTCATGGAACCGAACATAAATACTTATTATATGGGATAAATTCGGCCATTTCTTAATTTTGTGCGTGGAACCCTAACAAAAAATTATTCAAAAGTCTTTTATGGGTTTCACTACTGCATTTTATGAACGAAACTAGATTTTCAATGGAAAATTCAAGGGAAAATTTGGAAGGCATCGGACCCGTCGTCTTGGGCGTCAATGTAGACACTTGTCCCGTTTGTGTAGAATTTAACCAATAAATATTTTATTATATATCTTGTTTATCCTTGACGATAATAAACACCACTGGATGGGGACAAGCTATCAATACACAAAACATTTGAATAATATCATTTGTTATACAAAATAACTGATTTATTAATGAATGAAGGTGAACTAACGAAGCTCTTAGATTTGAAAGTAATCATATAAGCGATCCATAGACTTAAATAATTCATCTAAGACGCAATCATCCGTTTTATCTTGGAGAAATGACTAAAGACCTCGTTAACTACTTAATTCCCGTTTAGTCTCAAAGTACATGCAAAGACCCAATGTATACTAAAGTTAGTATTTCAATTCGAAATTGACAATTTATTAGAATTTATAATTTTTACAAAGCCGTTTGACATTTACGCATTATATTTACAGCCATAGATAGATCTACCAGTGTTGCCATCGTACATCGATTTCTTATTTATTCCCTGTCAATATCGGTCTCGGGAAAACGGTATAAAATCATTGATATGCACTTATCGATCCGATGTTGTAAAGTTATACCTTTCACTGTGGTAGACCCCCATCTATAAATTAGGTCACCTCTTATCAAATCATACTTCTAACTGATTTCTCATGAAATATAAATTTATTATTTGCAGGTCTCCGCGTGATGGATTGTTCCATCATCCCCATTGTTACATCAGGTAAGAACTGATTTAAAAAATTACATACCTATAAAAAAAACCTCATTTTAACAAACAGAAAAATTTTATTGATGCTGATTGCTTTCTACAATAATGTTTGGCTGGTTAATTTTTTTAGGCAACACAGCTGCACCAGCCATCATGATAGCCGAAAGAGGATCAAAGTTCATCAAGAACTTTTGGGAGACCGCCAACAAACCCCCCGTCGCAGTTCTCTCGAGGTTCGGGCCAGACGATAGAGAAAATAACACCACATATGATTATCACAAACATCCCTATCCCTATCACTACTATCCCCACAATAGTTTCAAGCACAACGCTGAATGGCATAACGGCCATAACTAATTCCACAGAGCTACCAACTTTCAGATTTCAATTTTGAAATTGGAGCCAAAACACTTTTAATTTATTATGTATTTATAACAAAAATGGCAGCAGCAGCAGCAGGTTGGTAAAAAAACTAAACGATTCATTGAGACTAGGCTGCTACAAAAAGTAAAAGTTCGTCTTTATTATCGGGGCACCCTTGTGAATGCTTTCAATAGCCAAAAAAATATACCAATTCATTTAAATAAATTTTAGGTGTCAGTACCATTGATCGATCGTTTAGAAAATATGTGATGAGACGACTAAACATGTCACTGCATGCATAATTAAATAAGTCACAGATAGGTTAAACCCACACCCCTCTCTCAACCCCCGCAGTATGTTTAACAATCGGGAGCCTGTTCAATTGTGTTAGTATCACCATTAGAGTCATCGAATAATAATGTACTTTTTATTCTTAGACTTAAAGTCGTGACATACAAACTACATTTTGTAGAAATTTGCTTAAAATAAATATTCAGTTTAACTTCTTATACTTTTTGGCGGAATTCCTAAATTTTCACAGCTGGTAGCAACCCCTAAAAACCCATTAAAGGATCTGAAAAAAAAAACTGTGTCATTTTTTAGACATTTGGAAACGTATACGGTGCCCCATAGAAAATTCGAAACAAAAATATCTTTCATACGTTTGCACCCTAATTGTTTCATGGCACCCTATGATCTTTCATACTTTTGCACCCTAATTGAGACCCATGAAACACATGTTTTGCCATGTCTCCTGCATCTACATTATGGTTTTTCAGGTATCTGAGCCCTCTTCCCTTCAAGGCGAAACAGCGATGCCATAGATAAATTAGTGACAAAGAGGCAATCTGCTTAGTTCCCGTAAGCACTCAAGCCATAGATGCTATTCCCAATGCTAAAAATAGGTATTCCTTTGACAGTCTATTAATAAAGTACAAAAGGGTGATCGTTAGGTGTTTGGACATGTCTTCTAGTTCTACAATGAGTCTACCAATTATCTCAGTCTTCTTCCCATAAATTAATAACATATTTTACAGCTATTGGACGTGTTGGAACTAGTGTTGCTAATTCAATTTTTAAAATGAAGCCAGACGTCATCTGAAAAGGAGCTAAAAAGAGCTAAAACTTGTACATCCAAAGTTGGGACTGAAAATTCACCACCATGGGAGGGATGGTTAGAGAAATTCAAAGAATAAATAAACCAATTCCTTTGAATTTTCGTGTATCCTGGGGTAGGAAGGGGGTGGCGGCTAGATAAATTCTGAGGTAAAAACCAAGTTTTCAATATGAAAATAACCGGTTCCCAAAGAATTAGCTCTTAAATTCAGCATTTTTATTTCACGAATTTTGTTAAAAAAAGGGAGCTAGTTTATCTGAAAAATGAGCTAAGAAGCTAAACCACTCAACACTGGTTGGAATACTTCAATGCCTCATTCCCAGATATTATCAGGAACTACGAGTATGTGACAAATATTTTTTTAAAATATAAGATTTTTAAGACTAGTAAAATTGTTGAATGTTAATTTTTTTGAAGGCTGAGTCATTTCACACCTCCTTTTTGAAATATATACAAATGTATGGTATTTGTACGTCTGCCCTGATGATGAAAACTGTAAAGCCGTAGGAACTGCAGCGTGCTATTAATTAATTGACAAATTACGCATCGCATGCATTGTTGGACTTTGACTAACAAATTGTTATTAAATTATTTTTACTTTAAAGTATGTTATTAGGTTGGGGAAAAGATATATTTATTGCAATATTGCGTTAAGTAGTAATTAATAATAATGGGTAGGTTTAATGATTTTTTAAATAGTATGTAACAAATAAACATTTCACTTTCATCCCACCACATTACGAAAAGAAAAGAAAGTTAAAAGTATAATTTTTAAAAGAGGCTAGACATTTGATATGAGATTATCTTTTATGTTAGTGAAATGAAGAAAATAAAATATTGTTTTATCTTTTGTTTTATTAGTTTTAAGAAAACACATTGTAATAAATAAATAAATGAGAAAATAACACGTTGTTTCTTTACGCATTTAAAGGGCTCACAATACAAATAGTTTCTCTGTTTATTTGAAATATTATTTACGTAAAAAGAGAAAACAAGGAAATTGTATTGCGTTGCCTCTTTCTTGTGTCATGCATGGCTTAAAGCTACTGTGTAGTAAAATAATGAGAAAAAAATGCTTGTGCATGAATTGCTTCAATAAAACAGATAAACTTTGGTAATTATTCCATAAGCCGCCGCACTTTTAATAGGCACAGATAATGGAAAATACACTATGCACTTTTAAACTTAGTTACCACAAGAAACGTAGGTTTCAGTTGGTTGGATAGATGGAAAAATTTGTATTTAAATTTATATCCGTAACTTTTGAGGGGCTCTAATAAAAGACAGGTATTAGAATAACTACACATACCCATTGGACAAACCCTTCAAATATACAATATAAACCATTCAAATCCGGGGATGTGTATCTAAAGAGTCCCTAAAAAGTTATGAACATAAATTTAAATGCATAATATATTTTTCATCCGTCCCGACTGAAATCGATGAAACGAAGTGTATTTTCAAAATCTGTGCCTATTAAAAGTGGGCGGCTTATGGAATATTTCCCATAACTATGTTAGTTTTTTATCTAATGACAGCCACAAATCAGTGTCGACAATGATCACCAGTGTTGCCACAGAGTTGTCATTGGCTAGAAAAAGTTGGCATGACCAAAACCTCAAGTACTGAGGAGCTTAATTAAGTAATTAATTAACCTACTAACACTACTGTGAAGTTAACTATCACCGGTAAGTATACTAAGTAAGTATAACAACATCTATTGACAAAAAAAAAACAAAATGCTATTTAAAAAAAAAATAGTTACACCTCATAAGAGTTCCCCTGTCTGTACTTTATAAAGACAGGATAACTATATCGCCACCAGCTTGGGAAGCATTGTGAGGCGGGTTATGGTATGGGCTGCATGAAGGGGTTTAGTAATGCTGGTCTTAATAGGCCCGGAATACAAAGAGGAAAATTGTAATCTTTTTTTAAAACGTTTTTGCATACACCAATCTATTAATTCATTCAAGTTAGTGAGAAATAGGTCCATGAATATTTGCTAGAATATATAGAAACCAGAGACTTGTCATATCTTTCTATCTTATGGTGTGGGAAGTCAGAGCAATAGAATAATGAATATAGACTTTCTGTAATTTTTGACACCTAATGGGGTAAAAATGATTTAACAGACCTACCGTATTAATCCACTGTAAAAAGAGATTCAATTATTGAAAAAGCTAGCATAATGTGGGTTTGTGTTAGGGAGAGAAGAAATTCTCAATGATTTGCACTTTATTTGAGTAGGCATCTCCCATTCGTTCTTTCTCTGTCGAGTAAAACTGACGAGTAAGAAAGAATTGTATAGGCGATGTCCGTGATGGTTTTACTCAAAAAGATTGCGACGCATAGTGTATGTCGAACAGTTTGAGCCTCTCAACGTGTCTCCAATGCAGAAGAAGCAGTGACTGAGTTTAGTGTTTAGAGAGTCTCTTAGCCACTACTGACTTACTCAATATAACGTAAATACTCTAGAGGCCGGATTGATGTCTCGAAGCGAGTAATTGTGAAAGAAATTAAGAGAAGAGAATCATGAGTTTAGCAGTTCACACATGGACACTTATGCGATGTCGAGTAAAACTGTTGAGTAAGAACGGATGTGTGTACTAGGCTTAATGATTACAAAGTTTTATCTTGCAAAATTGGATTTATTTTAATTTGCTCATTACTCAAGGAATTTTATAGCTTCCCGGTTTCTCATAATTTTGTATAATTCCGTAATAAGGAGTAGACTTGAAAGTGGGTCGATAATTTGAAGTCTACATCAGGTAAAGTGTTCCCTCATGTTGGAGAGTTCAGAAGAAATTTCTGAGATTATGAGGAACCATGCCAAAGGGATGTATACATTGCTACACATTTATTCAGACTGATTCGTGGATGGTTTGAAAACATACATTTCTATCTCTGACTGTTCTATCTCCCAGCTTGCTAACTTGTCAATGGTCACGCCAGTGGGGAGAGCAAGCTTGCTGTTGAACAGAATCAATTCGGATATCAACATATTAGGCATCGATAAAGCTGCCTTTAAAAGGCAAGCTCTGTTACTACTTACTACTAGTACAGTTGATATACCCACTGTTTACATTAAAATGCACTAAAATTAACAATTTTGCAATGTTTTCAAAATAATAAACTGGACTGAATTATATTAGGTCATCCTGTCTGCCGGTGCAATCAGCTCCCCGCAGCTTCTCCTTCTGTCAGGTATCGGTCCCAAGCAGGATCTGGAGCGAGTGGGAATCCCGGTAATCCATGACCTACCCGGTGTGGGGCAGAACCTCCACAACCACGTTGCCTCCTACATCACCTTCAAGCTGCAGAAGGAGACGGCCAAGCACCGCCTGGACTGGGTCAACGTCCTGGAGTATATGCTCAACAGAAGGGGCAGCATGTCTTCTACGGGAATGTCACAGGTCAGATTTTAATCTAGCAATCTTATTTATTGTTTGAACAGTTAATTCGTGAGAAATAGTTTGGATGCAGGTGAGATCTCTAGTTATTGTTTTGTATATTCCTGTCAATTGAAATCTGTATTTTCTCCTTAATAAAAAAAAAATTGTATGCAGAAGACGTTTAAATATGTTTTTCAGACCGTTGGTAAAGAGCGGGAGACGCTTTAAAGCGTGTTTTGTATTTACTGTAAATAAATAAAAAACAACATAGATAAAAATATTTTAATACATACCTCTTCTCTTAACTTCTTGTGCGCCGCCGTTGCTAAAACGTACAATCTAAAACGATCAATCTCTGAGTTGATAACATACTGTTTTTTATAAATATATAGATATATTATCTGGTAAAGAGGTATAATTGAAAAAAACATAAGTTTAAGTTATTAGGAAAATATAATCAGATGGCGCATGGCGAAAATTTTGCATCAGCACACAAAGAGTTACTACAGCTTTCCACTTTTTTTTTTTAATATAGTTGTCATTTAAATTTAAACTCTAGACTTGTTATACAGTTTCAACAGCTTGCAAATTCTTTCTGCATAAAACTCAGCAGCCTGGGAATGTATTGTTTTTATATCTTGCTAAGGCAATCCCAGTGAGTTACAAAACTCATTTGTAGCCAACCTATTACAGCTTTTATTGGAAGGTCTTCATCTTCATCGAAGTGTTAGGCCCCAAGACACTTCTTCATGCGAGTGAACAGATGGAGCCAAGTCCAGGCTATACGGGGGACGGGGGCTGGGGGCTGGTTTCCTTATGTTTAAGTATTGCCCGAATTTGACCGTGTTTAGAGATCAGATCTGAAGAATCAGGTACTTCCCAACCTGTCCCTTATCCAGCCCCTTCCCCTCCACCACAACAATCTCTAAATAGTAGCCTTAGTTCCACTGGTACCGAGCATTTAGCCTATTCTTTATTTTTTTATCATATGACAGTTTATTTTATTCAGTTACATAAAGTACAAGATTTCTTATTTTGACATTCTTAACATTTGGGAAGAGTGCAGTAATCGTGGGGTAATCAAAAAAATGTGTGATTACTTGTGTCAAAAAATTGTGTGATTACTTGTGTATCTACTTTACCAAAATTAACTTGCATCATTTGAAGATAACAATGCTTATTTCATCACTCTAGGTGACAGGAATCTTGAACTCCAAGTTCGCAGACCCTGATGGTCAGCACCCAGATCTGCAGTTCTTCTTCCGAGGATTCTACGCCGGCTGCTCCCGAACTGGGGCCGTGGATGAAGTCAGCGACCCGGAGCATCCTGAGGCTGTGGAGACCCTTACGTAAGCACATAAGTCTAAATAAATAAATATATCAATTCCCGCTGATGATTATCATTCTCTATGAAATAAGCTAGTAATCTAATCAGTGGAGAGCGAATCAATATTGTATACGTATTATAAAAGACAGTGTACAATGTGCGTGCTGTTTAAACTCAGAAAAGAGTCCCGGTACAATCAAGTGTAGTGTGGTAGCCCTCTATCCCCCATCCATGAAGAAGGTTCCCGTTTTTACCTGAAGGGGGTGTTTTTGAAGATATAAGGGCTCGAAGCATCGCCCTCTAGAGATTTTTAGAACCGTCCAGAACACTGGAGAGTATTCAATAGCATTCCACAACATCCCGGAACATTCTGGAATGTTGTGGATTGTTCGAGAATAGTCTGGAAAGTTCAGGAACATTGCGGAACATCCCAGATCATTGTGGAACATTCCAGAACACTCTCGGATGCTGTGGAATGTTTTGGAACATCGTGGACCATTCGAAGCCTTTTTTGTATGGGTGGGGCTACCCATTGGTAGGGGTAAATAAAGCAAAATCCGTTGTGGATTCGAATGTCAGTTCTCACCTCAACTCCCTGAGCGAAGTCGGTTACTCCAGCTAGTTAATAATATAATGGTTATAATTTCAGTATCACCCCAGTAGTCCTGCACCCCAAGAGCAGGGGCTACCTGACCCTGAGGAACAGCAACCCCCTGGAGCACCCCATGCTCTTCCCCAACTACCTCAGCGCAGAGGAGGATGTGAATACCCTGGTAGAAGGCATCAAGATTGCACTGAAGTTTGGAGAATCTAAGGTAGAATTTTTTAAAATTTTTCTTCTTAAGTCGGTACCTCATTGCTGAGGATCGTGACCCATACTCTAACTTCCATGGTGGACAAAGCTTCTCCTTTCCTTGCGGTTCTGCACTGCGTGGAGAGCCAAGGACACTGACGAACCAGATGCCAGTGATACTCGGTAACTCTTCCACCTCTGTCATAGGTCACCCCAAGTTTTAAGCTATGTTTGGTGACTTGGCAGGGGTGCACGGGTTCATGGGATGAGGTTTGATTTTTTGAAAGGCCGTTTGACCCTTTGACACCTTCAGCCAGACTCTTTTGGTGGATTCGTATGTCTATCACTTCTGGACACACCGACCCCTCATACCTTCCCAGAACTGCATCTCCTTCGTTTCATTAAAAGATCCTCCGCACAGCATCCCCAAATATGACATAGAACAGAGAAGAATACTAGAAGTGCCTTCCATATAAATTTGAATGGAAACAAATGTCACCACTAACTTAGTACCACATTTAACATGTACCTTGTCTCTCTTACACTTACCTGATATTGTATGCCGTCATTTCATTTGATTTTCACAATCATAGTGAAACACAGTTTTGAACTGGAAACTTAAGTTCTTTTTTATTCTATAGCCCTGAGGGAAATTATTTTTATTACTGAAATTAATGCTCTGGGGAGCTAATTTTAATATATTTAATTAAATGAAGACAATATTGAAACTCAATCAAAAATCTGAAAACAGAAAAATCTGAAAAAGATAAGGTCACATCTGGGATTCGAACCCAGGACCTCCGCGATTGAGTTTTCGCTAAAATTGTCTTCATTTAATATAATATTACAATTTGAGGTTTTACTCATCAAGTTAAAAATAAACATAAATTTTCATCCGACATTTGCAGAAAAGTCAATAGATGTCACATATTAAAAATCAAAATGGATAAAAATTTATCCAAGACACTATCAAGATATCATTTAGTTCTGGTTTGAATCTTGCAATCATACATAAAGACAGTAGCCAATAAAAAATATGCATTAAGAAAAAGAAGAATGTTGGTAGTTCTTAGTCGAAGTATGATACAGTTAAACATAACTGAATCGGATAGGGACACATTAGCTCAGATGGTAGAGTTACGCCCCGGAAAGGTGAAGGTCCTGAGTTCGAATCCCATACCTAATCATTTTATAATTTTTCTAGTTTCAGATTTTCGATTGAGTTTTGTTAATATTGTCTTCATTAATTAAATATTACAATTTGAAGTTTTACTCATTAAGTTAAAAATAAAAATAAATTTTAAAATAAGAAATATGTATTAATTACTGTATATTTTTGTATCCACAGTCCCTTCAAGACAGATGGGGCATCGAGTTGGACAAGACAGTGGTGAAAGAGTGTCTCCAGGCCGGAGAATGGGGCACGGATGGTTACTGGAAGTGTGTGGTGCGCGTTATCACGGGCCCCGAGAACCACCAGGTGGGCACCTGCAAGATGGGGGACTCCAGCGACCCCACCGCTGTCGTGGACCCCGAACTTAAAGTCATCGGTGTCAAGGGTCAGTCCAATACATATATTATCTTTTATTTTATTTATTTCTTCAACTTTATTAATTACATCGACCCATAATCGACAGAACAGCGCGTAAGCGACAGAAAGTAAATTATTCACAAGAAGTTTTTTTTAACCCTTTGAGGAGTATCGCCATACGTATGCGGCGGCACTCGAATGATCCATTTAGAGTATCGCCGCGTACGTGCGGCCGTTTATTCAATTTTTTCTAATTCACTGAATTTGTCCAACTATAATTTATAATGCAATAAGAAATGGTAGTGAAAAAAGTAGGAAGATAATTTATTTAATCGATTATTTACAATTAAGAAAAACTTTAAAATTAACTCACTCCTACGATGTAAATGATAAAAAAGTAACTCACTAATCAAAGAGTTAAATAACTTTCTTTTTGATAGTACAATTATTTAAAAATGATAATGCAATTAGTGTCCGACCGAGGTTTCGGTTTCAGCCTAGTTTCGGCCAAAAAACGAGTTTCGGCTTAGTTTCGGTTTCGGCCGCCATCCAGCCGAAACTACGGCCGAAACCGAAACTGAATTCGGGAGTGCCATTCAATATGACCAAAGTTTAGAAGAAATTATTTTGTTCTTAAGATGAAAGCTCTTAATTTAGTTTGAGAGAAAACGTTTCTTATTTTCATACAATAAGTATTATTTGCATTAAAAATATTTTGTTATGGTAGGTAGATAGGTACTTTTTAATTGTAATTATGTTGCAGTTCATTAAAAAGAGTGCCATACAATATGACCAAAATTTAGAAGAAATTATTTGGTTATATACAAAGTGTTTGTTTTAATTTTGTAAGAAATTATTTGATGAAAGAGTATTTTTTGTTTAGTGTACCTACACAAATAGGTTTTAAAAAAGTAATTTTGTTTTCTACGTTTTATTTTATGTTATTTATTAATAATGTTCAAATAGGTAATACCTACTATTTCTTTTTTTAATATTATTTACGAAGCGATTTAGGATTACGATTTCAAGAATTATTAAAAGCATAAATAATAATTTATTTGAAATAAGGAGTGATAATTTTGTTATGTTTATTTTTAGTTCAAATATCAGAGACTGAATGATTAATATACTCGTATGAATTGAAAATAAAGGCGGACTGATTAAGATTGACTTTTTTTTCCAAGAAAACATGACCTTTTATAGTTTCGGTTTTGGTTTCGGCCGTAAAAACTAGTTTCGGCCGGACACTAAATACAATTTTTAGAATGCCTTCAGTTGTCGATAATATGGCGGTAAACTGTTTTACCTATGACCCTGACAATTTTTTGTATTTTTCCAGGTCTGCGTGTGATGGATTGCTCTATTATCCCCATCGTTCCATCAGGTAATATATTTTCTACATTAAAAAAACATAACATTACATAAACTCATTGCCAATGTATTGAGTCGCAGGTCACATTATAAAATGAGGATATAACCCCCAAAAAACTAAATCCTTTTCAATAAAACCCTTTGTAAGTTAAAACCTCCTATGGTACAATATATATACTATCGAAATATGACTGCTTAATTTGCATTTTATTATATCAATGTGTATCAATCCTATAACTAACAACTCTCACTAAATACATGTTAATCTAATAAATACGTACGGATTCACAGGAAACACTGCTGCACCGGCCATCATGATAGCCGAGCGAGGCTCCGTCTTTATCCACAACACCTGGGACACCAACAAGCCTCCGCAAGTCTTTTCAAGATTCAGCGCAGACGAGAACAACAATAACCAGAAAAATAACAACCAGAACGGCTATGTAGCTCCTTTAAACAATAACAATCAACAGGGCTACGGAGCGGCAACAAATAGTAACAATAACAACCAGAATGGCTATGTAGCTCCCACAAACAATAACAATCAACAGGGCTACGGAGCGGCAACGAACAGTAACAATAACAACCAATACGACCATACAACTACAAACAACAACTACCAACAAGGCTATACAACACCCAAAAACAACTACAATCAACAAACAGCGAATACAAACAATAAATGGGATGCAAACAGCAACAAATGGGATACAAACAGCAACAACCAACATGCATATACAACACCTACAAACAACTACAACCAACAAACAACGAATACAAACAAGTGGAATGCAAACAGCAACAAATGGGATACGAACAGCAACAACCAACACGGCCACACAGCGCCTGCAAACGGTAACAATTGGGATAGGAACAGCAACCATCACAATGGCCAAGCATGGGATCCAAACAACAAGTGGGATACGAACCACAATAATCAACACAGTGGTGCATGGGATCCGAACAGCCATAAATGGGATACGAACCACCACAACCAACATGGCCGTGCATGGGATCAGAACAACAACAAATGGGATGCAAACCACAATAACCAACACGGCCGTGCATGGGATCCGAACAACAAATGGGATACAAACAACAACCAGCACGGCCACGCTTGAGATTCAATCAGCAACAAATGAAATAGTAAATACAATAACTAACTCACTCCCTAATAACAGAGCAGCCATATTTATGTACAATTAAAAATCAATGAAAGGTGCAATGGTATCATTACAAATCTTAAACGCATATCTCTGTTGTAGTTATGATGAGAAATAATATAGAAAATAGTTTTATTTAATGTTAAATTGATAAAGTAATAAATAAAGTTCAAAAGAAAATATTAAAAACATTGCTTTCTCCATAAAATATTGTCTCTGACTTAATAATAATAATGAATAAGTATCTATTCTTTGATTTCTAAGTCCATTTGCTTATAAGCGTGCTTATGTGCATTACCGTGATATGTTTTGACAACTCTTAATATCATGTAAGAACATTCTAAATATGCAAAATAATGGTGAAAACGGCTTCAAAAGATGATAGAGACTTATGTTCCGTGTTCGTTGGTATTACGCCATCGCTGGACGCACGCCAATCTTGTGAACGAGTAGGTATTTCTAAAATGCTTCAAAATAATGATAATAAATTATTTGAAACTAGCCTATGTAAGGATAATGTGAATAAATATTTGCGATTTTTATGGTTTAAATGCCTATAAGACAGAAAAATGCATGGGGTCGGCGGCCGACCCACATGGATACAGACATTATGTTTGGCATCTTGGCCTGTCGAGAATTAATTTATAATAATAATAATTTATCAACCTGCTGAATAAAATCGATATTTTCCTGCTGACATATTGCAAATTACTCGAAATCTTGAAAGGTCGTGAGGTGCTACCATGGCAACCTGTCAGCCTAGCAACTGAAACGCGCCGGCAGCGGCAACTAGCTCGGCAAACTTGTATATGTATTGCAACTGCGAGTGACTGGTTGCATCGCCCTTGACAACTGGTCTTTGAGAAGTTGCCTGTGTGCGAACCGCCAATGAAAATCGCAAGTTGCTTTCCTGTGGATAGCGATTGAGTTGCCAACTGGTTTTTTTTCATGAGCGGATGGGCTTGCTACATGAGCGGATGGGCTTAGGTCCAAGACCATAGAATAAAGAAAAAACTAGAAGTGACTTTCAAACAAATTTGAATGGAAACAAATAATGTTCCATTTAGCCCATTTAGCAGCTCTTTGTCTCACTTACACTTGCCTGAAATCGTAGGCGTATGTATCCCATTAGAATTTCGTAAACACAGTAGGAATACCAACATAACAAAATGGCAGAAATTATTGTTAATAGCTGTCATATCACATGACGAAAGCAAATGATCATTTTATGAAATTGAAATTTTGAATGCAGTATTTTCCATGTCCCCGAATGCAAATAGTTGTCTTTTATAGCAATTAAGGAATCAAAAGGATTTTTCTAAAAAATATTTATATTAAGCGTGTCCAGCGATTCTCAAAGTTTACTAATAGAAATTTAAGGACCAAATACTTGGATCACGAAACACGCCCACAAGGCATTTTTTGTATTCTTATTTATTCTATGTCCTAGACCAGTGGTTCCCTATTAGGTATGTGTGGTTGCTTAAAGGGGTTAACGCACACACTGTATGGATTTTGTCTACAAGGGGTACAGCCAGTTTGGGTTCTTTCTCGAAGGGGTACCACTGTCCTGACTCCTGGACTAATATCATGTACATATATAATAAAAAACAGTGCCATAATTTCACACAACCATGATCCAAAACCATTCCATTTCTTGAATTTTCACTACAGGTTCTAAAATATATCCGTAAAAATAAAATATATCGGTTTTCTTTGCTGATAAATTCAGTAGAAGGAATGGAAAATTATATTAAAAACTTTTGTTATTCCATGTATACCTAGTTGAAATAATTTATTTTTTTACTTTGAACCACTATGTTATGAAGTACACAACTTTAAAAAAACTAGAGTGTGCAATTCACAGTGTGTAATAGAAGTGAAACCTTCAGAAAACTAAAGTAGACAAGAGTGGGGAGACTATGAAGCACCACATAAAGAGGAGACTGATAGGCTACGAAGCACCCCACGACCGATTATACTATCCATTCTCTTGCAGGCTAAATCCTATAGATGTATTTGTTTGTCTCTTTTTACTGTCACTATTTTTCGTTTCATCGAGTTTAAATCACAACGGTGCTAAAGAAGTTTTCGCTTCAAAAATTTATCAGCTTTATGGCATAGCAATACGGCATTAACACTGGCAGTTGACAAGTGAACAAATATGGCGGACAAAGGTTTTCCCAAACCATAATAATATCTTCAAAATTTATGTAATAGATTTATCTATGCTCTGTCATTTAGTGTATAAATTGTTTACTAGATGGCACTCATGTTTCAAATATCGGTGTTTTCATGCGCTTGGATGTTTGGACCATAGTTTTGTGAAATCACAGTGCTTATTCTGATTGAATAATAAACATACAAGAAAAATGTTGGACATTTGTCATTTTGACAAACATAATCTAATGTACAAAATGGCGGGAGGCAAAATTAAAGAAAAAATATGCTTTCGCCAATAATAAATATTTATTTGTAATACAAAAGTACAAATATAAACTACAGAATACAATACATAATATTCATACAACTGACGCGTAAAAGTTTAAAATAAAAACAATACCAATAAACGGCGTTTAATTAACCCAAAAATTCCACAAATTAAGTACAAATACATATTTTAACTCAAATGAAAACTTCAAACAAAAATATCCAATATTTAAATTTGACAGATTTTATTTGTATGAAAGTAGTTTTTAATGGAACAAAGGAAAGAGAGGGTTAGATGTTGGAAAGAAATAACAATTCATCATTCACAAAGCACCGAATGTATTAAATATAAATATTTTTTTATAATAATTGTATGTATATTTTTTACTAAGAGTGAAAAATTCATCATTGCATTTGGTTCACAACAAAAATTCCTGAAGAAAATCAGTCATGGCACTTGAAACTATTTAATATACTGTTGTCACTGAAATAAAAATATATATTAATCAATTTAAAATACAACCAGTAATAAATTCTTTAAAAAAACCACAAATAAACCGTAAATTCAACTAAAATAATGAAAACTCTCTAAATAGAGATTCAATTTCTAGGTAAAAAAAGGGAATTTTGAAGAAATACAATTAGTTACCACTGCAAATTTTTTTGCCTTTATAACGCTAACCTTTTCAAAGAAATGTGTCCCACAATGTGGCACATTTCGACACAATGTATATGTTTTAGTGAAACTTCATGTATCATATATGTGACGTTGACGCTGATGGATCACATGTGTGACAGTCGTGTTGATAAGGTTAAGGTTATATTCAACGCAGATATTTTTATTGTTAACAGATCATTTAAAATGCCATCAAGGAATGATAAAAATAAAGGCTCCATGATATTTAAAAACATTTCATTTTGAAAAATAATCACTAAGCTTCTATTTACTGCGCATTTTTTCGAAAAATCTAGCCCAGTAGATTGTTGGACGTAGATACATCTAAAAGATTTTTTTTTTTATAATAAACGAGGAATGAATAAATAATATTGCAACACCGTGAATTTGAACTTTCATTATTAATTGGGGTTTTTAATAAAAGTTAACAAAGTTTGTAAACAATTAAAGATTTAACCTTTCGCACGCGGTCGTAACAAAATTGATACGGTAGGAAATCAGAATTGATACTTGGTCATATCAACCTTTTGATTGCCGATGATGTTATGCAAGGGGGTATTGAAAAACCTGAGCTAGTAAACGCGGCCAAACGGTTAAATAAAAAAATGTAGATAGAAATTTTGCTATATTAGATTGCTTAACATGTATGTTAACCCTTTCACTGTTCGTCCTTCTCCTTGGCGCCGTGCTTGAGGATGCGCGTGAACTCCACATAGTCGAAGAGTCCGCCCATGCGGATGGGCGCCTCGCGGTACATCTCGTCCACGTCTTCGTCAGAGAAACGATCGCCCATGGTGGTGAGCAGCTCGCGGAGACGCTCCTCGTTGATGACCCCGTTGTTCTCCTCGTCGAAGCATCTGGGGGGCAGAGGTTAAAGGGTTAATAAAGGCAAAATCAATGGTAATCTTGTTTTTTATGTGATTACCGCACAAGAGTCTCAACTGCTTGTGACTGTCCGGTACCACTGGGATATTGGCATCCCCAATTGAGGTATGTTGTAAGACTATAATAAGACACGTTGCTTGCAATTGAGGACTCCAACTTGGAAAAACTCATAGTCACTGGCAAAGTGTTTGGCAGAAGAAGCAGAAAAAGGTCACCAATGTGACGGAGTAACCAAGTATCACTGTCGGTATCCTTGGCTCTTCACTCAGTGCAGGACCGCAAGGATTGTAGGAGCCTTGTCCACCATGGAAATTAGGCAGGGGTCAAGATCCTCAGCAATGAGGAATCCACTTAATAAGTAAGACTAAATTACAAAATTAGAACAGTATCTCCAATGCTTTAAATTAATAAAATTGCTACCAACCAAAACGGTGCTAAGATGCGAAAATAAATTGCAAGTCATAATTTTACCCTCAGCGTAATTTAAAACAAAAAAAATATATTCAATCTCTCCTGGAAAGCGGCCAAATATGACTTGCACAAATACGGTATTTACATTGATGGTATGCTCAATATATCATTATGAATCATTCTCTGCCCCCATTCGATACTAACTAACACAATTTCCAGGTAAATAAAATACAAACAAAAAACCACAAATAAAAGTTTTCATCAAAATTCAGCTAAACAACATTGCACAACAGGCTACTTGCATCACAATTAAATTTAAAAAATCCAGTTTAGGCAAATATTCTAAGACATTCCGTTTTTTTTTAATCGTATTTTTGAAACTCTGGCGATTTTTTGAAAATTCCAATCTGAAGAATCTGACCATTTTTTATAAACCGAAAAGACGGGACATAATATTATGGGTGCAACAAACGATAATTACATAGCCTAAAATCATTTTAAAAAAACGAGGTGTTCCACACGAATGGCACAGGAGAATAACGAGGCATACCAAAAATATTACATCACATAAATATTTTTTTTCCTTGATCCATCTTATTGATCTTAATCATTATAATGTTCAAAGTCTATATATGACTAAATTCAATGTAATAAACTTGTACTTGAAAATTATAATAATATATTTTAAAATCAGCAACATTACCAATACGCTTCTAAGACAGGTACAGAAGGCATAATATGTACGGGGTTCACTTCGTAACATCTGTCAAAATGTCAAACCTAACAATAAGTTCGCAGAGAATAAACAATAAAGCTAGTGAATTTTAAGTGTCAAATTCAAAAATTTGTTGCCATATTAAAAAAATAAAACAGTGTGTTATTTTACAAAATTAATTGAATATTATCGGAGATGGAACATTTTCATGTAGTGACGTCACGAGCCCAAATAACAGATTTATTTATTTAAAAAAAAAAAACTATAAATTTCAAAAAATATTTAGTAACATTTTCGTAATCTTAGTAGAAAAATCTATCCACAAAATGTTTTTCCAAGTCATTATGAAATCCATGCAAGTGGCCTATTAAACAGTAATTACATTGGCATGTTTAAACTGCGACACATCTCTAAAACTGTAACTTAAAATCATCATCAGTCACACTGCTGAAGAAATAAACAGTTGTAAGTGTGTTGTGGGCATGCTCATAAGGTCTAATTTTTCTTACCTCAGTTAAAATTGATCAAACATTGTCAAATACCAAATTTTTTTCATGAACAGAAAGCCAATTTCATTGGTCTGTCCGGGGCCTATTAAGTAAAAATTTCTTTTACAATGTAAACTGGCGAAATTAGTTTTTTAAGACAGTTAATGCCCCAACAGTTGATCCATCTACAGTTGGCCCACAAAATAATAATTTTTTATGAATTATTTATCAATTTCAAACCTAAAATCGAATTTAAAAATACCTTCAATATGTAATAAGTTGGTATGGATATCAAACGAATTTATTAACATTGTCGATTTTTGTACTTATATGCTGGTTATAGCATATATATAGACAAGTGGTTTTATCCTTGATGCATTTGAATGAAAGAATTTTTTGTACTTTTGTTATTCGGCGGTACATCCTCTCTGCACACCCCTTCAGTGACAATTCATTATATTTTGTTTAAGTAGTTATACCTATTTTTCCCTAAACCGACTGCATATTATATTTAAGTATGCCAGCTGTCGAGAGATCAACTGTCATGGAATCATTTTTTCAAATCCATATTCATAATCTTGTGGTTAAAGCAAAAAACCGGTGAATAATCTATTTACGTTTGGTGTCGATTTTGAGGTGTAGCTATTTTTTATATGAGCTTTCATGTTTGAGTAAATCGACTCTGAAATTAGATCAAATTTGAAACAAATTTAGTTTTTCATTGTCTTGTAAAATGTGTCAATGCATTAGACCTGGTTTCAAAAGTTTTTTTAACCTAGAGGTAAAAAAAAAAAAAATCGTAATTTTGTTTTTTACATAAATACCGCACAAGAGTCCCAACTGCTCCCGTCTGGAGCCAGTGAGACTATGGCATCCCCAGTAGGGGTATGTTGTAAGGCTGAAGGTAGTGGGGAGGGGAAGGAGATAGGGAAGAGGAAGGTGGGGAAGTACCTGGCTATTCAGATCTGGTCACTAAACACGGCCAAAGCCATTTCAAGCAACATTTCAATACTGAATGGTGGTCTTACACCAGGGCGATACTGAGATTATCTTCCACTCTAATTAAATAATGCCCAGATTGAAAAAAAAAAACTTTTTGGGTTATGTAATTGACGAAGATTCATCAGTTTTCCGCTTGTACCACTAATTTCTGGTCACCATGTATATCACACTTCTTGGTATTATCTGTTTATTGTTATGTTAACTAGAATGTGGCTAATTGTGACTTATGACTCACCCAAAGGCGTTCTTGATGACCTCTTCAGGGTCAGTGCCCTGCAGACGCTCTCCAAACAAGGTAAGGAACATGGTGAAGTTGATGGGGCCCGGAGCCTCATTCATCATGCCCTCCAGGTAGTCATCAGTGGGGTTCTTGCCTGGAAACAACAAACAGCACATAAATAATTACCAGTTTTTATCTCTAGATAACCATTACTTAAATTAAATATATTAGTAAATAAACAGTAAATATATCAATCATACTAGCATTAATAGAGCTTGTCTTTTAAAGGTAGTTTCACTGACGCTAAATATGTTTATATCCCAATGGATTCTGTTCAACAGCAAGATTGCTCTATCGATCAGCATGACCATTGGCAAGTTAGTCCTGCAGGCTGGGGATAGAACAGTCTGCAGTGCCGTCGGTGGCAGAGATATCCACCGGGAACATAGAAAAGAATGCCCTCCGTGAGTTTTCAAACCATCCATGAATCAGTCTGAAGAAATGTGTACGTCCCTTCCGACCCGTAGACGGTTCATTCCAATTATACCCAAAAGAAAGTCGGTACGATAGAGCCTTGGATTGTTGCCATACTCCCTCATGTAGAGACATCTTGGAAATTTCTTCTGAACTCTCTCCAATATAAGAAAATTCTTTACTTGGTGTGGACTCCAAATTACCGACCGACTTTCAAGTCTATTCCTTGCTAAGGAATTGTATAAGATTACCTCGAGGTATTGCGGCGGAACTATTAAATATTAAAGTGATTATTTTATGGGCTCCTTTACAGAAATGGTGCAACGGTTAATTGATTGGTCATCGGCTTCCTTCCCTTACCTTATTATTCTACATACACTATTACCTAATTCCATCAAAAACCATCACCATTTCATCTGAAGTATCTATTTACAGACAATATTCAAATTCATCTGAAGCTGTATAATTCGTATGCCGTTTCGGATGCAACAATCATTTCTAAAGCCTCTATGACATTGGGCGAGTTTACAAGCTACTATCTGGGAAAAATTCACTATCTGTTAGTATACTCGCTCAGTGTAATCATATTACTTGCTAACTAGCAGATTGTTGACAATCTACGAAAAAAGTTGAAAGGTCGTCAACTTTACTTGCTACTCGCTGATTGGTTTATTTATGGGCTCAAAATAGCGGCCAACAAACAGCTGATTTCGACTGCCAAACATCTGACAGAATTAGTTCACTGTATTAGGGTAGCTGTGGCGCTAGCAGCGACCTACGAGCTCAGTTTCCTACGCTACTGAGTGAGTGGAAAGTTTTGTGTGTCATCATGAAAATCACACTCGCCGATTCACCCGCTTTTAGTAGCTTGTAAACTTGCTCAATGTAATCGAGGCTTTAGTGTTTTTCTTCTTCATATTGAGAAGAAAAGATGGTGAAAAACAAAGTGGGATACTGAGGTTATTCCATCAAGAGTCACTTGGTTCAGACCAGATGTGCCTCTGGGAAGTTAGTGAAAGGGACACTCTTCTACAATGTGTTCTATTGTTTGAATATGACCACAACGGCTGTGACTGCGCCGGGTTTAGTGAGACCCAAGTCTTAGGAAGGAGAGAGAATTCTGGCAGACTAATAGTTGCGCTCTTAACAAGGTTATGTTTTTCTACATCTGAAGTCTTCACCGAATTTGCCACAACTATTCAGGATAGTGTTGTGACTTCTGACTGAAGCAGGCTATCTCTTCTCAGTGCTTTAAAAAACCTAGCAAATGAAATAGTGATGTCACTCACCAAGAGAAGCGAGCATATCATGCAGGTCGTCCTTGTCCACGAAGCCATCGCGGTTTTGGTCGATCATGTTGAAGGCCTCCTTGAACTCGGCGATCTGCGCCTGGTCGAACATTGCGAACACATTGCTGGTTGCGCGCTGGGCACGCTTCTTGGTTGTACCACGGCGGCCGGCGGTCTTGCGGGAGGACATGTTGGAGTCTGCCGTACAAAAAACATGGTTGTAATTAAGTAAATTATAAATTTTTTTAATCTTAATAGGTGCGTGGATAGGAAGCTTCCATTTAAAAAGTTAGATGTCACCACTTGCCGCTGCCTACTATCTCGTGGTCAATAAATTTAAGTATCAACAAATAAGATGTTCTTTGTATTTTAAAACTACAACAGGAACAAAGAAATGTACTTACTCATTTTGATGTATTTAACAGAATAACTAAATACGAGGAAATTTACTTCTTTATTTATTCAAGCAAATCAGGAATCAGCAAATAAATTCAAGCAAAATCGCAACATAAATAAAAAGCTGACGGTAACATATTTTAAAATAACATTGAGCAATTTGCCAAAACTGCAAAATAAATCATCTTGTCTAAATGAAATATATTATAATGTCACGTTTTACTTACTTTGAAATAAAAAAAAAAACTGATTACTTTAGAACGCTAATGCACCACAACAGACTGATAAAATACTAATGACTAAGAAAAGAGATTCGAACACACCCAAAAAGGATGTAAATGTAAACTCAAAGAGAGGGTAAATGTAATTAGAACGAATCCAATCTGCTGTCAGAAACTTTAAAATCAGACTAAATAAGGACATAATTTCACCAAATTATTTAAATAAAGCATTTTAAGATGTTTACTCACTCTTTGAATAATTTAAAAGAAGTAAGGTGTGGTAAAATAAACATATAAAATACAGAATGTAAGCAGGTGAGGATGACGTTTTCCTAACATGGCGATAAATTCAACTATCTCTCTTTCAACATTTCCCAATTTCGTGAACATATTTTCCCGACGGTTTTACACATCATTTTGTTAGTTTTTAGATTTGGTTTTGTCACAAGTTACGTTTTACTTACTTTTGAATGTAAATATCACAAAACTTAAGGATTGTCAAGCTACAATTCCACAAATTTGTCAGTTGATGACTAATGACTGATATTGCCATATAAATTGCGCAAAAGTTCCATATTTTACTGGAACGTATAACAAAAGTACTTACTTTAAAACAATGACGTAAACACAGCACAAGCGTCCCAACATAAATAAACCAAACCACATACCGTCGGAGCACATAGGCCACATAGCGGAGCCCTCGCAGAGAAGGGAGAGAAGGTACATAATTATTCTTAATTTTGTAAATAATGATCTACTATGTATTTCACGTGGCATGAACACGTCGTTGGCTCAGCTCAGTTTGATGTGGGGTATGGTCCTACCATAAATATACCATACCACCCAGTGGCGGACTAAGGGGGGGGGGCGGGGGGGGCGGCCCGCCCCGGGCCCCCGGTCCTGGGGGGCCCCCAAATGCCTCTATGTTCCCTCGATCAAATTCTAAACAAGGCTTTAAGGCACCACTGTAAAAAAATAGTTTTTTCTTATTTCATTTTGCGATTGATGCACTTGTTAAGGATGCTCTCACCAAATTTTTTAAAAATAAATTCGAAATTTTATGTGAAACCGTTTGAAACAGATTGTATGTTGAATTTTCACATTGAAGGCGTTCATATTTTCAATGAATCTTTACCCTAGGGGCCCCTACCCAATATGGGCCCCCTAAGCAGTTGCCTATACGTCTTATGGATAAGAATTAATGGGGGGCCATTTATAAAACAATCATAGTCAGGGCCGGATTAAACATGTCGGGGCCCCTAGGCAGAGGCCTACACTGCCTTATGGACAATAGGGCCCTGCCAAGGCCGGCTTAAACATGTCGGGGTAATTCAACATACAAACTGTTTAAAACATTCCTGATTTTTTTAAGAATTTTCTTAAAACATGTAATAGTATTATTAACAAATGCAATTTTTAGAAAATGAAATACAAAAAAAGACGATTTTTTTAGTGAGGCCCCCCAGGACCAGAGGCCTGTGTGAATCGAATAAAAATCTTGTAAAATTACAT
The DNA here is from genome assembly GCA_917563855.2 of Limnephilus lunatus. NCBI lineage: Eukaryota > Metazoa > Arthropoda > Insecta > Trichoptera > Limnephilidae > Limnephilus > Limnephilus lunatus. The sequence continues at coordinate 28,268,824 of OU830600.1, read as the reverse complement.
CAACTTTTTATACTAGGGGGGGGGGGGGGGGGGGGGGGGCATCATTCAGCTTTGCCGCCCCGGGCCTCTGATGGGCTTAGTCATACCACCACCCACGGTGCTACTATATAACGTATCCGGTCACTGGGGCTCTTGATATTCTTTCGGTTAATTTGTTCTACACCAAGATCGCCCTTTGTGTGAAAAACAAAAAACCTATCATCGGTTGGTACCTGAGGAAAGGAAAATTTTCATCAGGAATCAAGATTTGCGATGTTTATAAACTGGCAACATTATAAAATCTGACATTTCGTTTTGACTGTCAAATAATAAAACTTCTCCGACTGTAATTAATTTCGGTTTTTCGCAAAAATGTTTCAACCGGATTATCCCGCTGCGCTGGGTCTGCTCACACACCTAAACAGCGAAGAATTAAAAGAGCTGCTCAACGATGAATCCAAATTTGAAGCCATATTGAAAGACATAAAACAGGTACGAGCATTTTGTCCAGGATGAGTCACAAAGTTATGATTTTTGTAGATGAAATGCTAATTTTCGTATCGTATTTTTGATATTTATTCAGATTAAAGACTGGGAAACGGAAAAAGAGATGCTTATTGCGAGCAATAGATCACTAGCCGAATATAATCTCAGCAAAGAACCAGAGTTTTTAGAGGCAAAACAAAGGATAGAAGAGCGGTCTGAAAGGGGAGAAACGCTGTGTAAATCTGTGCAAGAAAAAATGGAGGTGCTAAGTAAGTCAAAACACTTCCTATAGTATTTGTTTATATATTTTTTACAACTTCAATGTTGATGTTGATGCATGGTTGCGCATTCTTGAGATAAGAGTATGTTTATTATAGAACAAGTTATGTCGACTATTTGTGTTGCCGCAACTAGCAATGTCAAAGCAACAATATTAATTTCTCACTATTGTAGATCATTATGACAAGTTTATTATTATTATTCTTCTGGTGGTCTCTCCTAATCGGTTTTGGCTATTATCAGTAGACTACGGGGTCTAGCATGGACAAATTGATAACTTAACATATTTGTACTATTTTTACCAATCGATCGCTGACGGCAGCCGATTCTCACATACAGAGGTGCAATTATATTTTAACTTTCTAGTTTTTGCGCATTTAAAAATAAACCATCTAGTGAAAAAAGTGCATTCTCTTCAAGTAGGTAATATTAAAAATTGTTAAAGAATGTTAAATTACATGTTTCAAATTTAAAAAAAAACATTAATTTAAATTTGAAACATGTATATTTTTTTAGAATATTCAACATTTAAGTATGAATACATATAGCTTTTTTCTATATTTCCACATTCGTTTTTTTATTGCAACAAGGACCCTTCATAAATTATAGACAGAGATTTCACCGTGTTCTATTTATTTTATAGAATCTAAATCAGGCGGCGTCTCACTGGACACCACCCTCGCCCTCCTGGAAACCAAAGCGGCTCAGAGTGAAGAGGAATCTGAGATCATCGCGCAGAAGTTCCTGGCCGGAGAGGTAGACATCGACAGGTTCGTCGAGGACTTCTCCAAGACCCGCAAGATCATGCACTTGCGCAAGGTCAAGGTGGAGAAGATGAATGACCTCATCAGGAACAAGAACCAGCCGCAGCAACCCTCGCTGTTTGGCAGCAATACTCCGTATCCCTCGTACCCTGATCAGCATGGACAGCCTGGACAGCACGGGTTCTATCCTCCTTCCAGTGTGCCATACCCTACCGGACCTCTCAACATGCCCATGCCCGGAGTCTACAGAAACCATTTTTAAAGTATTCTAATACAGTACCAGTACAACTCCCATATTTACCTCTCTCAGAAAAAAACATTTTAAAGTTAATTCATTTGATAGGCTTGTGAAAATGCAGTGCAATTCGCCTATCTCCTCTCTTTCAGACACAAGCTGCCAAATTTAAACATGATTTTGAGATTCAATGTATATTTTTAAAGGTTAGGTTCTGCATAAATGTTAGGTTCGGCAGCCTGAGTTCTCACTGTCTCGCAAATGCTGGTCCTCCATCAACAGGATAAGGTGCTCGCATAGCTGCTGTGCCCACATCTTGCATAGGAGAGACCAATGTGGTGCGGTGCAGGCCACCGAACATGTGGTCAATGTAGGTCCGCTTCATTCATTCCCCAAAAGGATTGATGAGGTCCACAGGGCGGCACCTGAGGCCCTAGACTGGCTACCAGACCTAGATTGACTCCCCACCATACGAAATAAGAAGAATGTTAGGTTAACTATAATACAAACAAGCCCTGTTGGTTGCAGGCAGATTTTTTAAATTTATTTAAAATACATAATAATAAAAGCCCTTCTGTCTATCCTTTATAGATGACGACTGCCAACAATGCAAAATTATTTATTTCCAACATAAAATAATATATTAGTATGTACAGGTAAATCATTTTAAAGAGCTTTTAAAAAGCATGTGTAGCGCGGTGTATCGAAGGGTGATTCCATATATTTTGTGTTAAGTCAGCATTACAAGACAATTAAGTCAAAAAAGCAAAATCCGTCCGATTTCGGAAGGCGTCAGTCGTACCTTGTCATCTGTCAAGTTTCTGATATTTTCTATAGCTTTCAATGGCTTGTCTATGCCTGTCAGTTGGTGTGGATTAATTACCTACTTAAGAACACAAATTACTATTATTTATTAGTTATTATCTACTTGCATATAATCCTAAAAGGTGTTCATAAATGACTATCCATGTTTGTATGCGATGTCATTTGATTTGAAAATTTTCCCACGACTAACATCTCTTAACGAGGATTATGGGCAAATGCGCCGTCGTCTCTAGCGTTGGCGTATTTACTTCTAAGAGCTGGTGTCTTAACACAAGCACAGTATTTAGCCCGTTAGCGCGATGCGGAATGCCGCATTTAAGAAAACCGTCAAAATATATCGTATCGTATACAACCGATTTAACACGCTTTAGGCTATCGCAAAAAAAGCAGAATCATCCTTTTGGATGGATAAAAACATAACTTTATTTGTTAAGAAGAATGAAACAAAAAAACACAAAAAGAATATTTCTGAATGAAATCACAAGTCAAAAATTAAATGGAATTCTTGATACAACAGTATTTTTTTATTTACGGGGTACGAGAGAACTGATAATTTGAAAAACTATTTTGAAACTCTCGATACATCGGTGTGCACAAATACATTCAAATATGTCCCCTTTAAAATGATTTGCCAGTACTTGGCAAATTTTTATAATGCCACATAAATATATTTTTAAGTACATATTAAGGCGATGCACTGCTAAGTAATGCAAAATGAAGTGCCTTTGGTTTGAAAATTAGATTGCTTTGAAATATTTTAGATGCTTTATTTCCCTTTGAAAGAATTGAGAATTTTTTTATTAGTCTTTTTATAAGCCCAGAAAAAAAATAAAGTATGAGGCTTATAAAACTACTTCAATGATCAAAATCTACTATTTACAATCCCCTTTGTAATGTGGAAAGTAAATTCTTTAGAAAATGATTGTAAAACATTTAAAAATATTTGTGCCTGAGCTTTGCAAAAGTAAAATAAAACACGCTTTTCGGCATTGTTTTTTCTTGAATAAATCAAAACAGGTGGCTGGTGTTAAACGGGAATTTAAACCTTATCGCCATCTACATAAGGAGTGTTATTGTTAGCGGCTTGATCCCGAATTTTGCGTGACGTGGTGCATCATCTTAAATAAATTGCATAAAAAGTGTGTTAAAGAATTTCTGTACTACGGTATAATTTTTTTTTAATTGTAATCTTGTAACACATCTTCTTTTAATTCTTAGAAAAGAGTATATAATTTAGTTTGATGTGTTTGTGGGATGAAGGATTGAGAGTTACTGATGTTGAAATTAAGAAAATATATCTAATGAGCGAAATTATATCTATTTTTTTTAATGTACGTAATTTTATGAGTTAGTTATAGGTCTCATAATTAGAGTTAGAATAAGTTAGGGGGCATCTATTAATTACGTGAGCAATTTTTCTTCCAATCTAGACCTCTCCCCTCCCTTGGTAAGATAAATTTGGGCCACTTCGTATATTCTTTTCAAGGAACGTGAGATTTTGCTGGACCCCCCTCCCCCCTTTTTGAGCTCACGTAATTAATGTATGCCTCCTTACATACAAACTATACACTGATATGGTATATACACTGTCGACAACCTTTTGTTTTCCTTTTAACCCTTAGGGGCTGGAAAGAAACTTCATTAAATAAAACCAATACATAGACAATACCATTGTTTTTGTTTTTGAAAAGTTTTATTTTCTATGTACATTTGTTACTTAATTTTTTAAAAAATTTTTACCACAGGTTTCGACACATCCGTATCATTCACTAGCGAACTTAAAACTAACTTAAAAATCCTACAAAAATAAATATTTTTATTTGTACGCTTGAAACCTTGGAAATAAACAAAAATATTAAATAAAAAAATAATTTAGTTAATTATAATAATAGCATCCTGCAAATTGCCCTTATTAACAATGTTCCTGTGTAATGTCAACTCATCCCACCTTTCTTCCTCTCCTACTACCCCTACCTAATTAAATCTAATCATTTTTGTACTTGCATAGAATTTTTAAGTTAGTGAATGACACGGTTGTGTCGAAACTGGTAGCAAAAAATTTAAAAAATTTTAGTAACAAACGTACATAGAAAAATAAAATTTTTAAAAAACAAAATGTCTAGAAATTGGTATATAGTTAATGCCCAAGAAATACAAAAAATTCTATTCTTAATAAAGTGACATTTTTATTTTTGCCTTTAACTAACCAAGTTGAGATATTATCCAAAGACAAAATGAATATACTATACGGTCGATACTGCAATTGCAGTGCTTCGTACTGTGTATAGACACAATTCTTCAACACTGCAATTGCAGGTCTCCGGCCCCTAGGGGTTAACTACTTATTATTACCAGCTAGAAAGAGACAGCAAGTATAACAATAATCAAATTTAAATAATATTCAAAAAGCTCTCACAGTTTTTTGGAAAGTTTTAAAGTGCGTTTTTTCACTATTTATAAAATTAGTGCAGACCTGAGAAAAATCACGGGATGGTCTGATTTCCAATTTTGAAAATGTCAATTAAAATATTGTAGGTACCTACTTTATTGCTTGTCTGAATTCTTCGCACAATTGATTACAATTTTGGCATTATCAATTAAATTCAAAGCAAATTTGAGTTCACTGAATTAGATTTCACGCGGGAATAACTACTAGACATTACAGAAAAGCGAAATTAATATTATCTTTTACAGGTAGGTACCTACTTTATTACTTATCTGAACCCTTCATACAATCAGTTCCAATTTTGAAAATCACAATTAAACTTAAAGAAAATTTGAGCTCATTGAATCAAATTTCACTGGGATGCATAGACAAGCGAAATTAGTATGTTTGATCAACCTTTTTCATTTTTTCAAACATAATATAAGCAAGTTATGCATCTATGTGAGAGGTACTTTTTTCAACTTAACTCTGCTTGCGATTCCTATAATGATTTGTTTTTAATTTAAGTTTGATAATAATGATGAATACTTTGTTATTTTAAGCGAAATTACAACACGTAATTAATTATTAAAATAATGATAATCTGAATTATTGTTTTTTATTTCTCCCTCAAAGATATTTTTTCACATATCGATTATATTATGTTAATGTGGAAAATCTGGTTTCTAAAGCAGCGAAAACTCATGAACCGTGAGTTCTGGCACTGTGAAATCTCCCATAGGTCACCCCAAGCAGTTTGCTACATTTGGTGACTTAGCAGGGGCAAGGGGTGAGGTTTGTCCAGGTCTTGGCGGCGAACGCGTTTGCCCACCTACTGCATGGCGGGCCGGTGCGGGGGAGACTGATCGAGGGAGATCTAATCTCCCCAGCCAGACTCTCTCGACCCATCGCCTAGCGCCGGAGTGGGAGGGATGGATATGTCCATCATTCCTGGACACAGTTTCCTACCCACCCCTCATACCCTTTTCCTTCCCAGAACTTCCTCTCCTTCCTTACCCTAGAGAGACCCTCCACACAGCATCCCCAAAGATAACATAGGCCCTGTGGGAATTTTTTTTTCAGGCCCTCCGTGTGAAGCTGTTGTAAAAAAATAAAATAAAGTTGCACACCTTATCTTTATTTCATGAATTTCTAGGTCGACATAACTTTTTTTTAAATATTTTCATTCCATTGCATAAATCAAATTAAAGAAAGTTTTTTTACTTTAAAATACGATGTATTTTTATTTATAAGTATTTACACAGTTAATTAAATACATTCATCTTTTATTTACAAATTTACATAATTATTTCTAACTAATACTAATTAATATGTGCAATTTGACAAAATATAAAGCAGATACATATTTATCATATTTTGTATACAGCACAAGAGTCCAACTGTCCGGAGCCAGTGGGACTATGGCATCCCCTATTGGGATGTGTTGTGAGGCTAAAGGGTGTGGGGATGAGAGTTATGAGAGTAGAATGTAGGAAGAATGAGGAGGAGAATGTAGGAAGTACCTGGCTATCAGGTCCAATCACCTAACATGGCTAAAGCCATTTCAAGCAAAGTTTCAATTCTGAATACTGGTCTTTCACCAGGGCGATACTGAGAGTATCTACCACTCTGAAATATTAAACATGTAATTTGCGATGCACTTTTTCATAGATAAAATAAGCATGTTTGCAAGTGACGAAACGACAAGCTAGAATGATATTAACCCGTAAGCTGCAGATCGCAGGCATTGTCATTTTTTTATGTTATTTCGTTTTTGTAAATAAATATGTGTAAAAACGAAATTAGGTACTAAAGCGATTGGTGTAGATATTTGTAAACATCGACAATATAATATCGTATGACCTTCAGGAGATTCCTCGAAGACGAGTTGGTAGAACACTATTTTTGTTCAGCAAAATATACCTGCCGAAATAATACTGCAGAATTAATTCAGCAGCTTATGGGTTAAGATACATTATTTCGTTGTCAAGCGAATAAAGTATATTTTAGTATGCAAGGAGCATTTTTTAAGGTTCAAAATACCTATACTTGCTTGTTCGACACAGATATCTTGAAGTGAAACCAAACAAAGCACTCTTTTTAGGGTGAATTGCCTATTTAAAAAAAAAGTGAATCCACCATTTTCCCATATTTTTAGGTTTTATAAAAAATATTAAATTCATTATAATTCATAAAAATACCTACCTACATCAACCCAAATTTTGCTAGCTACCCCTCAAGGGCTTTAACGGTGCTACCCAAATTTGGGTAGCTATTCTTCCAATGAATATCGTGGGAGTTGTTAGGTTTAATTTTGATGGCTCTGCACAAAGGCAGCTTGCTAAGAGCCGATAGGACCATTGCAACCCTAAGGCAACCCCTAGATCAGGGGTCTCCAAACTTTTCAGCCGGAGGGCCGTACTGATTACTCCAGTGAGTCCCAAGGGCCAAAACCTATAATTTTAATTTTTCCAATTTATTCTCCTGCCATTATCTATAATTTATAGACAATTCGCCGAGCACGCGCTCTGAGCGAGCACACGTGTGCTAAATTCGCTAGTTCAATTATGAATTGTGTTATATTGTATTGTCACGACTGCGACGCTTGACGACATCGCTTGACGACGTAGTGCGTAACTCCTTTAAACGTTTTTTTTGTATTTTTAAAAACATCTATGTAACAGTATTTTGATTTGACTTGTTTTTGGGTGTGATTTACTATGGAAAGTATGGCAAAGAAGCGAAAAGTAGACCGTGAGTGCAGAACATTCCAAGATCAGTGGAACTTTCAATATTTCGTAATTGAGTCCAATAAGAAAGCACTATGTTTGATTTGCAATGAAACCATAGCAGTTCTCAAAGAATATAATATTAAACGTCAATATGAAACGAAACATTTTCAAAAATTCTCAAAATGTACAGCGATCTTTGTTTACGAAACTCAATACTGAACAACAGGCTGCAACTAGTGCCAGCTTTCGTGTGGCTCTTGAAATCGCAAAACGTGGAAAACCATTCACCGATGGAGAAATGATCAAAGAATGCGTAATTGCAGTAGCTGAAGAAATGTGCCCTGAAAAGGTAAATTTATTTAAAACTCTCAGTTTGTCAGCAAATACTGTGGCTCGGAGGGTAGAAGACATCGCAGAAAATATATCATCTCAACTGTCTGGCAAAAATGGACATCTTGAGTGTTTTTCTCTGGCCTTGGATGAATCAACAGATGTTTCAGATACTGCTCAGGTGTTGATTTTTATTCGAGGAGTGGATAAAAGCTATGAAGTGTATGAAGACCTTCTTGATGTTGATAGTATTCACGGCACAACTACTGGTGAAAATATTTTTAAGGGAGGTGAAAATGCAATTTTTAAAAAGAAACTTCGATGGAAAAAAATGAAATCTATTACAACTGATGGAGGCAAAAACATGTGTGGTAAAAATAAAGGTGTAGTGGCTCTTGTGTCATAGGCTGTAGAAAATGATGGTGGTTCAAAACCATTAGTCTTACATTTTGTCATTCATCAACAGTCTCCGTGCGGGAAAGGTTTGGATATGTCTGAAGTTCTAAAACCAGTGATATCAATTGCTAATTTCATCAGATCCACTGGACTGAATCACCGAGAATTCCGCGAATTTATTAAAGAGATTGGAGAAAATAATTTGCCGTATCATACTGCCGTACGCTGGCTAAGTCCTTCAGCGCTTCTTTGAACTTCGATCAGTGATCGAAATTTTTTTGAATGAAAAGCATCGCCCTTTTACCGAATTACAAAAAAGCGAATGGCTGTGGAAGTTAGCATTCTATGTCGATTTGACAAAACATATGAACGAACTGAATTTGAGGATGCAAGGAGAAAACCAACTTCTTCCTAATTTATACACTAATTTCAAATCATTCCGGCAGAAAATAATGCTGTTTCTATCACAATTGCGTAAAAAATGTTTCACGCAGTTTAAAACGTGTGAAATATTCAGCCACACTACTGAGACTGAGTTTCCCATCGATTTTGCAATCGGAGTTTTGAGTGCTTTGAAGATAAATTTTGATACTCGTTTCTCAGACCTTAATATCACTGTGAATTAAATTAAGATTTTTCAAAATCCTCTTGATATCGACATTGAAACCCTGGCCCCGGAACTTCAAATGGAAATTATTGATTTACAATGCAGTGACATAATTAAAAACAAATATAAAAACTCATCTTTGATGGAATTTTACAAGAGTCTTCCGCTGGCACAATTTGATAATTTGCATAAATTATCAAATTGTGCTCGTGGGCTGATTTCTGTTTTTGGTACTACTTACTTGTGTGAGAAAACATTCTCCAAAATGAAGTACACAAAGAATATTTACAGATCTAAGTTAACCGATGAGCATCTTAAATTTTTTTAATAATTGGTACAAGTAAAATTGATCCATAACTACAAACTATCGTCAATGAAAAATCACAATTACATAAATCTCATTAGTATTTTATATGTTAACGTGTTTATACTCGTATGTTATAATTTTTTTTATGTTTATAAAGTTAGTTGGATTCATTAAAATTATTTGTTAGTTTAATTTTCTGCATACTTGTCATTAAGCTTTGCCTAGCCCGTAAATAAAACCGAGTTACTATCATCAAAATATCATTCTGAGTTTTTTATCCTACATATCACAATCACAACAAAAACCTTGTTCAAAAGGGGCGAATTCACCGCGAATCGTTGTGCGCGAATATTCGGCTCGGAAAGAGCGTGAAACGCGCCAGCATTTGGAAACTTATTAACCGATTCCTAATCATAATTTTGCCGCTCCATTTCCCTTGATACGTACACTCGCTGTGCAGTTCGCGCGTACATAAACTGGACGTAAGCTGGCGTACTACACCCGATTTACGCCCGTATTTTTCGCGCGATACTTGTGGACGCAATGTATTGGTGCCCAGTACCTCGCCAACGAGCGTATGTATTCGCGCGAAAAAATTCGCGACGGCTTCGCCGCTTCTGAGCAAGGTTTTAGCCATTAGCTGTCGCGGGCCTGGTTGATGACACTGGTCCAAAGCTGTCGCGGGCCGGATTGATGACCCTGGCGGGCCGGATGCGGCCCGCGGGCCGTAGTTTGGAGACCCCTGCCCTAGATGATCAATTATATTGAGCAATATTACGAATTCTGCAAAATTATTGACCGTTTGGGGTTAATATTGAAGATTGCGCAATGATTGAACAAAAGTTTGAGTGAGTTTAATTTTTATTGGACCATATTTTTCCATTGCATTGTGTAGGGTCAGTATTGCGCAATATTTACTCGAAAATACTAAAATAAAAATACTCGAAAACATTGCGCAGTTCGTTTATTGTGCAATAATTGATCGTTTGGATTCTAAGCGCCTTTCAATCTTATTGTAAAATAAAATATATTGTACAATGTTATTGTAGCGTCTAGGGGCCGCCTAATTTAGAAAATGTAACGAGGTTGAAAGAAGAGGGAGAAAGCTATACAAAATCGGTTACTAAATATAGATAAAGTAGATATGTTTTTAGATTTTCACGGCCAAAAGCATATCTGTCGTATCTGCTCTGATGATGGACACTGTAAGGCTGTCCGAAACGTCGGCTAAATAAGGAGGTAGCGCAACACGGCATAACACCCCAAAAACAAATAACTAAAATAGATGAAGTAATTTTAAGCAGGGTTTGGGTTCTATATAATAATATGATGATGTCTACCAGGATCACACTGAAATGTTAATACATAATATGTATAATTAAAATTCTACAATTTGTTGAAAAAATTGGATTCCATATAGTTAGTCCCCATCTGATTTTGAATCACAACCTTTGGGCCCAGAAGGATGATTCTATACCTTTTGTAAAAGTCAGTGATAGGAAAAAATTAAGACAAAAATTCGTTGGAAGGCATCCATTGTGCATTATCTGTCAAATTTCTGCGATTTTCTATGCCTTAGTGCAGGGTTTCCCAAACTGTGTTCCGCGGAACACTAGGGTTCCGCCGAACCTGAATAGGGGACAGTTTGCCGGAAGAATTTCATTTAACACAATATACACATATTCATATTTCAACACCACTGAAATTATTCACAAGAAATTATTATTTGTATAAATATTTTACAATTGTTCTTAAGTTAGGTACTAAACCCTTCCAGGTAAAGAGACTACCCTTTATGGAAGTTGTCAGAGCCGTTTATGCTGTCATTGCAGTAAGTCTTCATTTTACATACTAAACAAAATCTCTGAAATTTATTACTGTGCTGTGTAATACTGTGATAGGGGTCAATAATATTGCACATGTGCGATGTGGAAACTATAACAACGGGATAACGGATCTGCATATGTTTCACGAAATTTCAGTTCCCAAGGAACCCAACCATATTTTTTCGAAATCGACTTTACCTGAAAGTAAAGAAATGTAAAAATCAATCAGTCTTACTACATCCTTGTTAGCAATTAGTCGAACTATAAATGCGCATGGTGCTGTAAATTCTGGTGAAAAGAAAAAATACCCTTTTGGATTTCATCAGTTCAATCTAATCATTTTGTTTTTTTTTTCCTATCTTTTTTTATTTTTTTTATGTGAATTCCTGTCAAGAGTCCCAGCTGCTCCCGACTGGGGCCAGTGAGACTATGGCATCCCCATCTTATTGTGAAGCTGAGGATAGTGGGGAGGGGAAGGAGATGGGGGAGAGGAAGGTGTGAAAATACCTGGCTATTCAGATCTGATCACCAAACATGGCTAAAGCCATTTCAAGTAATGTTTCAATTCTGAATGGTGGTCTTGAACCAGGGCGATACTGAGAGTATCTTCCACTCTGGAACGTGCCGCAAATATACTAAATATTATTTATATCTGAATTAATTGTGAAATAACACAAATGAATCAAATAAAATTTATTTGCGCACGCCGTGATTTGATCTCTCGACCTTAGGATTGTGAGTCAAGAGCCTTACCCCTAGACCAGGGCAATTTTACATGAATATTTGAATGAATTAAATTTTAAAGTATTCGAAAAGGTTTCCAAATAATTTTAAGAATACGTACATAACTTGAAAACAACTCTTGCCGAAAACTGATAAGGACGATTCCTGGGGTTGTAATCCGTTTCCTGTGATAGCTAAATCAGTAGGCTTAAGCGAAAGTGAGTATGAAAATCTGATTGATTTAATTAGGGACTCTTGACTTGTAACAAAAATACAAATATCAGCCTTTAAATGATTTCTGGGCGAGTTTGTCAGAAGCAAATTTATCAAAACAAGTGGTTTATTGTTTTACTTTTGTTTTTACAACCTAGGTATTTATGACCTAAAAAATAATCTAAGTTTTCCGTTAAAATTTACGGGTTCGCAAAGTGTTCCATTGCAGAAAAAGTTTGGGAAACCCTGCCTTAGTGTGTTGATGTCAGTAGGTGTGGATTAATAACTTACTTAAAATTACAAATTACAAAAACAAAATTAGTTATAACTACTTAAATATAAGCCTAATGGGCATTCATAAATGACTACATATCTGTTTGTCGCATTATTTTGATGTTTGTACCAATGACATTAATATATAACGTCATTGGTTTGTACGTGATGACATTTGATTTGCAAATTTTCCCACGATCAACATCTCGTCGCCTTAGTTCTTAATTGTCCAAAACGACCATTTGAAAATTTTACAGGAGGAGAAGGTTTTCCTTCATTATTTCAATTAAACATTATGATAGGTGTTTAAGATAAAGCTATTTCCGTAAAGGTAAAGGTCTCATTAGTTTAAATAATTCTTAGTGATTAACTATAATTTTAGTTTTAAAATGGAGATTGAACAAAAACTAAAATGGTCGTTTGGACAATAGGCCACTTGCATGGATGTCATAACGACTTGGAAAAAATCGTGTGGATAGATTTTTTTACTAAGATTACGAAAATGTTAGTAAAAATTTTTAGAAATGTATAGTTTTTTTCCCTAGATTTATTGTTTGTTCTATGAGAACTTATCCTTTGGTTTGATTTTTTGATAAAGATGGCGGTGTTTTTACAGATGTTACGAAGAGAACCCCGTACAATTTATTCGTGTGGAAAACGTTATTTGTATTAAATGATATTTGGCTACGTAATTATCGTTTTTTCGCACCCATAAAATTATGTCCCGTCTTTCCGGTTTATAAAAAATGGTCTGATTTTTCGGATTGAAATTTTCAAAATATCGCCAGGGTTTCAAAAATACGATTAAAAAAAAATACAAAATGTCTTAGAATATTTGCCAACCGGAAAAAATTTAAAAATGTGATGCAAGTGGCCTATTAAGAACTGAGGTGACGATCTTATAACGAGGCAAACACACTGTCATATCCGGCGTTAGCGTAACTACTTTTAAGAGTTGGTGTCTTAAAGTTCACAGGACTAAAAGAAAACTGTCAAAATATGTCTTACACAGAAGAATTAAAAAGCGTTAAGCCATCAAAAAAGATACAGAATCACCCTGTAGAGCCAAGGAACTGAATGATCTGCCACGGAGGTAGTCAATTGGACATAATATTCATATAATTTATTTGTTTATGATATATTTATCATAATTTTAATCAACAAACACAATCTGGCTAAGTAGATAAAAATAAATATCTTGAAAGCAGTAATAATTAATACCTATTAAACATCTTAGTTAGTTTAAGGGGTTTTATAGAGAACCAAATGTAACATAGTCATCAAATGGTTAATCAGCGCCATTTTAGTCCCCCGTTAAAAGTTGATTCAAGGTTCATTTAAACTTATCAAATTGTGATCATCACAAAGGACATCTGTCACGCTGTTAACCTAGAATCAGGTGTCTTAATTTAAGAAGCAGATTTGGGGACCGCTGACCCGGGAACCATTTATTGTGTTGCAATTTTTACAGTTAAAACCCATATTAGTCTCATGTTCTCCATCATTATTATTTATTATATTTTGTATTCCTTACAATTGATGAGATCTATGAACATTTCTGTAATGTTTCACCAACAGTTATTCATTAAGTTGTTAAGCACCACCTGCAGTATGCGAAAATTTGAACTCAGCAGTTCGTCCGTAATGACGTCCCGTCCCAAACCCTCTTCATCACGGGTGTTCTCTCTTCCCAAATTAAAATTACGGCATTAGCGCCGAACAGATGACTCATCCATAACATTGTATCCATACACCTCCTTCAATTGCCTATGAATATCGCAATGTCGCACATTTCTTGCGTTGAGAAATTTAATCACAGCTCTAACTTCGCAACTGGCGGCGTTCTCTATTTTCTTTAACATTATAAACACTCAGAGAAACAACACAGTCAATACCAGCGAGATATAACGTTGCACACAGACAGCTGAAATACAACCGAATGTGTTAGTACTCGTCCGGCGGCTACTCTGTTTTCCATCGCTACGCACGGCGTAAACGGGTACTACTTTACGGATGACCCTCGTATGTATATGTATGTAAATGTGTTTGTATGTATTTGATTTTGATCCTCCTTGTTTTATGTACCTACTAGTAATTGAATTTATTATTACGTATTATAACTTAGTCACACAAATGGTGTGCTCACCTACAATCGGAATCATCACTATAATCATACTGAAAATGTAAATTAATGTAATAATTATAACAAGCAGTTAAAAACCCGCTCCGCAGGTTTTTGCAGCTAGGCCCTGCGGACGGCTTTTATTTCGGCTTGGCCCGGTTTGAGCGTTCGTGACCATTTTATAAATCCGATAGGAACTGGTTCCTAAAATAGACAGTTCTTCGGATCCACTGTGATCCAGTAACAGCTAGTCACCGTCGGTGACTCACCGAGACAAAGTAACAGTGACAATGATGTTATTTGAGGCGTGGCCGTTAAGCGTGACGTCCGACATGCACTCGTGGCTGGGTTCTGAAATTCAACGACGCAGACGCTAACATAATAATAATTATAATAATAATAATTTGATGTTTTCTGTTGGTGATCTAATAAATAAAAAAAATCTCATTTCTTTAATACGAGAGAGGGGATGCAAGAAATCAATTACTTTTTTCATTTGGAGGAAGCGACACACGTGCATTGTTTGTTTCATTGTTTGTCTCACTATTATTTAGTGTGTGAGAAAGAGCTGCAGCATTGAACATGGTTTATTGCATTTTTTGTGGCATCTCCGTGCCGTAACAGTGGGAATTACAAAAGCAGCCATTTAATGACAATGTTACATTTGATTTTTTGTAAAAAATAACTCCAACCTCAAAATGTTCATCTTTCATCACAAAGGTTCTACGTAATTTTAAAAAATTAACAACAATTATTTAATTTTGTCGTCAATTTTGTCGTAAATTTTGTCGTCAATTTTGTCATCAATTTTGTTGTTAATTTTGTCATCAATTTTGTCGTTGATTATGTCGTGCTTATTCTTCATTCCAATTAATTGAAGTCCAAAAAACAAGACAGTTATCATCAGCAAGGCGGAAATCTTCTGTAACTGGAGAGTATGGAGTTCGGCTTTAGCTTCTACCTTGCCTTCTTTGAAATTGTTTCTCACCCACTGAGAGCGTTGGAATTGTCTCCCGTAATGCTCTCTAGTCCTGAAACAAATAAATCATATCATTTTTTAACTTGATTATTATTTTTTCTCTTACTTATCCCTTTTGCTAGAGAGAAGTGCTGGGTCACAATCACGGCTTGACGTGTTTTAATAATAAGTTGGTATGAATATCAAACGAATTTATACACAGTGTCGATTTTTTGTACTTATGCACTGGTATACATAGTATATAGACAAGTAGATGTTTCCTTGATGCACTTGAATGAAAATTTGTTTTATACGAGGGTAGGTCAATAAGTCTGCGACTTTTTGAATTTCCTATCTCTTGATTGAAATGGCTACACCTCTCCTGTCAACAGGCATCTCTCAGTCGACTCCTGTCAAAATTTTAACAAGCTGCGTCATTTAGTTTGTGTTTGACAGCCATTGATAGCAGACTACCGCGTAATTTGAAAAGAGAATGGAAAAAAGAGAATTTCGTGTGCTCATTAAGCATTATATTTTGCGGAAAAAAACCAATACTCAAACCAAGGCTAAGCTTGATAAATGCTATGGGAACTCTGCACCGTCAACTTCAATGGTTAAAAAGTGGTTTGCTGAATTTTGTTGTGGCCGTACAGCACGGAAGATGCCGAACGTTCTGGCACCCAGTTAAGGTCTCTACACCCGAAACAATTGAAAAAATTCACGATATGGTGTTGGCCGATCGGAGATTGAAAGTGCGAGAGATTGTGGAAGCAATAGGCATATCACATGGCTCAGTGGTTTCAATTTTGAATGATCACTTGGGTATGAGAAAGCTTTCCGCAAGATGGGTGCCGCGTTTGCCCGCAATCGACCACAAACGCAATCGTGTGACAACTTCGCAGGAGTGTTTGGCGTTGTTTAGCCGCAATATGGACGAGTTTTTGCAACGTTTCGTAACCGTGGACGAAATGTGGATCCACCACAACACACCAGAGTCAAAACAGTGGGTTTCTCGGGGTGAATCGGCGCCAAAGAAGGCAAAGGTGGGATTGTCAGCCAAAAAGTCATGGCTTCCGTGTTTTGGGATGCACGCAGAACAATCCAAATTGACTACCTTCAAAGGGGTAAAAAAATCAATGGCGAATATCATGCCAACTTATTGGGTCGATTTAATGAGGATTTGAAAAGAAACGACCGCATTTGGTCAAGAAAAAAGTTCTTTTCCACCAAACAATGCAAGGTTGAAACATGAACAAATCCATGAATTAGGCTACGAATTGTTCCCTCACGCGCCCTCTTCTCCGGATTTAGCCCCGAGTGACTATTTCTTGTTTCCAAACCTGAAGAAATGGCTCGGTGGAAAGAGATTTGACTCCAACGATGAAGTCATCTCACAAACAAATACCTATTTTGATGACCTCAATAAATCTTATTTTTTGGAAGAGATAAAAAATTAGAGACTATGGAGACTATGTTGAAACTATGGAGACTATGTTGAAAAAAATTTTTTATTTCCAAAAACCTGTGTTTTATTCAAAAAGTCACAGACTTACTGACCCGCCCTCGTACTTTGTCATTCGGCGGTACATCCTCTCTGCACATCCCTTCGGGGACCCACCCCTAAACCGACTGCATGTTGTATATAAGTATGCCGAGGGGCCAACTGGAACCGAATTGTGTATTTATTTTATCCAAATTGAAAAAATGCTCTAACATAAAATCTAGGTAACATTTCAACGAGACAGAGGCTTCAAGCAGGAAGGTTTGAGAGTGTTTTGAATAAACTACGCTAAGAGCGCACATTGAAAGCGTCAGACCCAGTGCAGAAAAGTAAAGTTTGCTGAAGTAAGGCAAAGGTTTGCAGTGCAGTCCATCGTGGGACTTTTCTGTGCAGAATCTGGATGTTTGTTTTTAAAGTGATCCAATAGTGATGGTGTAATCCAGGTTGATTTCGTAAAGGCCTGTAAAAAACATTAACTCCTTTTGTACGCATTGTTTATTGTAATAAGAAGGAAATTAAAATTTGATTTCATGGAACTAAATGACGCGGAGTCTAGGACGTCTATTCCCCATCGCAGGCGAGGTGTAACTAATATGAAATGGGTGTGCCAAGTGCATGGTTCTTACGCCGATGGCATAAGGTTCACTTTAAAAATCCAAATTCGTCGAGTGCTGGCCGTATTGATTGATGTCAAAAATAACAATGAGAAAATGGATCTTTTATTTTATTTTGTGAAGTTCAGGCGTAAATATAATTTTTTTTGCGATTATTATAAAAGAAATTGAATTTGCCACATTAAACAATAAAACCATATCCGAAAAGGGGTTTATAAGTAGGAGAGTTTGCACTTGAAAGTGTTTTTTTATAGACCTAATACTTTATTTTTTTCTAGTCTTATTAAAAGACTAACTGATATTTGAAAGGCCAAGATATGTTTTACATGCAGTATTTAATTGAAGTATCAATAATACTTCTAAGCGATCAAAATTTCAAAACATAAATATATGATTTTGCATTACTTCGCATCATCTTAACCGAACCGCCTGGCGTATCGAAGCTAAAATGAGTGAGGAAATTCTGGAAACCAGTCCGAACTTTTATTTACCGGATTCAGGATTTTCGCATAATTTGCAACAGCAATTTGCGCATTATTGTAAATAGGACCAGTAATTCATAAGCAGATTTTAATTTCACAGACTAAGTAGTGATATTACGATGCAAGTTGCCTGTATACTGTCGGATTCGTTTATTAACAAATCACGAAAAGGAAGACGGTCATGCCGCCTCCTCGTTCCGTGCAACTTGGTTTGTTCCCCTTTTCCTGATTGTCTAGTCTGTCAATTTGAATGTCTATAATTGTGTTAAACTCCCATTTATCCTGTTTGTGTCTCAAAGAAAATAAATAAAGAAATATTTACTGACCAGGCATCAATATCGTACAAATTGGTTCTGCCGTCCGGTGGCCTTGTCCTCACGTCGCCTGGCCTGCGTTCTCCCGGTCCGGGAGCAGAGGCGGAGGTAGAGCTCCTGTCTTCGGATTGGAAGGTGGAACCATAAACTCCTGGAGAAAGAAATTTCAGATTATGTTGCATTGTAAAATAATACTCCAAATCAATAATTACGCCATTTTTTAGCAGAAGTTGGCAGAAAGGATGGCATTTTTCATAACTCTTTTATGTCACATCACACATCTGCATAATTATTATAATAAATCATTAAAATATGATACTTTAATTTTATTTTAATACATTATACCTAATAGTTCGCAGTTCTATCTAGTTCCCTGATAATTCCTGTTCTATCAAATTCTTTGATTGTTCCCAGTTCCATCAATATCCTTGATAGTTCTGTCAAATTTCCTTATAGTTTTCAGATCTAATTCCCTGGTAGTTCGTAGTTTTATCAAATACCTGATATATCCCAGTTCTAACAAATTCCCCGATAGTTCGAAGTTCTATCAAAATTTCTAGATAGTTCCCAGTTCCACCAAATTCCCTGATAATTTGCAGCTCTAAAATATCTGATAGGTCTCAATTACATATAAACACATATAGAATTCCCGATACATAGTCCCAGATTCCACAAAATTCATGATAATTCCCAGTTTTATCAAATTCTCTCTAGCTTTCTTAGTTCAAAAAGCTGTCTAGATCAATTTTGGATAATATACATGCCTGGGTGGGAACCTGACACTTCAGACCGCTTGATCAACTAATTAATTACATATATATCTCTAGTTAGGAGTGTGAGGGCCGTTTCTCTAATCAATTTCATCATATTTAATTTAAAATTTCATTAGCTTAATCTAAGTGTCACACACAGCTATAAAAGATATGCACAATATCGCTCGCCATACAATCCCATACATACCTGGCATACCTAAACAGATGATGCGCTCGAAGCTCAAAGTTATACGCCGTAACCACTACTCATGCGATATGCAAAAAGTTATGCGACCCCTTCTCCGCCGTAAACAGGAGACGGGGTCATTTTAATTACAGAGCTGCGTAAACAAGTCAAGTTGACAAATCCAGTAAAAAAAATGACATTTCGCGGCAGCTCTCTAATTCAACTGACCCCCTCTCCTACCATAGGAAGAAATATTTTATAGCGTAGTGTGTCGGTACAACACATAAGCGCTCGCGGTTCAATAGATAAGTACTCGCACTTTTAACGCTGCGTGTGGCCTTACCTTGACTAATAAATAATAACAAATAACAATTTAACATGCACTCATAGCAATACTTAATTATTTAAAAAAAAACACAAATATGATTATCACCTCGATCATAAAGCCTCTTGGTCTTTAAATTTCCTAGCACTTCGTAAGCTTCAGTAATTGATCTAAACTTCCTAGCTGCCTTTTCATCCTGTAATAAAAAAATATAAAACATTTTTAAGACGTAAACACCATCTTTAGACTTTTATTTTATTTTCATGTGTGTAATATACTAAATAGAAGTTTAAGAGGTTGCTCATAGATGGCACTATAAACTGCAGCGGGTTGTGTGGAATCTTTACATTTTTTTAATTCTTGCACCAGGGCGATACTGAGAGTATTTACTACTTTGGAAGGTGCAGCAAAAATATGACTTATTATTTTGTATTAATTAAATGTGAAATGACACAGGTTAATTAAATAAAATTTATTTATTATTTTTAATTTATAAAGTAATGTTTAAGACAAGATTTTTATGCATAGCACAAAGGGTAACAATTATTATAAGCAATAATTATTAGCCTGAAACGCTCATCTTAATTGAAAAAATCTTCCGAGAAAAGATACATGCCGCCAACGGGGCAGGTGAAAAAATGTAATAAGCAGTAATTGTTGAATGAAACACTAGTATACATTGAATTATTTGGCGGGTAGGAGATAAGCCGCCGTAGCTCAGTGGATAAAAGAGCAGTGTCCCGTCGGCGACATGTATCTTTTCTCGGAAGATTTTTTCAATTTAGATGAGTGTTTCAGGCTAATAATAATTGCTTATAATAAAAAAAAATTATTTGACCACGAACCCGCAGCATCTGAGTTTGTAGTCAAGGATTTTAACCACTAGACCATGGAGGCCCTCAGTGTTATTGTTAGCTCAAAAAAAGTTCGCAATTTAATAATAGCATTGATAAAGTGTTATCATAATGGGACATTATCAACAAATAAAATTAGATAAAAATGTTTGTTCTTGAGAACATGTTTCTAAGTAAAACTTGTGTGTTTCAGCACTAATTATAACTACCAAATTGACAATCATCGCCATTTTAAATTCTCGACATTTGAACAGTTCCCAAAAATCACCGATTCTCGGCCCAAATTGTAATATAAAAATCAAGTTGTTAAGCTTATCAGATGATCGAAATTGGGAGGAGAACTAGAATTCTTGTGCGGTACTCACATAAAATTTAAAAAAAAATCAAATAATGTGATGGTATTTGAAAGAGAAGACGTGTGAGAGCGAAAAGAAAGAACTGAAAAGAATGTAACCTATTGATACAATGTCTATTGACTATTTTTCCGCCATCCCAGATCATAGTATAAAGACATTAAGCAGACATTACAGTAATCAAATAATAAGAGTAAGAAAATTTACATCATTGACATCGGGATGGTAGAGTTTGGACAGGCGATAATAGGCTGTCTTGATTTGTGCCTGCGTAGCTCGCGGCGGTATCTCCAGTTCCTCGTAGTGTGTGGCCGGGAGGACTGCGCTAAGACTTAAACTCCTGGAGCGACAGCCCTTCACCCAGGACCTTTGGCACTTGGCCGAAAACATATTCCCAAATGTGGCTGAAAGAAAAAATATGTTTTTTATCATGTGAGAAATAGCAGAATTAAACAAGTTTATTTATCAACAAAATTGGTAAACAGACATCGATGTAAGGTAAATGGTTGATTAACAGTTGTGTAAAATTTATAAAACTTTATTATTTTTTTTTATTAAAAAAGAAAGACAAACATCTACGAATAACCAGATAATATTTAAAAAAACCTTCTACCATCACCACAGTAAGCGGCAAATGTTGCTTGTGTCATGGATGGAGGACTTAGCCAGCCGAGGAATTGAACTCACAACGCTTGGGTGGGACTCAATCGCGATACCAACTCAGTTACTATAGCGCCGTCTAGCTTTCTAGAGCTGATCATTTTACCAGTCACCAGAGTTAATTATTGCTGTTTTAGGATGTTATTTTTATTTATTTATTTATCCATATAAAGTTTGATTATAAGTGTTTTTACGGCGCCTGTCTCACTAGGATATACCTGTGTTGAGACAGGCATAAGAGTCTTGTCTAAAAATCTATTTTATATCCTGATATTTAACACAAAATATCAGGAATACTGATCTACCAAAATGTCAACATGGCAGTCATTTCATAGAAAAGAAAATGTTCATTTCACATAATTGTCTTTTAAATGCAGTATTTTCCATCCAACCCGAATGAAAAAAGTTGTATTTTATACTAATTAAGTTTAGTCAAAGGGTTCTTTTCAAAAAATTATTTGTTTTAAGCATGGCCAGTGATTCTAAAAGTTTACCAGTTATTTTCCAAAAGGCCAAGACTAAATGTTACAGCAAAATTTGTTGTAGATTCACTAATTTCCCGCTTTCTACGAGTTTCCGGACACTGTATCCTTTAATAATATTAGATTTTTAAATATTATTTATGTCTTACTCCGCTTACTCGTTAATACGGAATATTTTTTTTTTATTCAAACAGTTAGATTTAGCTTTATTATCACAAAAATTGAGTATTTATGTCGGGGGAGACAAAAAAAACATGCAAAAAATATGCATTTAACATTTTAATTTTGTTAAAATTAATTCGGTTACGCGGTAACGACATTTTGTATTAACCGTTTTTATTTCATAGACAATCAATCATAATTACACAAACCCGCTAGGATAAACCCTGCTTTGCCAAACAAACCATTCAAAACCTGGGTGGTTTTTTTAATTATGACGACATGCAGCTTTCGTAGTTCCTCAACCTAAAAAAGGAATATTCCACATTATCCGTGCATCAAACTTCGATAACACGAACGTTCCGTATTATCCGTGAGGTGGACCAAATGCATATTTACCTTAAAAATAAATATTTACACAAAATATACTACAGTTACAAAATTGATATTTTTAATTATTTCTGCAATTAAATATGGTCCGCGATGTAAAATGGTTGACGAGCACTGGTCTATAATACATCCTATCATATTGGAATAGATTTTGGGAAAAAACTTTTAAGGTCTTGTTTTTAAAAATGTTTCACTAACCTGTCAATAAATAGACGTCAATCGTGTTATGGCTCCATCTCAAATTAATTGAACACACATTCTACAGATGTATTTATAGTGTAATTATTACGTATTGCAGTTTGCACCATGAATTCGGCGACATAAGTAAAAATTAAGCATTCGAAAGTGGTTAATAAAAATCACCATAAAATAAGTACTTACGTAACTAATGTTAGTATTTGATATAAATGTCAAACGTTTTTTGTATAATATCGCCGATCTGAGATAAAACGTTGACATTCATTGGAAATTGAAGGCCAGATCACATAATTAGAAATATTTTTGACAGTTCTAGACAGGCAGATAGAGGTTAGAATACTACGTCAGATCGTCAGATGACAGAACTAAAAAAACAAAGAAATATTTTTATAACCAACAAAATATTGTCCATTTTTTTTATCTGGCAGCACTGATATCATGTGTATATATATATATATATAATTTAAAGGCGGAAACATATTTGTGTGGCAGAAAGACATAGGTTCTATAGGGCACATAGACTCGAGGGTTTGTGTGCGAGGTTACCACGGGTATTAACCTGATTTTCTGGCGGCTTGGCGATCTTTGGTGACCCTGGCCTCGAGATAATCAGGCCAAATAAAAAGGAAGCGCTGTATGGTGGCTGACTGAAGCTTTCAAGTGCCCTAGGGCGCTCGGAGCCGGCAGTCGCCCTCCATTCAGTTCGGCCAACGGAGCCTCAAAAACTGCCTTTGTTAAGGCAAAACCTGCCTTTTTCAAGGCAAAACAGTCGAACACTCTCCTTTCTGAACAACTGCCTTTCTCAAGGCAAAATTTTGAGCTTACACAAAAAAGATCCGAGTACCCTAGCCCACGCCATGGCCGCATCATCCGACGTGTCGAGGAAGTCCAAGGGCTCCCTCGAGTTCGTGGACTTCCCCGTTCCATTCGGGGCCATCACGTCCAGGGTGCACGTGAAGACCGGAACCGTGGAGTATATCTTCGCGGCTCCCACCCCTCCCCCTCCTACCACCACTACCGCATCCTTTCCCCCCTTGGGGACCAGCAACTCCCCAATGGAGCCTGAATGGCAGAAAGCGAGTAATTCTAAGCGCTGCCACTCCCCTACCCAACCCACTACCACCCCATTCCTGTCCCAGAACAGGTATGATGCCCTCCCAGAGGTTGGAGACGAAGACGTCTCCACATACTGTTCTCCTCCTCCGAAACGACGACCGACCAACGTGACCAACAACCATCAACAGGTCACAGCCCCCCCAGCACCAGGCAGGAAGAGCACGCGAGTGCCGCCCGTGATCATGACAATCGGCAGCATGACTCACGGCCAAATTACAGCCGAAATCAAGAGGCATATCGGAAGTGCCACCTTCAACTTCCGATATAACAAGGGCGGCACCATCAGCGTACTCGTGAGCTCCGTCGAAGCTCACGGCCTTCTTACCACCGCACTACGACAGGAAGCCAAGACCTTCCACACTTTCACCACGGAGGCCGAGAAGGTCAAGAAGACCGTCATCAGAGGTCTTCCAGAGCTATCAACGGAAGAGATCAGCAATGATCTGAGGGACCAGGGCTTCCCAGCAAAAGCCATAATCAGGATGAAGACCCCCGGGTCGGAATATCCCCTGTACTTGGCCCACTTCGGCCGAGAAACCAACATGGGACAGCTGCGAGAGGCTGTGCGCTTCATCTGCTTTTGCAGGATAAGCATGCGCAAATACCGAAGCGATCATCTGCAGCACGGCACTCAGTGCCACAGATGCCAACAGTTCGGCCATGGGTCGAGAAACTGCGCCCACCCTGCCCGCTGCGTGAAGTGTGAAGGGACACACGCTACCAGCGACTGCGCTAAGGTCACCCGAGAGCTACCGGCCGCTTGCTGCAACTGCAAAGGCCCTCACCCCGCAAACTTCAGCGGATGCCCGAAGAGGGTAGAATATGTGGCAGCCCTGCAGCAAAGAGCTAGGGAAAACACCACACAGCGGGCCACAGAGCCGCGCCAGAGGAGCCACGAACCACGCCAGCCCTCAACATCGGGCTTCACAAGCGGCAGGATGAGCTATTCCCAAGCAGCGGGTGGCCAAACCAGGGCTGCGACAACCCAAGAAGAGCCCCGCAGGGCTGCCCAAAACGGGCCAGAACCCAACACACAGAGGTCCCGACCTGCCTTCAACTCTGATGACGATGACATCATGTCGCTCCTACGCGCCCTCAGCGAAGTCCGTGGAAGGCTGGCAGCCTGCACACGCAGGGAGGATAAATTATACATCCTCATGGAACTTCTAACTAACACCATCGATGGCTAGCACGGCCCCAGAGGTGAAGCTCCTTATGTGGAATGCTTGCAGCATTCGGCAGAAAGTCGAAGAACTACTCGAACTGGTCAATAGACAGCAAATTGACATAATTCTTCTCAGCGAAACACATCTCGGCGAACAAACCAATTTGAGAGTGCCAGGATTTGACGTACACAGGAATGACAGACCACCCGCAGTGGATAGAAGATCACGACCCTCGGGTGGCACGGCGATTCTTACCCGCCAGGGCCTTCTGACAACGAGACTCCCAACGCCTGTACTTCAAAATATGGAAGCTACTGTCATCAGGATGGAGATAAAAAACGAAATGCACACCATCATCGCTGCATATTGCCCGTCAGATAGAAACAATATCGTGAGAGGCGATCTTGATAAACTGTTCGCACTCGGCACTAAAGTACTCATAGCGGGAGACTTAAATTCCAAACACAGGTATTGGAATAACTTCAGAGCCAATAAAAATGGAAATATCCTGTTTAAACATCTGGAAAGCCACGACTACCAAGTACTAGCGCCGGACAAGCCGACATATTACAAACAACGGATGAAATATCCCAGCACTCTCGATATTGCACTGGCAAAAAACATCGCAACGACATCTCCCCTGAAGACACTCGACGAACTTCCATCCGACCATCTGCCGGTGAGCTTCACGATAGGAGGCAAAATCACGAGAATAACAAGGACTCAGCTTGATTTTAAAAAAGCCGACTGGAAAAAATTCAAAGAGGAGATCAACGCCAAAATTTATCTAACATCCGAGACTCTTACAACGCCAGACGAAATCGACGAAGCCGTCGAATCGCTGACTGAAATCATTCAAAGAGCACGAGACGATTGCATCCCCAAGAAAAAAATCCAGCCCTTTGCCGTGAAGCTCACACCGCACATAAAATTCCTGATCACAGAAAAAAACAGACTTCGCCGAATCCACCACAATACTCATGAGAGGTGCTTCAAGACAGCAGTAAACTCTCTGGGAAGGGAAATAAAAGAGGAAATAGCGACACTGAAAAACACTCTGTGGTCAGAAAAAGTAACATCTCTAAGTACACAGGACAACTCGCTTTGGAAAATGTCGAAGGCCCTCCGCTATCAAGATAACAGCATCCCTCCTCTGAAATGGTCCAACTCTACAATCATGGCACTCTCAAATGAGGAAAAAGCAAACACCCTGGCTGACGGATTCGAGAAAGCTTACAGAACAACCGATGGGATGGAAGACCCGGCTATAAACGAAACGGTTAGAAGAGGACTTGAAGAACTTGACCTCCTAACTCAAACGGATACGGAGGAAATACATCTTTGCACTCCGAAGGAAGTGGCCAGCATTATAAGACGCCTCAAGCAGAAAAAGGCCCCAGGCGAAGACCAAATTACGAACGCCCTGTTGAAACATCTACCACAGAGAGCGATTATCTTTGTCACAAAAATCTACAACGCCTGCCTGCTGCTGGGCCACTTCCCGTCATCCTGGAAAAACGCATGCGTTCTACCGTTTCACAAAGCGAAAAAAGATCGCTCGAATCCGTCAAACTATCGCCCCATCAGCCTACTGAATACACTGAGCAAAGTCTTGGAGCAAATCATCTTGAATCGATACCTCCCACATCATAACGAAAACAAGACCCTCCCGAACGAACAATTCGGTTTCAGGTGTAACCACTCGACGGTTCATCAACTGACACGTGTCACAGAAGACATCTCAAGAGCTTTCAACATCAAGAGATACGTTGCCATGGCTCTTCTCGATCTCGAAAAAGCCTTCGACACAGTCTGGATGGACGGGCTCATATACAAAATGTATATCACAAACACGCCCTTATACATAATAAGAATAATTCGTCATTATCTGAAAAACCGGTCGTTCATCGTTAAGGTGGGAGATGCGAAATCATCATCCAGGGGTGTGCCAAAGGGCGTGCCTCAAGGAAGTTTACTCGGACCGCACCTTTTCAACCTATACACCTACGATATACCTCCACTCGTGAAATGCGAAAAAGCAACGTACGCCGACGACATGAGCCTGTATGCCACATCAAGCAATGCCACGGTAGCCATAAAACACCTACAAAAAGGCCTCGATGAAACCTCAGCCTATTATAAAAAATGGCGCCTGAAGCTGAATGAGGCCAAAACAGAAGCTATCATGTTTACTCGCCGAACTAAGAACAAAATACCGCAAAAGAAAATCGCCATGAGTGGAGTTGCACTAGAGTGGAAAACCGAAGTAAAATACCTTGGCTTAACCCTGGACAGCAGATTAAATTGGAAATCACATCTCCAAAACGCAAGAACCAAGATGCAACATGCAATAGGCTCGGTGGGGGCGATTTTAAACAGAAAAAGTCCGCTAGCTGAGAAGAAAAAACTCCTACTGTATTTAACTCAAATTCGCCCAGCCCTAACATACGCTATCCCCGTATGGAGTAACATAGCCAACTCTACTTACAACAGGCTACAAGTTCTACAGAATAAATGCATCAAAATCATCTATAACACCCCGATGTATACGAACTTACGAAGATTACATGACAGTAAAGAGATTCCGACCATTCAAGAACATGCATTCCAACTAACAACACAATTCTATATAACGTTAAACAAGAAAAATCCACTCATCAAAAGGCTGGGCAATTATGAGACACAAGACGACCTTCCTTTCCGCTACAAGCATAAGATGCCTAAACACCTAATCCTGAAAGTTCCGGAGGATGAGCATTCCGACGAAGAAACGACAGACGCAGACTGACTGACGCCATTTTTACGCAATACCTACCGTTTCCCTGACCTTTCCCAATACCTACTTCCCCGACCTACCGCAACATTACAAAACAAGACTCGAAGCAACTTGGGCACGGTACGCTGCGGCCGGCACTAAATTCTCGCGCATTCCAACCGCGCACCCAGTGGCGTGGAGTGGAGATACTCGGACTTTTTGGATTCGATGGGCGCTGGCCTAAAAAACCAGCGCAGATCGAGCCGAGATGATGATGTTTTTTCTCTTTTTTTCCACTAGGCACAGGCACCAGGACCAACCCCAAGGACGAGACGCCGAAAAATGAAATATTTACATTCAGTAAAAATAAATGTAAAACTCCTTGAATAAAGTTCAGAACTTTTGTTCCATTTTTCTTTGAAAATTGAGTGAGGTTTTTTATCCAGTAAAGACTTTTTCCTCACGATGACATTAATGTATAATTTAAACTCAGTCAATTAAATACTACCTTCAGAAGGTAATAGTAAAAAGGCCAAATGAGCCGTAATACTAGTTAGCTAGACATGAAAGGGTATTGCAAAGCCCTAGTTAGTTAGAGGATTACGAAAGAATCCGTAGAATCAAAAAAAAAAAAAAAAAACATATTTGTGTGGTGTGGTGTGTTGTGGCGCTTACTGTCGTGACGGTGAGTGTGCACAGCCAGTGTTGCCAACAGTTATACTAGCTTTCCGCCAGATTGACCAGATTCTACCTTTAAATCCACCAGAAAACCACTAAAAAATATAGTACTACACTCACACTCGCAAAAATTTTCCCCTAAAATAAAGTTTAATGAAAGACATTGATGAAAGAAAATAAGTTTAGAAATTATTTGTTTTCTTTATTATTACAAAAATAATAATTAGTAACCAACACACCATTTGTAGGTAAATCAACATTTTAAAATTATTCAATTAAGACTAATTCTAAATTAAGTCGTCTTTTTCAGACGAACCATTTTTACCTGCACCAAAATAGTCGGTTTCAGATTGATATGACCGATATATGATACAACGGCTACTGGAATTTTATAATCATTGCAGCATTTTCTTTCCAACCTCAAACCACAGCGTACTCTCAATATAGCACCTAACTTCATTCTATTCCTCTGTTTGTTTTTTATTATATTCATGGTGCTAAATAGTCTCTCAACATCGGCAATAGAATGAGGCAGTATTAGGAGACTAATCGCAAAAGTCGCTAATTCCTTAAACCTCAGCCCTCCTTGAGCATCTTTAAAATCGAATACTTCGTTCCAAATTTTTTTTGTGCTTTTCGTCTTATCTCACTCCATTTCAATTAATGAATTTGACGCCACTGGTGTTGCCTACACAGTAAACGTAAATCCCATTTAAAATTAGAGACAGTAGAACGAAAAAGGATGAATAAGATTAAAAATAGAAGTGGATTAGTGGCTGAGTGATTGTGTTTTAGTAAATAAACAAAAATTTTGGAAACCACTAAAAAATCCACCAGCCACTAAAAGAAATATTTCGCCACTAAATGAAGTATGAAAACCACCAGTTTTAGTGGAAAATCCACTAAGTTGGCAACACTGGTGCACACTAGTGTGGTGTGGTGTGGCGTGTCGTGGAGCGCTCTGGCGTTTTCTGTAGTGTTGCCACATGCATGAAACCTTTAAAGCTACAAAGAGAGATATTGGCGCAAGTGAATGTGACCTTATCTTTCATAAAGTTTCTTTATGCATAAGGGTCAAAATGCTCTGGCGTTATTGTAAAGGGTGCTCTGGCGTTATTTCTGAACAGTACCTACCTAGATATCAAACCTTTGCAGCGTTTAAATGTGCATAATGTTTTCTTCTGATTTGGATAGTGATTTTGATGAAGATCTTCAATTTCTCTTAGCAATGAAACTTCTTAAGGGCAAAAAAAAAGAAAAGAAGACACTAGGTTCACCCTATAAACAGAGAGAGACAGAATTTAACAAAGGTGAATTTCATCGTCTTGTTAAAGAACTAGAGAGTTACGAAGAGAAATTCCATCAGTACTTTATATAGTATATTAGTAATATAATAATACTAGCGACCCGTCCTGGCTTCGCATGGGTGCAATGTAGATATTAATGTGGAGCAGTCTGGAGTGATTTAATAATACTATGATTATAATAAGTCTATACTACGAGATATTTTTATATACAATATTTACAGCTGTTTTTACATGAGATTTTTTTTATTTAAAGAAATATTATCATAGTACATAATTCATATTGTTTACAACTTTTTAATGAAACTTTTTATATTTATATTGGTAAGTATATAACATGTTACTTGATTTAATTTAATACCTCCCTAATTGAGAATAACTCGTGTTTAGGGAGGGAATTTTTACAAGATTTGTTTAATTTCTAGAATTATACCTATAATTTACAATATATACATTCAATTTATTAGCGTACATATATGCACTGAAGAACAGATAACATATATTAAAAAAACAGACAGTTCTTTAAAATATATAATATATAATGAATAACCTTTACGAGAGTGTATTGTTCGTTTGAAAAGGCAGAAAAAAAAAGATAGTACAAACATGTTTTCTTTAGATTTAGATATTTAATAGAAATATGGGGAAACACATACATTACGTACTTAAACGACTTACAAATAATACAGAACAAAGTTATTAAAAAAACTCTTCAACTATAACCCAGACACTCCCAAAAAAAAAACTATATCAGGAAATGAACCTTTTGAAAATAAGAACATTGTACGAATATAACATATGTCTTTTAATCTACAAAATACAAAATGTACTTATACACACAAACACAACATTTATAAAAACATCACAAGTACACGAACATTATACTAGACAACACAATAAATTGTACACAAATACTGTCAGGACTGAAACTGGTAAGAAAAGTATTGGCCACGAGGGAGTTCACATATATAATCTCCTTCCAGATAACCTAAAAACGGAAAAGAATATAAAAACCTTTAAAAAAAACTATTTAAACTTAAGATGTTGGAACAAAATTAAAATATTATTACTATACTTGTACTACTATATATATATATATATAAAACTATTTAAACTTAAGATTTTGGAACAAAATTAAAAATATTACTACTATACTTTATATGCTCTGTATTTAAGTTAAGAAAGCGAAATATTATATTTATTTAACTTAATAAATAAATTTTTAAAAAATTAAAAAAAAGATGTTACTCTCGAAAGCGCGACGTGAGAAACACTCAACACTCAAACCTAAGCCAGCAACGTTGAATGTTTGACCCTGTGACTTATTGATGGTCTTTGCAAAAGATAGCTTTACCCCCTATATATTGGTGAAAACCGCATTAAAATCCGTTGCAGAGTTTAAAAGATCTAAGCGCATATATATATTTTGAGCGACTTCATTTTATATTTCGTAAAGATAAAGATAATACAATATTTCAGAAATTTCTTCCCAAGCAGCATTTCTGATCAAATGACCTTTATACTCTTTACACGTTAAATCGTATAAAATTTTTCGTTTACGTATAAGTTCAATTAGCTCGTCAGCCATTTTTCAGAACCACGCTGCAAACAAGCGTCCACTAGTTGTCTATGACCATAAATAAATGTCTATGGTGCGCCAGAGTGGTGGTGGGGGGTATGGCGCGATCGGCGGCGAGCAGTCCACGCCACAACAGAACCCACCCCGACACACCACACCACACAAATATGTCTCTAACCATAGAAAATGTATGAAACCGATGTGCTACTGGCGCGCCACGACACACCACACCACACAAGTGTGTTTCCGCCTTAAGAAACTTTATATTATGGTCAAGATTACAAGTGAAAGCCAAATTTTGGATAATAAAAAATAAGGTATATATAGAAATAAAGTATATATATACTTTATTTCTATCATTGTCTATTGCCTATTGCATTGGATTTTATTTTATTTGTATAAAATTTGGAAACTGCTTATTTATACGTCTTTATTTTTTATTATCAAAAATTTGGCTTTCACTTGTAATATTGACCATAATATAAAGTTTCTGAAAATTAGTTACATTTTTTAAACCTGCAGTTACACCGAAGAAACAAACTATTTTATTTAAATATTTTAAATGAGAGTAAACAAACATACAAATACAGACATTATACATTATAAAGACAGTTCTAGAAGAGTGACTTTCATAAACAGTACAGAATTGGTATTTTAGTAGGTAATCAATTTGGAAGATTAGTTTAGAGAAATTTAAGGTAGAACAAAAATAAATATACTATCTATTTAAATTTGTAGGGCCCCTCCATTTTCCCGGCGTGGTTATGGTTATATGGTTACTCCTTCAAAGCTCTCGCAAGGACTCAATTTTTTTTGGAAAGGACGATTCTTAAGGTCTGAATGGCCTGAAGTTTTTCGACTTTATCGTGTTGCATATGAGCATGCGAGCCGCAGCGCAAGCCGAACCGCAAATTACTTGAACGGCCACTTGCGGTTGGTTTGTTTCTTTCACATAATTCTTTATCTGGCTCGCGCTTTGGCTTGCAAGTGTAAACGCAGCATTTCCAACCAAAAATCTATCTATCAAGATTTGATTTTTGAATTTTAACGCCGCGGCCGTTTTGCGTTGTCGCTCTTTAGTCAAAGTTATTTTCTATTTTTCTTAGAACTCTATTGTGAATTGTCAGTGGTATATATTTAGGATATTTGCTCTATTCTATTGGCTATGCTGAATTTTGACAGCTGGCTGCCAGTGTTGCCAACTCAGCTCCTTTAGAGCTAGATTTGGCTCTAAATCGACGTCGTCAGCTCCAAAAAAAGTCATTTAGCTTCTTAGCTCGTTTTTCAGATATTTCTCTTATTCACGTGAAATAATATTTAAAAAAATAATAAATAATATTAAAACATGAGATTCCCTGAACTCCTGCACAAGTAAACAGTTTCTAAAAATGCTATGGTTGAAACATCGGTACAGGGACTATGGTACTAGGGCTATTTCGTATTGCATATTGACCATATTGCATTGCGTCTTGTGTCGGTCTCCTTAGAATTCGAATGCGCTTTGCATATATGTATCATTACGCAGTACGTGATTATTTACCTGAAAGTAATATTTTTTGCAAAATTGTTGTGGTGTTATCAATTATTAGTTGTATTAAATTGTCACGTTAGTATATTTAGTAACTGTGAATTGTGAAAATAACAAATATTTTTTTTATTACTACAAAAAATTGGAACAATGGCTGTAAACGAAAAAAATTCTGATGAAGCCGGTCTTTTAAGGTGAGCGTCGACCTGTCCGCGCCGGCCGCAACGCACGCACGGCACGCAACGGATTGAACGGATTTGCCGATGGCATGCGTCCACTGTAAACGGATTTTAAATTTAGTTTGAATACTTTTGTAGTAGACGACGGTCGTCTGTCTGGAGATTGACGAAGATATTATCATTATCAGTTGCTTGTTGGCAGAAGAAGAAGAACGTAAAACTAAACGTAGAATGTGGGTTCATAAAATAAACTTGAAGCGACCAATGTTTGGGGAATATCATTCGTTATTTGTTCCTGATTTACTTCATGATGAAGATTAATTTAATTTTTGTGGCTTTTCAATTTCAATTCAATTTTCTAAAACAAACAACCAAGCCTCCAAAGAGCACACAAGCCCCAATAGCTCGGAGGGCTTTGAAGCAAAGAATGGAAGGTTACCTCGAGAGTGTTTTCTCTTGGGGTAAGAATAACCTCGTCGAATTTATTGTTTCGAAGACCCAATCATGTCTGATAACGTCTAAAAGGGATCGAAATGATAATCTAGTCTCCTTCAACGGAAGCATTCTTCCGAACAGGACCTCCATTGATATGCTTCGTGTAACTCTAAGTGACCAGCTCAGGTATGGGGGCTCCATCAAAACCAGAGTTAAGTTAGCCTCTCAGAAACTGGGCGTACTGTACAGGGCCGTAGATACTTTAATAGTACACAACTGCTAACCCTGCACAAATCGTAAGTGCGCCCCACGGTTGAATTTGGCATCCACCTCTGGTCTGGAGCTCCAAATTACCTAAAAAAAAAACCTTGACTCTGTGCAGAAACGGGTGGTCCGTTTGACAGATTCTCCCATCTTAACAGACGGATTGCAATCTTTAGAGCACACGCGTCAGGTGGGAATGATGTCCTTGTTCTACCGGTATCACAATGGAAGATGCTCCGAGGAACTAGCGTCATTGATCCCCTCGGCACCGGTGCACAGTCGGGAAACACGCGACCAACATTTGTACACGGTTGACATTAGTCACATGAGAACGGGTCGTTTTTAGGACTCGTTCTTGAGTTCAACAGCTCGGCTGTGGAACGATTTACCGGCCTCTGTGTTTCCTCCCTCCTACAACAAGGGTCTCTTCAAGACCCATGTTCACTCCTTCCTTTCCTCAAAAAGACCCTCCACACAGCATCCTCAAAGACGACATAGGCTCTGAGGGAAATTATTTAATGTAAAAAATGTAAAAAAAAAACCAAACAACACTTGCGGCAGTGAGCGATGCAAGCTGCGAACTAAAGTCAATTAATCCGTGTGACGTCACCGGCACGCAACGCATTTTTTTACTCAGTCAGCTAATCCGTGTGACGTCATCGGCACGCAACGCATTTTTTTGGTCAGTCGCTAATCCGTGTGACGTCATCGGCACGCAACGCATTTTATGCTCAAAAATACCGGCGGGCGGGCCGGTATTTGCCGGTAATGGACGCAGTGCTGTACTAATTCATTTATATAGAAAAATCCGTTGCGTGCCGTGCGTGCGTTGCGTGCGTGCGGACAGATGGACGCTCACCTTTAGAGGACTAGTCGCTGTCTAACAAAAAATATTTAAAAAAAACAATAAAAAAATCCTTGACAGTCCATCCCCCCCCCCCCCCGCGGAGGAAACTGGGAATAATTTTTGTTCTCCGGAATTCTCTAACAACTTCCCCCCCCCAATGCTTTATGCTTTATGTAATTTTCAAAATTTTAGCTCCTTTATGGCTCTTTTTTGGGTTTCGCCTAGCTCTACTTTAAAATTCGAGTTGGCAACACTGCTGGCTGCAGGATTGGTGGATTGGTGTATTTATGATGGGAATGGGATTGGTATATTTATGATGGGAATCTGGTAAACAGTTGTGCACAGTTGTGTTTACAAAGTTAATTGAACAGTTTTTACCGCTCTTAGATAAATAATAAAAGGCGGTCAAGATGCCGCAAGACGAACATGTCGGTGTGGAGGAGACTCCGATGTCTCAACGCCTCACCAATGATGACTTCAGGAAGTTGCTGATGACCCCTCGCAATGCCTCTGGATCCAGTTCGTCTCATCCAGCTGGCTCTGTCAGGGAGGCCGTTGCAAATGCCAGGTATATTTTTCGCTGCCTCGAAAGAAATAACATCAGACAGATCAGACTAGATTTTTTGGGGTTAGGGCTTCTATCTATCAGTAAAATTTGCATCTTCTGCTCATTGAGGGGATGCAATGCCAATTTATTACAAGTGCATAGTAAATATTGTTAATTTCTGTTACTTGATGGCATCTGAAGAAGATGTTTTATAGAGACTCAAAGCGCATAACCCTTTACAACTGACTTCAACAGAAAACAAATCTATTGATTAATTATGTCTTATTCCGCTTCACGGTTAATACGGAATATTTTATTTTGTATGTACTGTTTTTATTTCATAGACAATCAATCATAATTACACAAACCCGCTAGGATAAACCCTGCCTTGCCCTCAAATCATTCAAAACCTGGGATGTTTTTTAAAATTATGATGACATGCGTCAAAATTCGACAACACGAGCGTTCTG
Source organism: Limnephilus lunatus (assembly GCA_917563855.2). Classification (NCBI taxonomy): domain Eukaryota; kingdom Metazoa; phylum Arthropoda; class Insecta; order Trichoptera; family Limnephilidae; genus Limnephilus; species Limnephilus lunatus. Next base: position 28,233,205 of record OU830600.1, on the reverse strand, counting down.
TATTATCCGTGAGGTGGACTTATGCATATTTACCATCTATTGTATGTTTTTGGAAAAGGAACCGATGTCAATCGGATGTGCGGGAGCTGTTATGTAGGGTACTTTCACGTGCACATGTTTCAACACTTTCAACCAGTAAGTCGCCCAGCCTTGTGGAATCATAATTGAGAGCTTTACTGTGTGGCCCAACAAAATTTGGAAATTGTGCAAACCAGTTGCAAGGGTTAAGGCTTGTGTATCAAACCTAGTATTCACTGCAGCTAGGTATTTCTGGTACTTGTAAACAAACTCACTCGTCAGCCACAGCGAGTCACCTGCGACTGACTAGAGGATATGTGGGTACGGTAGACCCCATTATACTGTTGCAAAGGGTTAAACAATAAAACTTTTCGGCGCCAGGAGTCTTTACACACACTTCTCATTTCATTTAAATTCGTACATGGACTTCGGACATGACTCAATCCAATTCTTCAACAATTGGTTTTTGCGATATACATTTTTCTTACACTCTCACTAGGGTTCATTCCCGGGAATTCTCGAGCCGAGAATTCCCGGGAAATCGTTGGGCTTTGTTCCCGGGAAATCAAGCTCGAGAAAAGTCGAGAGCTCGAGAAATCATGTACATATATAGAAATCATGTACATAATATATAGAAATTAACAACAAGCGATGGGCCAAACGTAATGAAAAAATTTGACAGAGAAAGCCTCTGTGAAATGGTTCTATGTGTAAATCATATCATCCATTTAGCTATTCTTGACACATTTTGCAAAAAACCGTCAGAAGTTACAGCTGCTAGGAATGCCTTGCATAACGATGACGAACACAGCAGCTCCGATGAACACAGCAGCTCCGATGAAACCAGCAGCACTGATAACGATGATGAATCTTATATTCAGAAACATGTAGTAGCCGAATTCGGAGTAGAACTAGTTTTGTTACTCGATGTCAGAACTAGATGGAATTCAATGCTGACAATGATTGAACGTTTCTTGAAATTAAAAAATGCAATTAAAAAGGCATTGATAGATTTAGATAGCTCACAAAAATGGAATGAAAATAATATTACTGTGCTACAAAAACTGCAGATGATATTAACACCAACAAAACTTGCAGTAGAGGCGTTGAGTAGGCAAGATGCCAATTTATTGACTGCAGAGGCTATAATAGACGTATTGCTAAAAAAATTAGAAAATATCAATGATCCTTTGGCCCTCAAATTAGTAGATTCACTTAAGTTGAAAATATCAGAGCGCCGTAATACGTCTCTAATATCGCTGCTAAAATACTTGAACAGCCCTTACAATTTCATGCACAATAAAAGTTACTTCATTGATAACAATAAGACATTTTTGATCGGATACGCTGAAAGAGAATATAATCGTTTATACCCTGCCATCACAACTTTGACCGAAAATGAGTCGGGAGTGGTAGAAGAAGTAAGCCCATCAGAACATGACCCCGAAAGCTTCGAAATTCAATTAGAAAAAGCAATTAACCAGTCAGCAACATAAGCAGATATACACGTTAATATGCCGACATCAGTTAAGTACAATAAGCGTGTTTACACGTCAACGCGTATGTTTATACAGAAATCGTCATAACTCCGTTATTGTTCTAGTGACATCCCTAAAACAAAAAGGAGAAGCTCCATAATAAATCAAGCTACCCATTACTATTCAAGATGTCCATAGAAATAGATTAAAAAAATGTCTATCATGTATCTGTCAGATACATGATAGACCGCCAAATTGCCTATCCACTGTTCGACATCGTTATTTTTTTATTAAATATTCTTGTATGAAATGATAAAAAAGCGAGGTGACCAAATTGTTTATTATACATTTATAAGATAGAATAAATATTGTATTTTATATAATCCGTGATTTTAGTATCGTTTTCACATAAAAACATCACGCGAGTCATTTTTTCATTTTTTTATGTTTGCATTCTAAATTTTAATGTTTACAAATGTTAATATTTATTTGTAACATAACAATTTGAAAGCTTATTTCATATCCTTTCAAAAACAGTTTTTAGTATTCGGCTAAGTTCGGAAATGTTTCATTTATAGAGCTTTAATTGTGAAGCGGAAATAACATAAAGTTTTCGTAAATCTGACATGTCGTTGAGACGTAAAAAGTGCATATTCGCGATGTATCGGAGTGGTTAAAGGCATCTCAACAAATGAGGAGGCAAGTGCAGTGGCACTGTCAAAATCTATAGTAAAGAAAGAGTTCTTACTTTTTGAACAGACTGAGAAGCAGGGGCATAAACAGAAAATTTAGTGAGCTAGAGGGCTAAGACTGGAAAATACAACATTATTGATGTTGTTATAGCTGAAAAAAAATAAAAATCATTTTCAGCTACAACAACATCATTTACGTCGAATTTTTCAATCTTAGCACTCTAGCTCACTAAAAACTCTGTGCACGCCACTACTGGGAAGAGGTCACCAAATTTAGAATCGATGTACAAAGCATTGCTTTCAGTTAAGCCTACTTCAACTGAAAATGAAAGAGTGTTTTCAATTTCAGGAAATATAGTTAATAAACTCCATTAAGGTAACTCCATTAATGGAGGACTGAATGCCGTTGGCGGTAATAAAAAACTGTCCAAAGACGCGAAACTAGCCGTCCATAATGGAGTGCTGGTACCTACCCTGATGTATGGCAGTGAGGCATGGAACTGGCAGAGGAAGGATGAAAGCAGACTGAATGCTGTAGAAATGAGATCCCTGAGGCGAATGTGTGGTAAAACCATGTACGATTGTGAGAGAAACGTGGATATCTGCAAAGAGTGCAAGGCTGATGTAAGCGTGATGTGTAAGATTAAGAAAGGGGCTCTCCGATGGTTTGGGCATGTAGAGCGAATGAACGAGGAAAGGAGTGTAAGGAGAATATATGATGCAAATGTGAATGGTAGAAGAAGTCGGGGACGCCCGAGGAAGACATGGCACGACCAAGTGAATCAGTTACTTGAGTCGGGCCATGTGAAGAGTCGGAATAATAGAAGAGCATGTATGAGACGATGTATGAATGTGAACGAGGCAAAGAGTGTGTGCCAAGATCGAGTTGTGTGGCGGTCCGTCCTCTCTGCCTACCCCTGCGGGGAAACGGCGTGATGGTTAGTTAGTTAGTTAGTTAGTTAGTTAATAAAATAAGAAACCGGCTGTCTGATAAAGCTATAAATGCTTTAGTTTTTCTAAAGGCATATTTCATCAGACAGAGTAAGCTGACCTAATTGTTATGTATCTGTCTGTCTGTATGTTCAGCTCCTCAGCGTGAGATGTTCCATTGATCTTGCAAAGTTTTCATTTGTTTTTATTCTAATTAACATGCCATAAATGGTGCTGTGATTGTAATTTATTTATAATTTACATTTATTTTCTACCTGAATTTAAGATATTAGCGTTTTCTTTCATGTTATTTTTTTTTGTTTTATAGAAGCTAATTTTGTTTACAAGTTGATTTTTTTTCTAAAGCCAAACCAGCCAAAAATGGTGCTGTGATTGTAATTTAATTATAAGTTAAGATATTAACGTTTTCTTTCATGTTGATTTTTTTGTTTAGTTTAATAGAAGCTACTTTTGTTTATAAGTTCTAATTAACCAGCCAAAAATGGTGCTGTCATTATAATCATGAGTCTGAATAATATTATTTCTATATTTAAAAAAAAAATTAATTAGCTTATTCATCAGATTAATGTTTTTGAATATAATCAATAAAAGTTTTATAATTAATTTGATATTTTTATTTGAGAGGAAAACCACTAAATTTGTTGACGTTATTGGAACCAAATAATATGAGAAAAGGTAAGTAAATGTAAATTTCTTGGCAACCCGAGAAGCCTCGAGAATTCTCGAGACCCGAGAAATTGAAAAGCTCGAGAAATCATGAACCCTAACTCTCACCGATAACCCCTGAGGCTAATTTGTTTGCTTTTAGGAACAGCTCATATGGTCTTATAAAAATCGTCGTGTCTCCCTTACCATCATGGTGAGAAATATGAAATAAACAATGTTAGAAAGAGAAAACACCAAGCTTTATATTCATATCTAAATTTTTATTACAAAATAATTAAAATGTGCACCTTTAAAATGAATGTAAAATAATTATTTTTACATGAAACAACAAAAAGTGAGGTGACAAAAAGTGTGTTTTTAGTTTTTTTTCGATATTTAGTAATTTTAGTTAAACTTAAGGTGTGCCGTTTTTAAAACTTTATTTTTGCATCCAAAAATTAATGTTTCAGAGGCACTGTTTCACAGAGGCACTACATATTTCACAGAGGCCATCGTTACATAGCCGAGCTGTTTGGTCCATCGGCCCAATCTCATGTGACAAAAATTTCAAGCATATGCAGATGTTGTGTGGACTGTCTGAACAAAGCTGTTGAAGTAAGGAGTGTGTGAAAAGACAGTCGTGTGGAAATCTGGAAGCAAATTAATTACATAATGAAAATTTTAATTTTTCAGTGCAATGCCACCTCCGGAAACGGAGGATCGCGGCGAACTCCGCCGAAAGAAAAAGTCCTTCTACGCCGCATTGAAAAAGCAGGAAGATACTAAGCTCGCTGAACTGGCGGAGAAGTACCGCGACAGGGCTCGGGAGAGGAGGGACGGAGACAATCCTGATTATACGGGGGCCGAGGGGGCCAGTGCGCCTGGGGGGGGCAGCGCCTACAGGGCCGTGGCCCCCGATATCAAGTCCAGTCTGGACGCTAAGGAGAGGCGGAGGCAGATGATTCAGGTTAGAAAATAAAATCTGTGCTGAGATCGATGAAATTTGGCACACTTGACCTTTAAAACTAGAGAAAGGAGAAGAAAGACCACACCTTAATCTCTTATGTGCCAACATTTAAGGACACTATTAAATTTTTTACAATAAAACATGTAAATTTATTACAGACCACTTAAGTTTTATTTTATTCACACTATAGATTTCGGAAGAACGCTTCTTTCGTCAGAACAATATTAGAACTTCTAATATTCTCTTCTAAGTTCTTCTTATAAATTATTCTTCTAAGTTCGTCTTCTAAGTTCTTCTTCTGAGTTCATCTTCTTCCAAGTTCTAATATTCTCCTGACAAAGGTAGGATTCTTCCGAAACTCTTAGAGTGTGAGCAAAATAAAATTAAAATGGTCTGTAACAAATTTATTTATGGTAAATTATGTCGAGCCACAAAGTTAACGCTTTTTACAAATAAGTATTAAAAATATATTTCTCTGAATATAACTAACTATTCTGGGGAAACTACTTATGACAGACAATTTACAAAAACATCAAGTTATTACGAATATAGATCAGATGGCGCACAACGAAAGTTTTGCATCGGCACACCAAGAATTAAAGAGGCCTATATTTTATAAAGACCTACTCTTCCTCAATCAGCACTCCACTAATTATGGTTACAACTCACCACTGTCCAGAATGTGTAGAATGGTCAACTCACGACAAGACCTTGATTTTTTTGGTATAAGCTTGAATGAATTCTGTCGCTCTTTAAATAAATGATGATATTTTATATTTACTGTAATTTTTGCAAAGTCTTGACTTGACTTGACACTTCTATTTTCTGTTTGTCTTTGCTCTCATGTACCATTTTCACCCTTACAATGTACATTCCCAATTTTTCGTTATACTATGTTGTAAATTGGACGTAAGTCCGTAAATAAATAAATAAATAAATAATTTAAAACAAAAATAAATAAACTACCTCTGAGCGGTACTTGTATACATTTCCTATACCTTTTAATTAAAAAAGATCATCCATGGGTATTTCACATCAAAACTAAATGAAAAAGGCCGCACAGCTATTCCTCTTAACCTAAATTTTTTCTTCCATATTTCATCAGATATATTCATTCAGCTAATAATCTGTGTATGCTTCCGCATGTTTTGGTTGCAGGAGTCCAAGTTCTTGGGAGGAGACATGGAACACACTCACTTGGTGAAGGGGCTGGATTATGCGCTGCTGCAGAAGGTCCGCTCCGAGATAGTGTCCCGGGAGACGGAGCAGGAACTGCAGCTGGAGGAGTTGGCAAATGGACAGGATGAAGAACGCAAGGAGAAAGAAGAGGTTGATTATCTTTAAACTGCATAATTCTACTGGTTTTTTTATTTATGAATATGTGAGGCGTGTTGAAACAAAGACAGCAATCTCCAATTACTTTCATTTTGAGTAACATGCAAAAACATCTTTTTAGTTTTTTGGCCAACTGTGAAAAATAAAGCATAGTTTTTTTTATTAATTATTTCCAATTAGTTGCCCCTTTTTGTATATTTTATTGTCATTAACCACTCCGATCTATAGAATGCAAACATAAAAAAAATGTAAAAATGACTCACATGATGTTTTTATGTGGAAACGGTGCTAAAATCACAGATTATGTAAAAAGCAATACTTTTTCTATCGTATAAATGTATAATAAACAATTTAGTCACCTCACTTTTTTATCAATTCATACAAGAATATTTAATAAAAAAATAAATTTTCTAACGGTCGGTAGGCGATTTTTGGCAGTCTACCATGTATCTGACAGAATAGGTTTTTTTTAATGTATTTCTATGGACAACTTGAATAGTGATGGGTAGCTTGATTCATTATTGAGCTTCTACTTTTTGATTTAGGGATGTCATTAGAACAATAACGGAGTTATAATGATTTCTGTGGAAAGACACGCGTTGTCGTGAAAACACGCTTCTTGTACTTGACTGCTATCGTTATATTATTATGTATATCTGCCTACGTATCGGAGTGGTTAAATGGTAAATTATTTAGTTATCTTTAATTAATTGACGAAGATTGCCGCTTTTCTTCTGTCTCTCAGATCGGCCCATTTATCTGGATACTGCCTTTTTTGTTCCAAACACTGCAATACCCTGATGGAGATTGCCGTTTTTGTATTTAAAAATGTATGAGATACTGTCATTAATGCTCCAAACCCTTTGCAGCTGTCAATAGTATTTTTGTTTCTCTATGCATCGCCATATCTAACTCATTTTAGACCAATGGTGGATGTTGCCGGCTTTGTTTCAACATGCCTAATGTGAATACTGCATAAATATTATTTGTACAAGTATATAATTTATGTGAATATGTCTGCTTCCAACCGTCTGGAGCCAGTGAGACTATAGTATCCTCAATTGGGTATGTTGTGAGGCTGAATTTAGTAGGGAGAGGAAGGAGATTGGAAGAGGAATGTTGTTGGATAAGTACCTGGCTGTTCAGATCTGGTCAATGCAGGTCTGGCTAATGCCACTGTCTTTTACCAGACCGGTACTGGGAGTAATCAATATATCTTCTATTTATGTAAAGAAGAGTGTCTGACCTGTGAGGGGCGGGCGGGCGGCATGGATTTGATTTTTATACAAATCTACACTTTAATTCCGAGATTGATGAAATTTTGCACAATTGATCATCAAAATAAGGGGAAGGTCACGGTCTGCATCTGATTTCGAAAAACTCTATAAAGTCGAATTTACTCTGAAAAATCGAATTCTTTAATGTAGTCTGTAGTTTAAATAAAATAGCTCACACTCACAAAAAAAAATCAGTTTGGTTGAGTGTTTTTGCTTCAAATTGTTTTGTATGGAAAAGGACCTAACCTTAAGAACTTCTCTGTGATATATAGTAATTTTTATTGTTTTTTTTTATCTACAGGATGAAGAAATGGAGTTCAAAACAAAACTAGGAAAAGATGTTTATAAAACGCTGGCAGCCCATAGGTAGGCCAATTAATTATACTTTTCTACTGTATTTATTATAGGTTTTTAAAATGAGTACTACATACCACTAAAATTGAGTTGTCATTTTTCTTGCTCATAGTTACTGTCAATTCGGTAGTCAATCATCATAAACTCAAGTTTAAAAATATACACTATAATTTTGTTCTAAACTCGGTGTTGCCATAATATGGTAATGTAACAAATTTCTCTACTTTCTTGACGGACTGTTGTACATGTCACATACTAAGCATTATTTTCTACTATGTTTTATATTATAATACTCCTCCTTATCCACTCTAACGATCTCGTAAATAATTAAAAAAACACATAGAGCGATCGAGATTCCTGTAGGCGTTTGATTTGGAATTTTCCCAAACATATAATCATCAATCAAGTCAAAAATATGGGAAAAATTACTTAAGAGCGTATAACCAGAGAACACCAGAAATATGTCATTTTTAAATCAGTGTTTAGACGTATTGACTCTTCCACAAAAAATTATAAATTGGTTTCGAAAGATTGTTCTTTTATCTAGTAAACGTATGTTTTAAATATTCAGAAAAAATGATAATTTTTAGTTAAAGTTATACCATAGGTCGTTGGCGGATTTGTTAAATTTTCAAAAAAATACATTTATTATACAACACCCATTTCAAATCATATAATCATGCAGAAAAATTAAATCAATACATTATCTGGTAAACATATGTAACAAAATTTTAATTTTTGTTTAAATAAAATCATAAAAATATATAAGTACATGTGTTTCTTGACGAAAATTGGTCCGTTTGTGTATTTATTTGCGCACTTACAGACTAAGATATTTAAATTTTTTTTACATTCTTATTTTGCTGAGACATTATTGAAAAATGATAAATACTTATGATCAAAAAATAAGTACATAATTTTAATAGTTTTATCATCACGCCTTTCAGCATTTTTGGATGTAGGTATAAATTAAAGCAAATTTGGAATGAAATAAAATCGATATTGAGTTATAATTTAAAAAGCTGGTACGGAAGTTAATTAATCTTTCTCATTGGAACCGCCCTGTATGATCGTAAGAACCTCTTTTGACGAAATGTGGATTTTCAGCCACTGGCTGGTTATACGCTCTTAAAATAGAAATAAAAATGGGTCCCAGTGGCCGAGTTGATTGAGGCGCTGTTCCGGCAAGATAGAGATCCTGGGTTGGATTCCCAGTTGCGACCGTTACCTTTTTATTTTTCTGGGTCTTGTTCTGTTTCATGTTTCAATTAGATTTATTAGTATTATCTTATTCTTCAATAATATATTAAATGTTTGGGTAAAACCTTCAAAAGTTGTTTCAATAAAATTAAAAATATTATTAACTATAACCCTGTTAATCTGTACATTGTTCCCAGATCAAAGCACGTAGAACGCAATGAGCTGTTCATCCCCGGCCGCATGGCATATATCATGGAGCTGGAAGAGTCGGCGGAGTGGGACATCCCGCTGACCCTGATGCGGAGTAGGGCCGAGCTGCCCGACGCCGACAAGGGCCACCACGCCGTGCCACAGCTCACCAACAATGACATTGTCATCAACAAACTGGCACAAGTGCTGGCATACCTGCGGCAAGGCGGGAGGCATAACAAGAAAGCTAAAAAGAATAAGGTAATAATAAAAAAATTTTGTACAATCGGTTATCCATCCGATTATAGTACAAGACTTCCAATTCTGACAGATTATTTATCCAATTGTAGTACAAGACTTCCCATTCTGACAGATTATTCATCCAATTACAGTACAAGATTTATTATGTTGATAGATTATTCATCCAATTAAAGTACAAGACTTCTCATTCTGACAGATTATTCATCCAATTGCAGTACAAGACTTATCATTCTGATGGATTATTCATCCAATTATAGTACAAGACTTCTCATTCTGACAGATTATTCATCCAATTACAGTATTAGACTTCTCATTTTGACAGATTATTCATCCAATTAAAGTACAAGACTTCTCATTCTGACAGATTATCCATCCAATTACAGTACAAGACTTATCATTCTGATGGATTATTTATCCGATTACAGTTCAAGACTTCTCATTCTGATGGATCATTCAACCAATTACAGTACAAGACTTCTCATTCTGATGGATCATTCAACCAATTACAGTACAAAACTTCTCATTCTGATAAATTATTCATCCAATTGCAGTACAAGACTTCTCATTTTGACAGATTATTCATCCAATTACAGTACAAGACATCTCATTCTGACAGATTATTCATTCAATTGCAGTACAAGACTTCTCATTTTGACAGATTATTCATCCAATTACAGTACAAGACTTCTCATTCTGACAGATTATTCATCCAATACGCATAAGACTTCTCATTCTGATAGATTATTCATCCAATTGCAGTACAAGACTTCTCATTTTGACAGATTATTCATCCAATTACAGTACAAGACTTCTCATTCTGACAGATTATTCATCCAATACGCATAAGACTTCTCATTCTGATAGATTATTCATCCAATTGCAGTACAAGACTTCTCATTCTGAAAGATTATTCATCCAATTGCAGCACAAGACTTCTCATTCTGACAGATTATTCATCCAATTCCAGTACAAGACTTCTCATTCTGACAGATTATTCATCCAATGCAATTGGATGAATGAACCCGTTTTTTTTAGTAGAGTTCATTAGTATCCGCAGAAATGTCGTCTCGTTGGAGCGAAGATCCTACTCTAAAATTCTTTTATTTTTTATTCTATTAATCCATTTTCATATCCATAGTTTCTTTCCTTTCGTCTCACTAATTTCTTCTTCCACCTCTTACAAAATATCCATTACAATCAGCTTAATTAGCCTATTTACTTTTTTGCATTGCAACCTGTTTATCTTGCAATGCGCCACTTACTAATGTACTCTACTCGACCGTAATGTGAACACTTCTTATCAGTCAAGTGGCGAGTTACTCATTACTTCTTTTGTAAAATATAGTTTTCTAATATTATATGTTGAAGTCTATAAATACTGTAAATCTTAGGGTTTAAATGCAGGGTCTTTTTTAATTGAAATAATGATTGAAAGACGTCAAGGAATGTATTGCATTCTATTCTCTCTGCTTTTCTGTGCTGTGTTAGAATAAAGATCTCAATAAAGGAAATCTTGTATTTTTCCAGGATAAATCTGGTAAACTGCTGAAGCCCCAGGATGACTCCATTTATGGTGAACTGGGAGACTATGTCCCGCCCAAGGACGGCGGGAAGAATCGGGAGCTGTACCGGGACAATAAGGATCGAGAGAGGAGTCGGGACGATGATAAGAGGAAGTCCTACTTCGATAAGCCGCTCGAGAAAGAAAAAGAAGATGGTAATTTTTTTATATGAGTACAACACAAGAGGCCTAACAGCTTCCAATTGTGTGAAGCCAGTGAGTTTAGCATATTGTGAGGGTGAAGGTAGTGAGGAGGGAAAAGAAATGGAACAAGGGAAGATGAGGAAGCATCTGACTTTTCAGATTTTTTCACCAAATACAACTAAAGCAATTCAAGCAATGTTTAGATTTTAAATGGTGGTATTCCCACTCTGGAACGTGCCACTAATACACTACATATTTTTAAAAATGAATAACAACTTTTAAAATATTCAAACACGTAGATGTAATCTAAACAATTATAATAACGTAATAGCGTCATGTATAGTTTGACGATCATTTTTAAGGCACACGATCGGTTGGCATGTATACATGACGCTCGTCTCAAATAGGTTAATAAATTAAATGTTTAAATATTAAATAAGAGCACCATTTCAACACAATGCAATTTAGATATTTACCAAGGGCAAATTGATTCATAAGATTTAAAATTATTAGTTTTTTTTATTAGTTATTAGAAAGGTGTTGCTAATTGTATATATGTTAATTGTGTTTAGTGGTTCCGGGAGCTCGTGTGCGGGCGGCGTCGCTACTGTCCAAGCTGGCGGCCGAGCCCGAGGGCTACGCGGAGTGCTACCCAGGCCTGCGAGAGATGGATGACGCCATCGATGACTCGGATGATGAGGTGGATTACAGCAAGATGGACATCGGGAACAAGAAAGGACCTATTGGTAAGTTACCTTGATACATATTCAATTTTTTGCAAATTTAATTGAATTTTGTGGACAATGTTGTGGAATTTTCAAATTTTCATTAAAATACCGGTAGAATAAGGACAGCATTTCCAACCAAAGACTGTACTCTAAAGGTTGCAATCTGGCTTCCAAAATCAACCGTGGGGCACACTTGAATTTAAATGGCGACTGTGTTGAAACATAATGGAAAGCTGTAGTTATTGTTTTATCGCTGTAAATTTGCATTGAATGTATTCTTCATTACAGGTCGTTGGGATTTCGATACACAAGAAGAATATTCCGCCTATATGAACCAGAAGGAAGCTCTACCCAAGGCGGCCTTCCAGTACGGACTGAAGACCATGGACGGGAGGAAAACCAGGAAGACCAACCGTGAGAAGAACGACAAGACAGAACTCGACCGCGAGTGGCAACAGGTTCGTCAAATCACCACCTTCATTTCTAAATCTTCTCCACACTTTAATAACGAGAAATGAGAAATGCCCGTCTTGGTCACAACCTCACCAAGGGAAAGACTTGTAAACTCTGGTCCTCCATCAATAGGACAGAGTGCTCCCAAAGCCTTTACGCCCACGTGATGCATAGGTGTGTCCTTAATCCATCAGGTTTCGAGCATATTCTGTCAAAAGGTCAGAAGATTTCCACTTTGCAATTAAATCCAAATAAATGGAAAATTTCTAAATCTACCTAAAAACTAAAAACTGTTTTTGAAAGGTGATAGAATATGCTTTCAAATGTTATTATTAGAAATAAACATATAATTTCTGAAATATTACATTTTTTAACGCAAAAATTTAAAAAATAGCTCCCCTCAACATTTAGATAATATTTCTAACCATGACAACTCAAGTGGCTCGCCATGTTTGGTGATTTAACCGGGGTGTCCGGGTTCATGGGGTGAGGTTTGTCCGGATCTTGACCTCGGATGCATCTGCCCATTAACTGCTGAGCAGACCGGATCGGGAGAGACTGGTGGAGGGAGACCTTTTGACCTCTTCAGCAGAACTCTCTTGAGACATCGCCTTGCACCTCAGTGGGAGGAATGGATTAGTAATAATATGATGTGGTTTGCAATAATTTATTACTTTTTCTTTTTCAGATTCAAAATATAATCCAAAAGAGAAAGACTCCCAAAGAATCGGCAGGAGGCAATGACGAACCAGAGTTTAAAGTACCTAAATATTGAATATTTTAAATTTACATTATTACAATATAAAGTATATTGGCATTTCCTTTCCTTGAGTGTTTATTATTATGTATGTACATATATTAAATAAGTGAGACAAATACTCTGCCTTTTATTAAGTAACTCTCTCCTAATAGCTAATTTTGTCTTAATCGTAGAATCTTTACATAGTATAAAATGAAGTCGCTCCCGCTGTCTGTGCCCTTAGATCTTTTAAACTATGCAACGGATTTTCATGCGGTTTTCACCAATAGATATTGATTCATGAGGAAGGTTTTTAGGGATATAATTTGTCAAGGTTTTGTGTAAATTGGTTGAAATATATAAATAAAGGGAGCGGGCGGTGTGGATTTGATTTAACAGATGGCGTTGTTTATAAAGTTTGGGTAATGGTGTTATATTGTGTTTCATTAGCCACAGCAACGTATGGTCGGGTCTGCTAGTAAAGAATAAAACAAGAAGTGCCTTGTGGGCGTGTTTTGTGATCCACTAACTGTGATTCATGCAAATCTGTGCTTTCGAAATTCAAATGAGATGGAGATCTACAATTTCAGGTGAGTGTAAGTGAGACGGGATGCTGAGAATTGAGCTAAATGGAACATTTGTTTCCATTCAAATTTGTATGGAAAGCGCTGCTCGTGTATATTATTTATTCTATGGTTTTGATAAAATGTGCCAATGAATGCCATATGTATTTTATTTATTTTTTATTTATTTTTATTTAATATTTGTTTGTTTTTACAATAATTATACATTTTTTTTACATATTAAACAGATTTGTAATATTAATGTAATAAAAGCCTTTCCTCACCATAAAGAGACAAGGCTCTTGTGTTTGGTGAGTGAATTCATACTCAATTATGTTATCAATGTTATCATTTGAGTAGGTGAATAATATACACGAGCAGCGCTTTCCATACAAATTTGAATGGAAACAAATGTTCCATTTAGCTCAATTCTCAGCATCCCGTCTCACTTACACTCACCTGAAATTGTAAATGTAAATGAAGTGAAATGAAATTGTAAATGAAGTGAAATAGTAATGTAACTCTTACAGTTGTTTCAGGTAATTTTTTAATTTAGTTTGGAATTTACTTTTATTTTCAATAATTTTTACTTCTAATGGGAGTGTTGAAATAATTTATACCATGATACAGATAGGAATTTTGGATGTGCTTGGTATTAAATTTTGGGATTTTAATATTGTTTTGATATCTTGCTGAGATATTGAAATGTAATTTTTTTAGCTGTATTTCTTTGAAAGTTTGTAGAATTGAATATTTTTTATATAAATTGTCTATTGTAGTTACTTTGAATATTGAAAAGATTTTTTCGGTAGAAAATGTAGATGGTTTTTTCAATATAATCTTAATTATTAATCTTTGAACTATTTTGAGAGGATTTAAAATAACATCATATGTTCCTCCCCATCCTATAATACCGTATTGTAATATAGATTGAACAATTGCACAGTACACTCTTTTTAGGTTTTCCAGTCTAAGAATATTTCTGAGTCTTATAAATATATATATACATTTCCTAATTCTTTTGACAAGTTCACAAATATGTGTTTTCCATTTAAAATGTTGATCTATATATACACCAAGATATTTAATTTTGGAAGTTGAATTCAGTGTAGAACATTCTGGAGTGCAATTAGTTCTACTACATTTACTCTGATGTATTAGAATTTTTATTTCTGGTTTAGATTTAAATTTATTGATAGAGAATGGCATAAAGTTTGTTTTTTCGGTATTTAAAGAGAGGAGATTTTTATCGAACCAGTTTTTCAGTGTATTGATGTCAATATTCGCTAGGTTGTTCACAGTATTCCAATCAGCACCTTCAATTATTATGACAGTGTCATCAGCATAAGATATTATTTTTCCGTTTATTCTTTGTGTGAATATATCATTTACATAGATGATAAACAGTAACGGCCCCAGGACTGTACCTTGAGGTATACCAAAATTACTTGTATCTTGTTGGCTAAGCACATTGTTGATTTTTACGACTTGGCGGCGTTTGAAAAGGTAGCTTTTTATCCATTCTAGAGCTGTACCGTTTAATCCAATGTTTCTTAATTTAGTTACGAGTTTGTCATGTCGTCGCTTTAGTTCGTATTACTCCAACAGACCAAAACGTAAATCGTGAGAAACAGCGCTTTAAAGTTTTTTTTACGAAAAAGGCATATAAAATTAAATTAGCTAAATTGTAAGTCTACTAAAATGTGTTAAAGTATTACAAATTGTTTTTTTTAAGTACAATATGTTCTAAATGTATAAAATTACGCAGAAAACACGTTTTTAATTTGGATGTTGGCCAAAGTGACGAATTCTTGTTTGCGAAAGTTGGATATTGGACAAAGGACACTGGATGTTAGACAAGAGCGCGTACTCTTGCGTGAAGTTACTTTATCTAACGTGCTTGGTATTACAGGGAGATCGGAAAGCATTTCAATTAATTGAACTTTAATACTTATGGATGTATGTGTCCTATGTTTTCGCGGTGAGACCTAAATATTCGGATGTGATTTTTAAATAGTTTCTTAGAGCATTCGACAATTTTTTAGAAATACCTAATATGTTATTTGTTTGGGAACCAAATTTCAAGAGTAAGTTTTTGTTAAATAATAACATCGTTAAATCATCAATGAAAACGTATGTTTTCAGACAATCATACTTATTAAATAATGTTTCAGGTGGCAATATGCTCATCGATTAATTTATTGCATGTTTGATTGTTGATTGACGAGCAGCACAGTAAATGCAATCGTTCATGAATCAAGTCATCAACCGTTAGTTATAAGAAAGGTCCTACGTTTATTCATCGTTATTATTTGAGTGGCGGGTATGGGTGCCACCGCACCGGGAACCATTTATTGGATAACCAACACCTCTGCCATAGGTCACCCCAAGTGGTTCGCTACGTTTGGTGACTTAGTGAGTTTTGTCCGGATCTTGGCGGTGGATGCGTCTGCCCACTAACTGCATGGCAGGCCGGATCGGGAAAGACTGGTTGAGGAAGCTCTGTAGACCTCTCCAGCAGGACTCTCGGAACATTGCATTACCCGCAGTGGGGAGGGATGGATTCTTACGTCCGTCATTCCTTGACACACTGACCCCCAGATTTTTCTTCCCACAACTTTCTTCTACCTCCTTCCCAAAAATAACATAGGCCCTGAGGAGAATTATTTTCCTCAGGGCCTCTTGTGTGGAGCTATGGTAAGAAAAAAAGGTATCTCTAAGTGATTCGCTACGTTTGGTGACTTAGCAGAGGTTCCCGGGTTCATGGGGTGAGCTTTGTCCAGGTCTTGGCGGCAGATGAGTCTGCTCACCTGCTGCGTGCGGGCCGGATCAAGAGAGACTGCGTGAAGGAGTCCTTTGAACCTTTCCAGCCGGACTCTCACGACCCCATTGCCTTGCACCGCAGTTTGAAGGATGGTTTCTTAAGCCTGTCACTCCTATACACACAAACCCCCAGATTCCTACCCACCCCTTATTCCTTTTTCCATCCCAGGACTTCCTATTCTTCCTTTCTTCAAAAATACCCTCCACACAGCATACCCTAAGATGACTTAGGCCCTGAGGGAAATTATTTTCCTCAGGGCCTCCTGTGTGGAGCTAATGTAAAAAATATGTATATTGTAAAGCGTTTTTGCACTAAAACAATGCTATTCAAATTATCCACATATAATTTTTATCATATATCGGCGTATAAATCCGAGCTTTAGTATGATCCGACCCGAAAGGTTGGATTGATTTACGTGATTTTATTTTTATGTTAATACAACTGCTCCCAACCGCCTGGACCCAGGCAGGCTATGGCATACCCCATTTTGTGAGGCTGGATTTAGTGGGAAGAGGAAGCAGTTATGAAGGTTAGTAATTACCTGGCTATTCAAATCTAGTCACCAACCACGTCTAAAGCCATTCTAAGCAATGCTTCAATTCGAAATGGCGGTCTTACATCAGGGTGATACTGAGAGTATCTTCCACTCTGGAACGTGCCGCAAATACACCATATATATATATATATATATATATATATATATATTTATGATATATATTTTTGTATTGATTTGTGTTATTTCACTATTTAAACAAAAAGAAAAAAAAACACATATACCTACATATTATACTTTTTTTAATGATTCAGTTGTGAAATATATATATTTTTTTAGATTAGCTCCACACAGGCGGCCCAGAGGATAATAATTACTCTTTGGAGGGTCTTTTTAAGGAAGGTAAGGACTGGAACGTTTGGGAAGAAAAAGGGTATGAGGGGTGGATAAGAATCTGGAATCTGGAGGTCAGTGTGTCCGGGAGTGACGGATATACGAATCCATCCCTCCAATCGCGGTGCAAGGCGAGAGTCGGGAGATTCCGGCTGGAAAGGTCAAAAGGCCTCCCTTAACCAGTCTCTCTCTCGCCACGCAGCAGGTGGGCAGTCGTATCAGACGTCAAGACCTGTACGAACTTCATCCCATGAACTCGGGCACCCTTGCTAAGTCACCAAACGTAGCGAACCACTTGGAGTGACCTATGGCAGAGATGTTGGTTAACCAATAAATGGTTCCCGGGATGGTAGTACCCATACCCGCCCCCCCCCCCCAAATTATACAAATCTACCAAAATAAAAATTACTTGTGCACGCTGGGTTTGAAACTAACGACATCCGGATCGCTAGTTGAGAGCCTTACCCCTCGACCACAGGAGGCCGTCATGACGTGATAACAGAAGTGTAGTATCCAACATTTTAAAATAAAAAGATAACTCAAAGGATTTTGAAACACAATAGATAAATACAAGTTCTTTAGAAATATTTAAAACAATGTACGACGACTTCTTTTTAAAAATGATCCTATGTTCGAACACATGGGACGCGATTTACGTCTATTACACAATATAGACCTTGTAAAAAAAGAGGTCATAAAATATTCCTAACCACTAACCACATTTAGCTTCATAACAAATGTGTTCCGATATTTGAAGTACCACCTAGTTGGGCCAAATTATTAGAAGGGTTACAAAAGCGGCTGGAATAAAGGGACTGGGAATGGATCTAGGTAAAAAAGTCAAATGAAAGGGGTTCCTAATCATTAAAAATGTGCGAATAGTAATAAAGTTTTTATTGACATTCTGAATTCATTGCTCTGAACCAAATAAAACTCGAATAGGTAAGAAATAAACAAAAAAATAAGAAATATTAGCAACTCAATGTATAAAATAATAGATATGCTTTCATTGTCATTCAGTGTACAATTCTTTCAATTTCTAATTTCAGTAATAAGATATTTATAGGTATACAAATACAACTGATCTTAGGCACTAAATATACCAAAAATGTTTTCATTGTTACACGAAGATTTGGTTGATTAAAATAAGATACTGAATGTACCAAAAACAAAAACTTCTTCATTTCCTTATTCTAATACCTAATAAACATGTTTTAAATATCTCAGGTAGAATTCTGACACAAATGTTTGTTAGATAAACACATAAATATTAGGTACTAAATGCACCTTTATTTTAATACTCCTTTATTTTAATAATTGTGTTTTGTATTACAAGTAGGCATTCTTACACGAAGATCTAAATAATTAGGTACAGGTAGATAAACAAGAAGCTATTAATGTGCCCAAAACAAAAACTCCTTCATTGTACTTATTCTAAAAATTGCCTTGTTTTAAATATCATAAGTAGAATTTTTACATAAAGATTTGGCTGATAAACATACAAACATATTTTAGGAACTAAATGAACCGAAAATTAAAACTATTTGATTTCCTTATTTTAATAATTGGCTTGTTCTAAATATCATAAGTAGAATAATTTCATACAAATTAGGTTGATAAACAAACAGATATTTTAGGAACTAAATATACCGAAAATTAGAACTCCTTCATTACCTTTTTCTAATTGTTGGCTTGTTTTAAGTATCTAAAGTAGAATAATGATTTCACTAAGATTTGGTAGATAGTCACATATATTATATTAGGTACTATAATACATCAGTCCTTATTAGAATAATTTATAGTAAATAAATTATTCTAATAATTGTGTTTTTTAACTATCACAAATGGGTATTTTGCACAAACATTTAAATAATCACGTAACTATAGGACCTATAGGTAGATAAAAATACCGATACTACGCATTAAATGTGCTTAAAACAAAAGCCCATTCAATTTTTTTTTTCTTATAATTGTTTTAAATATCATAAATAGGTATTTTACACAAAGATTTAAATAATTACCTATAGGTAGTTAAACATACCAATACTAGGTATTAATTGTGCTTAAAACAAAAGCTCATTCAACGTCCTTATTCTTTTAATTGTTTTAAATATCATACGCAGGTATTTTTACACAAAATTTTAATAATTACGGATAGGTAGATAAATAACATACAGCTACTACACACTAAATGTACCAAAACAAAAAGTCATTCAATGTCCTTATTACGTAAGCATAATATATTCGTTACAGAGTGGTTATAATAACATTGGGTATTTCGATTATATATTATGTGTACAATTATGTATACCTACATATATTATGTATAGATAATTGTATACATAATACATTACATATAGTGAAATATTACAGGAAAAATTGAAAAAACCTAATTTCATTACAGTGTATACATAATATATTATATAATAATAATATAATATATTGTATAATGTTATTATAACCACCCTGTAACGAACGGCCAGTTGAAACAATTTGCTGAGAAAATAATGAAAAATTAATTACCTGCTATATTTTTCTTGGAAATTTTTATCCTTTTCTACAGTGTACATCATAAGGCACTTTGTGTGGAGAAATCTCCCAGAAAACCACTAAAATAACTTTGTAAATAGCAAAATCACAAGTAAAGATGTTTACTGCCGTGGGGCTAATGACCAAATATTTGAAATGAGAGCGGTCACGTGGTTCTCAGCTGCGACGCTATTGGCTCTTTGGTCTGTAAGAGAGATACGCCCGGAACCGAGAGTTCAAATTTCACACGTAGGCTAAGATACAGCTTGGATGTTGGAGAAATTTGTATGAAATTTAATTAAACGGCCGGTTTGAAAACAGGGGGTCTTTTTGGCCAACGTGTGGATGTTGGAGGAATACGCTCGAAATGTTGTTTCATTTTAGAGGATGTAAGACAAACTGCGTTTTGAAAACCCCTTACATAATTTTTTTAAATTTTTTTTTTCACTTGCATTGTAAACATAAAGACTTTCTGAGAACTACTGCATACTTAACTCAATTTCGCTAAAAATGGTCTGTTGGAGTAAAACGAACTAAAGCGACGATGTGATATGCTGTCAAACGCTTTTTTGAGATTTTGAACCGGACATTACATCCTACTCAAGAGGATGTATGAGTACCAAAACCGCATGTCATAATAGCAGCTCTCTGCTATAGGAGACAGAAAAAGCTGAACACCATCTGTGCCCCAGGTCTTTCTGCAGTTAAATACAACATGTTAAATAGACAGCCCGTCTGCTGAAAAGGTTGTGCATTACTATCATAAATTTACCCCACGTAGGATGTAGGTACCTTCACACATTTATGGTTTAAAAAAAAAAATTTACTGTGAGTTGTGATACAAATGAGGATATAAAAAGGGAACAAATTTGCACTGCTTAAATTTCGCATAACTTGCAGATTTTATGACAATGTAACATAGTGCCCGATGAATAGCAATGTTTCACATATTAATGCCATAATAGAATGAAACCGACCCTACTGAGATAAGAATTCCCGCCAGCCGCCACTACAATAATTACTTCCAGAATATTTCCTAATTATTGTTTTTTTTTCAGACCAATGATCTGTGATATAGAAATTGTGTTGATAAAATTATTCGCACGGTAAATAGTCATTGGAGGGGACCACTTCCCCAACGGCGTTATAAGGAAACATATGGTTTCCTCCTTCATCCAGCACGTCAAGACTCTACTTATTTATTGAACGAAGCTACATTTATTTAAACAACTCTAGACCCTCCAATGTCCATGCATACGGGGTTAGTAAGCAGTATGCAAGTACTTACATTAACATTATACAAAAGATAAATAGAAAAGCAGCCCGTGGAATAATTCTTCTGAAATAGGTAACATAAAAATAGAGATAAATAGTAAATAAAAATAAATAAAAACGGTAAATAGTCAGTAATTAGTGAATTATCCCCATTTTAACAACCAACTATGTATTATGTATATGAACTAAAATATCTCATTATAGCGGTGAACTCGCTATGGCCGTGATTGTTATAACCAAGTGTAAATGTAATTATTATTCTACAATAATTTTTTTTATCAAAACTTTAATAAAATTTAAAATTACATTTGAGCAAACTCGTTTACATGTTATATGTATGTATGCATACAATTGTTTTTTTACTTACCTTAAACTTTACTTATTTGGGACAGTCCAGTCCACTTCACTAATAATACTGGCCACTTCAATAATAATTCACTCCAATGTAATTTGCCGGACTTGAAACATGAATTCTAACTTTTATTTGTACAAAAATTGGTGTAAAATAATGTACTTACCAATATAATCACGCACATATAGATTTTCATCAAAATAATAATTCTTTCTTATTTGCTTACTCTATAGTACCTACATACTTTGATTTTATATAGGTACTTTATAATTACATACTTTTGTATAATCTTTCATGTGTTTTTATGTTCTATACTTTTCATATTATTTTATATTCTAATATATTATTCCGTACTCTTTTATATCACACTACAGTCATTTACATTATTTTATATTCTTTTGTATCTATTCTTTAATATTATATTATATTATCGCACATTCTTTATATTGCATATGTTAATGTACTGTATAGAAAATCGATCACAACACGGGCATGTGCCTAGCATGGTGGTCGAAAAATCATCAATTCATGTAACAAACGAATCAATGAATAGAGAGGACTTAAAAAAATAAATTATTTGGGACAGCCACTTATTTGAGACAAAATGTTTAGACCTGATGCATATCAATTAGGCAGATTCGTCTGTATATGAAACGGAGAGCTCTCAGTATCAAGCATTCTTACTTCACTTGGTTAATGTCGATTCATTACTTTCCCACAAGGAAGCCGAAAGTCCGTGACTTTTCAGTGAGCTAGGGTTGTTGATGCTGTGTCTGAAAATTAATTTAATTTTTTTTTCAAAATTTCAACATTTGTATGAAGATTTTTCTGTTTGTGGACCACCACTGGGAGCCGCTTGTATAAAATCATACAAAATATTATGTTTGTAATCTAATCAAATGTTTAATGAACATTTGATCGCAGGTTACATAAAGGTTTTCAGATAAGCAAAAACAATTAATTATTTAAGAGTTTCTTTTATTTGACATTCCATTATAATATTATATTTACATGATGCACAATGTACTGAATTAAGCGATACTTTCTGCTGTACATCACAGTTAGTTACACAACACCTATGATTGCAAATCGTTTCTTAACATTATCATATGATATGGTACGAAGAAGTGGACATTTAGCTAGCAGTTTAAAAAAGCACAAAAACAATCAAGTTTAATATAAATATTCGAGGCATAAAAAATGTATTGAATCCTAAAGCCCTCGATTTATTAAATGCTGTAAGGAAGGCCACTTAAAATTATGTAAATTACTTATTAGAAACAACCACAAAGGCAATAGGACAAAGTTAGAAAAATTGCGCAAAAAATGAATCTGAAATAGTTTGTTCGATATATTGGTATACAAATCCAACTAGAATAAACAAAGAAGGTTTAGATTTATGTACTTTTATGATTTACTGATGTGATTATTTGAGAGTTCTTTGAAATATATACATAATTATTATAATATATAATGTTTAGAGATATCACTTTTATAGTTATATATTTCTAATTTTGAAATTGTTAAACCCCCCCCGGGCCTCGACCATACTCTGCGATTAGGTCAGAATATCCCCGCCTTGCAATAAAATCCAAATACACGGAATATTTAACGTATTTGCAAACTAAAAACTGTTTTTGAAAGGTGATGAAATACGCGTACAAATTTTATTGTTAGAAATAACCAAGTAAAATTTTTTATATAATTTTTATTTGCAAACTTTAAAGTTTTAAAAACGGTGGTTCCCCTTATGTTTTTTCTAAGTAAAATTACTGGTAATGAAAAACACATACAGATATTATTCGATAAATGTTAAACGTTACCATCACCTCACTTTTTTGTTGTTACATGTAAAAAAAAAACAGAGAGAAATTCACATGCGGTAGAAGTGAAACCTTCAGAAAACTAAAGTAGACAAGAGTGGAGAGACTATGAAGCACCGCACAAATAGGAGACCGATTATTCTATCTCATTCTCTTGCAGGCTAAATACTAGAGATGTATGTGTTTCTCTCTTTTTAGTGTTGCTATTTTTCGTTTCATCGAGTTTCAAATCACAATGGTGCTAAAGAAGTTTTCACTTCAAATAATTTTGTAAAAAAATCATAAAGTTTCATAATTTTTTGGAAAATTTGGATTCATAAAGGTGTACATTTTAATTATTTTGCGATTAAATTTTTTATTTCTCACATCATTTAGATCATATTTCTGACTATAATGGTAAGGGAGACACAAATATTTCTATGAGACTTATGTGAGCCGTTTTCAAAAGCGAACAAATTGGCCCGAGAGATTAAAGGCTTAAAAGTTGGTCTTTAAAGAGCGGGAATCAGCACGTCATCCGAGAAAAGACACGGAGAAAAAGGAATGAATGAATAAACTCAATAAACAGTCGCCTAATGCGAGACTGTTCTAATGACGGAGGAAACGCCCGATAACCATAATAATAATAATAACTAAATAGTCATAGTTTATCCGAAGATGTCGTGGAAGGTGGTGCCATTGAAGCCCAGCTCAGCCGGCGTGACATCCTGGAAGGTGATGTACATCCTGAAATAATAAACTAGTCTTACAAACTTGTAAAAATTATTGAAGAAGAAGATAACACTAATAATCTAAACGAAAACATAGAAAATAACAAAATAAAAAGATAGTGGTTGCAACTGGGACACAAACTCGTCTACCGGGACAAACGTCTTACTAATTCGACTAATGAGACCTCTTATTTAAATGTTACATTTGTCGATCTCATATTTCAAAGTTCAGAATTAAGAATATTTTCTTCAACTATTTTTTCAATTTTTTAAAAATATTTCCCTCAAGAGTGCCAGTGAGACTATGGTATTCCCTATATGGGGTATATTATGAGGCTGAAAGTAGTGTGAAGGGGAAGGAGATGGGGGAGAGGAAGGTGGGAAATATCTGACTATTCAGATCAGATTTTTATGATAAAATAACGATTTTTATGATAACGAAAATATATTTTAAATAATTTTTCCCTAATTTTAATAAACACTACATTTTTTTTTTCTAAAACAAAAAACTAAGCATTTAAGGGTTAAAAACAATTAAAATGTCAATTTATCAAGTATGGAATAGTTTACATGTTTCGTTTAACAAAAACATCTTTTTATTTATTGAAGTTTCTTGCCGTCCCCTAAGGGTTTAATTTAAGCTTAATAGAAATATGTTTAATTTAACTTTAATAGAAAGATGTTTAAATTAAGCTTAATAGAAAGATGTTTTATTCAAGCGTAATAGAAAGATGTTTAATTTAAGCTTAATAGAAATATGTTTAATAGAAAGCTGTTTAACTTAAGCTTAATAGAAAGATGTTTAATTTAAGCTTAATAGATAGATGTTAAATTTAAGCTTAATAGAAAGATGTTTAATTTAACTTTAATAGAAAGATGTTTGAATTAAGCTTAATAGAAAGATGTTTTATTTAAGCTTAATAGAAAGATGTTAAATTTAAGCTTAATAGAAAGATGTTTAATTTAACTTTAATAGAAAGATGTTTAAATTAAGCTTAATAGAAAGATGTTTTATTCAAGCGTAATAGAAAGATGTTTAATTTAAGCTTAATAGAAATATGTTTAATTTAACTTTAATAGAAAGCTGTTTAACTTAAGCTTAATAGAAAGATGTTTAATTTGAGCTTAATAGATAGATGTTAAATTTAAGCTTAATAGAAAGATGTTTAATTTAACTTTAATAGAAAGATGTTTGAATTAAGCTTAATAGAAGGATGTGAATTACTTGGTGGGTGGGATGCCGAGTTCCTTCTCCACGTGCTGGTAGAGCACCTTGGCGTGCTTCTTGTTCTCCTCGGTACCGAGCTGGCCAATGGACATCAGCGTGGCGATGGCACACGGGGCTGCGTCCCCGCCCCATGCCATCTGCACCCCTCCCGTTATGGAGCACACGCAGTACTGGGGGAACAATTGCTAAATGAGTTGCATCATTTCAAAGACGGCAGTCTGACAGGTTTGATAAAAATAAGTTATGAATGTGGCAACATCTGTAACAGAATTCATAACCAACAACCCAAGGCGGCTCTAGGGATCTAGAAGTGGAGGGTCAATAGAAAAAAATGATTAATAGTAAAAAAGATTGAGTCAATTATCCATCAATTTCGATAGGGACACGTATGAAATATACTTTACGACCTATTCTCATACCTACCAAATACACATAAAAAAATTCATAAAAATCGGTCGAGCCGTTTCAGAGGAGTGCGACCACAAACACCGTGGAGCAAGATTTTTATATCCGTAGATAGTTAGATTTTTAAAATCTTTTCTTATTAAAAGAGTTTTAAATTACTAACTGCAATCTCAGTCTACTGTTACTAGTTGAGTTAAAAAGTATAAATATGTTCCTTTTATTGCACCCGCAAATCCATTAACAAGCATTACTTTTCGAATTAAAATATTGTTTAACCTCTGTATTTTTATCTCTTGTATTAGAACATTTCTCATGATTCAATGAATTGTTGTGTTACCTCCAATAGTGTTTACCTCCTTTGTCTGTATAGCAAAGAAAAAGAAAGGAGATAGTTTTGGGGACAAAATTCAGAGTGACCCACGGTTGATACATTCAATAACTTCTTATTTGGCCGCTTATTATTATTATTATGATATGAATCTGCACGAATATTAAAATAAATTTAAAATCATGATTTCTTATTATTGCCGCATATTTTTGGGGGGTCATTGTCCAAATGACCTCTAAGGAACAGCCGCCACTGCCAACAACAGTAATTTGGCCTATAATTTCAATTTGAAAATGCAATTTAAGTAGTTTCAAACACGGAATTCTGCTATAGAGTGAGAAACAAATATGGCAATCAGTAATATTGACCAATCATATATAGATGCACTTATTTTATCATTAAAAAAATTTCATGTGGATTTGATGTGTGCAAATTAACAGATGGCGTTGGTTATAAAGGTTGTGTTGGCGTTGTCTGTAGATGGCGTTTTGTTTCGTTAGCCACAGCAGTGTGTGGCCGGGTCTGCTAGTTAATAATGAAATAGATTTTTAGTCCATTTCTTTTATCATTTTTTATTAAACCCAAACTAAGAACTAAAAAACTAATTTAAAAAATATTATTACATATGCTGGTGACCCCAAAGTTGATCCGTCGACAATCGGTCCCCGGGAAAGGTTTTTACAATAAAATTATAGTTTTTTGTGCATTATTTACCAATTTCAAACGTAAAATCGACTTCAAAAGTACCCTTAATAATAAGTTGGTATGAATATCAAACGAATTTATACACATTGTCGATTTTTTATTATTTACGCGCTGGTACACAATATATTTATTTTAATTTTATTTTTTTATTGTAAAATAAAATATGAGTTACATATATATACTTTACAAAATATTATAATAAAGGTCGTTATTGGTCATGTAGGTTTACCTTATCAGAAAAGAGGAGCTCTTGAGCCTGATAAGGGAGCCACGATTCTAACTTAGGTTGTACGTTATAATATGTTTTGTATAAAATATTTACTTTTTACTGATAGTTTGTTTTGAAAAATTGTTATATTTATTTATTTGTTCTGATTGGTCGATGATACAGCGTAATTCAGAAGGGAGACAAGTAGATTATTCCTTGATGCATTTAAATGAAAATGTTTTTCATATTTTGTTATTCGGCGGTACCTACATCCTCTCTGCACATCCCTTCGGGGTCACTTAGTTATATTTTGTGTAAGTAGGTATACCGTATTTTCCCTAAACCGACTACATTTTGTATATGAGTATGCTGGGAGGCAAATTGTCGGCGGATCTACTGTCATGGAACCCTCTAATCTAGGTATATATGTCGATTAGAACCAAAAGCTCAAGTTGAGATAATATAAGTGAAGTAAACTTTTGGGATGACTGGACACTCTTAATATGAATAATTTTTAGATAAAACCTTTTGATCAATATAAAAGAAAAGGTTTTTTCTAAAAAATATTCGTATGAAGCGTGTACAGTTATTCCGAAAGTTTCAAACGTGATAAAAAGTCAAAGAAAGAGAAAATAATTACAATAACTTACGCTCTCAGGTTTTCCCAAAGCCTTAGCTATTATCTTCGTAGTTCTAACGGCAAAATCCCCAGGAATCTTTTCGGTGGGAAGGTTGGTTTCTATTTTGAAGTGCGGCATTTTCACTTATTGTGTGACAGTCTATTACAAAACGTTGGAAAATTACTTCCGGCTTTTCAAGAGAGCAATCAAATCTGATAATCTAATCTAGTAAAAATTCTGACAGCGACGTTTATTTTTATTTTGTGGATTAGCCTCAAACAGCTGACTTCATAAATAGATACAGTGTTTCATCTGTCATCTCGTTCAGTTTTTATATTAAGTGAAAGAGATGCAATGATGTCGCCGGATCACCATCGAGTCAAATCTTTTTATTGTGTTGCCATACTATATACGAAAAATACAAGAAAGAACTTTAATGAATTGCATAAATAGGGGTTGGTATTAAAATTATATAAAATGAAACAAATCTGATTTCTCATTACGGATTGGTGAAATATCGATTTGAAAATAAAAAATTAGACAAAACACCATATTTATTTTTTAAACCAAATCTCGAACGATGCTCAGAAATGTGAAAGGAAAGGTAAAAAATTGTGATTTTGTACCCACCTAACTAATTACCCATCACATTGTTTTCCACATAGGTAGACAGAGGATGGACCCCCAAAAAACTTGGTCTTGGCACAAACTCCTTGTTTCATTCACATTCATACATCCCATTCTGTTATTCCGACTCTTGACATGGCGTCGCTTTAGTTCGTATTACTCCAACAGACCAAAACGTAAATCGTGAGAAACAGCGCTTTAAAGTTTTTTTTACGAAAAAGGCATATAAAATTAAATTAGCTAAATTGTAAGTCTACTAAAATGTGTTAAAGTATTACAAATTGTTTTTTTTAAGTACAATATGTTCTAAATGTATAAAATTACGCAGAAAACACGTTTTTAATTTGGATGTTGGCCAAAGTGACGAATTCTTGTTTGCGAAAGTTGGATATTGGACAAAGGACACTGGATGTTAGACAAGAGCGCGTACTCTTGCGTGAAGTTACTTTATCTAACGTGCTTGGTATTACAGGGAGATCGGAAAGCATTTCAATTAATTGAACTTTAATACTTATGGATGTATGTGTCCTATGTTTTCGCGGTGAGACCTAAATATTCGGATGTGATTTTTAAATAGTTTCTTAGAGCATTCGACAATTTTTTAGAAATACCTAATATGTTATTTGTTTGGGAACCAAATTTCAAGAGTAAGTTTTTGTTAAATAATAACATCGTTAAATCATCAATGAAAACGTATGTTTTCAGACAATCATACTTATTAAATAATGTTTCAGGTGGCAATATGCTCATCGATTAATTTATTGCATGTTTGATTGTTGATTGACGAGCAGCACAGTAAATGCAATCGTTCATGAATCAAGTCATCAACCGTTAGTTATAAGAAAGGTCCTACGTTTATTCATCGTTATTATTTGAGTGGCGGGTATGGGTGCCACCGCACCGGGAACCATTTATTGGATAACCAACACCTCTGCCATAGGTCACCCCAAGTGGTTCGCTACGTTTGGTGACTTAGTGAGTTTTGTCCGGATCTTGGCGGTGGATGCGTCTGCCCACTAACTGCATGGCAGGCCGGATCGGGAAAGACTGGTTGAGGAAGCTCTGTAGACCTCTCCAGCAGGACTCTCGGAACATTGCATTACCCGCAGTGGGGAGGGATGGATTCTTACGTCCGTCATTCCTTGACACACTGACCCCCAGATTTTTCTTCCCACAACTTTCTTCTACCTCCTTCCCAAAAATAACATAGGCCCTGAGGAGAATTATTTTCCTCAGGGCCTCTTGTGTGGAGCTATGGTAAGAAAAAAAGGTATCTCTAAGTGATTCGCTACGTTTGGTGACTTAGCAGAGGTTCCCGGGTTCATGGGGTGAGCTTTGTCCAGGTCTTGGCGGCAGATGAGTCTGCTCACCTGCTGCGTGCGGGCCGGATCAAGAGAGACTGCGTGAAGGAGTCCTTTGAACCTTTCCAGCCGGACTCTCACGACCCCATTGCCTTGCACCGCAGTTTGAAGGATGGTTTCTTAAGCCTGTCACTCCTATACACACAAACCCCCAGATTCCTACCCACCCCTTATTCCTTTTTCCATCCCAGGACTTCCTATTCTTCCTTTCTTCAAAAATACCCTCCACACAGCATACCCTAAGATGACTTAGGCCCTGAGGGAAATTATTTTCCTCAGGGCCTCCTGTGTGGAGCTAATGTAAAAAATATGTATATTGTAAAGCGTTTTTGCACTAAAACAATGCTATTCAAATTATCCACATATAATTTTTATCATATATCGGCGTATAAATCCGAGCTTTAGTATGATCCGACCCGAAAGGTTGGATTGATTTACGTGATTTTATTTTTATGTTAATACAACTGCTCCCAACCGCCTGGACCCAGGCAGGCTATGGCATACCCCATTTTGTGAGGCTGGATTTAGTGGGAAGAGGAAGCAGTTATGAAGGTTAGTAATTACCTGGCTATTCAAATCTAGTCACCAACCACGTCTAAAGCCATTCTAAGCAATGCTTCAATTCGAAATGGCGGTCTTACATCAGGGTGATACTGAGAGTATCTTCCACTCTGGAACGTGCCGCAAATACACCATATATATATATATATATATATATATTTATGATATATATTTTTGTATTGATTTGTGTTATTTCACTATTTAAACAAAAAGAAAAAAAAACACATATACCTACATATTATACTTTTTTTAATGATTCAGTTGTGAAATATATATATTTTTTTAGATTAGCTCCACACAGGCGGCCCAGAGGATAATAATTACTCTTTGGAGGGTCTTTTTAAGGAAGGTAAGGACTGGAACGTTTGGGAAGAAAAAGGGTATGAGGGGTGGATAAGAATCTGGAATCTGGAGGTCAGTGTGTCCGGGAGTGACGGATATACGAATCCATCCCTCCAATCGCGGTGCAAGGCGAGAGTCGGGAGATTCCGGCTGGAAAGGTCAAAAGGCCTCCCTTAACCAGTCTCTCTCTCGCCACGCAGCAGGTGGGCAGTCGTATCAGACGTCAAGACCTGTACGAACTTCATCCCATGAACTCGGGCACCCTTGCTAAGTCACCAAACGTAGCGAACCACTTGGAGTGACCTATGGCAGAGATGTTGGTTAACCAATAAATGGTTCCCGGGATGGTAGTACCCATACCCGCCCCCCCCCCCCCAAATTATACAAATCTACCAAAATAAAAATTACTTGTGCACGCTGGGTTTGAAACTAACGACATCCGGATCGCTAGTTGAGAGCCTTACCCCTCGACCACAGGAGGCCGTCATGACGTGATAACAGAAGTGTAGTATCCAACATTTTAAAATAAAAAGATAACTCAAAGGATTTTGAAACACAATAGATAAATACAAGTTCTTTAGAAATATTTAAAACAATGTACGACGACTTCTTTTTAAAAATGATCCTATGTTCGAACACATGGGACGCGATTTACGTCTATTACACAATATAGACCTTGTAAAAAAAGAGGTCATAAAATATTCCTAACCACTAACCACATTTAGCTTCATAACAAATGTGTTCCGATATTTGAAGTACCACCTAGTTGGGCCAAATTATTAGAAGGGTTACAAAAGCGGCTGGAATAAAGGGACTGGGAATGGATCTAGGTAAAAAAGTCAAATGAAAGGGGTTCCTAATCATTAAAAATGTGCGAATAGTAATAAAGTTTTTATTGACATTCTGAATTCATTGCTCTGAACCAAATAAAACTCGAATAGGTAAGAAATAAACAAAAAAATAAGAAATATTAGCAACTCAATGTATAAAATAATAGATATGCTTTCATTGTCATTCAGTGTACAATTCTTTCAATTTCTAATTTCAGTAATAAGATATTTATAGGTATACAAATACAACTGATCTTAGGCACTAAATATACCAAAAATGTTTTCATTGTTACACGAAGATTTGGTTGATTAAAATAAGATACTGAATGTACCAAAAACAAAAACTTCTTCATTTCCTTATTCTAATACCTAATAAACATGTTTTAAATATCTCAGGTAGAATTCTGACACAAATGTTTGTTAGATAAACACATAAATATTAGGTACTAAATGCACCTTTATTTTAATACTCCTTTATTTTAATAATTGTGTTTTGTATTACAAGTAGGCATTCTTACACGAAGATCTAAATAATTAGGTACAGGTAGATAAACAAGAAGCTATTAATGTGCCCAAAACAAAAACTCCTTCATTGTACTTATTCTAAAAATTGCCTTGTTTTAAATATCATAAGTAGAATTTTTACATAAAGATTTGGCTGATAAACATACAAACATATTTTAGGAACTAAATGAACCGAAAATTAAAACTATTTGATTTCCTTATTTTAATAATTGGCTTGTTCTAAATATCATAAGTAGAATAATTTCATACAAATTAGGTTGATAAACAAACAGATATTTTAGGAACTAAATATACCGAAAATTAGAACTCCTTCATTACCTTTTTCTAATTGTTGGCTTGTTTTAAGTATCTAAAGTAGAATAATGATTTCACTAAGATTTGGTAGATAGTCACATATATTATATTAGGTACTATAATACATCAGTCCTTATTAGAATAATTTATAGTAAATAAATTATTCTAATAATTGTGTTTTTTAACTATCACAAATGGGTATTTTGCACAAACATTTAAATAATCACGTAACTATAGGACCTATAGGTAGATAAAAATACCGATACTACGCATTAAATGTGCTTAAAACAAAAGCCCATTCAATTTTTTTTTTCTTATAATTGTTTTAAATATCATAAATAGGTATTTTACACAAAGATTTAAATAATTACCTATAGGTAGTTAAACATACCAATACTAGGTATTAATTGTGCTTAAAACAAAAGCTCATTCAACGTCCTTATTCTTTTAATTGTTTTAAATATCATACGCAGGTATTTTTACACAAAATTTTAATAATTACGGATAGGTAGATAAATAACATACAGCTACTACACACTAAATGTACCATTGGGTAATAATAACATAATAACATTGGGTATTTCGATTATATATTATGTGTACAATTATGTATACCTACATATATTATGTATAGATAATTGTATACATAATACATTACATATAGTGAAATATTACAGGAAAAATTGAAAAAACCTAATTTCATTACAGTGTATACATAATATATTATATAATAATAATATAATATATTGTATAATGTTATTATAACCACCCTGTAACGAACGGCCAGTTGAAACAATTTGCTGAGAAAATAATGAAAAATTAATTACCTGCTATATTTTTCTTGGAAATTTTTATCCTTTTCTACAGTGTACATCATAAGGCACTTTGTGTGGAGAAATCTCCCAGAAAACCACTAAAATAACTTTGTAAATAGCAAAATCACAAGTAAAGATGTTTACTGCCGTGGGGCTAATGACCAAATATTTGAAATGAGAGCGGTCACGTGGTTCTCAGCTGCGACGCTATTGGCTCTTTGGTCTGTAAGAGAGATACGCCCGGAACCGAGAGTTCAAATTTCACACGTAGGCTAAGATACAGCTTGGATGTTGGAGAAATTTGTATGAAATTTAATTAAACGGCCGGTTTGAAAACGGGGGGTCTTTTTGGCCAACGTGTGGATGTTGGAGGAATACGCTCGAAATGTTGTTTCATTTTAGAGGATGTAAGACAAACTGCGTTTTGAAAACCCCTTACATAATTTTTTTAAATTTTTTTTTTCACTTGCATTGTAAACATAAAGACTTTCTGAGAACTACTGCATACTTAACTCAATTTCGCTAAAAATGGTCTGTTGGAGTAAAACGAACTAAAGCGACGATGGCCCGACTTAAGTATTTGATTCACTAGATCGTGCCATGTCTTCATCGCCAGTACTGAAACTGAGTTTCGGCTTCAGTCTCAGGTTCGGCCGAAACCGAAACCGAAACTTCCATATAAGGTCATGTTTTCGTGGAAAAAAAATAGTCAATCTTAATCAGTCAGTCTTTATTTTTAAATCATATATCAATCATTCAGCCTCTGATATTTGAACTAAAAATAAACATAACATAATTATCACTCCTTATTTCAAATAACAAAATTACGTAGAAAACAAAATTAACTTTTTTTAAACCGAATTTGTTTAGGCACACTAAACAAAAAAAAACTCTTTCATCTTAAGAACAAAATAATT
Source organism: Limnephilus lunatus (assembly GCA_917563855.2). NCBI lineage: Eukaryota > Metazoa > Arthropoda > Insecta > Trichoptera > Limnephilidae > Limnephilus > Limnephilus lunatus. The sequence continues at coordinate 28,199,485 of OU830600.1, read as the reverse complement.
TCTTATAAAATTAAAACAAACACCGTATTTAACAACATCCTACTAATATTATAAAGGCGAAAGTTTGTACGGATGTTTGTTACTCTTTTACTCAAAAAATACTGAATGGATTTTAAAAATTCTTTCACTTATAGAAAGCTAACTTATTTGCGAGAAAAATAGGCTATATATATTGGCAAGCTCTGGCGTTATGAATAAGCCGTGGCGTAATGAAATTATTTATTATACGTTTATTGTTGGTAAGTAATTGTTTGACGTGGGCTGTAATTTTGTTATTTGTTTAGGTTACTATGGAGAATTTTTTGATAGCAAAAATTCAAATATGAATATTCTTATATGAATATTTAGTGTATAAATATAAAATAGGTACTAATCTACATTTTGACCTAAGCCAACAGCTATACTAATATTATGAATGCAAAACGGCGTGTATTTGATTTGATTAGAAGGGGAGGGGGGGAAGTAGGGGAGGGTTGGGGGAGGGGGGGGGGGGGGGGGGGGCGAATATACGAGCGAAGCCGGGGGTAAAAGCTAGTAACAAAATAATTTCTTCTAAACTTTGGTCATATTGTATGGCACTAGTTTTTATGAATTACAATATAATTAAAATTAAAAAGTACCTAGAGTCTGTCAAATAAGAGTAGAAAATAAATAAAATGGAACTAAGAAATTTTTAGGCCGGCCACACCAATTTATCTGTCAAATATTCTTTAAAATTGCAATGACACAGAAAATTCAAAACACTGTATACACATTTAAAAAAACATTTTTTTGTTCTTAAAAAAAAAATTAAATCGAATAAGCACTATTGTGAAGGTACCTACTAAATGACATAAATTTGATTAAATTGTGTTTTACAAAGTGATTGGCTTTCATTTAATTTAACTTAGATTTGAATTTAACAGTAGGTGGAAAGGAAGAATCATTAATTGTGAGTTTAGTCATACTACTTTTAGATCTGAATTAGTTAAATATATTCAGATCTAAAATTAGAGGCATGATCTAAAGCCCGGGCAACGCTAGGTACTTAAGCTAGTATTAAATAAATGTGATCAATTTCTAAAGTGTGCTTTATATTTTATTATTTTAACACAAAATTTGCAAAATGTTATTCTTCATTATGTTAACACAAAATTTCAAATGTATAATAATAATATACCTAAATTTAATTCTAATTTTGAGATCAGTGGGTATCTATATAGCAATGAAATTTTTTTTTTTTCACTTTAATGCCTTTTTATTTTTTAATAAAAATGTAGGTTACACAGCTTTAGATTAACACCATGGTTATATTTTTAGTATTGCCATTTGGGCAACGGTGGCGCCCTCATTTATTTTCTACTCTTATTTGACAAACTGTACCTACCGACAATAACAAAATGTTTTTAATGCAAATAAACCTCTTTTTAATGAACTACAATAATATAATTATAATTAAAAAGTATCTAACTACCTACAATAACTTGACTAACCCACTTCAATAACCCTTGACTCTGCAGAAACGGGCGGTCCGTTTGATAGATTCTCCCATCTTAACAGACGGATTGCAATCTTTAGAGCATAGGCGTCAGGTGGGAATGCTGTCCTTGTTCTACCGGTATTACAATGGAAGATGCTCCGAGGAACTAGCGTCATTGATCCCCTCGGCATCGGTGCATAGTCGGGAAACACGCGCCCAACATTTGTACACGGTTGATATTAGTCACATGAGAACGGGTAGTTTTTACGATTCGTTCTTGAGTTCAATAGCTCGGCTGTGGAACGATTTACCGGCCTCTGTGTTTCATCCCTCCTACAACATGAGTCTCTTCAAGACCCATGTTAACTCCTTCCTTTCTCCAAAAAGACCCTCCACACAGCATGCTCAAAGATGACATAGGCCCTGAGGGAAATTATTTTCCTCAGGGCCTCCTGTGTGGAGTCAATGTAAAAAAAAATAAAAAAATGTTTTAATGCAAGTTATACATGAAAATAAATAGAGTTTTCACACGAATCAAGTCCTGACACGACTATGAGCGCGGACGCAGGAAAATGACTCTTTGTGGCTGGCAGTTCAGTGTACCAAACATGTCCGATCGCAGGACGAAACCTCCCGAATTCAGTTTCAGCCGGATGGTGGCCGAAACGGAAACTCGTTTTTTGGCCGAAACCGAAAGTTCGGTCGGACACTAATAGTCTCCTCTCTTCGTTCGTTAGCTTTACATGCCCAATCCATCTGAGATACCTTTCCTAATCTTACTTATTTCCACACAATCATATACGGTTTTACCACACATACACCTCAGGGATCTTAATTCCACAGAAATCAGCCTTCTTTCATCCTTCCTCTGCCAGTTCCATGCCTTACTGCCTTATATCGGGGTGGGTACCAACACTCCATTATGAACTGCTAGCTTCACTTCTTTGACAGTTTTTTCTTTCTATTTGGAGTTTCCTGCAACCTCATTTATAAATGTCGACAAATCTAAACAGCCACTAATATTCTAAAGAAAAAAACAAATTTAAAATATAAATAGATTTTATTCAAGCAAAAAGCTATCTCAGATAAAAATATTGAATGGATTCAATTTGTCAAGATTTCTGTTATCACAAATCGTAAAAATAAACATTGCAAATATATCAAAGAAATTTATTATGATAACAAAACAAATATTCTGTCAAGGCCTGTGGAAAAATGTTTTCAAAACCTTCGACAAAAATAAAAACGTTGTGGTCTTGTCACAATATTTTTGTTCTCTGTGGCTGATGAAAAACAAAAAATGTTTTGTCGGAAGTTTTGAAAACATTTTATCGCAAGAGACCCGAATCTAAGTAACATTATACAATTTGGGCCCCACATTTCTGGTGCGTTCTCATATGCCCCTTTAGGGTACATTTTTGAACAAATGCTTTATCACACAGGGTGCATTTATGGGCCCTTAAATTCGCATGAATTTTTAAATGTTCCATCAGGGTTTTCTTCCGGGCAAATGATTTGCCGCATTTTTCGCAGGCAAAGGTCTTGTCACCTAGAAAAATAAAGCCATAGGTATTAAATTAGTAAATCAACATGACCGGTTAGTAGCTGAAAAACGGAAAACCTAGTATGGACAAACCCATCGGGTTCCCAACCAGATTAGCAATTCTATATCTTTTGTGGGATCGTTATTGAGATAACGGACGTGATCTCCGTCAGATTTTTGTGATTTTTACATATTTACAGTCACATATTTTAGTTTAGATCGTTTTAAACACAAATGCTTGCAAGTATGCGTGATTATTTATTCATTTAATGTACGTTGTACATTGCATGGATAACAAACGTTATCCAATAACGAACCCACAAAAGATATAGAATCGCTCTGCAGTTGTCTCCGGTTCAATTCCTTTGCTCTTTTAGTCCCCATAATTGCACAAGAAACATCTCCGCTTAGTATGATGGTAGTACGAAGCTATCAAATATTGTTGGGGTATTCGTAATGCGGGAATGTATTTTTTTTTTCCTCAGGGACTCCTGTGTGAGTCCCTGAGGAAAATAATTTCCCTCGGGGCCTATGTCATATTTGAGGACACTTTCTGTAGGGTTTTTTTAAGGAAAGGAAGGAGAAGAAGATCTGGGAAGGAGAAAAATAAGTCACCAAATTTAGCGAACCTCTTGGGGTGAACTATGGCCTATGGCATAGGTGTTGGTTATACAAAAAATGGTTTCCGGAGCAGTGATACCCATACCCACCTCCAAAATTTAAAATTATGTATAAAAATATCTCATGTAAAAAAAAAAAATTTAATTCAACGCACCTGAATGTCGTAATTTGTGCATTGTCAATTCCCCATTCGTAAAGAATTCCTTATCGCACATATCGCATAGATAATTCTTCTGCTTCAAATGCGATCGTTTAACATGCTCCGACAGCTTGCAGTTGCGATAAAACACCCGATGACACGTTTCGCACGTATAGGTCCTGCACGGCAAGCCGTGAACTTCAAACTGGTGCCGATTCTTTTGAGAATAGTCACTAAATCGTTCTGGACAAATGGTGCAACAGTATCCTTTCTCGCCACGGTGGAATTTTTTAATATGTTGCAGAAGCGCCCCACGATTGGCATAGGTTCTTTTGCACATCTTGCACGGGTGTCTTTGATCAGAATGGATGCTTACATGACGAATGAGGCTGATCTTGTCCAGGAAGGCCCTTCCGCAAATATCACAAAGGAAGTTTGGAAAGTGTATAGGATAATGCTTCCTCAGTAATGCGTGAACGCTGAACGATTCGCCACAAACCGGACAGCTTAAGGCGAACGAGTTTAAGAGAGGTATGCCGCCGTTTTTCGTAATGACTTCTTTTTCTGATATTAAAGCTATCTTAGGTTTTATTTCAACTTTGATGTCTTCGTAAGCAATATCTTCAATGTCGTAATATGAAATGCTTTCTTGGTCTGAATTAAAATTTATCAATGGAATGTTCGAGTCTTCGTTTGTTGTGGCGATCTCCTTTTTTATTTTATGTTCGTTGAATTTCAATTCGGTTTTTAACTTGTCTTTCAGTTTGTCTTTTTTGTACTTTTTTAGTGTTTTCGCATTCCGCTTCTTGCTGTGTTTTTTCAAGATTTTTTTCTTTATTTCAAGTTGCTTTTTAAGAGTATCTGAAATAAATATAACAAAATGATTGTTAATTTTCAAGTTGGGTATACGAAGAAATTTATGTATGTTGAAAATTTAAAATCCAAGATACACCTATTATACTTTAAAACTTTTAAAGACAAAAGTTTGAAACGTTTAGTGCACTATGAAGATAGCTAAATGGGTTTTTCAAAACCCCATAGTTCACAATTGAAATAACATAGGGAGTTAAATATATGTCGACGGTCCCGAAGAACAATGTCGGATGTGCGATTTTTAATTTTTGCAGTGGAGCATTTTAAAGTATCGTTTCTGCATGCTTACGGTTTTTGGTATTAAGAAATGCGGTGTTGTTTTGATCTTTAATACTTCATCTCATTTCATTGAAAAATTCGAAAATACAGACTTTTAAATCAACAAAATAAGCCAATAAATAAGCCAACAGAACGATTTTCAATTTTTGTCAGATCCGACATTGTTCTTTGGGACCGTCGATGTGTTTGTCTAGTAACTTCAAATAAAAACTAAATAAATGAAAACAAATCAATTTGTTTACACCCTATTTAATAAAAATTATCAATGTTTCAAAACCAATGGTTTCTTCAACAGGGGAAAATTAAAATTAACAAAAATGACAAAGAAGTACATATAGATAAATAAGAACCTAACAAAAAACATTATTAAGGTGTACATTTTAATTCTTTTGTGGTTAACATTAAGATTTGAATATATCATGTGGTGTTTTCTCTTTCCAATACCACAGCGCCCTTGAGGTTATTTTTCACAAAAACGGCGCTATATAAATCATCCAAATATTATTATTATAATATTTCTCATTACGATAGTAAGGGAGACACAAGGATTTCTATGAGACCTATATGAGTTGTTCCAAAAAGCGAACAAATTAGCCTGAGGGTTTAATACTTCTCTAATTTCTAAGTTAACTAATTGATTTTTTTTTAACCGTTTATATCAAAAGAATAATTTGTTTCCAAAATGTGGTTGGCAAATTCAGAATAATAATTATTTAAACTCAACAAGCGGCATTTGAACACTCCTTTGAAGTCATGAAAAAATAATTAAAAAATTGCCAATAACCTAACCTAACATAACCTATTTAACTTTTTTTTTATTACATTTAATGAATTTTCAAAGGTTGAGTTGTCCGGTGACCTATTTAACACTAGAAAGACCGGGTACTTCTCTATACCTATAAAGACCACGACCGTCATTTTGACGGCTGATAACTTTTTGCCAATTGGTAGGCGAATATGGGTACCGCCGCCCCGGGAACCATTTATCGGATAACCAACACTTCTGCCATAGGACACTCCAAGCGGTTTGCGCTATTTTTGTGACTTAGCAGAGGTGCCCGGGTTCATTAGGTGGGGTTTGTCTGATCTAGGTGGCAAATACGTTTGCCCACCTACTGCGTAGCCGACTGGGTCGGGAGACACTTGTTGAGGGAGACCTCATCTAGACCTCTCCAGCAGGACCTCTCTCGAACCGTCGCCTTGCACCGCTGTGGGAGAGATCGATTCATTCGTCTAATACTCCTGAATACATTTACCAATTTCTTCTATTTATCCCTCACACCTTCTGCATTCATCCGTTACTCCTGGATAAATTTACCATTTTTTCCTATTCACCCCTCACACCTTCTTCCTTCCCAGAACTTCCTTTCCCTAAAAACACCCTTCACACAGCATCCCCAAAGATGGCATAGGGCCCGGTTTCTTTTCTTTTTCGTTTACATAAGCTCCACAAAAAAAACCCTAAGGAAAATTATTCCCCTCATGGCATTGTCACCTTTGGGGATGCTGTGTGGAGCGTACCTAAAGGGAAAGGAAGAAGAATAAGTTATGGGAATTAAATGATGAGTGAGGGGTGGGTAGGAATCTGGGGATCAGTGTAGTGACATACGTAAGAATCTATTCCTATCACTGCGATGCAATGCAATGTTCCGAGAGTCCTGCTGGCGAGGTCAAACGATCTCTCTCAACCAGGCACTCCCGATTTAGCCTGCCACGCAGTCGCTTGGTAGACGCATCCGCCACCAAGATCCGAACACACCTTCCCTCAACAAATTCCCAATTTGGGAGGCGGATATGGGTACTGCCGCCCTGGGAACCATTTATTGGATAATCAACAACTCTGCCATATGTCACCAAAATTGGTTCGCTACTTTTGGTGAATTAGTAGGGGTGCCCGGGTTTACGGGATGAGGTTTGTCCGGGTCTTGGGGGCAGATAATAATAATATTTGGCTAATTGATACAGCGCGGCTTTTGAGAAAAATCACCTCAAGGGCGCTGTAAAATAAATATGCATCTGCCCATCAGCTGAATGACAGGCCGGATCGGAAAAGATTGGTTGGGGGAGTCCCTTTGACTTCTCCAGCCGTGCTCTCTCGGAACATCACGGATGGATGGATTCATAGGTCCGTCATACCTGGACACACTGACCCCCAGATACCTACCCACTCCTTATATCCTTTTCCTTCCCGGAACTTCCTCTCCTTCATTTCCTTAAAAGATTCCCTACACAGCATCCCCAAAGATGACATGCATAGGCCCTGAGGGGAATTATTTTTCTCAGGGCTTCCTGTTAGCTAATGTAAAAAAATACCTGGAATGAACCTGGGCACCCCTGCTAAGTCACCAAACTTAGCGAACCTCTTAGGGGGGCCTATGGCGTAGGAATTGGTTATCCAAGATTCTGCCAGTTCTTCAGGAGCTAACCCAGCTGGACCAACTCTGGTATATGTATGCATACCCTGTCTTTAGTTCTCTGACGAGCCATAAAATAAATTTGGGCCAGAAATATATTTTTTGTGGTATTTTTATGAATTATATGATACGCGATAGCGAAAGAAAGAGACAGACATATTAGTACTATCGTGGTATTATATAGTGTACAGACATATTAGTACTATCATAAACGAGGAGGAATGGGCATGTTGTAAACTTGGGTAAGGAAGGTTGTAAACAAACTCAGCAGTATGGCCCAAACCGTCACATTGACGGCGGCGGTCTTTGTAGGTATAAGTCAATATATCTCAAAAACTAAATAAGACCCGTACCTGTTTTTTTCACCATAGTTGTAAAATAATAAATCATGAAATGTGAAAAAAAATCACACCAATACAATAATTATTAAGCATTATATCGTCACATTACTTCGGCCAGCCGTCAAAATGAAGGCTTCGGTCTTTCTAGTGTTAAACACCTTAGGTACTCCTTAACTCTAGAAATCTTTAAAACATATTAAAAGGTTACAATCGTTACAATTAAATAAAATAGAAACCTTTGGCAAATTTCATAACAGCAGAGCTTCTATCCAAGAGTTTTATTGATTTAGAAATTCTGTTTTATAGATAGTAAATATGTATATATTACCGTGAGAATGTCCATTAAATGTTTCATCCACAGATTCAACTTTTTTCCGAAATATAAATGCATCCCGCAAATTAGTAACACAAGTGTCGCATATTACACTGTCTGCGTCTCTTTGATCCACGCTTACCAACTAAAAAATAAATAACATCACATTAAAAAATATACTCCATTAAAAGTTTTCCATCAAAATCACATAGGAAAAAAATAACAGGTGTGGGATAAGATTGAAGGAGTTTGCATGAAAATTTGATTTTTAAAAAAGGTGAAAAAATAAATGTCATGTTTCAGCTATATCACTATCTCTTGCAGTTAAAGTGAGTTTACAAGCTACTACCTGGGAAATTCGCTATCTGTTAGTAAACTTGCTCAGTGTCATCGTGTTACTTGCTAACTAGCAGATTGTTAACAATTTACGAAAAAAGTTGAAAGGTCGTCAACTTTACTTGCCACTCGCTTACTCGTGATTGGTTTATTTATGCCCTCAAAATGGCGGCCAAGGAACAGCTGATTTCGACTGTCAAAAATCTGACAGAATTAGTTCACGCAGGCGTCGTTATTCTCTCTGCTGGGTAGCTGTGGCGCTAGCAGCGACCTATGAGCTCAGTTTCCTACGCTACTGAGCGAGTGGACAGTTTTGTGTGTCATCATTACAATCTCACTCGCCGATTCACCCGGTTTTAAACTTATTGGCTAGTAGCTTGTAAACTCGCTCAATGTAATTGAGGCTTAAGATATCATCACAGAAGAGATTATAGGAAAATCATGCAATTGAAGGAATCCTCATACATAGGCACATCAATTAAAATATTGATGACCTCATAGTAAGAATAAAGCTTAGCATAAATAAATATTTTGTCAATTTTGAAAGTATTGATTTGAAAACATTTGGGTGAAATTTAACTATTTTTGTTCAATCTTAAGAGGAACGTTCGTGTGGCCAGTTTCGGCCTGTTTCACACAAATCTTAATTTTGGATTTGATATCAAAATACCCAACCAAAGGGATTTTTTTTTTGTAATCAAAAGGTATATCAAATATCTAGTACGGATACGAGCTACTTTTTTTTATTTTTGCATTAAATTATAATACAGGCCATTAAAGATTTGAATGTTTCATGATTTGTCGTCAGAAGAAAATTGTCAATAAAAAAGTTGTTGGATATTTTATGTTCTAGATAAATGTTAAAGCAACTTTGGCCAAGATTTGTCCTGGTAACAATATAGTTTGGAAAAGCTAGATTTTAGCGCAATTTCGGCTGACTTTTCAAAATGGCGGTGAGAGTGCAGGTGCTCCAAGATCGAAAACTTGGATTTTACAACAGGGGACCAGCAATAAAACATTTGAATAAATTGGAGGGATAATTACGATCGCAGATCATTAATTGCACTGTCCTATATTTGAACTAATGGCAAATAAATAACTTACTCTCAAATTGAAACAACTGAGCAGCATTTCTGTGTAATTTTCCAACACATTGTTAAACATGTAGTTGATGTGCATACTCCTTAAATCATGTTTATTATTACAAAATACACAGGCCCCAGGATTTATGTTCGATTTCAAAATGGTCTTCCTGCGTTTTTGGCTGTTGCCCAAATCTGACTTACCAGACTTACAGCTGGAAATAAAACAAATTGCAGCCAGTCAATGGTTGTCTTTTAGGTAAAAATGCATAAGTCCACCTTACGGATAATACGGAACGCTTGTATTATGTCATCATAATTTAAAAAAACATCCCAGGTTTTGAATGGATTGAGGGCAAGGTAGGGTTTATCCTAGTGGGTTTGTGTAATTATGATTGATTGTCTATGAAATAAAAAGGGTACCTACATACAAAATAAAATATTCCATATTTAACCGTGAAGCGGAGTAAGACATAATTAATGTCTTTTATAGTAATCAAGTTGAATCAATGCGTTTTTGTTTTTCAAAAAAAATATTAATAAGCTGTTCTAAAAGTTTACCGAAATAATTTGTGAGAATGATATCCAGCAATTCTCGATGTTTCCCTAAAAATGAACATCATATCAAATAATGCAAAGCTAAAATATAACACGAATTAAAACCTCTATAAATATGACAACATATGTGGAAGTTGCAGAATCATAGGTTTTCTTCGGTTATTAGTTAGTATGGTAAGGTAATTAAAGGCCGATGATTTAAAAATTATTTAGCAAATAGTTTCATAAATTTACCTGTCATCTCCTAAAAGTTTTAATACATTTGAATATAAATGTTCCGATGACATGATTTCTAATAGCTTTCGAATATTGTTACACAAATATTAATATGTTGTAGTTACAATCTGAAGCCTTCAGATTTAGAAAAATGTACAATACGTAACGTTTAAAATGCAAAAATATCAAACATAAAACACATCAAAAACGCTTCAATCATATCAAACGCGGTATTGTTTTTTTTTGTGTTTATTTTTATTTGCTTCCAACTGTCAGATCGGAAAATGGAAAATAATTGTTGCCATATAAAAAATATAGTAAGCATTTGTCACAGTAAGTACTTTCAATTGTACAAGATATTGTCAAAGCTTTCTAGGACATTTTTCGACCAAATTTCCAACATTTGTTTGAGGTCCATGCTTTGCAAGGACGTATAGTATGTGCATATCAGAAACTGACTAAATATTTGAATCCTACTACCATAATTATTATAACTTGAAAATATTGCTTATCCAAAGATGGACGACTTAGCTTTCAGTAATTGAAATCATAGCGCTTGGGAACCTGACGCATTTGTCAATTCAGCTAAACACCATTAAAAAGTGTACCCCCCCCCCATACGTACGAAATTAAAAATTTGGAAAGATTAAAAAAAATTGTCAGAAAAATAGCGAGTCCAAAATATATCCAAAGTCGAAAGTCCAATATTTAGCGAGATTTTCAAAATATTATTGATTTTATGACAGAAAATACTTTTAAAATATTAAATCGATGGTGTGCTTCAAGTATTTAATTTTTCTCAAATCTTCAATTGGTTATAAATTCGGAAACCATGAATTCATTTTTATTGATTCCCAACTTAATTACCCGCTTTGTATTATTCATTAGATATTTTATAAAAAAGGTGAAACTTGTTGGAATATTTATGATACCCTATGCGGCAACACTGTCAGTTCCGTTTCCATATTCTTTTGTTTTTTCTCTTCTGTTTAAAATTGTATAACTTGAGTATCGTTTACCTGACAATAAAATACATCCGTACCTTGCAATTGAGTTTATTTAATTACAAACCAACAAAACTTAATGGAAGAAAAAATCTATGAATATATAATATAATCTAAAATATGCGAGCGAAGCCGGGGGCAAAAGCTAGTATAAAATAAAAGAGTAGAAATTAATTAGGAAAGTAATATAAAAAGAACAAATGATATGCAGGATGATAATATGATCATTCATACTGGTTCCATCAGCTGAGCGATTCCGTATTTTTTGTGGGATCGTTATTAGATAGCGGACGTAATCTCCTGTCAGATTTGTGTGTTTTTCATGGCTTTTATTTTCTTTTGCTACGTACAACGTACATTAAATGAATAAAAAATAATCATGCGTACTTGCAGGAATTCGTGTTTAAATCGATCGAAACTAAAATATGTACCTATGTGATATTAAATATTTAAAAATCGTACACATGGTAATTATGAACATACTAGCTGACACGGACACGCGTTGCCATTGCTAACGAAACACAACGCCATCTACTGGAATGATTACCCAACTGTGTATCGATAAATTATAAAGGTAAGGAAGGAGGGGTGGAAGGTTCGCGGGAGGGGGGAGGGAAGGGCGAAAGCGTGTAAGGTGGAAGGGAAATGCGGGAGGGAGACGCCTGGGAATGGGGAGGGGTGAGGGAGGGATGAGGGAGGGATGAGGGAGAGGGAGGGATTGCGAAGGAAACGTGGTAGCGGCAGGGCATAGCAGGGGGTTAATTTGGAAAATGTATACTTCTCACACGGACGGCTGTAAATGGCCTGCTCACGCATGGAAAACTTTCTGATTTATTCGTGCACACACCAGACGGAAAATAAAAATAAAAAACAATTGTGTATCCAAGAGCACTTCAATAAACACAATTAAAACACAAATAATTTCTTTGTGTGCCATCGCAATGCACAATGCATGCCAGGATTACCGGTACTATTAAACTCGCTAGCATTATTAAAAAAGAAAAATCGGTGTGCAATTCACACGCGGTAGAAGTAAAACCTTCAGAAAACTAAAGTAGACAAGAGTGGGAGACAACGAAGCACCACACAAAGAGGAGACCGCTTACATCAGCTCCTTATCTCGCAAGCTAAATCTTATAGATGTACGTTTGTCTCTTTTTAGTCTCGCTATTTTTCGTTTCATTGAGTTTCAAATCACAACGGTGCTAAATAAGTTTTCACTTTTTTTTAAAAAGGGCTTTTTTATCGCAATTTTTCTTAATTTTTTTAGAGACATAAATTTTAAATACCCAATTGGGGATGCCATAGTCTCACTGGTTGGGAGCAGTTGAGACTCTTGTGCGGTACTCACTTTTTTTTAAATCCATGGTTGCCTCCGGTGGTAGACGATCCATCTGTTGTATTCTTTACCAATGAACTCGTATGACTTAATTTGCCTAAAACGGTACATTCTGAAATATGAAATGAATTCCCCGTGGTGGAGTGTGGAGATAAGGAGATATGAGTATAATATGGTATATGGCATAATGATGTCAATAGTTGGCATGGAACGATGTTGATTGACTTGGTGTGATAATTTCGACTCTGGACATAACGGTTTTGGAAATTTTAATATTTTAAGAATTCGCATGTTCTTTTTAATAATAAATTGTTTACCGGGTCGTGTTTAAATGCCTTAGCTCTCTTTATGGAATTTATTCCATGGGATTACACAGTCAAACACAGTTGTGGAACCCTACAAAAAGGTTCTACCGCACAAGAAGCCTCAAGACTTAAAGGCAAGGCTTATAGGCTAAACTTGGTGAAATACGTATACCTACGTGTAAAAAAATCAGATCCGTTGATATTTTCATTTATTCAGTACTAGCAGACCCGGACACACGTTGCTGTGGCTAACGATACACAACGCCATTACCCAACCTTTATAAAATCCACACCACCCGCTTGCCAGCTGCCCGCTGCCCGCTGCCTGAATTGAATATTTGATTTTCTCGGCTTTTCTCTACTATAATAAGCATGTATTATACATATAAACCTTTCTCTTAAATCACTCTATCTACTGGTGAAAACCGCATGAAAATCCGTTGCGTAGTTAGTATCTTAGAACTTTGTAAAATAAATGGAGCTTGATATTAGAATTTCTTCACACAAGTTTCTACGGAAATACAACACATGGTTCTGAAAATAATTTCGTTTATAGAAATGAGCAAAAATAATGGTTTTGCAGTCAAAGGTCATTTTTGAAAAATATGTCAGTTAGTAGAACCTTGTCCAACTCATGTGACGAAACGAAATCTTCACAAGCTGTCATATTTTAAGGCCGCTTTATTTTCCAGAGTTCACACGTATCAAGGTCAGAGAGAAAACGTTATGTCAATAAAGATGCCGATACATAACCAAAATTAACATGAACCGGGTGAAATTTGCCAAATTACTAGTATTATTGCTATGGTCCCCATAAAGGTAAGTATTTGACCTCATAACCTCGAAAAACAAAAACATGGCTGCCAGATGTTGTAACCTAAAAATAATTTAATGTACGCTTTTGAAAATGACACGCTAATATCATAAAATAATATCTGTCTAGCGTACAATTAATTATTTTATTTTCATCAATCATAAATGTTGCCGGCTTCAATGAAAATCTAGAACGGTGTCATATTTATGGTTACTGCGTAAGTAAGAACCTACCTACCTATTTGATTTTTTAAGTGAAACTTCTTTAGCATCGTTCTGAATTGAAACTCGATGAAACGGAAACGAATGACACTAAAAAGAGACAAACACGTATATCTATAGGATTTAGCATGCTAGAGAATAAGATAGAATGAGATAGACTTACCTATGTACAGTCAAGCTGTGCGCATTTGCCGCTTTGATTATGAGCTCACTTTTCAAGGCTCCTATAGGTTGAGATTGTGTGGGTGAAGGTTTCACTTCAACCGCATGCGAACTGAACTCGATTTTTTTTTATTTATACCTACATATAATTTTTTTAGGTTTATCCGGATCTTGGCGGTGGATGCGTCTGCCCACCAACTGATTGATAGGCTGGATCTGGAGGGACTGGTTGAAGTAAACCTTTGACCTCTCCGGCAGGACTCCCTCCTAACATCGCCATGCACCGCAGTGGGAGGGATAGATTCACACTTCTGTCACTCCTGGACGCACTGACTTTTCCTTCCCAGAACTTCCTCTCCATCCTTTCTCGAAGATAACATAGGCCCTGAGGGGAATTATTTTCCTCCGGGCCTCCTATGTAGTACCTACTAATGCAAAAAGAGGTTTATTTTAATAGATTTAAAGCGATTGATTCGATCATCTAATCTTTTTTATACTGCTCAGAGATAACATCTAACCAGGACAATAACCACGACGAGCACTGTCCTGCCTAGCGATTCCGTATCTTTTGTGGGATCGTTATTAGATAACGGACGTTATCTCCTATTAGATTTGTGTGATTTTTAAATATTTAATATCACATAGGTACATATTTTAGTTTCGATCGATTTAAACACGAATTCCTGCAAGTACGCATGATTATTTTTTATTCATTTAATGTACGTTGTACGTAGCAAAAGAAAATAAAAGCCATGAAAAACACACAAATCTGACAGGAGATTACGTCCGCTATCTAATAACGATCCCACAAAAAATACGGAATCGCTCAGCTGATGGAACCAGTATGAATGATCATATTATCATCCTGCATATCATTTGTTCTTTTTATATTACTTTCCTAATTAATTTCTACTCTTTTATTTTATACTAGCTTTTGCCCCCGGCTTCGCTCGCATATTTTAGATTATATTATATATTCATAGATTTTTTCTTCCATTAAGTTTTGTTGGTTTGTAATTAAATAAACTCAATTGCAAGGTACGGATGTATTTTATTGTCAGGTAAACGATACTCAAGTTATACAATTTTAAACAGAAGAGAAAAAACAAAAGAATATGGAAACGGAACTGACAGTGTTGCCGCATAGGGTATCATAAATATTCCAACAAGTTTCACCTTTTTTATAAAATATCTAATGAATAATACAAAGCGGGTAATTAAGTTGGGAATCAATAAAAATGAATTCATGGTTTCCGAATTTATAACCAATTGAAGATTTGAGAAAAATTAAATACTTGAAGCACACCATCGATTTAATATTTTAAAAGTATTTTCTGTCATAAAATCAATAATATTTTGAAAATCTCGCTAAATATTGGACTTTCGACTTTGGATATATTTTGGACTCGCTATTTTTTGGTCAATTTCGAAGCAACACAGACCAACCTTGTGTATCGAGTATCGAGGTGTGAGCATGTGAATGAGCGTAGCGTATGTAGGTATGTAAAATTTCTACGTGCTTTATGATTTATGACAATTTAGGTATTCCGTTCTTTCGGCTCTTTTATTGGTGTTAAAACTAATAACTTAATAATTTGGTTTACAATTAAGTGAATGGTTTAGGAAAGTTTTAATACCGCAAACATTTTATAGGCAAATTATTTTAAAGAGGGCACGTTTGAATATAGGTATTTGTGCGCTTTAAGAGCGTTTAACCAGCCAGCGGCCGAAAATCCATATTTCGTCGAAAGATGTTCTTACGATCGTACAGGGCGGTTCCAATGAGAAATATTAATTACTTTCCGTACCAGCTTTTTAAAATTATAACTCAATATCGATTTTATTTCATTCCAAATTTGCTTTAATTTATACCTACATCCAAAAATGCTGAAAGGTGTGCTGATAAAACTATTAAAATTATGTACTTTTTGTAATTATTTTTTTATCGTTAGAATTTATCATTTTTCAATAATGTCTGAGCAAAATAAGAATGTAAAAAAATCTGAAACATATTCGTTTGTAAGTGCGCAAATAAACACACAAACGGACCAATTTTTGTCGAGAAACACATGTACGTATATATTTTTTAATGATTTTATTTAAACTAAAATTAAAATTCTGTAACATACGTTTACCAGATAATGTATTGATTTATTTTTCTGTATGATTATATGATTTGAAATGGGTATTGTATAATACAAAATCTTTTTTGAAATCTAACAAATCTGCCAACGACCTTTGGTATAACCTTATTATACTAAAAATAAACATTTTTTCAGAAATCAATTTATAATTTTTTGTGGAAAAGAGTCAATATGTCTAAACACTGATTTAAAAATGACATATTTCTGGTTTTCTCTGGTTACGCTCTTAACCGATTTCAAAAAAGTTATTCTATCTGGTTTGGAATATACAAATGCCAAATGACAAAGATAGGTACTGATCGCTTTTATTATTACGGTGACTGCATAAAAAGGCATAAGTTCCTTATCACAATAATGCAGCTCTTTCAAAAGATGAGATACACAATGTTCGTAGGTCTGTTTCCTCCAAAGGAAAAAAGTAATATTTTTATTGCATCTCTCTCACACGCCGCACCGTGATGTCTCCGTAGACCCCTACAAAACTACTAGTTCTGAAGATAATTTTGAAAGTATGGAATATAGTTACAAGGATAACATCGAGGTGTGAGTTAATTCCAAAAATTTAAAAATGTCTTATTATTCCGCATTTTTCGTATTCTTTTCTTATGTGGGTTTCGAAAAGAATTTGTATTCGTATATCGTAATCCAAAGATCGGCAGTAACATACTCGAAGCAAATTTATCTCCCAGCAAGTTTGCGCAAAAATAATGGTTAACTTCATCGAGATCAGTTTTCAAACACAAAATTTAGACAATTAGAGTTTTTTTATACAGAAAGTTTTTTATACCAAGGACTCAACAATTTAATCAGCTATACGCATAGGTACTATATACTATATACGACACCAATCGTTTTAAGCAAGCGTTTAAAAAACTAACAATTGACAAAATATTTACTGAATATACATAATATGTATTTATTTTATATATTCAATAATTTTATTATGAAATTAATAAAAACAGTTTATTTATAAACAAGTTCTGCTGGTAATTATTATTACGCGTGACAGCTGTTTCGCCTTCTGAGGGCTGTTGCTAACTATTTTATTAATTTAGGGCCAACTGTTTTTATTAATTTAATAATACAATTATTGAATATATAAAATAAATAAAAATTAAAATGGAGTTCTACAAATTAAACTTGATAACAATAAATACATAATATGCATCATCGCAGTATTACTAGCATATAAGTAGGTACTTAACTAAGTTGCACGTGTGATTTAGTTACCACTAATGACTCGAGTAAATACTGGCCTCGTGTAAACCAGGCATAAGAGTCGAGAAAAGGTCTAGATTCTCTACTATAATATCCGTAAAAACAAATATTTAAAAAAAAAAATTGAAAAAGTTTTTCAGATGAGTGTAGGTAAATATACCAATTATTATAGTAAATAACTGCACATGGTAGATGTTAAAATTTAATGATTCGCTTAACTAGTTAATTTTATGACATAACAGTTTAAAAAAAATGTGCATGGGTAATAAATATAGCGGTTTGTACGGGTTTTCTTTAATTCCGTCTCGTTTATAATAATCGAATATTGTCAATAGATCTTCGAACAGATTGAACTTAAAACGACTGTTTTTACATTATGACACGGTTATGTGATCTGGATGAAGAATTTAAAATTCATTAGCGAGCTATTACAGTGCATTATAATACAAGCTTACTTAAGGTCGCTATTTATACCTATGTTAATTTATTGTTGAATAATGCATGACAAGCTCGAATCTCTTGGTTGACACGAGATTTAGCTTTTTTTACATTAACTCCACACAGGAGGCCCTGAGGAAAATAATTTAGAGCTTATAGTATGCCATCTGAGATGCTGTGTGGAGGTTCTATTTGGAAGGAATGAACATTGGTCTTGAAGAGCTGCCGAGCTGTTCAACTTAAAAACGAGTCGAAGAGTTGACCCGTTCTCATGTGACAAATGTTAAACGTGTGCAAATGTTGGGCGAGCGTTTGGCATGTTTCCCGCTATGCACCGGTGCCGAGGAGATCAATGACGCTAGTTCCTCGAACACGTCTTCACAATAATAGCATTTTTTCAACAAGGATTTCATTCCCACTCGACGCCTATGCTCTAAATATTGCAATCCGTTTTGCCAAAAAGGGAGAATCTATCAAATGGACCGCCCGGCCCGTTTCTGCCAGATGTTTTGGAGCTCCAGACCAAACGTGGCTGCCAAATTAAACCGTGGGGTGCACTTGCGATTTGTACAAGGTCCAGCAGTTTTGTACTACTAAAGTATAGATCTGCGGGCCGTGTACAGTACTCATAGTTTTTGAGAAGCTAATTTAACTCTGGCTTCGATGGAGCCCCCGTACCTAAGCTGGTCACTTATAGTTACACCAAGCTACGTACGATATGTATCAAATCTTCCACATAAAGAAGATTTGTGGAAGAAAATATGTCTTCCATGAACGTGGGATTATTTTCAGTTCATTTGCAAACGTATTCTTACTATTAATTGATATTCGATGGACAGTATACGGAATTCCGGCATGTGCTGCTTGGTCACTTTCCAATGTACAAAAAGAATACCATTTGATCTAAATACTTATTCATAGAAATTTAATTTAATTAATTGTGCCGAAGCGCCACAGATACCATTAATCAGAATAAGAAGGCAAGTATTTTAATTAAGTGAAAACAAATTATTAATTTTCATTTAGTTAAAAATGACGCCACAAAGTGTATTTGCAGTGTGAAGAGGTATTTTTTAAATTAGCTCCACACATTACGAAAATTACTTCAATCAGAGCCTATGTCATCTTGGGGGACGCTGCATGGAGTGTTTTTTTAAGGAAAGGAAAGAGAGGAAGTTCTGAGAAGGAAAAATGTGTCAGGGGTGGATAGGAATCTAGGGGTCAGTGTATCCAGGAGTGATAGGCGTGTAAATCCTACCCCCCTACTGAGGTGCAAGGTGATGGGCCAAGAGAGTCCGGCTGTGGAGGTCAAAAGACGTCCCTCAACCAGTCTCTTTCGATCCGGCCCACCACGCAGCAGAAAAGATGTATTCGTCTCCAAGATACGGACAAACCTTAACCCATGAACCCGGGCACCCCTGCTAAGTCATCATATCGAACCATTTGGGGTGACTTATCGCAGAGGTGTTAGTTATCCAACAAATGGTTTCCGAGGCGGCGGTACCCATATGCAAAAACACACGCTGTATGAATCCATCCCTCCCACTGCGGTGCAAGGCGATCGGTCGAGAGAGTCCTGCTGAAGAGGTCAAAAGGTCTCCCTCAACCAGTCTCTCTCGATCCGGCCCGCAATGCAGCAGAACAGACGCATTCGCCGCCATGACCCGGACAAACCTCACTCCATGAACCCGGACACCCTTCTCAGTCACCAAACGTAACGAACCACTTGGGATATGTGGTACAAAAATGGTTCCCAGGGTAGCGGTACCCATACCGTTTCCCAAAATAAGCTCATCGTACTAATGTACCGGGACCGTTATGCCTCCTGCTGTTACTAGGAATAGCATTATATTTAATGTGTAAATCACAGAATGTGCAAATAATATTTGGTTTATGGCAAGCATTCGAATATTGTTTTCCTCATTATCTACTCATAACTTAGTATTTGGAGATGTCTGACTAATCAACCGGACGACCGATGTATTATTTTTACATAAACTATTTTTCACATAGGTACCCAAATAGGAACCGGTAGTTAATTTACATTTAATTAGCACAAGTAGTTTATTTACATTTAATAATGCATCGGCGATGGTTCCATTACAGTTGATCCGCCGACAATAGGCCACTTGCATCACATTTAAAAAAAAAATCCGGTTTAGGCAAATATTCTAAGACATTCTGTATTTTATTTTTATTTTTATTCGTATTTTTGAAACCCTGTCGATTTTTTGAAAATTTCAATCCGAAAAATCGGACCATTTTTTATAAACCGGAAATACGGGACATAATTTTATGGGTGTGAAAAAACGATAATTACATAGCCGAAAATCATTTTAAAAAAAGAACGTTTTCCACACGAATAGCAATAAATTGTACGGGGCTCTTCGTAACATCTCTAAAAACACCGCCATCTTTATCAAAAAATGAAACCAAAGGATAAGTTGGCATAGAACAAACAATAAATCTAGTGAACGTTAAACGAAAATTCAAAAATTCGCCGGAAATCTAAGTGTTGCCATATAAAAAAAAAATTATCAGTGTGGAATTTTACAAAACTAAAGGAACATAATCGGAGACGGGACATTTTCATGTAGTGACGTCACGAGCTCAAATAATGGATTTATTTATTTAAAAAAAAAAAAAAAAACTATTCATTTCTAAAAAAATTTTCTGACATTTTCGAAATCTTAGTTCAAAAATCTATCCACACGTTTTTTTCCAAGTCGTTATGAAATCCATGCAAGTGGCCTATTGGCCCCCCGACTTACTTATATATAATGCACAGTCGGTTTAGAGAAAATATAGTACGTATACCTAACATTTAAATCTCAAATAAAAAGCTGGATACTAAATATAGGGAGAACAGAAATAGAAAATATACTGATATCAAATACAGACTAAAACCGAATCTACTGAACTGAATTATAAAAAAAACACAATTTTATTTAATTTTTAATTATTTAACAAAATACTACATGATACATATATGGTTATAACAAATTCATATTAATTTCTTATAATTAAATTATAATATGTAAATGAAATCCTCAGCACGGGAAATCCCAGTGAGGATATCATTATCTTTAGATGTTTGTAAAGAAAGGAAAACAATAAATCATTATTATTATTATTATTATTAATTACACAAAATATACCTAAGCGACCGCGAAGGGATGTGCAGAGAGTATGTACCGCCGAATAACAAAAGAATAAAACATATTTTCATCTACTACTTAACTATTTTACTGTATCACATATTATAATTTTGTGAATGTTACTTTACTTCATTCCACATACATGAATGATCATGTACCTAAATACCTAATATAAACGAAACCTGTCAATTTGACTATCCTAGAACGGGAGACCTTCCTAGTTGGACAGTCAAAGCTTCATTAAACTGTTAATGCCTTGGCGTAGCGTGGGGGGGGGGGGGGGGGGGGCGGCCCGGCCCGGGCGGCACTTTTGGGGGGGCGGCAAAATTTCACAATCAATAATCATCTTGTAAAAATTTGGATTGGGGAAGTCGCGGGTTCGATTTTCGCGTCAGGACTTAAAAGTTTTTTCTAGTTTATAGTTTCTTAACATCTTTCTAAAGTTTTAAATACTGTTAAAATCAAAATAATACTGACAGACGTTTTGTTTTTATTTCTAACAGATACATTATTTTTAAATAAAAATGTAAATAGCAACAGTATCATTTTAGTTCTAATTGATAGTCGATTTGTGTTTTATATTCGCGAAGCTTTGTGCGCCCTGCTGAAAGCGCACAAAAAATTACACTTATACGGTTTTCTTCACGGTGTATATATTTTTAATTTATTATCACAGAAAAGTTAAATAGCTGACAGGTTTGTGCATACTTATTCGAAGTGCAGTTATAAAATTCTAGATGCACACTATCTATTTGCTGCCAGAATCAAAGAAAAAACATTTTTATGTTCTGAGTGTAGTTTTAATTCACCGCATACAGATTTAATTAAAAGTAGTTTAGTGTTCAGAATATAAAATTCCAGTTGCGGATTCATCTGACGACACATTTTGAAGGAAAACATATTATTTGTAAAATTCCAATTGTGTATTCATCTGCTGACATATTTCATAAAATTCTTGTTGCAGACAATTTATGTGCTGCCAGAACCATAGAAAAACTGTTTTCATGTTCTGAGTGTAGTTTTAATTCACCGCATACAGATTTAATTATTAAAAATCGGCAAATAAATGTAAAAAAAAAAAGGATCACTACCCCCCTCCCCTCCCTGAAGAAGTACCTATATAGGGGGGGGGGGGGGGGGGGCAAAATTTTTCTCCGCCCCGGGCGGCTGATACCCACGCTACGCCACTGTGTTAATGTACTTTTATAACAAATAAATAAATTCAAAAGCATCAAGGAAAATGTAGTTCTCTATATACTGTGTATACCAGCGCATTACAAAAAATCTACACTGTATAAATTCGTTTGATATTCATACCAACTTATTATTAAGGGTATTATAATTTTGAAGTCAATTTTACGTTAAAAAATTGGTAAATAATGCATAAAAAATTCAAATTTTATAGTAATCTAGCTGACCCGGCCACGCATTGCTGTGGCTAACAAAACATAACGCCATGTTCTGGATAGTTACCCAACCTTTATAACCACAATAAAACAACTCACATCGCCATCTGTTAATTTGCAAACAAATCAAATTCACACCGCCCGCTTGCTACACCGCTCGTCTACCACATACAGATGATATATTTCCAAAAATTTACACAAAACCTTTACAAATTACATATTTAAACCTTCCTAATGAATCACTCTATATGTTGTTGAAAACCGCATGAAAATCCGTTCAGTATTTTTTGATTTAATCGCGAACAGACAGACGCAGCGGAGGACTTTAATTTATGATATGCAGAGATATCATTTCGGGGGACTAATTGCATTGTCGGCGGATCAACTGTCGGTTTACCATCGGTGATAGTGGGATGAAACATGTGTATAGTATATTCGATACCGCCATTGGTATCGTTCCACCATTAATTGGGATCAATGGGTTATAAGTTGTAAGTTATAACACTTAACAGAGATACTAGCAATAATGAAAACAGAACCCACAGTTCACATCCATAATGTCAGTGGCGGCTCGAGCACTTCTTTGATGGTGGGGATCGACATTTTTACGTACTGTACCGTAATCTCACCACCCGTAGAATATAATATAAAATTTCTCAAAAAAAAAATTTATGGTCTAATCATGCTTATCGGATATCTAAACACAAAATAATATAAAATGTCTATAGATATATACCAATTAACAATATAGTATAATAAATGTAGCGCGTACGTTGCAAGAATATTATCGAACTTAATTTGAATGCGAGCGATTCCCGCCCGAAACTCCGCAAACAAATGGTTCAGTAGTTTGTCGTGGGGATTTATTGGATGATCCCCATGGTATGTGAAAGTCACAAACCAGTGCGCGTGCGCAGTTCTCGCGGATTGCATACGATCGCGAAGGAAACGAGGGGATAGCTCTGATTGTCCCCCAAGTGCGCAGTAGCTTCTGCGCACTGAGAAATGGACTTCGCTGTTCTCATACGCTGTACGCCGTTCGCTATAAGCGCGTCGGGTCTTATTTAAATCATTCTGAATAATTTTTTTTATTTTATTTCTGCAAATGTAAATTACTTTTATGTTTAAAGAATTCATTCATTTTGGTGAAGAAAAAACATCGACTGTTGTTTCTTTTAGTAGGTTTCGGATGTACTTAACTGGTGGGGACTGTCCCCATTGTCCCCCTGTGAAGAACCGCCACTGCATAATGTGTTCACGTCTAATCTACTCCGTATTCAAACAACCTCATCAAATACACCTGATTTATCCATGATTGGTTTGTTAATAGTAGTTTTCAATCAAAGTTTATATGATATCTATTTCGTTTATCACGAAATGAAATTAGGTTTTAATTAAAGATAATGTTGGTAGTTTTTAGTCGAAGTATGATACAGTTAAATATGACCGAATCGGATAGGGACACATTAGCTCAGTTGGTAGAGCTGTGCCCTGATAAGGCAAATGTTATGGGTTCGGGTCCTAGATGTGACCGTCTCTTTTTCTGATTTTCGATTAAGTTTCGGTAATATTGTCTTCATATAATTAAATATTGCAATGATTTGAAGTTTTACTCATTGTTAAAAATAAAATAGATAAAGTACCTAGTTTTACGGGTGAGGGTAGTCTAGGTCTTGACGGCGGATGCATTTGCTTATCTGCTTAATGGCGGGCCGGACCGGGAGATACAGGTCGAGGAATTGACCTCTCCGACCGGACTCTCCCATCGCTTTACAGCGCAGAGGGAGGAATGGTTCCGTCATTCCTTGACACACTGACCCCCAGATTCCTACCCAGCCTTCATACATTTATCCTTCCCAGAACTTCCTATCCCTCATTTCCCTAAAAAGACCCTTCACACAGCATCCCCATATATCTCGAGGGAAACTGTTTTACTCAGGACTTCATGTGCAGAGCTAATGTAAAAAAAGAAAGAGTGACTTAACCACAGTCTGATAATCCTTTAAGAAGCGCAACAGCTGTCACACGTAATAATAATTAAACAGCAGAATTTGTTCAAAATAAACCGTTTTATTATAAATTGAATATTAATAATACTTAATTAAATGAAGACAATATTAGCGAAACTCAATCAAAAATCTGGGTGCAGAAAAATCAGAAAAGATATTGAAAACTCTGGGACTAATATTATTGAATAAATAAGAGAAAATCATAAAAATAAATGGAGTTGTAGTTGATTTTTTAAAAATAATTTATACAAAAATCATAAATATCACGATTACTTTTTTATTTAAATTTCCCCATGCGACCACATCCGACAAACTAACCGTTCATAATCGACAAACTTTCACACCGCGGTCTCCAGCTCTTACGGGACCCATTCATTCATGTTCCTCCGAGTTGTTCGGTCAGGAGCTCAAACCGACAACCCATGCTCAGAAAGCCGGTGCCAGAAGTTTACCGTTAGACCGCGGTGTCAAGGGCAAACATCGAACATATTCTACACCTCAACACATTGTGAATATAGTGAGGTTCGGACTGTGCAGTCAGTAAAACAATTTTAAAACATATGCGGTTAATGTTATTAATGACTAAATGATAATAATAATAATATAACAGTGGTGTTTTGAGTTTTTATTGGAAGATTTTGACTTTGTTAGTGTTACGACGTGATATATATTAAGGTAAGAGTGATTACATTTGTTATTTTTTAATTTTATTTTTAATAAGAGTTTTAACACCTCAGAAATCGAGCGAATTTTTTAGAAGGTCAATATTTCCACTTTGCAATAAAATCAAAATAAATGGACTATTTCTGAACATATTCGAAAATTAAAAACTGATATTGAAAAGTGATGAAATACATTTACAAGTATCATTATTAGAAATAAATATATAATTTTTTAAATATATATATTTTAAATTAAACAATAAAATGTTACGATAATACGAACATAACGAAATATTGATTAAAACAACGAATTTGGACTTGTTGCAGTTTAATACTTAGATGGGCCATCGATATGGTATTTAAATTGTATTTATAG
Organism: Limnephilus lunatus; assembly: GCA_917563855.2. Classification (NCBI taxonomy): domain Eukaryota; kingdom Metazoa; phylum Arthropoda; class Insecta; order Trichoptera; family Limnephilidae; genus Limnephilus; species Limnephilus lunatus. The sequence goes on along the minus strand of OU830600.1, from coordinate 28,174,055 downwards.
AACCTAACATTTATTATAATTATTATTGAGGTGTGTTATTATAGTCTTCCTATAACTATTTTCCTTTTTTTATTGAATTTTTTTGATAAAATACATAGGTTCATAAAATAATGAAATGTATATAAAAAGTAATAAAATAAAATGTATGAACAAAAAAATTCCACAAAGGCAACACCTGTGCGTGGGTATTATATTGATTTTTATTGTATTTCTATGGTTAAAATGGAGATTTAAGTATAAAATATAAATTAAGGTAAATACCGAAAACAAATAACTGAATCAAAGCAAAAAAAACTACAGCATAATAACAGTCTGCACTGTTATTAACACATCTACTACATCTGAGAAAGTATTGCCAACTGCATGCAATCTACATACGTACATATTATTATTATTTAAAGAACTCAGTTCTGATATTGTATTTATTGACTGTGATTTTATGTGATATTAAATTTTATACAGTATTAAATAATGTAATTGTTTTTGCACAAGAAGCTTTGTTTATACGTTCTGGATGATTTAAAAGTGAACATAATAATTGTTTTTATGGTTTAATTTGCAAAAATCTTTATATTATGTTATGTGATTGGGTTTCGTGTCTGCAAGCGCGTTGATATTTTTCAATGCAAACAGAATATATGAATAAAATATTCCGCTAACTCTTTATTGGGCCAGTTGTTTCACAGAATTTGAACAATTAATAATATTTAAAAGTTAATTTTCAAGTTTTGTGAAAGTTCTATTCAAGTTCTGTCTTTTATATACCTACTCGTAATTATATCCATTTGATTTATATAACTGAAATAATAATAGAACTTGAAAATTAACTTCGAAATTTAATGAATTGTTCAAATTCCATGATAAAACCCCTTCTTAATATGTTTTATATGAGAATACGTAAAAAATGCTCTAATTCCATTTATTATAACAAAATTATTATATCGACCAAAAAAAAATCCTTGTTATTTTGGGTTTCGCGCTTGCTGGAGAGTTGATGTTTTTTCAATGAAACACAAAACAAAACAAAAAAATCGTAGCATTTACCTACAATAAATATAATTTGAATTAAATAACATAACAGTATTGGATTAATTTACATAACAGTGGCGGTCCGTGAGTTTTCAGCGTATTTTTTATATGATAAATACTATAAGATGCTAATTTCATGTGATATTTTCAACGAATTAAGGAAAATCGATTTGAATATTATTTATAACAAAAAATTACGCATTTATTTTTAAATGTCCTTAGATTTCTAAATAATATCTAACTGTATTACTTATATAAATAATACATTCTGATTAAGAATTCGCTTTTGTTAATTACTGTTAACCACAGCATACATTTAATTACAATAATACAAAACCACAATGATTCATAATCACTACGCACTTACATTATTAATTATTAAGAATATCAAATATTAATTATTAAGACGATCAAATATTAATTATTAAGACGATAAAATAAATTTTAATTATTAACACCATTAAATATTAATTATTAAGATGAGTATCTAAATATTATCTAATTATTAACACGATCAAATATTAACTATTAAGACCATCAAGTATTTACGCTTAGTACGGACAAAATACTACGACAGATTTTGAATGTTAAATAATGTTGGCAAATTGATCGTCTCCATTATACCTAGACGTAGACGAGGCTCTTAATATTTTTTATAATAATTGACGTTTGGAAATAGGTCACAATTATCATCAAAATGCTCGCGTCAGTAGGTTATTCTTACCAACAGTCAAAGATCAATAATTATTTTTAATACCTGAACCACACAATACACTAAAGATAATATCGTAACCTTATTTGGAAAAGGTTTTAACACCACTTTAAACCTTTTGTAATTGCCTTGTTATTTGTATCTGACAGTTGATAATTTTTACGTCTTTTAAAATGACGTTAGAAACTTGTAAAAGAAACTGAAGCTCTAAAAAGTTGATGATATAATTTTGTCATGCAAGTATCTATGGAAAGACAACACAGATGGCGCTGCAAATTATGTTAGTTATAGAAATGAGCAAAAGTAATCGTCACCTTATTTGTATAGCATTCTAACTGACATTTTTTGAAGTAAAACTTCTTTACGCACGCTTGACTTGGGGAGTAAGCTAGTGAATGCGTTACGAAAAGTGTAATGCGAACGGTCAGGTCTTTACGCACGCTTGACTTGGGGAGTGAGTCCACCCAAGTTCGTAGGTCACCCCAAAATCGTAGGTCACCCAAAGATCGTAGGTCAACCCAAGGTAGTAGGTCTACCCAAGGTCGTAGGTCACCCCAAGGTCGTAGGTCACCCCAAGGTCGTAGGTCACCCCGAGGTTGTAGGTCACCCCAATGTCGCAGGTAACTCCAAGGTCGTAGGTCACCCCAAGGTCGTAGGTCACCCCAAGGTCGTAGGTCACCCCAAGGTCGTAGGTCACCCCAAGGTCGTAGGTAACCCCAAGCTCGTGGGTCCCCAAAGTCGTAGGCCACCCCATGGTCATATTTCACCCCAATGTCATATGTCACCCCTAGGCCCGTTCGCTATGTTTGGTAAGTTAGCAGGGATATCTGGGTTCATGGGGCTAGGTTTATCTGGTATTTTTACTTCAGTCGTTTGGTATAAAGCACACTCGTTTTTTCTGTGTTGTATTTTCGAAGATACATATATGTATGACAAAGTTCTAACATCAAGCATTTTAAATAATCTACAAGGTTCTAAAATTACTTACACTCTCTATTTTGTTTGAATCTGACAGTTGATTGTTGTTACGAGGCGTATTATACTTCTTGGCTAGGGTTCTAACTTAGTCCTATCGACGAATTTTCGTAATCTATTTAACAATCTTTGATTTTGAGATTCAATCTTGTGTAAAGTTAAATTAAATTTTAGTTTATCATATTTTAATGGAAAATATTTAAATAGGACAAGGCCCTAGCTTGGAATTGCATTAGGGAAATGTAATTAGAACCTTATGCAATGAATTATTATGCCCTAGCTGGTTGCATATGGTTCTATTTGCATGTTTTATGTTCTAAAATGGTAAGTATACGTCATATTCAAATATTTTCCTTTAAAATATGTTCAATTAAAATACTTTACACTAGATTCAACCTCAAAATAAGAAATTGGTAAATAGATTAAAAGAAATCGTCTTTACACACTTGACATCTCATATCTCAGAACAAGGCATTGTGAAGTTAGAATCCAATCCAAATGAGGTGACGGTGGTTTTGTATTCACAAAATGTCAGTTAGAACCTTTTACAAATAAGGTGAAATATTACCTTTACCGTATTGTGCGGTTTATATATTTAACATAATTATTGATCTTTGACTGTTGATAAAAATAACCTGCTAACACCAAAAAGTTGATAATAATGACAACCTATTTCCAAACGTCAACTGTTATATAAAATATAAATAGCCTCGTCTAGGTATAATGAAGACGATCAAATTGCCAAAACAGTTATATATTATCTTTGTCCGTAGGTACTAAGCGTAAATATTTGGTCGTTTTAATATAAAAAGTACGAAATGGTTGTGAATCATTGTGGTTTTGTATTATTGTAATTAATTATGTGCGGTTAGCGGTAATTTTTTAAAAGTGAATTCTTACTAACTATACACTAACTATATACTTACTATTTATACAATACTACAGAGTTCCTGGCATGCGTTACAATGCCACTTAAGGCGATCCACTAGTACAGGAAAAAATCTAAATCGGAATTCACGCCATTTTATGGGAGGAGTTTAAAAATACTTGAGAAAAAGCTTTTGAAAAGGTTGGAAAAGATATTTGAGATTTTTTTTACATGTTGATTTCGTAAAGGCCTGTAAAAAACATTAATTCCTTTTTTATGCATTGTTTATTGTAATAAAACGGAATTTTTAAATTGATTTCACGAAAATAAGCGGCGCGGAGCATAACACGTCTTCTCTCCGCTCCGTTCGGAGGAGTAATGACAGAAAATCGGGGCGGCTGCCAGTCGCTCTTCGGTGGACGGTATAAGGTTCACTTTGATATAACAAATTCGTCGACTGCCGTATTGTCGCCGTGATGTCAAAAATACCAAAGCGAAAATGCATATTATATTTTATTTTGTGAGGTTCGGGCGTAAATATAATTTATTTTTGCAATAATTATATAAGAAACTGAATTTGCCACATTATGCAATAAAACCATATCCGAAAAAGTGTTTATAAGTAGGAGAGCTTTCAGTTAAAAATGTTTTTTATAGACCTAATACTTTATTTTTTTCTAAGCTTATTAAAAGACTAATTAAAAAAAATGACCAATATTTTTAAGGGCCAAGGTATGTTCTACACGCAGTATTTAATTGAAGCATCTATAATACTTTTAAGCGGTCAAATTTTCAAAACTAAAACATACGATTTTGTATAATTTTGCATTATTTAGTATGGCTTCATCTTAATAAAGAAATTGTTTCTCGCTGCGTGTCCTTTCCCATTCGTATTGGTTTAGCAGCGGAAAATTTCATGACGCCAGAGCTTACTCTTATATATAGAAACCATCGCGGGCATGCTCAAATCAAATCCCAAAAGTTTCATCGCAATCAGATGAATGGTTTAGCAAAGCATAATTTCATGTTGCCAGAGCTCACTATTATTTACAGAAATCATCGCGGGCATGCGTACATCAAATCCCCAACGTTTCATCGCAATCGGATGAATGGTTTAGCAAAGCATAATTTCGTGTTGCCAGAGCTCACTATTATTTACAGAAATCATCGCGGGCATGCGTACATCAAATCCCCAAAGTTTCATCGCAATCGGATGAATGGTTTAGCAAAGAATAATTTCATGTTGCCAGAGCTCACTATTATTTACAGAAATCATCGCGGGCATGTGCCATCAAATCCCCAAAGTTTCATCGCAATCGGATGAATGGTTTAGCAAAGCATAATTGCATGTTGCCAGAGCTCACTATTATTTACAGAAATCATCGCGGGCATGCGTACATCTAATCCCCAAAGTTTCATCGCAATCGGATGAATGGTTCAGCAACGCATAAAGAACATACTCGTACATACACACATACATGCAAGCAAGAAAATATAGGTAGATACATTGATTTTATACAAATATAGATTTTATATGTATAGATAGATATTATTTAAAAAAATCTTAGAATATTTTTAATGAAAGGAATTATTTGTTATCAAAAAATAATATTCAAAGCTAGTTTCTTTTAATTCGTTAAAATCATTGACTTATGATATACAGGGTATATAGGGTATACTTGGTCAACGGTTAAAATAAATTAAAATTTGACATAAAAGTTCCGTCTTACAGTATTTATCATAATATAAACAATATTCTGAGAGCAGAATTTAAATCCATGTAAATTATTCCAAAACTCATATTTTTAACCATTTTTTTATCGTTAAGTCCCGGCAGTAAGCGCTCAAAAAGAAGAAGAAGGGAAGATATGTAAATATGGATGTAAGATAGAGAGCGCGCTAATATTAAAATCAATAATAATAATAATAATTAAGTGGACATAATGAAAATGTTTATTAAAGTACTACTTACTACTCGTTTAAAATAGAGCAAAAATCTCAGAGGTAATGTCTTAAATAGCATTTAATGAAACTCTGTGAATTTTTTCATACATATAACTTAAAAATAACAGAAATAACGTGTTTATAATAATTTTCGGAGCATAGGTACTTTGCGATTTTTTTTCTTTCAAGCTAATTTCATTTTATTACCGTTTCGGTATGGCAAATGTATATACAGGAATTAACTTAAAAATTCGATATAAATAAAAATTAATCGTCGAAATGTATATACGCGCATAACTTCCGAACGACTGCACTAAATTGGATAATTCTCTTTTTTTGTGTTCATATTGTCAGGACAATATTTTTATAAAAGTACTGGTGAGCTCTGGCATTATGAAATTTGTGTAAAAAAATGCAATAGGTGGCACGCGAGCTGTTTGAAAACTGAAATATCGGGACTGAATGTTTGGAATGCGGAAGAGGGGAAGTGAACCTAGGAGGGGAACTCGGGAGGGGGGTTCGATTCATGGGGGAAGGGGGGGAGTAGAGTGGGGAGAGGGAAGGTGGAGGAGGCGGAGTGGGAATGCGAGAGGGGAAGGGGGACGGGTTGAATGGGAAAGGACACGTAGGGATAAACAATTTATTTATTAAATGGAATAGCAACGCATGCCGGGAGCCAGCTAGTAACATATATTTTTCAGAAACTTAAAAACTTAAAGCGTTCAAGATAACAAAGATACTAAATGGAAGAAACCCCGAATGCGTGGGCTTAAATGTTTATTGTGGGAAAATGGAGTCATGATCTCTGAAAAGTGGTATTTGTAATAAGTGAACCTTTTATTATATGCAAGTCTTTTATAATACATTATAATTCTCAGTATTTTATTATTATATGTGAATCTTTTATCAGTATGAATGACCGTAAACCCAAATAATAGTAATTTATCATACTAAGCGATTTATTACTCATCAACGATACAGTGTTTTTTCCAAGTAATTCAACTTTGAATAAATTTGTGGTAACGTTAAAAGTTATGTATAAAAATATAAGTGGGTTAAGCGGTTTTATTATTAAAAAACTTTCCTAAAAAACTAATGTTAAATGATAGTCGAAGTCCCCGGCGTTGCCCAAGCTTTACTTAGGGTTTTTCGAAATCAGATGTAGACAATAATATATTTTTCTTTTTTTTTACATTGGCTCCACAGAGGAGGCCCTGATAAAAATAATTTCCCTCAGGGCCTGTATCATCTAAGGAGATGCTGTGTAATGGGTGTTTTTAAGGAAAGGAAGTTCTGGGAAGGAAATGTGTATGAGAGGTGGTTGGTAATCTCCATCAACGATTCGGCCTGCCACGCAGCAGGTGGGCAGATGCATCGACCGCCAAGATCTGGAAAAACCTCACCCCATGAACCCGGGCACCCCTGCTAAGTCACCAAACGTTGCGAACCACTTTAGGTGACCTATGGCATAGGTGTTGGTTATCCAATAAATGGTTCCCGGGGTGGCGGTACCCATAACCGCTTTGAACGTCAAGTGAGCAAAATTTCATCAAGAAGTATCAAAATTCTGCTTTAAGAAATGGGAGATTGGGATGAGGGGTAGTTTTTTTTTAAATCAAATGTAGACAGTGCCTTTCTTCAGTTTTGAAGGTAAATTGTGCAAAATTTCTTCAATTTCAGAATAAAACTGTAGATTTGCATAAAAAACAAATCGGCGCCCACCCGCCTTAAAAATTCTTTACGCAGAGTGTTATGACGATATTTAAACTAACTAACTAACCATCACGCCGTTTCTCTGCAGGGGTAGGCAGAGAGGACAGACCGCGAAACAACTCTATCTTGGCACACACTCCATGCCTCAAACACATTCATACATCGTCTCATACATACGCTTCTATTATTCTGACTCTTGACATGGCCCATCTTAAGTACCTGATTCACTTGATCGTGTCATGTCTTCCTCGGGCGTCCCCGACTTCTTCTACCATTCACATTCATAATTATTAAAAGAATTCATAATTTGCTCTTTCATAGATAGTACTAGTTTAATTATTTTAAGAAAAAACGCCTTTTACAAGTTATGCTTTTAAAAAATTAAAATACGTACCTACAAACAACAGTTGACTCAAAAATATTAAGAACATTTAGGAACTTTGAATTGTTATTTATTCGTTGACGATCTGCAGTCATGCGGGAACGGTGAGAAGTTACCGAAAATTATCGATACAATCCTTATCGATCGACCGTGCCAGGGGTGCAGGCCGGTATTAAAGTTTGGCGTACACTATACCGCTTACAGAGATAGTTTGAAAGTCATTAATAACAATAGAAGAGCGATTCTGTATCTTTTGTGGATACGGAATCGATTCCATACGTAATTGCTTGTCAAATTTGTGTGATTGTCTATGACTTGCAATTGCTTTTTCAACTGTTTAAAACACGAAATGCTGTATGTATATATACATGATAATTTATTCATATTTTAATGTATGTTTAAAGTTGTATAGCATGGCTTTGACATTTGCAAAGTTTCGTTTCAATCTAAATACGCATGAATTAATTAGTTTGCCCAAATTAAGAAACTATTTAGGTAAGGCAAAGCTATTGTGGCAGCATCGATTATGGCAATTATACTTCATTTCAACAATTACTATAAGAAACGACTATTTACTTTCACAAATTAGGTTATGAGGATCTAATTTGGGAAAATTAAGTAATTGATGCGTTTAATTTTAAATTAATAATATCCTTAACTTTAAATTACTAAATAATCAAGTATACTTACAACATTTCGTAATTTAAACTAGCTGAAAAAACAATTGCAAGCTATAGACAATCACACAAATTTGTCAAGTGATTACGTATGGAATCGAAACCGTATCAATAAAAGATACAGCCGAGCGATTCTCTATGTTTTGTGAGATCGAAATAGATCTCGGGTGAGATCTCCTGTCAGATTTGTTTGATTTTCTTTGGCTGTTATTTGCTTTTTCTATGGACCGATGTCAGAAATTCAGCTGTGAGCTGTCACATATTTTAGTTTAGGTCGTTTTAAACACGAATTCATGCAAGTATGCATGATTATTTGCTTATTTAACAGCATTAGAAAATCACACAAATCTGACAGGAAATCTAACCCAAGATCTATCTCGATCTCACAAAAATCGTTCACCAGAATCGCATTGCTAAAATATTGGCGTGATAGTTTTGGAACCTCTCTTTTTTGAGTGCATCACAATCATTAATAATGGTTGGCGCTTCTTTGAGATTGCTCTCGTGACCTAGAGGAGAATCCCAGTGAACTTTACCTCAGACATAATTATTGAAGTTATTACACGAAAATTAAACAATGCGCCTTTGTTACCAATGCACTTACCTACTTCCAGACATAATGATAATTATTTTTAAGTCAAATTATTACACGAAAATTGAAGAATGCACCTTTGTTCCGATTGAACTTACCTACTTTGAGACATACCTGATGATAATTACACGAAAATTTCTCGAAAAATGCAATCTTTGTTACCAGTAGATGTTAAAATAATGTATGCAGTATTTATTTCAAATTGATTAGCTGTTTTTGAACGTATTACCTAAATACTGTTTTTGAAAGCAGACTTCTTCAGATTTTCATTTTATATAAGGACATATTATAAATAGGTATGCGATTAAAATTTTGAACGCCAACGTAGCTAACGTTATGGGTGTTAACGGTGAAGTCTTTATAGCAGTTCAATGATAGCAAGACAGTATAATAAACTTTAACAAAAAGTTTATGGGTTCAGTGAGAAACAGGTTACACCTTTTTTATTTTAAAGAAAGACAAAAATTCCCGGGTTACGAATAACCCAACAATGTTTGAAAATCTTCTACTACCACCACAGTAAACCGAAAATGTTGCTTGAGTTGTGATGGAGGACTTTGTATAGGCCTGAGGGAAAGTATTTTCCTCAGGGCCTCCTGTGTGGAGTTAATGTAAAAAAAAATAACAGGTATTGAATACTTTCGAAAATAAAATAATTATTTAGATAATATATATTTTTGAACAGTGCAGTTTTTATCACAACTCCGAATAACTCATTTATCTTTTTTGTTCAAAATATTTTGTTGCTCTTTTTCCATTTGTAAATGTAATATTACGGTTTAGTGAATAAATCTAGGTTTAAAAGATGATAAAATGTTTATTGTACATGTTATTCCCACTGAGCGCAAGAGTCCCGACTGCTCCTAACCGCCTAGAGCCAGTGATAATAATTATAGCATCCCCAATTCGACGGCCGGTACCGCGCCTTTTCATCCCGCGACAAAATATCCCCGACAAAATATCCCTCGACATAATATCCCAAGAACAAAATATCCTACGGCCAAAACATCCTTTATCAAAATATCTACTAAAAGCTAACCTAACCTAACTTAACCCAACCTTATTTAACATTTTGATATATTTTTGAACAATAATTGATTGTTTTTACAGGTTGTCTGTATAATTTTTGTCCCATTTTTTGTTAGGTTAGTTTAGGTTAGGAAAGTTAGGTGAGGTTAGGTTTTAGTATATATTTTGTTAGGGGGTGTTTTTTCGTTAGGATATTTTGTCGGGGGGTATTTTGTCGCGGGATGAAAAGTCGCTGAATCTCGGCGGCCACCGTGGTCGAGGAGTCAGGTCAAGTCTGGAGGTCGCGGGTTCAAATCATTATTCCATAATTTAATCATTTACAATGATGTAAGGTGTGTTTGCGGCACGTTTCAGAGTACTCTCAGTATCTCCCTGGTGTAAGACAACCAATCAGAATAGAAACATTACTTGGAATGGTCGTCTGGATCGTCATTGTGACGTAGAAAATATTTCAGGTTGGTAATTGACATAAACAACGCCATATTCTCGATCAAAAACGAACATGTCGTTTTGACGGCAACTCAAAATGACACATTTTTGTAGAAAATTTACGACCGTTGTTTATGTGATTGTGATCAATCTGAGTCTCCGATCAGCTAAGCGATTTGCTTAGTAATGGCCGTTATACACGACACCTTTTTTCAGCCCGATTCCAATTGGAGACAAAAGTCAATATTTTTCGCTTTACGCGATCGCTGTTTTCATCTCTATTTTCATATCTACGATTTCAGTAGGCATCACAACAAATAGTATGGTTCGTGTGTTGTTTGCAGTGATGACAGTGTAAATCGAAAAATGTTGACTTTTGTCTCCAATTGGAATCGGGCTGAAAAAAGGTGTCGTGTATAACGGCCATAACGCTCTATTCGCCTGTTGATTGGAGAGTTGCGTTGGGAAGAGCGTATTTGTATAAATTTCGGCTCAACAATCAGTGTGATTGGGAGTAATGAGCGTAATACACGAGCCCGATTTTCAGCCCGATTCCAAATAGGGACAAAAGTCAACATTTTTCTATTTGCGCGATCCCTATTTTCACCTCTATTTTCATATCTAGGATTTCAATTGTCATCACTGCAAACAACACATGAACCATACTGTTTGTTGTGATGCCTACTGAAATCGTAGGTATAAACATAGAGTTGAAAACAGCGATCGCGTAAAGCGAAAAATGTTGACTTTTGTCTCTAATTGGAATCGGGCTCGTGTATTACGCTCATAACGGCCGTAATTCATCAACATAAAAACAAAACAAAGATGACAAATCATCATAATTTGTTTTCAACATTTCAATTTCAATTATTTCCATTGAGTTGAAGTCATGCAACAAATTAGATACCAACTTTCATGCATTTGGCTCGCGGCGGTGCTGGCTTGAACCCTCGATATTTGAGTTCTGGGTTAAATCCAACATGAAATGCATTTTCTTTACTAAATAGTCACGATCTGTACTCTGTACATCGTACATTAAGAGGAACAGCCGGACGACCTTTTCATGCAAAACTTAAATTTGAATTTGCTTAAAACTGAAAAATTATTTTTTTTAAATCCAAATGTATAGCAAATATCTAGTACGGATGTGAGTACCTACTTTATTTATTTGTGCTTTATCTTCCAAGTCCCAGACCTAAAATCCAAATTTAAGATTAGTGTGAAAAATACCCAGCATTTGCGCGGCCCGTCTCATACAAAACTTAATTTTGGATTTGTGATCAAAATACTCGACCAAACTGAAAAATTATTATTGCCATTAAAAGATATATCAAAAATCTAGGACGAATATGAGATACTTCATTTTTTTTTAATTATAAGATTAAATAAAGAGGCAATTAAAGATTTTAATGAATCATGATTATAGAGGCAACTTGGGCAATTATTTGTGAGTTAATGAAAACATAGATAAAATAATGTTACTATATTTATTACAATTATATGATGAAATATCAAATAAAAAATAAAAATTAATAAAAGAAATCATTTTGATTGATGTAAATATAAATTAAAAATTACCTATTTACTATTGCCTAAAAACGCATTTTTAACGATGTTTTATTTTTTATTTTTTCATTTTTTTTTTAATACGGTAAAATAATTTTATTAAATGTTTTTCATTTACTCACAAATAATTACCAACGTTGTCTCTTAAATCATGAAACATTAAAATCTTTAATGGCTTATGTCTTATAGTTTAAAGTAAAAATAAATAAATAAGCTCATATCCGTACTAGATATGTGATTATAAAAATAATTTTTCAGTTTGATCAAGTATTTTGGCCTCAAATCTAAAATGAAGATTTATATGAAACGACCCTAAACAGGCTGCGCATCCGTTCCCCTTAAGTTTACGAACAATCAAATTACATGTTTGTCGTAGTTTTGGCCAACGTGATCATTTATGTATAAAAGTACCTACATTATAATGTCAAGAGGAAAGTTCAGTGGTAGGTACCTACGATAGGTATCGTAGTCATGATTTCCAGGAACTCAGTACCTACTCAAACAGATGCATTGCTTGGATACGACAAGTCTTAAACTTTTTATTATAAGTACTTGCAAAAGAAAATTCCAGTGAAATTGAAAACAAAAACTCTTCGAATATTCAAATTAGAAACAATACATACCTAATTGTGATAAATTTTTGGGTTTTTATGCTGTGTTGCGCCTCCTCGTTCTTTAGCTGACGTTTCGGACGTCTTTTATATTAGCTTCACACAGGAGGGGAAAAATCCCTCAGGGCTTAGGGTCGTTTAGGGAAAGGAAGGATAAGAAGGTATGAGGGGTGGGTAGAAATCTGAGGTCAATGTGACCAGGAGTTACGGACGTGTGAATCCATCCCTCACAATGGGTCCGGCTAGAGAATTCAAAAGGTCTCCCTCAACCAGTCTCAAGAAGTGTAGATTGTAAGATGTCTGTTTGTGTGTGTAGAGGTGATACTGTTTTTCAGTATAATAATTATTCGTGAAATTAATATGACTTGTCTGATCTTATTATCTATTATTTTCTGACTTTGGGGCTCTCAAACTGAACATTATTTAACCCAATTAAAAATTCACTTGTCAGACTGACTATCTGGTAATACCCCCATGACGTTATTATCAAAGAAGGTATTTATTTCCGTCTAGCTTGTATGGGACGGTAGACAGTGCGGCGCAGAAATCACGAATGAAAACGAACATGGCTTTTTGGCGGCAAATCAAAAAAGGCACACTTTAAATCGATATAGAAAACTTTTTCGTTAACATAAAAATTAAATTAAAATACCTCCGTTATCGTAACTTTTTCTCCATTTTTAGGAAAATAAAAAATCTGTGAAAATACCCTACTAACGCTCAAAATTTAATTTAATGGTGTCAGCAGACCATTTGTAATCAGTTCCTAGGAGCGGAGGATTCGGAAGGAGGTCACAAAGTACACAATATTCCGTCTTCGCATAATGTCCTCACGTTCTTGTCGTTAGCCATTACTAGTCAGTACTGCCAATGTCACGAATCTCACACTCACAGTACCTACGTAATAGGCTTCGATGCATTATAAGCATATATTATTCCGCATTCCTTTTCTAATTTCGGACCAAATTACGAACTGCGTGAGTGGCAGGTTAATAACCCAAACTAACCTAACCTAATTTCTATTGTTCATTTTTGTTTATTTGTAGGTAGGTGCTATTTTAATACCAAAACACACGATTTTAAATCACTTCTTAGTGTATCTCTTTAATTTCATCGAGTGTAATTATTTTCGTAGTGTATTTTTTGTAGGTAGGTGTACCTAATTTAAGCTGTGTAATATTACAATACAGATGTAATATTAACCACGTTATATTAAAACACTCGATTTCTTTCATGTAATTCTTCAAGTAGCCCCTTATTTGGTCGCTGATTGTAAAGAATTTGGTTAAAATAATTTTTTATAGAGGTTATCGTCGTTTTGATTTTGAGGATGAAGATTTGTGACGATTCTGTAATACCTGTTCTATTTTTTGAGAGTAACAAAATAAGAATACACATTACTGAAACTATTGTGTTGACTGAAATTGTTAAGCTTAGGTACTAATGCGATTTTAATTCAGAACTAATTTCAATCTTATCTGATTCTGACTATGTTGGTACTAAAAGTCGTTTAAATGGATTAACGTACCGTTAAGAGATTATCTGTGCGTCTTGATTCTAAGTGCGCACCGTACACATGAAACATTGTTAAATTTATTACGTACTAGTGAGTACCCGGCATGCTTAGCAACAATGCCACTCAAAGAAAGTGTTTGTGATTTAATTGTGTTTATTGAAGTGCTTTTAAATACACAATATTGTTTTTTTTCCTTCTGGTGCGTACACGAATACATCAGAAGTTTTTCCGACCCGACGAGTAAGCCACCTACAACTGTCAGTATGAGAAGCAAGGATTTTTAAATTTTACATCCTGCTATCCCCTACCGCTATTATGTCTCCTTTGTAATCCCTCCTTCTGCCCCCTTTCTTCACCCCTCCCTTGCGTATCCTTTCCCATGCGTCCCCGTTGCCGCCCCGTTCCCCTTTCACGTTCCCCTTCCCCCTCACCCCCTCCCCGCAATTCCCACTTCCTCACCCCTCTCCCGCGAACCCCCCTCTCGTCTCCTTCCCCTCCCAATTTCCCCGTCGTCCTCTCCTTTCGCGTTCCCCTTCCCCCTCACCCCCTTCCCACAATTTACCATTCATCATCGCCCTCCCGCGAACCCCGCCTCCTTCGTTCCACTCTCCATCTCCTGGATTCCCTTTCCTCTCTCTCTGTCCCTTCCTGCCGCTAAACTGTATGAAATACACACATTTTTCAATTATTCTAATTTTTTTCCACAAATTTCATAATACCAGAGCTCATCATATAAAGAAACCTTCGCGGGAGTGCGTACAACAACTCTTATTACTTACTTACTGTACTTACTATTTGCAGATGACTTGAAACTATATCGATCAATAAAAAATCTTCTTGACTGTATTCTCCTTCAACGTGACATTGACTGCGTCTCAAACTGGGCCAAAATAAATGGCTTGAACTTCAGTACACCCAAGTGCAATATATCGTCTCGTATACAAGATCAAAGAAACCGCATGTATTTCAATATACAATTGATGAAATTATTCTCCAACACCTTAACCAAATCAAAGATCTAGGAATTATTTACAACAGCAAACTAACTTTTCACCAACACATCGATGATTTAATAAGCAGAGCATACAGGCTTCTCGGCTTCGTAATTAGAAACTCATATCCGTTTCGTAACACAAAAACACTGACGTTATTATATAAGACACTAGTCCTGAGTGTACTTGAGTCAAATTCGATCATCTGGGCCCCACACGAATTAACATACACTTTACGCATTGAAAGAGTCCATAAGAAATTTTTAAGGTTTTTATTCTCGCGGCTCTATGGACGTTACCCTTGGCTTTACCCATCGATTTATATATTAGGCATGTCCAATTACCACTCCCTAGAGACACGTAGAGGTATTGCTTTGCTTAAATATTTTTTTCAACTAATTAACGGTCACTTATCTAATAATGAGATACTGGCCCAATTAAATTTTTTTGTACCAGAGTCTCACTCTCGAGGACGTCATCACAACCTCCTATATGGTAGAGCAAGCCGCACTAATTTATTTATGAACTCACCTGTGGGGAGAGCTACGTGTTTTTTTAATGAAGTGGATAAAAAAATAGATTTATTTTTTGTGTCCGCATTTGTAAGATTTTTGGCATTGCATATACACTGCATAAATGGTACAATTATAACGTCTTAGGCTATATTGCTTGTAATTTGTTATAAATATATGTACAAATTATATATAAATAAATAAATAAATAAATAAATAAATAAATAAATAAATAAATTTATCCTAAGTTTCGTAGCTTGGTGACAGACGGCACACTTCCATGTCATATCTCCTTATTATATTTATCTGCTGGACATTTTTACTTTCAGATTTCTGCATGACTTTTTCCTTCACAGAACTTCCTCTCCTTCCTTTCCCTAAAACGACCCCCCACACAGATGATGTAGGCCCTAAGCGATTTTTTCCTCATGTGGAACTAATGTAAAAAAAAATGGTGTGTTGGTTTACTCCGTTCTACAGAATGAATTGTTTTTTTTTTATTTTATTGGCCACTTGGCAATTATTATTGTACAATAAATTAAAAGTTGTTCCCATTATTTTATCTGTGGTTATTTGATGAACCACGGACCGTGAGTCATTCATAATGCAACGTCATTATTATTAATATTGATAAGTGCATCAGGGTACCGTTCAAACTCTTGAAACACCTTTTTTTCGCATTTATGTAACCTGATTTTAAACCACTTAAAGTTTCTCAGACGCAGAAATAAAAATGAATTATTAATCCTCAGGCCTCATGCATATTTTGTCAGAAGATATAAATTTTCCGCTTTGCAATAGAATCCAAATAAATGGTATATTTCTGAACGTATCAGAAACCAAAGAACCCCTTTTGAAAGGCGACAAATATACTTACAAATTTTATAGTTGGAAATAAGCATATAATTTTTGAAAGCAAACGTAAATAATAAATAATATACAAGTGTGCAGTTCACATGCGGTAGAAGTGAAGCCTTCAAAAAACTAAATTAGGCAAGAGTGGGGAAGCACCGCACAAATAGGACACCGATTACATTATATATCTCATTTTCTCGCAGTCTAAATCCTATAGATAGTGTAGATGTATGTGTTTGCCTCTTTTCAGTGTCGCTCTTTCGTTTCATCGAGTTTCAAATCAAAATGGTATTAAAGAAGTTTTCACTTCAAAAACTAGAATCTCAAATATCAATCTTTTCACAGTTTTTGTTTTTTAAATCTCCTCTCAAAACTGTGTTGCGTGAAACATAAAATGATTTATTAATTAATTTTTATTTTTTATTGTTTCAGGTTCAACAAACATGGCATCAACGAAATGGAAGTTCTTCGTCATTTTCATCGTCATTGGAATCCTTGTGGCGGACTGCGATGCTCGAAAAAAGAAGCACTCGCGTCGCACGAAAGCGGAAAAAAGACGAATGGACAAACTTCGTGTACTGCAACTCAGAGAAACAAGTCCCATTAACTTCTCCAGACTTGTGGCAATGAGAGTTATCTATGGTATCGCTAGTTGGATGGGAGTTCAAGATAGATTAAGTGGTGTCCTCAATGGCGCATTCGTTCCACCAGGAGCTGATGAGGACGACTACGGTGGTATCGGAGGAGGATTTGATGACGATTATGATGACGGAGACGGTGGTGGCTTCGATTTTGGCAGCATGTTTGGAGGTGGAGATGAATAAAAGGTTTTCTCTATGGAAAATATCGAAGAAAAGTCATAGATTATCATGAACAAGGTTCTTAGAAAATGCGTTCAATAAGGTTAGCTCATAGGTACGTGCCTTTATGAATAAAAATCTCGTTGGGTTGGTTCTTCGACTTTTCAACCAGCGACAATATATCCCCGACCAAAAAACCTACGGAAAAAACATCTCCCAACAAAATATCTACTAAAACCTAAACTAACCTAAGCTAACCTTATCTAACCTAACCTAATAATAAAGGACAAAATAATACAGACTTCCTGTAAAGTCAATAAATTATTGTTAAAAAATAGTAAAATATAAAATAAGGTTAGGTTAGGTTAGGTTTTAGTAGATATTCTGTTGGAGGATGTTTTGTCCGTAGAATATTTTGTCGGGAATATTTTGTCACGGGATGAAAACTCGCAGTGCCGTCGGGCCGCTTTCGAAATTTCGCACGCATGACGTAGCTTGAAGTAAAGCACTGCCACTTGTATTGCGGTTAATTCAAATATCCCTAGATATTTGAATTAACCGATTAGTGGAACATGGACTTCAAGCTACATCACGAATTTTTAGAAAAAAATCACCGCTCTACCCCCTCGATGAGCTAACCTTGTTAAACGCATTTTCTACGAACATGGATAATGAACAGAAAAGGCCCTGAACAGAACTATTCGAGAATAATTTGAAGCCGCGAAGTAAGGGGAAAGATGTATGAAAAATACCCCTACTTAAGTTTTTTCATTACCTCTTTCATAAATACCCAAACAAAATCATAAAACGTCATACGCATTATCAATGTAAAAAAAGAATTTAAAAAAAATAATTCATTTTATATCACTTTCAATACACATCAATTTAAAAATTGGTCATACAAGATGGCTGCGGGACAATTCCCCCTCACCCTAAATTTGGCTTCATTGTCATTCATACAACATTGCACTCTGTCCAGAGCTTTTTAGGCTCATGGGTGGTCCAAACAGGAAACTGGTAAACCTACATCACATTTAAAATGATTTTTTCGATACGAAAATTTCGATTATTTTGTGTTTTCTTTTTGAAGCCGGGTCTACGCTTCGATACATTTTAAAAGACAGCTTTAAAATCTGCTGATATTCGATTTTTTTTACAAATTTTACCTAAACTGTGGACTCTGGACTTTTACTCGAAAACAGAAACTCAAATAAAAAAAATATATCGTAAATCCACTTCAAATTTGATGTAGATTCGCCAATTTCCCTCTTGAAACTTTTCTAGACACGATGTATAAAGATTTGATTTCAACCATATTAGATCTTTTAGTAAGTTTGGGGTGTTTGAAACTCGTTTGACGAACATCATTTCGACAATCACCGCCATTTTCAATTTTTCCACGTTAAATGCTAGTTCTCGACCAGTTTCAGGTTTTGATCAATTTCTGACCAGCTGTCAAGCATGTCATGATGTTAAGCTTGTTAGCTGATTCGATGACAATCAGCGAAAATTAGAATTTTTATATTTTAATGGTTTCCGTTTCTCGACCAGCATCATCTTTTAAACAAATTGTGATCAGCTATCAAGTATAACGATTATGTTTTTATGGTTTGTCGAAAACTATCGATTATCGGCGTTTAACGGGATGCTGTTTAAATGTCGAAAATTTAAATAGTATTATTGTTATGTTTTAATCACCCTAACCTAAGTTATTTTCTTTTCTGTACTTTGACATGTTGTTTCATACGACAATTTTAATTATGTATTTACGAATAGAACGGAAAAGATTATGCCCATTGCTATTAGATGAGCAATTTTATAAAGTAATTTGTAAAAATAATTTAATTTTTTATAATAATTACTTAAAAAAAAAAACGACATGTCAACACTCGGAAAAGAATTCCCGCCTTTTCTTCATTTTCTTACCATAGAAAAATACATATTTACACAAAACATTTCTACCAATAAACAAAATATTTACCAATTATTATTATTTATAATTTTTAAGCCAGTAAATCGACCAATATAAGTCAGTAGGTAATATTATAAAATTACTCAAGCGATTTGCTACCAAAATGTAAATATAAATTTATTTGTAAGAACGCTTTGAAGTGTTGCCATCATTAAAAAAATGTAGTTAAGGAGCTTGTATAATGTGTAAGTATTTATTGTGTGGACGTATTTATTATAATTAGATGTTAAGAGTACTTATCTATACCTCAAGTTACGTAATATTGTTTTGTATTAAGTTTAGAGTGAAATTATAACTGTAGGTGTAATATTTATTTGTTGATTGTAATTGTATTGTTTGTTAAGTTATACAAAAATGTTAATAAATAATGTCTACGTAAAATATATCTTTTATTTGATTGTTATATTTATTTAATTGATTTTACATCTATCTAGGCTTTTACATAGAATATTTAAAAATAATGTGAAAGGTTTTTCCAGCAGACAATGTAAAGTAGACAAAATAAAATGGAAATTCACACATAAAAAAATCTTTAAAACAACATTACCCACGATACTATAATTTGGAGGATTTGGCAAAGGGGTTGGGACTGTTTGTATAGATTACGCTTAATTCTATAAATGGATTTATTATAATATCAATAGTACCCCCAATTGCCGAGATCTTGCATCCTATTGAATAATGAGTGAGTCTGATAGTTGGTTTTGTGTTGCAGAAAAATGTAACATTTTTTCTTGATTGTGTTCCAAGTCGGTAGGAACCTACTTGGAATTTAAAAGTGTAGACTGTAGACGATAGCAAGGCAGTCAAATAAGTTGTGGGCTGTCAAATATATTGTTGGCTGTCAATAAAATTATTGGCTGCCAATTAAGTTGTTGGCTGCAAATTAAGTTATTGACTGTCAATTAAATTAGTGGCTGTCTGGATTCATAGCAAAGAATTTTACTACTCTGCCTTACTACTTAACTTAACTTTTACCACTTAAGATCATCTTAGTATCTATATATGAGTAGTTCGTAAAAATGCGTGAAATACACATAGGTACCTATCAATATTTACAATGTCAGATTTACACTCGGACGAAATTACGCAGGTGTGAATTGGATCCACTTAAATAACACCAACTGGAATAATTACACTTGCATGTCAAAAAAAAACTAACCTTACCAATGACCAAATAAAATACCTAAGAGAAGGACTTGGCATACTTAACCAAATACGTACCGAAAATACATTCCAAACGGTTATACAAAAATGGCGTTACTTTCAAACGGTTTCAATGGTTATTATTCAGTCGATAAAGAAAAACACTATTCTTTATTACATATGTATAATTTAGTCCTGACCACTTAAGAATGCACCGTATTAAAAAATAAAGTATCTGAAAAGAAAGTTTTTTTGCGTAGGTTATTATTAACTATAAAACCAAAACTATAAAAACTATTCACAATGACTATCTACCACTCAAATGTATTTTCAATATCTCTCCCATGAGTTTACGCGCTCTAAAAACTTTCATAAACAATGATGCATGTTCTAGATATATGTAGTTTTTTCAAATGCATATCGATAAAAATAAATCGTCAAATTATTAATAATTTCGCAGACAGTCATGGGCAATAAGCATAAACGAACCATTCGGAACTAACCCGGCATCTTTGACATACTTTATTTTATTTTTATTTTTAATGGCGTTCGCAAACTAGTGGCTACATCACGATGATAATAAAAATAAGAAAAAGCCGGGAAAGTGAACGCAGGCCGTGAACTTGTTCTACATAACATCATTGTTTCAATTACTTCAATTCAATTATTTATTAATTCATTTTAAAAACATTAATATTTCAAATTAAAATATAAAATATTGTAAATATTTTTTTAAATATAATATAGTTATCGACCACCAGCATGTCGGTACGTTTTGCTTGTTTTATAAGTTACGTATAATAGAAGTTAGGACCCTCCAAAAATCGTTGAAATTGCCTGGTTTGAACGCCATTAACAGACGTTCAGCATACAAACTAGAAAATGTATTTACAAAGAAGCAAAGCGTACAGAGTGTTTTCTTCTAATACAGTTAGTAAAAAAACTTTAAAATCGGTCTATTTTTAGGGGAGAAAAATGGGGATTACAAAACAGGGTTTAGGTTTATCAGCCTATCTACAGTTGTCCGTTTCGCTCAATATTCGGGGGAATAAGAGCGACAGTGACAGCAATAGTTTGGTAAAATACATATTGACCCCAAGATTCCTACCCAACCCTCATACCTTTTTCTTTCCCAGAACTTCTGCTTCGTCCCTGAGGGATTTTTTTAATGTAAAAAAAATATATATCTTTCTCTTTCGCTTACGTTCATTGTAAAGTTAGTAACTGCGCGAGAATGGATCGTGTCAAGTTCGGGCCTGCATTAAAGTTTGGCGTGTACTGTAACATAAAATAAAATAGAAACAAAAACAGTACTATCAGACAAATCACTGAAACTATATTTTCTAGGTAGTAAGTATTATTTTTAATTGATAAACTAATGTTTAAGACAAGATTTTTATGCATAGCACAAAGGGTAACAATTATTATAAGGAAAAATGTAATAAGCAGTAATTGTTGAATGAAACACTAGTATATGTTGAATTATTTGGCGGATAGGAGATAACCCGACGTAGAGCATTTGACCGGATATCAGAAGGACGCGGGTTCGGGTCCCGTCGGCGGCATGTATCTTTTCTCGGGAGATTTTTGTTAGATGATGTTTCAGGCTAATAATTATTGCTTATAATAATTGTCTAGGTAGTATGTTATATATGTACTTCAATTTGAAGGATTCAACAAAGTAGAAAGAATAGATGTATAGACTAAGTTTAATGATTTAGCAGGGGGCCCGGGTTCATGGGGTGAGGTTTACCCAGGACTAGGCGGCAGATGCGACTGCTCACCTACATGGCATGGATGCGGATAGGGAGAGACTGATTGAGGGAACCCTTTTGAACTCTGATGCAAGAATCTCTTACACCTTGTGGGAGGGTTGGATTCATACGTCCGTTACTCCTGGACACACTGACCCCTAGATCCCTACCCACCCTCATGCCTTTTTTTTTTTTTTTTAAAGAAAGACAAACATTCCCGGGTTACGAATAACCCAACAATGTTTGAAAATCTCCTCTACCACCACAGAAAGCCGAAAATGTTGCTTGTGTTGTGATGGAGGACTTAGCCAGCCGAGGATTCGAACATGCGACGCCCGGGTGGGACCCAAGCGCTATGCCTACTCAACCACTGACCGGTCTTGATTGAAACTCGATGAAACGAAACCCTAAAAAGAGACAAACACATACGTCTAGAGAATGAGATAGTGTAATCGGTCTCCTCTTTGTGCGGTTCTTCGTAGCCGTCCCACTCTTGTCTACTTTAGTTTTCTGACGGTTTCACTTCGACCGCGTGTCAATTGCAGGGCCACCTGTGTGGAGCTAATGTAAATATTATCAATGTATAAGCTAATATTGTCCACAGTACCTACCCCCTACAACTTGTTATGATATAATAAAATTTATCACAGAAAATTACCCGCCTGTCTTCATAAACCGTAGTCAGGTAGGTACTTTGTTTAATTCGTGGGGCTATTAAACAAACAAAAAAACACACAAATGACATGTGTTGGGATCTGATAAACCTATGTGAGTTCACCATGGAATCCATTTAGAATTTTGAGACCGGAACTGATTTACATAAGATGAAAATATATATATATTTTATTTTATCTAATCACAGCTTGACACGGCTAACATAGCAGGCGGCCAAAGTAGGTACTAACAGACGAACGGGTTCTTTTTAGAATCTACTTATGAAGAAAAAAAACGCATTTTTAAATTGTTTTTTTTTTTAACGAAATTGATTTGTTCTGAGTGGTTACACTGTAATTTTTTGTTTTACTTCAACATAAAAGAAGGTAGATAAAATATTATTGTGGGTGTAGAATATTCTTTAGTTCCTCTTTTGACCGCTTTTTCAATTTTTTATTGTGAATACCGCACAAGAGTCCCAACTGCTCCCGTCTGGAGTCAGTGTGACTAATTTTATCAGGCATTTACCAGCAGTCGGGACATCAGAAAAAAACGAGTGTGCTTTAGAGTTTTAGACCACACGACTGAAATAAAACTTCACTATCTTATAAAAGAAGAAAGAAAGAAAATGTGCCCGCTGTGCTCTCTCTTGCTCCTACAGTATGATCCAGACAATAGGCCTGCACTGTGTCTTAACAAAACGTAACTGGCTATGAGAGAAAGAGAGAAAGAAAATGTGGGCTCGCACATCTCTCTCTCTTGCTCCTACAGTAATATACAAAACGTAACTCTCTCTTTCTATCTTCACTAACTTATATCTCCATCTCAACTTCCGTTCGCCTCGCCCGATCACACTTTTCGTAACGCTCTCGTCACGCATTCACCAACTTACACCCCAAGTCAAACGTACGTAAAGAAGTTTTACGTACGTAAGTTGAAAAGCAGAGTGTTCAATTCACATGCGGTAGAAGTGAAACCTTCAGAAAACTAAAGTAGACAAGAGTGGGGAGGCTACGAAGCACCGCACAAAGAGGAGATCGATTATATTGTCTCGCAGGCTAAATCCTATAGATGTATGGGTTTATATCATTTACTGTCGCTAATTTTCGTTTCATCGAGTATCAATTCAAAACAGTGCTAAAGAAGTTTTTACTAACAAAATTTGCGGTTTTCGTCCTTGCAGGGTGGGTGTTAAATTTTAAAAGATCAAAATTAAATTTTTTAAATCCGTAGTTTGTTTTGTACCCATTGAGTTCACTCTATCAATCCCAAGGTTGCAGGCCATCTTTCTCTTATTCGCTCACTCTGTTTCCTCCGGTCTTTATTTCAAAGTAAAGCCGCAAAATATGTTTTCTAAAAAGCTACGTGACATTTTTGACGCATATTCGTGACGGCGGGTTGCCGGCAATTAAATTAAATTAATTCTGCAAATTTATATTTAAATTGCGCCACACTTTTTGCCATATCCGTGACACGGAGATGACCTGCTGAAGTAGTTTATTATTTGCAATGCGGTTAATGAACCATAAACATTTATTCTCTCGCCATAATTAACCAAACATACACATTTTTTTTTAAATTTTCTTTATTATTATTTTTTTTTTTTTTACATTAACTCCACACAGGAGGCCCTGAGGAAAATAATTTCCCTCAGGGCCTATGTCATCTTTGAGGATGCTGTGTGGAGGGTCTTTTTGAGGAAAGGAAGGAGTTAACACGGGTCTTGAAGAGACTCATGTTGTAGGAGGGAGGAAACACAGAGGCCGGTAAATCGTTCCACAGCCGAGCTGTTGAACTCAAGAACGAATCGTAAAAACGACCCGTTCTCATGTGACTAATATCAACTGTGTACAAATGTTGGGCGCGTGTTTGGCGTGTTTCCCGACTATGCACCGGTGCCGAGGGGATCAATGACGCTAGTTCCTCGGAGCATCTTCCATTGTAATACCGGTAGAACAAGGACAGCATTCCCACCTGACGCCTATGCTCTAAAGATTGCAATCCGTCTGTTAAGATGGGAGAATCTATCAAACGGACCGCCCGTTTCTGCACAGAGTCAAGGGTTTTTTTTAGGTATTTTGGAGCTCCAGACCAGAGGTGGCTGCCAAATTCAACCGTGGGGCGCACTTGCGATTTGTACAGGGTTAACAGTTGAGTACTATTAAAGTATCTGCGGGCCCTGTACAGTACGCCCAGTTTCTGAGAGGCTAACTTAACTCTGGTTTCGATGGAGCCCCCATACCTGAGCTGGTCACTAAGAGTTACACCAAGCATATCAATGGAGGTCCTGTTCGGGAGAATGCTTCCGTTGAAGGAGACTAGATTATCATTTCGATCCCTTTTAGACGTTATCAGACATGATTGGGTCTTTGAAACATTAAATTCGACGAGGTTATTCTTACCCCAAGAGAAAACACTCTCGAGGTAACCGTCCATTCTCTGCTTCAAAGCCCTCCGAGCTATTGGGGTTTGTGTGCCCTTTGGAGGCTTGTCAAACAAAAAGCTATCATGGACTGTACTGTCATCCGCGTAACAATGAATCGGTGCACATGACAAGAGGTCGTTGATGTGCAACAGAAACAAAGTCGGAGACAGAACCGATCCCTGTGGGACGCCAGCATTTATCGAATGCGAGGAAGAGGTGAAACCGTCAGCAACCGCCTGAATCGACCTCCCCCTCAAAAAGTCGGCAATCCACGCACACAAGGATGCGGGAAGTCCGTAAGAACGCAGTTTGTTGACAAGCGCTCGATGCCAAACCCGGTCAAAGGCCTTGGAAATGTCCAGTGAAACCGTTTGGGTCTCACCAAAACATTCCAGGCACCGTCCCCAAACATGCGTCACATACGCGAGAAGATCACCGCATGAGCGGTTCCGCCGGAATCCGTATTGACGGTCGTTAATAATTTTGTTCTTCTCGAGGTATGTGAGCAGTTTGTCATTGATCACACGTTCCATCACTTTTGACAGAACAGATGTGATCGCAATGGGGCGGTAGTTGGCTGGGTTGGAGCGGTCACCCTTCTTTGGAATAGGGTGAATGATCGCTTTTTTCCAACCAGAGGGCACAGAGCCAGTCTTCAGGGACATTTTGAAAAGCTTCGTCAAAATTGGAGCTATTTCTACAGCGCACCTCTGCAATACCAGGGCAGGTATTCCGTCAGGCCCGCTAGCTTTATTAACATCAAGCCCTCGTAAGACTTGGAGTACATCCCGATGCCGGATCCTCAGCTTTTTCATACGAAAACTGCAATGAGGAACCGACGGCGGGGTAGCACCTTGATCATCGAGGGTCGAGTTTTCCGCGAACATTTTGCCTAATAAGTTAGCCTTTTCGGCGGCGGTATTTGCTAGAGAGCCATCAGGTCTGGTAAGAGGTGGCAGACTGGATTTGCAGAAATTGCGACCTATTGAGCCCGCAAGCGACCAGAACGCTCTGCTGCCGTGCGGGCAGGCAGCCAGCTTACTGCTGATCTGCAGGTCGTGCTCGAATTTCGACCTGTTAATGATCCTCCTGCATTCCTTTGCCATTTTGTTATATACTGTTCTGCTTTCAGACGTTCGAGATGTGTTGTAGGCTCGGTAAGCCGCGTTTTTTCGTCGCACTGCTTCGGTTACTTACAAAAATTACATTAAAAAATTACACTTAATTACATACAAAGACGATAGCATGTTGTATAATCATGGTGTATAAATAATATAGTTGAATATTAATAAGGGGTCGTCCATTAATCACGTGAGGCTCGAAGGGGGGGGGGGGGTAAAATGAGATATCACGTGTATTTATTTTTCATTGAACGCACGATTTCTAAAGGTGAACGTCCTATTAGTCCAGTCAATTAAGCTAAAAAAGGGGGATAATCCCCAAATGAAACGGAATAAGCTGAAAATTTGTATAAACCTTTATTTTGGTATTCTACATGTTGCCTCAAAAGTCTCATAAGGTCAAGTGTGCGCGTCTTGGGATATTCAAGGTCAAAGGTCACGAAAATCAGTTTTTTGGAAATATCTCGCTTCCTATGCCTCAAATCGTATTTGCGTTCAATATAAAAGTTATAGAGTATAAAATTCTCTACAAATTTTGTTTGAATTATTTTTTTATACGGTTAACCGTTTTTAAGATAACGCCCGAAGAGTGTGGAGCGCTCAGCCGTATATGCCGTAGGTCAATGGCGAATCCCAGTTAATCGAACGGATTTTTAACTTAATTATTCGTTAGATATTAGTTTATTAACTATTTAATATAATTTATTTATGTAATATTTCTTATAAATCTTTAATTTTATTTATAAATATTTCTTATAAATCATTTTTTTTTTTTTTTAATGCTTCCGATTTTATGTCCGGGTTAAATCTTACCCCACAGGAAAAACTAAACCCTTCCACACACTTATCCACAAATGACCATTTTGTCAATCCACGCTATGTAAGTGCACTATATAAGTATAATAAATACAAAACAATACAAGAACATGTCAATCTACCAGAGACCAAATGGGAAAATAATTCACCGACTCCAGATATTTTCATATCAGAGAGTACGGCTCGGTAATTTATTTATTTTTAATATTATATTTTAATTATAATCTCATTAGAACAAGTAGGAAAGAAATTAGGAATACATTTTTTAATCATATTTTTATTTAGCAATCATCTATCAATAAATTTGTACAATCCAAGTTGAAGTTTTTAATGGGACGATTTTTTCTTACTTTAATTATTAGTTAGCCGGTATGGGAGTTAGTTTTCTTCTTTTTCATCATCATCTTCTTCTTCTTCCGGTCGCTCAAAGTCATTATCATCATCCTCCTCGTTATCAATGACATCCATCTCCAAACCTTCAAAAACTTCAGGGTCATATGCGATTTCTTCATCGAGATCATTTTGATACGACGAAGCGTTGAGATATGCATGTCCATTACATTGGCCACAAGCTAACGAACATTGCAACCCTGATTTCCGACATCCACAGCAAGAACTGCAACCATTCTTGCAGTTGCAGAATATTGTGCTAAGCAGTTCATCTGGTGCAGGTGGTAATAATGTTTTTATCGGTTCCAGGGCTTCATTTTGCAGCACCCAACCCCATATCTGGGGTTCTAAATCATTGCCTAACCAAGTTTGAATTTGGTAGTAGACACGTTTTTTTGACACGGTGCATGTCCATTACATTGGCCACAAGCTAACGAACATTGCAACCCTGATTTCCGACATCCACAGCAAGAACCGCAACCATTCTTGCAGTTGCAGAATATTGTGCTAAGCAGTTCATCTGGTGCAGGTGGTAATAATGTTTTTATCGGTTCCAGGGCTTCATTTTGCAGCACCCAACCCCAAATCTGGGGTTCTAAATCATTGCCTAACCAAGTTTGAATTTGGTAGTAGACACGTTTTTTTGACACGGTATTTTGCTTCAGCAGCTATCAAGTCATGCTCATAAGATACACGATATTTTACTAACTCTCCTAAACAATCGCTTCGTTCTGCTGCTCTTTTAAAAACATTGTCTTTGAATTCGAGAGTGCTTACTTTACTAATAGCGCGTTTGTACTTCCCGTGTTTTTTCACCTCTGCTCCTTCATCAGCTGCTTCGCCACAAAATAAGCACAATTCTTTAAAATCAAACACTTCATTTCTTTTCTTGCGAGGTACACTCGACGACGTTGAAGGTTCACTCTCTTTGAGGTGTTTTTTCGATGCTCTGATTGAATTTTTACTAATGTACACTTTTCGACACTCGGTATGAACATTCACAGAAGTTAGTGTTTAAATAGTTTATGTGTCCATCATTTCTTTCAACACTTGCTGCTTTTATGGTCTGTATACCGCGCACAACATTTACAGCATTACCATCAGAAAGTGACTTATTACATATAAAACACAAATCAGCCATGATAACTCTTATAATCTTACGTCCGTCGTTGCCAAGATGCACTATAAAACTAACGAATAAACTTGGTAGAAAGTGGTTCCATCAGAAAGAAAACGGTCTTATTTATACAAACAATGGAAAATTTGATGATGTATCTTGCAATTATAAAAAAGGTCGTTAAGTAGGAGTATGTTTTTCCAGGAATACTCTTAATGGTGTTCTGTATTTCCAGATACACTCTTAATGTGTAAGTAGACTCGGGTCTATGTAGGGTAGACTGGGCATGGTTGAAACACTTCTACTTTAACTAGGTGCAGTAATATTTCTTTTGTAATTATCGATAAGATGTTTATACCAGATGTTCTATGATCTATCGATTTATCAAATTAAATTTATTGGATGGCCACAACTCGTACTGGTTAGCTACAATGACCACTTAAAGACGATGGGGAAAACTGTTTCAAATATCCCCATAGTGTGGACGATTGAAACAGTATGTGGGGATAATTGAAACACTCTAAATATCTATGGAATAATTGGAATAATTTTAATCAATGTTAAACATTTTCATTATTAAAACAGTACTCAATGAGATCATGAATAGTGATTAAACATATCACAAGTATTTTAAAAATTATAAATATAAATGTATTGAAATGAAACAACTTTAAATATATTTTTTATTATTTATGTTTACGTGCTCTTAGTTATACTTATTATGAGTATTTGCCATAATCAACATACTTTTACTGCGATATTATCCTGGAGCAGAATAAAACAGTATTAAAAATAAGTTTTTTGTTTTCATACAAAAGTGCTTGTTTCAACCATCACACTGTTTCAATCATAACAATGTAGAATTTACCTCCGAATTAAGAGCATTTTTTGTGTGTAAAATTCAACAATTAAGAAGTCGAAAAAATAAAAATTTATTGAATTTATGGTTTGGGATGTGACATCATTATACATAATATCGCAATATTTTAGATTTTTTTTAAAAATAATCTGTTAAGTGGCATTAAAATCTATTAAACAATTAAAAATTATCTATTAAAAGAAAAGAAAAATCTGGGTGTGCAATTCACATGCGGTAGAAGTGAAATAAACAGAAAACCAAATTAGACAAGAGTGGGGACTACGAAGCACTTTTTTATCAATGTGAAGGGTGATTTTTTTCATATTTTTGTCCTCGGATTCCAGTGCACCTTTTCCTATACATTGGTCATCTTATTTGTGGTTTCTTCTTCGGAATCTCTAGGTGTAGTTTTTTTGCCTGTTCATTTTGAAATGGTTTGAAGACTAAATATTGATTTTAAAAAATAATATTCTTTTTTGATTTCGTAGGATTCGACCGCGATGAATGATTATCAAGTTATAAAAGAACTTTGCGATCTAAGGACGAAATGGTGTATTTTTGAAAATGAATAAGAAATTTGGTAAAATCTTCTTCTTGCATCCAAACAGATTTGTTCGTGGTACCGATACTACAAATCGAACTATCTTTTAAAAAATGGCTTAATTGATACGTAGAAATGTGAACATCGGCGGAATTGAGTTGCCAATTGCATTTGCCGCTACAGACAGTTATGAAAGAATGAAATTTCCTCGTTCGGCCGACGTTACTGCATCTACTTGCCGAGTTCCTCTCCTGGCTATAAACCGATTAGGTTTTTGAACAGTTGTGACACCGGTCTCATCTACGTTATAGACGTCCTTTGGTTCAAATTTAAAACTATCCATAACGTTCGCTAAATTGTTGAAAAATTCATCAATATTATGTCAATTAAAACTTGTTGCTTGTGCCATACTCGTGGCTTGGGCACATCTTATAGATAATAAATTCTGGATGGCGCGCAAAAATCCTCGGAGCCATTCTATTCCGGCCATCCCATTTGTGTACCATGAATCTGGCCTTGCCAGGTTGTACCGTGTGGTCAAATCAAATGCCAATTGTCTTAAATCTTTTGAAGATAGCCCAAAATAGGTAAATGTTGGCTGTTTTTTTAGCATAGATTGCAATCTCGGTTTCTTGAGAAGGGGAACACTTTCTTCATAACATAATTTTTTTCTCTGTTGTTTTGTACTTACATAATTGATAAAACAATGTATACTAATAACGTTGATTTTTTTTTAGTTATAAATGTAAAAAAATTAATAAAGATATGTTATTACGAAATTGTCACGTGAGGGTGTGTGACGTCGAATGTGGTCGAATGAGATCGACTTCATCAACCAAGATCACAGAAGTTCACCATTCAAGATCACAGAAGTACATTAGACTTAATGATTTGAATTTGAATAATACTAAATGATTTAAATTTCTGACCTTTTTTCATTATAACTTTTAAATTTTCTCTCAGTGTGGACGATTGAAACATGGTTATGATTGAAACGTTGCAATCATCCCCACACGAGTTGTTTCATACATCCCCACGCTGCATTTTCTGCTTCAAAGTCAAAAACATGCCTTTTAAATAGACATTAACGCCACGCAAATGCATTATAAATACTCTTAAATAGATAAAGAAGAGAATGTAATGAAACATTTCGTCAAGCTGCGAGAGTAACATGAGTTATAAGATAAGCAATAATGTCTTAAATATTTACGTTTTAGTGCGAAATTCAATAATGTCCCCTATGCACGATTAAGTCACTCGCCGGCTACTGCACTTTTGTAGAAACGTCCCAATAGACCTGACGGAGTTTCGAGTGTTGTATCACACTCTTAGGTATTATAGTTTTCGAGTAAATTGAGATGTTTCAATCATAACGTGTTTCAATCGTCCCCAGTCTACCCTACACATTTAAAACCAAAATACCTTATTTCTTTCCTACTTAAAATACAATTATTCTTAATGAGATTATAATTACAATATGTTTCCAATCATTCACATAATTATTTCTTCAAACTTTGCAAAATAACTTTGTGGCATTATTTATTATTTAATTAATAACAGATCACTTTGTATAAACCACTTTTTAATAAACAATATCGACATGTTTCAATAACGATGTTATTGAAACATGTCGATATTGTCTTCTTCAGGATATGTTAATATAAAGAATTATATTAACATATCCTGAAGAAGATAACATTGTTATTGAAACATGTCGATATTGTTTATTAAAAAGTGGTTTATACAAAGTGATCTGTTATTAATCACATAATTATTATTTGAAATAGGTAAGTAATATTACATGACTATTTGATTTATAAGTAACATTTATAAATAAAATATTAAATAGTTAATTTATAATATTTAACGAATATAGTTTAAAAAAACCGCACCATGAACTTAAATTCGCCATTGACCTTGCGCCATGGCATGTACGGCTGTGCGCTCCGCTCTCTTCGCGCTCAATCTTAAAAACGGTTAACCGTATAAAAAAATTATAAAGACAAAATTTGTAGAGAATTTTATACTCTACAACTTTTGTATGAATGCAAATACGATTCGAGGCAAGAGAAGCGAGATATTTCCAAAAAACTGATTTTCGTGACCTTTGACCTTGAATATTTAAAGACGCGCACACTTGACCTTATGAGACTTTTGAGGCAACATGTAGAATACCATAATAAAGGTTTATACAAAGTTTCAGCTTATTCCGTTTCATTTAGGAGTGAAATCCTTATTTGACTGGACTATATACTTTGTACAAAAAAAATACACGCGATTTGGGGGGGGGGGGGGGGGGGGTTAGCCTTAAACCTCACCACATATAACGAGGGGGGGGGGGGGTCAAAAGTTGCTAAAAAACAACACGTGATTAATGGACGACCCCTAAATTATAATCATAACATTTTTTACAGAGCAGTTTCGTCTTATTTTACTACTTACTCCTAACCTTTTTTTTCAAATTTTTTATTCCTTTAAGAAGAAAATTACATTTTCACTCATTTAACTAGAAATAATTAAACATTTTAAAATAAACTAATTATATCAACACAGCGCTATTCTATTTCATTATTTTGTGAGGATAGGGATATCTACCGGCAATCGCCTGATACAAAGGACAACTTTGGTTTATACAAATTATTCTAACATTTTGTTTATCAAGAATAAATATTAATAATTTTTTTTTTAATTTACCCAGCTTTTTTCGTTTTTGATGTAATTTGGGTGGCAATTATATAAGTTGCCCCCCTCGTAACCAATGGATTGTTTAAATAGTTAATGTGGATGGTGTTTAAATGTATGTTATCGTGTTGTCGTGTAAAGGGTTTGTGTACTTGGGACGTTTTAATGAATTCTGTGTTTGTGTGTACGAGTTTATTGTTTATTTTGTATATAAGGAGACATGAATTATATTCATATAGTTTTCTTAATGTTAATAGTTTTGTTTCCATATA
This sequence comes from Limnephilus lunatus, assembly GCA_917563855.2. Taxonomy (NCBI): domain Eukaryota; kingdom Metazoa; phylum Arthropoda; class Insecta; order Trichoptera; family Limnephilidae; genus Limnephilus; species Limnephilus lunatus. The sequence continues at coordinate 28,141,104 of OU830600.1, read as the reverse complement.
TAATTTTTTTGTGGATGTTCTGGGCTTGTAGTTAAATAGTTTTTGGAATCAGGGAGACTAAGGCATCTCCAATTGGGGTGCGTTGTGAGGCTGAAGGTAGTAGGGAGAGGAAGGAGATGGGGCAGAGGTAGTTGGAGCCCAGGACCTCCAGATTCGTGGCCAAGGATCATAACCACTCAACCATATAAAATGGGGTTAGTAATCAATATATATTATAAAAGAAAGTGTATGTGCGTGCCGCTAAAACTAAGAAACTAGTCCCGGTATGATCAAGGGAGTTGTATGGTGTGGTAGCCATCTATCCCCCATACCTCTATCCCCGAAGAAGGTTCTCGTTTTTACTTGAAGGGCGTGCTTTTAAAGATATAAGGGCTGGAAGTTTCGCTCTCTAAAAGTTTCTAGAACACTCGAGAGTAATCAAGAGCATTCCACAATATTCCAGAACATTCTGAAATGTTCTGAACATCCCAGATCATTGTGGAGCATTACAGAACACTCTCAAATGTTGTGGAATGTTCTGGAACATTGTGGACCATTCGAAGCCTTTCTTGTATAGGTGGGGCTACCCATTGGTATGGGTACATAAAGCAAGATCCATCGTGGGTTCAAACGTCAATTCAATCTCATATCAACTCCCTGGACGAAGCCGGGTACCTCAGCTTGTTAGGTAATAAAATTAGGTAACGAATAACGATGAATGACATGTTGGATACGGGAGTTTTGTTATTTTATTCCAAGAAAAACATAACTCGAACTTCTTAACATAATTATTTTAACAAAGGAATGTAAAACATAAAAAAAGTTGTAGTAAAAAGTTTAATGATGAAACTAACGGACTACTGTTTATTTCATCTCCATTGTTGATTATTTCTCACGAGTGTAATAAAAACCAAACGGAAATAAGATTTAAAAAAACTACTGATAAGTAGCAAGTTTACACTGAACAGAGAATATCGAGAAATGTGAACTATACCGATTTTTAAAGAAACCCAAAAGTGTCATGATACCATGTTGTATAATCATTATGTACTAGCAGTTAAAAAACCGCTCCGCAGGTTTTTGCTGCTAGGCCCTGCGGGCAGCTTTTGGTTCCGCTTCGCTCAGTTCGAGTGTTGGCGACGGCGACCATTTTATAAATCCGATTGAAACTGGTTCCAAAAATAGCCGGTTTCACTGTGATCAGTGTGATCCAGTGACAGCTAGTCACCAGAATAAAGTAACCGCAACAGCTAATGACGTTGTATGTAATATATATTATTCACAACTCTCCGTCAATCTTTCCATATCCGGCGGAGAGATACTCAAATTCTACAAATCCGTAGTACTTATACCTAGGGGGGGGTACATCCTCATGCGATCTGCTAACATAAGTGGCGCCACCCTTTGACGAATTCTTGAATTCGAAACCGAATACAAAAGCAGCTTTTTAGCGTATTTATAATATAGATAGCAGCACTTCCGTTACTGTTCCAATACTGTTCGATAAACGAAGTTAAATACTATTTTTCCGGGGAAAATGAATGCAAGTATTTAGCCAAACGTGTCGTGACACCAGGTTGTATAATCATGATGTATAAATGTAGTTGAAAATAATAAATAAATACATTGTTTTTTTTTCGGGGTAAATGAATGTGAGTTTTTTTTTTTTTTGCATTAGCTCCACACAAAAAGCATTTCCCCTCAGGGCCTGTGGAAAGAGGTGTTATTGAGTAGGAAAGGAAGGTGAGAAAGAAGGGGGTCAGTATGGCCGACGTATGAATCCATCCCTCCAACTGCGGTGCAAGGCGGTGGGTCGAGAGAGTCTGGCCGTAGATTAAAAGGCCTCCCTTAATCAGTCTCCCTCGATCCGGCCCACTACGCAGCAGGTGTGCAAACCCAGCAGCCTTTTATGTTTATGTTTTTAGTTGCTTTATGCTTGAAATAATTTATGTTATTGATCATTATTCGCATTTTGTATATTATGAAAGCACTTGCATACTGCTTTCTAACACCGTATGCAGGGACACTGGAGGTCTACATTCGTTCAAACTTAAATGTAGATCCTTCTTTAAAAAAAAATAGAGTCATTGCCAGAGCCTTGAAGGAGTAACAATCTGTTGGGTAGGTACTTATACCAGGGCGGGTAAGTGGTGGATAACCTTTATACCCATCCACCGCCAAGACCTAGTCAAATCTCATCCCCCATGAATCCGGGCACCCTTGCTTGATCACCAAAGGTAACGAACCACTTGGGGTAACCTATTAATGGGTTATCCAATAAATGGCTCCCGGGGCGGTGATACCTAAACCGGCTACTTAAGTTTAATGGTCCAAATTACATGCGACATTTCAATGTCTAGATCCCGGACAAATGCATTATCTGTTCACGAATGAATTTCGATCTTTGTACCACTAGGATTACAGAATATGTAGTGCTAGACTGCTGTGGTAAGTAAAAACACAGTTTTCTTCTTGAGACTCTCAAGGAAGACACTGTGTTTTAACTTACCGCGGCAACAAATCTGTCACCAAAAGATGCGCCCTCATAAAACTCGTTCTATTTCCTTTTCTATTATGGTCATATACTATATGTACCTATAAAATATAAGAAAATACAGAAAGAGACAACCCCAAACTTTCTCTTTGCATTTAAAAGTTTACCATCGTACTTTTACTCCCGTAAAATAAAATGAAGAATGAAAAAACTGTAAAACAGAAATCCAAAAAGTTATCTCGGTCAAGTTTTACCAATTATTTCAATAATATTTTTTTAATATTCCTAAACGAAAAATAAAATAAAGTGACAATCACCTTTACGATACGTTTATAAGGGGATTTCAGGAAAAGGGGGGGGATGGGGGGAGTGGAGTAGGGAGAGGGAAGGTGGAAGGGAACTTGGGAGAGGGGGCGAATACGGGAGGGGAACTCGGGAGGGGAGTTCGCGGGACGGGGGGAGGTAGGGAACGCCCTTGAGGTGATTTTCTCACGAAAATGGCGCTATAAAAATCATCCAATAATAATAATAATAATAGGGAGGGCCTATTTTAAAAATGAATGTGTCGGAAATGAATGCATGGAATGCAGGAGGGGGGAGGGGAACCCGGGAGGGCGGAGGGGAACTCGGGAGGGGGAAAGAGAACTCGGGAGAGGAATACGCGGGAGGGGTGAGGCGAATACGGGAGGAGGTGGGGAACTCGGGAGGGGGGAAGGGGGGGAGTAGAGTGAGGAGAGGGAAGGTGGAGGAGGAGGATTGGGAACGTGAGAGAGGAAGGAGACGCGGGGGAGGAAGGGGAGAAGTAAGGTGAACGGGACGAATGGGAAAGGACGCGCAGATAGAACCAATTTCTTTATTAAATGGCATAGCAACGCATGCCGGGTACAAGCTAGTATTAAATAAATAAATAGATATTATTTTGTCTGGGCTGGATTTTCACTAGAACTAACGAACAATTGGGCTTACTTCGAATTCGAACACACGAGCACGCCAACAGCACAATTCTATCGGTTCATCTCTTCAGTGCATATTTATTATAATAAAAATGCTGTAGGTGTTAATCCGGGGACGTGAACGCTGAATTGCTGAGGTTTATTACCCGTGCGAAATGCAAATGCTCCGAAAACTTACCTTTCGAGTAATTTGGCAGCTTGGAAATTTGAACAGTCATTAGTTGCGTGGTGTGTCAAATGATATTTCGTGACTTCAATTTGAGTCGAAAATAAGGATCATCAGATCAGAGAGAGGAGAGTTTTCTGTGTTTTTGCCACCGAAATCGTTTGTGTCTGGCCATAGAGTTATTATCAATGTGTCTGGCTTGTTTTGACCACTAAATGACCTAGCCATCTTGTCAGCTAGCCGGAGGGCAGTGGCGGACTAAAGGGGGGGCGGGGGGGCGGCCCGCCCCGGGCCCCCGGTCCTGGGGGCTCCCCAAACGCCTAAATGTTCCCTTGATCAAATTCTAAACAAGGCTTTAGGTCACCACTGTAAAGAAAAAATTGTATTTTTATTTCATTTTGTGATTGATGCAATTGTTAAGAATGCTCTCACCATTTTTTTTATAAATAAATTCGAAAAATTGACGGAGATACAACATTTTACGTGAAACCGTTTAAAACAGTTTGTATGTTGAATTATACTTCAGCAAAACTTTGAATACGTTTTATTTTTGAATGAATTTTATTTTCGATTTTTATGGTAATTTTTCATGGTTCATAAAAAAAAAAAAATTGAAGGGGGCCATTTATAAAACAATTCCTACGTAGGGTCATAGTCAGGGCCGAATAAAACATGTCGGAGCCCCTAAGCAATGCACGTCTCGGGGCCCCTACCCGATGGGGGGCCCCTAGGTAGTGGCCTACACCGCCTTATAGACAATAGGGTCCTGCCAGGGCCGGCTTTAACATGTCGGGGCCCCTAGGAAATGCAAATCTCGGGGCCCCTGTCCCCCAGAGGCCTCTACCCATTACGGGGCCCCTAGGCAGTGGCCTACACTGTCATATGGAAAATAGGGCCCTGCCAGGGCCGGCTTAAACATGTCGGGGCCCCTAGGCAATGCACGACTTGGGGCCCCTTAAACCTAGGGGCCTACCCAATGTGGGGCCCCTGGTCAGTTGCCTATACGACTTATGGATAGTACGGAATATAATGAATTTTATTGTAGATTTTTTTATGGTAAATTTGCAACGTTCATAGAAAAAAATGGAAGTGGCCATTTATAAAACAATCCCTACGTAGGGTCATAGTCAGGGCCGGATTAAACATGTCCAGACCCCTAGGCAATGCACGCCTCAGGGCCTCTTTACCCAGGGGGCCCCTACCCAATGCGGAGCCCCTTCCCGATGCGGGGCCCCAAGGCAGACGCCTACACTGCCTTATGGACAATAGGACCCTGCCAGAGCCGGCTTATACATATCGGGGCCCCTAGACAATGCACGTCTCGGGGCCCCTGTCCACCAGGGGCCCTCTACCAGATGCGGGAACCCTAGGCAGTGGCCTACACTGCCTTATGGACGATAGGGCACTGCCAGAGCCGGCTTAAACATGTCGGGGCCCCTAGGCAATGCACGTCTTGGGGCCCCTTTACCAATGCAGGCCCCTACCCAATTCAGGCCCCCTAGGCAGGTGCCTATACGTCTTATGGATAGTACGGCTCCGGCTATAGTGACTGGATTTTTGAACAGTATGAAAAACGTAGTTTTGAGAAAAACGCGTTCAAAGTTTTGCTGAAGGATAATTCAACACACAAACCGTTTAAAACGGTTTCATATAAGATGCTGCATCTCCGTCAATTTTAAGAATTTCCTTAACAATATTTAATGAAAGAATTATTAGCAAATGCATATTTTAGAAAATGAAATAAAAAAGTGACAATTTTTTTTTTAGTGAGCTGGTGCCTTTAAAATATGCTTAGAACCTATATAAGAGGTGATTTGGAGTTGGGAGGTCACACGCAAACATCATCCCATACAGATAAAATTGGAATAAATAAATACAGCCTGAACCGGTAATTTACAATTTTTAAAAATATAATTACTACTACTAATCTTTATAATGTCTATACAGTTTTAGTTCTAGTTTCACTTACATAATGCACTATGTATTATTTATTTTTATTATCTTAGGCCCTTTGCCACTGGCGTAGCGTGCCTTGGAGGGGGCCTGTATCAAAATTAGTTACGGCCCTCATTAAAGCGCGGTAACCGATATAGGATTTTGCCAACTTTTGGACGCACGTTTACCCGGGAAAAAGGAGATTTTTTTTTACTTTTGTCATTTCTAAAGTGAAAACTCTATAGGCACGTATGACAGTTTTTTTCCCGGGAAGCACGAGATTAAGTGATATTGTGGATAACATTTTACTAATTTTTGCTTACACACGTTAGGGATCTTTGTAGCCCGGGGGCCCCTTATTATTGATACGGCTGATACGGTGGTAGCTACGCCCCTGCCATTTGCTCAAGGTTATCTTATCATTACAGATAATATAGATAGTAATAAAATAGGTAAATAATTAAAATGATTCAGTAGCGGATTTTATCGATTAAATATTAGCGCGCTCCTCTAACCTTCGTAATTACATATCTCTCCATCTTCTTCTTTTTGAGCGCGGATGCGACGCCTTAAGACTTAGTGCATGCAAATCGGATGTACAGTTTTTCTAATATGTTTTCAACCAGGTTGAAAAACGTGGTTTCGAGAAAAATGCGTTCAAAGTTTTTCTGAAGGTTAATTCAACAAACAAATTGTTTAAATCTTTCTTGATTTTTAAAGAAATAACAAGAGTACTAAATACATGCATAGAACAAAATTTCTTTAGATTCAATAATAACTATTACATCCAATCTAGTGGGTTAGCTATGGGCAGCCCGATTTCGCCGGTGTTAGCTGAGTTCTTCATGGATTATATCGAAGAATCCATCGAAAAATTAAAATCGTTTAAAAAAGTTGCCTTCTATCGGAGATATGTAGATGACGTTCTAATCATCTGGACAGGCACAAACAGACAATTAGATATTTTTCTAAAAGAAATTAATAAAATTAACAAATCGATCCAGTTTACAATGGAAATGGGGGGAAATAAGATTAACTTTCTCGACATAGGTATTGAAATCATTAATAAAAAATTAGAATTTTCAATCTATAGAAAACCAACATATAGTGATAATATCATACACAATACATCTAGACACCATATTTCACATAAATTATCAGTATTCTATTCACTCATTCACAGACTTTTACATGTGCCTTTGAATTATATAAATTATAATAATGAATTAAATATAATAAAAACCATAGCAAAGAACAATGGATACAAAAGCGAAACTATTGATAACTTATTAAAGAAAAAGGACAAAAAACTTACATTAACAATTATTTCACAAGGCCTTAAAAATGAAAAAGATATCACTAAACAATGGGTTAAAATCCCTTATATTGGCGAAATATCAACAAAAATATCCAGATTAACTAATAATGATAAATGCAAAACAGCTTTTTATAATGTGAATGCTCTAGGGAGAATTTTAATCAATAATAAAGATAAGAGAGAAAAACTTGAAAACTCAGGCGTTTACCAAGTAAACTGCGCTGACTGCCCATCGTATTACGTTGGTCAAACAGGGAGATCATTCAAAACCCGAATTAAAGAACACTTTACAAACTGGGTGAATGACAAAGGAGAATTGTCGAATGTAGCATCACATTTATTAGAAAATAAACACTCGTTCGATAAAGACAGAGATGTTAAAGTTCTTCATACTTGCAATAAAGGTCATAAACTAGATAGACTAGAATCTTTAGAAATTACTCGTTTAACTAAAAAAATAGACCCTAACTTTGTAATGAATAAACAATTAGAATCATTTGCTAAGTCTCCGCTTTTGTATCCATTGTAATTTTCATAATAATTTCGAAATTTAAAATATGTATTTAGTTTAAACCATTCCTAATCTGATGTAAACATGCATCCCTTCAAAAAGTAACTTTGTAATTAATAAGCTATTAGAATCATTTACTGTAACACCAGGTTTTTATCCGGAATAATTTTCATAATAATTTTGAAATTAAAATATGTATTTAGGTTTGACCATTCCCACTCCAATGTAAACATGCATCCCTTCAAAAAGCAATTAAAAAATCCCATTGATCATAGAAATGTATAATAACGATTTGACAATAAAATTAGTCCATTAATAATTCAAATTACTTGTAAGGTTTTTCCCTAATCAATAGATATTGAAGTGAGCTACAAACCCAAAGTAATGAGCCCACTGGAATTACCAAAATACTTAGAAATTCGACAGTCTAAAACGACTCAGTAACAAAAATAATTCATTAAAATCCTTGTAGACTACCCCTCTCCCCCTCCCCCATATGTCATGTATATAAACCGTAGGCTAAGAATTATTTGTACCAGTCTGAAGATGGCTCTGACGAGCTGAAACCGGTTACGGTCAAATAAAATTAAGTGGAATAAAGTTTTTTATTTGTTTTATTATAATCTATTCAAAGACCGTAATGTTTAGTTTGAATCCAAAATTTCAGTCGGTTCGGTGCGATAGAGCCTGATGAAAGCCCAAGCTTTGCACTTCTCCCCGTAAGAATGATGATTTTTCCACAAATGCTGTTTTTTGCGGATTTTTTAATGATTCCTGTTTAGACCGTCATTTTTAGTAACAATCCATTTCTTTGTCAGCGCCTTACGAGTAAAACACGGTTTTTTAAATTCGATCCCAAACCTTGCATTTCGAATTTCGACCGGTAAGAAATGGTTTTTCCACAAATGCTACTTTTTGCAAATTTTGTCAATGATTCCGAGGGAGGGGCAAAGAGGGGGATTATAAAGGAGACGTAGCAGCGGTATGAGATAGCAGGAGGTAACTTTAGAAAATCCAAGCTTCTCACACGGACAAATTTATGTGGTCTGCCCACGCGTCGGAAAACCTTCCGATTTATTCACATGACGGAAAGAATAAGAAATATTGTGTAGGTATTCAAAACGACTTCAATAAACACAAACACTTTCTTTCTCTGAGTGGCATTGCAACGCATTCCGGGTACTCACTAGTGCTTTATAAAATCAAATAATGACAGGTTAACTTCGTGGAATACAATCTTAGAACTGTGAGAAGAAATCTGTTGAAATATCTAAATAATTACCAATGACTTGCATGCGTGTTTAAGTGGGTATAATAACGCAGAAAATAATTAAAAAATTCTTTAGTCTAATCAGATAATTTCATGAGAGATTTATTATTGTACCTACTTCTCATCTAATTCCAGCAATTATGTTGAACTACAACACTCTTGGTATGGTATATATGTAAATTGTCAGACAGAAGGATTTTCACTGACTTGGTTTTTCTCATTGACGTGTTTTTCTACAAAAAAATTCAAATGATTTCAGTATGTTCCTAGGAATTCGATCATCAGACATTCTAAGTACGTGCCCAAGCTACCTCAGTTGCGACTTTTAAATCATCAAACGGAAATTAAAATAAACCAACAAAACGAATTTCATTTTTTGCAGATCCGACGTTGTTCTTCGTAACCTTTGTTAAATTATACGTGCGATAAGTATGAAGAAGCAGCACAAAGTCTCGAGCTGTGAGCTCAGGTGTCATGAAGTTCGCACATGTTTACGATCGGAAATGTCTACACAGGCGCAGTTGGAGCAGTCCCCTTCGGGCGTCTTGCCAAGGCGCCAAGTGGCCAAGGCCTAATCACTTGGCCCTTGAGATTTTTAACCCTCAGGCCTCGACCATATTGTCAGTAGGTCAGAATATCTCCACTTTGCGTTAAAATCGTAATTGTGTTAGTGAAATTATTGATCTAGGCATTATATTCGACAGTAAACTCACCTTTGTATGTCATATTAATAATATTATCAATAAGGCTCTTAAGACTCTTGGTTCTGTGTTGAGAGCTGCAAAAGATTTCAATTATTTGGGTACATTTATCATGTTATATAAAACCCTTGTCAGATGCCAACTTGAGTATAACTCTACGTTATGGTCTCCCTTTTACAATATTCATTCAGATAACATTGAAAAGGTTCAACGTAGGTTTCTTAGGTTTATAAACTTTAAATTGCATATTCCTATACAAAACATTGATTACAATTACCTCCTGGATAAAATTTCACTATTGAAACTTTCAGAAATAAGAATAAGCACAGATTTAATACTATTACATAAAATACTGCATTACAAAATTGACTGTCCTGAATTACTTCAATTTATCAATATCCATGTTCCCAAAAAATCATGCCGACATTTATTACCCTTTTACTTCAATAACACCGGACACTAGCTTATCAAAATTCTCCGATTCCGAGACTTCACAGTCTCGGAAATAAATATTCTGATCTGGGCGATATATTTCATCTCAAAACTAATCAGTATAAATGTTGTTTATTTTATCACTTTTATTCTTTAAGACACAAGTAGACCATAGCATAGAAGTTATTTGGTAGGTAGGTACATACTCGTACTACCAAATAACTTCTATGCTGCTACTATTTTGTTTTGTAGAATCTTTTAAATTCAATTGTGAGGATTATTAGTTTCTGTTTACATTTTTATCTATGTATTTTGTTTTGTGTTTTGTTTCAACGTTCTTTGTCATTATCTTTATATTTTTCTTTATTGTTTAAATTTTTAAGTTTTTACTTTGATACAAATATTTTGTAAAAAATGTATAATAAAAGCCCACTAGGGCGTGTAATAAATAAAAAAAATAAAAAAATAAAAAAATCCAAATAAATGGAATATTTGTGAACGCATCCGAAAACTAAAAACTATTTTTGAAAGGTAATGAAATACGCTTTCAAATTTTACTAATAGAAATAAAGCCATCGCCACATGCAGGTATAAAAGATGTAGCTTAGACTATTTCAACACATCGCTCGCCAAATGCTATATATTCCCATTGGGAATGTACGGCGAGCGATATGTCGAAATACGCCAAGCTACAAGCTACTTTTATAGCTTCCATGTAATTTTGATTGCGAGCTTTACAAAGTTTTAAAAATGGCAGACCATACGTTTTTTCTAACTAAACTTTCTGGATCACCAGAAAAAAAAAACACACACGTATTTTATTAGACAAATGTATTATAATCGTTTTCATTACCTCAATTTTTTGTCGTTTCATGTAAAAATATATTTTTTTAAATTCACAAAGTTTTTTTTTTTTCAAATTTACCGTTTAGATCATATTTCTCCCTATACAACGATTTCTGTGAGACCTATATGAGTTGGTTAACAGTGCCAGGCGCCCGCGCCGCAACTGTTTGACTGACTTTGGGCGGATTTAGGGGGGGGGGGCACGGGGGCACGTGCCCCCCCCAGGATGGTATTTTTGTGTACTGTGGAGATTCCATCACAGTACATACTTAGAAGCAAATCAAATTATCAGAGTTGTTAAAATAACAGAAAGAGAACATGAGTCAAACTTTTGTCTATTTCTGGCTGGAATTGCTATTGCGAATTTTGTTCGTTGCATCCCATTCATGCACTTGCAAATGAAAGATGATAATCAGCGTTTGTGAGAGCGGTACGGTCGGGGGAAAGCGCGGTCGGAAATGCCCCCCCCCCCCCAGTTGACAAACTCAAATTTCGACTTCATAAAAAATTGGTCCGTTCTGGGGGGGGGGGGAATTGAGCTGTTGAGGGGTACCCCCCCATCGGGATGGCACCCGGGCGGGCGCCCCCCCCCCCCTCCGCTCCTTGTGCCCCCCCCAGAAAAAAATCCTGGATCCGCCCTTGACTCCAGGTACTAATATCTACAGCCTGTATGTCGGACGAATATCTTCAGCTAGGTTGGACAAATATCTATGAACTTCAGAGTGAGGACTAATATCTACAGAGCTAAGGTCGGACTAATATCTATGACGGTCCCAGTGGTGACTAATATCTATGGAGTGTAGGTGGGACTAATATCTACAGAGGGCAGCGCAGCTGAGCAAGAGGTTGTACGGAAAATCATAAATTTCTTCAATTACGTAATACAAACTAACCTAACCTAACCTTACTTAACATAAGTTGAGTTTCAAACTGCATACGCAATATTACGTTATTCTAATACGCTACACATAATTGCAAATCTAACCACTGCCAGTGCTGTAGATATTCGTCCTCACTTTGGTTCTCATGGATATTAGTCAGCAGTTTGAGCTGTAGATATTCATCCTCACTTTGGTTCTCATAGATATTAGTCCGATTTGTTCAGTTTTTGGAATTCCTGTAGATATTAGTAGACGCCTCCGTTTGACTCAGGACAGGCCCTGTACCTAGATCAACGAACACTTTTACCAGCCCACTATGTAAGTTCCATAAATAGATTATGAATTTAGCTGTCAAAAAATAAAACAAGACGCCATAATCATCAAGACCTTATTCATCCAAAACGCCATCCATATTGTTTCTTACAATTTGTGTGAAAAAAATTGTGTTTAATGTCGGACAAAGTCGGGTCAGGTTGTTATTACCAAATGTACGCATGTACCACGGAAGACCAGTAAATTAAGTACCTATCATTTGTCATCTTCTGGTGTTTCAGTGATTAATGATTGAAAAGAAGTTATAAGTCCGCCGTAGACATTTTTTGATTAATTATAAAAATTCCACTTAACCCAGTTTAGTTGGTACAAAAATGCGTAGGCAGTCAGGTAAAGACATACCTACCTGCTAATTTTGAACTGTTAAAATTTGTATAATTTGTTCATAATAATAAAAATAAGGAAAATCCGATCGCGGACATGTTTTTTGTTTTAAAAGTGGGAAACCTTTTTTTGATTTTCCGTAATTCACAATTAACAGTCAAATCAACTTATTTGGACAGTGAGTCGCGCTAAAATGAACACGTTTGTTTCATCAATATTTTATTGCTTTGAGTAAAGTTGAGGAAAGGTTGAATACCTGTATTGCTGTATTTGTACAAAATACTTAGGTATCTGTAAGTACCTACTTAATTTGTTTTAATAACTCAGGTACGCCTTATACGAAATACGTACCTACCTAACTATATATTTAGTAAAGTTACATCGTTATGGGGTATAAGATGTATGGTTGTGTATAAATCAAAAGCATTAACACTGTACTTATTTACCTACAAAGTTTTGTGAGGAACAGTGGAGACGAACACGTAGCGATTTACCAGCCGTTGCATCGTCGGCAATTCTGAACAGAACAGAATAGTTCCTCTTATTTCGTACCGGCAGTCGGTGACAAGGTGAAAATGTTGTGGGATCGCTATTGGCGTGCGAGGAGCCAATAGGAATGATTCTGCCATTCAAAATAGCTGCGTCATGGCTGCGTCGTTCGCTACCACATTGTTGTGTAAACAAGCTTATGGGTCCGAGTGGTTAAATAAAAACGAGTGCGAGATTTCATTTAAATTTGCTCCATCAGTCTAAACAGACCACTTTTTACGGACCTGGCAAGCAAAGCCGGCCCTGAGCCTAAATGGCCTTTAGTGCTAGTAAATACCTCAAGGGCTTTGCGTAAGGTGGTAGGCATTTTCAGGACCGGACTGCTCCAATTGCGCCCGCACAGGGCCGGCCCTGTTTACCAGCGCCTTACGAGAAGAAGTAGAAGCAAATATCTCTGAGAAGCGAACTTAGAGGAAAATAAGTTTGAGAAACACTGGCATAAAATTTAAATTTGTTTGTCCCATGCTTTTGGCTTTTGTCGCACGCACTGTTGGTTCAATTGGTACCTACTAAAGTCAAATATTTATTTCCGCTAAGTAAATCAGGTTAGTACCTACCGTACTGAAATCACACTGAGAACCGACCGAAAACAGTTCATGCTAATTTACCATACAGTCATAAGTAGGTACCTACCTATCTACTTAAAAAAGTAGTGGGAGAAAAAAACGTACTGTTCGACAACCAAAAATGGGGGGGGGCAATAATATTTCAAATTGCTTTAGATGGCAACACCAAGATGTATTAGTTCATTTATTGAAGATGGTTCAAAGTTTCAAACGCATTACATTAGAGTTTAACTTTAAAAAGTAACAAATGGATACTTCTCGCTTTGTATATGATACGGCGTTAGTAAATAAGAGGGTACTTCGCAAATACTTGCTTTCCAAATAAAAATAACTACTGTCGTCCGCCATACTAGAGGGATATCGATAGTCCTTTATTAGTCAGACATCTCCGAACACAAAGTTTTCAGACAATGAAGAAAGCCACGTTTGAAGGCTCACCATAAATCAAATATTATTTACACATGCTGTGTTTTGTATGTTAAATATGGTATAAAATAACAACGGGAGGCATAACTGTCCGGTACATTAGTATGACATTTTGAAATATCCAACTAGTGACTCAGAAAACATTTTGTTATAGTTTGACAAGAATGTGTAGAAATTTATTAATTTGGAACTAAAAATTTTCATTACTATGGTAACACCGAAATACTTGATTTGTCAATGACATTTCGCATGGCTCTTGGCTTTATTGACTTAAATTGTGTAGAACACACTGAAAATCGCTCGTTTAATATTTTTTTTTCATTGTTTGCCTGTGCATTGTTTGAATTGAATTAAAATTAATAAACCAATACGTAGTGGTGCAAGAGAAGTTATATACTGCGTTTTTCAATGCTGCCTAGCTGAATATCGTGCGACAAAGCTTCTAATCCCCCAAAAATCTAATTTGGAAGATGTTTACAAACGAACTGCAGAAATGAATGGTATTTAGTATAGTTTTTTTAATGAATTTCATTAGTATTACAAGATTTATGCCAATTTTCGAGCGATTATAATCATTACAATCTAATTTGAGGTTATGCTTAAAAATCTGATTTTGACACTTCTATTTGACAGTTAATACGCGGCCACAGGAAAAAGGGAATAACTCAATTAAAAAAAATTGAAACTCATACAAATGTAACTTTTTTAAAAATTTTCTCTTTCTTTCTAAATGAATATTATCTAGTGTGTTTTTTAAATATTAAATTACTTTCTATATAATAATAATTTTAATGACGTTTTCCACACACAGGTAAATCTGAATCAACGGTAAGATGAATCGTCTAAGGGGAAAAGGCTGAAGGAAAATTTGAAACACCAGGAAAACGGAAAATAACATAATAATAATAATATGTAATAGCATAAAAGTGCTGATGATTGGAAAAACTGTTGCAAAACACGTGATGAAAATTGAGGCAGAATATTATTCATGAGGCAGTACTATATATGTAGATATCGATGAACTGATAATACGTTAGATAAAGATGAAGATAGAGAAGAAGAAGAATCACATGAGGACGAAGACAACAATGTCGGGTGTTGAATTAATAGAATCAAAATTTTAAGTACCTACGTGTTTTATACCGAAATAAACGCCCACTTAAAACTTGTTTTGTTTTATTTTACTTCCATTAAATTCCAGTTTTTTGTACAAAATTTTTGAAAGTACAAATACGCTATGAAATATGAATTTTGGCCGAAGTGTTTTAAAAAACATACATTCATTGTCTTATGAGCCAGCTTGGTGTTGCCATTTAAAACCTAAGAAACGATCGCAGCGCCATCATTTATTTTCTACACTTTCTTGCCAAACTGTAAATTAAATACAGTTTTTCTGTAAGTAGGGCTTTGATGGTGTTTATGAGTAAACTGAGTACTGTAGCAGATTGATGGTGTTTATGAGTAAACTGAGTACTGTAGCAGATTGATGGTGTTTATGAGTAAACTGAGTACTGTAGCAGATTGATGGTGTTTATGAGTAAACTGAGTACTGTAGCAGATGGAGGCTACACTTTTACGGTGACCGGACAACTCAGAATGAACTCAAATCAACACCTCCTTTGAAAAATCATTAAAAGTGATGAAAAAAAAAATGATTAAATAGGCTACGTTAGGTTAGGTTATGGGCTATTTTTCAATAGTTTTTTATGCCTTTCAGTGACTTTTCAAAGAGGTGTTAAGGTGAGTTGATTCTATGAGTAAGTTTGCGTGGAACCCACTTTTTAGTGCTTGTTCAATTCAAATTTAGATTTTTCGGAGATGTCTGAATAATAAACTGGACCATCGATATGTATACCTAGCAATAGCATGGCGGGTCAAAAATTACAAATATTGTAAATTGTAACCAACACTATTTTAAGTAATTAAAAAATAATAATATTAAAAACTTCGCTACTGGAAACGACGACCTCTTTGACAGAATGGTTAATATCCGGTTTCATAACCCCTTTCAGATTTTTTTTCAACTTAAAACATAAAAAATCAGTAGGATTTGGATAGGTAGGGTCGGGTGACAGGTTGGGCAGTTACTCAGCTGAGTAACCAGTGATGCCACTTGGAAGTTTTTTGTTGTTTGGTTTTAACGAAAAAAGAAATTTAAAAAAATTCATCATAAAAGTTACCGGAGACCAAAATTTCATTTACATTGTTTACTCCAAATAATGGAGCAACTAACCCAACAACACCCTGTTTGTATAAAAAAAATATAATTTAAAAAAACCTCCGCAGCAGAGAATCGAATCCCACTCAACCACTTGGATGGCAACTATGCTGACCATTACATAACCAACTATTGTAAAAATAGCAGCATAAATTAAAAACATTGGAGTTGTTCATATTATTAATATTCTAGGTTATTTGCTAAAGGTGTTGTTCATTTGAAAGGGAATGATGTTACAAACTATCAAAAGCTAAATTTCTAATCTTCTCTCCAATTTGTCAACAAAAAATTATTATTCTAAAAATATAGTCCATAAAATAAGGTCTCCAAGGTGCTGCGGTCGCGAGGGACGATTGTATGTGATCCGGCAACAGTGGCGTGTTGCCTGATTCCTCCACGCCAAATGCCCGTTGCACCCTCTGTAACGCTTAGTCTCAGCGTGGCAGTCGTTCGCGATGGAGCTTCGCCGCACCCGCCAGATGTAAATTACGCTCTGTAATTCGTTTGCTGTGTACAGAGAACAATACCCTGGTAGACATTCATGGAAAAGTGTTTGAGCGCGAAAGGTTGGTTTAGAAGGTCTCGTTCCCAGTCACAATTGAGTCCAAGAATTCCTCGCAGTCGATATCGTAGCACTCAAGGAATTCGGGCTCCTTCAACCTGTTGTTGTTTGTGATTTTTGGTAAGAATTTTTGGGACCCAACTTGCACAGACCTTGTGGTATCCCAAATGTTTTGTCTAGTGTTCTTACTGATACGAGTATATCACAGAACTCTGAAAAAAAGGAATTAAAGAGCGTTATTCACACCTGGCTGGTGCGGTGAGTAGAAGCTCCATCGTGGAGGGCTGCCATGCCGAGACTAAGCGTCACAGAAAGTGCAGCATGGTGGGCATTTGGCGTAGGGGAACCAGGCTATACGCCAGTGTTGCCGGATTGCACGTGAAATCGTTCATTGCGACCGCAGCGCCTCGGAGACCTTATTTTATGGACAACCTTCGTATTGTGAAGAAAATTGCAATATATGTTTTTGAAAGGCCTGAGGCAAATATTTCAAAATATTCTTTCAGCATCACAAATCCTACAATAAATATCATAATATAATCCTACAATTTCTGTGATTATCGGCATGTTCGTTCAAGAGAAATAAATAAAACATTCAAATAAGTTTCAAAAATATATTTATCACCTATCAAATACTTAATTCTTAAGTCTGCCATAAAAAAGTACATAGACATTTCCACCTTATTGCGGACAGGTAAGAACCTACTCCTTTTGACTAGTTGAGTACAAATAATACAAAAATACATCACAATCGCAGATTACAAACTACAATATAAAATCAGTCAGAATCGGACAAACATAAGACAATACTTTCGTCTCCTTTGAATGAATAATTCATTTCCTCTCTAAATGATTTTTCCGAATCATTTTCACTCGGTACAAATCCGTCATCTGTCAGAGAATCACTATTATTGCCATTTTCTCCTTGATAATCTTGGCATCCTTTCATTTTCCTTATTAAATCGCCCCAAAGGAGTCTCTGACAACAAAATGGACAATCTCCTTCGATTGGGACGTATTCACCACTCTCCAAAAATAATTCTGACAAACATTTCAAATGCGAAACGAGATCGCATTTTTGATTCAAACATGTCAATTTTATGTTGGGATTTTCAATAACTTTCATGCAAAGCCCACAGTTAAAAATTTCCATGGCATCTGTAACAGGTTCATTAACAATAATTTGGGCATTTTTAATCATTATTTCATATTTATCAGACGGTGAAGTGATTTCATCATCAAATTCAGCCATTTTGTTTTTTGTTTGTTTTCCTTTCACTCTTTTTCCCACCTCTTTGGAATTGCATAGAAGACGTTTTTTAGGAGACGGGGATTTCGTTTCTTTTTGAGAGAGAACTTGGCGAATTTTTTTACTTTTCACGGGACCGTGGCATATCGGTATATGTAATGGTGGTTGCTTGTTAGGCTGCAATAAAAAAAAAAGATTTTAGGAATATTATCTAGCAAATATTAAAGAAATGGCCATAGGGGTCGTCCATGCATTAAATCAGTTTGTTTTGTTTTCCAGGTAAATACGGGTAACTCTATTAATGGAGGACTGAACGCCGTTGGCGCCAACAAAAAACTGTCCAAAGTTAGCCATCCATAATGGAGTGCTAGTACCTTCCCTGATGTATGGCAGTGAGGCATGGAACTGGCAGAGGAAGGATGAAAGTAGATTGAATGCTGTAGAAATGAGATCCCTGAGGCGTATGTGTGGTAAAACCATGTACGATCGTGTGAGAAATGTGGAGATCTGAGAAGAATGCAAGGCTGATGTAAGCGTAATGAGCAAGATTAAGAAAGGGACGCTCAGATGGTTTGGGCATACAGAGCGAATGAACGAGGAAAGGAGTGTAAGGAGAATACATGACGCAAATGTAAATGGTAGAAGAAGTCGGGAACGCCCGAGGAAGACATGGCACGACCAAGTGAATCAGATACTTGAGTCGGGCCATGTGAAGAGTTGGAATGATAGAAGACCATGTATGAGACGATGTATGAATGTGAACGAGGCAAGGAGTGTGTGCAAATATCGAGTTGTTTGCCTGTCTGTCCTCCCTGCGGGGATATGGCGTGATGGTTAGTTAGTTAGTTTTGTTTTCCTTTCCCCTAAATTCTCTGTTCTGCTTCCAAAGACAATTACAATATTAACATCATTCTCAAACTATCATTTTGATAATAATACAATGAATTACATATTATTATAATAGAATGGTTATTTTTCCAGTGTGTTGCCTGTACATGGAATATGAATATGAATGAATAGTTTGGTCCATATTAAAACCCAATTATTTCAAGTACGGGATACAAATTAATACAATATTGGAGATTCAATCTAATATTGTCTTTGTACACCTTTCTTGAAAGAACTGAGTTTTTATACGGACAAAACTATTTATTCTCATTCATATTTCGTGATGGCCACGCACAATTAAGTAATTACTCTTAATAAATTATTAAAGCATAACTTGTAAAAAAAGTGTTTTTTCCTTAAATAATTAAACTAATCTATGAACGGGCATTTGAATATTAGTTTAATAAGTTTACCCAATTAAAAGTGACACAAAAATAAGAAAGTTTTTTTATTCCCTTCTTCTCTGAAATGCCTTTCTGCTGCACACCATACCCCAATAATTGGAAGTGCTCATAATCATACTGTCTGAAAATGGATGTAGGATAGATTGCGTGGAAGAGGACTGGAACAGAACTGGAAGGATTGAGGACTCGGGGCGAATGGCGAGGGACTGCAGCCAGTGGAGAACAATTTGTGAAGTAGGAAGGATTAAAAAATGTGATATAAAATAAAGAATTGGGAGGCGGGTATAGATACCGCCGCGCGGATAACCAACACCTCTGCCATAGGTCACCCCAAGTGGTTTGCTACATTTGGTGACTTAACAGGGGTGCCAGGGTTCGTGGGGTGAGGTTTGTTCGGGTATTGGCGGCGGATGCGTTTGCCCACCAGCTGCATGGCAGTTTGAATCGGGAGAGAATGGTTGAGGGAGTCCTTTTGACTTTTCCAGGTGTAATCTCTCGGAACATCGCCTTGTACCACAGTTGGAGGGATGGATTTATACGTCCGTCACTCCTGGACACACTGACCCTCAGATTCCTACCCACCCAGAACTTCCTAACATTCCCTTCCTTAAAAGACCCTCCACACAGAATCCCCTAGGATGACATAGGCCCTGAGGGAAATGGCAGGAGTTAATCAGTGATGGGGTGATGGGTTATAATGATTGATGAACATAGCATGAAATAATTCAGAAAATACAGGTAGTAAGTATGTCACGACTATTGATAGAAAAATAAAAGAAAAACAACAAAGCCATCGCTCCAAACAATGGACTAAAATTGCAGCAGAAAAAAAATAAGAAAAACTAAATTGCACCGACGGGAAAGTCCTCAGCGAACTCCTGTGCCAGCCAGCGCACGGAGAGTGGCAGTCTCGTCCAAGGCCCCACCAGCAGCATCTCGGCCAGGATGCGCAGGCGGTACTGCAGTTGCTTCTCCCTGGGGCGCTTGGAGCGCTGGGGCACCTGCAGTAAGCGACGGGAACGCTCGGGGTTCTGCCACGCCCATTCAAACTGCACAAAAATATTTTTAGGTCTTATGTACATCAGTACATCACTATCCAATTAAATATTGTCATTTGTCCACCGAATGTTTTCGCATTTATAATAGTTTTTACTGTGGAAAGGAAGGAGTGAGTGTCTTAACCCATGCTGTAAAAACATTTTTTTTTAAACTTTATAATATGTTAAAGCTCAAATTGTAATATTTAATTAAATGAAGACAATATTAGTGAAACTCCATCGAAATCGAAAATCTGAACTCAGGACCTTCGCCTTGCCGGGGCGCAGCATACATTACATAAAGATAGCAGCCAATAAAAACATGCGTTAAGAAAAAGAAGATAATGTTGGTAGTTCTTAGGGGGCATACTTTAATTACGTGAGCAATTTTTCTTCCAATCTAGACCCCCCCCCCCCACCATTGGTGAGATAAATTTGAGCCACTTTGTATATTCTTTTCAAGTAATGTGAGAGTTTGCTGGACCCCCCCCCTCTTTTGAGCTCACGTAATTAATGTATGCCCCCTAAGTCGAAGTATGATATAGTTAAATATGACCTAATCGGATAGGGACACATTAGCTCAGTTGGTATTGCGCCCTGGCAAGGACTGAAAGCCCTGGGTTCAAGTCCTAGATGTGACCGTATATTTTTCTATTTTCAGATTTTTGATTGAGTTTCGCCACGGACGTACAAATAGATGGACCTGCCCTAAGTGATAAAAGGCGTATTATTTCCCCCTCCCATTGGAACCATTCCATCGGAACCAGCTGGGCTTGCGAGAGCCTCGCTTGAATCTAAAAAATGTGACGTCATCATTCTTGTCCGGATCAGTGTCGAGCTCTTATCGTACATTTTACGAAATAAAACGGCAAAAATTGTGGGTTGTGCTATAAAAACGTGTAAAAATAGAAGTGAAAAAGAGAATAAACCCAATTTTCGTATTACATTCCATAGGTAAGCATTATTTTACTTTATTTTAAGTTTATTCATATCATATTATATGATAACACATACTATGACATCGAGATACATGGCGACGCGAAACACAAAGCCGCTGTTTACTGGGATAAGTAAATTATGAAACATTTGTAAAAGTGTCGACGGCAACAAAATATTCGACTATGAAAATACGCAAACCTTACTTTGCGCTATTTGGACTTCACACATTTGTTCATAACGTGGCATGCAATTCGCGCTCCCGTATAAAAAGGTCTATTCATTCAAAAGCAGATTTTACTTTCAAGAACTAAATGGTGATATTATAGTGCGAGGTGCCTATTGTATACTGTTAGATTGATTTATTGGCGAATCACAGTCTCTTTCCTCTCTTCGTCCCGCCATAGTTAGTTTTTACCCCTCATCTGTAAGTTCTCTATCTATTAATTTGTATGTCTATGAGTTTCGCTAATATTGTCTTCATTTAGTTAAATAAATAAAAAAAACTGTTTGAAGAGACTGCAATAAAATGAAACTGATCACTTGGGCAGGACAAGCAGAAAGGATGGAAGATAGCCTTCCATCATAGATAGTTGTCTAGTTTTGATATTACTACAAAGAAGTGTAGTAATATCAAAACTTCGATGACTTGAAAGTGTGAGAGAAACATAAACTATTAATAATAAAATCACCCAATATGTCAAATAACTTACTCTCAGTGCAGCTATATTGTTTGGAAAACCGTGTATTATCATCACCATTTTCCTAGAAAAGTTAAAACAATATGTCACATAATGCCTATAAAAATATTTGGTAAACTTTTAGAATCGTTGGACATACTCAACATGAAAACACCAAACAACAAAAAAACATGGTAAAAAACTGTCAAAACCCATGAAATTTTGAAACTTTGACTGACAAAAAATGTAACTTTAATTTAGTGTTTTCCTTCACCTGCAACGTAAATAGATGTCGTTTATAGTAATTAAGTTGAATCGAAAGGTTAATTAAGAAAAAATATATTGTTTTAACCATGTCCAGCTGTCCAGCTATCCTGAAAGATTACCAAAGATTTGGATGACATGAAAAAAAATTGTAAAAAATAAAATAAATAAAACAAATTCATTATTTTTATTTTAAGATGATGTCTGGAAAGAGTCCTGCTGGTATTCCTCTACCAGTCTCTCCCGATCCGGCCTGCCACGCAGCTGGTAGGCAGACGCATCCGTGCCACCTGGACAAGCCCCATCCCTTTAACCCAGAACCCGCAGCCAAGTCACCAAACGTAGCGAACTACTTGGGGTGATCTATAGCAGAGGTGTTTGTTAATCAATAAACGTTACCACCCCGCCTCCCAAATTAAATGTATATTAAAATAATTATCTTACCATGGTCCTCTATTGCTTGTTCGTCTGGCCCCACCGGCCCATGTACCTTTATTATGCTGATTTATTCTGCGATTTGGATCAACCGTATAACCAATGTAAGTCCTACCTAAGAATTTCTCATTCAAACAATACAGTAAATAAACTCCATAAAACTCCTCTATAACTTCTGGCACATCCATCCTAATGAATATGCAGCATTATATTTTCAATAAGTGGGATCCATTGTAAAATATTTCACTTGAATTGCAAAAAATATCTAAAAGGCCAACAAATAACTAACTTCATAACTCCGTAAAGTATCAACTTGTATCAATTCATAAATTAACCAATTATCAACTTTATTCAAAATTTGACAGCTCTCAATGGTATTGCTAGTAGAGAAATTTTGTCAATTTCTGACAGACGAAGCTCGTACCTATTTACAAAACGATAATAACCACAACCTTAAACCAATTTGGTCGAAAACGATTTCGTGAATTTGTTATTGCTGTCAAACGTCAAACTTAAAAATTTATCTTTGCAAACCAAACTTGCCTTGTGTCAAAATTACCTCGAAACGATTTATTACGAATTGGATATATTTCTTGAAACACTGTTGAAAACATTTTATTAAATATGTCGACTGCTGGATCTTCGAGCAGCGATTCCAGAATATGTAAAATGTAAGGATCTCTTATGATAACCTCAAAAAGTTAATACAACATACCGGTGAAAGCTTCGTTGTCCTCTTTCTCATAAACGACACATAAGGCTACAGCGGATCTCTGAACAATATAATCATATCAACGGATGACGAGATAAATAGTTGTATCGCTTTTTAAATTGAAAAATAACTTTATTTTTTTTGGCATTTCTATTACAGATGTGATTTAAAGACCAGCAAGTATTGCTGCCCTCGTTGCAATGTTTTATACTGTTCAATCGATTGCTACAAATCAGAAGCACATCTTCAATGTTCAGAGAGCTTCTATAAAGACTGCATCAGCGAAGAAATGGGAATTTTGGATCCGAACCCTTCATCAAAGAAGAAAATGATGGAAATACTATCAAAAATGCGTTCGGAAGACGAAAACTTCGACATGGACCCGGAAAAGTTGATTGAGATGCTGGGCGGAGGTTTGGGAAATCAATCGGAACTTAATGAAGATGATTCTGATGGTGGTGGAAGTGATGATAATTGCGGAGACATCAATGAAGAAGAAGAGAAAGATTCTGACGATGAAGACTCGGTGCCCGATCTGGCCGATAGATTAAATGAAGTGGATTTGGACGATGCCGATATGGTCTGGAACGCATTGACGGAAGACGAGCGTAAAGAATTTGAAGCTCTGTTGAGTTCTGGAGACGTGACCAAGATATTGCCGAGTTGGGAGCCGTGGTGGCTGTATCACAAGGAGAAGAAGCTGATAGAAGAGATTGGGGAAACTAAATTAGCAAAGGAAGAAGTGGATTACAGGGTTTTGTGCCCTCTGCTTTCGGAAAATGTCAAAGACTTTTCTTCTTTATCGGTAAGTTTATTGTTTTTTTTTTTATTCGATCAGTATTATTTTCTTTTGCCTTAGTACTTGAGGTAAATATTTACAAAATAAGGACTTGCTTTAATATGCACTTTATGTAAAAAAAAACACTTAGTATCAGTTAATGCGTGAAAGTGTAGTTTATTTAACAGAACTTGTCAAATCGTTGCCCTTAAAGAAATTGCATCAATGTATCAGTGTGCATAGCTCGTGAATGAGCTTATTTTTTATATTGACACAATGCCCACTCAAACTTCTGCAGTGCTCCCTGAATGAATTCTCGACACAGGTATATCCTAGTGAGACAGGTATTGAAAAACCCAATGTAAATATACTTTTTATAGATAAATAAATAATAAAAAAATATATTAAAAAAATGCTTAAAATTTAAAAATGCCCCCCAAGACCTCCAAAACGTCCACAAGGCGGCGCTGGCACCCCCGTTAAGAATTATTGAGTTAGATAATAAGGTAAATTTTTGAGATCGCTGGCAATGGTTAATACGCACTTTTTTTTGAAAAAATCTTTTGATTCACCTTAATTACATTAAAAGACAACTATTTGCATTGGGGGAAGTGGAAAATATTTCATTCTACATGGTTTGTGATACAAAAGAAAATGCCCCTTTATAACGCCTACTCGCGTCAAGGCAAGAAAAACATCCCAGTTTTCAAGTAGTTTAGCGGCTACGCTAGGTTTGTGTAACATGGTTTGTGATTCAAAAGAAAGTGCCCCTTTATAACGCCTACTCGCGTCAAGGCAAGAAAAAATTTAGAATGAAATATTTTCCACTTCCCCCAATGCAAATAGTTGCCTTTTAATGTAATTAAGGTGAATCAAAAGATTTTTTCAAAAAAAGTGCATATTAACCGTTGCCAGCGATCTCCAAAAATTACCGATAATAATGAGAAGTACGAGGGTTGAAGAAGTACCCGACCTGACGAACTTCTGGTGGTTTTTTTTTTTTTTTAAATTATGGTAGAAAGCACCAACCTTATAAGTTTCAAGTTTTAAGGCGCTACGTCGTTTATTGTTTTTTTGACAGCCATCAATAGCGAACCCTCTCAGTTAATTTTTAAACATGGAAAAAATGGTCATCGTTATGTGAAACAAAACTTTCATTTTAAAGGTCTAAGTCCAACCAATATCGAAACCGAGCATAGATTCTACTCTGGGGGAATATGCTTCTTCATTTATAACAATAAAATATTGGGTGGTAGAGTTTAAACGAGGATGTACGAGCTGCCGAAACGAACATCGCTGTGGTCAACCAAATGAGGTGACCACGCAGAAAAGGTAAAGAAAATACACAAAATGGTATTAAATGACCATCGATTGGAAGTGCGCGAGCCAGCAGACATAGTAGGCATCTCAAAAAGTGCTGTACATCGCATATTGACTGAAAATTTGGACATGAGAAAGCTGTGCGCAAGATGGCTGCCGCGTTTGCTCACAATGGCCAAAAACTGCATGGTGAGGATGATTCAATCGAGTGTTTGGTGATGTTTCACAGCAATAAAGCCGAGTTTTTGCATTGATTCAAAACCATGAGTCATCACTTCACACCTGAGACGAAGGAACAGTCAAAACAATGGACTAAAGGGGGATAATTGGCTGCAAAATGCAAAGACAGTTCCATCAGCAGGCAAGGTCATGGCATCAGTTTTTTTAGGATGCTCATTGGATAAATTTTATTGATTATCTTCAAAAAGACAAAAACAATCAACGGCGAGTATTATGCAAACTTATTGGAGCATTTGAGTGATTAAATCAAGAAAAAACGGCCGCATTTGACGAAAAAGAAAGTGTTGTTTCATCAAGACCATGCACCAGTTCAAACATTCATAATCCCGATGGCCAAAATCTATGAATTAAAGTTCGAATTGCTTCCTAAAGCACCCTATTCGCCAGATTTAACTCCCTCTCATTATTTTATTTTTCCAAACATCAAAAAATTGCTCGCTGGTAAAAGATTAGCCGACAATGAAGAGGTGGAATCTGCGGTAGATGGCTATTTTGAGGTACTCGACGGTTCTCACTATAAACAGGGTATCGAAGCTATTGAACAACTCTGGGAGAAGTGTGTCGAGCTGAAAGGAAACTTTGTTCATAAAACACAAAAAAAAATCCCAAATTTGTTGGGTTTTCTTTGTTAGGTCGTGTACTTTTGGGACAACCCTCGTATTTCAATTTTGACACAATAATATTAAAATAGTTTTTTAGGCTAAGTAGTTTTTAAAAAAAAAAAAATTTAATATCACACTTTTAGGAAAGCGATTAGGGATTTTTTGATGAGTGAATGTAACAGTGCCAGTGGCCTGTTTCTCGTTCTCAGATAGAACAACTGTTTTTTTTATATGTCATGATATGTATATGTATGTTTATACCTGTACGAGTATAGATATGTGCACGTTTGCATAATATGTATGTGTGCACCGCATTCGTTGTGCTTGCATGCACACATATTGAAAAAAAAAAGTTATGCACGTATGTTATATCTGTATAGATGTGTGCACCTACGTATATAGTGTGTGCTTACATGCACACATAATGAGAAAAAAAAAGTTATGTACATTTTTATAAACTAATGCTAATTTACTTCTCTTCCACTTTCTATTTTCTACTTTTTTATTATAATGTTTTCCATTTTTAGCATAATTTATACTAAATTTATATATTTACACTAGACTTCATATTTAACACAAAGTAACAGTACTCCATTGGTCACCATGAAACAGGCAGCCGCCTAGTATGGTGATCTTATATATCTACTCTATGTAAATGTCTTAATTATGTATCATGTGTTTTATAAATAAATAAATTAAACCTAAATAACGAACCTATTTTAGGATCGTAGGTTAATATTTTGAATTAAATAAGAGAAGAAAAAAAACTAACTAAATTTTAATTTCAACAAAATAACTATTAAAATTCATTATTTTTCAATTTCGGAAACTGAAATACTTACTTCTCATTATTATCTAACTTCTAAAAAGTGTTTTTGCAATAAAAAGTGTTTATTGAGTGTGTCCCTATTTTGTACATATTTAGGGAGTGGTCAGTTGAGGGAGACCCTTCGAACTCTCCAGCCGGACCCTCTTGACCAATAGTGGGAGGGATGGATTCATATGTCATTCCTGCAGATTCCTTCACACCCCTACTACCTTTTTCCTTCCCAGAACTTCCTCTTCCAGCTTTACTTACCTCCATTTAACATCCCCAAATATTACATAGTAATTATTGTGAAAAATAAATTTATAAAGCATTTTAAACAATTTACAGACACCCTTTACCCATATACCCTTCGATATACTTATTGATTCTCATACTGCTTGTTTCATTTCCAGAAACAAAAGCCTGCCGCCTGCGTAAAGTACAACCTACTGAATGTGCTATGCGCCTATGTGTTCAGCGTGCGTCTCTTCAATGGGGAGCATCGCGCCTTCGTCTCTGAGGCCGCCTCCTGCGCACACTCCATCTGCAGCAACCTCAGCAGCGGAGCCAACTTCCAGGACTCCGAGACAGCCATAGAATCCGTCGTGCAGGAGTGTATCAATGTAAGAAAAAACATTTTTTTTATTTATTTTTTTTTTTTTATTGAGTAAATTTTTTACAATAAGTTTATTTTAATACAATATTACATATTTTATATACTCTCCTAATAAAGCTAGTGCTTGTGTTTAGGAGAGGACAACTTGATAATAACTTTCTTTTTTTTTTTTTTCAAAACCTTATAACAAACTTAAGAACTTAACTTATGAATAGATTTAGACTTAATAACATATAAGATTATAAGGGTAATTAAACAAAAAATATATAGGATGTACATAAAACCTTTGGAATAACAAACAGTCAAAAACATATATAATAAAAGTTAAAATTATATGGTGGGACTACCAAAATATGATTTAATTTTTTTTTTATATTTGTCGTAATTTTTTTCTGTTCGCATATCGGCGGGTAATTGATTAAATAATTTTATTCCTTTATATACATAGTGATTCTGTGCTGTTGTGGTTCGTATGGGTGGTATAGTTAGTCCACCAATAGAAGTATTCCTTATGTTAATATTTAGCAGTGGGGTAATATTTTTTTTAAATATATCTTTGTGTAGCTGAAGTAGTGCTATTTTTTCGTAAATTTTTGTAAGTGGGGGAACAGGGAATTCTTGGAATACGTTTATTGTTGGGTAGTAATACGGTTATTGTTGTGGATCCAACTATTAAACAACCTAGGGTCTCTACCAGAGGCGGCTCTAGGGCTCCAGCTGTGGAAGGTCATTTGAAAAAAAAAGTGATTAATCTTTATTTGATATTGAGAAAAATGCCGATACATTATTATCAATCAATTTAAAGAGAGGTAGGGTCATGAATCCGCAACTCAAATTACATAGGTATTATTTGTAAATTGCAAAGTCGCTACATAATACATGTAGGTACTTGAAGGCACATCATTAAAGAGGGCACTTTTCCATATAGTTGTGCACACCAATAGTACCTAAGTATCCAAAATTTAAAAACAAAATTAGATTAGAAATAATATTCAATGTTTATAAGAAAAACTTTATTTTTATAATTTATTATTTTATAATGTTTTTGTTTTTATGTGTCTTGTTCTCTTTCATATTTTCGTTTAGATTATTATTGTTAACTTATGCTAATAGAAATAATAGGCACCGGTACCTAATACCTATAGTATAAAAAAAATAAAACAAAAATTGTTTTAAATCAAGCTGTTTTCCATGTCTGTTGAAAATTGATCATAATAATATAATAAATAATCTTTGAAAAGATCTACTTCCCAATGTACTACCAAATTAAAATTGAAATGTCGCAAATTACATCAATAACAATGTGAATAATTATTTCAAATCTCTCCCGAACTGTTCAATACAAAAACAACCATTGTTTCATGCGAGACATACGTGCAAAAAGCAAAACCGACCTATGTTTATATCACCATCTCTTTCAACAACACATAACATTCATAATGGTGTCTCCCTCACGGACATAACCCAAGCGTAGTTAGGATTTCTTTACTACCTATGCGGGAGAATATCAACTCCAGGCGAAGACCATAGTGCCATCTCATTTGTTGTATGGCGAGCATAGAGAGAGAAGATCGGGCATTGGCAAAATTGACCCAGGAAATACTGTGTGAATGGGAGCTTCCATTTTATGCAATAGATGTCACTGCTCGTCGCGTCGCCGCTAGCCTGCCGTTATTTCGCCATTCATTTCAAATAAACAATTCGATGCTTTGAGCAGTTTTATCCGTAAAAATGTATTATTATATCTTATAATTTTGGGGGGTCAAACACCCATTGTCCTAAGGGGAGAGCCGCCACTGGTCTCTACCCATCTGAAGACGTAGACTACACTAAACTGGTGAATCTGCATCGTATTTGAAGTCAATTTTGCGGTATCTTTTTTTATTTGAGTTTTCGTTTTTAAATTGAAAGACGGGTATGGGTACTTATTGTGTGACTTTGCAGGGTTCATGGAGTGAGGTTTTTCCGGGTCTTGGTGGTAGATGCATCTGCCCACCAGCTGCGTGGCAGGCCGGATCGGGAGATATTAGTTGAAGGAAACCTTTTGACCTCTCCAGCAGGACTCTCTCGGAATATCGCCTTGCACCGCAGTGTGAGGAATGAATTCATGCGTCCATGTGCACTCCTAGACACAATGACCCCTAGATTCCTACCCACCCCTTATACCTTTTTCCTTCCCAGAACTTCACCTCCTTCCTTTCCTCAAAAGATCCACCCCACAGCATCCCCAAAGATGTTTAAGGGCCTGACGGGAATTATTTTCCTCAGAGCATCCTAATGTAAAAAAAAATTAAATCAAGTCTGAAGTTAAAATTTTTTAGGTCAAATTTGAAAAAAAAACTGTCGCTAGGGGGTTAATATCAGATGTTAAATGCGTTGAAGCGTAGACCTGGCTTCAATCGTTTTTTTTAACTCTTTGGGTGACATAAAAAAGGAATAAAGTAAAAAAATAAAAATTAAATCGATATGCTAGGAAAAACTGGGAAACTTTGTCAATAACGGAACGGTAAAATAAAACTCTTAAAACAAAATGTTTAGAAATTTTTACACACTTAATAAAGCCCAAAATATAATAAATAAATACAAAAAAAAAACAAAAATTTCTGTATTCCTCTTTCCAAGATTTAAATTTTTATTTATTTATTTTCAGAACCCATCCATCATGAGCGACGCAGAAACTAAGAGTACCATGCTGCACGACCTGAAATGTCTGCTAAACGGTCCAGAAGACTGCAACAGAATATTCTACATGAGTTGCGCATTATCAGATCTCCACGCTCTCTTCACAGACCTCAAGAAGTCAAACAAAGGGTCCAACGGCCATGTTAATGATAGAAAAACTATGGGAGAATTCTCCCAACGTTTTGTAGATCACAATCTTATGAATTTACCAACCATTGCCAAAGATAAAATAAATGCTAACTTAAGGAAAATAGAGTATTATCTGTCATACTTGAAAGATTATAGTAGCGAGGTTAGATTTGATTTAGTGTTTTAAAAATATAATTAACCTTTTGGGCTAATTTGTTTGCTTTTAAGAACAACACATATAGGTCTCATAGAAACCGTTGTGTCTCCCTTTCTATCATGGTAAAAAATATGATCTAAAAGGAATTAATAAAAAATATCACGATTTCTATTCAAATAACGTTAACCACAAAATTAATAAAAACAGAGTGTGCAATTCACATCTGGTAGTAGTGAAACCTTAAAAAAACTAAAGTAGACAAGAGTGGGGAGGCTACGAAGCACCGCACAAAGTGGGGACTGATTATTCTATCTCATTCTCTTGCAGGCTAAATCCTATAGATGTATGCGTTTGTCTCTTTTGAGTGTCGCTATTTTTCGTTTCATCGAGTTTCAAATCACAACGGTGCTAAAGAGTATTCACTTCAAAAAAATAAATATATACGTTTTGAATGACCATAAGAAGTGATTAATTTTTGGGTTTTTATGCCATTGGATTATGTTGCATTTTCTCCTTCATTAGCCAACGTTTTGGACATCATTGAATAAACCTTGTCGCTGAGAAATTTGGGAAACAATATATTTTATGAAATTTAACATTGGTCTTACTCCCCCGAATACTGAGCGAACGGGTCAGTCAGACTGATAATACATAAAATCATCAAAGTTTTGTAGTCCCCATTTTTCTGCATTAGAAGAAAATACTCCATGTCCATGTCTCTACGTTTTGTTATTTTAAAAAATACATCGTCTAGTTTGTATACTGGACGTCTGTTGATGGCGTTCAAACCAGGCAATTTTAACTGGTTGTACGCCGTTTTTAACTTCTACCGCATGTGAATTGCACACTCTGAATTTTTTTTAAATGTCACTGGAGATCATTACTATTTTTTTACTCTAAATACGAACAGAAATTGGTTGCTAAAGAAAAAACTGAAAGTGTAGTTCTTGATGCATCTGTATATTTAATTTAATATAGTATGATATTATGATATGTTAAATCTCTGTATAGTATATTGCTTCTAATATTATACTACCCAAGCTTGGAAATAAATTAAACCCTGAAGGTGACAAATGTCTCAATAAATTTTGTCGTTTCATTAAATACAAAGTGATTTTATTTTCTGTGTAGTGCCACACCACGAAGTATTGCTCTCTTCAAAAAAAATATATATAGTCAATTAAGAATAGAAAATATTAAAAATGGAACTACAAAATTTGTTGGCTGACAACACCAATTTAATTGTAAAATATTATTTTGAAGTGCAATGACACTGAAAATATAGAACACTGTACACAAAATTTAAAAAAACATTTTTTTGTTCTTAAAAAATTAAAATCGAAGAAGCACTGTTTTTAAGGTACCTACTTCTTCTTCTTCTTCTTCGATGGCGCTTCAGCCTATATCGAGCTTTGGCCTCCTGCAACAGTCGCCTCCAACTCCTCCTGTCCTCAGCGGCTGACTTCCAATTTCGTACCTGGAGAAGCTGTGCTGCATCCCTTCTTACCTCGTCTTCCCACCTCAGTCTGAGTCTTCCCACTTTTCTCTTTCCACCTGGGTGTCCAGTCAAAATTCTTTTTGGGACCCTTCTATCCGGCATTCTCTGTACATGCCCAGCCCATCTCAGTCTGAGGAGTCTCATATGTGCTGAGATGCTAGGGGCCTTATAAATATCATACAATTCTGTATTGTGCCGGATGCGCCACTGTTCACCCTCTTTCACGGGTCCACATATTCTTCTCAGCACATTTCTTTCAAAAGTATCCAGCATTTCAGCCATCTTTACCGTCAGTGTCAGCGCCTCACATCCATATGCCAATACAGTTCTAACAATGGTCTTATATATGGTTATTTTGGTTTTTCTGTGGACACTACGTGACTTAAACACTGGCAGCAAAGAGAAATATGTTTTGTTGGCTGCTGTGATTCTCCTTCTGATTTCTGCTGGATCCTCATTGTTCTCTGTCAGACTAGAGCCCAGGTAGGTGAATTGATCGACCACTTCGTATGAGTAATTGTCTTTAAATTGTGCACTACTTCTTCTTCTGCGTGAAGGGTTCCTGCTCTGTACCATCATTTTCGTTTTGTCAACATTAACCCGCAGTCCTACTTCCCGTGCCGCTGTTTCTAAAGGGTGGCTGAAATTGATCTTCCGACAATGTTAATGTCATCCGCATATCCGACAACTTGACTGCTCTTGAAACAGGTACCTACTTAAAGACATAAATTTAATTAAATGTTTAAAAAAGTGATTTGCTTTAATTAAATTTATAAATTTGAATTTAACAGTAGATATAAAGGAAGAATCAGTAATGGTGAGTTTAGTTACACTACTTTTTGGTCTCCTGCTATTCAACGGGTTAAAACAGAGAAGAGCCCCTTTTGGCGAATCTTATGATGGTTTTTCCAAGTGGTTTCCGTTTAATATGGGCCATCAATATGTATTTATTTTCACCTTTTTTCACGTTTAAAATGAAAACATTCTAATATTAAGGTATATCTATTTGAAATACGAAAATCTAAAAGGTAATTTTATCTGGTTTTAAAAAAATATCTATTTGTTTTTACGACATCTTGAAAAAGAAGAAATTTATACTTAGCACATTTAAAAAATGTTGGAAATTTACCCAAATTCGATGAGAATAAAATATAAAATAACCACATTTTTTTCTGGCAGTTATAGCTTCTAGTTATATAATATAGTACACGCCAAACTTTAAGATCGACCTGAACATGGTACGATTCATTCTCGCGCAGTTACTGACTCTACAATGAACGTAAGCAAAAGATGCGTAAACACATACGTGTGACGGAGAAAGCCGTGGTCGGGGGAGCATGCCACTTTTTTTACCTTAAACTCGCCTATTACGACTATTTCGATCAATGTCAGGCTGGGCTTAAAGTTTAGCGTGTATTATATCATTGAACTTATGTTGCGATTGAATAAATGAGGCGTGTTGAAACAAAGACGGCAATCTCGAATTATTTTCATTTTGATACGCAAAAAATTTATGTTTAGTTCTTTTGCCTTACTATGAACAATAAAGCTAATTAATGATTTTTTTAATTGATGTTTTTCCATTATTTACACTCTGTTTACATTTTATTGCGATTAAATGGTAAATTATTTAGTTATCTTAAATTAGTAAATGGAGCTTTCTGTTTTTGTTTCGTACCTTGCAATACCCTAGCGGAGATTGGCGTTTTTGTTTCGTACCTTGCAATACCTTAATGGAGTGCGGTTTTTGTTTCGTACCTTTCAATACCCTAATGGAGATTACGGTTTTTGTTTCGTACCTTTCAATACCCTAATGGAGATTGCAGTTTTTGTTTCGTACCTTGCAATACCCTATAGTTCAGGCAACGAAGACAAAAAAAAACATCAAATAGCGGAAATAATTCGTGTAGAAGCCAATTTTGGCATAGTTGTAGAGGAAGGTATCCTTAACAACATACTAAAAATATCGGGTGGTGGGGGTGGAGCTAAGTGGGGAGGGGGGTTGAAAGGTCCCTTTTTTCAGTTTTTCATTAATAATTCAAAATCTTCTGCCTCTAGCGAAAATGTCTATGATCTAAATAATCTACATAAAATAATCTACAAAAAAGGTTCTATACTCTTTTTTGCTAGGATTAATACTTAAGGAGATACGAAGGGGAGAAAATGTAAAATTTAAAAAAAAAATGTTTTCATTGATAAAAATGAAATGTCTGTAGCCAATAATGAAATGTTTATTATTAAAAATGAAGTAATTATTGTTTAAGAATGTATCTTGAAAATTAAATTTCATCGAAATTCTTGGAATGTCTGGGCTCCCCCCCTCCTAGACCTACCATCTGAGTGCCAGGTAGTCCTTACTCCAAAACAAAGTTGAAGAGAATGTTTCTTTGGTGTCAGCTTTGACGAAATTTAAGAATCATTCGGAATCCCTCAAGGATAATGGGCCTACCACTGCTTTGTGGGTTCAGTACTTCCACATCGTTACCCTGATAATGACCATCTTCCTTTTCCAAAGCTTGATTGGCTAATGTCGCTGTCAGCGGGCATCCTGGGAAATTCCAAAATAAACTACCACCAAGCCCTGAATATTGGAATCAAAACTATGCAAAGTTTCATTGGCAGCAAATTTGGTGACATGAAGTATTCTAGAAAGAATGTGGTTTTGTCAATAGCCAGTATGAGCAGCACCATTAAAAATGGTGAGAAATTCACTATTAACCCTCTGAAATTTTTTCAAAGAACAGCAGAGCTTTTAACATACGAATTAACTCCATACCCCCTGGCTCTGTTCGGTGAGAGCGGAACGAGAAAAGGAAAAAATCATCCCTTTACGATGTTTTGCCAGTAGAGGACAGCTCAATTGTCGATCTAACCCAGATTACCGACGTGATAGATGGTGGTTCCTTCTACACCGCATGAAATTGAAACGGTCCTAAATTTGCCATTTAACATTACGCTAAAAATTGTACAGTGGTTTTTGATGGTTATAGTGATGTCAACAGCACAAAACGAGCGGAGCAGAAGCGAAGAGGGCTGACAAAAACTTCTGTTGACATCAACTTTCATGAAAACACGAACATCACAGTTCAACAAGAGCATTTTCTTGCTAATGAAAGGAACAAAACAAGACTGATTTACTTGCTCAGCGAGAAAATGACAGCAGCCTGAATTTTTTTTTTTTTTTTAAACTTTATTTATTCACATTTCTTTGTAAATATAATGTATAATAGCAAATATTATAATATAATAACATAATATATAATAACAATTAGTTTGAACAAGAAATGAAAACCCACTAAGGCACTGCCTGAGTGTGGGTAATATTAAAACAAAATACTATATTTCCAAGTACCCAAAGTATAAAGTAGACTTTACAAAAAACATATAAAATATAAAGTTAGTATAAAAAGCTAAAAGTTAGTATTACATAGGTAGAATAAGTGAAACAGGTTTTTTCAACTATTATAAAAATAAAATTTAAAATGTGGAGAAAAACATACTGATTTTTAATTATAATTTTTTTTTTTAGTTATTATAAAAAACAACAATTATTATTGAAACAACTGTTGCTACAGGGGATGCTGACAGCACTATTGTGAGGTGATGGTTGGATAAAGCTCCTGTACATTCAACTATAGTAATAGTTGGGGAAGATGTGGACTTGATAGTTCTCCTCATTGGATTGGCACCACAATCGATCAATATGTAGGTACTTCATGAAGCCAGGCCGTGGGAATGTGGAGACCAAATTGTTTTCGGTGCGACATCTTCAACAGCTTCCAATCGCCAAAAGGATTCTCCTTCTTCATAGCTTCTCCGGATGCGATACATGGAAAGAGTAAAGTGGGAATCGCTAAGTTCTTCACAGAAAATCCTGTCCTCACCCATGACATCTCAGCAATATTCACAGATCCCTCAGCATCACCTGAGGATATTGAACAGGCTGGCGAGAAGCTTTTTTTGGCTGTATATAAGGCGCCTGCTCATCAAGACAATCTGAATGAACATCGTTACACTTCCTCCCACCAGGGGAGCTTCAAAGCAACACTCACTGTATATCTACAGGTAAATCCATTTACATATCGTTTTAAATACTGCTTTCTTTAAATTACAAATATTAATTTGTGATGAATTCTTACGTTGGTCTCATTACTTTCTTACAGATACAACAGAGACTCGGCAACCCCCTACCACCCATTCAATGGGGTTGGGTCAAGGGAGAAGATGGGATCCTTAACCCAGTTAACACGAACGACCCTATGGCACCCGATTCCGTTTTGAACATGATCTTTTGCCGATGCACGACTGAGTGTGGGATGCGCTGCGGTTGCCTGCGCTCCGGTGCCTGCGGCTGCCTTGGCTCATGTATGAACGGATCCCCCATTGAAGATAGCATGGATGATGATGAAAGATTAGATTTCGACGAAATTTAATGTTCAAGATACATCCTTAAACACTATTTTTTTTTTCATTTTTAACAATAAACATTTCATTATTGACTAAAAAAATGTCATTTTTAACAATAAAAACATTTTTTTTTAAATTTTACATTTCCCCCCCTTTGTATCTCCTTAAGTATTGATCCTAGTAAAAAAAAGTATAAAACCTTTTTTGTAGAGAATTTTATGTAGATTATTTAGCACATACTAGAGGCAGTAGATTTTGAGTTATTAATGAAAAACTGAAAAAAAGGGACCTTTAACCCCCCCCCCCCCCACTTAGCTCCACCCCCACCACCCGATATTTTTAGTATGTTGTTAAAGACACCTTCCTCTACAACTATGCCAAAATTGGCTTCTACACGAATTATTTCCTATATTTTTCCTTCGTTGCCTGGACTACTAGTGGAGTCCCTTGCAATACCCAGTGGAGATTGCCGTTTTTGTTTCGTACCTTGCAATACCCTAGTGGAGATTGCCGTTTTTGTTTCGTACCTAATGGAGATTGCGGTTTTTTGTTTCGTACCTTGCAATACCCTAATGGAGATTGCCGTTTTGTTTCGTACCTTGCAATACCCTAGTGGAGATTGCCGTTTTTGTTTCGTAACTAGCATTACCCTAATGGAGATTACGTTTTTGTTTCCTACCTTGCAATACCTAATGGAGATTGCGGTTTTTGTTTCGTACCTTTCAATACCCTAATTAAGATTACGGTTTTTGTTTCGTACCTTTAAATACTCTAATGGAAATTGCTGTTTTTGTTGCAGAACTAAATAAATTTATTTAAAATTAATGGGACGCTGTCATTTATGCTCCGAACCCTTTGCAGCTGTCGATAGTATTTTTGTTTCTCTATCCATCGCCATATCTAACTCATTTTAGAACAATGGTTGAGATTGCCGTCTTTGTTACGCCTTGTATGTTTTTATTATCACATTCAGATGTGTTGGTCATTTTGCAATTGTGTAGGCGTCATAAGTGGATATATCACACTTTATTAGCAGGTCGAGGTTATTAGCTTATTGCTTATTGATCTCCATGTTGTTGTTCGAAACCAGAATCTCAAAAAGGTAGACGGTAGCAAACTCAATAAACATCTCTGTTTGTATTTATTGTATTCGTGTATTTATTAGTTTTAAGTCTACCAAATTCTAAACACCTACGTATTAAAATGCGACTTTAAACAAAATTCAATCGAAATTTTTAGATACGAGTAAATAAGCAGCCAGCTAATAATATAATGTACCTAACTAACTAAAATAAACAAAAAAATACAAGTGTGCAGTTCAAACGCGGCAGAAATGAAACCTTCAGAAAACTAAAGTAGAAAAGAGTGGGGAGGCTATGAAGCACCGCACAAAGAAGAGACCGATTATTCGATTTCATTCTTTCGCAGGCTAAATCCTTATATGTGCGTGTTTGTCTGTTTTTAGTGTCGCTTTTTCGTTTCATAGTGTTTCAAATCACAACGGTGCTAAAGAAGTTTTCACTTCAAAAAGTATAATTTTTAAATACCTACGTCAGATTTTTGAGGATGCTGTCAGTATCGCCCTGGTGAAGACCACCATTCAGTGCTTCGTAGCCTACCCACTCTTGTCTACTTTAGTTTTCTGAACATTTCACCTCTACCACGTGTGAACTGCACACTTGTATTTTTTTCTACTAATTTATTGACAGTATAATAATCGGAATTATTAATGAGTAAGTGTGGAGTCTTCCAGTGTAGGTTGAAATTATTGAAGAAAAGCCGGCTAGATATTTCTTCTTGAGGCGTGATGTAACTATTAAGCGACTACTGTATAATGTCATGTTGAATTATACCAGTCCCAGCAAGGGGTCGTACGTGACGTCACCGTTATAGTATCCTCTTTCTTTTTCCTTTTCGTACAAGAAGCGTGAGAAGGAAGAGGACGATCGTCGATGACATACTCGTGAGCTCTCGTTGGGATTAGTATATTACTGAATATTTTCACGTACGTTGTACTAAACATTACAATAGCGTAATATATTCATATTACCTACTTTAGTATTCATTTGTAGGTATTTCGGATGTTTCATACAAATCTTAATTTTGGATTTGAGACCAAAACGAAAATTTCCAACCAAACTAAATAATTATTTTTGTTTTCAAAAGGTATAGCAAATATCTAGTACCTACCTATGGATATGAG
This sequence comes from Limnephilus lunatus, assembly GCA_917563855.2. Classification (NCBI taxonomy): domain Eukaryota; kingdom Metazoa; phylum Arthropoda; class Insecta; order Trichoptera; family Limnephilidae; genus Limnephilus; species Limnephilus lunatus. Next base: position 28,102,595 of record OU830600.1, on the reverse strand, counting down.
CTACTTTATAATTTTTTTTGCTTTAAATTATAACACATAGGTCATTAAATATTTTAATGTTTCATATTCAGATCTGGTCACCAAACATGGCTAAAGCCATTACAAGCAACGTTTTAATTCTGAATGGTGGTCTTACACTAGGGCGATACTGAGAGTATCTTCCACTCTGGAACGTGCCGCAAATGAACAATATATTAATTTAAATAAATAAATAATCTATTCTATTTGGAATGTAAGTAGGTATATTGTATTGAAGGAAGGGTAAATGCAGGTATCCCCATTAATAAAGTCGTTTAAGGAAGCGAAGCTAGCAGTTCACAATGAAGTGCTGGTACCTACCCTGATGTATGATAGTGAGGCATTAAACTGGCAGAGGAAGGATAAAATTAAACTGAATGATGTAGAAATGAGATCTCTTAGGCGTATATGTGAAAAATAATCATGTATGACCGTGTGAGAAAATTTGGAGATCCACAAAGATGCAAGGCTGATATAATCGTAATGAGTAAGATTAAGATATGGATGCTTAGATGGTTTGGGCATTTAGAGCGAATGTATGACTGATAATGAAACAAGGACAGCATGTGTATCATGACAGAGCTGTGTGGCGGTCTATTTTCTCTGCCTACCCCTGTGGTGGAGCGGGAGATGATAACTTTTGAACGAAATCGTAAATAATTTATTTAAACAAATCACGTTGTAATAATATTGTCTATGAAAAGATTTTTTTTTTTTTTTTTTTTAAATCATGTATATTATCGAGGCTTCTGACTCACACAATGTTGTCATTTTTTGCCTCATCTGTTTTTAAATTATAATATTATCTATAATCTCTAATGATCTTTAAAAGGTGCTTAGTCCTTTTATATTCATTTTGTATAAAAATTCACTTTCAAATATTTTCCAGTTTACATGATCTAATAAATTTCATTATTCTCGATATGGCATGAAACTCGGTTGAGGCTATTAAATTCTGAACTTCCGATGGGTTCGAGGTCATTAATATTGTCACTCTCTGTCGTTCATATTTAATGCACTTTGATAATGTGTGCTCCACATCTTCAATTTGTTCACATATCGAGCACATTGGAGAATCAGAGAGGCCTATCAAACACAATATTCTTCCCATTAGTGCATGTCCGGATCTTAATCTAAAAATGATTCTCATTTCTGATCTTTTCAGATTAACCTCAGTGAACCATGGTCTTTTAAACGGTTCATTTTGGAGCTTTCTGTACCATATTCCCTTATTGGTAGACAATGTTTCAAAATGATTATTCCACATATTATTATATATGGAATTTATCTTTTGGGAGTAATCTTCAGCGTCTGGCGTCCAGTCGTAGATGCTTCCATTCACACATGCTTCGTTTGCCAACAAATCCGCCTCTTCATTCCCATGTATTCCTACATGAGATGGAATCCATTGCAAACATATGGACACATCTTTCTGCTGTAGCCGCCTTATTTTTTCAACAATATTGTAGCCTATTTTCCTACAGGGAACTCCTTTCGGGATACTTTTAATATGTTGAAGTGCACTTTTAGAATCGCTTAATATTACAACTTGTTTCCACTTATTTTTAATTGCATATTCTACTGCTTCTTTGATTGCTATCAATTCTGCATTCATAATAGTGCAATTTGTATTCAATTTTATTTGATGGGAAAAATTATTTGGCATTGAAATGAAAGCTGCTCCAACTTGGTCTGATTTTTTTGATCCATCAGTGAAGATCTGGCTGAATCCAGAATATTTTTTAGTTAGCATATCGCTTACCATATTACTAATTTCATTTGGTAAGAGTAGTCTTTTGGGGGAATTAAAATTGTCAATCTCAACTGAAATACATTCCAAATTAAGTGCTCCTACCCAGGTTTCAAAGGAGTACATATCTAGACATTTATTTTTATTTATTTTCCAATCAATTGTTTCCGAACAAATTTTAATCAACATTGGTAATTTTTTATTGTTCCAGAATCTGTTTTGTATCAAGGATTTAAGTTTGAGAACCTCTAAAACTAGTGGATTATTTTCAATGGATACAGCTCTAAGCCAAAATCTTGCAGCTAGTTTCCAAGTTCTTATATGCAAAGGAGGGGCACTCATTTCACTTTGTAAAACATGCACTGGAGTTGAGTTCAGGAAACCTCCACATATTCTTAAAGCTCGTGATTGTATTCTCTCTAATTTTTCGAGATTGCTTTTGGCAGAGTTGTAAAAAAGTATACTGCCATAGTCTAATCGACTTCTTATAAGAGAAGTATACAATCTTCTCATGTGAAGAGGATGAATTCCCCAGCTTTTTCCTGACAACACTTTCAAAATATTCATTGGCTGATTCATTTTTAAATAGGTGTTATTTATATGTTTATTCCAAGCGAGTCTGTAATCCAACCATACCCCGAGGAACTTATGTTCATCTACTCGTTCTATAAGTACATCATTTATTTTTATATTCAGGTTATTTCGTCGCTTTCCTTTTGCAAATATACATATTTTTGTCTTATTTTCCGATATTTCAAGACCTTTTATTTTAAGAGCATTCTGTAATTCCAACAGAGCTTTTTGAATAATGTTTTCGCATGTTTTTACTTTTGAGCTTGAATAATAAATACCAAAATCGTCAATGTACTGTACGCGTTTCACTTGGGGATAGTTTCCTATACCGGAAGTTCCAATATTGAATAAGAGGGCAGACATGGGATCTCCTTGTGGTAGTCCTCTCGTGCACATTTGTTCAGCGAATATGTTAGGTTCCTTAATAATAATCATTCTTTGTTTCAAATATTCCCAGATATATTTTATAACTTTCCCTTTGATACCTTTGGAAATAAGAACTTTAATGACCTCTTCGATCTTTATATTATTGTATGCATCTTTAATGTCTACAAAAGCAGCAAGGGTAACGGCGTTGGTTGTTTGGGCAACTTGGATCTCTGTAACCATTCTTCCCAGATTATCCATTGTTGACAGTTTTCTTCTCGATCCTATTGTAGACTTATCAAATAAGAAATTATTTTCTAAATACCACTCCAATCGCCTTGTAATTATAGTGTTGAAAGTTTTGCAAAGACATGAAATTAATGAAATTGGTCTTATAGAGGTCATGAGCTTTGGATCTCTTCCGGGTTTAATTATAGGAATAATTTGTACCTGTTTCCATTGTATTGGTATAGTGGAAGTTCGCAAAATTAGATTAAATATATCTACAATAATTAATTGGCAAGAAGTAGGTAAATTTTTTATCATTGAGTAGGATATCAGATCTATTCCTGGGGAGGTATCTTTGGATTTTAATACTGATTTTAATTCAGAAGCTGTTATCGGTTTGTGAATACCAGTAGTCTCCGAGGTTTCTTCTTCGGTCCACACATGTTCGATTAAATTTTCGTTTGGAGCTAGATATTGTAGATATTGTAGCGCCGATTCGCTGTTCTCAAAGATATTTGGACGAGAAGATCCTATTCCCTTATACCATTTCATTTTCTTCCACATATCAGAATAGGTTGTATTAGTATCGACAGAATCACAAAATTTTTGCCATCCTTCCCTTTTTGCTTTTCTTACTATTCGTCTGGTACTGGATTCCTTGCGCTTTAATTCTATATAATTGTCAATATTAACATTTTTCCGTAAATGAGTCAGCGCTAATCTTCTTTCAGCTATAGCTTTAGAGACTTCTTGATTCCACCATGGTTTTGGTTTGAATGCTTTATTTTTAGATTTCTTAAAGAATGGAATACTTTCATCTGCACTTTTGTTCAGAACATCTTCTAATTTGTTATAATATTCTTGAACTGACAATTTTTCTTCAGGAAAATTTTGTATGAATTTATCTACAGTGGATTTGTATTTGTTCCAGTCAGCTTTTTTGAAATTTCTTTTCATAATTGGTTCATAATTACAATCGGTTTTTTCTAAAGTGATAATAATTGGTAAATGATCACTACCCATCGTATCTGTGTCTATCCTCCAAGTACAAGTTAGTACAAGCTCAGAAGATACCAGGGTAATATCCGGGCTCGAACTCCTTTGTCCGGGATGTCCTATTCTTGTTACGTCACCGTTATTGACAATAATAAGGTTTGAATCTTGGCAGGCTTCTGCAATAAGATCTCCCCTCAAATCTCGTATAGCTCTATCCCATAGTGGATTATGGGCATTGAAATCACCGCCTAGTAGGGCTCCTGGTCCCATCTGGTCAAAAACTTTCCTCCATGTTTGAATTGTGATATTTATATTACTAGGACAATATATCACATTGACAGATTTCAGATTTCCGGCATTTAATAGTTTAACACTGCACAATTCTAATTCACAGGTCGTGGTGATGTCTAGGGTTCGTTCAATTGATTGTAAACTTTTATGGATTAAGATTGCAACTCCTCCATATCCATCGGCTCTGTCTCGTCTATATGTTGTATAGTCTTTAAATCTTAAAATGTAAGGAAATTGAAGCCACGTTTCGGAGATAAGAGCAATTTTGATATGTTGCTTTTGTAAATATATTTCTAAATCGGGTTTTTTAAAGTGCAAACTCCGAGCATTCCATTGTAATATATTAAGATTATTCTTATCCATTGTTCGTCGTAAAGATTGATTTTAAAATTTCATTTAAGCCGCCTTCCTTAATAATTCCCATGATGGTGTCTATAAGTCTATTAACTGCTAATTTCACAAGACTTTCCCAATTTTCTCCATTCATAAATGTTGTTAATATTTCTCGAGCAATGTTAACATTAATGTTGTCTTTAGGATTAATCTGAGTTTCACCAGTGTTAGTCTGATTTCCTTTAAGTTTTTCAGCATAACTGCTTTCTCCACTTGATTTCGACACATTTTCTTTATCTGAATTAGTCTTCTTTCCTGTTTTTACATTTTCTTTTTCTTTTAAGTTAGGTTTTTTCTTATCTACAAGTATTTTCGCTTGTTTATATGTAACTTTTTTTTTTGCCATTTTTGGGTTATCTCTTTCTCGTTCTTCCACTTTGGACAATTAATGTCGTTAGCCGGATGATCTCCTCCGCAGTTGACACACTTAGCTGCCTTGTCACAGGTCTCATGTTGTTCATCACACTTAGGGCACAACTTTTTTTCTTTTTTACCACAGTTTTGAGCAATATGCCCATATCTCCAACAACTATAACATTGCATAACTCTAAATATATAGGGTTCTACTCCAAATTTGACCCCATATATAGAGACATACGATGGGATCTCTTTCCCAACAAATTTTAGACTCACAGTTGTCGTAAGCGTGAGTTGTCCTTCTTTTCCTTTTTTGGAGAGCCGCTTTATGCTAACCACATTGTTATCACTTTTAATCACTTCCATGATCTCCTCATTAGTGACATCAAGATCTAAACGTCTGATGACACCAAAAGTATATTCAATGTTCTTTTTTATTGTCACTTCCCATTTCTTTAGAATAAAAATCGAATTTTTTATGGCTTTTTCAGCTTCCAAATTATTTGGGAACGTAATTTCAATTTTAGTTCCGGATATTACTTTAATTTTTTCAATTTTCATTCCGGATTTAAAAAGAATTTTAGCCATACCCAATTTACCAGGTAAGTTTTCTCCTTGAATTATAACAATTCCTTTCTTTTCTTTAATTTCTTCATTTTTTGTTTCACTTGTCTCCGAGTTCATCCTTGATCTTTTACCGGATCGTGTAACGGTTTGCCACACCCCAGCAGACTCATCATTTGGAGCACTTGCTATTTCCATTTCTTCATTTATCACTATTTTGGGCGATAGTGGGTACGCCATTTTAATAATGGAACCAGCGCCGTCTGGTCCTGTTCTATCCTTTATTTTACAATAATTAACACGTATAAACACATATAAACACAAATAAACTGTAAATTAGATGGGAGCAAATCTCGAAAATGTGCTGTCAAAACTGATGTTATTGTTGCAATGCTATGAAAAGATTTCAACGCTTGGTTGTCAAAGCAGCCTTTTACTAGATTTCATCGGAATGGGAAACATTAAAAAATATATAATATGTAAAATATGTTATTCCCAGTGATGCTTTAAATTTTTATTCAAGTGGCCTTACAACCCTGTTTCGCCCGTTATTTTAAAACTTTTAAATATTCATTCAGTTATATTTTGGTTCTGATATGAGATGCATAATCATTACGAAATGTTGGCTAAAGAAGGAAGTAGAGCAACACGGCATAATACCATAAAAATAAATCAATACAACAGTATCCTTAGATCTTAGATGAATGACGGTCTCAGTTTATTATTATGTATGAAGGAAGGCTTTTTCCCAAATAACCTTTCTTATGAATATTCCAAAAATAATGTAGGTAACCAATAATACATATTTGAGATAAATAAATAATGGGAGGGATGAATTTCGACGTCCGTCACTCTTGGACTCACTGACTCCCAGATTTCTACCCACCTCTTCATTCCCAGATCATCCTCTCCTTTCTATTCTTAAAAAACCCTCCACACAGCATCCTTAAAGATGAAATAGGCCCTGACAAAAATTGTTTTCATCCTGTGTAGAGCTAATGTAAAAACTAAAAATAATGATAGTCCAGAATAGCCTGCATTGATAAGCTTTCGAATTCCACTGCGTAATACTACAAGTCGGGATTTTTTTACATTAACTTACATAGAAGCCCCTGAGGAAAATACTTCCATCATAGCCAATGCCATCTTTAGGGATGCTGTGTCAAGGGTCTTTTTAGGAAAGGACCGAGAGAAATGGGAAGGAAAAATGTATGAGGGGTGGGTAGGAATCCGTGGGTCAGTGTATCCAAAATATAAGGATATATGAATTTATCCCTCCTACTGCGGTGCAAGGCGATGTTCTGAAGAGGTCCAAAGTCCTCAACCAGTCTCTCCTGATCTGGCTTGCCACACAATTGGTAGGTATACGCATCCGCCACCAAGATCCAGACAAACCTCACCCCATGAACCCGGGCAACCCTGCTCACCAAACATAGCGAACCACCTGGTGTGACCTATGGTAGAGGTGTTGGTTATCCAATAAATGGTTCCCGGGGCGGCGGTACCCATACTCGCCCCCTAAAATAAGATTTATTTCAGTGCAGATATTCTGCGACTAACTACCATATTATTATAAACTTGTAAAGAACGTAAAGAAGTCCAGAATACTAATGGAGGGAAATAATTATGCCGAGTCAGTAGACATCTTCAATTTATCACTAAATAAATACAAAAGATTGTTAATGGGACATTTTCGTTATCTATACAAAAAAAATGATATTTTTTATTATTCATAATTATGTGAAAGCCCCAAAAAGAGCGTCAATAATTAAATAAATAAAAAATTGCTTTTAGAATGGAAGAAAATGTGGGAAAACGATTTTCTGAAACTAATCGGCTCAAAGTAAAAAACCTACGGAAGTATTAGGTAAAAGCTTCAATTTAATTAACTTCGCTTCGATATCAATCAATCAATAAACACTGAGAGAAAACTCTTGAATCGTGAACCCTGACCTCACGAAATTAACACGGAACACATTTACAGATAGCATTAAATTATCTGGAATATCTAAGTTAACATTGCTTTTATTCATGACCTATAAGCAGTACCGGATTATCCCTAAGGCAGAGTAGGCAACTGCCTAGGGGCCCCGCATCGGCTGGGGGCCCCGCGCCCCAAGAAAAAATAACTTGCGTCAACGGTTCGACTCACAATTAGTGAGCAACACCGGCACACTTTTGGAAAAAGTCAGTTTTCAAGATGTTTTAAATATTTTAATTTTTTATTACGAACATTTATAGGTTAATAACATTACAAGCATTTAAGAAAACAACAAATTGTAATAATTAGGTTATAACCCAATAACAATTAATAATTAAAACAAATATTTAAACATAGTTGTATTTTACTTTACTTTCCTTCGTATCAATGGGGATATGATTATAGGTGCCGTGTGTGGTTTATATTGGCATTTGTTTTGGTTTTTTTTTTGCTTCTATTTCTAATGTTTAAAATATAAATGTTGTACAAGCTTTAGTGCGAACTACCTATCTGCTTGCTACAATTCTTTGTTTCTCTTCATACTAAGGTTGTCTGGTAGAGATCACTTTAGTGATAAGACCGCTCATTGTACTATTGTATTCGTTTCATTTTTTTATTTAATGGGGGTGAAGGCATACCCTCGAAAATGTAGTAAAAACAGATTAATTATGAATAAAATTACGTTGTGGTAGAAAAAAAAAGGTTTGGAAGTTATAAAAGGGTAAAGTGCGGAGGCGGACTAATCCCGTCAGAGGCCCGGGGTGGAAAAACTGGATGAACTGCTCCCCCCCCCCTAGTTTAAGAAGTTGATGTAATTTTACAAGCTTTTTCTTCAGTTCACACGGGCCTCTGACTCTGGGGGGCCTCCAAACGCCTCCATGTTCCTTTGATCAAATCCTAAACAAGGCTTTAAGGCACCAGGACACTGTAAAAAAATTGTCATTTTTAAAATTATATTTCTGAAGATGCATTTGTTAATAATGCTCTCACCAAATGTTTTAAGGAAATTCGCAAAATTGACGGAGATACCTACAGCATATTATATGAAACCATTTTAAACAGTTTGTACGTTGAATTAACGTTCAGCAAAACTTTGAACGCGTTTTTCTCGAAAATGCTTTTTTCAATATGGTTGACAACATATTAGAAAAACTATACGTCCGATTTGCATGTACTAAATCTTAAACTGTTAGTAAATCCAGTCAGTATGGCACCACTTAGGGATATTTTTTAAACGGGCCCCCTTCTATTTTTTTTTATGAACAAAGAAAATTTTCCATAAAAAATCGAAATTAAAATTCGTTGGTCCGCCATTTTTCCTTATTTTTAAACAAAATTCACCTACGAGGTGAAATAGACACTAGATTATCAAACAGTTTAAGACCTGCAAATCGGATGTATGGAGGTTAAAAAATGTGTTAACAAAGTTTAGAGAAAAACAGTCAAAGTTTTGCTGAAGGATAATTCAACATACAAACTGCCCAGACCTACCCCCCCCCCCCCCGTTAGTCCACCAGTGGTAAAGGGGCCCCGAGACGTGCATTGCCTAGGGGCCCCGACATGGTTAATCCGGCCCTGCCTATAAGGCTTTGAAATGCCCATTTAACAAATTCACGCTTTTATTGATAGTTACATAAGTGTTTTGTAAAATTCATAATAAAGGAAATTTGGGCAAAAAGTCTTCGTAAATACATAATATTTTACTGAGACCGTAATTCGTTTCAGGAGACCGTAATGATTTTGAGCAAAATATAACCGAATGAATATTTAAAAGATTAATTTAAAATCACGGGCAAAGCCGGTTTGTTAGACCAGTTGAATAAAAACTCTAAGCATTACTGAGAATAAATACAATGCATTCATATTATAAATTCAGTAATCTGACAGTTGACCCCCCTACTGCTGGCCCCCGAAATTACGATTATTAAAAAATTATAATTTTATGTGTATTTTTATCAATTTCAAACCTAAAATCGACTTTAAAAAATACCTTTAAAGTTGTTATGGATTTAAAATTATTTTCCGTGTCGATTTTTTGTACTTTTATACTGGTATATACAGATAAGTAGTTTTTTCCTTAAAGGGGTGTTCAGACACGGCTATAAAATATAATAGATCATCGCACGCCAAATAACGCTCTCCATACAATCCCTTCAGACCGTTCACACCCAATCGGTTTAAGCGCAGATCAACCATAGACAATACACATCTTACGCCTTAACTGCTCCTGAGGCGATGTGCGAAAAGTTAAACGCCCCCCTCTCCGGCGAAAACAGGACAGGGGAGTCATTTTTATTGCGGAGCTGCCTAGACCGGTGGATGACAGATGTCAGATTCAGTACAAAAATGTGCATTCCGTGGCTGCTCGCTAATTCATCTGACCCCCTCTTCTACCATAGGAAGAAATATTTGATAGCGTCGTGTGAACGGTACAAAAAATTTTCAACTTCAAGTTCAACAGATATCTGCTCTGTGTGTCTGAACACCCTTAATGCATGTGAATGAAAATATGTTTTATACTTTTGTTATTCCGCAGTACATCCTTTCTCACAAAGTTATGTTTATTATTTATTTATTATAGATAGATACAAAAGAAAGTACAAATTACATATTAGGAAGCTTTGCCTGTCTAACTAGGAAAGTTTCCCGATCCAAGACAGACAAGTGTGTAAGTAGGTATATCGTATTTTCCCTAAGCCGACTGCATATTGTATATAAGTATGCCGTGGGGCCAACTGTCGGGGATCAACTGTCATGGAATCATAATTTTTTATTTAAAAATATGTTATCCATTACGATGAAAGTTTGCGTTAACAACCACGCGTTGATATCTTTTCTTAGTCAAAATTATTACAATGTGATTTATTGAAATAAATTAACTAACTAGTTAAATAATAATTTTATTAACCATCACGCCGCTGTTCGATAGGGATAGGCAGAGTGAATAGACCGCTACATACACTCGGTCTTGGTACATATACGATGTTCTTGCTTCATTCGCATACAAATATCGCCTCACACATGCTTTTATGTTATTCTGACTATTGGAGTGGCATTATCGTCCCATGTCTTCCTCGGGCGTCCCAGACATCTTGCACCGTTTACGACCGCATCATATGTTATCCTTACATTCATTTTTTCGTCCAACCCATCCATCTAAGCGTCCCTTTCTTAATCTTACCCATTATGCTTACATCAGCCTTGCATTATTTGCGGATCTCCACATTTCTCATATGATAATACATGGTTTTACATACGTCAGGGATCTCATTTCTACAACATTCAGTCTACTTTCATCCTTCCTCTACCAGATCCATGCCTCACTGCCATACATCAGGGTAGGGACCAGCACTTAATTGTGGTCTGCTAGCTTCGCTTCTTTGGAAAATTTTTAATTAGCGCCAACGGCGTTCAATCCTCCATTCACGGAATTACCTGAATTTACCCGTCCTTCAAAATCTTCTTCAGCCTAGCCATCTCTTGTAAACATACTTCCCAAACATACACACTCATCCACCTGCTCTAAGTATCAATTAACAACAACTTATATTGCACACTGTTATCGTACTCTCTCTTTCAAAGTCCATGATTTTAGACTTACTTACATTCATAATTAACTCATTCTTCATGCATACTTCGTTCATACTAGACACTACAGACTGTTTTAGATCTCCATTCTAACACTAACACTGCACAAATTCGTAATAAACCATTTTTTCTTATAATTTCAAACAATTTCCATAAAAAATAGTGCTTTTCCATTCGCATGAATGGACGTACGTGTATTACTGTGATTATTTGGCAAATCCATTGACCATATTGCAGTTAGGCCTCTGGCTGTATGTCGGGGACAACCTTGGCAGAAGCATACGAGTACAACCAACAAACAACACGGTGATATTTACTTTCTCCCTCTCGAACGTTCTCACTCATTCTGGCAGGAATGGTAAACTCGTATTTTTATTGCGATTTTATTACATAACTAAAGTTTGTTTTCGTGACCTCACAAGAACTACAACAACGATATTGCCACCTGAATGGGTAAAGAATAGCAATTATTATAAGTAATAATTATTAACCTGAAACACTCATCTAAATTTTTTAAAAAACGAGTGTACCTGAGACCACACGACTGAAGTAAAACTTCACTTTCTTATAAAAGAACACCCTGATTACCATTCGCATCGATTACTGTTCGCATCACACTTTTCGTAACGCATTCACCAGTTTATCCCCCAAGTCGAGCGTGCGTAAAGATTTTTTACTTCGAAAATCTCCCGGAAAAAAATACATGACGCCGACGGGACTCGAACCCGCATCCTTCTGATTTCGGTCAACTGCTCTATCCACTAAGCTACGTCGGCCTATCTCCTGCCCGCCAAATAATTCAATATATACTAGTGTTTCAGTCAACAATTACTGGATATTACATTTTTTTACCTGCAAACAACAAACTTTTTTTTTTATATGAAAAAGGCATTGTAAGTGCTAAATCTCCCACTAGGTGGCGTCGAAACAAATTATGTCAATATGTTTGTGATATACATACATTTTTTGTTTTAAACATTAGTTTATCAATTAAAAATAATAATTGGTTAAAGAATAGATTAAGGAAAGAGATTTGTTAATATGGGAATTCTTTAAAATATTCTTCGTAGTAAATACACATTTTTAGAGGGAACGCCCTGTTACTAAAAACGATAGTACCTATTTAAGCGAAAATAGTGAAAAAGTTTAATAAAACACGACTCTTTTAAAATATAGAAAAAATCTCTTGACAAATTCTTACGTTGCATTGAAAGATACACTGCGAATTTTTTCATATCCGTAACATGATAAATAACATAATAAAGCGTATTTTTAATAATTTTCGCTTACTTTGCGATTTTTTTCTACCGAGGGAATTTCATATAAATGCCGTTTCATAATTTCAGTAATGTATAGATATTATCTTCTAATATAACTTTTTTTTTTTAAACTTAAAGTCTTCAAGAAAAATATGTATGTTATAAAACGGTAGAAATTCGGAATGCCGCGGAAGGCTTCGTAGTATACCTAACCTACAGTCAAAAAGAATAGGAAGGTTACTGAAGATGGTTTGAAATGGAGATAAGTAAATACGAACGCTAGAGTGAGCGAAGTAGAATTTAAAGAAACACATCTAAAACATTTATTTTTCATATCACAAAACAGAACCAGATATGTTAATATAATTTTCGGAGCATTTTATATAACTACTTTTTCAACTCGGCGCGGCGTATCTTCAAAAATAACACCTGAAATAATTATATTTTTTGTGTTCTAGTGATGTGGTATTCAAGTATTTCGGTAGAAATTTGGAATGCGGGGACCTAACTTATCTTATCTAACCTTTCTCTAACTAAAAGAAAATAAATAAAAATCAATAATTGAAAAGTTTTGGAAACAAATATTGCAAAATATCACCCCTTTTTACACTAGCTCCACACGGTAGGCCCTGAGGAAAATGATTTCTATCAAGGCTTCTATCATCTTAGGGGATGCTGTGTGGAGGGTATTTATAAGGAAAGGAATGAAAGTAGTCTGGAAATGAAAAAGGAATGAAAGGTGGGCAGGAATTTAGGAATTAGTCCAGGAGTGACAGTCCGGCTGGAGAGGTCAAAATGCTGAAGGTGGGCAGAGGCATCCGCCGCCAAGACCCGGAAAAACCTAACCTAAGTCACCACTTGGGGTGACCCATGGTAGGGATGTTAGTTATCCAATAAATGGTTCGTGGGACATATCATACCCGCCTTCCTAATTGCTTCGAAGTTTTAATCATCAATCGTGAGTCACTTCTGACTAAAAGTAAAAAGGTCAAGATCAGCCTAATACAACGCCATTTACAAAAAACATCACGACTCACCTAAAATTATATACAAAAAACCTAACCTTTTAATTTGAACATATTTTTCTTAAATTTCCCAGAAAATGTTGATGGCATCTGCAAAATTAGTAGAAGGTAAGACATTATTGGTTTTACGTCACTCGCGCAGTACCTACGAACATAAGTGGTTATATTATGCCAGTCACTTACTAACTCACTCAACTCAGTGCATCTTGCGATTCCATTCGAGGTGGTCGATAGTGTTCTTTGTCTAGACAGAATTCTTCTCAGACTTCAACACTTTACGTGTTTTTTAATTGATAATTTGTTATAAGTGACTGTGATACAAGATGCTGAGAATTACAGCAGTAAGTTAATAAACTATACTTTATTATATTTGTAGGGAGGTGATCTGCGAAAGCTTTATATCTATAAACATTTAGGAATTCTATGCAATCTGTTGTGATAGCTCTTGTGTTTATTTACAATAAGAGGCCCAGAAGAAAATAATTACGCTCAGGGCCCATGTCATCATCATCGAGATGCTGTGTGAAGGGTTTTTTAAGGAAAGGAAGGAGGGTTGGTAGGAATCTGGGGGTCTCTGTGTCCAGGAGCGACGTATGTATCCATCCTTTCAACTATGGTGCAACGCGATGGGTCGGGAGAGGCCAAATATTCTCCCTCAACAAGTCTCTCCCTATCCAGCTGGCTAAGCAGTAAGTGGGCAGACGCATCGGCCACCAAGACCTAAACAAACCTCAACCCGTGAACCAGGGCACCCCAGCTAAGCCACCAAACGTAGCGTACCACTCGTATTGACCTATGGTAGAGGTGTTGGTTATCCAATAAATGGTTCCCTGGGCGGCAGTACGCATACTCGCCTCCCAAATTGAGTTATTGCATGTTTACTGAAGTAGGTATCCTGGATCGGTAATTTTCTCATGAGATTGTGATGGATGATTTTCCTATAAATGGTCTGCCCAGCCCCTCTAAACACTCAGATAGACCACAGGCTATAGTGACGATATATAGCCAATGTTCTTCAACAGTAGTTCCTGAAGCCAATCTTCTTCAACAGTAGCCAATGAAGTTCACGGGGTTATTATTGAATGTTTGGTGATTGCTTCTGATTCGATCTTTTATGTATTGTCTTTGTAACTTACAGTTATAATATTATCTGCATATTGTCTGCATAGCTCCGCACACGTATATCATAGGCCAACTACTGTGTTCCTCCATGTTTGTCTATAATAAAATTCAAAAGGTTGCCAGTTGCCATTGGATATGTGGCCATGTTTCTTGGTTCCACAACATGGTAACTGAGCCTACTTTCCATCAACATTGATATTATAGATTAATTTGGTATTTCTTCATATTTTTCGTATTTCCTCCGAACCTTGGTGTTTCGTCCGCAAACGCTGTACGTCATATCCCCTTAGGCGTCTTCAATGTCCTATTAGAAGACCTTCTAATAGGACATAACTTTTAAACATTCAGTAGATACTCGCACATTACCAAAGGTTTCTACTTTCATATCTTATTGGTTTATACCGAGATGTATTGTTTTTCTTGGCAGGAAACACGTATTTTGTTCGCACATCTTATACATTATCTATGGTTAAAACTAGGAAATCGTAAGGTAAAATTTCTTGGCTCTGAATCCACAGGTAACTCATCTCAAAACCCGGTGTAAAGATTGATTTTACATACGTTTTTCGTGGACTGAACATAGGTACACGTTTCACATTCCCTTTACCCTAATCTATGTACAATCTTAATTCTTATAAAATACAATTCCACAAACAAACAGACAGAATGCGAGAATTTGTATAGAATTCATATCAAGTAAGTGAAAATTCATTTGAGTTTTTTTTTAGATGCTCTTTAGTAACTGATCTTTAGTCCATACATGTTTTGAAATGTAGAAAGCAGGGACACGACAAAGTCTACTATGTCATTATTATTTGCGAGTTGCTTGACTTACCAAGATGAAAATTTGTTTTAAAATCTCGTACCTACTTACCTTTGTAGAAAAAATCAATTTTGTAATATATTTTATAGATAAGTTTTTTTTTTTTTTTTTTTTTTTTTTTTTTTATTGAGTAAATTTTTTTACAATAAGTTTATTTCATTCTAATATTACATATTTTATATACTCTCCTAATAAAGCTAGTGCTTGTGTTTAGGAGAGGACAACTTGATAATAACTTTTCTTTTTTTTTTTTCAAATCCTTATAACAAACTTAAAAACTTAACTTATGAATAGATTTATAATATGACACAACTTAAGAACTTAACTTATGAATAGATTTAGACTTAATAACATATTTTTTAAAGATTAATAAGGGTAATTAAACAAAATATATATATAGGATGTACATAAAACCTTTGGAATAACAAACAGTCAAAAACATATCTAATAAAAGTTAAAATTATATGGTGGGACTACCAAAATATGATTTAATTTTTTTTTTATATTTGTCGTAATTTTTTTCTGTTCGCATATCGGCGGGTAATTGATTAAATAATTTTATTCCTTTATATACATAGTGATTCTGTGCTGTTGTGGTTCGTATGGGTGGTATAGTTAGTCCACCAATAGAAGTATTCCTTATGCTAATAGTTGTTACTTAATCGCTTATCTGGCTATTAGTAAAAGTATTTTTTTTAAATTTGATAAATCATTTAAAAGAGGACAAATTTAAATGTACTTGTGCACACCGATAGTAAATCAGTGTGTGCAATTCACACGCGATAGAACTGAAACCTTCATAAAACTAAAGTAGAAAGTGGGGAGACTACGAAGCACCGAACAGAGAGGAGACCGATAGGCTACGAAGCACCGTACAGACAGGAGACCGATTATACTATCTCATTCTCTCGCAAACTAAATCCTTTGTATGTGTTTGTCTCTTTAGTGTAGCTATTTTTCTTGTCCTCGAGTTTCAAATCACAACGGTGCTAAAGAAGTTTTCACTTTAAAAAAAATCGTTTAGAACTCACTCGCAGTCCCCTTTTACCCAGCAAATATCCAAATATTCAAGAATCTTTGTTTGCTCTCGGCCTGAAATCACTCGAAAGGTAAGCTCTGACGTCGTGAAATGTATGGTTGCTGCTTTTTGCTTATGGAATTCTTAGCGTAAAGTAACAATTTTCCGCTCGTTATATCATTTAGAGATTTAGACCATTAGATGCAGATATTTATAAACTCTAATCTCTCTAAATGAAGTCGCTCAAAAAGTTTGTGCTCTTAGATCTTTTAAACGAATTTTCATGCGGGTTTCACCAATAGATAGAGTGATTCAAGGGGAAGGTTTATATGTATAATACATGCTTATTTTAGTAGAGAAAAGCCGAGAAATTCAAATATTCAATTCAGACAACGGGCAGCTGGCAGCGGGTGGTATGGATTTTATAAAGGTTGGGTAATGGCGTTGTGTTTCGTTAGCCACATCAACGTGTGGCCGGGTCTGCTAGTTGAACTTTAAATCGAAGTGCGTGGCGAAGTTTATCAATTATTATTGTATGTATTAAAAATATATTGAAAGATTTTCAAATAATTATTTTCACTAAGCACCTTATGGATACAAAACTGTTTAAATAAAATGTATTTTTTTACTTATTGTTTATTGGGTTAAGTGTAAAAAATAGGATGTAGCCATTGCTCCTTGTAGGTACCTATTTTATATTTTATCTGTGCAAAAAAGATTTTTCAATTTGAATTTAAAAATCGAGAGAATACTCGTTATTTTTTTTTCATTCAGTACATCACTACAAAAGCAAGGGCCCGTTTAAAAATAATTTACCCTTGATTTACCTATAGACACATCTTCGAATTACGATCAGTTTAAGAAGAGAAGAAATCAGAATGTTTAAATATTGTCTAAAGCCGCAATATTTTGTGGTTATTTCACACCATTAACTTATTATGTAAATAAGCCGTACATTCAATCAATATGCAATACATTCTTCGTTACTTCCGCGTAAGTAGGTACCGAATACCTAATATCATTAATGCGGTACATTTAAATCTATCCTATTATTTTCACTACAAAAACTTCTTCTACAGTAAAATTTCTTCGCTCTGATGCAATTGCAAGTTATTGCAACACTGAACGAATATTCCTGCGTCATATAGAATTAATTTCATGCTTAAGTTCGTGTTTTTGTTTTAGTTTTAATAATAATTGCAACAATTCGACAGGAAAATGTTTTCTTATAAATAATTTGAAACTTCCTCAACGTTATTTCGTTCCAGTCCAAATATTTTTAATAATCAATTTAAGACTGTTTTTTAAACAAAATTCAATTGGAATGCATTGAAAAAAGATGGCCATTGATTTTGCAAGCTACGACGCAATGGATTCGATTAATAAGATATTTAAATCGATTTACTACTTTGTTTATTCGTGAACAGGTTTCTCATGTTTTATTAAAAAAACTGGTTAAAAAATAGATTCGATGTATTCTTTAAATCCAATGTTCGAATCGTTATTTTTCAGTAATTTATTCTTTAAAAATGATTTTTCTCTAAAAACAAAAGAATCGCTATTTTTATAATTCCCATGGCAACTGCACGGCGAGGGCCAGGGCTAGCGACATCTCATTTATTTAATACGAGTGCCTAAGGGAGACGAAAGAAAATTATTGCTTCTTTTCCATTGAAGGAAGCAGACGTACTTACGTTTTTTTACGTGAATACCGTACAAGAGTCCCAACTGCTCCATTCTGGAGCCAGTGAGACTACGATAACCCCAAGTTGAGTATGTTGTGAGGCTGGAGATTGTGGAGAGGGAAAGGAGATGGGGAAGAGGAATATGGGAAGTACCTGGCTATTCAGATCTGGTCACCGAACGCGCCTAAAGCCATTACAAGCTACCCTCCGATTCTGATGAGGTCTTATACCAGGGCGATACTGAAAGTATCTTCCACTCTTCGACGTGCCACAAATATTCAAGGTACCTATATATTTATTTTAATTAAATAATTGTGAAAGAACACACATTAATCGAATCCTTATGTAAGTATACAATAGGTACACAATTAAATTATCAAAGTTGTATGTAAAGCTGAAAATACATTATTTGGCTGATAAACTTAAGGCGGGAAGTGCTGAGCAAAATTTTGAAAAATAATTTGAAGCCATTTTTTTTAAAAATATTTTTTATATTATTTCACCCGCCATGCTAGTGATGTCCCTGTTTTATGGCGGATGAAGATTATCGCGAATCGGGATCGAAGCCCGGCGCGCCGTGGACAAATAAATTGTGTTTGATTAATTTCACAATTAATTAATTCAAAATAATTTATAGTTTATTTGCGGCACGTTCCAGAGTGGAAGATACTCTATATATGAGCAACATTCAGAATTAAAACGTCGCTTGAAATGGATTTAGTCATTTTTGGTGGCTAGATCTGAATAGCTATGTACTTCCCCACCTTCCTCTCCCCGTATCCTTCCCCTTACATTCAGCCTCACAACATAACCCAATTTCGGATGCCAAAGGCTCATTGGCCCCAGACGAGAGCAAATGGGATTCTTGTGAGTCATTCACAGAAAAAAATATAAAAATAGTAATTTATTGTTATTAAGTTTATTTTGTAGAACTCCATTTTAATTTTTATTTATTTTATAAATTCAATAATATTATTATTTAATGTATTAAAACATTCTAGAGAATCAGTTCAAATTTCAAATATTAATTGTGTTGTGTTATAAAGTAAGCCGATGAATCATCACGGGTTTTATTTAATGGCATAATTATCGACCAGACCTTCAGTCAAAATTAAACAATGCACTAATTGGGAAACTTAACCATTCATATTTTCAATCATTTTACTGGGAAGTTAAAAGGGAGACAGGTAATAAAAATAAAAGCATTTAATTTTTTCGTCATAAGTACCTGTCGAGAAATGTTATAAATACCTACATCGTCTGTAGGTGGTAACAACCACAGTTTGATAATGCCTTTAGAGGGCGAAACAGCTGTAACACATAATGATAATTAAGAAGCAGAACTCGTTCGTAATAAACTGTTTTTATACATAAAATAATAATATTATTGAATTTATACAATAAATAAAAAAAAATAAAAATAATAATTATGCTTGATAATAATAATTATTAAATTATACAATTCAAATTAGGAAAATTGGATAAGGGATGTTAGTCCAGTCAGCCTGTGTCGTAGAACACCATTTAGACCAACTAAATAGTATAAAGCTAATTTTTTCCCCATCGACTACTACCATTTAGACAAGTGTTTAGAAAAAAGTCCCCGCCCCTACCCCCATTGCTTCCCCCCCCTGTGCCCCCCCAAACATGAAAAGTGTAAGGGTTTCGTAAATCACGTCTATCTCAATTATTAAACAACATATCGGATTGGAATTTTTTTTATTCTCTTTGCTGTAACATTTTCTACAAAAAAAGTTCAGTTAACTTTCGTCGTAACTTTTACCGTTTGTTTGTAATTCGTATGATAAGGTAAAAAATTGTATATTTTGTGGCACATAATTTTATATTTTGTCACAGAACTTTTCAGGCCGACATTTTATGAAAAAATATTTCCTACAAAAGTTGTAGCCCCTGTTATTACCTTTAAAATGATATATTTTAATGTGTACTTTATGGCTAGGAAACGCCAAATATCAACCGTGAAAGTCGGGATGTGACATCAGAGTGTACTGGCCTTGAGGAGGGGGTTTCGGGTTGTTGCATGCAGAGTGACTGATGTCAAGGCCATAAATAGGTCAGTTACGGAAACCCGCCAGACAGAACTCATCCACTCAATCATCCAGTACGTACGCAGGTCGTGGTAGACCAGTTGACGATTTATTAAAAGAATCATTCATAAAAGTTTGTGATTTCATTGAGGAAAACGATGATTGCCAGCATAGTATTTCTGACCTTTTGCAATTGATGAAAAGTGTGTCAGGCAGAGACCAGGTTTATGAAATTAACTACTTCAAAACTCTATTACTTAGGCACTTTGGTGAAAGACTTCTTATTACAAACATAAAACATAAATCCTCCATCGTTTGTTTAAGAGATGGGGCGGGCAAGGTTTTGTCTGAAACTTGGTACTCTCAAAAGAAAAGCAATAAAGATGATGAGATTAGGAGAATCGTTTCTACAGCAGCAGCTTTGATAAGACAAGAAATTCAAAATCAAGTGTATGATGACTCGACTTACCCCAGTGTTGAAGATATAAGGTCAGGCGGGAAAGATGTTGTTCCACAACTTCTAGATTTGTTTTTAAACGATCTAACGAAGAGAAGAAGGCAAACTTCAGACGAAAGTATGGACGTAAAACGAAAGAGGACTACCATAAATCACATGATATTAAAACTGTGTAGGCCTAGGTCTTTTCAATCACCTGTCCAGTCTGCTTTTGGATTATACTTATGTAGACGGTATGGCTCTAAACATTTAATAGACATTTGTTCATCTCTGGGATGTTCAACGTCATACTATGAGACAGAAATGTACTTACAATCGCTGTTAAAAGCAGGCGGGCCCCAAATTGAGGAAAGGATTTTTTTCCAATTTGTATTTGACAATATTGATATCAACTTAAGAACTCTTGACGGTAAAGACACATTTCACGCTCTCGGAGGCATACAGTGCGTAACTCCAAAAACAGCTGTGTCGAGTGATGTCCGAGTTCCACGTGTTAAGACATGCGACTTTGAAGGTAAATTCAATGTCCCAGTTTTAATGTATACTAAAAAGGCGAAAAGTGGCTTAAAGTCCTTAACAATAGAAAACATTTCTGAAAATATGCCCACTCAATGCTTAGTCTCAGCTCGTAACATGCTTTGGTTATGTAGTTTTGCTTTTGTGCCAGTTTCACTACCTGGATGGTCTGCATACATGCGAAACTGTTACGATGGTAGACAAAACTTTGAACCATCTTATGTACTGGCTTTGCCTTTTATAAACATAGATCCAGGAAATCCGACTGCTATTTATTCTGCCCTTAGTTACGCTTCTAAAGAGAGCAAGTTAGCTGGCCAGCCGTGTATTGTCACTTTTGACCAACCACTTTTCCTGAAAGCAGTAGACATTGTTGCAAGTTCTTCTACAGAAAGTGAAATATCTGGAGTAATCGTCAGACTAGGCGGATTCCATCTTCTAATGAGTTTCCTTGGTTGCTTAGGAAAGTTTATGGAAGGTAGTGGAATCGAAGAAATGTGGACCTCTGTTTATGGAAAATCAACGATTTCTCACCTTATGTCAGGACATGCTTACGCAAGGTCTTATAGAGGTCACATGATGACCCAGGCAGCTTTGATGTTACTGCTATTCGAGGAATGTTCATCTCTTAAAGAAATGATTACAAACAACTTTAATGATATTCATATCCAAACAATTAACAAACAAACAACTGTTGAAGACGCCATGAGAGAGTGTAAAACAAATGAAATAATGACAAGACTAGAAGAAGTGTATGAAGATTTAGTTAAAACTAGTAGAACTTCAAAACTGTGGCTACAAGAGTTTAAATTGGTGAATTTGGCTCTAGACTTTATTCTGGCAGAGAGAATCGGCGATTGGAATTTGCACATTAATACAGTCAAGCAAATGATACCGTATTTCCATGCTGCTGGACATTTGCTCTACGCCAAATCTGCACACATATACTTACAACAAATGTCGAGTCTACAATCGAAGATGTCAAATGAAGACTTCGAAAGGTTCGTCAATAAAGGTTTTTTACAGTTCGGCGTACAGATGGATTTTTTACCGGTATCTGGACGGACATGACCATAGAGCAGACATTAATGCGATCATCAAAATCCATAGGTGGCCTTACTCATGGACGAGGATTAAGCGAGAGGACGCTAACCAAGTTCATTGCTTGCGCTCCTGCATCCCTACAAATTTGTGAGGCTTTCGAGAAGTTCTCTGGCTGCTTGACTCAGTTTAACGAACAGCACACTGAACTTAGATGCAGTAGAAGAGAAAGGGACTTGCAAGATATTAATAAATTTCTCGGGTGGCTGCGTATCCATAATCCTTTCCGACAGAGCAACGATTTAATTTCTTTATCCTCTGGTCTAGTAGTGACAAGTTCGGGTGTAAACTGCGATGAAGCTTATGATGTAGGAATGAAATGCTTGAAAGACATCGAAGGAAATAATTTTGCAGATGTTAAATTGAAAAGAAAAAATAAAGTTAAAACTATAGGCTCCGTAGTAAGTGGTATAAATGTGAGATCTGAAGAAGTGCCAATTAATCCTGATCAGCTGTTTAATAGGGTTATATGTATGTCTCAAGGAACAAATAATCTCAAACAATACTTTAACTATGAACTTAGCCCATACCCTTTGTCTTTATTTGAAAACAATAAAATGATAAGAAAGGGAACTAAATCAAGTCTTATGAAAATATTTGAAAAGTGGACAGTTAGCAACGAAGTTTTTAAAAATTTGCCCCCAAAAATATATGTAGTAGATGGAGGGTATCTTTTGCACAGTGTTATTTGGCCTGACAAAGTAACATATAGCAGCATCATAGAGAAGTATGTTGATACTGTAATGAAACGGTATGGGAAAGATTGTCATGTTGTGTTCGATGGGTATCCTGACTATCCCACCACAAAAGGGGTCGAACATATGCGGAGAAGTAAAAAAACATCTCTAGAAATGAAATTCAACGTTAATATGGAATGCTCTGTGAAGCAAAATGAATTTTTGGCAAATCCAAAAAACAAAAGCCAGCTTATTGAACAGCTCTCTCAGAAGCTTAATGAAGCAAACATTCCAACCATTGTGGCGGAGGAAGATGCAGATACTAAAGTGGTCGGAAGAGCAATAGATGTCTCCCAGATTCAAAGTGGGAGGCCTGTAGTTGTTGTCGGACAGGATACTGATCTTTTCGTTCTATTGTTAGGGCTACCACAGTGTCAAAATGTGCAACTATTCTTTCACAAACCCTCTGGCACACCATCAACGTATGACATCAGCAAGATTCGTGAAGAGATTGGTGATATGAAGGATGTGGTATTATTTTTGCATGCTATCACAGGATGTGATACCACATCTTATTTATTCGGCAAAGGCAAAATTAACGCGTACAAATTCCTAAGTTCATCAAATGATCTCCGCACAAAAGTTTTACAGTTTTATGAAAAACAGGCAGACAAAAATATTCTCAAAGAGGTAGGAGAGGCTTTTGTCTTGAAACTATATGGATGCACAAGGTCTGCAAGTCTGAATGACAGTAGATATTCAATGTACCTTAAAGCTGTTGCAAAAATGTCATTAAAATCCAAATTTAACATGGCGTCCCTCCCTCCAACATCTGATGCTGCTGAACAACACGCCTATCGAACATACTATCAGATTCAAAAATGGATTGGAGATAAGGAAATCAGCGCTACGGACTGGGGATGGATTTTAACAGACAACATGCTGTACCCAGTGCACTCAAAAAAACCACCGGCACCTGAAGAAGTTATAAACTTAGTTTCCTGCAACTGCAAAAAGGCTTGCAAAAATAATTGTAGCTGCTTTAAAGCATCACTTGATTGCACAGAAATGTGCGGGAGCTGTGGTGGATCATGCAGCAATGTAACTTTGGTTGAAGTCGAGGAAAATGAAGAACCTCTCATGGAAGTTTAGGATATGATCAAATTAAGATACCGCAATTATTTTGTTCTAAAATAACACCTTTAAAAAATATTACATGCATTTTCAAACCAAAAACTATTTAAAATACCTATTTTCGCTGTATACAAGGACTTATTATTATTTGAAACAAATTTAAAAAGTGGGGAATTTAGGTTTCACCGAGACTCGATTAGTTTTATTTATGGAAAATGCAATAGTGTACCTTGAAGATAAAAAACACTATCACTATACAACCATATCTGCATTGCAACGCCGCGCCGGCCGGCCCCACCTCGACCGAACCCGCCATGATAATCTCGCTGGATCTCCAACAAAGTAAGTACTATTTTATATCATTTTAAAGGTAATAATAGGGGCTACAACTTTTGTAGGAAATATTTTTTCATAAAATGTCGGCCTGAAAAGTTCTGTGACAAAATGTAAAATTATGTGCCAAAAAATATACAATTTTTTACCTTATCATACGAATTACAAACAAACGGTAAAAGTTACGACGAAAGCTAACTGAACTTTTTTTGTAGAAAACGTTACAGCAAAGAGAATAAAAAAAATTGCAATCCGATATGTTGTTTAGTAATTGAGATAGACGCGATTTACGAAACCCTTACACTTTTCATGTTTGGGGGGGCACAGGGGGGGAGGCAAGAGGGGTAGGGGCGGGGACTTTTTGCTAAACACTTGTCTAGATGATAGTAGTCGATGGGGAAAAAATTAGCTTTATACTATTTAGTTACATATAAAAACACAGGCTGACTGGACTATGTGGGAAATGTATGAAGGGAGATTAGGTGGTTAGAGTGTAAAATATATGGGTATTTTGGTTGAAATTTATTACAGATGTAAGGATACTAAGGATCCATAGTGTTATTTTTGTTTTGAAAGTATTTAGTTTGGAATCAGTTTTTAGGTTAATGAGGAGAAGGTTGAAGATTTTAGTAGCTAGGCAAATGAATTGTCTTTGTGCTGACGTAGTATGTAAGTATTTCAAGATGATAATTATTTTTCTTCAAGAGATTTTGCGGATACAAAGAAAATAATATTCTTTTTCGTAATAAAGTAAATACAAATAAATATTTTAAAAATTATAATATATGCCATCGTAATACATTTAGCAGAATCCAAAGTATCCAAGCACACACCACGGTCTGCCCACAAAAATGACTATATTGTATTATATTATTTACATTAATATTTCGAATAGGTAAACATTCTTGCAATTATTACGAAATGCAACCACAAGGTAAAATTCCACGCCGAACAAATATGGAAGTTGTGCAATAATGCAAGAAGGAATCTCAATTTTTTGATGTTGTCAATTAATTATTGGCCTCGCGTGGGAGTGGTTATGCAGATGTCAATGCGCCATCAATTTATTACAGGTTACTTGGCTTTACCCGAGATTCGGCACATTCTTTTAGAGCAAAAAATAATACTAACGCCTTGTCGTATTTATTTGCAGACATACGAGTAGGTATATTTCGATAATATACGTAGCTCAAAAGTGGAATGCTTTTTTAAGCTGCCGCATTCCGAATTTCTACCGTTTTGTAACATATTTCTCTTGAACACTTTAAGTTTTTAAGTTCCTAAAAATAAAGTAAAACTTAGGTCACCCCAAGTTCATAGGTAACCCCAAGGTCATAGGTCACCCCAGGGTCATAGGTCACCCCAATATCATATGTCACCCCAATGTCACATGTTCTTTTATAAGTTAGTGAAGTTTTACTTCAGTCGTGTGGTCTAAAGCACACTCGTTTTTTTTTTTAGATAATATCGCTACGAATTTATTTGAAATTTCCTCGATAGAAAAAAATCGCAAAGTATGCTCCGAAATTAAAGATAAAC
This sequence comes from Limnephilus lunatus, assembly GCA_917563855.2. Taxonomy (NCBI): domain Eukaryota; kingdom Metazoa; phylum Arthropoda; class Insecta; order Trichoptera; family Limnephilidae; genus Limnephilus; species Limnephilus lunatus. The sequence goes on along the minus strand of OU830600.1, from coordinate 28,076,753 downwards.
ATTTTTTGTTATTTTACAAGTTATATGAAGATATTAAAAAAATCCCAATGTTTCTTTATATGCTTTCCCCGCGAGATTTTTACTCTATTTTAAACGAATCATATTTTATTTAACATTTTCACAATTTTCGTTTATCGTTTTTAATATTAGCACGCTCCCTCTAACATTTGTATTTACACATCTCCCCTTCTTCTTTTTTAACGCTTTCTGCTAGGCCTTAAATACCTACATCTATTTGAATTTCGATTTTTTTTTCTTAAGGATGAATGCAAATCTTGGTAGTGAAAATTATCCCACTTTTCGACGTCCGATCGAACTGAATCTCGAGAGATCGACTCGTTGTCGACTACAAGGCATTCCGTCAACTTGCACACATGCGCACACACACGCATTTCTCTGAAATTGTATGAAAAAATGACGCATCTAAGTCGAAACTGCTAAACAATAAAAATATATAGATTATGATTTAAAAAAAAAAACGTTAAGGGTAATTTTTTTCGAAATGTTACTTAATTGTTGCCTAATAGGCAGCTGTTTTCGCTGTACAAATTTCGTGACGCCAGAATCAAAATTCCAGCTTAATGTATTGATAGGAGATTTTAAGATATTGTCAGGTTTTTCGTACCCCAGGAATATTTATCTTTCTTTTTCCGGTAATGATTCAACTGTTTGGGTTTCGTGTTCAATTCTGTGCTAGGTTAAGTTCTTTATAATTACGCAAGCAATATTTTCCGCTTATGAGGATTATAGTTGAAGTAATTAAAATATTTTCAAATTATTCGTACCCTGAGAATGTTTGTAAGTATCTCTTTTTTAAAATAAATAAAAAATATCCTGACTTCAAATCGTCAAGGTTTCGCTAAGCACCACGCGTTGATATTTTCTTCAAGGAAGATAAAAAAAATGTATCACAAAGCGCTCTTTTGCCTGATTGAAAAAAATATATAATATAAGTATGTATTATTTTTAGACCTATTTTATTTTGTTATAGTTAAAACTAGCTGAAGTTCCCGGCAATGCCCGGGCTTTACACAGAGTTTTTCGTATTCAGATGTAGACAGTCACTGTCTTTTGATTTTGAACAAGTGTAAAGCAAAATTTCATTAAAAAGTATCAAAATTCTGTTTTAAGAGGTGGAAAAGGGATGTGTGGATAGTGATTACCTCTTATTTTTGAATCTTGGAATAAAAATCTAGATTAATATAAAAAAGTCAAAGCCACGCCGCCCGCCACAGACACTTTTTTATGTAAATAGATTATCACGGATAACTAACAATTTAACTTTTTAAATCAGCTTACTTGAATTTAGTTCATTATGATTTTTGAAGTAGGCACCTACTTATTTGTAAATCAAAGCAAATTTATTAATTTGCAAAATATACCTATTAAGTTTGATTATGTAAGTAAATATTTTACGGGTAGGGACTTAACCGGGGCATATCTACTATGAATAAGAGATAATTATTTATTATTCATTCAGTCGTGGAATTTCAATTCCTGCTTCCAAAGTTCACGATCACTGTAAAGATTAAATATTATAAAGAAACACGTAGAATATTTCTGAAGAAAGGTCGTGATCCTGCTCATCAAAACACGTTTTCAAGGAACTCTATTCGTCTTGTATGCGGATGTAGATAAAATATAAAGGCACGTTCTAACCTACCTGCTAATTTGGAGAGTAGGGTTACCAGAAATTTAAAATATTAAAAAAAATCTCCGACATATAAATATATATACGCTTACCTTTATATATGTTTTTACAATAACTTCACACAACATATCTTTGTTAGAACCAATATATATATATTGTATGTATATACATTTGGTTTTAGAACAACCGTTCTTTCCTCAAGGCAAACATATAATAATTCGACTTTACAAAACAGTAGGTAAGTAGGTACTGTGGCTAATGATTATTGAAGAGTGGAAGGAGATAAAACGGTCAATGAAAGGGAACATGTCTAAGATAGGACTATAATATCTTGTAGAATGTAGAACTATCTTAGACGTGTCATTGACTATATAGGATTATAATTTCTTTTTTTAAGAGGTCTTGAGGAAAATAAATTTGTGAGGAGGGTATTTCTGAGGCAACGAAGGATAAATATTTATTTATTTACGGTACAAATACCTTTTAAACACTGAATAAAACATTTTTTACGTAAGAAGGGATTACCAATACGAGTATGATTTGAACTAACTAAATTTACAATCAGGCCATAGAAAACAAAACGCAAACTAATAAATGTTTTCAAAATACGTTTTTATAAGTTATTTCGGAGCTATTAAAAATATCTGTTACTTACGCATATTGATAACCTACCTAATATAAACTGTGTATGCGTGGTGTAAGGGAGTTCCATAAACGAGTTGGTGATGACATTATTGTTGCAGTGAAAGATATTTTATTGAAGAAGAAGATAAAAATAATAATCTAACCGGTTAGACGAGAGGTTCAGGGTTCGAGTCCCAGTTGCGACCATTATCTTTTTCTATTTTTCTGTGTCTGGTTTTCTTTCATATTTTCTTTTAGATTATTATTGTTATCTTTTTCTTCAATGATATATTACATTGATGGGAGTAACCTTCAAAAGTTATAAAAAAGAGTTTTTATAATAAAAAATTAAAGATATTTTAGTTCGTGTGACTGTAGTAAGAACATAAAAAAAATCAAGGGCAATAATGCAGGGCTGGCAATAAGGGAATTATTTATTTTAAAAAGAAAAATTACATCAAATATCAACCTTCCGTCGGACATCTTTATTGATTTTAGATATCATCAGACAGTTATAGTTTATATTTTCAATATGAGTATAATTGAGCCGTATATTTTTCAATAGAATCTTGGGCTTGATGAGGTCCATTTTATAGTGTGGAGGAAACACAGATATCGACAAAACGTTCCAAAGCCAAACTGTCGAATTCAAGAACGAGTAGTTGAAACGACCCGTTCTCTTGCAAAAAATGTCAACCGTAGCTTACCAAGGAGCCAAGGTAATGATAATACCTTTCACCTAATGCACCGTCCTTGAGGTTTTTTTACTAGATTTCAATTCTATAGGCCTAAAACTTATTTTTTGTAGGCTTATATTAAGCAAAGGTCAAGACGTCCTCTACGTAGATGTATTTAATTTAAAATGGCATAATAATTATAATATGGCAACCCTATGTTTAGGTACCTGTCCTGGTACCTACCCGTGTATTATTTTTCTGACATCATGTTGTTTCTTTTGTACAGCGGAATCGAACCTCAATAAATTATGAATTAATGTTCGCCGTCACAAAACAAGTGATTATTTTGCAAAGGTCACAACAATATGACGCCTACCATGGATGATGCACGTTTATACCTACGTTTTTAAGATGAAAAAAGTATGGACTCATCTTGCTTTAACATTAACGACTTTGTTTATAATTTATGAATGAATGTCTTATAGTGATGATAGGATGTTTAAATATTGCATTTAATGCGTTGTAAGAATCAATGGTGTCATATTTCACGCAAGTAATTTAATATTATGAAGGTTAATAAATATATAAATATCATTCTTAATAATCGCTTCATATTACCTATACCTAATAATAATAACGTTATATTATTACAGCGCGGTTTTATGGTATTTCACTTTGAGCTATAATATACTTAAAAATCCAACAGTGCTCCTTCTCCTTACGAGTCCGTCACAAAATATTGATACCTAAAATAATATGAAATAAAGACTATCCAGTATTACAAGGAAACAAAAATTAACAATAACAGTGCAATAATAATAAACAATATAGTTGCTATTTTTGCTATAGGACAAAAAAGAACTTTAAAACTTAAATATGATATATTACAGGTATATATATAGGTACCTACTAGCAGGAGGCAGTTTGCGTTCAGAAATGAGAAATATTCTGACTTTAAAATCGGACATTACATAAAAGTACCTACAATAAGGAGGAAACCGAAGTCAAACAATTAGGTACCGGAATCTTGAGAACATGGCTTATTAGTTTATGACGTATTAAAAAGATGTTGGGATTCATGAATGGGATGATTTTAAATGATTTTGCCCGTTTAAATTCTGACAAGTTCTGGATATAAGAGCTGAGGGAAGTTTATTCCAAATGAGCAGGCCAGTTACATGAAAAAAGCGATCATAGTAAACGGCTCGATTTGACCGAGAAAGTTCGATTAAACTATTATAAGATGGCGCAGCCGTCATTATTGTTTATTCATGATTATTTTTCCATTCCAGGTCCTCCCCCTCTTGATGTGCGTGTACCTCACCGTGGCCGATGTGTCCCACCTGTCTCCCGAGGAACTGGCGGGGCACGGCCGCCACGTGTACACGGAGCCCCCACCGCCCCCGAAGCCCTACTCCTTCAGCTACGCAGCGGGCAGGTACCCTGGACACTATGACAGGACGCACAGCGAAGTCAGCGAGGGAGATGGTGTTGTGAGAGGTAGGTTTTTTTATGTGAAACCGCAACAGAATCTATACCTACTGCTCCCAACCGTCTAGAACATAGATTCTCAACCTTTTTTTGCCCACCGCCCACTTTGACAGTATATTTTTTTCTAGCGCCCCCTAATTGCTTTTACATACCAAATTGGGGGAGGGGGGAGGGGGAAAGAGTGGGGGGAAGGGGGGGGAATGGTTTTCTCTGGGTTTCCTAAAAGTCCATTTTTATTTTTTACATACTAGGTACCTAGTATGTAAAAAATAGTCGCGAATCTGAAACAGCTATTATCACGATTATATTTAAACGTGTAATTACACTTAAATATTAATATGTAATCGTAAGAAAGGCTATGACTCCTATCCTATTTCTGAGAAGAAGATTGTTTCAATGAGAACAATTAAAACGCATACTTAATTATATAGAGAAGTATTTTTATTAACGTTGAAACGATATTGAATTTATAACTTATCTAATGAGATGGTTGAATTTGATGCGTTTTAAGAAGTTTGTATATATTAGGCTCGATAATACTTAAAAACAAACGAGGGTCGCCGCGTTCAGTAATATGGAGCCTATTTCTCTTTTTAGTTACCAACGTTGCTACAACACTGAATCCACGTTCAGCTAAATAAGACGATGGGAATGCTATTAATAATCCTGGATACAGTTGCGAAATCGGCTTCTGCAGCCAAAACCTAGGTAGCCATTCTTAAATTTAATTTTTAATTCCTCATTTGTCATTAGTTCTTCTTACTGGGATGCTCCTGCTTAATTAATAATAGACATTTAAAAAAGGATCCAAAACCCAGTCTGGTATGTCCATGTTTAAAATATCCCGGAACCGTTCCTTAAAATCATTGTGGGGGTTTTCCAAGTGTTGACAGTAAATAAGCAAGTCGCTGTTCTTGAATGATACTGCTGATAAATTTGGGAAGTTATGAAATTCTCGTCTGCCAATATTTCTTTTATAATAGCAGTTTGGATACAAAAGCTGCAACGCAATTTTTTGTCTTAATCAAATTTAAGTCGTCGCCTTCTTGAAGTTGGAGATTGACATCATTAAACAATTTATACAGGTCTGTCAAGTACGCAGTATTGTTCTTCGATGAGGTGAGGTTGTCGCGCATTTCTATGTCTTTGTTTCCTAGGAACTCTATCAGACTCAAATAGATTGTAAAATCGAGTCAAACAAGAACCTTTTGACAGCCAGCGCACTTCTGTGTGAAGCAGCAATCGGTTGAAATCTTCCATCATTGGCAATGCAAAGCTGACTAAATAATCTGTCATTCAATGAGTTACTTCTGATTTTATTAACTGCTCTGATAACATAATATTGCAGTGATGTATGGAGGCGTTCACTCAGATTTTTCGCAACCAAATGCTGGCGATGAATTACGCAATGCACAGCAAGCAAGTCAGGAACTTTATTTTTTAAGCACCCTATGAAGCCTTTGTGACGCCCTGTCATAGCTGGGCGCCATCCGTAGCAGCTGACAAAATATTATTAAAAGGAATTTTCTTTTCGTCACAAAACTTTTTCAGTGTATTAATTATGGTTTCTCCTTTTGTATATGTTTCCAAATTTGTAACAAACACCAGTTCTTGACATATTTTCTCATCTTTGATGAACTTCACGTATGCCAATAACAAGGCTTCATTGGTTGGTAAAGTGGACTCATCCAGCTGAATTGAAAATCGACAAGACTGCAGATGATTGCACAATGATTCTTCAATGTTTTCAGCCATTTCATCAATTCGTCTTTGCACAGAATTATTGCTCAAAGGAATTCGGATAATATCTGCAGCTGGTTTATGGAGCACAGTGTTTATTACTTCTTTTACTCCTGGTAAAATTAAATCTTCCCCAATAGTATATGTGGTTTGCCTGTTTTAGCAATCATCAATGAGATATTGTACGAAGCTCGAAGTCCATCATTGTCTTGCTCAGAAGCTGTTGAAAATTGTTTTGATATAGTTGGCTGAATTTTATACTTCTTTTTCATGTCTTGAAAATAGGTCACATCTTTGTCTTTATTATCCGGGTGGATTTTATTAATATGATCTTGAAGCCTAGAAGGCTTCATCGCTTCATTTGAAAATGTTTTTCGACAAATAAAGCACATTGACGATGATGGATTTATGGGATTTTCGATAAATCCGTATTTAATATAATCCACACCATATTGCCGTATCTTCTTTTTTACTTCCGACATGGGTTTTTAATAACAAAAATTAACCAATAATTAGGTTTACTTTGCTTTATTATTACGTGATTAGAGTGTTTTGTTTGTCTTTTTTATACCATATTTTTTTACTTGCCAACGCCCCCCTGTGCCATCTAAACGCCCCCCAATTGTCTCTGGATCTTCTACCGCCCCCCTGAAGATCTCAAACGCCCCCAAGGGGGCGTTATCGCCCACGTTGAGAACCTATGGTCTAGAACCAGTGAGACTATGGTATCCCCGAGTGGGTTATGTTGCGAGCAAATATTTTTGGATGCGAGGCTGAAGGTAGTAGGGAGGGAACGGAGATGGAGAAAAACAGTGGCGTAGCGTAGTGGGGGGGACAGGGGCTGCCCGCCCCACTTTTAAGGGCGGCTAAATTTCACAATAAATAATAATAATATCTTGTTAAAATTTTAACCATCTCATTTCATATTTTTGTCGCATCTACGATTGGGACAGTTCTAAACATTATATTATTTTTCAATAAAAATATAAATAGTAACAGCATCGTTCTAGTTCTAATTAGAAGTCGATTTGTGTTATTACTATATATTTTAGTCTTTTGAATTGAAGTACCTTAATAAGGGGGCGGTAAAATTTTCCTCCGCCCGGACGGCAGACACCCACGCTACGTCAATGGGGAAGAGGAAGGTGGGGGAATACCTGGCTAATCAAATCTAGTCACGGAACAAATCAGGTTCTTACAAGAATTTTTTTTTAGTTTGTTTTAGTTAAAGTCCTGTAAAACGCAGCCATTCATAATCGAAATGCTACTTGAAGTTGCTTTCTCCATGTTTATTGACCAGATCTGAAAATCTGGGTGCTTCCAAACTTTTCGCTCTCCTACCTCCTTCCCCTCCCCACTCTATTCAGCTTCAAAACATACTCTGATTAGTGGGGATGGCATATTACGAGTAGGTACTACATTTTTGCACAATATTCATAATTCCCAGGCTCAAAATTATTATTCACATACTGCAGGTAATCTCTTTCAACAACTTATGGTCAACAGGTTGCATCCGCCAGTCAACCAATCAATAATACGAAACTATAATCCATTTTCTATATATATTCAATTCCCCGTGTACGTGCATAATATAACACATAATTTTAGAATATATAGTTAAATATGAGAGAAGGGGATAGTGTCCCATTAGCTCAGTGGCAGAGCAGCGCCCTGGCAAGATTAGGTCCTGAGTTCAATTCCTACATGTGACCGCATATTTTTATGATTTTTCTATTTCAAATTTTCGATTGAGAGTCGCTAATATTTTCTTCAGTGATTAAATTTTACAATCTCAGGTTTTACTCAATAAGTTAAAATAGAAATTAATAAATATTTTCAGATTGTTTGTCCATTTTCAAATTGTTGCGTCGTTTTAAGCTGTCGTTTTACATCAATAGCATTGCAGCATTATTATTCACATCGACTAAGTGCCACAATGTTAAAACATAAAAAGATACTTAACTTTACTGTATTGTAAAGATATTGTTGTTGAAATATCTATCACGTTTCGTTGCATACTTACTTATTTTCTTCAAAGAATTTGGCAGTAAAAAACCTGTCTCACTGCACTGGGTTACATATTTAAACTTTGGGTCATATTTTAATGTGGTATTTGTAGTTTAATCATTATAATAGGAATGCAGTGTATGTAAGCGCACTTGAAGTGAAATATCACAAAACTGCGCTATATAAATTTTGTGTTATTATTATTATTATGTAGGTACCAATTGCGAAAAAGAGTTTTTTAACCACAATAGGTACCTACATTGGTTTGGGTGCCTACACTGTTGTCGGCTAATATAATGAATTCAAAATGTTGATAGCCAGGTTCCTACTCGTATACAGTAGCGTAGCAAGGGGTGGGGGCGATGGGGGCGGTCCGCCCGGGTGCCACCCGAAGGGGGGTGACACTCGACCGTGGAAAAAAATTACGAATTACGGAACGCAGTAGAGCCGATACCTGCACCAACTATTCCATTTCGCCCCACCCCATCATACCCCGTTCCACCCCTTATCCCGCGTTAGCTACGCCACTGCTCGTATATAAACGTGATAAACCCTTTGATGTTGTCCAGCTACTTTTATTTTATTATTCTTTTTAAATGGTAAAAAAGTGTCTATTAGAGCGATTTGTACATAGATTTATATATAGATTTATGTATCTATGGATTAGTATGAATGACATTAAAGCCAAATCTATAGTGAGGGGAAATTGCCTCGCGGCCATCTTGTATGTCAAACTTTTTAAATAATGATTGTAAGCAAAGTTGTATAAAATGAACTATGTATTTTACGTTTATGTTTTTAATACAATTATAGCGGCTTATTACTTTTTGGGGTATTTTATAGGACAGGGAATGGAATATGTTAAAAAATTCAAGTAAGGGATAGTCATTTTTTTATAACTTCCCCATCGCCCCATGGCTTCAAATTGTTGTGGAAAACCTCCGGCCTTTTAGGTTTATGATTCGGATATCAAACATAACCTCACATTTGAAACAAATGTTTTGTTCAATCGGTATTATTTAGTGTTGCCATAATAAATAATGCAAAATCTTAGTTGGATAAGTTGACAGATTCTAATTAAAGCATTGCTTGTTTCAGGTTCCTACTCGTACGTGGATCCCCGCCAGGAGGTGCGCACCGTGGAGTACGTGGCCGACTCCAATGGCTTCCATCCCTCGCTGAGCCACCCCGCGCCTGCTGAGACAGTAGCCGTGGCGCGCGCCCGGGACCGCCATTACAGCCTCTACAACCAGATCGCGCAAGATCATCAGGCCAACCCTCATCCCTCAGGTAAACACCTCCCCCGCTAAAAGTTCTGGAAAACATGCAATATAAATAATTGTCTATTATTACTTATGGTCGTCAATAGTAGGTATTGCAGGGTAAGAGGTTGACAATTGACCGTCAATATTGTCGTGTCCCACCCAGATTGCCGTAATTTATAAGAAAAAAAAATCACATGTAAAATATATTTTTTAATTAACTGCTGTTTTGATTATTTTCAGATGTAAAATTGCAAAATAAGTAATGTCACACTAGGGGGAAAGGAGCTCTCACAAATGTGACGATGTGTAGGTAACAGGGACAAGTTTTTAAAATGTTATTATTAGCTACTTGTATCATATTATTGGTTTTGAGCGCACTTAAAGTGAAATATCTCAAAACTGTGCTCTATAAATACTACGTTATTATTATTATTGAGATAGTATTTATGATGTTTTGAAAATAATATCTTGAAAAATATAATGCAAAGGGGTAGCACTAGAATATTTGTCAAACGTTTAACCATTACCTCTCCCATAGGTCACCCCAAGTGGTCGGCTACGATTTGTGACTTAACAGGGGTTCCCGGGTTCATGGGTGAAGTTTGTCCGGCTCTTGGCGGCAGATGCGTCTGCCCACCAGCTGCGTGGCAGGCTGGATCGGGAGAGAGTAGTTAAGGGAGTCCCTTTGACTTATCCAGCCGTACACTCTCGGAACATCGCCTTGCACCGCAGTGGGAGTGATGGATTCATACGTCCGTCACCCCTGGACACACTGACCCCCAGATTCCTACTCACCCCTAAAATACCCTTTTCTTTCCTAGAACTTTCTCTCCTTCCTTTCCTAAAAAGACCCTCCACATTGCATCCCCAAAGATGACATAGGTTCTGAGGGTAATTATTTTCCTCAGGGCCTCCTATATGTCGAGCTAATGTAAAAAAAAGAACATTTTATTAACAGAAAAATTAATATTGAAATGGGAGGCGATCGTAATATAAATATTGTTTTTTTTGTAGTGGCTCGTCTGCCCAACGCCCCTCACGACACAGAGGCCGTGGAGCACGCCAAGGTGAAGCACTTCACCCTCTTCGAGCAGATTGCCGCCGACCACGCTCGCATCGGCGCCGAGAGAGAGGCGGAGAGGCGCGCCCTCGGCCTGCACGACCCCCAACAAGAGTTGGACGAGAGACATCAATATGACCAATATCAGCATTAAACAACAAAGAAAAAAATACCATAGGTAGATTTGTCAGCTAAATAAGTAGGTACTGGTCCAGGTTCCTACTTATCCTGAAAATCAAGTTTTTTTTATTTCAAATTAAGACAACGTGCTCTTTGTCAAAAATAATCAATATCAATATGAAAAAGAAAAACAAAAATGCTACCGTCAATAATAAATCTACTGAAAAACTTCCTGTATCGGTACTTGCCTAACTTGTACGAAGCATTTTTAACTTTTAATATACATTTTTTGTTTTCACTTTTCTATCCTTTTTATTCGGCTTTTATTTTTAGAACCGACGTATTCCTAACCCCATCAGTAATGAAGGGTTTCTAGAAAAAATGCAATTGTCTTACGAAAGTTTGTGCCAACGGATAACAACGTTATTACATTTATTATTATATTATTATTGAGTTTTATTATGACTTGTTTTAATTAAATATATGTAAATACACAGTATTTACCCCTTATTGTAATGAATATTTATAATATAATATGAAGAATAAAAAATAATAAAATTACTACAAAAATTAGATTAATGACTTATTTTATAGTTTTTCGTATTCCATTACCTTTGGCTTTTACATTATTTTTCTTATCTTTTTCCCATTCTACACTAGTCATCATAATGCGGTAAAGATCGGCGATTGATTAATTTCATTAATTTATTTAAGATATCCATACATTTTCGAAAATCCGATTTTGCATCCATGTCCTTAAATAGTAATATGTATTATGTAAAAACTTCCTTCTTCTTCTGGCGCTGTGGAGTGATTCTGGCGAATGTATGATATTTATAAGATGTTTTCAAGTATTTTTAAATGTAAATAAATATGTTAGTTATAAATCTCTAACTTTAAGTCATAATTGTAAATTTATATGTCATTGAGCTCAGTTTTAGGTCAGCTTTTATATGTCTTTTATATGTCTTAGTCATAAGTCACTAGCAATAAGACTTAGATGTAAGTCACTAGTTATAATTGTAAATCTTAGTTGTAAGCCAGTAATATTATTTTTTATGTATTTATTTGTACAGCGCCCCTGAGGTGATTTTTCACGAAAACGGCGCTATATAAATTAGCCAAATATTATTATTATTTATTTATTTGTAGAATCATCATAAAACAATGTTTGAACGATTTTTATTAAAACAGATGCGGCTTTCTTGGTGATCCTGGTATGACAGAATAGTGAATTTCAGGAGTGTTGTGACTAAGAGGCATGGTACACTGGTAGGGAATTTGATTTCAAGTTTGGAAATTGTTAATTCAAAAAAATTATGGTCTAGTATCCTATACCCATTACCCATACCCACAACCACAGTAAGGCGAACTGACTGTGGAATCTGGTGAGATGGCTAAGACAACAAGTGTGATCAAGGCGCATTCGGGTTATGAAAGAGATACCTTTATATGTTTAGGCATGGAAGTATATTAGTGAAACCAGGGCTCGATAGGAATAGAAGGTTAAATTAATTAGTAGTGGTAACCTTTTATCAGAGAGGATGTTTTCCATTAAGAGGACCATTGGCGTTGGTACTTAGTTTTTAGAATAGGGAAATAGTCTCTAATCGAAATGGGGATACAACGTAATGGACCATGGACAGTGGATTTTTTAGCAATAGAAACTGCCATGTCATTTCCAACAATACCAAAGTGTCCCGGAATCCAGGAAAAGACCCCTGACACGTGAGTCAGCGGCATGGAATGCAGGAGGAATCTGATATAGCAGATAAGAGTCGCTACTGGAATAGAGAGGGGATCCACTTATTTTTTTTGTAGTGAGCTAAGTGAATCTGAAAAGATGGGGGCATTTTTAATGTTGAGAGATTTGACGAATTGTATGCTTTAATGATAGCTACCTATGCATTCAGCAGAGAAATGGAGTACTCTTTGGGAAGTTTGTGTGGGAAACACAATTTCCTGTGAGGTGCGTAGACACTGCTCCGCAATGAGAGTCCAGGCTAAGTTTGGAACCGTCTGTGAAAATTTTTATATAATTTGGCCAGTTGTTTTCAATAATGTTGTTGAATTCTACATTTTTTGATTGAGCTGAGTTTCTCTTATTTTATTTACTTATCCATATAAATTGGTGGACCTTCGGAAAGAAAGAAAGAAAATAATATAGAGAAGGTAGGGGGAATGTTTTTTTCCAAAATGGCTTCAAGTTAACCTCATACTTTAACGATTGAAGTTTGGAAATTAAGTCACGGGATTTTATTGAGCATGTTTTGAAAAAAAGATTCTGCCAGGTCTCGCCCTAAGGGAGGTTCGCAGCATTCAACTTCCATTGAGTTGATTGGTGAAGATTTCATGGCTCCTAAGCAGTACCGGATTATCCCTAAGGCAGAGTAGGCAACTGCCTAGGGGCCCCGCATCGGCTGGGGGCCCCGCGCCCCAAGAAAAAAAAACTTGCGTCAACGGTTCGACTCACAATTAGTGAGCAACTCCGGCACATTTTTGGAAAAAGAAGACATTATCTTATTTGAAGTGCAGTTATAATATTCTGGCTGCAGACTATGTACGTGCTGCCAGAATCAAAGAAAAACCATTTAGATGTTCTGAGTGCACTCTTAATTCGACAGGTACAGATTTAATTTAATCCATTTTTGTGTTCAGAATGAAAGATTCATCTGCTGACTGAGGAAAACATTATCCTATTCGATGTGCAGTTATAAAATTCTAGTTCTGATTTTAATTTTAATTAACCACATCCAAACTGGTTTTGTGTTCAGAATACGACGATAAATTAAATAACGAGTTGCAGATTCATCGTGTACCAAGTGAAGCTTAACATTTGAGTTAAATGCTGCAAAATTTTGAGAAATTGATTGTTCCGTGTGTTTTGCCGACAGCAGTTATAAACTTTGCAGTAGAATTTATAAACACGATTTTCGTAGGAGGAATACTGGTCAACTAATCTGGTAATAAAAAAAAAAAGGATTTCACCCCCCTCCCCCCCCCCCCCCGCTGGCGCTTGAAGTACCTAAATAAGGGGGCGGCCAAATGTTCCTCCGCCCCGGGCGGCCGGAACCCACGCTAAGCCACTGCCGCCCCCCCCCCCCCCCCCCACCCCCCTGCTCCTAAGATAAGACGAAGAGATTTTGACTGGATTTTATCTAATTTGAAGTGGACATTGGATCAAACAGACGTAATCGTGATGGCTTCGAATGAGGGCAATGTACCTACCTATAGAAGTTTTAAAGATGTTGGATGTGATCCCCACCACACTTGGGAAAAAAATCTAATGGGGTTGGGGACTTTCGCATTTCGTGATGACATGATTTATGTGAGAGTTCAAAAACATCCCCAGGAACTTAACTTTCTTAGAGATACGGATGACTTCATCACCAAATCTCACCTGAATATCTAGGAGCTTTCGGCGATGAGTGAAGACACGAGCAACATTTTCTGCTTAGTATGGTAGTGGGAGATTTTAAAATATTTTCTGGTTATTCGTAAAAATGGAACGTTAGTCCTTCTTTCAAACTACAGCAACAGAGCAATTTGAAGTGAAAGGTTGATCGAGACATTTACATAGTCAATGCATCAAAATAATCTTTTATCCAGTAAAGACTTTTTCCTCACGATGGCACTAATTGTAACTTAAATTCAGTCAAATAAATACGACCTTCAGAAGGTAATAGTAAAAAGGCCAAATGAGCCGTATTACTAGTAGCTAGAAACATGAAAGGGTATTGCAAGGCCCTAGCTAGTTAGAGGATTACGAAATAATCCGTAGAATCAAAAAAAAATATATCGAAAGATTCGCTCGGAGTTTGGAAGCAATAGCTATAATATTACGGTAACGCATAAATCAACCACATATAATAAATACATAAATATACACATATTTGAAATTCGTGGAAAACAGGAATAATATTAATGTTGCTAGTAAACAACGAGAAAATCATTGCCAAGAATGAGAATCAGTGATTGAAATTTTTTGCAGTTCCTACTTAATACTTCCCCTGGCCGTAGATATTGCTCCCGAACTCCGAGCGATTGATTGATAAATTATTCGATACTTTTGATGTATCGATAAAAATATTTCTATCATGTAAATATATCGATCATTCCCATCACTACATCTACATGGTAAAAGAATCGATGATTGTGCCCACCGCTCTCTCATGGCGAGCCATGGCGAGCATAAAACGTAACTGATGGTACTGCCACACTGCGGCCAACTTCAAACATTTGGCCGATTGTGTGGAGGAGTAGTTCGTTCAAAGTTCGAGTTGGAAGGTTGAAGAATCAGCTGTTCAACGTCCGCAATTTTGAAGTTCGGAATTCTGAAAGGAAGGTTGGCTTTGGTGTGGAAGTAGCATGACACTCCGGTACAAAATACGACGATATTACACTTGAGAAAATAAATCTATTGCAGTTTAGACATGGTAGAAGCGAAACTTTACCAAAACACTCTCAACCAATACTAGAAAAGTGAGGTCATAATCAAAGCGACCAGACATCGCGTCATTTCCGTTTCATATCTCAACCAATAGGAGCCTTTAAAAGTGACATCATAATCAAAACGATCAGTGAGCGTATTTGATGCCTCGCAGATGCACTAATCGTCATTTCCGTTTCATCCGAAATCCAAGTTTACAGCGGGGCTAATGAAGTTTCTTCTAAAACAGCAAACTTATTTGTGGCACCATTTTAATTCAAATTAATAAATTACTTTGTTTTTACCACTATAATTGATTATAAAAAACCGACATGTTTTGTAAGCCAAGCTTACTTCATTAGGGTTTTAATAATACTATTTTTTAATAAATATTTTTTATTTTTTTTTAATTTACTAGTTTTTTATAATCAATTAAAATGGCAAAAACAAAGTAATTTATTAATTTTAAAGTTTCATTTCAAAAAATATTTTCTGAAATATTCAAACGACAACCATCATGAACTGGAAACGGAATATCCAACCAAATTTACGGACAGACGAGATGCAAAATGTTAAAAAAATATATATTTCAAGTAACTACGGATTCGGACTTCGGACATTATTATCTATGGTATCGCTATCGCATAGATTTTATACATTATCAGTTGTCAACCCTGCTTTTAAGAATTTGTGATTTTGGCGTCTCGTGTTTGATAAGTGCCGCTGGACTGTTATTTTTTGATTGATAACGTGTTTAAAAATTAATATAAATATGTAAGTTTGTGTCCACTACATGTTTTATCTGAACATCTCTAAATTTATTTAGTTTTTACACCGTTCGTTATCAAACTTTTTACAAAAAAGGCGGGATGTTCTGTTCCCACCCGCCATTTTCTAAATTTGCCAGTTTTTGTTGATTTTTCTCGTTGCAATATTTACCGATTTTAGGTTTGTCTCAATTTATTATTATGTAAATACGAACATTAACTACATATATACATTTCTCGGTTTATTTCATTCGTCATGTTTCGTTACATTGATAATATTTTGATTGCCGGCTTCAAGGTATTTTTAGAATACTTTTGACAGAATCTTGAATTGTACTAATAAACAATTACACCACATATATTTTTCCAATGTCTGCTTTTCTAACTTCGTGTATGTTTTTACAACAACAATTCTAATTAACAAAATTATCGCGATATAATGCGTTGTCAAATTTTTAGGTTAAATTTTAACAGCATTCCTTAGGTTAGGTTCTATGCCTTCAGTTGTTTTACGCCATTTCTCATTATAATTTGACTGTAAAGGGTAATAGCAAAAAAGGATCATCACTAGATTGATCACATTTTTGATAAGTATTACATACATACCTTTAGTATTACATACATGCCTTGAATCAAAAATAAGTATTTATCTATAATAGTTATTGACTAGCTAGTGACTATTAGGATGTTTTGAATATTACCATGCATTTTATACGTTTGTCAAATTGGGTGCAAAATAACAAGATGTTTGTGTAAAAGTGAAAACTAGATAGCTGGATCAATTTCAAGGATAAATAAACTTGTACTGGGCCTCACGGTGGGAGGAATGCAGAATACGCCAATGTCAGGGAATTTAATAAAAATGCACTTTCTAGATGAGAAAAGTGTGTAGAAACTCATTAAAAAAAGAATTAATGTGCGGAAAGCAAAATTGAGGGAGATACAGCCGATCAAAGTTTAATAAAATTTCACTACAATGACAGCCCGCCCGCCATCTTTTGTCACTGTTATGTTGGTATCCCGGACCTACTTGAGGCGCGTTATTAACTTCCGCTCACGCAATTTACACAACAACAACTCCGTGTCTTTACACAACGCATCAATCTCTAACAGACGCATATTAGCAAAAAAAGAATACGTATATGTATATACAATCACACGCCGCACAACACACTACCAAAACTGAACTATACAATGACCGACGAACAGCACACTACCATAAATGAACTACAAACAACCCAAAGTACTACTACCACAACAACAGGTCAGGGATACCAACCCGCCCGTTGTCACTGATATGTTGGTATCCCTGAAGAGACAAAACAAGAGCCTAGATACGATTGTAGCCGACTTCGTGGGACACAGGAGGCGCGTAATTATGAAATTTGTCTAGCGGGCTTGTGTATAGCGCCGGATCTGCCCCCCCCCCCCCATAACCTAACCTAACCTTTCTAGCGGGCTTGTGTATGTTAACCCAGCGCCGGCACTGCCCGCCCACCCCCCCCCCCATAACCTAACCTAACCTAACCTAACCTTTCTAGCGGGCTTGTGTATGTTAACCCAGCGCCGGCACTGCCCGCCCACCCCCCCCCCCCATTACCTAACCTAACCTAACCTAACCTAACCGAACCTAACCTAACCTTTCTAGCGGGCTTGTGTATGTTATCTTTACATTAAAAAACAGCCTACGTTTTTAAATGGTTTGTCTGGCGGGATTCTCCATTCCAGTGCCTATTTACATTATATTATTAATTCTGTTTTTCATAATTACGCGCCTTATAATTTCAATCGTATCTAGGCTCTTGTTTGTATCAGGTCTGGGATACCAACATAACAGTGACAACGATGGCGGGCGGGCTGTCATAGTATCAGTTCGCGAAGTGAAATTTTATAAAACTTTGATCGGCTGTATCTCCCTCAATATTGCTTTCCGCACATTAATTCTTTTTTTAATGAATTTCTACACACTTTTCTCATCTAGAAAGTGTATTTTTATTAAATTCCCTGACATTGGCGTATTCTGCATTTCACCCCTCACGGTTAATATGTAATATTTCTTATTGGTAAATTTTTGAGATCGCTGGCAATGGTTAATACGCACTTTATTTTGAAAAAATCTTTTGATTCACCTTAATTACATTAAAAGACAACTATTTGCATTGGGGGAAGTGGAAAATATTTCATTCTACATGGTTTGTGATACAAAAGAAAGTGCCCCTTTATAGCGCCTACTCGCGTCAAGGCAAGAAAAACATCCCAGTTTTCAAGTAGTTTAGCGGCTACGCTAGGTTTGTGAAACATGGTTTGTGATTCAAAAGAAAGTGCCCCTTTATAACGCCTACTCGCGTCAAGGCAAGAAAAAATTTAGAATGAAATATTTTCCACTTCCCCCAATGCAAATAGTTGCCTTTTAATGTAATTAAGGTGAATCAAAAGATTTTTTCAAAAAAAGTGCATATTAACCGTTGCCAGCGATTTCCAAAAATTACCTTCTTATTTATATAATTAGATTTAGCTTTGTTATTATGTTGGGGGAGACGAAAAAATATGCAGTTTATATTTTGATACTTGATTCACTTAATGTGTTCGACACCATGATTGGCCATGTGAAGCGGAGTACTACAACTTTACCATTTCAAATATTTGAAAACTCTGTAAATATGCATTAGGTCCACCTCACGGATAATACGGAACATTCGTGTTATTGAAGTTTGATGCACTGATAATACGGAATATTCCTTTTTTAGGTTGAGGTTAAACTACAAAAACATCCCAGGTTTTGAATGGTTTATTTGGCAAGGCAGGGTTTATCCTAGCGGGTTTGTGTAATTATGATCGATTGTCTATGAAATAAAAACGGTAAATGCAAAATGGCGTTACCCATAAGCGAATTAATTTTAACAAAATTAATATGTTAAATGCACATTTTTTGCATGTTTTTTTGTCTCCCGCAACATAAATACTCACTTTTCGTGATAATAAAGCTAAATCTAACTGTTTGAATAAAAAATATTTCATATTAACGAGTAAGCGGAGTAAAACATAAATAATGAAAACTTCACCATCTTCTGGAGCAAGCAGTAACTCAGGAATATGCCTATGTTTAAATACTGTCCAGTCGCATTAGTATATTTAATGCAAATGCTTTCCACATAATAAATAAATAGACCAAGATTCTGTCCACCGGCTGCGCTCTTTCTCAGCCTTCCCCTGGGATGCTTCCATTGGGGCACTTACTGAGCGCTTTTATTATCACCGTGATGACCCATGTTTATGATACTGTGATGGCAATACACTTACGTTCTTCATCGCTATAATGCTATATAATGGGGTGAGGTTTGTCCGGGTCTTAGCAGCGAATGCGTCTGCCCACCAGCTGCATGGCTGGCCGGATCGGGAGAGAATGGTTGAGGGAGTCCCTTTGACTTCTCCAGCCGTACTCTCTCGGAACATCGCCTTACACCGCTGTCGGAGGGATGGATTCATACATTCGTTACTTCTGGACACATTGACCTTCAGATTTCTACCCACCCCTCATACCCTTTTCCTTTCCAGAACTAGAACTCCTAAAGAGACTCCACACAGGATCCCCAAAGATGACGTAGGCTCTTAGGGGAATTATTTTCCCCGGGGCCTCCTGTGTGGAGCTAATGTAAAAGAAATAATAATAATAAAAGCGATCATTTGGTTATAATTTTAAAAGCAATTATATTTTGTAATTTTAACCCTATGTTAATTAATTATCCTTAGAATATATTTTAAGGTTTTTATAATGCGTATTGATCGTTGTCCAGTCAGAATTAACCGTACAATTAATGTGTATATACAGGTCACGAGTCACGCAATATTTTTTCCATGTACTACTAATGTCTGTGAGTCCATAGGAAAATGTATCATATGAAGGCATGTGAGAAATAAGTTATTATGTTCACTTTAAAATATATTTCAAGGCTGGATAATAGTTCACAAATAACAACACTGTGATCTGTAAACAGTTCCATTGATATATCTATATGATAACTATCAGGCGAAAAGAGTTCTGCAAATTTTATCACACCAAAGCTCACTGTTTGAGAGTTATGCTATTTCTTTTTTGAAGTGATTTCGGATTCGGTTACGGATATGAAATTATTTCGGATTATCCGCTAGTTTCGGATAATTTCGGTTACGGATATTAGAATTTTAAAATTATAAAAGTAAAATACAAATTGCAAGATTAGACTTTTATTTCTAGTCTATATTATCATTTGTTTTTACAATCAGTCACGCGCGGCTAGTGTGACAAATGACGGCTCGGCCGGGCAAAACAAACAAAAACCTGTCGTAACCTGTCCTTTAGACGCGGCCTTTATCCGAAACTATCCGAAACTTTTATATCGGTTTCGGTTACGGATACGGATATTTCTTTATTTCGGATATCCGATAGTTTCGGATACGGATACGGATCTCCATAACATCCCTACTAAGTACCATCTTGATCACGTCAGCTTTCAAACAAACAAAAACTCATCATAATCGGTCCATTCGTTAAGGAGCTACGGTACCACAGACAGACACGTCAAACTTATAACACGGGGCGTAACATATAATTATTGTGTCTGGGGTTAAAAGTTAATTAATTATGAAAAACACAAATCTTAATATATAAAACAAAGTCGGGTTAGTTTTACTATTTATAACTCGAGAACGGCCGGGCCGATTTTGATGATCTTTGATTTGTTGGATTTGTCTCCACCCCGGAAAGGATAATAACTATTAAAACATCACAAAAGTTAACGAAAAATATAGTTATTAAGAAAATTATTTTCCCCATACATTTTGTATGGAACGAATTCTTATATTTGAAAGAGCTGCGGGCATTTTGTGATAAGTATCTACCTATAATATTGAACTGTTCGTGAATTCCAAAAATTCAAAAACGCCAAATGTCAATGCGCTAATTGTTTTGCATTTGTTCTTAATCGTGTAATGCTGCCCCTCTTTCTTACACACTAGGTATCAATAGCCAAAAATGAGACAAGCGGTGAACGTATGTCTCCACCCATCCAAAGGAAAAATACAATAATTACAATAAAAATCCCTCACACATATAAAGAAAATGAAAAGCATTTTTTTTATTTTCCTCAGGACCTATGTCATCTTAGGGGATGCTGTGTGCAGGGTCTTTTTAAGGAACGGAAGGATAGGAAGTTCTGGGAAGGAAAAAGGTATGAGGGGTGGGTAGGAATCTGGGTCAGTGTGTCCGGGAGTGACAGACGTATGAATCCATCCCTCCAACTGCGGTGCAAGGCGATGGGTCGTGAGAGTCCAGCTGGAAAGATCAAGAGGCCTTCCCCAACCAGTCTCTCTCGATCCGGCCCACCACGCAGTGGGTGGGCAGACGCATCCGCCGCCAAGACCCAGACAGACGTCACCCGATGAACTCAGGCACCCCTGCTAAATCACCAAACGTAGCGAACCAATTGGGGTGACGTATGACAGAGGTGTTGGTTATCCAATAAATGATTCACGGGGCGGCGGCACCCGTACCCGCCTCCCAAATTCCCGTCAGTAAGTGGAAAAATAAGAAAATCAGAAAAAATATAAATCTGTACACAACTCCATCTCTGATACTGACAAAAACAAAACACGGACAGTTGCGCATTGATGATTGCTTCATTGTGTAATTTTTAACTTAATAAAAAAACTGAATTTAATTCAACAGTTATTGATTCTGGGGCGGTACGAAGTTTGTCGGGTCAGCTAGTTAATATATAAAATTTATTTGCGCATGCCAGGATTTGAACCCGCAACCTTCGGATTGCTGTTCGGGAGTCTTACCCCTCGACCACGGAGGCCGTCAGATTCAATACACACATTTTGTGCTTTATAGTTTGTTGCCTTATGCCTAATGCTGTGCTGTGTGAGTCCTCCACACCACAGTGAACTTAAACCAGCTATTTATTAGAAAATGTCTACTTTGATTAATTTGGTTATTAGCCGAGTGGACAAATGTGTAGGGTTCCCGCACAGGCGTCCTGGGTTCAATCCGCTGCTAGCTAATTGCACAACCTTTTTCAACTTATGCTGATGGAAGGAGGAATTAAAATATTGTTAAGTTATTCGTAACTTTATTTATTATGATCATCTCATAGACAAATGTAGAAGTTCCCTCCAAAATTTGCTGAATTTTTTGATGTTGTTTGTTAAATAGAAATATGGCCACCAAAAAGACCGGCGAAGGCGGCGCCAGCGAGGGAGAGGAAGAGTTCTCCGTGGAGAAGGTGCTGGACCGGAGAGTGAGGAACGGCAAGGTGGAGTTCTTCCTAAAGTGGAAGGGGTACTCCGATGACGACAACACCTGGGAACCTGAGGAGAACCTTGACTGTCCGGACCTGATCAACGCCTTTGAGGAAGCAAGGAAAAAACGGGAAGCCAGTAAGAATCTATACCATTATAATAAAACATATATTTGAATTTTGATTTTTTTCTTGAATGAAATTTTTATTTTTAAATTAGCTCCACACAGGAGGCCCTAAGGAAAATAATTTTACTCAGGGCCTATGTCTTCTTAGGGGATGCTGTGTGGAGGTTTTTTTAAGAAAAGCAAGGAGAAGAAGTTCTGGGAAAGATATAGGTATGAACGGTGGGTAGGAATCTGGGGATCAGTATATCCAGGAGTGACGCATGTATGAATCCATCCCTCCGACTGCGGTACAAGGCGATGGTTCGAGGGATTCGGCTGGAGAGGTCAAAAGACCTTCCTCAACCAGTCTTTCTATCAGGCCCGCCACGCAAAAGGTGGGCAGACGCATTGGCAGCCAAGACCTGAATAAACCTAATCCCATGAACCTCGGGCATCCTTGCTAAGTCACCAAACGTAGCGAACCACTTGGGGGGACCTATGGCTGAGGTGTTGGTTATCCAATAAATGGTTCCCGGGGCGGCAGCAGCCTTACCCTCTTCCCAAAATTAAAAATGAATCTTAGAAGTTGAAATTAACCCACTTCCTGACATCCAATCGAGCTGAATAGACTTGTTGTCGATGACAATGCTTTCTATTAACCGTCGGTGGCACTTAAAGCCGACACATTGTTATAGTTCCCCGGCGGGGAATTATAAATTACATTTACAAGAATAACATGTAGGTAAAAGATTATGTCAGGGAATGTGATTGTGTTTGTCCAGTTCTGTTAGCTTTTTTAAGGGCGCCACTGGCCGTTGGACCAGGCTAGCAGACTGTAGAGCAAAATCCTCTTTCGGGGCCTTGGGAATTATACACTTTATGGTCAATTCTAGGATAGAAATGATAAACGGCATTCATTGAGAAATCAATATACATTTATAAATTAATCATTTGCACAGTGTTTAACATGAAAACAAAATAACAATAAATGGTAGCTTACCCCCCTGGATCGACCAAAATCATTAACTAGCTATCTAAATTTAAACTTCACCGACAGCAACGAAGAATTGATTAAAAATGTGTGGCCATCCGCTCCAGTAAAATGCAAGTACTCCGCCCAGGGGGTTTGTTTTTCTATCATCCGTGATCCAGCGTTCAGCCAGGTGCAACAGTTGTCAGAACAAATCCTTTTCCATAGACATTGCAATAATCAATCCGACAGACAATAGATTGTTGGAATCTCCAAGACTTACAATTAAAATCTTATTAAAATTTTATATTATTCTCCTCGGTACACGCGTTCGACATTTCAAAAAAATGATTCATTTTGAATTTAAAAGATATACACAACAACGAGTCTCATGTAAACTCCGAATATCGTTAAGACATTTTACTTATGGCATTATGCCATATAAAATACGAAACAAGCGGTACACGCGAGATATCACTTTAAGTAAACGTTTTTAAATGCTTTACATTATTAATATGGAAAAATCACGTTGACTCTCGAGATACTGTCTACCTCCAAGGCAGTCTCCCAACAAGTGAACATTTGCTCTATTCAAAACCCTATATGTATTCTTTCGAAAATAAATAAATGAGTAGTTAAAATTCGGCGTTTAAAATAAAGTAAATGTGATATTATTATTTTTTTTTAAATGAGGGTACATGATTAGACTCGTTTAAAATAAGTAAAGACAAGATTAATTATTTCATAACAACATTAGGATTATAAGACTCATAGCATAATCTGGGTGTGTTGATACATCAGCGCTCATCAGTCTGAGAAGGTTAGTGCAGTGTTTCAGACAGAGCGAATCATGCGGTTTAAACTGCTCAATTGTCAAGGTGTATGGGGAAGTCCATATGAACTGGTATTTACGCAAAACTGTACAGTTTAGAAACTGAGTGCCTGACAAAAATCTCAATTTGTGCAGTTGCCGCACAACTTGAGGTGTATGAATAGTTATGTGAGAGTATTCAGTTACCGTGCGAGTGAGAGAGCCACAGACCGCTTTGTCACTAGAATGCGGAAAGCGACTAAACCGTACACTAACCGCCGACGTCTGTAAGCTCACGTCAAATCGCTTGCTTCTGTAACCGCTCGGTTCGACTGCCCTGTGTGAATAAACACTTTGTAAAATTGGTCGCCTGATGATGTTACCTAACTGATTGTCGATATCGAATCCCTAGTTGTACCTTACGAGTTTATTTATTTTATAAATACCCTGTATCCAGAGTAGTAAACTGATGATATTAACCAGCCAGCGGCTGAGAATTCATATCTCCTCAAAAGATGTTCTTACGATCGTACAAGGCGGTTCCAATGAGAAAGATTAATTATTCTCCCTACCAGCTCAACGATTTTATTTTTTCTAAATTTGTTTCAATTTATATCTACATTCAAAAATGCTGAAAGGCGTGATCATAAAACTATAAAAATAATGTCTAAGCAAAATAAGAATGCAAAAAAAAACTTTTATATTGTATTAGTTTGTAAGACCGTAAATAAATAGACAAACTGAAGTATTTTTGTCATAAAACACGTGCGCGGATCTTTTTTTTAATGATTTTATTTTAACTTAAATTAAAATTATAGCTTTCGCAGATAATGTATTGATTTATATTATACAAATTTTTGTTTAAAAATTTTACAAATCTGCCAACGACCTACGGTAAAACCTTATTGTACTAAAAATAAACATATTTTCTCAAAATTTAAAACATAGCTTTACTAGATATAAACAAAAAATGCACTAACAAGTAAAAAAAATAATTTCGTATTCTTCTACAACTTAATAATCAACTTACTTTTTCTACTCATCAATATGCAGGTACGATTGTTATTTTTGGAGTCGGTGTCAGCCAAGGTAGGTTTGTCGCGCGTGCACACAAGCTCATCTCACCTATAACTATGTATGTAGTTACCTTGGCTGATACCGACTCCAAAAATAACAATCGTACCTACATATTGATGAGTAGAAAAAGTAAGTTGATTATTAAGAGGACATTACCAGAGAAACCAGAAATATGTCATTTTTAAATCAGATTTAGACGTATTGACTCGTTTCCACAAAAAATTATAAATTGATTTTGAAAGATTGTTCTTTTATCTAGTAAACGTATGCTTTAAATTTTGAGAAAAAATGTTTATTTTAAGTATAATAAGGTTATACCATAGGTCGTTGGCAGATTTGTTATATTTTCAAAAAAGTACATGTATTATACAACACCAATTTCAAATCATATAATCATGCAG
Organism: Limnephilus lunatus; assembly: GCA_917563855.2. Taxonomy (NCBI): domain Eukaryota; kingdom Metazoa; phylum Arthropoda; class Insecta; order Trichoptera; family Limnephilidae; genus Limnephilus; species Limnephilus lunatus. Next base: position 28,051,278 of record OU830600.1, on the reverse strand, counting down.
TTAAATAAATCGATACACTATCTGGTAAACGTATGTTTTTGAATTTTAATTTTAGTTTAAATAAAATCATTAAAAAATATATACGTACATGTGTTTCTTGACGTAAATTGGCCAGTTTGTGTATTTATTTGCGTACTTAAAAACTAATATATTTCAAGATTTTTTTACATACTTTTTTTGCCAAGACATTATTGACAAGACATAAAAATTTTGATCGAAAAATAATCATAAGAAGTAATTAATATAAATTAATTTACATCTCACGTTTTACCATTTTTCTTATAGCTCGACGACATAGAATTGAGAATTTACTCTGCCCGCAAACGTGGCAGCCGGCGGTTGCCGGCGCTCTGTATCGTAATATTTTGAAATGACGAATTTAAAATGAAACCAAATAATAAGATTTCATTGTTTCGTGTTTGTAAAAACTACAGGGTTTACCGAACGCAAAAATTCATGTTCATTGAATATTTTTATGCAAATTTTTTTATAATTTTGAAATTTTTTTTTATTGTAAATTATTCTTATGTGAATACCGCACAAGTGTCCCAACTGCTTCAAAATATTTTTTTTGAAGTAAAACTTCTTTGCGCACGCTCGACACATACCGCACAAGAGTCCCAACTGCTTCAAAATATTTTTTTTGAAGTAAAACTTCTTTGCGCACGCTCGACACATGGGGTGTAAGCTGGTAAATGCGTTACGAAAAGTGATGATTGTTACGAAAAATGTCCTGCGAACGGTAATCGATGCGAACGGTGATCGATTGCTAGGCGGGTCGGGCCTTAACGAACGCATGTCTTTCGTATTATTGTTAATGGACTATTTTTTCCTAAATAAATAAATAAATTTTATACAGTGGGTACTCGGCATGCGTTGCAAGACCAATGTAACCTCGGGGTCAACTAAACTAATGATTCCATCCCAAGTCCCGGGAAACTACATTATATTGCAAGCGCCTGCACTATATAACATTATATACAGCGGGTACCCGGTATGCGTTGCAAGGCCACTGTAACCTCGGGGTCAACTAAACTTTAATGGTTCCATCCCAAGTCTCGGAAAACTGCATTATAATGCAAGCGCCTGCACTATATAACATTATATATAGCGGAAACCCGGCGGGCGTTGCAAGGCCACTCAAAGAAAGAAAGGGTTTGTGCGCTTTTATTCTGTTTGTTGAAGTGCTTTTGGATAGGTTCACATATATTTTTGTGTTTTCGTCTGCAGGTCGCATACAGCTGTCCGTTTGAGAAGCACGATTTTTTTTAAATTTACCGTTACAAGTTAGTTAAGTTTTACTTCAGTCATGTGGTCTAAAGACTCTAAAGCATACTAGTTTAAAAAAAAAAATTGTAAATTATTGCTATGTGAATACCGCACGAGAGTCCCAAATGCTCCAAAAAATATTGTTTTGTAATATCGCATAAGAGTTAAACAGCTCCCAAGGAAGGGAGGTTGGAGGAGAGTTGAGATGAGATGGAAGGAGTGGCTGAGGGGGGGGGGGGGGTAAAGGAGCCGGGGGGGGTGGAGAGGAGTAAGAGGTGGGAGGGTAGGCCTTTTTTATATCCATTTTTCGTATTACAAAAATAACAATCACGAGAATCGGGTATGGGTACCACTGCCCCGGGAACCATTTATTAGATAACCAACACGTCTGCCGTAGGTCATCCCAAGTGGTTCGCAACGTTTGGTGACTAGCAGGGGTGCCTGGGTTCGTGGGGGTGAGGTTTGTTCAGGTCTTGGCGGCGGATGCGTCTGCCCACCAGCTTCATGGCAGGTCGGATCTAGAGAAAGTGGTTGAGGGAGTCCCTTTGACTTCTCCAGCCTTACCCTCTCGGAACATCGTCTTGCACCGCAGTGGGAGGGATGGCCTCATACATCCGCACCCACCCCTAATACCCTTTTCCTTCTCCGAAGTTCCTCTCCTTCCTTTCCCTAAAACGACCCTCCACACAGCATTCCCAAAGTAGAGATGGGCAGTGTGTCGAGCGATTGTAAAAAAAACGGTTTCTCCTGATCCGACCTTCCACGTAGTTGGTGGGCAGACGCAACTGCCGCGCCAGCGAGATCCTGACAAACCTCGCCCCATGAACCCGGGCTCCCCTGCTAAGTCACTTGGGCTGACCTATGGCAGAGGTGTTGGTAATCCCATACCCGCCTTCCAAAATTACTGATACTACCTATTGACGGCCGGCGTTGATAATCCCATACCCGCCTTCCAAATTACTGATACTACCTATTGACGGCCGGCGTGGTCAAGGGGTAAGGCTCTTGACTCGCAATCCGAAGGTCGTGGGATCGAATCCCGGCATAGGCAAATAAATTTTATTTTAATAATTTGGGTTATTTCACAATTGTTTAAATTAAAAATAATATATTTGCGTCACCTTCCAGAGTGGAAGATACTTTCAGTATCACCCTGGGTGGTGTAAGACCACCATTCAGAATTGAAACTTGCTAGAAATGGCTATGGCCGTGTTTAGTGACCAGATCTGAATAGCCAGGTAATTCCTCGCCTTCCTCTTCCCCATCTCCTTCCCCTCCCCACCACCTTCAGCCTCATAATATACCCCATAGTCACGTCATAGTCTCACCGGTTCCAGACAGGAGCATTTGGGTCTCTTGTGCGGTATTCACATAAATATAAAATAAAAAATTATTCACACGAATAAATATTTCAAAATAAGACATTTTTTACTATCCAACTGAATATTACTCTTTTTTTTTCATTAATACCGCACAAGAGTCCCAACTGGTCCCGTCTGGAGCCAGTGGGACTATGGCATCCCCAATTGGGGTATGTTGTAAGACTGAAGGTAGTGGGGAGGGGAAGGATATAGGGAAGAGGAAGGTGGGGAAGTACCTGGCTATTCAGATCTGGTCACTAAACACGGCTAAAGCCATTTCAAGCAACGTTTCAATTCTTAATGGTGGTCTTACATCAGGGCGATACTGAGATATCTTCCACTCTAATGGCCGTAAAATAAATTAAAAACAAAATATTAAAAAGAATATAACAAATTGTTTATTCATGTAGGTATCTACTTAATACCTACTGGGTTTACGCATTTTACTTGTATCTATTTATGTTTATGCACTTCGATATACAAATTACAAATAACTACTACTAATTAAAATTCTGGAAGTGAGAATTTAACATCTTCATCTGACCCATACTGTAGCGTCTATAGTCCTAGCTGTGCGTGATACTCGAAACCAAGCTTGGAGCGGAACGAACTCTAGTTCTAAAAACGCCCGCTAGCGAGTTCTGATGTGTGGAGCGCTGACGTCGGAATTTGAATTTAAATTTGCTGGTTATGCGCTCTTAAGTTGTAGAAGAATACGAAATTATTTTTTTACTTTTTAGTGCATTTTTTGTAGTCGTTTTTTGTTGTGTTAAATTTTTTTGTTTATTTTTTGATTTTTAGTGAATCTGAAGTACACTAACTAATTTGTCTTGCTTCAAAAAAAGAATCATCGAAATCTGTTGGCGTAATATTGAGTTATTCGTCCATTTGTCGCGCACATACTTATTGCAAATTTAAGACATATATGGTTTTCTCATGGATCCCATTGTCAGATCTGGACCAAATTAAAATGGGACCAAACGGGAAGCACCAGCTTTCAAATAAAAAAGAATCATCAATATCGGTTCACCCAATCAAAAGTTCTGAGGTAACAAACATAATAAATAAAAAAACGTTGAATTGAGAACCTCCTCCTTTTCGAAGTCTTTTAAAAAGAAGTCTTTTGAAATAAATTCACAATTTTTTGTGGAAAGAGTCAATGTGTCTAAAATTTGATTTAAAAATGACATATTTCCGGTTTTGTCTGGTTTTTGCCTCAGGTTAACCCCTAGACGATGGGTAGTATTTTGTAAATATTTAAAACCAAAAATAATATTGAAAATTATATTTGAAATAATTGACAGACTTTTACAATATCAACTTTTTTGCTTTGGAATTTTCATGGACAGTAACAAAATGCATTAAAAACTTCTAAAACCTAGCTCTACATCCACAAATTGCAGTTTATTTGTAGGTGTAGTCATGATTTCACTGCACTGCTATTGTAGTTGGTCGTATCCTAGCGGTTAAACAGCTGATATTAACACCCAAGCTACTGAATTTATTTAAATTGACTTAAAAAATTCCAACTTCAACTCGATTTACTCGAATACGAAAGCTGAAATCAAAAAATTTATACCACAAAATCTACTCCATGTAAATTCTCCAGTTTATTGTGTATGTACACAAAAAAAAATTCGCTTATAGGCTTGCATATCTATTTATTAACGTTTATATTTATCTATCAATAAACTGTTTGAAGTTTGTCCAATAAGCTTAAAATGATAACAAGTTTCGCTGTATTTTTGGGAGTGCTTTTTACAAACAAACTAAAAAATTGTTGTGGGAAAATTAACATTTTTTATAGTATTTCAATAATATTATGTGCCTACACCTTTATTACACGCTACACTGATAATATTATTACATGCCTCTATGCTTATTACATGCTATGCTGATAATTCTTTTGCTGTTAAATTAAGTTAACCCTCAGAGGCCAGAATTAATTTCTGTGTTGATAATAATACTATGTGATTGAATAACAGTATATATATATGGCTTGACTTGTTTTGTCGACCTCTCGGGTTTTTTTTGTGAAAAACCTTGTTAGATTACGTTCAATCGGGCTAAAAAATTTCACAATACATATTTTAATTAACCCTTCTAATCACAGGAGACCCAAGTTGTCCCAAAACATCATATGCCGTTATAATAACAAGAGACCCAGATTGTCCCAGAGCGACCGTGCATTATTAAAAGTTATATATCTCTCTTCCTGTCATGCGAATATTTGTGATTTCTTTTATGTTAGAGAGCCAAAGAAATAATGCTTCTCATTGTATTAGGATTATATGAGCTATGTTGTTGAGATATTTTACAAACCCGATCATAAGTGACAGTTTTATTTCGAGCCAATTTTTGACGTAACAAACATTTAATTTTAAAATAAAATTGTATGAAAGTGATAAAAAGTGAGGTTACAGTTTTATTAAAAATTTTGTTAAAAAAAGGAATCTGTATTTAAAATTTTAAGTTTATTCTATTTTAAGTACTTTGATTCCAATATTCGCAGGTATGCATTTTTTAGCTAATTTACATTTCCAATATCAAAATTTTAATATTTAGAAAAAAAAAAGTTGATTTCTAATAAACACATCGGAAAGATTATTTTATCTAGATTTTAGAACAATTTTTGTTTTTGCAAAAGGGTTAAAAAATAACCCATAAATAGGAAAATTTAAGATGCATGGCAAGAACCTGGAATTTTGGGCGCGAACCTTGACAGGCAAAAGGTTACAGATATTATTTTCTTATTATTCGAAGGGTTAATGTATTCAGTTTGCAAAAAATGTCATATTGTGATTCATTTTAGAAACATTTCGTATTTATTAAAAATATTGTCTTCAACTTGTAAAATTTTGACAAATAATATTGCATAATTATTTGAATTTTTTTTAGTTCATTCTTTTTAGTTAACATTCTTTTTAAATGAAGAGTTCAAATTTGAAATGGATATAGTGATTTACGTAATTGTGAGAATTATTTCCAGTATGTAGGGTAGAAAAACCAACTAATCGATGTTTGGTTGTTTACAGTTGGCAGCCAAAACTAAGACTAGTCTGCTTTTGGTATTGAACTCATTGGCCACAGAATTAATGAGCTAAAAAAATTGCCTTCACCACTGAATTAATTTTGTACCAAAAATTGAAACCTGCATTGGTGTACTAAATCTATTGTAACTTTTGAACCGTATATTCTAATGAATTAAATCTTTAAATTTGTTTACATATTGGATTAAGGTAAAGAAAAACATAAAAATAAAATTTTAAAATATATTAAAAAATGTGTAAATAAGGATACAAATATAACCTTCTTTTTTTTCATAAGTTTTTTTCCACATTTTTATTTGAAAAAAAATAATAATATTCATAAATCGAACGTTAATAATTTTTGTTTATATACTTGTATACTAATACCTAATAAAATAATTTGGTATGATAGTCCTCAAAGCAATCAGGGATGTTCAGGGTCACTACCAAAAGCCTAGAACCGCTCGCAATTTTGAAGAAATTAAATGGCGGCTGGCTGCATATAAAAATTGGAATACAAAAATATCAGGGGAAAAACATTATTGCCAATTCAATGAAATGAATGATTAATTACCTACAGAGCGTTCGGCATTCAAAATTTTATTAAAAAATGTTACTGTCGTGCTCGTTGTCCATTTGTTGGCGGACCTACTCTAGCCCGTCAGCGCGCCAGGGTTTGTGGTTAAGTACCTGAGTTGCACACCCGGCAGGCTGCCGGGGTTTGTGGCCAATGGGTTAATGTGGTAGAAAGATGAATGACTTTTTTCGACATCCCAACCTTTTAAGATAGTTTTTGGATAAAAAATTGAGTTGTAAAGTATGGAAAAAACAATATTTTTGTATTCCATTTTTTCCCATTGTGTGGTTAAAAAGATTTTCCTGTGCGCTTATGACGCTGGCCTAACAGGGTTAAAAAAAAATTGCCTTTTTGACAAATTGTTTTTTTTTTTATTAGACAGCCTATCAATAGTACAAGAACTGATAAGAGGTTTGGCTTACGTTATCTGTATTCCTTCAACTTCACTGTTTTGACTGGGAATTCAGTATATGTAAGCATTTTGCAAGAACAACTTATTTCTGCAATTTGCACACTACATAATTTTGTTTAAAAACATCAAGTCTGCATTATAAACAATGAAAGTGTTGTTTTTATGACTAGAGTCATTAATATTGTATTGTTTGTTTAACACAGCCCGTGTTAGTTGCATTTGCAAAAGTGTAGATTATATTTGTTAAAATTTCAATGGCGGAGTGTTTAGTCGAAGGAAATATCAATGCCACTTTGGAAAAATTCAAATGTGTAATGCAGCCTTCTTGGGGTAATTAGTAATTTTTCTTCTTTATCTAATTAACTGACCGTCACTAAGTTTTATTGGTTCCATGCCAGCTCAGAATTAAAGCAACTCAGAACCACCTCAGAAAGATCATTAAAATTAAAAGCTACGAAAAAATTATTTTAAAATAGCCGGTAACCCTAACCTAACTTAACTAAGTTAGCCAATTTTTTTTATCATCACCTTCAATGACCTTTCTGAGGTGGTTCTGAGTTGGTTTCATTCTGAGTTGGCCGTTTACCGTTTTACTGATGCACCACCAAACAACTCTGTCTTGGCACACACTCCTTGCTTCATTTATATTCAAAAAATAAATACTCTTTTGTTATTCTGACTGAAATATTTGGTTCACTTGATCATGCCATATCTTCCTCGGAAGTTCTCCACTTCTACCATTCACATTTGGTCATATATTCTTCTTTCACTCCTCTCTTCATTCATTCACTTTACATGACCAAACCATCTAAGGATCCCTTTCTTAATCTTACATCAGTCTTGTATTCTTTGCTAATATCGATCATACATGGTTTTACCATACATACACCTCAGGGATCTAATTTCTCCAGCATTCGTTTACTTTCCATCCTTCGTCTGCCGGTTCCATGCCTCACCACAATAAATCATACATTATAATGTGAGCAAGATCGGAAAAGGGATGCTTGGATGGTTTGGACGTTTATTTTGGACGTGAAAGTGAATGGTACGAAAATCGGGGACACCCGAGAAAGACTGCACAACCGAGTGAATCAAATACTTAAGTCAATTCGTGTCAAGAATTAAAACAATAAAGAGAATTATGAGAAATGCATGAATGTGAATGAAGCAAAGAATGTGTGCCAAGACAAATTGGTTCCAGTCTCTCTGCCTACCCCTACAGTGAAAAGGTACGATGATTATTTAGTTGGAGCCTCCGTGGTTGATGGGTAAAGCTCTCCATCCAAAAACCATGGGTTCTAAACCTGGCGTGCGCAAATTAATTTTACTTGATGAATTTTAGATATTTCACAATTAATTAAAAATAATATATAGAGTGTATTTGCGGCACGTTCCACAGTGAAAGATACTCTCGGTATCGCCCTGGTGTAAGACCACCATTCAGAACCGAAACATTACTTGAAATGGATTTGGTGAACAGATCTGAATAGCCAGGTACCTCTCCCCACTACCTCCAACCTCACAAGATACCCCAATTGGGATGCCATAGTTTCATTGGCAGAGAGGAGCAGTTGTGACTCCTGTGCAGCATTAACATTTAAAAAGAAGTTATATGTTTAATAGCTCTACACACACGAACCTGGTTTTGACAATGGTGGAAAATGTAAAACTCATTGATATTTCAGTAAATGCTTATCTCACACTATCTCTGAATGTATCAGAGTCCTTTACTGATACTAGACTAGATTGCGTGTAAAAAAAAATTGCATTAATTTCAATCATTTAAGATACTTCCCATTAAGCGTATTTTAAAATGGATAATGATAAAACATAATAAATAATATAAATACATTAAAAAGTAGAACATAATATGTGTATATAAATAATGCAGAATCTCTACATAAAATTAAAGTCCTCCGCCGCATCTGTTTGTTCACGATAAACTCAAATACTAAACGGATTTTCATGCAGTTTTCACCAATAGATAGAGTGATTCATGAGGAAGGTTTAGGTATATAATTTGTCATGATTTTATGTAAATTGGTTGAAATATATAAAGGAGAATGTATGTGTGGTGGACGACCGGGCTGGCAAGCGGGCGGTGTGGATTTGATTTGTATGCAAATCTACAGTTTTATGCCGAGGTTGATGAAATTTTGCACACGTGACCTTCAAAACAAGAGGAAAGTCACTGTCTACATTTGATTATGAAGCCAAGCTGCCCCACCATATGGTGACACAGATAGATAGTTATGAACTAAATTATAAAATAATTCTTGTATTTTTGCAGCCGAAGGAAAAGTGGATAAATCAAAAGATGCCAAGAAACGTAAATCGGGCCCCGCGACCCCGGCCGACGTGAAGGGGGCCAAGAAGAAGCCCCCGGGAGACCCCAAGCAGCCCCAGGGCTTCGACAGAGGCCTGGAACCAGAGAGAATCATTGGTGAGCAAATATCTTTAAACCTATTAAGAATGAGGAACTTTTATAAAAACGTGAGAACTTCGCCTGAAAATCACAAATTGACAAGCAAATAATTTTCTTATTTATTTCAGTACTATCCTCGCTAAATCCATCAGCCCAAAAATCGGGCAAATGTCCAATTAGTGAAAGTGGCAAATTTCAGTGCATTCACGAATATGTCAAGAGTCAGATTAATAGAAGAGCATGTATGAGACGATGTATGAATGTGAACGAGGCAAGGAGTGTGTGCCAAGACTGAGTTGTTTGGCGGTCTGTCCTCTCTGCCTACCCCTGCGGGAAACGGCGTGATGGTTAGTTAGTTAGTCACAAATATGCTAAAATGCTAAATAAATAAACTAAAAATTAAAACAGGTGTTTTGTAAAAATACACATACACAAAAAAGGTTGGTAAAATTTCCAACTTTTGTTTTTTTTTTTTTACATTAGCCACACACAAGAGGCCCTGAGGAAAATAATTCCCCTCAGGGCCTATGTCATCTTTGGGGATGCTGTGTGGAGGTTCTTTTTAGGGAAAGGAAGGAGAGGGGAAGGAAAAAGGTATGAGGGGTAGGTAGGAATCTGGGGATCAGTGTGATGGACGTATGTGCGAGGGTGGGTTTTTAAGTTCGCGGAATGGGGGGTAAGGAGTGGAAAAAAATTCAAAATTATTTTTGCTTTTCAGCAGACTTTTGACAGTCCCACACAACAATCAAGGTCATAAATGTTTGACAATTTTTGCCGACACTCAAGGTCATAACTTTACACCAACATCGTTTGGGGTGAAGTTCGCGCGGTCCACACAATTTGACAAGTGGTCTGAGGTACGGATGTGTCCACGGCACGCTTGCACTTGACGTTTGACGTTTATATCAATATTAAAATGCGTTCTGATGACAAAAGAGATGCATCATGGAGAAAACACAGATATTTATTTATCAGGAAAGATTTCTGTCTAATACGCACGACCTAAAGTTACTGTGGAGGACGAACAAAGGACACTGATCTTGTTTTTTTTTTTTTTTTTTTTACAGTGAATACCGCACAAGAATCTCAACTGCTCCCGTCTGGAGCCAGTGAGACTATGGCATCCCCAATTGGGGTATGTTGTGAGGCTGAAGGTAGTGGGGAAGGGAAGGAGGTGGGAAAGAGGAAGGTTGGGAAGTACCTGGCTATTCAGATCTGGTCACCAAACACGGCTAAAGCCATTTTTAAGCAACGTTTCAATTCTGAATGGTGGTCTTACACCAGGGCGATACTGATAGTATCTTCCACTCTGGATCTGCACCGTCTGGCCACCCGATTGGTCCCCCAGGCCAGTAATGGGATGCAAACATTTCCTCAAGCAACTTGCCTTGCGTTGCATCAAAAACTAACGATCATTCTGCTTTAACTCTCGGTCAGGAGTCACTGGTCTATAATATTTGTTCACCCTTCACATTTCATTATTATTGCATATATTTAAATTGGAGATTTCTGTGTCTGTAAATAGTGTTAATAAACTTGTAAGTATGTAAGTATTGAATCGTCTTACTTATTCGCTTTACCATCACACACACTTACACAATAAACACACCACAATTTCCAAAGTGGTGACCCCGACGTGATTGGACTAAAATGAATTCTCCCCCCCCCCCCCCCCCCCCCCCGCTAGCCGCCGCCTGCCTTCCCGCTTCTCCCGGGATGGGATGTTTGTTTTGGAATGTTTTTGACCTTGAAAGTTGGCAAAAATTGTCAAACATTTATGACCTTGATTGTTGTATGGGACTGTCAAGCAAAAGTCTGGCGTTTGCCCGCGCAATGGACCCTACTTTATATGTACATATTTTTTGGATCTTTCAATTAACTTATGTATACTCTCAAAAACAAATGTTTTGTCTTTGTCTAAAAAATACGCCAAAATTGCATCCTTCACTTCTTCATTACTTGAAAACTTTTTCCCACTTCTAGTTTGGAAAACTCGATTTTCTCCATATTTCACAATTTATTTCTGATTGACATGTTTGGTCGACGATAGCTCAAAGACTAACAACCTAATTACGACAAAACCCGGTGTTTATACTAATAATGAGTTGTTCAATTAGTACCTAATTCAGCGACACCCCCAATAATCACCTAACTACCCATTCCGCGAACTTAAAAACCTTCCCTCCCACTGCGGTGCAAGGCAATGTCCCGAGAGAGTCCTACTGGAGAGGTCAAAAGATCTCCCTCAACAAGTTTCTCCCGATCCGGCCTGCCACGCAGTTGGTGGGCAGACGCATCCGCTGCCAAAATCCAGACAAACCTAACCCCATGAACCCGGGCACCCCTGCTAAGTGTACGTAGCGAACAACTTGGGGTGACCTAGGGCAGAGGTGTTGGTTATCCAATAAATGGTTCCTGGGGCAAATTATAAAGGTTAAGGTGTCAAGTTTACTCTGCGAGGAGATTCTATTTTGTAGTGATGTTAGGAAATGAACACATTGTGTGACAGTTGCTAGAATACACAGAGGACTAATTCACTGAGGAGTTCTTAACTTGGGTGATTCATATTAACCCCTTAGGCCTCAAGCATATTTTCCGCTTTGCAATAAAATTCAAATAAATAGATTATTTCTGAACCAAAAACTGTTTTTGAAAGGTGATGAAATACGCTTTAAAATTTTGTAATTAGAAATATAAAATTTTTGAATGAAAACATAAAAAGGTTTTAAAAATTGTGGGTCATTTTAAGGAGAGGAAGGGTTGAACTCAGGTTTTGCAATGATTCATGTTTTTATGTGTACAAATAGGTATGTTAGTGACGTGAAGGAGCTGTAAGCTCCTTGACGCTGAATCCAGAGTTCTCAGATTAGAAATCCGACATGGTCAAATAACGTTTAATTAATTTTGTAGATTCTTTTAGGTTGGGTTAACTTTCGTCGCATTTGATGACAATCAGATTGTCTAATTAGCGCCATTTTGAATTTTTAACATTTGTTGAACATTGTTATAAAAACAATCAAATTGTGTAGAGCGTAAAGGATATGTTGTTATTCTAATCAGCTAATCACAATTTTTGAAAATCTGAAACAATACGTCTGATCAATATTTTTTGTCAAGAATTCAAAATGGCGCTGATAGACAATTTGATGCAAATTGTACAAAAATGTGATAAAAGTTTGAAATATTCCAAAATCGATGTCGCCTTCCACTACTCCCAAATCCAAATATTGCTTGATATGACTTCAGCCTTGTACTCGGTTGATATTTGTCACTTGAGAACAGTTTGTTTCTACGATTCGTTCTTAATGTTCTGATTGGTTGTCGCATTGCCAATGCTTGCCTTATTTCTGCCCTCATAATTACAAAAAAATGAAAAACGTGTTGTTGTTTTATGTTCAGGTGCGACAGACAGCTCGGGCGAGCTAATGTTTCTGATGAAGTGGCTGGGCACGGACGAGGCGGACCTGGTGCCCTCGAGGCAGGCCAACACTCGCTGCCCGCAGATAGTCATTCAGTTCTATGAGGAGCGTCTCACCTGGCACTCACCCAATGACGACGCCAACGAGAAGGATGATTGAAACGTGGGTACTACATCACCAGCTCTCACCAGCTTTCCACCGGTTCTCTAACAATTGTTCTTCAATCCTTTCAAGCAATCTCTTCCGCTGGTGCTCGATTTCGTCGTCATTTTCTATTTCCTCTCATTTGACACTCTTTCCATGTGGCCGGCCCATCGCAGTCTTTGAGACCTACAGAAAATCGATTTTTATTTACAGCGTCGATTTTTTGTACTAGTACGCTGGTATGTACAATATATACAGACAATTAGTTTTATACTTGATGCATTTGGATGAAAATGCGATTTATACATTCTTTATTCAGCAGTACATCCTTTCTGCCCACCCCTTCGGGGACACTTAGTTATATTTTGTATAAGTCCCTAAACTGACTGCATATTGTATATAAGAATTCCTGGGAGGCTAACTGCCATGGAAACCCATAGAATAATGTATATTATTATAAATAACTCTGCTAACTTATCCGATATATAACAAGTATTCATAGGTTCGAGTACCGAATAGTTAACTCGGACTTTATGTACGAGGGGTGTCCGTAAAATAAGGTCTCTAAGGTAGTGCAGTCGCGAGTAGCCTGGTCCCCTAACACCAAATCCCCACCACACTGCTTTCTAATGCACTGAATGTCTAACAGGGTTTTGTACGTTGGACGCAAAAAACAAATAACAGAGTTTTAATCACACCTGTCGGGTGCGGCAAGTTGAAGCTTCATCGCGAACGGCTGCCACGCCGAGACTAAGCATCCCAAAAAGCGCAGCGTGGTGAAGATTTGACGTGGGGGAACCACGGCAGTATTGCCGGATTGCGCGTAAAATCGTTCCTCGCGTCCGCAGCACTTTGGAGACCTTTAAGCATAGCCCTCGTATATATATGTATATCATATTAACCTGTCGAATGTCAGGCGTATTTTGAAAAACCATGCAGATTTTACCTTGTTGCTTTCTGGTCAAATATCCATATAAAAACAAAGGAATTAGTTTTTTGCAATTGTTTTCTATTTACCACATAATATATCTTATTATTTATGTACATTACGTGATAATATCGTAAGAGGTTTTTCCAGAAAAGCTAACTATCTAAAAAAAAGATTAAAAAATCTCCCATTTTGGAAATAATTGTCAAAAAATATAAACTGACATATTTAAACTGATTTATTATTTCTACACAAATCTGAATACGTACCCAACATGAAAAAACACAATTCAAAGGAGTTTGCGCGAATAAATAAAGACCTTTATAAGAATTTGAAAACATAAAAATTCAATTTTTCGTCTTTGACAGTTGCAAAAAATGACCCGCCAAGTCATAGAAAATTCATTTAAGGCTCAGTTCCCGGCCCCAAAAAGAAGAAGACGGAGAGATATGAAATTACGAATGTTAGTAGAGCGCGCTAACATTTACAACGATAAAATCGATGCAAAAATCATGAAAATCTTTAATAAAACACGACTCGTTTAAAGTAGAGCAAAAATCTCGCGATAATTAATCGACCACCACAACACGGGCATGTGCCTAGCATGGTGGTCGAAAAATCCCCAATGTATGTAATGAAAAATCTAATGAATAAAGAAAACTTAAAAAAAAAAAAAAAAAAAATTGTCTTAAACAGCATAAAGAAACGCTGTGAATTTTTTCATACATATAACTTGTAAAATAACTGAAACAAACGTGTTTATAATAATTTTCGGAGCATACTTTGCGATTTTTTTCTATCGAGGGAATTTTATATAATTTGCATTTGGGCGCGACTAATGTCTAGATATTATCTTCAAGAATAACATATATTTTAAGAGCTTAAAAACTTCAAATGTTTAAGGGAGGTTTGCAAGAAATCGGTAGAAATTCGAATACCGGCCTCTTAAAAATATTCTAGATTAGCTAGATTAATGAAACCATAGGTTACGTTAAGAATGATATTGGCGCAAGCGATTCTGACCTTGTCCTTCATACAGTTTCTTTATACATTAAGGGTTAAAATCGCATTTAAAAAAAAGCAAAGATTTAAAAACCGTACATTGAATTTGTCTACCTTAATTTCACTTTTAAAATTCCCATTCTAATAATTTATCTAATATTTGCAGGAACACCGAGAGCTACAACGTTACAGTGGTGTAGTGTTGTGATTAAAAAATTATTAACAATGTGGATAAACAGTTCAAATCCAAAAGTGAATCATATTTTTTTTAGTAGCTAAGTATTCTTCCTAACCTCAACCTGTTGACATTATCCGTATTAGTGTACCTGCTGGCAAAAGTAACGTCTGGACGCACCGAGGGCGGTATCGGAAACGTGCAAACAGACGAAAATATTGTAACTAATTTAAAAATCAATGTTCTTACAATACGAGATAAAACTAAAATAGGACAAGATTTTTTGGATTCAATACTTTGTAATAATGTTAATTCATATTCTGATAAAAAAAATTATCTTTGATCAGTGATTTGAGTACATTTAAAAAAAATTATATTATCATTTTTGTGTTGAGAATTCTGCAACAGTAATTCATATTCTGACAAAACACTTCATTTTTTATCGCTTGGACAGTGATTTCAACTATATTTTTTACTTTTCTTGTATTGAGACAATTTTTTTTTTCAATACAGTGGAGTTATTTTTTGTGTAACATTTTTGATGACAGAATTATTACTGGAAATTACGATCTTTGACAGATGGTTGTCAAACTTTGTTTAGTTTCGTATAAAAATAAATAATTTTTACAAAAACTAACTAATGTGTTTTATTGAGTGAATTATTTATTTATTTGTTTATATTAACTAGTGGAATGATATAATCATGGGATAAATTATGTTAATCGATATACATTATAAGAGAAAGTATACTACAATGTGCGTGCTGCTAGAACTCAGAAACGAGTCCAGGTATGATCAAGGAACTTTATGGTGTGGTAGCCCTCTATCCCCCATCCATGAAGAAGGTTCCCGTTTTTACCTGAAGGGTGAGCTTTTAAAGAGGGCTGGAAGTTTCGCCCACTAGAAATTTCTTGAATGTTTGTGAATAGTTTGGAACATCCCAGATCAGTAAATTCAATACATACAAATCTTTCTAGATCCTCAATGGTAAGATAATAAATAAAAACACCGTAATAAAATTATTAAAATATATTATATTTTATAATATAAAGTCCAGCCTCTCCCTTATACCCTGTCGAACAATTACATATTTGGAAACCCTTTACAAAAAAGAGCAGTCATTGTATTTAGAAAAAAAAATTACACATAATACATGCAAAGAAGAATATGTGATGTGGGTGTTTTTCATGGCCCAAAAGTCTGTCCAATTGGGCCTTAAATTTCAAATTCAATTGGAATGGAATATACCCTGTCGGGCAGTGTTAGAGAGACAGAGCTCTGTATTTACATTGGCTCTCTGGGCTAGAAACAAAAAGTAATAAATCTTGGCTATAAAATCTACATGGGAAGGCAAAAATTCAGTTTGAATATGTGTTTGTATTACATATCGCCTGCGGTTTGGTAAAACGGTGTTTTCCGACTGTGTACCAGTTTACATCTTAGATTATTTACTACTCTTCCATTAGAAGCATTTACTTGTGTATGGAAGGTGACCAGTGCCGAAGCAATCAATGACACTAGTTCTTCGGAGCATCTTCCATTGAGATACCGAAAGAACAAAGACAGCATTCCCACCTGACGCCTGTGCTGTAAAGATTTATTCGTTATATTAAGATAGGAGAATCTATCAAACAGATCACACGTTACTGCACAGAATCGAGGGTTTTTTTTTACGTTAGCTCCACACAGGAGGCCCTAAGGAAAATAATTCCCCTCAGGGCCTATGTCATCTTTGGGGATGCTGTATGGAGGGTCTTTTTAGGGAAAGAAAGGAGAGGATGTTCTGGAAAGGAAAAGGTATGAGAGGTGGGTAGGAATCTGGGGGTCAGTGTGTCCAGAAGTGACGGACGAACGAATTCATCCCTTCCACTGGTCCAAATCCTACTGAGTCCTGCTGAAGAGGTCAAAAGATCTCCCGATCCGGCCTGCCACGCAGTTGGTGAGCAGACGCATCCACCACCAAGATCCGGACAAACCTAACCAATGAACCCAGGCACCCCTGCTAAGTCACCAAACAGCGAACTACTTGGGGTGACCTATGGCAGAAGTGTTGGTTATCCAATAAATGGTTGCAGGGGCGGCGGTACCCCCATCTCAGATGTTTTATATATAGATATTTTCAGGTATGTTGGGACTCCGGACCAGAGGTGACTGCCAGATTCAAGCAGGAGCGACTTGGTTCCTGATTTGTGAACTTGTTAAGTTGATCAATCTAGTGTTTGTTTTAGAATCCATAACAATATGTTACATGTTGAAAGCGAAGAGAAATAATTTCCGTCCTTTGTTTTTCGGCTTGAGTGCCAAGAGGAACGGAATTGTTGTTTATTAGAGGGAATGTTTTTCTTTTATATAATCTCTGAAGTTGGGGCAATTTGATTATCTAAAATGTCCAATTGGCACTAAAATGGCTTGAGACTAATTTTATTCATTTCAGCATTCTCTCTTAAACGGCTCTTGATGTTAAATAAACATGTCGTTTAAAACGATCACACAATTCTATGCCTTTATTAGAATCAGTTACTGGTGTCATTTTTTTATTAATTTTAGAAGTGTATTCGTTTATCGTCCACTGAAATAAATAATAATCATCTTTTTTCACCAATTTTTATCTTACCTCACTGATTATTTATTTAACTGGTTTTTGTTGTAATTTATAATACATTGATATATGATTGGTAGAGGAAATTTTATATACAGTATAAAAGGGGATTGGGAAATTGGAATACACATTTTACAGTCAAAGCAAACCTACTAACAAATATATATACATATATATACTTTTCAACAAATATACTATGACATGAATATGATGTGACACTCTTATGGCTTGTTTGCACTGGGAGAGTAGTTTAGCCGAATAGCGAGTAACTTACTACTTGACTGGCCGAAAAGCATTGGCATTAAGCCCCGTTCTGATTGGGCAAGTAATTTAGTCAAGTAGCGAGTATTTTAGTAACTAAACGTGTCCGATCACCATACATTTATAGTAAGTAGGAGCACTTTGGTCAATCAAGTGGGCGAGTTACTCGCTACTCGACTAAATTACTTGCCCAATCAGAACGGGGCTAATTACAGTCAAATAGAGAGCATTAGTGAGCAGTGCGTTGCAAGATGACGGGCGGCTACACAAAAAAGTAAATACGCTAATTAAGCTGATTGTAATGCTTATTTTAGAAGAGGTGGAAGAATAAATTAGTGAGATGAAAATAAATAAACTATAGACATGAAAAGATATTAATTGCAGCAAAAATAAAGAATTTTACAGCGGCAAGATGCTACACACCCGAAAAAATAGAATGAAATGGATTGACTCTACTAAAGAGCTGACTGTACTACTTTACTAAAATTGTGGTGTTCGGACGCATTAACTTACTAATATACTCGCTGCTTGATTAAACTACTCTCCCAATGCGAACGGCTCTTTATAAATGTAAAATATCACAGGAGGGGAAATTTGAACAAACAGAATAATGAACGAGGGGATTATTAAAAAATATCTGTCTGCCAATCAAAAAGAATTTCCCTAATTAGTTTATTGTTAGAACTTGCTAAGACCCTCAATTTCTTTAGTGGGATCTTTTACAATCCAATCAATGATTGTCTTATCATTCCTCATGAAGACTCCTTTAACATCTTCTGGGGCCTCGAGGGCCAGGTACAAGGCGGCTTCAGAACCTTCATTGATGTCCATGTCTTCCATTTGAAGAGTCAGATCAGTTGCTGCTTCTCCAAGATGAACACAGTTAACACAAATGCCTCCAGAACCGAATTCTTTATTCTGTATTGATGCTAAAGCACTCACGGCTACTTTGGATACGGCGTAACAGCTGTCACCCCAACCTTCAGCTTTATCTGTTCCTCTTCTGACAGCATCCACATACTGTTTAACCAAGTCTGTAAGTTCTGATTCAGTCAAATTGCAATTTGCAAAAGGTTCTCTGATAAACTTCCCGGGAATGCGAGAAAGATGGCCGCTACAACTGCCGATGTGTATAACCCTAGCTTTAGGACTAAGCAGAGGAAATAGGTATTTACAAACTGAAACTAAACCGAAATAGTTAACTTGTGTTGTCACTTCTGCTTTAATAGAACGGGGTTCGGATGCATCTGCGGAAAACCTTTTCCCGGCATTATTAATTAATATATCTATGCCATTATAGTGTTCTTTTAAATAATCTCGAAAACTCTTGATACTTTCTTTGTCTGTGACGTCCAGCTTGTGAAAAAACACACCTGGTTCCTTGCCAAGAACACCGAGTTTAAAACCAGCTTCATTCAACTCATTGAGGGCAACTTCGCCTTTGTCCACATCTTTACATGTTAGATAAACATTGCCTTTAAAATCCTTGCATAGTCCTTTCACAATATCAAAGCCGATACCTTTATTTGCGCCTGTTACAACAGCGACTTTGCACAAATCTGCCATAGTATTATTTTAGGGTTATGTTTGTTTTGCCGATAAAACGCGATATAACACTGATTTTTAAGCGGGATGGCAGATAGAAGGGTTTGTTTTATTTTCGTGTAGATTAACGGTATCAATTAATAATGTTGATACTTTTATGATAAGTTTAAAATACGTCTTTCCGGCCTTCGAACATTTGACGTATAAGAAAACAACTTTGTACAACTGTCAAAACCACAAGTGTCAACCTGTTGTCAACCCAATAGAAACACCTCAGTGTTACTAACTCTCAAAAATATTTATCCCTATAACTAAAATCAAAAACCCCTATAATCCCGCCAATTACTTGAAAATACCCCTAAAAAAATATTTTGTAAAAATATGAATAATAATTAAGTTATATGTTGTAATGTTTTTTTAATAATCTTAATTCATAAATTATTTAAAACATCAAATATTACTGTTGATCATTGAATAAAGTTAACATTTTAAGAGATGGATATTCAATCCATACATTTGTGCAAGATCCACAATTTTGATAGTGTGAACGGAACGATCATCATGCTTTGTAACATTTCAATAGAGAATCTATTCCGCAGCTTATTTTTGACGATATTGTAGATGGAGAATGAACATTCGACACTGTTCGAACCGTGATAAACGCTAATCCAATTTTTGAGATATTTTCAAAACGTTTACATCCAGCTGCGTCACAATCATTGTAAACTTTGTAATATAAATCAGCTAAAGTAGATGTATTCTCCCATATTTTATTACTCAATATGAGAGATTACTCAAATTATGGTATATTTTCAAAATTATTGTAAATATTTATTCAATATGGTTGAAATCAAGGAATGCCTAGAATCCCCACAAAAAGGTTCTCCCTGCAAAATACCCAATTCTTGGGAAATCTTAGAAATTCCCCGCAATTTGGGGAATTTCCCAGAAATTGGCAACCCTACTCACGATATACCTGTCAACTTTTTTTTATTTTGTCCATAGATAAATGGGTAGACGCGGTAGGTGTCTGCTGTCAAATGCCTATTTAAAATTTAAAAGTCCGAAATAGTGATGATGATCGAGGCATTTATGTAATCGATACATCAAAAAAATCAAATGATCCATCGATTAATCGCTCGGAGTTCGGGAGTAATAGTTACGGTCAGGGTAGCATTTTTGTTATTGCAATACTTTGGTAAGTAAGTACTGCAAAAAATTTCAATCATTAATTTTCTTTCTTGGCAATGATTTCCTTGTTGTGTACTAGCAACATTAATATTGTTCATGTTATCCACGAATTTCAAATACAGTTTGGCAATTAAGTGTAGAAAATAAATGATGGCGCTGCGATCGATTTCTTGGTTTTAAATGGCAACACCGTGATGGCTCATAAGACAATGAATGTATGTTTTAAAAAACCCTTCAGCCAAAATGCATATTTCATAACGTGTTTGTATTTTCATAACTTTTGCACAAAAACACATAATTTAATAGAAGTAAAATAAAACAAAACAGGTTTTAAGTGGGCGTTTATTTTGTTATAAAAACGTAGGTACATAGGTATTTAAAAATCTGAGTATATTTATTCAACACCCGACATGTAATAATTATTGTCTTAGTCCTCATACGATTCTTCTTCTTCCATATCTTCATCTTCATCTAAACGTTTTATCAGTTCATCTATATCATCATATAGAGTACTTCCTCGTGCATAATAATCTGCCTCGATTTTCATCACGTTTTTGCAACATTTTTTTTTAATCATCAACACTTATGCTATTTTCCGTTTTCCCGGTGTTTCAAATTTTCCATCTGCCTTTTCCCTTCCTTGATGATTTATCTTACTTTTCAGATTTACCTGTATGTGGAAAACATCATTAAAATGATTATTCTATAGAAGGAAGTTTTAAAAAAGCACACCTGATAATATTCATTTAGAAAGAAAGAAAGAGAAAATTAAGAACAAGTTACATTTCTATGAGTTTAAAGAAGTTGCATATTATTATTATTTTTTTAAATTGAGTTATTCCATTTTTCTTGTGGCCTAATATTAACTGTCAAATGGAAATGTCAAATTCGGATTTTTAAACATAACCTCAAATCAGATTGTAATGGTTATAATCGCACAAAAATTGGCATAAATCTTGTAATACTAATGAAATTTATTAAAAAAAACTATACCACGTACCATTCATTTCTGCAGTTCGTTTGTAAACTTCTTTCAAATTGGATAGGAGCTTATTCGCACGATATTCAGCTAGGCAGCGTTGAAACACGCAGTTTACAACTTCTCTTGCACCACTACGTATTGGTTTGTTCATTTTAATTCAATTCAAACAATGCACAGGCAAACAATGAAAAAAAAACACTAAACGAGCGATTTTCAGTGTGTTCTACATGATTAAAGTCAGTAAAGCCAAGAGCCATACAAAATGTCATTAACAAAACGAGTATTTCGGTGTTACCATCAGGGTTGCCAATGCTTATGTTCCAAAATACCCGCAATAAAAGTTCAAAATCCCCAAATTGGGGAGAGCAAAATATCAAATTCCCCGCAAATTCCCCACAAGCTTCTTCACCTCCAAAATAAAACTAAATTCTATTGAAAATGGCATTTTTAAAATTAAAATTGATTAAAGATATAATTACATACATAATACAAGATTAAAAAAGAGGTTACAACCCAATAACCAACATTGAAACAAAAATAGTGACATTTAAAAAAAAAATTCAATACGGTGTGCCGATAAATTGTCTAGTAGGAAAAAAAGGATACATAAAAAATATGGTAATATAGTCATACATACGGTGTAAAAAAATAACTGAAAAAGACAAGTAATTTATATTAAACAAAAAAGAGTTAGTTGAAGATAAATTAGTATTGTAGTGTTACAATGTAATTTTAACCCACTTTAAAAATATATTTTGTTATTTGATGTTGAGACCAATAATTTTAAACCGTGTATTTAAGTTTAAATTAATATTAATAATTAATTATTAACGAAATAAGCATACAAACAGGTGATTTAAAATAATTACCTCCTTTCATTAATAACTGCATCATGCTTTTTTGGTTAACATTTTGTTTGAAAGATTGACTTCAATATTCCTCCTTCTTTTTTAATCCGTTCTCGAGTAGCCATGAATGCTACCACAGTATCTGTATGAAGGCGATTTCTATTTTCTGTTTTCAAATTTTTAAGAACACTGAATTTTATCTCAATTCGCGTTGGAAAACGACAACACGAGCAAACTTACTACAATTTTCTACATTCAGACCATGTTGGGAGAAATCAAGAATAGCGGTATCCTTCTTTCGTAGAAGTTCTATGACTAGCAAATTCATGTGTCTTCGAATTAGGGTCCCAAATTTCAGAAAACCCCTGACTATTATTGTTTAGAAAAAAATGTTACAATGCTGCCATAAAGTAAACTACGAAATCTTCCACCGAATATACATATTTTTCAAAACGGTTGGATAATCAAAAAATGCCCAGAATCCCCGCATATTCCCCGCAAAATGGTGTTCCCCGCAAAATACCCAATTCTTGAAAAATCTTAAAAATTCCCCGCAGTTTGGGGAATTACCCACAAATCGGTAACCCTGGTTACCATAGTAATGAAAAAATTTAGTTCCAAATTAATTCATTTCTACACTTTCTTGCCAAACAATATGTGTACATTCCACAACACGCTTATTTTTAATGTCCGACCGTAACAGGACTTTCTACCGAAACCGAAACCGAATCTTCCGTATCTATCTCAGTTTCGGCCTAATTTAGACATGTTAAAAATCTATTGTTTACTGAAATTTGGCTTATTTTTTAAGCTTGTACAGACAGTTGACACGTTGAAAAAAAACAATAATTGAAGTATTTTTTTTTTATCTCACTTCTATAAAACCAATAAAAATTAACCAAACATGTTCTTGGCAATGATGTTATATATTATAAATAGACTCGCCATAGTCTCACATACTCACAATATAATGTGGAAAGCAAGCCACACTCTTTTGTTTTCAGCGGTTTTCAGTATAATTTCTAAATTCAAAAGTTTATTCCTGCGTGATAAAGACAGACAATCAAAGAATGTATGTGTGTGATTGTCATAGATATTGGTCGGGCAGAGTATTCATTTCTTCGCCGAATACTGCTTTCACATCTTAAGGCCCACTAGAATAAAAGGTCCGGATGCCTGGCGGACTTTGATGTGTCGAGCTACACAATAAATACAATAGGACAACGACAGTTTTCAAATGGTGGCGGTTGTCGTCAATACTTCGTCGCCTCAGTTCTTAATTGTCCAAACGACCATTAGAAAATTTAAACATTATGAAAGGTGTATAAGATAAAGTTATTTCTGTAAAGTTAAAGGTCTCCTTAGTTTAAATAATTCTTAGTTAGGAGGTTAACTATCATTTTTAATACTTTATTTTAAAGTGAAGGCTGAACAAAAACTAAAATGGTCGTTTGGACAATTAAGAACTGAGGCGACGACTTGTTGGAACTGCTGATTTATGAGTTGTTTTACCGCAAGCAAACAAATAAACAGTGTGTTTAGGCTGATTAGTAAAGTTTACTTAGCAACAGTAATTTGGCTGTTGCGCGTCCAGACCCTTTACTTTAGTAGGCCTAGAATTTTCTCTAATGAAGCGTAAAACCGCGGGCGGGAAACATGAAAATTAATTGTAATATTTATAATAATTGATAATAATAAGTAATTTGCGTGTACTTAGAAATGAAGTGTTATTCCTTCGCCTTTACGACTATTTGCCATGTAATTGAAGCATTTTCTCATCACACAGGAGGGCATTTTGGCGCTTTGCAATGCAATTTACTTACTGGTAAGTGCTGGTAAGACACGACCTTACTCGACGCGTAGCAGTTTAGTACTAAAGTAATAGAAATAGAGACCGTTACAATTGTCCTGTATTTGGCTTCCCACTTTGAGATTTCTACCCCGCGTCCAGTATTAACGTCATTGCCTCTTGGTACAAAAATTTGTCAATAATCAACACTTGTATTAAAAAGGAGGGACCTCATTAATCGAGTATTTTAATTTTAATTGCGTTTACAATCACAACATTCTTATTACACATGTTAAATTAAATAAAAAAAACAATGATTGATGTATGTGAAAAAAATATTATTTTTATTTATATATTTTTTTAAAGAAAGACAAACATTCCCGGGTTACGAATAACCCAACAATGTTTGAAAATCTTCTACTACCACCACAGGAAGCTGAAAATATTGCTTGTGTTGTGATGGAGGACTTAGCCAGCCGAAGAATCGAACACGCGACGCCCGGGTGGAACCCAAGCGCTATGCCCACTCAACCACTGACCGGTTGATATTACCGTTATAAAACAAACAAAAAATATAAAAGATAGCCACTAAAAAAAATTATAAAAATCTGTCACCCACCAGCTGATGATGGCGGGTGACACAGACCCACAAACTCACTCAAAGTTAGCTGTACGACGCGCGATAATTCACAAACGCAGAGTTTTGTGCGGCCGAAGGTTCGCCAGATTTTCTGCCGAAACCGAAACTGAAGCCGAAACTAGATTCTTTTGCCGAAACTTGCTGAAACCGAAACCGAACCTTCGGTCGGTCACTAATTATTTTATATACTTCTCCAAACTTTGCAAATATACTTTGTGCGTCTATTTAAAATTTGAAAGTCCAAAATATTCTTTTTAACACAATAAATTATTTTTTTACATTAATTTAACCCATCGGCCTCGGAATTTTTAAGCTAAAAAATTGTCCTTCACATCGGAATTAATTTTGTACCAAACATTTTAAATCTGTAGTGGAGTACTAAATCTAACTAACATAACTCTTAACTATAATATAACTTAACTAATATAACTTTTAACCTACACAATTTTTATCAATATTTATATAGTTTTTTAATTTACTTGTGTACTTAATCAAGGTATGTAAAAATATATGTTTTGTGTTAAAATAAATCTGCACATAAAAATGACATATTTCAGTCCCGCCAGGGTAGTAGTTGGAGTTTACGACATTGCATTGTACACCCGCAAAGATGGCGAGGTTTGAGGCCAATGGGTTTAAAAGTTAAAAAGCGCTATTTTAATGGAATCTCAACCTACCCGTTTAGCTTATAACCATGATTCTTCCGGCCAATAACAATAATAATAAAGGTCTTTATACACTCAACATCAAAAGGCTTGTGGTAATAATAACGATGCTGGAAACGACAAATGGCTAAAGCACCAAACAGCTGGAAATGAAAAATGTCTTCCTCTCCAGTTGCATGGCGCTATAGCTATTTATCTTTTCCAATGTCGATATAATTGAAAGATAATATTATTATGAATTATTATTAATTTATTAACAATAACATACAATATTTATAATACTATCTTAACACTTAAAAAGCTAAACAGAAAAAAAACAATGATAATAATATTTATACACTTACTATTCATTTCTTGGTTAGGGGCCATCCATAAATTACGTCACACCTTAAGGGGGAGGGGGGAGGGGAGTTGAGAAGTGTGACATTGTATGACAAGGCGTATAGAGGACGCTTTGTGACGTCACATATTTTCCTTATCCCATTACACCCCCTCAGTTGTGGTATCCCGTTACGCCCCCTCCGTTGTGATAAACATAACCGTGACGATATTAAATGTTGACAAAAAACTTTAAAATATTACAGACATTATTTTTACATGTAAAATAGCAAAATATGTAACGTCATGCTAGGGGGGAGGGGGTCTTACAAATATGACAGGGGGGGGGGGGGGGGGTCAAAAAATCATTAAATTTGTGAATCGTAATTTATGGATGGTCCCTTACCTACTCTAAAATACTCCAACTTTATTACAATTTTTATTAGCTCGCGTTGATGTTATTTATTTGTTCCGTCACTTTAAAGTACCTACACATTGAAATAAGAAGACTGGCACCACTGATAGTAGTGATAGCAACTGATAGTTTCTGAATTGTAAATATGATTTCAGTCAAGTCATCAGTCATCTTCTTCATCGATGAGTGGAGTAATGTAATATTCCACAAACATCTGCCTCTGCTCCTCCCTTTCTATCATCTGCTGGATCACCAGCAACCCTCGCGAATCAGTCTTTATGGCCACCTTTAAATAAAATTATGTTTGTAAGAAATTCATTTTATTTATGTAGTAGAATAAGAAAGGCAAAAAAATTCCAAAAGACGTTCCCTCAGTGTAAAACCCATTGCACGTGAAGATATTCACAAGCGATTCGAGACAGCTTGCAGAACTAACTTTCCAATATTCATGCCAGTGGGGAGAGCTGTCTTGTTGTTAAAAAGAATCATCAATACATAAATCAATCAATACAATTTGGGAGGCGGGAATGGGTACCGCCGACCCGGGAACCTTTATTGCATAACCAACATCTCTACCATAGGTTACCCCAAGTGGTTTGCTACGTTTGGTGATTTAGCAGGGATGCCCAGGTTCATGGGGTGAGGTTTGTCTAGGTCTTGGAGGCGGATCACCAGGAAACACTGAACCCCAGATTCCTACCCACCCCTTAAGCCCTTTTCCTTCCCAGAACTCTCCTTCCTTTCCCAAAAAAAACCCTCCACACAGCATCCCCAAAGATGACATAGACCCTGAGGGAAATAAGTTTCCTCAGGGCCTCCTGTGTGGAGCTCTTGTAAAAAAAAAAAATGATATATTTAACATCAATGAAGCACAATTTAAACAGCAAGCTTTGTTGCTGTTAGTTTAAATCTTCTTATTTATTAAAATATTTTATATACACTCCCTTTTAAAAAAGGTTTGAAATGTTAATTTTGTAATGTTTTTTAAATGACGAGTTTGTTATTTAAATGACGATTTTGTAATGTGACGAACAATCAGGATTCCAGAACAACAACTCTTGCGAAGCGGCGATAAATATAACGATTGATACATGGAAGAAAGAAACAGACAAAAAAAAATCACCATTGCAGCATTCTTAGATTTCAAAAGAGCATTTGAAACGATAGAAAGGAAAATACTTTTGGAAAAACTAGAAGACATAAGCCTTTCTGACGTAGCTCTGAATCTATTCAAAGAATATCTCCAGGAAAGAAAACAGATAACGAAAGTTGAGAGCTTAGAATCAGAACCGATAGAAAACAACCTTGGTGTTCCGCAATTATAAAAAACTGACTTTCACATCAAACTTTGAATATGTGCTAAAGAAGGTATCAAAAAAGGTAAATTTTCTTAGAAGACTAAGACATAAATTAAATAGAAACACTTCGGAGCTCATTTATAAAACTATTGTTGCTCCGCATTTGGATTACTGCTCTACGATGTTATATTTGGCCAATGAAAGAAATTTAAACAAACTAGAAGTTATACAGAACTGTATGAGATGTATACTGGGAAAAAGCAAATACGCAAGGATTAATCAAATGAGAGAGGAGCTAGATTGGATTCCAATAAAAAAATACTACTATTTAATGTGTTAATTTTTGTGCATAAAATTATGAAAAACCAAATGCCAAAATACTTTAAGGATGAAATTGTTTTTAATACAGACGTACATAATTACGAAATAAGAAATATAAACTGAGTTCGATTGCCACAAATGAAGAAATCAAAATCGCAGAACTGCCTAATGTATAGAGGACTAAAGATGTATGATGAAATGCCTGAAAGTATGAAGAATGAAGAAAGAATGAATGTATTTAAAAAGAAATGTTATGCTTACTGTAAAAATATTTAAATTTATCAAATGAAATGTTACATTGTGCTTATTAGTTTATATTCATGTAGTATAAACTAACTCAATAAATAATTATAAAAAAATAAAAAAAATGAATAAATTGAATTGAATCAGTAAAGATTCAGATATCAGATTCCTGGAGGCACCTCGTCCATTGGAAACTCATTGCTTCATGAAAAAATAGACAGTTTGAGCTTGTGTTACCTTGGTGGCAAGTCCCAGTGCCCTCATGATGAGCCGGATGGAAGAAAATTTGTATTTCAAGGTCACCGTCTCGGCACAAGCAAAGCTGTGGATCATGTCAGAAGTCTTGGGGATCTCCACCCGGGATTTGTCCTAAAAAATATGCATCATTATGAAACTACATGGTTCATTTTAATTCAGTAAGATTATTTTCTCAAACAAATACACCAAATTACCAATAAAATATCATCTTTATCTTTACATAGTATAAAATGAAATCGCTCCCGCTGTACGTGTGCTTAGATCTTTTAAACTACGTAACGGATTTTCATGCGGTTTTCACCAATAGATAGAGTGATTCATGAGGAAGGCTTAGATATATAATTTGTAAAGATTTTGTTTAAATTGGTTGAAATATATAATATGTAAAGGGAGCGGGCTGGCAAGCGGGCAGCAGGCATTGGGCTGACATGCGGGCAGTGTGGATTTGATATGTGTACAAATTAACAGATGGTGTGGGTTATAAAGGTTGGGTAATGGCGTTATCATCAGAAGGCGTTGTCATTAGATGGCGTTTTGTTTCGTTATCCACAGCAACGTGTGTCCGGGTCTGCTAGTTTAAAATAAAACAACGAGCTACGGTTGTAGCAAAACCTGGTTCGTATTAAGTATACAAAAAAAAAGTGGTGTTTACGAAGTTACTGCTTTATTTACAAACTAGCTGGGTTACCCAGCTTCATCAGGAAAACATTCGAGTGTTCTGGAATGTTCCACAATGATGCTCCCGATTCCCCATTCCCAAACATTCCACGACATACTCCACCACTCCTTCCAGAACTTGCTAGAGCTCTGTCGAACCTTCTAGAACTTTTCGGAAGACTGTTCTAGAAATTTTAAGAGGGCAAAACTTTCAGCTCTTATATCTTCAAAAGCTTGCCCTTTGGGTAAAAACGGGAACCGTCATCCTGAAGGGGAGATAGAGATCTACTACACAATATAACTCCCTCGATCGTACCGGGACTCGTTTCTGAGTGTTTTTGCGGGACACACGTTCTTTTGGACTTTCTTTTATAATATAATATATTGATTGATTATAATGTCACATCACAAAGTATCTGCTTCATGAGAAAAAAATAAATTATATCAACCTGCGGACTGGTGGTCACGATGGTAAAGTGTGGGTGTTCCGGAGACAGGGTGATCTCCACCTCCTCGGAGGCCCTGTCCAGGTCGGAGAGCACCGCCAGCAGGGCCGACCCCTTCACCACCAGCGCCCCCGTCTCCACAGCATCCTCGTCCCCCTTGAAGTACATCAGCTCCTCCGGCTCCTGGGTGCGGATCTCGCAGTCCGTCATGGCGTCCTCGGCATTCAGGTGCTCCAGACTGGGAGAAACGCAAGTTTCAAAGATTAGTTACACAGACATCAGAATAAATAGACCTGCCATAAAGCCAAATCTGCACATCAGTTCAACAGCCTGGATGGAAATCACGTGACAACCTATTTAGCACCAAATTTCTTGAATAAACTACGTCATTATTCGTGTTTTCACTGCCGTCTAAAGCTCATCGAAACATTTTATGAAACAATGCAGCAATTATGGTTTCCTGAACATTCAAACAGTGTACATAAATATAGAAATGTTAAAGAGAATAAATGTTAATACGCATTTTAAATGGAAAACACATATTTGTGAACTTGTCAAAAGAATAAGGAAATTTATTTACATATTTATAAGACTTAGAAATATTTAAATAAAATAGAAAACCTAGAATGACCAGATCTGAATAGCGAAATTCTTCCCTTCCAATCCCTCCCCTTCCTAACTAACTAACTAACTAACTAACCATCACGCCGTTTCCCCGCAGGGGTAGGCAGAGAGGACGGACCGCCACACAACTCGATCTTGGCACACACTCTTTGCCTCGTTCACATTCATACATCGTCTCATACATGCTCTTCTATTATTCCGACTCTTCACATGGCCCGACTCAAGTATCTGATTCACTTGGTCGTGCCATGTCTTCCTCGGGCGTCCCCGACTTCTTCTACCATTCACATTTGCATCATATATTCTCCTTACACTCCTTTCCTCGTTCATTCGCTCTACATGCCCAAACCATCGGAGAGTCCCTTTCTTAATCTTACACATCACGCTTACATCAGCCTTGCATTCTTTGCGGATATCCACGTTTCTCTCACGATCGTACATGGTTTTACCACACATTCGCCTCAGGGATCTCATTTCTACAGCATTCAGTCTGCTTTCATCCTTCCTCTGCCAGTTCCATGCCTCACTGCCATACATCAGGGTAGGTACCAGCACTCCATTATGGACGGCTAGTTTCGCGTCTTTGGACAGTTTTTTATTACCGCCAACGGCATTCAGTCCTCCATTAATGGAGTTACCGGCATTCACCCTTCTTTCAATATCTCTATCAGCCTTCCCATCTTTCGTAAACATACTACCCAGATACACAAACTCATCCACCTGCTCCAAGTATTCATCATTCACAACTATATTGCATACTGTTTTCGTACTCTCTCTTTCAAACACCATGACTTTAGACTTACTTACATTCATCATTAACTCATTCTTCATACATACTTCGTTCATCCTAGACACGAGAGACTGTAGATCTTCCATACTGCTAGAAATTAGCACCGCATCATCAGCATACAAAAGGCAACATACTTCCAGATTACTCAATTTTGCGCCCAATCCCATCTCTTTCAATTCTTGCATACAATTATCCATGTATAGATTGAATAACCACGGTGACATTATGCAGCCTTGTTTAACACCTTTTGTGATGTCAAACCACTCCGTAAAATCGCCGTTCACCCTAACACATGCAACGCTTCCCTTATATAGCGACGCAATTGCCTGAATGAGCTTCGTATTCACTCCGTACTTGGACAACACCTTCCATAGCTTTTTCCTGTCAACTCGGTCGTACGCTTTTTGTAGATCTACAAAGGCACAGAAGAGTTTCTGGTTTTTTGCAAGAAACTTCTCAGTGAGCATACGCAATGAGAAAATCTGGTCCATGCACCCCCTTCCACTCATAAAAGCACCTTGCACATCCCATATTTTATCTTTTGTTTCCATTCTTACCCTTTCAATCAATATTCTACCATACAGCTTGCCCACTGAACTTAGAAGGCTAATAGCCCTATGATTCCCACATTCCATACGTGACCCTTTACCTTTGTATAATGGCATGATTACAGCCCTTCTCCAATCTAATGGCGTATAACCCTCCTTTAAACATTGGTTAAAAAGTCTGCACAGCCATGTTAGAATAATACGACTATCTCCTTTAAAGTATTCGGCAGCAATATTGTCGAAACCCACAGCCTTGCCACTCTTCATGCATTTAATTGATCTTTTTATTTCATCCATACTGATTTCGGTAACATTCACTCCATCATCGTTCATAACCGATTCACCGCTGGTATCACAACCACTCGGGTTACTTTCGAAGACTTCCTCGAAATATTTCATCCATCTCTCTTTGATTTCATTCTCATTCGTCAACATTTGTCCATCTTTCGATTTTATCACTTTCATGCTTCCGTTCTCTGGACCACTCCGGGACCTTTTGACCTCCTTCCAAAACAGTTTTATGTTTTCTTGGAAGTGGTTTGTCATTTTGATTCCCTCTTCTTCTTCCAGGCGTTTCTTTCGTTCTTTCACCCCAACACTTACTCTTTTCTTGCATATCTTATACACTTCTTTCGCTCGATCTCTCTCTTCGCTTGAAACACTGCCAATCGCTATCAGACGTAACCATGCTTTCTTCTTCTCCGAGACCAGTGCTTTGATCTCATCATCCCACCATGCATCACCTTTTTTCCTACCTTGCTTACTTATTCCACACACATCTCTAGCAGATTCGCATAGACTCACCTTAATGTGGTTCCATGTTTCCTCTATGCTTAGAACGTCCATTTCCTTCTCATTCAATCTCATTTCTGCACAATTCTCATATTCACTTCTGACATAATCGTTTCGTAGTTTTTCTATTTTGACTCTTGTTGGAGCTGATACCGTTTTCACCTTAGAGCGCCAGCCGCGAAAGAGGTTTACTTTTGACACCACCAGAAAGTGGTCGGTTTCAACCTCAGCTCCTCTGTAAACTCTTGTGTCCTCGGTAACGGCTCTCAACCTAGAGTCAATTACTACAAAATCGATTATGTAGTGCCGTTCCTTATCCAGAATATTCCTTAGTGAGAGATGACATCTCTGTTTCTATCCGATTTCGGTCTCTCTTCTCCTTTTACCGTGAAATTTTCAAATTTCGCGCGATTTTTTGTTCCTTGGTGATCGCAAATCACTGCTACCAACAGTTAGGCGCTCGCTAGCGTCTGACGCGACGCCATTTTCTTCAATTGGCGTCTAATTTATATCGCGAACGGTCGTCTAGTTACAATATTGCGATATAAACCAGAAACTAGATTTCTTCTCCAAAATTATTACGAAAATCATTACGCAATGTCAGAAAATAATGTATCTCCCGAAGCGGTTGAGATTTCCGCGTCCGCGAGTGTAAACCGTGATGAAATACGAAAAACGAAACGAAAGAATTTGTGTTCCGACTGTTCCTCTAATGAATCCGTTTGTGACAATAAACGAAAAAGACGAAGGCGACGCCGACGCTCACCAAGTTCCGACAGCTCAACTTCCATGAGTTTTTCAAGCAGGGCTTCACGCTCCAGAAGGCGAGGAATGGCCCGTTCTATTAAGAAATTAACTGAACAAGTAGGCAGACTACAAAATTTTATTCTGCAAGCACCGAGGTCAAGATTCGCAGAGAATGCAGCCTCAGATAATATGTCCATCGCAGAGACGGAGAAAGAGTGTTCAACAGTATCCGGGCGTAATACTTGTGTTTTTCAAATGCCGAGTCCCACCATTTCTCTTAAAGAACCCTTAATGACTGCTCCTCCTCAAGACAGACTTGAAGTGTTAGAGCGTCTTCAACGATTTAATCAGAAAGATTGGACCAATGTGAGATATAACAAGGTCATTAAGGAACACCTTGCCGATCCGGGCTTTAAGGAGCTTGAGGTGAACTGTGAGTTGCAACCTTACGATTCTGGGTCTCCTCAACAGGTCGCTATTGAAAGATCTTTCGCGGCAATAACACATGCAGCTCTCAAACACAGGGAACAACTGCAGCAGTCTCTGCAGAAATTGGTCGAATGGGGATTTGAAGTACAGGATGTCTCTCCAGAAACCCTGTACGAGAAAGTTAATGAGCTGTTTGGAGGTCAGAACGACTTACAAAAATGCTCCGATGACCTGCTGCAAATAACATGCGGAAAACGGGCAGAGATAATTGAATTTAGAAGGGAAAGGATTCTCAATTCCTGTAAACAGAAATCAGACAAGAAAGTTCTTATGCAGATCCCTCCGACTTCCTCTCATCTCTTCAATGAGGAAGCCCTCTCTACCCAATTGCAGAAATTGGGAGGAGTAAAGAATTGTTTTAGGCCCTTCTCACAAGTCATCACTACCGGTCCACCAAAGGAGGGGTCTGATACTAAAAAGGCTTCTAAGCCTGTTCAATACTTTCGGGCCCGAGATTCCTTTCCGACCCGAGATTTTATTCCATCTCGAGAACTTTTTCCATCCCGAGAATCCTTTCGCCCGAGGGGGGCAGACCCCCAAAGGTATCCCCAGCCCTCCACCTCTGGTATTAAAAGGGGGGGAAAGGAGAGTAACAAGCGACCGGTGCGAGGGCAGACCTCTAACCGACGCTATTACAGGGGTGCATGACTGGAGGCCATTAAAGTTTCAAGCGGGGCAATTGCTGAATTTCAAAAACAAATGGGCAGCTCTAAATGCTCCCAAAGTTGTTCAAAAAATCATAGGGGGATACAGAATCCCCTTCTTTACAAAGCCCCTATTATTACGCCCAACTGCCTTAACTTTGAAAAGATTTGTGACAAATACAACCCCAGCAATGACAAAAGAAATAGAAATTCTCAAAAAACTGAATATATTGGAACCGGCAGTCAACAACTCCGGTTTTCTCTCCCAAATGTTCCTGGTTCGAAAAGGGGACGGAAGCAACAGACCTATTCTCAACCTGAAAGGTCTCAATCACTTTGTGTCGGTAAGAAAATTTTCTTTAATGTCGCATCAGAAAGTTCCCGAATTTCTCCAACCACAAGACTGGAGGATGACAAAAATAGACATATCTCACGCATATTTTCACATCCCAGTCGCAGAGTCTCATCGTCGTTTTTTGAGGATTGTGTACAAAGGAGAGCTTTTGCAAATGACATGCCTTCCCCAGGGCTTGAGCAGTGCTCCACAAGCCTTTGCCAAGGTGACCAATTGGGTTGCGGAGACCCTACGTCGTCAAAATGTGAGGACCATTGTATACTTGGACGATTTCCTTCTGGCCCACCAGGACAGGGAAATTCTGAAGGTCCAAACAAATCTATTTCTGAATCTACTAAGAGACCTCGGTTTGACTGTCAATTTGAAAAAATGCGTCAGCGAGCCGGTACAAACAGTGGAGTATCTGGGTGTAATGTGGGACACACAACGCGGTCGGAAGTCACTGAACAGGAGAAAGTGCGAAGACCTTCAACAATCCCTTCAAAGGCTTCAGAAAAAGAAGAAGTGGAATGTGAAGGAGGCCCAGAGAGTTCTGGGAAAACTAAATTTTGCATCATTCGTCACTCCAAGAGGTCGTCTTCATTGCCGAAGGATGCAACTACAAATGCACTCCATGATGAAACTTCCCATACGAATGAGAATTATTATAAAGGAACCCGTAATGAAAGACATATCATGGTGGGCACAGAATGTAAAGGTCTTTATGCCACTACACGTCCCCGCTGCCTCTCATTTCCTCTCGACCGATGCAGCAGATCATGGCTGGGGCGCTCAAGTGGACGATATTCCGATTGCGGGAAATTGGACCAGGGAACAGCAGAATTGGCACAGCAACTTGAAAGAGATGTTTGCCATACTAAATACCTTGAAATACCAGAACAAACGTTTGAGGAGTTCTACCGTTCTAATACAGTCAGACAACAGAACAGTCCTCGCTTATTTGAGGAACGAAGGAGGGACGAGATCCTTGAGTCTACTTCATCTGACCTTTCAGATTCTGTCTCTAGTAGACAAATACAATATAACCCTGCAAGTTCACTACCTACCAGGGCGGTACAACGGTCTTGCGGACCATTTGTCCCGAGGAACCCGTCTACCGGAATGGCACCTTCTACCTCCTGCAACAGAACAGATATTTCACAAATGGGGCAGACCCACTGTGGACCTGTTTGCCTCTCACACGGCTCATGTTGTGGACAAATATGTATCCATAGACAGGAAAGACAGAGCGGCATTATTTCACAATGCTTTCAGCAGACCTTGGCACTTTCCTCTTGCATGGGTGTTTCCGCCTCCTTGTCTAATTCCCCGAGTGCTTGCTCATCTGAACAAATCCACAGGAATTTATCTGCTAGTAGCTCCCAAATGAACAAAAGTATTTTGGCTACCAGACTTGAAACAGAGAGCCTTGTGCCTACCTCAGGAGATCAAGAATCTACAAGAGATACTGATAGATACCACCACAGGCTCCCATCCCCAGCAAATACTTCAACTAGAACTGCAAGTGTGGAAAATTGGGGCTGGGATGATGCATTGCAAGGATGGTCTGATAGAGAAAGAGAGATTTTAAAATCCAGCTGGCGAACTTCAACACAAGCTTCTTATAAAGCAGCGTGGATTAGATGGCGTGAATGGTGCTCATCCAACCATGTTAATTTCAAAGATCCAATGGGAGCCCAGTTGGCAAAGTTTCTAGCGCATCTCAAAATATCGCTGAATTTAGCTCCTAGCACTATAGCTTTGCATAAATCGGCTATTTCAACTTTATGCAATCCAAATAATGAAAATAGACTAAGTAACCATCTTGTGGTGAAGCAAGTAATGAAGGGAATAGTAAACAGCTCGATTAAAGTGCAACGGGATACAATATGG
Source organism: Limnephilus lunatus (assembly GCA_917563855.2). NCBI lineage: Eukaryota > Metazoa > Arthropoda > Insecta > Trichoptera > Limnephilidae > Limnephilus > Limnephilus lunatus. The sequence continues at coordinate 28,015,200 of OU830600.1, read as the reverse complement.
GACCCGAGACAGATATGTTCTTGGCTTCAGACTAACAATCCAGAAACTATAACCTTATTTGAAGCATCCAGAAGGTGTGCAGTCATACTCCTGTTAGCCTCAGGGCGAAGGGTACATGATCTGACACTTTTGAGATTAACATCGGAACATTTCATTGATATGGATGATCATATTATTTTATGGCCTGCATTTGGTTCAAAGACAGATTCTGCAAAGTATCAACAATCAGGATGGAGATTAAACTCCTCATCAAATCAATCCACCGATCCTGTATTTTGGCTTAAGAAGCTGTGTGTTCTCTCAAAGGACAGGAGACAAGAGGCGCCTAATATTGATAACCTGTTTTTATCCACATCAGGTCCAGCCAAAGCAGCTTCTAGAACAATTATCGGTGGATGGGTCAAGACAATACTTAGAGATGCTGGTATTGAGGCCTCTGCGGGGAGCACTAGGTCGGCAGTGGCTTCACTTCGGTGGTTTGAAAACTGTTCAATAGAGGACATTTTGAAAAAGGGAAATTGGCAGAATGAAAATACCTTCCAAAAATATTATAAAAAAGAAATAAGGCAATCCAATATTCAGGAGCCGGGGACTTCGTCGTCCTTGACAAACCTGTTTAATCCAATCATTCGCCTGAGGGGGGCAGACCCCCAAAGGTCTTCCATTTCTGGAGACAGAAGGAGAAGCGATCATTGTGAGGGCAGACCTCCAACCGGCGCTTCTTTATGAAGATGATCACAATTGGCATCAACACTGCCACCAGACGATAGCAGACAATTCTCACTAAGGAATATTCTGGATAAGGAACGGCACTACATAATATTGGAGTTTTACCTACCATTAAAACTCTTATTATGTTGCCTTCCTTATCCAGAATATTCCTCATCCCCTGTCTGGTGAGACTACAATTGAAGAAAATGGCGTCGCGTCAGACGCTAGCGAGCGCCTAACTGTTGGTAGCAGTGATTTGCGATCACCAAGGAACAAAAAATCGCGCGAAATTTGAAAATTTCACGGTAAAAGGAGAAGAGAGACCGAAATCGGATAGAAACAGAGATGTCATCTCTCACTAAGGAATATTCTGGATAAGGAAGGCAACATAATAAGAGTTTTAATGGTAGGTAAAACTCCAATATTATCGATCTTTCAATTCCTCTTTCCCACGTATACTGATGGATACCCCTATGATCGAAGAAAGTATTCGAAACAAAAAGGTTCCACTCCAAACATACTTCAAGTATTCTATTCCCATTGTCATTCGTTCTTTTCCTTCCTAACTCTTTACAATCCCCACTCTTTACTTTCCCCTTCCTAACTCTTTACAATCTCACAGACATAGTCCAACTGGTCCAATTGGCTAAGGACATTGGAGGGGATGGAACCCCACCACTTTTCCAACGGCGTTATAAGGAAATATATGGTTTCCTCCTTCACCGCACACGTCAAGACTCTATTTTTTTTTTGAACGAAGCTACATTTATTTAGACGACTCTAGATCCTCCAATGCTCATGCATACGGGGTTAGTAAGCAGTATGCAAGTACTTACATTAACATAATACATAAGAGAAAAACAAGTAGCAGCCTGTGAAATAATTCTTCTGAAATAGGTAACAACAAAATAGAGATAAAAGTGTTAGTAAAAGAAAAAGAAAAATGTAGAGCTGTAACCAGTCGAAGAAACCTTCTGAAAATAAAAGAAGCCTTCTGTCTCCTACATAACTCACACGAGAATCAGCGGCGCTCCCGCCTCCTTGTAATACATCTTCAGGCTGGACTCCTCTCCCGAGCCGAAGATGTTCAGGCACTCGCTGAGCACAGTCAGCGACACCTTCAGCTCCACTTCTGGCCCCCGCACCGAGTACGAGCAAAAGTTGTCAGCCGGGATGTAGGCTGAGGCCTGCACGCACTTGTTCTGCTCCACTGTGATCTTCAGACCTTGGTCGGTGGCGCAGAATATAGCCGACTGAAAAATTAAATATTTATTTAGTTGAAACGTACATTTAGAGTAATCATAACCAATAATAAACATACATTATGCATACTTACATACATCTACATTGTGGTAAATAAAAGGAAGAGGAAAAAGTCTACTACACGTTGGGCCAGTTGTTTCGGAAAACCTGAACAATCGTTCAGATTTTAAAAATGTAACACAGTCATTCCGTTGATTTTCGTCAAATCAGAATTGGGTTGTTTCAACTTAAATTTAACGTTCGTCAGATTTGAAAATTTCACACAGTGTTCCCAGCCGAATCGGACAATTATACCAGAGAATTATTTTTTTCGGAGGCCCGAATTATTTTTACGATGGCAACACTTCACATTTACGTCAGCGGCAAGCGCGCATTTCTTCGCGAAACGAAACTTCACAACAAATTTTTTACCGCCGTTATCGACGCTTGTTATTATCTGTTGTTAATCTCAATTTTGTAAACCTATATTACAATGGATCCCAACTTACTGTGAGTATTACACACTATTATCTCTATGTGCCATAATAAGTATGAATAAATTGTAAAAGACATTGTTATAACTTATAACCGTACAAGTAGTTGGAAAGCATTTTTTTGCTTGTACCTGTGTGAAGTTTCACTGTATTGTATGTGGAATTTCGTTTTTCTGACATAAACGATCGACAAAACGAACAAAAAACTTTTTAATCGAGGACATCTTTATATTCTTATTGGCAGTAACCCAATGTTTTTAATCGTTGTGAAATGAGACACTTGAACTATCTACAAGCGTTGAATTTTATTACTTCTGGAATGTTCGATTCCGCTATGGAATGAATCATTGCGGCAAATTTTATGTTATTAGATTAGTTTATTTATGATTATTATGAATTACATGTGTATTCTGCCACTTTAACGTTTTATGTATGAATATTACGGTGTTTTCAAATAATTACCTATGCTTCATATGCGTATTTAAGTTTATATCTGAGATTTTTTGTTACGATCTAATACTTAGAAATGTTAATGTGTTTTCAGAAAGGGAGCAATTTTTCTGCAGCTGAGTGTGATCGATTTGAATTGTTATAGCCGTATTCTTACCAAGAAGATAACCGACGCAGTCAGCTTCCAACAGCGAGAGGTCAGTCAGCTTCCAACAACGTGACACACCATTGCAGCAGAATTCAATGGCGAAGGCTCCTTCTACCGTTCTGTCAAGCAGCTCCGAGCTCCATTTGATACATGAAACGTCGGGCAAGACAGGTTGAAATCTTTTTCTTAATTGGTATTACTCTGCTGTTAAATTAACTGTAACATTTAGAAATTGGTAGCGTTGAATCATCCAATTCATGTAGAATGAATATGTTTATCAATTGAGTTTTTGCTTCAAGGACGGTAGCAGAGAGATCCAAGAGCACATAAAGACTGGCGGTGGAGCTCCAGCAGCACCAGTGAAGGAGGAGACCACTTTTATGCGGAGCATAATGGCCACGTCAATTGACAGTCTCCCCAGCGTCTTTGACGATGATGTCGACACTTAAGTGCTGCAGGAAACGGTGGTGGAGGCAAGTGTTATGAGCGACACAACCGAGGTGTATTATGGTTTAGACGGCCATTTTTCTATTACATGTAAGAACTTACAATGATACCTTATATATGGGTTCTCCATTTAAGGTATAATTAATTAATGCATTTTTTATGTATTTGTACAGTTATTAATAATATTTACATGATATGAATGTATGATTTTGCCAATTCAACCGATTTTTTTTTAAAATGTAGATTGTTGAGACAGGAAGAAGCAATATTGAAGGCCAAACCATGCTAAAACTAAACAGAGATATGCTCTTGCAAACTGTTCACCATCTATCTACAAATTAAAGAATTTAAAGGTATATGTATAGATATCCATCGATATCAAACGTTGTTTTCAATAATTTTTCTTTTAATAAAAAGACAAATAACTTTGTTTACATCACTTTTATTGGTACACAATCAACATGTTTCGTAAACAATGTTTACTTCATCAGGATCAAACGTATTGAGTATACGTTTGATCCTGATTGAAGTTATTTGTCTTTTTATTAAAATAAATAATGCCATCACAAAGTGAAAACCTTTCCGGAGAAGTTTTCTTCGAAAAATTAATTTTTCTCTCTTTTTCATGTGCACAATTCTTATAAAGTATTTTCTTGCTTAAAATTGATATTATTACCTATCCTTAAACATTTTTAAATGTTACATCATGTGCTAACTACAATATACAATGTGCACGCACAACGGTAAACTCCAGTAAGGCCACAATTTTCATTTCTTTCTTTTTGTAATCTGTAAACTAATAAATATGCAGATTGTATATGTTATAATTGGTTTTTCTGCTATGCATATTTTAAATGCTACATGACCTGTTACTTGTGTGGCGTATATATTTTTTTCTTTTAAATACTTGTTAATTAATGTTAACAAGGTCGATGGATCATTCGCACTAAATCAACTAGTCCATTCAAAATAGTCTAGCGTCTGGAGTATATTACGTTCATTATATGTATAAAGAATTTTTTGTTGTAAAATACTTTCTCCTTCGAGGGAGTAATTGCTGTCATTTGACTTTATATATAAAGACTTTACTCACTCTATAAATATATATGTAACAATTTGAATTTTTATGCAAATTAGTTAACGCTGCAGAGTTGGTTAATTCGTCAAAAACAAACTATTTTATTATTTCCCCAGTCCAAAGCCTACATGGCATAGAAATAAATTCACTGCCATTGAAGTTTTCATTTATTCCATAATAAAAATTTAATTATAAATTTCTAACGTATTGTTTTACTAATGGAACAGTAAATATTTACCATATGTAATATATTAAAATACGTACCCGACTTTTCTGTTGATTTTTCGCTATTTACTGTTGGTACCTATATTTATTTCTCTTTTCTTTTAGCTAGTTATATTATTTTGTTCCTCTCTTTAAAAAAAGCCCCAAGGGCGTAAATAAAATGAAATATATTATACACATTGGTAATTTATTTATTTATTTAAGGCATCAGCAACCAAGTTTAACCTGGTCGAAGACATATATAATGTAATAATTAGATGGAAGAATGCTGTTGCAGTTGCTGTCAGCTCATTCGCATTTAATAATGATCTAACACATTTTAAGGTTTAACGTCACATACATTATAATCTACGCATTCACAGATGATGCCAATCAAATTATTTTAGGTTTTTAATGTTTCTTGCATTAATGTTACGCTTTAAATTATTAAGGTAAATTAATTGTTCGCGCCCGTACATATATAATTAGAATATAAATAAATACTTTTGTCCATAAACAAACCCAAATCTTTCAAGAAAGGCTGAAAAATACAATATTGGATTGAGTCACCGATACAAAATGGAATTTTTCAGCCTTAGAAGATTTGGGTTTGTTTATGGACACAACTATTTATTCGTATTAAATATGTACAGGCGCAAACAATTAATTTATCTTAATATTTTAAAGCTTAATGTGCAAAAAGTATTAAAACCTAAAATAATTTGATTGGCGCCATCTGTGAATGCGTAGATTATACAGATGGCGCCAATCAAATTATTTTATGTTTCTAATGCTTTTTGTATGGTACGCTTTAAAATATTAAGGTAAATTAATTGTTAGCAATCGTACATATTTAATTAGAATATAAATAAATAGTTTTGTCCGTAAAACAAACCTAAATCTTTGAAGAAAGGCTGAAAAATACAATATTGGATTGAGACACCGATACAAAATTGAATTTTTCAGCCTTGAAAGATTTGGGTTTGTTTATGGACAAAACTATTTATTTATATTCTAATTAAATATTTATGATCGCGAACAATTAATTTACCTTAATATTTTAAAGCGCAAAAAGCATTGAAAACTTAAAATAATTTGATTGGCGCCATCTGTGAATGCGTAGATTATAACGTATGTGACGTTTAACATTAATTAACATTTCCAATACTATTTATATTATAAACAAAGTAATTTACTAGCTTTGTAAAACATTAAAGAATAAATCGTTATAAATAAATAGAAGATTATATCATTGAAGAAGATAACACTAAAATAACCTATAACCTTCAAAAGTTATAAAAAGAGAGTTGTTTTTATGAAAAATTAAATAAAAGTGATTGAAATGTTGATTATTTTAAATAAATATATTATTTTGAAAATCAAACGGCTTTTTATTATATCCTCTCTTGTACCTATTGTGCGTATGTGTCTCTCCAGGTGGCAGATGTTTTATAAAGTGCTGAGATTTAAGCCCATCATCCCAAGGGTCGGTAAGGAATCCACATAAACCTAGTGCTGTAACAGTGTAACACCCTCGGCAGTAAAGTATAGTTGGCTAAAGTGAGTCAACGGTTTGCAGTGCAGTGTGCAGGCTTTTACAGCACTCGATTTATAGTACAGAAAGAGGTAAGATAAGACTATATATACTTTATAAAGGGCAGGATTTTACTATCTGTCTATCCATCTGGCAAAATATGAGGAAGACGATTCGAAGAAATGCCTCATAAAGACCTGCCTTATTAATGTCAGTTACTGGTTTATGTTAATATGCTAGGTCATGACACCAGTTCTCAAACTATGCAATTTTCTTTGTGAGGGTTGAACCAGTTATATAGAATGTCATGATGGCGCCAGTCCTTCATTCTCTACTGTGACTCGAAGCACTGTTTTTAATATAGGTACTTAGCTAAAAATCATGAAGTACACAATTATTTATAATTGCAATCCACTAACAAACTCAACTTCTTTTATATCTTGTATGAAATCGGAAGTTGACCGAAATCAGAACCTTCAGTTGTCATCACGTACACCTGACAAAATCTCTGTTCTCACAAGAAAAATGTCAATCACAAGAAAAAGATTTATTTTATTATAAATTATTGTAGACTTATAAATTAACACAATATAAATATAACACGAATAACATGGCAATAGATTGTAACATCATCGGTTTACACGAGAAATAAGTTTGTATTTTTTTCAATGTTTTCACCAGTGTTTACGTCATTTTCAATCTCTAAAACCAACGATTTTCGACAATATTATACGTTGAAAAGATATTTAAACTTCTTCCCACAAAGCCATTGGCTATTTTTCCATCCTGAAGTTTCGATCGTTGTGTTTTATTTGCGTTATAATATGCAAAAAGTCGAGCCATAATCACTACTTTCGGTAGTGTAGAGTAAAGCATACCTGCATTACCTGCCCGCGAGCTGTCAGATTTTTTTCGCACTTCTGCGCATGTGCCGCCCATCATTTCAGATGTAACCCGCGGATTTTGGCTGGTTACAAAATCTGACGAATCCTTCAGATTTGGCCTGAAATTTCATTTGACGGACGGTGAAACAACCCAAATTTCGTTGATTGACGATTTTGACGGTCCGTCAGACGTGATTTTTTCCGAAACAACTGGCCCTTGTCATTCTCGAATTGAATATGGAATCATGGGGATCTGCTTCACATAAATACCTACACAACTAAGGAATTCCATATCCATACTTAATTTCACCATTATTTTTGTTACATTTTGTTTGTACAATATTTTATATGGTCGCTATAATAAAAAAAAATTAATTTAAAAAGCTTAAATAATAAAACGATCTTTAAAATTTTAATGTTCAATTGAATAATATCTATATCAGAGGACAAATTATTTATAATTTGGAGGGCGGTTATGGGTACCGCTGCTCTGGGAACCATTTATTAAGATATATTTATTGGATAACCTGCTATAGGTCCCCCAAAGTGGTTTGCTGCGTTTGGTGGCTTAGCAGGGGTGCCCGGGATTATGGGGTGAGGTTTGTCTAGGCCTTGGCGGCGGATGCATCTGCCCACTTACTGCTTGGCGGGCCAGATCTAGAGAGACTGATTGAGGGAGGCTTTTTGACTTCTCCAGCCAGACTCTGTCAACCCATATACCTTTTTCCTTTCCAGAACTTCCTTCCATTTAAATGACCCTCCACACAAGGGCAAACAGGGAAATTATTTTCCTCATGGCCTCCTGCGTGGGCTAATGTTAATAAAATAAAATCCTGAGAGATGAAATAGGCCTTGAGGGAAATTATTTTCCTCGGAGGCGCCTGCGTGGAGTTAAAAAAACAAAAAAAATCTATACATAGTTCAGATAAAATCTAATTATAACCATTTCCAACGAACTTAGTTGGCTGAAAAATAAACACTGCAACCTTGAGCATGGGGAACTGGAGGGAGTTAGCAAGAGATCAGCAGGAGCAGAACTCTATAACACCCATGAAGATTGTCAAGAATTAGAGAAAAAGAAAACATCAAAAATTATTTAATAAGCAAAATTAACTCACCTCTTGAAAATTGATTGCCTTCAGAACAGAATGTAGCGTCTTGACATTATCCAAAAACGCGGTAAAACAATATTGAGTTCCTCTGATTTCTTCAGTTTGACTGAAAACCATTTTGAAGGCTGTCTAGGAACTTAATATTGTTATAAAACGATAATTTTAAACAACTTATCGATACTTTTCACTAATATTAATGTCCGACAAATAAATATTTTCTGCTCTATGAAGATATTCACAATTTTAGTGAACGAAGAGGCAAGTACTTGATTACAAGTTAGTTTGGATTTGAACTTCAAAATTTGCAAAACTTATTGGAATAATTCAGATTCTTCGTTAATATCAACGTCTAGCAAATAAATCGAAGAAACGAGCGATAGATACTGCTTAGGTGATATTTTTTGCTCTACGAAATTGTTCATAACTTTAGCGAGCCATGCGGTAAGTACGTGTTTACAAGTTAGTTCTGATTTGAATTTCAGAACTTGCATTTGAAATGCGGGACACGGACAGAAGTTTATCTCCGGAAGCAGTTTGTAAGTGTTTCCAGCGTTGCCTTTCACTTCAGCTATGGTTCTGACGCCTTCATCCAAAACGTAGAATGTTACCGCATTTGGTTTTTCCAAAATTTCTGTACAGCGTTCAAAAACGCTTCCGAATATTGAATGGATGGTTAAAATGTCTTCATCTGTAAATAAAGAAATAAGAAATTAGCCAATAAATTACAATACGAGTTTTTTTAAATGTAAATACGGCTAGTCTTGTGGTGAAATGGCGTGATAGTAAGTTATTTATCTAAGGGAGTGGGAGGGGAAGGAAATGGGACAGAGGATGGTTGGGAAGTAATTATCGGGAGAGACTGGTTGAGGAAGACCTAACCTAGACCTTTCCAGCCGGACTCTTTATCTATCGCCTTGCACAGCAGCGGGAAGGATGGATTCATACGTCCGTCACTCCCGGAAATATCGACCCCCTGATTCCTACCCACCCCTAATACGATTTCGGTAATTTTTGGAGATCGCTGGCAACGGTTAATATGCACTTTTTTTGAAAAAAATCTTTTGATTCACCTTAATTACATTAAAAGGCAACTATTTGCATTGGGGGAAGTGGAAAATATTTCATTCTAAATTTTATCTTGCCTTGACGCGAGTAGGCGTTATAAAGGGGCACTTTCTTTTGAATCACAAACCATGTTACACAAACCTAGCGTAGCCGCTAAACTACTTGAAAACTGGGATGTTTTTCTTGTCTTGACGCGAGTAGGCGTTATAAAGGGGCACTTTCTTTTGTATCACAAAACAATGTAGAATGAAATATTTTCCACTTCCCCCAAAGCAAATAGTTGTCTTTTTAATTAAGGTGAATCAAAAGATTTTTTTTTTTAAAAAGTGCGTATTAACCATTGCCAGCGATCTCAAAAATTTACCCGTTTTTCCTTCCTTTTCCTAAAAATACTCTCCACACAGCATCCCCACAAAGATGACACAAGCCCCGTGGGAACTTTTTTTCTCAGGGTCTCCTTGGTGGGGCTGTTGTAAAAAAAGGAAAGGTAAATATTCCACAAGCCGCTGCACTTGTAATAGGCTAAGGTTTTTATTTCAGATAGGTTAGTGCTACAGATATCAAAAACAATTAAAATTTTGGTGGTTTAATTTTCTTACCAGTTATATTATTGTTTTCTCGACATTTCAGTTCAATTTGTCTTAATATATCAAAAGCAGCGTCATTTACTTTTAGACGAAACTTTGAGTTCATAACACTCCTAATTATGAATTTCCATGAAATTCAGCAATAAAAACTAACAGAGTGAGAATCGGTGAGAATTACATACATTTCTTATACACTGTCAACTTGACACAAAAGTCAAAACAGAGCGCCAGAATCATCATAGACAATAGAAAACAATGAATTTTTGTTCCAAGGCGATGGGCAAAATCGAATTTTGTGTTAATCGAAGTATTCGAACCCGAAACAAATAAATAAATTTGTGAACAGTTCACACGTGGTAGAAGTGAAACCTTCAGAAAACTAAAGTAGGCAAGATTGGAGAGGCTACGAAGCACCGCACAAAGAGGAGACTGGTTAGTCTGTTTTGTCTAACAGACTAACCTGTATGCGTTTATCTCTTTTTAGTGATGCTTTTTCGTTTCGTCGAGTTTTAAATCTTAACGGTGATAAAGAAGTTTTTATTTCAAAATGATCTTAAACGACAAAATACCGATTAATGTATTGTAAAATCTTAAAACAACTTTTTTAAAATTACAATAATTATTTTTGTTACTGCAATTTTTTTTATTTTTCAATATAATTTGAAATTTAAAATGATGTCGAGTGATTTTGGAACTTTGTTTTTCTTTGTGAATAACGATTCAAAGTTCTCGATTTTTTTAATGTTATCATCCATCACTATTTTACACCATAGAAGAATGCATAGAATCATAGAAATAGAAATATTTGGTTGTTTTTCAAAATGTCAATCTCCACGAAAGTATTTCGATTATTAAATTTAAACACCAAATACAGATTTCCCTTGCAAATTCAAGGTATACAAATCCTATAACTTTGGTTTTATTAACAGAATACCACAATCATAATATTCCAATCAACTGACTGTCGCACGATATAGAAGACATAACCTCCAACGAGCCTTCAATCGGCAATTTTTATAGGAATTTTATGTAAATCAAGTTTATGTTTCTTTTTGCTTTTCAGAATGCCAGTACAAACGTTCGTTAAGACCAGTAATGGTGGAGTTTAAAAAACGCCAGGCTAGGGCTGACTTTAAGGCAGTAATACCGAAATTGCCCAATCATAGAAGCACCTATTTGGAATGGAACTACGATTCCGAAATATATGCATTTGGAAAGCGCCTAAAGGAGGAATTTGATCCACAACTATTGAGGACGGCTTTCACCCACAGATCTTACATTATTCAGCAGGAAATGAAACAGAGAGACCTTGGAATTGAGAACCCTGATATCAAACTACAGGATAACAGAGAACTGATAGAAGAAGGTGAATTATTTAAATAGTTCGTGATGTTGCCAATGACAACATTACAAGTATATAGTCACATTATTGTTTCACAAAATATCTTAAGCTATAATTTGGCTAAATATGCATAGAGTCCACCTCACGGATAATACGGAACGTTCGTGTTGTCGAAGTTTGATGCATGGACAATACGGATTATTCCTTTTTTAACTAATAGACAATCAAATATGACATTTGCCGGAAGTACCAATCGTATAAAATAAATTCTCGTCAAAATAAAAACAAAAAGTACCTACTTCGAATTATTAGGTTGATATTCAAACTACGAAAATTGCATGTAATCATAATTAAAAAAAAACATCCCAGGTTTTGAATGGTTTGTTTGGCAAAGCAGGGTTTGTCTATTGGGTATGTAATTATTCTAAAACATTTCTTCCCATGTCCTGCTGTTATAAATATAGGTACAAACTTGTCAATAATGCATTCTTGTTTTATATGGCAATAATATTTTTTCTATGATTGGCAGCATTGATTGATTGTCTATGAAATGTTAAATAAAAACCATAAATATAAAATGGCGTTACTGCTTAGGTGAATTAATTTAAACAAAATTAAAATGTTAAATGCATATTTTTTGCATGTTTTTGGTAGTAAGCATATTGGTGATTGCATCACAGTCACTTAGCTTGGAAGTATCTCCTTGTATGAAAGGTCTTACGCTTCTGGTAAATTGTCAATTCAAACGTTCATTCCTATGTGTAAAAAAAAAACATTCAAAGAATATGTGTGTATGAACAAAAAAGATATAGGACCAGGCAGTGTTTACTTACATAAAAGTTGTATCCATTATTACATTCAACACCACGGGTGTGATTGAGATTGATGCGCTTATTCGCTTAGATCATAGATTCTCAACCTTTTTTTGCTCACCGCTAATGACGTTATATATTATAAATAGACTCGCCATAGTCTCACATACTCACAATATAATGTGTAAAGCAAGCAACACTCTTTTGTTTTCGGAGGTTTTCAGTATAATTTCTAAATTCAAAACTTTATTCCTGGGTGATAAAGATAGACAATCAAAGAATGTAGGTGTGTGAATGTCATAGATATATGGTAGGGCGGCTTATTAATTTCTTCGTCGAATACTGCTTTCACATCACGGGTGTGACCTATGGGTGTGACTGAGTTAACAAGATACTCTCACTCGGTTACACAATGGACAGGGAAGGAATGAATGAAAATTAATTGTAATATTTATAATAATTGATAATAATAAGTAATTTGCGTGTACGTACAAATGAAGTGTTATTCCTTCGCCTTTATGACTATTTGCCATGTAATTTAAGCATTTTCTCATCACACAGAAGGGCATTTTGGCGCTTTGCAATGCAATTTACTTACTGGTAAGACACAACCTCACTCGACGCGTAGCAGTTTAGTAATAAAGTATTAGAAGTAGAGACAGCTACAATCGTCTTGTGTTTGGCTTCCCACTTTGAGATTTCTACCCCGCGTCCAGTATTTATGTCATTGCTCACCGCCCACTTTGATAATATTTTTATTTTTAGCGCCCCCTAACTCGTGAACCAGAACGGAGGGGGCGTAATGGGATACTACGACGGGTTTTGTCACAAAGGAGGGGGTGTAACGGGATACCACGACGGAGGGGGTATAATTGGATACCACGATGGTGTTACATTTGCCGCAACAGAGGGGGCGTAATGGGATAGGGAACCTAATGGTATGAGATGGGGCAAAGAAAAGATAGAATGGGGTGGGATGGGTTTCTCTGGGTCTCCTACCGCCCCCTGAAAGTCTGTAACGCCCCCCAATTTTCTCTTTGTCTTCTACCGCCCGTTGTCGCCCACGTTGAGAACCTATGACTTAGATGAATATGGAGCGCTGTATGAGACAAACAACTGTCAGTAGATTGTCCGTCTTTATGTGTATTATATTTGCATTATCTTTATGTGTATTATTATTGCATATTTTGACACTCTCTAGAGCAACCATACTCAACCTGCGGCCCGGCAAGCTTTTGCGTGCGGCCCTTTAACACTTTATTATCAGGAACTTGATTTTAAAAAAATCTATCATCCTAAATTTCGTATATCTTGAGATTCGTTTCGACTTTGACGCACAGATAGTAATACCTGAAAAGGATAGTCATTATGGTCGACATAATCTGGTATAAGAGTGAGATAGTTTTTTAGATTTTCACGGCCAAAAGTATTTTCGTTATTTGTTTTTGGGGTGTTATGCTGTGTTGCGCTACCTCCTTCTTTAGCCAAAGTTTTCGACAGCGCTGCAGTGTCCATCATCAGGGCAGATGTTTAAGAGTGTTGCTATTGCAAACGCTAGATTTATTTCCAAAAAACAAATATTTGACATCCAAGTACGCGCGCAAATAATTTATTAATAAAAAAGTGCCACTTCTAGAAACCACCGCATCAATTATAATACATAAAAACTGTTAATGTCACTGGTTAGTCAGGTATCTACTTGCAAATTTTAATAGCATCACTTGTTTTCGTATAATGTATTGTTCTGTTATAATTTAAATACGCATAATAGCGGGAGTGTCTAAATGCAATCGAAAAATTTCCGACGAAAAGAGAGTGATGGGAAGAATATTTCTTTGTTAGGGGGGGGGGGGGGGGAGGGGGATGTTGATGATTTTTTTTAGTCATACCAATATGGTGTTGCGGCCCGCGTAACTTTACAAATACATGTATGTGGCCCGAAGAGAAAAAAGGTTGAGTATCGTTGCTCTAGAGATATGTAGGTCTCTTCATTTTTTTGGATTAAAAGTTCATTACACATGAAAAATGTTACGCATTACGCAAGAATATTTCGCCTTAATTACCAACTTACGCATGCACCAACAACCGAAATTAATATTTTATTTATTTTAGACAAAAGTTGACGGCAAATCAGAGATTACTTAATAATACAATAATAAGATGTTAATTATGCCAATTATGAACTTTCCACTGATGATAGTGAATGATAATGTGTGACATTATAAGGGTGTTTTCTTAATTAATTTATATTTTAGTTACAATATATGAAAAAAGGGGGGAGAGGGAGGAGGAACATAGGAATAGGATTAAGAGGCAAAGAGGGAACATATAGGGATTGAACTTTCTAGTTTGAGCCATGTTGCTTAGTGAGTTTTCGTTTTATGTCACGTAAATTCGAGTTAAAAATGTATATGTTTAATTTGCCTATAATGTATGCCTAATTTGCCTATTTTATAGGAGAAACATTCATGCGAGAGTACATTGTGACCTTCCTTGAAGTTGCCCTGCCCAAGTTCCCTCTGGAGGGAATCCTGGCTATCAGAGACCACCTGATGAAAACAGAGGTCCTGGCCGATGTGGCCTCACACCTCGGCTGCAAAGACATTATACTCTCTCAGGTGAGTTTCCTTAACTACTCCGATCTATTGCCAATATGCAAGTTTTTCATCTTAAACGAAATGTCAGATTTACAAAACTTTGTGTTATTTCGGCTTTGCAATTAAAGCTCTGCAAATGAAACATTTCTGAACGTAGCGAAATACTAAAAACTGTTTTTGAAAGGTTATGAAATAAGCTTTCAAATTGTTATACATATTACAAATAAATATTAACATTTGTAAATATTAAAATTTAGAATGTGTAACAGACGTGTGCTACAAGACTGTAGAAAAGGGGCACCGGTGGCTGTGCACGTGGATGTCGACTATTGTAATATCGTTTGAAATGCAGTACTGGCTGGCCTTCCTTGAAGGTGACAGCCCTGCTGTACTGGAGGGTGGTAACCCTGGATCTGCCTCCCTGCACCCAGAGCTGGTGAGTGGTAGTCCTGGATGTCCTTGGTCTCTGCCTGAGCCTAGCGCCTTGCGGTGTCCAGTAGTTGGGCCGGCTAGTCTTGAGGAGGTAGGCACCAGACTTGTTGTTCAGGCAGAGCTTCAGCAGGAGGCAGGTCGGAGAGAGGTTTCTTCCAGAGGAAGGAGTAAAACACGAAGATTAAAGTAAACGTAAGAACTGATTTATTTCGGAAAAATGCATCGTATTTATACCAAATCGGCGGTTCGATTTGGTGGCTGACGGAAAGTGGAGGGGGAAACTTTGCCCCGGTACCTTTCCTATATAAAGGGCAAGAAACTGCTCATTCTCTATTTTGTCGGCTTAATCCGTAAAAGTGCTCGTCTAAATTTGGCAACTTTTACGGATTTTGTAGCCTTTATTAATAACAAAAACACATATTAAATTGTAAAAACATATAAATAAAGCCAAGATTTATAACAAGAATTTTTGTTTGGTGAATTTACCGTGATTTTAAGAATTTTTGATTTTATGAAAATATTTTATGATTAATCAAGTTATAATTATTTTTCCTAGGTTCCCTGTGAGATAAGTTAACGAAATCTGTTTATTTCACCATCTCACAGGGTCCCTAGAATTTTGTAAAAGTAAAAATGTAAAAATGTCATGACCGAAATTTTCTAAGTCTTTTTGACGTGGCAAATTGAGCTCTAATTTTAGCTCTAAGTATTTTGAGAGCAAAGTCTCAGTTTGACTGGAGGCCTTGTAGGATCAAGAATGAAAACTGATTATTTCATTGCCCTACAAGGCCCGCAGGTTTTGATATTTGAAAAAACATAAAATTTACCTTTCGAAACCTTTTGTTTTTTGGTAGGCAAAAATGACTTTATTTTTGCTACCAAATATGTTGTGAGATAAATCTTGGCTTTACTCGAGACCTTGTAGGATTTCAAATGAAAACTGATTATTTCATTTGTCCTACAAGGCCCGTGTGCATAATAATTAAGATATAAACATTTAAAAATAAGTACAAGAATCAAACATATTTGAAACGAGTTTACAATCTCCCCAGTAGCGATTTCTCAAAGTATTATTTATTGATCGCACCGGGGAGATGTACATGGAAAATAAAAAACTTAAATATTTCAAACCCAATAAGAAAATAATAAGTAAATAACAAAAATGACATTTCTAACTAGAACAAATATTTTCCATCAAAGCGTCGCCGGCGGCACGGTACTCCAGTATTGTGAGGGCAGGCCATTTTTCCCTGATTCCCAAAAATGATCACAAAACTGTAGAGGACCGAGCCAAGCGATGAGCTTTGATGAAAAATATTTCGAGGGTGTGAACACGTCGGTTACAGAATGCAAACATAAAAAAATTGTAAAAATGATGTTTTTATGTGAAAACGGTACTAAAATCACGGATTATGTAAAAACAGTACTTATTCTATCGTATAAATGTATAATAAACAATTTTGTCACCTCACTTTTTTACCATTTTATACAATAATATTTAATAAAAAAATTAACAATGTCTAACGTCCCGTAGGCGATTTGGTGGGTGAAAACTGCTTCTACAAAATAAGTATTTTTTATGTATTTCTATGGACAACTTGGAATAGAGATGTGAAGCTTGATTTAATATGGATCTTCTACTTTTTGTTTTAGGGTTGTCACTAGAACAATAATGGAGTTATAACATTTTCTGTGAGAACACTTATTGGACTTGACTGCTATTGTTATATTGTCGTGTAAACAAGTTTAGGGGTCGGAGTCTTCTTCAACAGAAACTCAGTTATAAATCTTTTCTTTTCCAGGAATACCCTGTGACCGAGGAAATCCTCTCCAATACCTTTAAGGCCATCGTATCAGCCCTCATCCAGTCGTCGGATACGGCCCGTGCCGGCCATTTCGTCCGGGACTTTGTCATCACCACGCTCCACCATCAGGACATCAACGAACTCTGGACTGTGGAGCGGCCCATGGAGCTTCTGCAGGAGCTGATGAAGAAGGGGGGAATGAACGAACCAGAGCTGCGGTTAATCAGCGAGAGTGCAAAGAACACGATTCTTGCGTGTTACCGAGTGGGAATTTATGTGGATAAAAACCTGTTTTGCGATAGTAAGCGTGTTTTTTCAAACTTTGTTTTAAACTTTAACGCTCTCAGGAAAATAATTTCCCTTAGGGCCTATGTCATATTTTTGGATGCTGTGTGGAGGGTCTTTTTAATGAAATTAAGGAATGGAAGTTCTGAGAAGCAATAGGGTATGAGAGGCGGATAGGAATCTGGCGATCAGTGCATCCAGTAGTGACGAATGTATGAATCCATCCCTCCCACTGCGGGGCAAGGCATTGGCATTGAGAGCTGGAGAGGTTTAAAAATCTCTCTCAACTGGTTGGTAGGTAGAGGCATCTGCCGCCAAGACCTGGAAAAACCTCATCCTATGTATTGCTTTGACAGCTGCACAATCCCTCTTAGATTCTTTAATAGCGATGTTACATGGTTCAATTCTGCCATTCAATTTGAATCTTTTTCTTTGTGTACCTTATCAGGTCCCCCCGACGTTGGCGATCACTCATTTCATTTCACATAACCTTGAAAAGGTCTCTCTGTCTTGCGCTGCCCGGAATAGCTCCTCCACACTTATAATGCCGGTCCACTCTCGTATATTTCGCAGCCAAGACATTTTTCTCCTACCTGGCCCTCGGCGCCCTCTATCTTGCCTTTCAATATTAAATGGAGCAAGTGATACTTCTCCCCTCGAAGTATATGACCCAGATACGATTTTATTTTTATTTTAATTAATGTAAGCAGTTCTCTATCTGCTCTAGCCCGCCTGAGAATATCTGTGTAGGTGATCATGTCGGTCCATGGGACCTTGAGCATTCTCCGGTGAAGCCACATTTCGAAAGCCTCTAACCTGTTCATGGTATTTATTTTCTAGGTCCATGTTTCACAACCATACAGCAAGACCGACCACACATAACATTTTAGCATTCTCTGCCTTAGTTTTAAGCTGACATTGTCATTGCAGAAGAGGGGATTTCATTTTTATGAACGTAGTTCTTGCTGCTTCAATTCTGCACCTAATCTCTATATCTGGGTCAAGAGTCTCCGTGAGAATACTGCCGAGGTATCTAAATCTCTCCACCTTTTCGACATTACAACCATTTAACTGTATTATTGATCCAGAGTGATCTAGTCGTCCAAAAGTCACCCACTTACTTTTATTGACGTTGATTGTTAGGCCCAGTTGCTCACCAGCATTATTAACAAGATTTAATAGGTCTTGGAGGTCACTGATACTGTCAGCTAGTAATACAGTATCATCTGAATATCTTACGTAGAAGAGGTCGGGGACGCCCAAGGAAGACATGGCACGACCAAGTGAATCAGATACTGGAGTCGGGTCATGTGAAGAGTCGGAATAATAGAAGAGCATGTATGAGACGATGTATGAATGTGAACAAGGCAAAGAGTGTGTGCCAAGAGTGTGTGGCGGTCCATCCTCTCTGCCTACCCCTGCGGTGAAACGGCGTGATGGTTAGTTAGTTAGTTTATCTGCATATCTTATGTTATTAATGACAACTCTGTTGATCTTGAGACCCTTCTCGGTATTACTTAGGGCTCTTTTGAAGACATTGTTGGAATAGAGATTATATAATAGTGGCGACAGGATACAGCCTTGTCATACTCCACGCTGAATGGCGATTGCATTAGATCTCTCATTCCCATGTCTTATTTCTGCTGTTTGGAACCAATACAGGTTTTTAATGAAATTCTGGTCTTTGTTGTCAACGTTACAATCCACAAGCATTTTCATCAGGTCAGCATGTTTTACCCTGTCAAATGCCTTTTCGTAGTCAATTTGGATGAAGCAACCAAATTGAATCATGTAATTATTGAATGTGAGAATCAAGTGAATGATTCAATGTCATTGTTCAATCGCATGTTATTGTTCATCATTCAACGCGGTTGAACGAGAAATGAACGTATGAACGCAAGTATTGAATGATTCAATCGATCTTTATTCGTGCGCACTTGCGAAAACTTGCATTGTCAATATAGTCAAAATGGTTTATAAATGGAAAGAGGAGCATATTTTTTTTTTTTAATTTAATTATTTATTGACCAAGATATTGGAATACATATATACAAAATACAATGTACATTTTTTTTTTTTTTTTTTTGGTATAAACCACCTCACTAGGCTGAGCCTGTTCCGAGGTGGCAGGAATTTAAACTAATTTTGATATCTTAATCTTGGAAGAAAAATAAGATTAAAAAAATAAATATTTAAGTTTAGAAAGATAAATACAATAAAAGAAAAATAAAAGAGTAAAATAGAAAAAAATATGATAGAAACAAATTAGAGTCATAAAAATAATTGAGAGGAAAAGAGGAAAATACAAGCGTTGAGTGTGTTCTTGTATTGTTCAGGTTATCTGACCGCAGTATATAATGCCTTTGTCGATTATCCACATATGGATTTTGTGTTTTGCATTTTTTGTCATGTGGATATCTTTAACATCTTTTTTAATTAAATTAAAAATTTTTGGAGCCAGATTATGATAATGTCTTTGTCCATATGTAGTATTTGTCTTCGGAGTCATGTGTTGATGTCTATGTCTTGTGTCGTAATTGTGTTGTGCAGTATGATGGTTTAAGTTGTCTTGTTGGTAATGTGTAGCTATAATTTTGATGTACAGTTGCTGTATGTTCAATACAGCAAAGTCTTTAAATAACTGTATTGTAGAGAATCTAAAAGGTTTTTTAGTAATAACTTTAATTAAGGCCTTTTGCGCTTTGTTGAGAGGGTCCATATTAGTTTTCGCAGCACCACCCCAACCGATCATACCGTGGGTGATAATTGATTGGCCTAAAGCGTAGTATATAGTTTTTAAGGTCTTCATTGGCATTATGTTTCGTATGTTCTTAAAAAAATATATAAGTTTTCTGACTTTACCCGCTGTTTTATGTATTTGTTCTGTCCACCTAAAATAGTTGTCAACGTAAATTCCTAAGTATTTTATTATCTCAGTCCGTGTTAGCGGGTTGCATAGGCAGTTTTCTTTAGATAAGCAGTCGTGTATGGTTAAGTTTTCATTAGGTCTCGGTTGACGTCTGGGATCTATACTAAATGTCATGTACTTTGTTTTGTCTATATTTAGTGTTAGCAGGTTATTGTCTAGCCAATTTTTAATCCGGTTGATTCCATGGGCAGCCTTTTTATAAACATTTGTCCAGGAGTCAGAAGTAAAAACGAGAACAGTGTCATCCGCAAAGCAAATAATATCTCCGCTAATATCTAACTGACACAGGCAATTGATGTAAAGTAAAAATAGGATGGGTCCTAATGTACTTCCTTGAGGAACTCCGTAAGTTATGTATCTGTTTTGGCTTGTTACATTGCCTAATTTTAGTGCATGGCTGCGTTCAGTTATATATGATTTGAACCAGTTATAAGCCGAGTTTTTAATACCTATGTTATATAATTTTTTTAAGAGAATCTTATGGGACACTGTATCAAAAGCTTTACTTAGATCTAGAAAAACCGCAATGCAGCTTTTTTTTTGGTCAACATTTTTTAAAATGGTTTCTGTCACTTTTAATATTGCATCTTGTACTCCCATATTCTTTCGAAATCCATATTGATTTTCTGATAGAATTTTATGTGTGTCTAGATAGTCTACTAGTTGGATTTTCACTAGATTTTCGATTACTTTGGTGAGAACATTTAAAAGTGATATAGGCCTATAGTTAGAGGGATTATTTTTATCTCCAGATTTATAAATAGGTACTATGTTTGCAATTTTAAAATGGCTGGGGAATATACCGCTTGTTATACTCAGATTACAGATGTGGGTGAAGGGAAGGGCTATTTGGTGTTTTATTTCTTTTATTAGTTTAGTGTCAAGTTTGTCGGGTCCAGTCGCACAGTCGTTTCTCAGTTTATTTATGTGATGTATTATGTCTTTTGCTTGGAAAGTCTTTACTCTAAATGTATTGTTATCTTGTGCATTAGTGATGTATTTATCAGCAAGTGTATCTTCGTCAGTGTTTGTTTTATTAAGTAGGGTTTGGGCTAATGCTTGACCAACGTCTGCAAAGTAATTATTTAATGTGTTGGCAATGTCAGTTTGATCAGTTATTACTGTATCATTAACTTCAACTTGTTGGAGTTGTGCTGCTGGTTTTTTATTTACATTGTTTATTTCCTTTACTGCATTCCATAATAATTTCGGGTCAGCTTTGTTATCTTCAATTTTTCTTCTATAATATTCTTCTTTTGTCTGTTTCACTATAGATCGGCAGATATTTCTATATTTTTTATAGTAATTTTGAAGCCTGATATTACTCGGTGAGTTTGAAGACTGTTTATGTAGTTTGTCTCGCTTGTGTAAACATTTAACCAAGTTGTCGTTGATCCAGGGCTTAATTTTTCTATTTTTGTGAACAACTGTTCGAAAAGTTGTGTACTTTATTACACTTATATTTATTTTGTCAGTAAAATTCACCATTGCAGTGTTAACATCTGTTTCATTTAAAATATTTGCCCAGGATATAGAATCAAGAGATGATCTAATAGCATCGTAATCTGTGTATTTTAGTTGTATTTTATTTTGTTCTTTGTCTTTTTTCTTGTCATTTTTCTTGGAAAAGGCGAGCATTGTTGCGAAGTGATCGGTTACTGTCGTATTTATTACGGTTGCAGAGATATTACATTTTGTTCTGACATAAATATGATCTATACAGGATTGAGATATAGGTGTAACTCTTGTCGATAAGTTGATGGCAGATCGAAGTCCATAACCTGCAAGAAGACATTCATAGTCGTCAGCTTGGTGGTGCCTATCTCCAATTATATTGATATTGAGGTCTCCAGCTATGATACAGTTCGTGAATTTATTAAGCCTCTGAAGATTTTCGTTCAACGAGTTTAGGAACTGTGATATGTTAGTATATGATGGAGACCGATAGATGGCGGTTATGACAACAGAATCAAGACATTGTATGGTCACACTGTTTGCTTCTAGTATTTCAGTGGGTATTGTTGAACCAAAAATAGAGTTTTTTGTGTATACTATCACTCCATCACTACGGTGTTTGTGATGTTTTGATGAGAAAACATCGTAGCCTTGCATGCTGGGCGCAATATAATCGTCATTAATCCAGCATTCTGTTAGAATGATAACATCAAACGTTATTTTTATTTGTTCTAGTGCAACCAATAAATTATCAAAGTTTTTGGTGATACTTCTGATGTTTTGATTAAGTATTTTCAAAGAATAATTGCCCGTAAAATGTTTTGTTACTTTTGAGGCATCGAGAATATTAAGTGTTTCTATTTGATTTATGTTTTGAATTTCTTCGTCGAAATCTTCGTATTTGTAATAATTTTCCTCACTTTCCATAGTCGGTTCTTTGCTGGGCTCTCTCTTCCATTTTTTGCCGGTAAGGGCACTGTCGACTGTTTGCTTTATGCGAGTAAACGTCTTTATTGCTAGAAGTTTTACTGCAATTCCAGCACTTTGTGGCTAAATCATCGTCCTTTTTTGGGCACACCATCGATTTGTGCTCACCGGCGCAGTGGAGACACCTGTCCTTTAAAGCGTTGCAGTTGGGTGAGGAATGCCCGAATCCCATACACTTGAAGCATTGAACTAAAGATGATGAATCCTCTACATGCACCCTCATGTAGCCGATATTTATTCGGCCGAGACGGATTAGTGCGTTTCTTGTAACGCTGTCGACTATTAGCACTATGTTCCTTAGTTGTTCGTTCCGGTTTTTAGTTATTCGAAGGATCTTTATACAGTCTTCTGGTTTTCGGCCCTGGATTGTTTCGAAGATGAGATCATTTTGTTGGATGATCATATGGAGAATTTCTTCGTCTTTGTTAGCCACTCCTTTGAGGATTACTGTAGGTCGAAGCAGCTTGCCGTCTTGGGCTTTTAGTGATCCTGTAGTTGCTTTTGAAATTTCTGTTAGTATCTTTTCGGCATCTGTCTTTCTAGGGCAAGTAATAATGACCTTATTGTTTTTGGCCTTTGACATTCCGCTGACACCCACCCTGAGGACGGCTGGCTTGATAATATCCTTTATGGTTGAGGTGATAGATTCCGCCGTCGCGTCTTGATCAGATGACGAAACTATTACGGCATGCCTGGTGCAATCTCCTCGATTTCCTACTGCCGAGGCATAACTGAGTACGGGTTCCTTTTGAGCAATGGCGCAGAAAGCTGTCATTTCCCTGCAGTGTCTTTCCTCTGTTTTCAGTTGACATTCCGCATTCTGCACCTTTATTTCCAAAAGTTCGACTTCCAGAGCATGAAGTTGTTGCCCCAATGTAGCTCCTTTTTCGATTATCTCCAGCAATGATGAGATTATTGTTTCACGGACTTCTTTGGTTATATTATTTTTGAGAGGCTCGGCTGCTTTCAGTGCCAGAGTGGCAATTTGAACAATATTCAGGGCAGACTCGGACTGGTTCATTTTCTGGAGAGAAGCGTATTGGGGAATTTCAACAGAAGTCACAATCGGTTTAATCGCTACAACCGTAGCTTCTTCAGGGCAGTATAATACTCTACTAACATTAAGTTACATGTGTGTTATAGATAATATATGATTTTACAAAATGGGCTGGACTTTTCAAGCGAAGGAGGAAGAAGACATAAGTCTAGATGGAGAATTGGGAAGGGAACGGGAGTGTTCTTTGTCAATAGGGAACAATCTTAGTATTGGACTTTTATTTAAATTTATTTGATTATTAATTACCTTACTATTAGTATTTTTGTCTTTCCTCAGTTCAAGTGCTTCTAAGTTATCCAACCTGATACCTATCGTGTTTTTATGAATTAGGGTGACGCCTGAGTTTTTATCAAATTTATGGTCTATTTCGATCAAGTGGTTTGCAAATTCCGAAAAGCCAGTACTTTGTAAACATCTAAGATGTTCTTTGACACGGGTATTTATGTTTCTTGCCGTTTTGCCTATATAATAAGCGGGACAGTCACTGCATTGGAGTGAATAAATTCCCGAGTGAGATAGACCATCTTCCTTGTCCTTACAGTTGTTCAAATTATGTCACATCACAAAGTATCTGATTCATATGAACTAATATTTTGTTGTTCCAGGCTTTGGTGAAAGCGTCGCGATTGCAAAGGAAATGGCTGCCAGGGAAGGTTTGAAGGTTTTCTTCGGGACTCCAGATAATATGGCGCCCATCAACTACCGTCTGCAGGTTCTACCCAAACAGAGAACATCTCGGACCAAGTCCGTCCAAGCCTCCTGAATATTGCCCAACCTTGTGTAAATGTTTTGTTTAAGTGATGTATTAAATAGACATATAATTAGAAATCTTATTTTACTGCTTATCCACACAAGATATTCCAATTTTTTTCAATTCTTAACACTTTTCTTCTACTAACCTTTTTGAAGGAAAACTTCTATAACCGCTGGAGCGCTTTTTGCCACAATATGGCACTATTTAAAATACCTCGGATTGCTTTGCTGCCAATTTTAGCAAATTTTTCCTTATTTGTAAGTAATTAAGTAGAAGTTTACGATTTTATAATATATTTTTTTATAAATCCTACGAATATGTGATAATCGACAAAAGATAGGTGGATTTATTTGCTATAGAAAACTAATCAGTTTGTGTGTCTCCATAATAAAATTTGGAGATATGATTTTTTTAATGTGGGCGGAAAAAAAACCACCAAAAAATCTCGAGCAATCTGAGAAAAAAGTTATAAGCTGTCGCTCCAGTGGTTAGCACCACATACATCTATAGGATTTAGCCTGCGGGAGAGTAATATAGCAATAAAATATGATAAATCCACGGTCCCACGCAAGTCTCCTTTGGTCACGATTTGTTTTGTGTTATCTACATTCTTTCTGTAATATCACACTTTTGTTCATTTAAATGTTTCTATAAACAGATTCGCGCATAGATTCCTTATTAAAAAAACCAGTTTTGTGTTCAGAATGCAAAAAAAAATTATTTAGAAAGGATTAATCTGCTTCTTTTTTTATTTGTGTTACATTAATTCACACAGGAGGCCCTGAGGAAAATTATTTCCCTCAGGGCCTATGTCATCTGAGATGCTGTGTGGAGGGTCTTTTTGAGGAGAGGAAGGAATGAACAATGGTCTTGAAGAGACCCATCTTGTAGGAAGGAGGAAACACAGAGGCCGGCATATCGTTCCACAACCGAGCTGTTAAACACAAGAACGAATCGAAGAAGTGATCCATTCTCATGTGACAAATGTCAACCGTGTACATACATATGTTGGGTACACGTTTGGCGTGTTTCCCGACTGTGCACCGGTGCCGAAGGGATAAATGACGCTAGTTCCTAAAGATTGCAAACCGTCTGTTAAGATGGGAGAATCTATCAAACGGACCGCCCGTTTCTGCACAGTCAAGGGTATTTTTCAAGTTTTTTGAAGCTCCGGACCAGAGCTGACTGCCAAATTCAATCGTGGGACGCACTTGTGATTTGTACAGGGTTAGCAGTTGTGTACTGTTAAAGTATCTGCGGGCCCTGTACAGTACGTCCAGTTTCTGCTGACGTGTTTTTAGAGAAACCATTAGTTCCAGATAAAATGCAGAAAAATTCGGAGGAAAACTATTTACTTGTTTCGCGTGCAACAATAATTTAATCTTGTGGACTCTTACGCAGAATCACCGTTAAGTTTAAACCTTAAACCTGCCTTGTGTTCCAAAACCATTCTCATACTTCAGAAGACTCATTAAATAAATCAAGCATTCCATGAGCCGAGTTGGTAACAGTGATGCTGATCGAGTCAAAATTCGTTCGGCGGCTCCATCTCATAAGGCTGGTTGAGTAAAGGTGAAATTGCAATTGATGTCTGAAGAGCCGCAGACACCTATGCAAATTCCGACCCCTGGTCTAGTGGTATGAAGCGCCTGATGAACCTTAGCGGCCAATCGTGAGAAACAGCGCTTTAAAGTTTTTTTTAAATGAAATTAGCTAAATTGTAAATCTTCTAAAATGTTTTAAAGTATTAGAAATTGTTTTTTTTTTAGTAAAATATGTTCTTAATGCATAAAATTACGCAGAAAACACGTTTTTAATTTGGATGTTGGCCAAAGTGACAAATTCTCTTTTGCGAAAGTTGGATATAGGAGACTGGATGTTGGACAAGAGTGCGTACTCTTGCGTGAAGTTGCTTTATCTAATATGCTTGGTATTACTGGGAGATCGGAAAGCATTTCAAATCATTGATCTTTGATACTACTTATGGATTTAGCCTATGTTTTCGAGGTGAGACCTAAAATTTCGGGTGTGATTTTTAAATAGTTTCTTAGAACATTGGCAATTTTTTATAAATAATTTGTTACTTGGTTGGGAAACAAGTTTTAAGAGTAAGTTTTTGTAAAATAAAAACATGGTAAAATCATCAATGAAACTTACGATTTCAGAAATAGGCTCACGGATTACTTTATTGCATTTTTATTGTTGATTGACGAGCAGCAGTAGCAGCCAGCGAATGTAATCAGTGCATCAATTAACTCATCAACCGTTAGTTATGATCCTACTTTATTCATAGTTGTTATTTGAGAGGCGGGTATGGGTATCAACACCTCTGCTATAGGTCTCTGTAAGTGGTTCGCTACGTTTGGTGAATTAGCAGGGGTGCCCGGGTTCATGGGGTGAGGTTTTTCCAGGTCTTGGTGGCGGATGCGTCTGCCCACTTGCTGCGTGGCGGGCCGGATCAAGAGAGACTGGGTGAAGGAGACCTTTTAACCTTTCCAGTCGGACTCTCTCGACCCCATTGCCTTGTACCGCAGTTGGAAGGACGGATTCTTACGCCCGTCACTCCTATACACACTAACCCCCAGATTCCTACCCACCCCTCAGACCTTTTTCATTTCCAGAACTTCCTATCCTTCCCTTCCTTAAAAAGACCCTCCACACAGCATCCCATAAGATGGCCTAGGCTCTGAGGGAAATTATTTTCCTCAGGGCCTCCTGTGTGGAGCTAATGTAAAATATATATATTGTTAAGCGTCCTTGATGACGCTCTAACGCCGTTTTTGTACTAAATCAACTCTTAAATTTTTCCGAATATTATTTTTATTATATTACGACATGTAAATCGGAGCTTTAGTATGATCAGACCCGAAAGGTTGGATTGATTTACGTGATTTTATTTTTATGTGAATACTGCACAAAAGTCCCAACTGCTTCCAATCGTCCTTGGACCCAGTCAGGCTATGACATATCCAGTCGAGGTGATCGGGCTGTGGCATACCCATAAATAAACCAATCATGGCGTACCCATTTGGTATATTTATGGGCATACCCAGCATACCCAATTTTGAGAGGCTGAATGCAGCGGGAAGGGGAAACTACATTCAGTCCCAATGTTACCCTGTAGAGAGGTCCGGAAATATAAATAAAAAATAAATGTTGAAACAACTTGCCCCACATTTGCCCGTGTTTTCCACACTCCACTCAACTGCAATTCTACAGCCATAATTTTCTATGGTAATTTTCGCGGTAAATATTCGTGTTCACTCATGTCACCTGTCACTGACGTCACTGTCAAAACAAAACAGAAAATTGAATGAAAATGTACAGAATTCTGTGAAAACTGATAATATAATTCAGATACGAGTAAGAATTATAACATATTTGAAAAAATAATCACAGTTTTAGTGATTTCACCCCTGTTTCTGGCGTGGCTCGAGAAATATCTCGGTGTTAACATGAAGAAATCCGCGCTTTCATTAAAAGTAAGCGAAAAATAAATTTACTTATTTTTATATATTTGACGCTTTCGTGATCGTTAATGCCACCTTAATTAGGTAATGTTTTATTAACATACTATGAACTGTATGAACACACTTCAGGTGGGCGAAAACTAGTAACCCATTTGGAGAAATGGAATTTGTTTTAAACCGATATATCTGTTGAAAATAATATGTGCATTTGAGTATTTTTTTTATATAGTACTCATCACACCCCAACTATAAAAGTGTTGTCCAAAAGTATAGCCTACTTTGTAATAGGACTCCATAAACAGAAGTTAAAGTCAGTGTAAAAATGTATGTATTTTATTACATTACAAAAAAATGGTTTTCACTTCGGTACAAATCATTATAAAAAAAAACACTGTGCATGTATCCAGTGCCAAGGTGTAAGTTTCCTTTTGATAACATAATATTCCATACAGAACACAGGTAAATAAGACGATGGGGAAGATCTGAATCACATGTACATATATTTTTATTTTTTAAAATAAAACAATAACTTTGTAAACACCACTTTTATTTTTATACTTTATGCCGACCGGGTTTCGCTACAACCGTAGCTTCTTCAGGGCAGTACAATCTCTACTAAAATTAATTTACATGTGTGTTTATAACTAATACATGATTTAACCAAATGGGCCGGACTCCTTAAGTAACGGAGGAAGTAGGTATAGGTGTAGATGGAGAATTGGGAAGGGAACGGGCGTGTTCTTTATCAATAGGGAACAATCTTAGTATGGGACTTTTATTTAAATTTAGTTGGTTATTAACTACCTTACTGTTAGTGTTTATGGCTTTCCTTAGTTCAAGTGCTTCTAGATTGTCTAGCCTAATACCGATGTTGTTTTTATGAATTAGTGTGGCGCCTGTATTTTTGTCAAATTTATGGTCTTTTTCGATCAAGTGGTTTGCAAATTCCGAAAATCCAGAGCTGTGTAAACATCTAAGGTGTTCTTTGACACGGGTATTTATATTGCGTGCTGTTTTGCCTATATAGAAAAAAGGACAGTCGCTACATTGAAGTGAATAAATTCCCGAGTGAGATAGACTATTATCTTTGTCCTTGCCGTTCATTAAATGCTTACCTATACTATTATTAGTGTAAAATGCTGGTTTGATATCTGATGGGAGGTTTTTAACGCTGTTTTGAGAGAAATTATTTATGTACAAGATTCTACGCCATTGATAAGGTTGATTATTATTACTTGGTATATTATTATTATGAGGTGGACTGTTGTATAAGAATTTACTTGTAGATAATTTTTTATTTTTTTTATTTAGAATGTTGTTGACTATATTTGGACTGTAACCGTTATTTATTGCGATTTGTTTGATCGTAGATAATTCTAATGCAAAGTTGGTATTTGATAAAGGGACTGTAACCAATCTGTGTACCATGGAATGGAAAGCTGAATGTTTATGGGATTCGGGGTGGTTAGAGGAATTGTGAATAGTTATATCGGTGAACGTCGGTTTGCGGTAGATTTTAAATTCAATTTTATTATTTATTATTGATAATGAAAGATCTAAAAAGTTTAATGTAGAATTGGTACCTATTTCTATTGTGAAGTTAATTTGTTTATGGAAAGAATTAATTAATAGCAGGAAGGAATTGAGTTGTCGTTCAGTTCCTAACCAAACACAGAACACATCGTCAACATAGCGCTTCCATACAAGTAAGTTTTTTAATAATGGTGATTTACATTTAAAGATATTATTTTCTAAATTGTCCATGAATATATCAGCGATTAGCGGCGATGTCGGTGCCCCCATGGCCAGACCTTTTTGTTGGTAAAAACGTTCGTTGTATTGGAAATAGTTTTGGTTCAGACATATATTAAACAGGTGAGATAATTCCTTAGAGAAATTATTTGGTAACTTTGAATTTTGTAGTAATTTAGACAGTATATTTTTACTTTCGGCTACGGGAATATTTGGAAAAAGGTTAACGACATCAAAGGAGACTAATTTTGCACTATTGGGGATATGTAAGTTTTCAAGTTCAGTTTTCAAGTTCATAAACTGAACTTGAAAACTTACATATCCCCAATAGTGCAAAATTAGTCTCCTTTGATGTCGTTAACCTTTTTCCAAATATTCCCGTAGCCGAAAGTAAAAATATACTGTCTAAATTACTACAAAATTCAAAGTTACCAAATAATTTCTCTAAGGAATTATCTCACCTGTTTAATATATGTCTGAACCAAAACTATTTCCAATACAACGAACGTTTTTGCCAACAAAAAGAAGGTCTGGCCATGGGGGCACCGACATCGCCGCTAATCGCTGATATATTCATGGACAATTTAGAAAATAATATCTTTAAATGTAAATCACCATTATTAAAAAACTTACTTGTATGGAAGCGCTATGTTGACGATGTGTTCTGTGTTTGGTTAGGAACTGAACGACAACTCAATTCCTTCCTGCTATTAATTAATTCTTTCCATAAACAAATTAACTTCACAATAGAAATAGGTACCAATTCTACATTAAACTTTTTAGATCTTTCATTATCAATAATAAATAATAAAATTGAATTTAAAATCTACCGCAAACCGACGTTCACCGATATAACTATTCACAATTCCTCTAACCACCCCGAATCCCATAAACATTCAGCTTTCCATTCCATGGTACACAGATTGGTTACAGTCCCTTTATCAAATACCAACTTTGCATTAGAATTATCTACGATCAAAAAAATCGCAATAAATAACGGTTACAGTCCAAATATAGTCAACAACATTCTAAATAAAAAAAATAAAAAATTATCTACAAGTAAATTCTTATACAACAGTCCACCTCATAATAATAATATACCAAGTAATAATAATCAACCTTATCAATGGCGTAGAATCTTGTACATAAATAATTTCTCTCAAAACAGCGTTAAAAACCTCCCATCAGATATCAAACCAGCATTTTACACTAATAATAGTATAGGTAAGCATTTAATGAACGGCAAGGACAAAGATAATAGTCTATCTCACTCGGGAATTTATTCACTTCAATGTAGCGACTGTCCTTTTTTCTATATAGGCAAAACAGCACGCAATATAAATACCCGTGTCAAAGAACACCTTAGATGTTTACACAGCTCTGGATTTTCGGAATTTGCAAACCACTTGATCGAAAAAGACCATAAATTTGACAAAAATACAGGCGCCACACTAATTCATAAAAACAACATCGGTATTAGGCTAGACAATCTAGAAGCACTTGAACTAAGGAAAGCCATAAACACTAACAGTAAGGTAGTTAATAACCAACTAAATTTAAATAAAAGTCCCATACTAAGATTGTTCCCTATTGATAAAGAACACGCCCGTTCCCTTCCCAATTCTCCATCTACACCTATACCTACTTCCTCCGTTACTTGAGGAGTCCGGCCCATTTGGTTAAATCATGTATTAGTTATAAACACACATGTAAATTAATTTTAGTAGAGATTGTACTGCCCTGAAGAAGCTACGGTTGTAGCGAAACCCGGTCGGCATAAAGTATAAAAATAAAAGTGGTGTTTACAAAGTTATTGTTTTATTTTAAATTATAATGTCACATCACAAAGTAACTGCTTCATATGAACAAATATATTTTTATATTATTTATATGTTTTGTACAAATAGTTGGGATCCTTACAAAGAGATTGGTGTACAATATTCATACAAAAATATTTGACAGCAATACCTTTCCATACTTTCAAGTAGGGCCAGCGTAACTGGTAGAACAGAACTACCCTTCCCACCTAAAGTGTGTTGATATTTTCATTTTACTAAAAAAAATTGCAAGTGTGCAGTTCACACGTAAAGTAGACAAGATTGGGGAGGCTACGAAGCACCCGCACAAAGAGGAGACCGATTACACTATCTCATTCTCTAGCAGGCTAAATCCTATAGATGTATGTGTGTTTCTTTTTAGTGTCACTTTTTCGTTTCATAGAGTTTCAAATCCCAACGGTGCTAAAGAAGTTTAGAAATTGTCCTGCTTATTAGCTTGGTTTGTAATCCAGAATTCTTCTTGGGCCCTGTCCATTCAACGGGCGTTGGCTATCATGTTGGCTATGCAGACTTTGTTTACTGCGACCCGGAACAGATCTACAGTAGACTGGCCAAACCACTGTCTCAGGTTTTTCAGCCATGAAGTTCTCCTTCTTCCAGGGCCCCGTCTTCCAGCAATCTTTCCCTGCATTATGAGATGCAAGATCTCATACTTCTCTGGATGTCTCATCACATGTCCAAGATATTGAAGTTTTCGGAGTTTTATAGTTTTAATAACTTCTTTTTCTTTATTCATCCGAACTATAACATCTTTATTCGTAACCCTGTCCATCTTATTTTAAGTATTCTTCTGTAGATCCACATCTCAAATGCCTCAAGTCGCCTCATTAGTTCTTCAGTGAACGTCCATGGTTCCAGAATAGAATCTTTATATTTTTTGTGTTTATATCTTCATAGTTTTTGCTGTATGTATATTTATATTATGACCAGAATCTTTAAAACTATTTATTTGTGATCGTTTCCTTATTATTATTATTCATAGGGAGATAGTCATAGCTCCCGTAAGCGTTTAGGCCATTCGCCCGTTTTGCTATCTCCCACGTTTCACCTTGTTACGAGAGTATTCTGTCTGTGGTAAGTAAAAACACGTTGTCTTCCCTTAGAGTTTTAAGGAAGACATTTTTTTATTTACCGCGGCAGAATTGCCGTACCGTGTAAGTCTGTAAAAAAATGCACAAAGGAATATGGACATGCGCTTTGCGGCGGTGCTTGTCAATTTTCTCATTATATTTTTAACTAGCTGGGTTACCCGGCTTCGCTCAGGACAATAAGATAGTGTTCTGGAATGTTGCACAATGATGTTCCCGATTTCCTATTCCTGATCATTCCACGACATACTCCGCCACTCCTTCCACAACTTTCTACAGCTCTATGGAACCTTCTAGAACTTTCCGGAAGACTGTTCTAGAAATTTCAAGAGGGCGAAATTTTCAGCCCTTATATCTTTAAAAGCACGGCCTTTAGGTAAAAACGGATACCCTTATTCCCTAGGGGGGATAGAGATCTACCACACCATATAACTCCCTTGATCGAACTGGGACTCGTTTCTGAGTTTTTGCGACACATGCCATACATGCCATATTCAAATAAATAAAATGTTACTCCTTACATGTCCTTTCCCGTGCGTTCCCCTCCAGCGTTCCACTTCCACCTTCCCCGCCACTGCTCTCCCGCTCCCCCGTCCCGCAAACCCCCCTGGCACTGCATTTCTTGACTCCTCTCCCGCCCTGCCCTTAGCCGAAACTTTTTTCTAATACTAACATTTTTAAACTCGTGATATCTTTCTAATTAAATATCTGAATTGAAAAATTCAAAAAGTTAAATAAAGGGATTGAAGCTGTCTTGAATATGAAAAAAATTATTTTGATAAGGATTAAAACCAAGATACAAATAAAGAGCCTTTAGAAGCGGCGACATATTAATTAAAATTTTAAAATAAAAGAATACTTATTGTGGCATAACCATAATAGTTAGACATATGCTGTCGCGACCTTTTTTGTAAATAATGATGTGTTCTATAAAGTCGTAGTACATTATTTTATTCTATCATCAATAGTTTTCGCAGCGCACGCGATTTAAAGAATATTTTAGGTAATTTTTTTACACCCTGGGTTACATTATTGAAGTTTTAGTAAGGATGCCTATTTTTTTTTTAAATATAATATAGCCTATGTCACCCAGGGATAGTGTAGCTTCCCAACAGCGAAAGAATTTTTCAAATCGGTTCAGTAGTTTCGGAGCCTATTCGATGCAAACAAACACACAAACAAACAAACAAATATTACCTCTTTATATAGTGTGTTAGATAATAAATAATATTAATTATTTATTTTTATAAATCCACAAACTGCTTTGACTCGCAGCAATAACTTATCTATGCTATGTATCTGTACATAAACCTACAGAGCTTGTTAGTTTTATGTTTATTTTTAATGCTATCACTGTCAACTCTGGAAAAACCTAAATCAAGTACTTTTAAATGTAGGTACATGTGTTAGTTGTAAGCCTCTAACTTTAAGTCACAGTTGTAAATATGTAGGTCATTAAGCGTTGCTGGTCATTTTGAAATATCGTCGATAGGTATTGGGACGAATGTTTTCTATTCCACTCCGCGCTTCAGTCCCACATCGGTCACACTCATACATCCTTAGTGGCATCGCGCTGTAAATGTGTGAGTGTGTGATCGTTTTCACGCGCTCATGTTGATTCTTGTGTGTTTCTCGCCTCTGCCTGCTTTGACCAAGTTGGTGACGAGAAACAAAAGCGAAGATACATTTATTCACTCATAATAAACTACCAGATGACATTTTTTAATAATAGTTCCGAATCTGTTCTGCCTAAATCTATTTATTTATTGATTTTGCTATTTTTGGACTGAAGAAACTGATTATGTACATATTCGTAATAAAATAGCGAGGCCTACATTATCTAATAATTTATTCAATTGTACTGTATCAAAATGTTGTTTTGTATCAAAATATACAGGTACGCCTACTAAAATATATACCTACGTATATTTAAACTGCCTCTCGACTACGATTCCGGCTGCAAATACCGGCGTGCGAAGTTAATTTTATTAATTTAATTTTTATTGTTTCGCTAAATTAATTAATTGAAAATAAAATAAAATAATTGTTTCGAGGAATAGTTATGTTTTTTGTTTATCAAAACTTTACCATACCATTCAAGTGATTCAAGTTGTTTGAGATGGGGAAAAGTACTAAAATAAAATATTTTAATTCTATTTTAGTAAAATTCCTGAAATCAACAGGTTTAATTCCCTTGCGATGAACTTTTCCACATAAACATTGCAAGTGACCAATTTTTGACACAAAAATGGCAATTATTTGCCGACTATTTTCTTTTATGAATTTTATTATTGTGTTTTGTCAATAAAGCCAACACTTATTTTTTATTTTATTTAAGTTTTTATTCCAGCAGGGCTGGGAGGGTAGTGCAATCCCAGTCTGCCATATTACATAAACTATAGTACAATAATAAATGCCATTAGTTAAAATTTTGAACATAACACGAAAGCCATGACACGTTTGCCAATCACCACTCTGCATATCGAATGGTGTGGAGGCAACCTCCAATTTTTCCCACTCCAGACATATCGGGGTTCTGAAAATCGGAAAATGAGTCATGAGTAAAAATGAATGTGTAGTTAAATATCCATGCAACTCGAAAATAATAGAAAATGTCATGAGTAAACGCTGCAACTTTTCCTACAGTGTTTTGTCATAACTTTGCACATGGCATCTTTTTAAAGATACATTTTTATTTATTCATTGAATTGTTAACATAAGTTGAGGATTTTTCAACCACCATGCCCGTGTTGTAGTGGCCGACCTTTGTTACGACCAAGTCCGGTATCAGGTTGTTACAGTGTTTTGTTATAACAAAACCAACCAACCGATATTTGTTTATACATACTTAGAAATTTTATTTTCTACAAAATTGGTAACAGTAATTTTTTTACAAAATTGTACTGGAAAAGAGACACGCACAAAAAACCGAACCAAGTCGATCATTTTACCTGTTTTTATAAACTTATACACATTTTTACCACTGCATATCTCGATATTTATTTGAGATAGAATAAATTTTTTAAAATAAAAATTGTAGGTAATTTTTTGTTCAACTAAGCTTGTCAAGCTACTTAAGCCGAAAATTTTATTGGAAACCAGATATTTGAGAAAAATTAGATTTTGGCTCAATTTCGGCTGTTTTTTTTTTCAAAATGGCGGCGAAAGCTCAAGTGACCCAAGGTCGAAAAACTCGGATTTTACATCACAAGACGAGTGTAAAAAACATATAAAAAATTGGGACTACCGGAATAATTCCGATCGCGGATCGCTAATTGCACTGGCCTTTTAAGTCGCGATACCACTGTTAGAAAACTTCTACCATCAATGCCTTTTACACATACCAATAAATTTACCGGCCAGAGAAAGATCTAAATCATAAATTGTTTTAATTTCATTGTCAAGTTTAAAAAATTGTACAATAAAGCGTTTACTAACAGAAGAATTTCAATTAATCACTGAAGACAATATAAGCGACTCTCAACCAAAATTTTGAAACAGATTTTTTTATTAAGATAAACCCCACATTAGAGGCGCCCCGAGGAAAAATAATCGCTCAGGGACTTTGTTGGAAAAGTTGTTGGGCGTCATTGGAGAAGCCGTGTGGAGGGTATTTTTAGGATGACGTAGTGGTGGGGGTGTTGGTTATCCAATAAATGGTTCCCGGGTCAATGGTACCTATAACGCCTCCCAAATTGAAAATTTATTATAGTACTTGACACAAACAAATTTGATTTGGCACAATTTTAGTGTGAAAGTTGGGTCAGTATTAGAGGTGGGTAAGCTCTGCATTTTGCCGGAAGCTTCCGGGACTTGCTTCCTTTTAAAAGTACACGAGTTCTAGGAGCAGGTCCCGGGTCCGAGTTCTTAGGTGCGCACTGGGTGTTGTTGCGGCGCACCGAACCGGGACGCACGGGTTCAAAGAACTCGGAGCCAGGACCTACTCGTAGAACCCGCACGAGAACTTAGAACCCCGGAGCCGGACAAGACCCGCATGAGGGCTCGGACCTGTCACCTGTTCGATGTAGGTACATTACACGGCTTTTATTAAGAATTTAAATAAGTACATTAGCTGTAAGCTGTGATGCTTTCTTATAAACTATTATTTTATAATGCACTTCACCCTTTAATTATACCAAGATAACATGCTCTAATTAAAAACGACTCCGTGTCTAGCCGAATATTAAAAAATCTAATATACCTACTAAACAATTCCGCGTTTCCGCGAGAGCAGTATACTGTTACGTCAAGCGGTCACGCACGTGTATGTCGATCAAAGGACAGCGATCGAATGAACGCCCGCCGCCCGGCGGCCCGGCAAGTCGCGAAGTGAAGTGCTTGGCGAGTCGCGGGTCGCGGGTCGCGGGGAGTGTCTTGTAGTTCACGCAGTTCCGAGGACCTGAGACTCGCGACTCGGGAGTGGAGTGGAGAGTGTAGCATGTCAGGGACACCGAACGGTGATTCCTAGTTCCTACTACTCAGTACTCGCGGCGAACACGGAGACGCCCGCCGGCCGGTGGAGGCATCCGAGTTTCGGGTTGGGAAACGAGCCCGAGTTCGGAGTGAGTGGCAGGAATGTATCGTGGTTCGCGAGTCGCGGGAATGACGGGAGTGGCGTGAGAGTGGCGGGTTCTTGGTTCACGTGGCTCGGACCAAGACGCTTGGGTTTGAGCGTACTCGGCGAACTCGGGACTTGTATTCGAATGGCTAGGAAAGCCGGCGCCGCGCCGTGGCTTCGCGCTGCGGCGTTGGGTTACTCGGACCGCTGGATTTATTTGGATGCGAGTACTGGGCCGGGTTCTCTGGGAGTAGTCGATTTGAAAAAGGAGTGGGAGTAGGAACCGCTTTCCGCAAAGGAGCGGATCACACGAGCCCATTCCAGCTGAACCGACACATCGCTAGTCAGTATTGGTACACCGAGATAAGTCACTAAACAGAAAAAACAAATAAAGATATCGATTACTCGGGGAAAGAAAACACTAGTCTACCGATAAAATTCGTTACATAACTACTTCGCTTTGTATGTATTTGTCGAAACCCGCATCCCCCGGCCCCCACAGGGGAACTGAGCGAAAGGGACAACTGCACATCGAGCCGAAAATACCTAAAGAAAATCTTGAAAACCAATGTTTGGTATTCCCCATTTTTCTTCTTCAAAACTGGACCGATTTTCAAATTTTTTTTCACTATCTTTATTAGAAGAAAATATTCTATGTCCGTACGTTTTGCTTTTTTTAAAAATACATTTCTTAGTTTGTATACTGAATGTCTTTTGACGGCGTTTTAATCAGGCAATTTTATTCATTTTCGGAAGGTCCTAACTTCTATTAGAAGTAAATTATCAAAAAAACAAAACAAACTGACACACTTGTAGTCAATATCTATATTACGAAAAAAATATATTTGCTCTAGGGTCAAAATCCAGAGAGATAAACGGGGAATACGTTTGTATGGAAAAACGCCGCCCGCGTTCCCTCTTAAGTCACTAGTTTTAGGTCAATTATAAGTCTTAGTCATAAATCACTAGCTATGTATAAGTCGATATAAGCCACTTGCAATAAGTCTTCAATTTAAGTCACTAGTTATATTTATAAACCTTAGTTATACCAATTTCATTATATATTTACTTGTACAGCGCTCTTGCTTCTTTACTGAATTAGCTAATACCAAACCCTTTTTTTCAGCCTGTACCCAAAGCACAACCCAGCATTGCATCGTTCTTTGCAAAACCTGCATCATCCAGATTACAACTTAAGAAAACTTCTAAAGAAGAAGTCATTGTGACCACACCAAAAGAAATAGATAAAAAAACAAAGATTTCAAAAACAATTAATGTAGGTGATAATAATTCTGAAAACGTGGACCAGCTTTCTATTAGCAAAAGAAAATTGTCACCATCACCGGAAAATTGTTATTTTAAAGGAGAAGTCAGATCTGAAACTAGTAATGGTATCAATGACAAAGCAAAACAAAAATTCTCTACTAGTGCAAATAAAAAAGCAGCAAATTTACTGTTGAATGGTAAATACCACAAAAGTGATGAACAATGCGTTCCAAGTGAATTGGTTCCACCATTGAAAAAAACTAAATTTTCTAATAAGGAACAGAACTCTCAATTTTCGAATGAGGAGCAAAAATCCGATTTTTCTAATACGGAACAGAAATCTCAACTTTCTAACATGGAACAAAAATCTACAATGTTGCCGCAATGTTCCAAATCTGAAATAGATTATTATTTGGGTGAAGATTTTGATGCATCTTTATTAGAAGAAACTATAATAATAGAGGATATAGTTAGTGTTGCCACTTATAATAAAGTACAAGTAAAAGGAAAAGATGAAACAGATTTTGCAAAAGAATTTGTAGGATCTAAAAATCAGCAAGAAGATGAAATTAATGATTTTTTCAAAGATGATTGGGAAGGGGACATGGAATTGGTAAGTTTTGTTTTGAATTGTGATTGTTATTGTTTTATTATAAATTTATTTATTTTTATAATTAAACCAGCTGGGGTTCCCGGCTTCTCTCAGGGAGTTGATATGAGATTGAACTGACTTTAGAACCCACAACGGATCTTGCTTTATATACCCCTACTAATGGGTGGCCCCACCCCTATAAAAAAGGCTTTGAAATCTTGACAAATTATATCAGGCATGGGCAACCTTTCCTAGGTCTGGGGCCAAATTATCTTTCTGTCTTCGAGTCAAGGGCCGGACCAAATTATTAAAAATAGTAAATTAATATTAAATAAAATAAAACACGTTGCTACTTCTCATATATTTTTAATTATTTATGTAATGAACGACAAAATTTTAATATTATATACTGATTATAAAATTTAATCTGAAAAATCTCTCCCTGGAACTATTAATTTCTTTGTCTATTACTTCGCCGAGATGAATCAGGGCCGGACAAAATAGCTCGGCGGTTGCCCATGTGTGACCTAAACCTTCCTCATAAATCACTATCTATTAATGAAAACGGCATGAAAATCAGTAGTTTTTGAGTTTATTGCGAACAGATAGACAGACAGACGCGGCGGAGGAATTTAATTTATAATATGTAGAGATATGAATCACTCTATCTATTGGTGAAAACCGCATGAAAATCCGTTCAGCAGTTTTTGAGTTTATCGCGAACAGACAGACGCGGCGGAGGACTTTAATTTATAATATGTATTGATAATTGTTTGGACAAATTTAAATTTCAGGAGAAAAGTTTTGTGCAAGAAGGTGAACTTGATTTGACCCAATGGCAGAGATGTGAAGTGCTCTCTGTTTCTATGGATCCTACAAACAGATTGAAAATATTAATATTGAAGTCACCGAACAGTGAAAACAAAGCCACCTGTACATTGGAAGGTTTTTGGTGAGTGATTTTTGTCAGTGTAAGAGGATATTATATGACGCAAAAGTAAATGGTAGAAGATGTCAGGGATGCCAAGGAAGACAAGGCACGATCATTTTAACCCGTCCAATCACAGGAGACCCAAGTTGTCCCAAAACATCATATCCCGTTATAATAACAGGATTGTCCCAAAGCGACCGTGCATTATTAAAACTTAGATATCTCTCTTCCTGTCATGCGAACATTTGTGATTTCTTTTATGTTGGAAAGCGAAAGAAATAATGCTTCTTATTGCCTATGGTATATATGAGCTATATTGTTCAGATATTTTACAATCATGATCATAAGTGATGATTTAATTTTGTGCCAATTTGTTACGTAAAAAACACTAATTTTAAAATAAAATTGTATGAAAATGACAAAAAGTGAGATAAGGAATCTGTATTTAAAATTTTAAGTTTATTCGGTTTTAAGTACTTTAATTTGAATATTCGCAGGTACAATTAACATCTCCAATATTAAAATTTTAATATTTAGAAACAAAAATGTTGATTTCTAACAAACACATTGGAAAGATTATTTTATCTAAATTTTAGAACAATTACATATTGTTTTTGCAAAATGGTTAAAAATAATAATAAAATGGAACATTTAAAATGCATTGGAAGAACTGGGAATTTTGCGTGCAACCTTGGAAACCAATAGTTCATAGATATTATCATTCGAAGGGTTAAATTTTTTAAATATTAATACCGCACAAGAGTTCTAACTGCTCCCGTCTGGAGCCAGTGAGTCTATGGCATCCCCAATTGGGGTAGGTTGTGAGGCTGAAGATAGTGGAGAGGGGGAGGAGATGGGGGAGAGGAAAACCTGGCTATTCACATCTGGTCACTTAACACGGCTGAAGCCATTTCAAGCAACACTGGTGGTGGTCTTACACCAGGACTGAGAGTATCTTCCACTCTGGAACACGCCGAAAATACACTATATATTATTTTTAATTGATTAATTGTGAAATAACACAAATTAATCAAATAAAATTTTATTTGCGCGTGCTGGGATTCGATCCCGCGACCTTCAGATTACGAGTCAAGAGCCTTACCCCTCCACCACAGAGACCATCAAAAAATTAAATCTATTTAAAAAATATTATTATTAATATACCCAAGAGTCCCAACTGCTCCCAACTACCTGGAGAAAGTGGGACTATGGCATTCCCAATTGGGGTATTTTGTAAGGCTGGAGGCAATAGAAGGGGAAGGAGATGGGAGAGAGGAAGGTTGTGAAGTACCTGGCTATTTGATCTGGTCACCAAACATAATTAATTTTCAAATATAAATTAAAATTAATGAATTTGTTATTAATATTTGCTATTCCTCAGGATGGAGACCAAGGTATCTCCCGGCGACACCGTATCTGTGCTGGCCATGAGGGCGGGTGCCGGCTTCCGAATCACCAGCAGCGAAGGTCTGCTGGTGACGCAGCCGGACCAGCTGGTCTCCGGCACGGCCGTGGTGGGATCCCTGTTCTGCAGCAGGAAGGCGGTGCTCGGAGACAGGTTCAAGGGGGTGGACGGGGGAAACAGAGCTGTAAGTACAGCAAGAGTTAAACTTATAAATTTTACTGTCCAAATATATTGGCTATTTACCTCTTTAGGTATTTTTGAAGAGAAGTGACTTCTTTAGCACCGTTGTGATTTGAAATTTGATGAAACGGAAAAAAGAAACAAACACATACATCTAAAGAATTTAGTCTGCGAGAGAATGAGACAGCAATAAAATATTTATTTTATTCACGGGTGTTCGATTCCAATATAGTATGATGGATCCACGTTCCCACGCAAGTCCCCTTTAATGTAGTGGTATAAAGCGCCTGATGAACCTTTGCAGACATTCAGCCGACCAAAGATTAAATCCTGCAAAATCCAAAAAAACAAAAATATGTACATATTTTTGAAAATCAATATCCAATCTTCAAACCATTTCAAAATGACAAGACAAAAGAAAAAAAAAGCGACATCTAACGACTCCAAAGAAGAAACCACTAATAGTAATAAGATGACCAAATGTACAGGAAAAGGTGCACTGGAATTCAACGACAAAAATAATATTTTCCATAATATGGAAAAAATCATACTTCACATTGATAAAAAATATGCTTCGTAATCTCCCCACTCTTGTCTATTTTAGTTTTCTGATAGTTTCGCTTCTACCGCATGTGAATTCTTTGGATTATATTTTGGATCATTCCAGCAACAGCGTCCACAGATACTCGCTGCGTTCGACACACACACAACGAAACTGTTATATTACAAATAAATATTAACATTTGTAAATATTAAAATTTAGAATGAAAACATAAAAAAATGTAAAAATGACTCACGTGATGTTTTTATGTGAGAACGATACTAAAATCACAGATTATGTAAAAAAACAATATTTATTCTATCGTATAAATGTATAATAAACAATAGGCCACTTGCATCACATTTTTTAATTTTTGACATTCTGTATTTTTTTTTTTTAATCGTATTTTTGAAACCCTGGCGATTTTTTGAAAATTTCAATCCGAAAAATCAGACCATTTTTTATAAACCGGAAAGACAGGACATAATTGTATGGGTGCGAAAAAACAATAATTACATAGCCGAAAATCATTTTAAAAAAAGAACGTTTTCCACATGAATAGCAATAAATTGTACGGGGTTCTCTTCGTAACATCTGTAAAAACACCGCCATCTTTATCAAAAAATCAAACCAAAGGATAAGTTCGCATAGAACAAACAATAAATCTAGTGAACGTTAAACGCAAATTCATAAATTCGCCGGAATTCAAAGTGTTATTATATAAAAAAAAAATTAATCAGTATAGAATTTTACAAAATAAAGGGAACATAATCGGAGACGGGACATTTTCATGTAGTGACGTCACGTGCTCAAATAATGGATTTATTTATTTTAAAATAAAAACTATACATTTCTAAAAATTTTTACTAACATTTTCGTAATCTTAGTAAAAAAAACTATCCACACGATTTTTTTCAAGTCGTTATGAAATCCATGCAAGTGGCCTATTTAGTCACCTCACTTTTTTATCATTTCACACAAGGATATTTAAAAAAATCGACAATGTCTAACGGCGGGTAGGCGATTTGTCGGTCTACCATGTATCTGACAGAATAGGTCTTTTTTATGTATTTCTATGGACAACTTGAATAGGGATGTTTAGCTTGATTTATTATCAACCTTCTACTTTTTGTTTTAAGGATGTCACTAGAACAATAACGGAGTATTTTCGATTTCTGTAGAAACACGCTTATTGTACTTGACTTCTATCGTTATATTATTGTGTATATCCGCTTACGTATCGGAGTGGTTAATAAATCTAGATTTTATTTAAATTCCTCTTATATGTTTAGATGGTGATTGGCTCATTAGTTCACGAACTCTTCCAAGTGTCTCTATCCAAGAACCTCTGCACTTTGGAAGAGATAAAAAGAGAATGCCGCGCCATGTTGAAGACCCAGCAATGTGTCTACATGCTCTACGATGCCAAAATGTCAGACGGGGAAGCCATAGACGAAATGATGAAGTTCACCCCTCAGATTGCCAGATTCATAGAGAAATACGTTGTGAAGATTGGTAATCAAACACCTAAGAATGTTGGATATCAGAATAAGGTAGGGACAATAAAATTGGACGTACTCTTTTATTATTCCGACTCTTGACATTAAAAATTTTTTTCCATGTGAATTACGGTTACCGGACAACTTAGAATGAAACCAACTCAGAAGCACCTCAGAAAGGTCATTAAGAGTGATGATAATAAAATATAAAAACATTGGTTAAATAGCTTAAGTTAGGTTAGGGGTACCGGCTATTTTAAAATTATTTTTTCATCACTTTTAATGACCTTTCTGACGTGTTTCTGAGTTGGTTTCATTCTGAGTTGGCATGGAACTGTGAATTACCCACAAGAGTCTC
The DNA here is from genome assembly GCA_917563855.2 of Limnephilus lunatus. NCBI lineage: Eukaryota > Metazoa > Arthropoda > Insecta > Trichoptera > Limnephilidae > Limnephilus > Limnephilus lunatus. Next base: position 27,971,311 of record OU830600.1, on the reverse strand, counting down.
AACTGATCCCATTCAGCTGGAGTCAGTGAGACTAAGGCATCCCCGATTGCAGTATGTTGAGAGTCCAAAACTAGTGGGCAGGGGAAGGAGATGGGTGAGAGGAAAGTGGGGATGTACCACCTGACAATAAGGAACTCCAGTGAAAAATATTATGACTTTAAAAAAATATGTTCATATTGACCAATAAACGCTGATTCTGAATATATAACTTTTATTTGATAATATTAAACGTACAGTTTTTAAAAAAACATTAAAAAGTGCATTTTTAATATTCTCGTTAAAACACAGCGTCAGGTTGGTATGCTGTGTAATGCTGTATGGTGACGTCACGATGGAAGATTCACCTGGTGATGGCATTTTGAAATGTATGAGCGTGTACAGGGCCGGATTAACCATGTCGGGGCCCCTAGGCAATGCACGTCTCGGGGCCCCTTTACCAATGGTGGACTAACGGGGAGGGGGGGGGGGGGGGTGGCCCGCCCCGGGCCTCTGGTCCTCGGGGGCCTTCAAACGCCTCCATGTCCCCTTTATCAAATCCTTAACAAGGCTTTAAGGCCATTTTTATTTAAATATTTATAATGTATTACAAAAACATGGTAAGTAACACATTATTCCCAATGAGTTGAGAAAAAAACTCATTAAGGGAAGCTCATTACGAACGATGATCTTGCGATCGTAACCTTGCAACTGTACAGGGCGGTTCCGATGAGTACGATTAATTATTCTCCATACCAGCATTTTAACATAATAGCTCAATACCGATATTATTTCATTCACAATATTTGCTTTGATAAATTCCTAAATTCAAAAATGCTCAAACTCTTGATGATAAAACTATTCAAATTATGTACTTTTTCTAATTAGGTATTTTTTGTTCATACGTATTTATAATTTTTCAAAAATGTCTAAGCAAAATAAAAATGCAATTTTTTTTAAATATATGTGCGGATCTATTTTTTAATGATTTTATTTAAACTAAAATTAAAATTCTGAAACATATCTTTCCCGGATAATTTATTGATTTATTTTACTCCATGATTATATAATTTGACATGTGTGTTGTATAATACAAAATTTTGTTTGAAAATTTAACAAATCTGCCAACGCGCTACGGTAAAACCTTAATAAACATATTATCTCAAAATTTAAGAACAGTCTTTCGAAATCAATTTATAATTTTGTATTGAAAAAGAGTCAATACGTCTAAAATTTGATTTAAAAAAGACATATTTCCGGTTTTGTCTGGTGATTCCCACTTAAGGCGGACACGCTAAAAAATTTTTTTGGTAATTTAATTTTTTTATTTCATTTTCTGAAAGACGCATTTGTTAAAAATGCTCTCTACAAATGTTTTAAAGATATTCGAAAAATTGACGGAGTTACAGCATTTTATGTGAAACAATTACTTAGTAAACACGACATTTATTATACATACTTATGCCGACCGGGTTTCGCCACAACCGTAGGTTTTTCAGGGCAGTTTGTATGTTGAATTATCCTTCAGCAAAACTTTGACTGTGTTTTTCTCTAAACTTTGTTAATACATTTTTTAACCTCCATCCATCCGATTTGCAGGTCTTAAACTGTTTGAAAATCTAGTGTCTATCTCACCACGTAGGTGAATTTTTTTTAAAAATAAGGAAAAATGTCGGACCAACGAATTTTAATTTCGATTTTTTATGGAAAATTTTCATTGTTCATAAAAAAAAAATAGAAGGGGCCCATTATAAAAAAATCTCTAAGTGGTGCCATACTGACTGGATTTACTAACAGTTTAAGATTTAGTACATGCAAATCAGACGTATATATATTTTTAGTACGTTGTCAACCGTGTTGAAAAAAGCAGTTTCGAGAAAAACGCGTTCAAAGTTTTGCTGAACGTTAATTCAACATACAAACTGTTTAAAATGGTTTCGTATAATATGCTGTAGGTATCTCCGTCAATTTTGCGAATTTCCTTAATTAAAACATTTGGTGAGAGTATTATTAACAAATGCATCTTCAGAAAATTAATTTTTAAAAATGACAAGGTATGCCTTCACCCCCATTCAATAAAAAAAATTAAACGAATACAATAGTTCAATGAGCGGTTTTATCACCAAAGTGATCTCTTCCAGACAACCTTGGTATGAAGAGAAACAAAGAATTTTAGCAAGCAGATAGGTAGTGCACACTAAAGCTTGTACAACATTTATATTTGAAACATTAGAAATAAAAGCAAAAAAAAAAACAAAACAAATGCCAATATAAACCACACACGGCACCTATAATCATATCCCCATTGATACGATGGAAAATAAAGTAAAATACAACTATGTTTAAATATTTGTTTTAATTATTGACTTTTTATTTATTATTTGTGCATGATGTGAACAGTTATTGGGTTATTACCTAATTATTATAATTTGTTGTTTTGTTTAATGCATGTAATGTTATTAACCTTTAAATGTTCGTAATAAAAAATTAAAATATTTAAAACATCTTGAAAGCTGACTTTTTCCAAAAGTGTGCCGGAGTTGCTCACTAATTGTGACTCGAACCGTTGACGAAAGTTATTTTTCTTGGGGCGCGGGGCCCCCAGCCGATGCGGGGCCCCTAGGCAGTTGCCTACTCTGCCTTAGGGATAATCCGGTACTGAGCGTGTATGAGGCAAGCCATTCAAACACAACATTTCGTGTTTTTTTATTTGGTTTATTTACATACTGTTAGTAGAGATTTAGACATATAATAGTTGTTATGTTTATTGAAACATTATTTAGGCCTTCACAATTAAAATTATGACGGAAAAGGGCTATATTTGCGGACAATCTGATATTTCCAGGATAATATTTTTCAAATATAATACGGACTGTGTACCTAAGTGCTGAATTTCGTGGGATAAAAGTTGGTTAGTAAATAAATCATCTTATTAGTTGTTTTTGAAAGTCGTAGTAAGCAGTAAAAAAATATTTTTGATAATCTTCAGTAAATGTGGCCTATTTTAGGTTAAAGTCGTATCAATTTTGACATTTTGTTTATCTACCATAACATCGATCGTATTATCGAATTGGTTTATTATCAAGGGCTTTTTATACAAGTCATAATAATTGTATTATAAATACCAGTGTTTCTGTATGTGTTATACATAATACAATGTATTATGTTCACGGACGTACAAAATATATGGACATGCCCTTACGTGTTAAAAAACGTGTTATTTCCCCCTCCCATTGGAACCATTTTTCGGAACCGGCTGGACGTGTCCGGACCAGTGTCGTGCTCTCATCGTACATTTTACGCACGGACGTTGTATGTCTATGAAACACATACTTAGACATCGAGATACATAGCGACGCGAAACACAAAGCCACTGTTTACTGGGTCAAGTAAATCATGAAACATTTGTAAAAGTGTCTACGGAAACAAAATATTCCACTATGAAAATACTCTGAACCTTACTTTGCGAATTTGGATTTTACACATCTGTTCATACCGTGGCATGCAATTCGCGCTCCCATATAAAAAGGTCTATTCATTCAAAAGCAGATTTTACTATCAAGAACTAAATAGTGATATTATAGTGCGAGGTGCCTATATACTGTTAGATTGATTTATTGGCGAATCACAAGTCTCTTTCCTCTCTTCGCCCCGCCATAGTTGGTTTTTACCCCTCATCTGTAAGTTCTCGTCTAGTTATTCGTATGTCTATGATTATGTTAAAGCAAAAGTCACACCTGAACACAAAATTCTACGGCTTACGATGTCATTTGCAGTCATTTTTATTTGCAATGAAAAAGATGATTAATTGTTATTGTATTGCACTTTGGTACAATACAATAACAGTAGCGATGAGATATCGACATTTTACCTAATGTTTTTCTATATTAAAAGCAGTTAATCGTGAAGAAAAAACGCCTCGACTTGTCACACCTAAAGTCATTCGGCCATCGATTTTTCAATATAAAATGAGTAAAATGACAGCACCTGTGGAAAGTGAATAAAACTATCGATGACGTGATGACGTCACACAATGCACCATAGATATGGTGTTTTTCAAGGGATCTTGAAAAATCAAAACTTTGAAAATTATTTTAAATATTAAAACTAACTCTAAAAATAAAAATATATATGCAGTTATTTAAGCTAGAAGGTCATTATTCATTTAAAAAAATAAAAAAATTGGACCGGAGTTCTCTATTCAGATCTGGCCACCATTTCAAGCAACATTTCAATTCCGGATGGTCGTCTTTCGAATGTGCCGCAATTTTGTTATTTTAAATAATTATTTTTATGTGAATACTGCACAAGAGTCCCAACTGCTCCCGTCTGGAGCCAGTGAGACTATGGCATCCCCAATTGGGGTGTGTTGTGAGGCTAAAAGTAGTGGAGATGGGAAACAGATGGGGAAGAGGAAGGTAGGGAAGTACCCGGCTATTTGGACCTGGTCACCAAACATGGTGAAAGCCATTTCAAGCAACATTTCAATTCTGAATGGTGGTCTTACACCAGGGCGACACTGAGAGTATCTTCCACTCTGGAACGTGCCACAAATATACTATTTTTATTTTAAAATTAATAAATTGTGAAATAACACCAATTAATCAAATAAAATTGTTTTGTTTACACCGGGATTTGAACCCGCAACCTTCGGATTGCAGGACGAGAGCGGAGGCTCAACCACAGAGGCCGTCAATTAATTAATTGTGAAACAAGACAAATTATTAAAATATGCATATACAAACGCAGCACACTCATATTCTTCAACCTCCTTATTCGTAATTGGAGAGCCTTAACACAAGGCTGTCTTTTCTAAATTCTGTGTATGTGTTTCCAGAGGCCTCCCCCAGAGAAGACGGAGTGGGATGGATCCATAGATGGAATAGTAGATATAGAGGAGAATATCTGGTCTCCACATATCGGAGTAAAAGGAAAGATTGATGTAACCATAGAAGTTACCATACACGATAAGTTGAATAGAAAATGTAAGTTTTTAATATATATATTTAACCCACTTACGAAATTATTGACACATCGTTTGAGTCGCCAGTTGGCGCCATTTTTTTTTTTTTTTACATTTGAAAGGTTCTGTTAAATGTTGATTGTAGGTCCATTTCAGCTTTTAATTGAAAGGTTCTGTTAAATGTTGATTGTAGGTCCATTTCAGCTTTTAATCAGCTTTTAATCGACAGAAAAGCACAACTGTCATGTTGTACTTGTCAGCTGATCACAATTTGTTCAAAAGCTGAAACGAACCGAGAATCAGCGTTTAACAAAGGTCCTTCAAATGTTAAAAATGCAAAATGGCATCAACACACGTGGCGAAACACCCCCTCCTTTGTAATGTTGCTTGTTCGTGAATATTTAACTCTTTATTGGTTTGTACTAAAATATAACTGTTATGTGAATAATATTTACCTTTTTATTTTTCCAGTGAAGAGACTTATGCCACTAGAGTTGAAGACTGGTAAAGCCTCGGTGTCTGCTGAACATCGCGGTCAAGTCATCTTATACACCATGATGATGGAGAACCTGGGAAGTGCCATACCACCACACTCCGCTGGACTTCTGCTTTACCTTAGGTCTCTTATTTTCTTCATTCAATATTTTAGGTTTCATGTTTCCTTCATTCAGTATTTTAGGTTTCATATTTCCTTCATTCTATATTTTAGGTTTCATGTTTCCTTCATTCAATATTTTAGGTCTCATATTTGCTTCATTCAATATTTTAGGTTTCATACTCCCTATATTCAGTATTTTAGGTTTCATATTCCCTCCATTCAGTATTTTAGGCTTCATATTTACTTCATTCAATATTGTTTGTTTCATATTTACTTCATTACAATATTTTAGATTTCATATTTCCTTCTTTCAATATTTTAGATTTCATATTTCCTTCTTTCAATATTTTAGGTTTCATATTTCCTTCTTTCAATATTTTAGGTTTCATATACCTTCTTTCAATATTTATTCAATATTAAGTGGTTACAATCTTCAACTACGAATCCGGAGGTCGCAGTTTCAAGACCCTCATTAACAAAGTTTTTAATTTCAACAGGGAATCAATTAGTATGCATGAAATATCAGCTGGACATTCTGAGAAGCGTGATCTGATAATGCTGAGAAATGATCTTGCACGATATCTCGCTAGCTGGTCGCAGAAAAGCAAAAAGATCTCTCAAAAAGAACCCAATAACCATGAAAATACTGACAAAAACACAGAAGCAATAATAGACAAGTTATTTCACCATGAACAAAAGGCGGGAGAAAACGTAGAAGCTAGCGGTGAAGATGATGAGTTTTTGTCTATGGATCTGGAGAAGTGTTTCATGGATGAAGATATGATGGAACCAGAGAGTAAAGTGTTGCCAGTGATGGAATTACCAGAGCCAATAAATCATCACAGTGCTTGTGGAAACTGTCCATATCTTACTCTATGCTCCATACATTTGAGGTAATATACATTTTCTTTTCTTTTTTATGAATCAGTCAATTATAAATTTGCAAATTTACCAATGTCCTATTTTAATATATTGTCCTATTTGTAATGTATTTTTATTTACGTTGATGCCTTATCAACTGCACATATACAAATCCTTGAATACTGGGCCCGTTATCTCCAGTATTCCTTAAAATGTTTAGTATTGAAAACTCGTAAGTACTTAGTACAGGAAAGGTTTATTGCTTGAATATAAAATAGTACAATGGAATATTAGATCCAGCCCATCGGCTGTTTAACGAAGAAGTGACGCTCTCGTGGCCAAGAGCGCATTAATAAAGACTCGCTATCGTGAATCTCCGCTCGCGTTTGGTAAAACCCGAACTCCTACCTCAACACGTAAAGACGTCAACACATAGCATGTACTACATAGCCCAGTCAATGAACGCATTGAACTGGAACAAATTCAGGGAGAGCTGATTTTTTGCAGGTGGATAGTACTTCTTACAGAGAGTATTTTCTAAAAAGTCCCTAAAAGAGTTCTACAAAATCCATCATATCTCCTAAACTATAACACATATCTGAAAAAAAATTATACCGTTATACTTTTAAGAAAGATGTCTAGAAAAAAGATAGAATGATTTTTTTTGTTATCTACTACGGTTTGGCAAATAATAATGACATTGTCGCCAAAAAAAGTTTTTTTTTCGTAAATTTTTTTATTTAAGGGTGAATATTTTTTTTGTCTGAGGAAACACGCAAAAATGTTTCAAACAAACTATTTGCCAAATTTAATAGGCTGTATAACATTGTTTACTTTTATCGTTAATATTGGTAAAATTCCAACTCAATCGCAGGGAGAAGAGAGAAGTATGATCTAAACCAGCGTTTCCTAACCTTTTTCAGCCACAAACCCCTAGGAAATCAAGCACAATTATTTTCTAGTACCCCCTTAATAACAAAACCAGCAATAAATTTCGGACCATTTATTTAATATTTTTTTATAAAAAATACTTGAATAATTAACGTACAACAGCTACATCAACATTCACAATAATTAATGGTTAAATAATGTGAATGTTGGTGTTGATTTTTTTAAACTAAATTAGTGATATTCGGGTTGATGTTACTACTAAGTTGTGATCTCAAATCGGTTTCTACTTGTAATCTGTTTCTGTATTTGTTGTTAGTATAAAAAAGAGCAGAGAATGCTTTTTAAAAGAGGTGTGTGGTTGAGAAAAGCAGTAAATGTTTCAGTGTTTCTTCTGATATTTCCTTAAAATCTTTCTTTATATTCACCCAAAAACTTGATAAAGTGGATTCTTTGAAATTACGTTTCAAAGTCGAATCACAAGCAATGTATTTCTGTTAACCACTCAGCAACGTAAGCAGATATACACGTTAATATGACAATAGCAGTCATGTACAATAAGCATGTTTTCACATCAACGCGTATGTTTCCACAGAAATTGTTATAACTCCGTTATTGTTCTAGTGACCTCCCTAAAACAAAAAGTAGAAGGTCCATAATAAATCAAGCTACCCATCACTAAGTTGTCCATAGAAATACATAAAAAGACATATTCTGTCAGATACACGGTTGATACATATTTTACCCGCGAAATTGCCTAAGGGCCGCTAGACATTTTAAATTTTTATTAAATATTCTTGTATGAAATGATAAAAAAGAGAGGTGACAAAATTGTTTATTATACATTTATATGATAGAATAAGTATTGTTTTTTTTACATAATCCGTGATTTTAGTACCCATTTCACATTAAAACGTCATGTGAGTTATTTTAACATTTTTTTTATGTTTGCATTCTAAATTTTAATATTTAAAAATGTTAATATTTATTTGTAATATAACAATTTGAAAACTTATTTCGTAACCTTTCAAAAACAGTTTTTAGTATTCGGCTACGTTCAGAAATGTTTCATTTATAAAGCTTTAATACTGAAGCGGATATAACAAAAAGTTTTCGTAAATCTGACATTTCATTTAAGACGTAAAAAGTGCATATTCGCGATAGATCGTAGTGGTTAATTGGCTTTCCTGTGCTGTTGTCAAGCCAGTAATATCAGTAACATCTAAAAGGGTCTAATATCCAATTTTTATTTTGTCGGGTACTGGAACATAATCCTGAAACGAAGACCTTAAAGCGTGGAGGTGTTTAATCATTTTGTCTTGTATTTTTGTTGGCAACATTGCTCCTCCAGAGGATTCCAAAAACTCTGACAGTGTAGGAAAGTGATTGTAGTTTTTTTGAATTGTACGATTTGTCCAAAGGTGAAGCTTTTTTAGCATCGCTTCAATTTCATCTTCAACTTGAAAGATGTTGTTACCTCTCCCTTGCAGACCCAAGTTCAGCTCGTCAAGGGCACTAAAGATATCAGCTCAATATGCTGCCATTGTGAGACATCCAAAGCCATTGAAGTGAGCAGCAAGTTTATCGATGCCGCCTATAGAATTTTTCAAAAAGAACATTTGTCATCTTTCAACTCAAAAACACGCAACACAACTTTGCCACAAGACAACCAACTCTGCAGCAGGCCCGGTCCGCGCGTCGCGTTTTTAACCTCTGAGGTTAGGACGGTGTCATTGAATTGCAGTACCTACTGCTGTTTTATTTGCCCAAAGCTTTTTTTAATTCGGTATAAATAAATATCAATTATTATTATATTTATTATACGCCTAGAAAGGAAGGAAAGCACAGCATCCACAGTATGTGTAATGTTTTATTTTATTTTTTATATTAGCTTCACAAGATGTCCCTGAGTAAAATAATTCCCCTCAGGACCTATGTCATCTTTGGGGATGCTGTGTGGAGGGCTTTTTAGTAAAGGAAGGAGAGAAAGTTCTGGGAAGGAAAAGGATATTGGGGATGGGTAGGAATCTGGGATCAGTGTGTCCAGGAGTGACTGACATATGAATCCATCCCTCCCACTGCGGTGCAAGGCGATGCATATTATCAGCATCGGCCATTGACTATATCCTATATTTATTAGTTGTTTAATTAATAAATGAGATGAAAACTAAATTAAACAAATTGCGGCAAAATAATGACGCGAACTTAAAATAATGAAAACTGCTGGTTATTACACTCGCGATATCATGCACCGATCGAACTAGAACCGATATGAATCGGACACGGTGTAAGCTTTTTAACAATATTATTTTACAAGCATCGTATACACTTGTTATTCCTCTTCCACTAGTGTCAATAAAACAAAAGGCTGTTCCTCGTCGGTGGAAGTATGTACCAATGCACAAATACATTATGCTAAGCTTTTTTATTGATTTCAACTCTCGCTGCGTTACCTGTGCATTCAGGTGCCTGCAATCTATTTTGTTTAAATCGTATTATCTAGAGAATTTATATGTGCAATTTTCGATATGGATACCCAATTAGTACAACCTTATCTGTGAAACGTTTGATATACATACTTATTTATCTAATCTAATCATGTTAAGTGCAAACATATTTTTTGTTATTTTATCCTATCGAATTTGACATAAAGACCGGCGCATCGCGAGTTTCTTGCAATATAACAATTAATATCGTTACAAATATTGATTTTGTGCATAGTTTTGGTAGTGCAAGGAAACAGCAACAGAGAGAGACAGTATTTGAAGTGTGACTGACAATGGAAGCAGATAAGACAAGTAGACTCTCAGCTCTCCTGGCCTGCCGGTCCCGCGCAGACCTGAGACGTCTAGGAGAAGTGGACTCTTCCTCCTCATCTTTCATCACCTTGGCTTGCAAGCACAACAGGACTGACCTATTGAAGCTCTTGCTGAAGTATAACTCATCCTCCCCTTCTGATGATGCAGTTGCTGTTGTTCCCCGCCAGTGTTCAGCGGAGCAGGAAGATGAAGGTCACAACGCCGTCTATTATGCCATTCGTTCCAGCAATGTGGAGCTCCTCAGCACACTCCTCGGGTCAGTAAACTCTGAACTCTCGGAAAGACTCATCTCCGAGGCTTACGAGGAACTGCTCTTGAACAATGTCTTCGTGTCAGAGGAAGTGCATATGTTTGTTCAATACAAGTTACTCGATCTACGTTTCTTCTCCAAAGGAGACGAAGCCCTTTCTCCAATTTCTTCCGCTAATATCCAAGAACGCATCCAATTGCTTCTGGAAAATATCTCGCATATTAATACTTATACGGAAGTGGACAGTCACTTTTTATACACGGCCAAGTTTATAACTCAGAATATCCACATACTAAAACAGCAATTGAAGTCGACATACAATATTTTGCCCTGGGAAGAAATGGAGTTCTGCTTGGTGAGCTTTGTGTCCGCCCATATTCGGCGACACGAATTAAATGTATTCTACCTGACCATATTGAAGAAGGAGAAATTACTAAAGGAATTGGACACATTTGCTTCGGACCTACAAGAGTTGGAAGAACGTATCAAAGGTACAGCAGATGTTCGGATGCTTAGAAAATCAGTAGCATCTAGCCGCGAGGACATTGCCGCTGCCATCAGCAGCAGATACCCACACTTGTACGCTGACTATAAAGAGCTGAGAGACGTTTCCTCGCTGCACATAATGGAGACATACCTGGATGCTGCCTTGCTGGCAGACTCTGATACTAGACTCGGCCAGTTGACTATCAAGAGAGCTCTCCAGGTGACTGGAGAGCATCTGAAGAACACATTGGACAGCCCCAAGCTCTCCCCAGCCGTGAGTGATCTTCTCCTCCTCTCCGCACCCAAAGAAACCAGAAAAGTCCTGCAAGACTTGCGAAACTCTCTATCCCATCCTCACCTAGAGTTGAAAGACTCTGTACTATATTCCAACATTCAAAATGACATTAAAAAAATTGCTTCTGTTATCACTGATATCACAAACTCCAACAAAGCTGAGAAAATAAAGGGTATGCTGACCTCACTCATCGAAACTGATAGTGTAGAAGAATTTCAAGGAATTGCTTATATCTTTCAAAATGTTTGTTTAGTAAAGAGAAAAAAAACAGACCCTCTAGGGATTGAAAACCTTATTAGGGACGTTTTAAGAAAAATCGTAGATCAAACTCCGTACGAGAAAAAACTGTTCGCTGATATTAAAGATGTCCTCGACAAAATTAAATTGCAATCTTATTTGTCAAACGCAGACTATACCTGTTTAAAAGCAATAGCCTTTACTTTATCCATTTATACCAACAGTAAATATTTTCACAATATGATTAGGGACTCAAAATTAATTGCTAATCAAGTCTTAGAAAACAATCCATCTAAAAAAAAATCTTTAGATTTTGCATATTTGCTACGGCTAGGTAGCCTATTATTATCCAAATTTTTTATCAGCGTGTCTACAAGAATCACATCGGAGGTTGCTGATGAAATAATGTTTGTAATAGCTAGGTTTAATTATGGTCGATCAAATGAAAAGGGTAATATTAATTGTATTGATGAATTTAGTAGACAAATATTATTGGATAAATCCAATAAAAATGACAATGGGATGGAAAAACACAACGTAAAAAATAGCAGTGATGTTGTTAGAGAACAAATCTCTCTGAAATTGATTGAACTTGGGAACAGCATTGGAACTGATAGAATGTTTGGTCAACTATACGAGCATATCACATTACTCCAGAAAGATGAGACTACAAATAGATTTATGGTTGAAGCCCTTGTATTGGATACCATGACCTTATTAGATAACTCCAAGAGTGTTCTGAATAATATGCTGTATCTGGATGGAGACATGCCTCTGTTGAGCGGCAAGTGCTTACGCAATCACTTAGCTCACGGGAACGCCTTGGTAGACATTTTGCCAACTGATTCGTGGTCCGCTGTGCTTCTAAATGCAGTTAAACTTTCTGAAAGCAAAGACATCTTACTAAACCGTAAAATAGGAAACATTGTAAAACACGATATCGAGCAATTACGACGGAGATATGAACTGGGCATATCTATTCTTGACAAGCAGAATGAGATGTGGAAGTCTCTGCTCGATGGAAACTTTGAGAATTTGGCATTAGCAATAGCAGGAGGAGCTGATATATGTTCAAGAAAGAAAGATTTGTCATCTACGCTTCACTATGCTGCGCGGGGACCCAGTGTTGAAATTATCAAATTCTTGGTTAAACAAAAAAATATTAGCAGTGAATCGAAAGATATCAATGGTCAAACTGCATTGCACGTAGCCGCGGCTTTCGGACGAGATGAGACTGTGAAATTTTTAGGTGTAATTATGAGAAATGCTATTAATGAAGTTGATGTTTCTGGAAAAACACCGTTACACCTGGCTTCTCAAAATGGGCACAAGAAAACGGTCGAGATATTGCTTTCACTCGGAGCCAAAAGTACAATCACAGATATGATAGGATATTCTCCTTTACATTACGCCATTAAAAATAATTACTTACATGTAGTCAAATCCCTCTTAGCGAAAGATATTACTGTGGATATTAATATTATTTCTGAGGGGTTACATTTACTTCATAACGCTGCAGAAGACGGTCATACAGAAATAGTAAAGTACTTGCTTCGAAATGACGCTGATGTCAATGCTAAGAATGTAGGCACCTGTCCATTGCATCTGGCAGCATTCAATGGTCACCTGGAAGTGGTTAATATCCTGCTAGAGAGGGGAGCTCATATGAATTTCAGAGACTCGACAGGTCGCTCTTCATTACATCTCGCAGTGAAAAATAGTCACAGAGAGATTGTCAAAATCTTCTTGGAAAGGGGAGCTTATGTTAATAACGGAGAGGAGAAATACAAAGAAGCCCCCTTTCACACAGCTGCTTATAAAGGTGATGCATTCATCATAGGTCTACTGTTGCAATACAAAGCCAATGTCAATGCTGTAAGGAATGATGGCTTCACCCCGCTTCTCTTTGCGGCCCAGGCTGGACATGCTGATATAGTTGACCTTTTGTTGCAGAATCGCGCTCGGGCGGATAGCAGAGATGTTAACGGTGCAACAGCGTTACACATTGCCGCTCTACATGGCCGTTCTTCTGTTGTAGAGATTTTAATCCAAAGAGCGATCAACGTCAACACCCAAAATACATATCATGAGACGCCTCTGCACATCGCTGCAAAAAAAGGTCACCATCAAGTGGTAGATATTTTGTTAGCTGCAGGAGCAAATGTACATTTTGTAGATATTGAAGGTTGCACAGCTCTACATCACAGTGCTAGAAATGGGCATGATGCAATTTCAGAGGCTTTGTTAAAAAAAGGAGCCAAGGTAAACTGCAGAAACAATCTCAATTTAACACCATTGCATCTAGCGGCTGCTAAATCTTGCAATGAGAAAACTATTAAAATATTGTTAAAGTATGAAGCCGGTGTTGACGAAAAAGAGAAACTTTGGCGCACAGCGTTGCATATTGCGGCGTTTGCTGGAGACAGTCCAATGGTTCAAGCATTGCTCCAAGGAATGGCTGATGTACACGCGGAGGACAATAGCGGTGCTACTGCATTGCATTTGGCCGCCAGTGGGAATCATAAGGCAGTTGTTGAGATTTTATTGCATTACGGATCCGATGTTAACCACTTGGATGCTGCAGGATCTTCCGCGTTATGCTGCGCAGCAAAGAATAACAATAAAGGCCTGATGGACATCTTGATTGCGAAAGGAGCAGACGTTAATGTTGGCGGGGGTAAACTTCTGTTATCTGCGATTACTGCCGGGCATAGGCATGTAGTAGAAGCTTTGTTGAAAAACAAAAATATCGACATCGATATCACACATCATGAAGGATCAAAACTCTTGTGTATGGCTGCTGTAAATGGAGACAGTTTAATAGCCAGGGCGCTGATAAAGAGAGGCGTTAAAGTCGTAGATCGCATACAAGACCCTTCACCCTTATCGATTGCAATATCATTTGGACATACGGAGTTTGTAGATGTTTTGCTAGAAAATGGCGCCAATGTCAATCCCGTGGATCCTGATTTCTCGCCAGTGTTTGTCGCAGTTCACAAAAATAAGCCAGATATTATGGAAAGGTTACTGCGCTGGGGAGCAAAATCTAATATCAGAGATTCGATGAATAGAACACCGTTAGAGCTGGCAGTTGGTCTTGCCCAAATGTCAAATGTCTTAATACTATTACGACAAGCAGACGTTGGGATTAATGAGAGAGGCAATGACAACTGGACGTTGCTGCATATCGCGGCTCAAGCGGGTAATCTTGAAGTAATTAGTCTCTTGGTGGATCGAGGAGCTGACGTAGATGCTCTAGACATTGATGGTTCTAAACCGATCCACATAGCCACTGCAAGGGGCCACCACAATATCTTGGCATTCTTCCTGGAGCTTGGAATGAGCATTGATGAACTGGATTCTAATGGCGGGACGCTGATGCATGTCGCCGCCACAGAAGGACAGTTGGCTCTCGCCCAATACTTGATAGACAAACATGTTGAAATTAATTCCACCAGTTTCAATGGATCAATGCCTCTTCACTGTTCTGCCCGAGAGGGACACACAGAAGTGGTAAAATTTTTATTACACAGTGGAGCAGTGTATAATGCCATGGACGTACTTGGTAGAACCCCTTCAGATTTAACTGAAAGTTCAGATATTAAAGAAGTATTAGAGTCGATTGAAAAACTATTTAAGGCTGTCAAAAGAAATGATGTTTTGATAATTGGCACTTTGGTTAAATACTTGGCAAAATATGTAGATGTAAAGAGCTCTGATAATGCAACCCTTTTACATATCGCCTCCTGGAAGGGATTTCAAGAGGTGTGTGATATTTTGTTAAAGAACAAAGCTAATCCCAATGTTGTTGGAAGGGGTGGCAATGCTCCTCTACATTATGCATCCAAATACTCACATCCGGGAATAGTAAAATCTTTGTTGAAAAATGGCGCAGCACACAACCTTAAGAACAGCAATAAGAAAACTCCGTTGGATTTTGCTACACAAAAAGATATAAAATATTTACTGCAAAAAGTTGCAGTCTGCTTCAAGAAAGTACAAACCCGTGACGTCCGGTTAATTAAAGATATTACCAAAATAAGGGACGAAGAAATCGTAAAGGCGGTGATGAAGGCTCGCGACGCCAATGGCAACACGCTTGTGGTTGTTGCTATGAAAAATGGTTTCCCCGATACAGAGGAGTTAAAGCAAGTTTCTCAGCCCAATGTTCATATTAATTTAATGATGGAGGAATCAATGTTTATACGTGAAAGATTCGCAGACGCTCTGGAAATTTTAAAACAGCTTCTAGATAAAAGAATTGAAATATTGGGAGAAGATAATCCAGGAACACTGGATATCCAATACAAAATAGTGATGGTATTGTACAAACAGATTAAATATTCTGAAATCATGCCCATGTTAGAAGACATCTATAAGAAGAGAGTGAAAGCATTTGGTCCCCACAACCCGGATTCCCTGGAAACCAGAGGTACCATAGCATTGATATTACACCGACTGGGAAGGGATGAAGAGTCGTGGGATATTTTCCAGGAAGTTATGATGAAGCAACAGGAAGTGCTAGGCGAGGGGCATGAGCAATTAATAAGAACTAAAACTGAGGCAGGGCTTACCCTTCTAAACCTTGGGAAGTATGAAGAGGCCTTGTGCTTGTACAAGCAAGTTTTGAAAACACATAAAAAGACATTAGAAGCTGATCGTCCTAACTCGCTGCCTTTATTCAATAATATTGGATTAGTGTTGCTTGCTCAAGACAAGCCCCATGAAGCTTTTGCTATGTTTCAATCCGTTTACGAATCCAGAAAAAAATTTTTAGGACCGAACCACTCCGACACTCTCAGAGCCAGGTGCAATATGGCACTTGCTCTCACGGGCCAACACAAATTTGACAAAGCTTTACAAGTCTTTCAGGAAATATTATCAATTCAGAAGAATGTGTTGGGACCCAATCACATTGACACACTTTATACTCAAAGGTATATGACGGGTATATACTTCAGTCAGAAAAAAATATCGGATGCCCTGAAGGTTCACAAAGCGGGGTTGGAAGCGAAAAATATAATCTTCGGGGTTAACCATCCGCATTTCGATAAGATAGATGAAGTTTTTAACCATGCTGAAAAATATGCTAACTTAAAATTCGGTTCACGTGTCTATACTCCTCCTTGTGATTTTAATTTACTCAAAGCAGTCAGTGAAGGTGATAGGAGCGAGGTTTGTAGATTAATAGAGAATGGATCGGATGTAAACACGGCAGATGGTGAGGGTAGAACGGCGCTGCATTTTGCTACCACGGTGGAGGTTGTAGAGCTTTTGCTGGACAGCGGAGCTGACGCTAGAGCCATGTCCCAGAAGGGGAACACCCCTCTGCATCTCGCCACGTCCCGTGCTTGCGAACAGACGGTCCGTCTCTTGCTGCAGAACGTAAAGAGAAGCAAACCCAAAGCTTCTTTTCCCAAGTTTATCAACGCTAAAACTGTAGTGGGAGGTTCTACAGCTTTACACGTTGCCGCTAAGAAGGGAGCAGCAGATATCGTGAGATGTCTGTTGGATAACGGTGCGTGCTACAACATTCGAGACAGAATCTGTAATCTCACGCCTTTGCAATGTTCAACCAGTCTCCTTGTCACCCGACTACTGCGCTTAGCTGAGGAAGTGTTTGAGATGGCAAGACGGGGCGGAACTGTGCTTCCACGGGGAGACGAGATGCATTTGGCAGCAGTGGTGAACTCGAGAGATACAGAACACAGAACTCCCTTGCAGCTGGCATTAGTCAATGGTCACACCGGTACGGCTAGACTTCTCGCTGGACTTTTGAAAACAGTTGAATAAAGCTGCTCTGCCCAATGCAAAGCTAGGACGCAGTCGATTTTTAGCCAAATTCCCCGAAGGAAAAATGTGTCTAAAACACTGAACAGAGGTGGCATCATCATTCACAAAAACGCTCTCCGAAAGCACTAGATAGAATAGAGTTAAAACATTTCATAATCAAATGAAATAGCAATTTAATTGAAATAGTGCAAAAGCTAATCTCAGATGACATAGTATAATATATAACATATGTGGAGTTAATGGTGACCCGACAATTCGTCCGGCGACAATTCATCCGGCGACAGCTCATCCTGCCGACAGTTCATCCTGCCGACAGTTCATCCTGCCGACAGTTCATCTGGCCGACAATTCATCCGGCGACAATTCATCCGGCCTGATCATTTAGAAGATTTTTTCTTTAAGTAAGTATGCAAAGAGGATATACGGCCGTACAACCGAAATCGATATACTTATATCTGAAGGCATCTTGAGTGGATAATATTTTTTTTAATAACAATAATTTCGACTCTCCGAAGAAGTATGCGTGAATAACAAAATACGACATACTTATACGTGCAGTCGGCTTAGCAAAAAACCGTAAAGATTCCTACTTGCATGTAATATAACTTTTTTATCTGAAATTAACACCATCTTTTTAGGGTGAATTGACTAATTTGTTAGGTTAGGTTACAGCGTATTTCCACTCAAGATGCCTTCAGATATAAGTATATCGATTTTGGTTGTACGGCCGTATATCCTCTTTGCATACTTACTTGAAGAAAAAATCTTCTAGATGATCAGGCCGGATGAATTGTTGCCGGATGAATTGTCGGCCGGATGAACTGTCGGCAGGACGAACTGTCGCCGAATGAACTCTCGCCGGATGAATTGTCGCAGGATGAACTGTCATGGAACCGGAGTTAATATAAAAATAAATTTTTAAAACTTAAATACTGTAAACAATTCTACTTTTTTTTGTAAAAGCCCAGTAGGGGTTTAATAAATAATACATAAATATTTTAAATGTTTAGGTATTATAACTTTATTCTATAGGAATAAAATTTCAGTTTTAATCTTGACAATTCAGGGTGTTACAGGACGTAACTACATGAACTACTTTAACTGGTAATTCCTGACACTATTTAGAGCGAAAAATGGAAAAAAATATGTTGATCTCCCGTGACTTTGATGTTTTTTTTTGGTTTTTTAATTTTTTTTTCTTTAAAACCAAATACAAAAACTTTCTTCCACAAATCATCAATGGTCACTGAGCCGAGTGACCGCCCAAATCCTCATCCCGACCCTAACTGTCCAATACCTAATGATTTATGTTTTAAGTTGAAAAAATATCACCGAAAGCCAAAATTTCATTTGCAGTTTTTACTCAACATAATTTCAGGAATCACAAGTAAGTTAAAGTAAGTCAAGTACGTCCTGGAACACCCTGTACAAATATTTTGGTAGAAAGCAGTCACTTTGTAGTTGGACATATTAACTGAAATAAAATAACAACTTTGTTTGTAACCATGATTTATTTACTTAATTTTGAATACTGACCGGTTTCGCTTAACACAATCAACTTTAGGGTATAAAATTAAACTGATCAAACAATACATTGTGTGAGCTTATATATATATACATACAGAAAAATTAAATGCAGGAAATTCACTATTAATAAATATTCACAATAATTTATTTTTTTTAAACCAAAACTATTATTAAATCTTTAACTGACAGACCTGAAACAGTTAGCTAATTGGCAATACATACCTGCTTAGTAATTCCAAACAATGATAACTTTAAAAGTAACAATATACTCAATACAAATTTACTCTAGTACTTAGTGTCTATAAATTTAATTTTTCGAAGAAAACTTCTTCTAAAAGGTTGTCACTTTGTAATGTCATTATTTATTTATTAAAAGAAAATAACTTAGTTTACATCACTTTATTTTTTGTACACTATCAACATGGTTCACGAAACATGTTTATAGTGTACAAAAAATAAAGTGATGTAAACTAATTTATTTTCTTTTAATAAATAAATTTAATATTGTTGACAACTTTTCTGACAAGTCCCCTTTGTTTACTTATTTTTTATTCTAAATAACCCTAATTTCTCTATTATTATAACATTGATTATCAGTTTAGTAACACATTCTAGGATCCTATACCTAAATACTTGCTTTTATCACTCATACTTTGTTAAATGTACATACATTAATATTTTGTTATTATTGTAATACTGATAATCTCCTGTGTACCACTGTATACTTATAATATCATGTACCTATCACTTGAATGTAAAAGCCATTCTATGGCGTTTAAATAAATAAATAAATAATGAGACAAAACATAGTACACAAAGGAACAGTGAGAAAGTGTAACTCACTGTTTTTGATAAATCTAATTTTATTTATTAAAACATGTTGCTATTTCGTAACAGACAAATGACAATCTTTATTATTCTTAAAAATGTTACACATTGTATTAATATAGATGGCGCCACTAACACATTTAACAATTTTGTTATCTATATTCTAACACTCCCACTTAATAAAATAAATGTGAATTTTTAAACAGAATACATAGGTATTGTTTTATTTAACTTTAATTCCCAGCATGTGCATGAACTTCTAATGCTTAGTTAACAAAAGACCCTTCACCGCTCCGATCTATCGCGAATATGCATGTTTTTCGTCAAATTTACAAAAACTTTGTGTTATTTCCGCTTCACAATTGAACGTAGTTATGCAGAAAGCAGCCAGGCCACAATTTTGGCAAAAATGAGATATTGTTGTAATCCGACGGAGAAACGTCAATTCTATGTTCTTTTAAAACCTGCCATGCTGTTTTCATACAAAAATTCATAGTAATAGCCATCTTAAATATTTACTGATCATGAAAACACCGTTTAACAATCTGCAGAAAGCGCCCACAGCACTCATCTTCAGTAGAAAACAGCCAGAGACAACTGGTCGATTTTGTCAGTACTACTAACATTTTAACGATGACGTTTAACTGATCTGCAGAAAACGGTCACGGCGCTTGTCCGTTTTCTACACTATAGCTTTTGTACCAAAACTTTCAAGTGGCGATCTACAGAAAGCGCTCTCGCGTTATAATAATAACTTGTTATTTGAGAAAAATCAATAATTTTAAGTATGTATTATCATTTTAATAATATTACATAAATTCAATGAGGTCCTGTTAGACTGCTCGACAGCATTTGTAAGCCGGTTCTAATAACAATCTACTTATATTAATTTAAAATTTAGGTACTGAACCTATTATAAAACATTATTTTAACACATATAAATAAAATATTTATAGTAAATGAAATAAAAATAAAAAAAAAAACAACAAAGAATGAATAGAAAATAAAAAAAGTACAAAAGATTTCATAGAAAATTAGAGAGAGACCAAAATCAGTTCAAGCTTTTTTTCAGCTTACATCTCCTTTTGTAAATTACGCAACAATTTTTCTTATAACTTATGTTAATAAACGAAATGATAAACATAAAGATTTTTTTAATGGTATTTGATAATAAAAAAACCTCCAATTATAAAATAATTTTTTGAAATATTTATTTCAATTACGTAAATTAAATGCACATATACCTATTATAAGCATGACTGCAAGCATTGATTTCTAGTAGATAGTTATAAAAACCCACAATGAATATAAAATAAATAATAATATCTATGTATATTATGTTTCACAAAGCATTACGTATTAAAGTTTAAAAATATATATTTCCTTGGAGATATCAAAATTTCCTCAGAATATAAAATTACTACTGGATATAATAGTAATACCTATATAACTACCGATTTTAAGTTAAATACTAAAGCATAATTTCATATATTTGGTTTATTTGGTAGGTCTGGCTGTTTTTTACGGAATGCATATTTCGCAAAGTAAGGTCGGACGGTTGATTGCTGAGCTTACATTCTCAATAATGTATTCTGCATAAAGCAGCCAGACCTTATAAAACACCAATATCTCTAAAAACCTACCCTTAAATCAACTTTAAAGTTATAAGAATTTGATATCTACATATTATTTATAATTTTTGGAAGTAAAAAACATCCTAGGTGTTATGTAGATTTGATTATTAAATCTTCAGACAAAAGTGTTCGTATCTCCGTTTGAGTTTTTTATGGCTGGCTGCTTTCTGCATAACAACGTTCAATTAAAGCTCTATAAATGAAACATTTCTGAATGTAGCCGAATACCAAAAACTGTTTTTGAAAGGTTACAAAATAAGCTTTCAAGTTGTTATATTACAAATAAATATTAACATTTGTAAATATTAAAATGTAGATTGCAAACATAAAAAAAAATGTAAAAATGACTCACGTGATGTTTTTATGTGAAAACGGTACTAAAATCACGGATTATGTAAAAAACAATACTTATTCAATCATTTAAAATGTATAATAAACAACTTAGTCACCATATTTTTTTATCATTTCAATTATTTAATAAAAAAATAACAATGTCTAACGGCGCGTAGGCGATTTGGCGGGTAAAATCTGTATCTATGATGCATCTGACAGAATTGGCCTTTTTATGTATTTCTATGGACAACCTGAATAGAGATGTGCATCTTGATTTATTATGGACCTTTTACATTTTGTTTTAGGGATGTCACAAGAACAATAACGGAGTTATAACGATTTCTGTGGAAACACGCGTTGATGTGAAAACACGCTTATTGTACTTGACTGCTATCATTATATTATCGTGTATATCCGCTTACGTATCAGAGTGATATTAACAAGTCAGCCGACATTTGCTGAGTTGAAATATA
This sequence comes from Limnephilus lunatus, assembly GCA_917563855.2. Taxonomy (NCBI): domain Eukaryota; kingdom Metazoa; phylum Arthropoda; class Insecta; order Trichoptera; family Limnephilidae; genus Limnephilus; species Limnephilus lunatus. Next base: position 27,949,350 of record OU830600.1, on the reverse strand, counting down.
TTCAATATTTATAAATTTATTTTTAACTGCATCTCTAACATAATAATACCGAACATCAATATGTTTTGTTCTAGCATGTGCCTGATGATGACTTGTTGCTAATTTTAATGCACTTTGATTATCACAATTCAATTGCACATTTTTTACCAGTAAGTTCATATGTAAGATTCTAATAAACAGCTTCTCTAGATGCCTCTGAAAAAGCAATATATTCTGCCTCAGTACTGGATAAGGAGGCGGTCTTTTGTTTTTTACTTTGCCAGGAAATCACAGAACCACTCATTACAAAGCAGAACCCAGTAAAAGACTTTACGATCCAGACTATCACTAGCCCAGTCTGCATCAACAAAACCTTTCAGCTCTACATTATCCTTATGTATTATCACCTCACGTTTTTTGTCATTTCATAAAACATAACATTTACAATTTGGGAGGCGGGTATGGGTACCGCCGCCCCGGAAAAAATTTATTGGATAACCAACACCTCTGTAGTAGGTCACCCCAAGTGGTTCGTTACGTTTAGTAACTTAGCAGGGGTGCCTGGGTTCATGAAGTGAGGTTTGTCCGGGTCTTGACGGCTGACGCGTCTGCCCACCAGCTGCACGGCAGGCTGGATCGGGAGAGAGTGGTTGCGGAAGGCCCTTTGACTTTTCCAGGCGTACTCTCTCGGAGTATCACCTTGCATAGCAGTGGGAGGGATGGATTCACATGTCCGTTACTCCCACACTGACCCCCAGATTCTTACCTACCCCTCATACCATTTTCTTCCCAGAACTTCCTCTCTTTCCTTTCCTAAAAAGACCCTCCTCACAGCATCCCCAAGGATGATTTAGGCCTTGAGGGCAATTATTTTCCTCAGTGCCTCCTGTGTGGAGCTAATGTATATAATAATAAAAAAATTATGAATAAAAAATTATCAAAATTTTATACATCTTTCTCAAATTACTGTTGGAAGCTTTGGTTTCATAGAGGTGAACATTTTTCTATGGTTAAATTCTAGATTTGAATATAAAGCTTAGTTTTCTCTTTTTTGAGTGTTGGCTTTAAAAATATCTTTTAATTTATTATTATTAAATAAAGATGAATAAATAAAATGTTTTCAGTGCGAGTGATCACAATCTTTCTGAGAGCCATCCCCTGCAGAGACTGCAGCCCCGTGCCCTGGAACACCTCACTTCCGCCCACCAGAAGTATCTGCTGCACTGGACCGCACTGCTTGCCCTGGAGGAGAGAGACCGGCTGGAGCTGAGCCCGCTGAAGGACATATGGACTGTTGCTCTTGAAGAGAGGTAATACAAATATACCAATTTGTATGTGAAATGTTAGTTTTGCATGAAATCTTGTTCAATGAACTCAAATTTAACTGTATTTTTCGAAATTGGGATCAGTTGTGTGAAGAATAAGGAACTCCAGTGAAAAACATTATGGCTTTAAAAAAATAATGTTCATACACAGCAATAAATGCTGATTCTGAATATATAAGTTTTATTAAATAATATTAAACGCAGAGTTTTTAAAAAATTATTAAAAAGTCAATTTTTAATTGTGTCATTGAAACAAGTCGTCAAGTTGGTCTGTATTATTAAAATGTTTAGTGGTGACGTCACTGATCACCGTAAAGTCATTGTATGGGAATGTAGGTATGACATAAGCCATCGTATTAACAACATTTCATCTAATTCGTTTATTTACATACTGTTTGTAGAGTTTTAGTTATTGTGTTTATTGAAACATTATTTAGGCCTTAATAATTCAGTTTAAAAAATAAAGGTATCTCTTATTAGTTTATCTCTGTGTATTATTGAAAATATAAAAAAACTACTGTACAAAAAAAATAGTAATGCTTCTTCTAGGGAGATTCCTTCGAACTCCGAATTTCAAAATAGCGCGAGTCGAACATCTGATTGCACGATCTTATAGTAGGGGAGCCCAAGAGGCTAAATTACTCGAGCGTTGTGGGGACCTATTGGATTGAGTAAATCCCAAAATCCCCGCTTGGGCTCCCTTACTATTATCAGTTCGGTGCTTCGGTTTCCATTAATATTGATTTCGATTCTTAAAAGCCAAAAAAATTGTAATTTCAAACAATTTTTATATCACTCTCCCGTAATAATATTGAAAAATATAATAATATAATAAATATGATATAGGAATGGGTACCGCTGCCCCGGGAACCTTTATTGGATAACCAACACCTCTGCCATAGGTCACCCCAAGTGGTTCGCTACGTTTGGTGATTTTGCAGGGGTGCCCGGGTTCATGGGGTGAGGTTTGTCTAGGTCTTGGAGGCGGATGACCAGGACACACTGAACCCCAGATTCTTACCCAGCCTTTAAACCCTTTTGCTTCCCAGAACTCTCCTCTCCTTCCTTTTCTTAAAAAAAAAACCTCCACACAGCATCCCCAAAGACGACATAGGCCCTGAGGGAAATTATTTTCCTCAGGGCCTCCTGTGTGGGGCTCATGAGAAAAAAAAAGATTACGCCCCCTCCATCGTGGTATCCCATTACGGCCCCTCCATTGTGGCAAATGTAACCGTGACAATATTAAATGTTATCGAAAATTTTAAAATATTACCAACTATATTATTTTATATGTAAAATTGCAAAATATGTGACGTCACACTGGGGGGGAGGGGGTCTCACAAATGTGTTGTGTGACTGGGAAGGGGGGGGTAAAAAAATCAAGAAATTCGTGTGACGTAATTTATGGATGGCCCCTTAGTTAATTTATCTATGGTGTTTTTCTGTTTCCAGAGAAAAGCGAGGGAAATGTCTTATAAACATGGCAGTAGATGGAGTCGTCACACCAGTTGGGGACAGATTTGAGCATTCATTGCGAAGGAATTCTAAAGGTATTTAAATTATTATTGTTTTTCAGCCTTTCTATCAACAATTTACATTTTGTAAGCTGTGAAAAACTTCAAAATACCTTTTAGCGCCTTAGCTTAGGGTGGAAGTTGAAGAGGTAAGGGGGGAAGGCGGGGAAGGTGGTGGGGAAACACGGGAAGGGAAGAGAGGCAGAAGGGGAACGGGGACGAACGGGAAAGGACATGTAGGGAGAAGTGACATTGCATCGCATGCCGGGATCTCACTAGTGTAAGCATCTACATAAACTTAAAAAATTATGTAAAAATTCTCATGATAACTCACTCACAATATAATTACTTCATCAATTTATTGTTAAGTACATATTTTTGAGCAATAACAAAACATTTTTTCTGAATCTGTTTAAATTATCGTCAAATCTTATTATATTCTATCTTATATGATGTGCTATCCGCAATTTTTACTGGGTGGGACTGTGCTTCCTGGTGTTACCCATATTGTTAACCAATTAACAAACAATTAACGAATGAACAAATAATTAACGAATACAGTAGGCTCTTGACTCGCACACCGAAGGTCGTGGCAAATGAATTTTATTTGATTAATTTGTGTTATTTCACAATTTTATTAATTTAATAATAATATATAGTATATTTGCGGCACGTTCCAGAGTGGAAGATACTCTGAGTATCGCCCTGGTGTAAGACCACCATTCAGAATTGAAATGTTGCTTGAAATGGCATTAGCCGTATTTGGTGACTAGATGTGAATAGTCAGGTACCTTCCTTTTTTCCTATCTCCTTCCCCTCCTTCAGCCTCACAACATACCCTAATTGGGGATGCCATAGTCTCACTGGCTTCAGACGGGAGCAGTTGAGGTTCTGAGCCGGGTAGCAGTATCTATCATTACATAAAATTTAAATAACAATAAAAGTAACTAAAAATACAAAAGATAATAAATATTTATTTTATTTATTTTTTTATTTATTAAAAGTATACAATACAGAATATAGTATATTATATAAAGCATTGTACTCCCAAGAGTTAATAAACTCATTGCGGGAATGATACGCATTACATGAAACATATAGCTGTATGTATTAAATGGACATATCATAGGACATACACAACATTATTATTTCAGATAGTCATTCATAAAATGAAGTTTGAGCATTTTAGTTTGGGTCTTTTTACATTGACTTGCACATTTGATCTCGTTGGGTAGTTGATTATATTTTGTGTAAGCTATGTATTCTAGGGATCTTAGTCCATATTTTGTTGATTTGATTTTTGGTATATGAAGTTTGTTGTGATTTCTTGTGTTGTGTTGGTGTACGTCGCAATTGTAATTGAGTGTAGTGTTGGAATGTGCCGAGTGTTGAATTACTTGTAATATAGTTTTTGTTATTTCAAAAGTGGGAATGGTGTTAAAAGGAAGTATTTGGGTGTTTCTGTAGATGTCTTTGACGTGTGTATCCCAAGGTAAACTGAATATATTTCGCAGGGCTCTATTTTGGACGACTTGGACTTCTGAAATCATTTTTTTTTGTAGCAAATCCCCAGATTCCGGCGAGATATATTAGATGTGAGTGAATCATAGCATGGTAGATCGATCTTAATAGAGAGGGAGGAAGTAACCCGCGAAGTCTATATAAAACACCAGTTATAGGAGTAATTTTGGATAGAACATGTTTAAATTGGTGATTCCATGTGAGTTGTGAATCAATGAAAAGGCCAAGATATTTTGTAACATCAGCCCTTTCAAGGCGGTTATTATCAAGACTTATATTAAGACTTAAAGATAAATTATATTTATATAAATTATGATAATTTATGATTATATTTGCTCAAATAAAGATACAGAATACAATAAAAAGAAATAATAAAACTTACGTAGAAATACAAAAGATTATCTACATAAAATAATTTAAATATTACATATACAAGGTGTCCGGAAACTCGTAGTACAAGCGGGAAACTGGGGATTCCCCATCCCATTTGGAGTCGATTTTGTGGTATAACTTTTTTTGATTTGAGCTTTCGTTTTCGAGAAAATCGAGTCAGAACTTGATTTTTTTTTTGGTCAATTTCTTGTAAATTATTATGGACGATCATAGTACATAACTAATAAAAAGTATTTAAAAGAAATACAAACAAAGAAATCCAGATTTAAAGCATTATTTTTAAATTGCCCACAATTTAATTCCGTGTAAAAATAAAATATTCGTTCATTTCACGGTTCAACAGCTGATCTACATTTCGCGCACGAGACTGCATGCTGATCCAATCACGACGGGATGGATTCTAGCGCTGTCTCGTTTGTTTAAAGTGCTGCTAAAACAAGACAGCAACGCTTGTCAACCTTGCTTTGCTGACCGCGGGCAGCAAAAAGTGTTGTGTGGCCACGAACCAAATTCTGTACCCAAGAAGCATACGGATGCAAGTCCAAGAAGGTAAATGTTCAGGAGAGCCAAAAAAATATTTTTTCTCTAACTATGGTCTCATAACTTCGTCGGATATCCATGCTGATAGATTAAAAATAAAGTTATTATTAAATCAATTAGTTTTGTTTTAAAAACGAGTAAAAGAAACGAAATTTAAAGCCTTAAAAATAATTAGTTTTTAGACTTTCACGGCCAAAAGCATTTTCGTTGTTAGTTTTTGGGGTGTTATGCCGTGTTGCGCTACCTCCTTCTATTGCTGACTTTTGGACAGCGTTGCAGTGTCCATCATCAGGGCAGATCCAACGAAATAATGACAAGACTAGAAGAAGTTATAATTACTTGAAGTGAAAACTTCTTTAGCACCGTTGTGATTTAAACCTGTTTGAAACGATATGGCGACACCAAAGAGAAATAGTAAGCAAACGACGAAAAATTAATTTTATAACAACTTTGAAGTAAAAACTTCAATAGCACCGTTGTGATTTGAACCTGGTTGAAACGAAAAAGCGACACTATGTGTGACATCGTCGTATCTACCGGATCTGCCCTGATGATGGACACTGCAACGCTGTCCGAAACGTCGGCTATAGAAGGAGGTAGCGCAACACGGCATAACACCCGAAAAACTAACAACGAAAATTTAAAAAAAAAGTTTAAAAAAAAACGCTGACTTGAGTAAAACAAAAACATGGACTTGAGACCTACTGCCTCTAAATGAAGTGGACTATTTTGTTATGACATGTGGTGTATTATGAAAGGAATAAAGTCCATGGTACACCCTTTTGCTTCTAAGATAGTTGTTGCATCATGGTACTTGCATCCATATGCAATTTTGAAAATCTTATTTTTTCTTCATGATAGGACTTCCATCTTTCTGCCACTGATAAACATGATAATTTACTTCAAGTTTCAAGTCTGCATCAAAAACTCATTTCTGACTTGGTTCCGTATAATCCTCGGGAACACAAATAAAGATGGCCGCTTTTCTGTTCGTAATCGGTGAAATGTATTTTTTGAGACCGCAGTTTGTTTTGTAAGCGCTTCGCGCGCGGATGGTTTCGTGACCTTTGACATTTATCGAATTGCTACAAAACATTTTTAGTTAAAACAAAGTGCGTGTTTGTGAAAAACAGTGAAATTTAGACAGTTATTGAAGACATTCCTCTGATAATCATAAGGAAACTGTGATTTGTGAAGGATAGTGAAATTTAATTGTTTTTCGAAGACATTCCTTTGATAACTGTTCCTGCAAATACAAGTTCGTAGATATCTCCGATACCTCTTTGCTCTGTGCTGGTGACCGGACAGCTCAGAATGAAACCAACTCAGTAGCACCTCAGAGAGGTCATTAATAGTGATGATAAAAAAATAGTTGAATAGGTTAAGTTCATTTAGGTTTACCGGCTATTTTTAAATGATTTTTTATTAGCTTTTAATGACCTTTCTGGGGTGTTTCTGAGTTGGTTTCATTCTGAGTTGCCATGGAACCATCTGTGCTAACTGTGCTTTTAAGATCGGTGATAATTTTAAACGATATTTATTATGTTTTGTGTTTTGGATTGCAAAAGGAACATTGCAAATATTTAAGTAGTTTCCTTCCTGTGTTAATTATTAAGTAGGTAATCCATAAGCCGCCGCATTTTTACACAGCTTAGGGGGCATCCATTAATTACGTGAGCAAAAACGGGGGATGGGGGGTCCAGCAAAATCTCACGTTACTTGAAAAAAAAATACGAATTGGCCCAAATTTATCTCACCGAGGGGGGAGTCTAGATTGGAAGAAAAACTGCTCACGTAATTAATGGATGCCCCCTTATGGAAATCACACTTCATTTCAATAATTACTACAAGAAATAACTATTTACGTATACAAAATTGATTATTAGGTTCTAAGTTTAGGTAAATTAAGTAATTCATGCCTATTAAGTTTGAAACAAACTTCGCAAATGTCAAATCCAAATACAATAATAATAATATGGCGGCCCGTATCAACCCTAAAGTAGCTGAAATTTTTTTTTTTTTTTTTTTTTTTTTTTTAATTGTAAAAATGCTCAAATCGAAAAACTATTTGTTTATTTGGGTACTCTATGTGATGTAGATTCCCCAGTTTCCCGCTTGTACCACGAGTTTTCGGACACCGTGTATATAAAAATGTTTTTTTTTTAGTGTGAATGAAATAATCAAATATTTTTTTTAGTGTGAATGTTTTTTTTTGTCCATATATATTTAAATATCAATATACAGCGTATATAAAAAAAAATTAATCCGAACGAAATATTGTTAACCAATACTACTGAACACCTTCAAAAACCAACAAAATTAACAAATTCTTTCCGTACGCAAACTATTCCCATTATATAATAAAACTATCAACATCATAGCATATCTCTTTTGTATTTCAATATCTTTGGTTTGCACATTGGATCAGAGGGCTAAAATAGGCAACATTATTTTTACATGTATTCAGGTGAGACATGCACGGTGTCATATAAAACAAATGCTGTTTAGAAGGATGAAAAAATATGGGAAGATTGGAACAATGGTGGAAACAGCACTTTTGGATCGAAATATAAAATTACAAATTTGTGTTCACGCTATCAATATTCAGCAATCATCGAAGATACAGTTTGTCAAATAAGAGTAGAAAACATAAGAAGGCGCCACTGTTGTTCAAATGGCAATACTAAAAAAAAACTCATGGTGGAAAAGTAAAGCTGTGTAACCTAAATTTTTATACAAAAATTAATAAGGCATAAAAGTGAAAAAATATTTATTTAATTTCAATACAGATACCTACTTATAGGTATATTATTAATATACCTTTGCAATTTTGTGTTAACATAAAGAAGAATAACGATATTGTTTTAAAATATAAAGCACAGTTTAGAAATTGCTCACGTTTATTTAATATTAGCTTATGTACCTCTAGCGTTTCCCGGGCTTTAGATCATGTATCTAATTTTAGATCTGAATATATTTAACTCATTCAGATCTAAAATTAGTGTAACTAAACTCACCATTAGTGATTCTTCCTTTCTACTACTGTTAAATTCAAATGTATGTTAAATTAAATGAAAGCCAATCACTTATAAAACGCCATTTAATCAAATTTATGTCATTAAGTGGGTAACTTAACAACAGTGCTTCTTCTTGATTTTAAATTTTTTTCCTTAAGAACAAAAATATGTTTTTTTCAATGTGTATACAGTGTTCTTAATTTTCAGTGTCATTGCACTTTAAAGGAATATTTGGCAGTTAGTTTGGTGTTGCCAGCCTACAAATTATGTAGTTCCATTTTTTATATTTTCTACTCATATTTGACAGAATATATATACCTCGCTAATCATTTACATTGATTTGTTGTCCAGGTAACAGATTTGAAGATCTCCAACAGTCCCTCCTGCAGAGCGGGGAGTATGTGATTCTCAGCACCAAAGGGAAGGTGGCCATAGCCCTGGGAACCATCACACATATTGACAGTGACAGCGTTAGTGTAATCCTTGATAGGTAGGTACCTACTGCATCAATTTTTTGAAGTAAAACTTCTTTATGTACGCTCGACATGGGGGGTAAGCTAATTAATGCGTTACGAAAAAGTATATATATATATATTATGCGAACGGTATCGATGCGAACAGTGATCGATGCGAACGGTGATCGGGTTATGCGAACGGTGTTCGGGTAAGGCGAACGGTCGAGCCTTTACGCACGCTTGACTTGGGGAGTGATAGGGATAGGGATAGGGATGGGGATGGGGATGGGGATGGGGATGGGGATGGGGATGGGGATGGGGATGGGGATGGGGATGGGGATGGGGATGGGGATGGGGATGGGGATGGGGATGGGGATGGGGATGGGGATGGGGATGGGGATGGGGATGGGGATGGGGATGGGGATGGGGATGGGGATGGGGATGGGGATGGGGATGGGGATGGGGATGGGGATGGGGATGGGGATGGGGATGGGGATGGGGATGGGGATGGGGATGGGGATGGGGATGGGGATGGGGATGGGGATGGGGATGGGGATGGGGATAAGGAGGGTAAGGATAAGAGGGAGATATAAGTTAGTGAAGTTAAATTCACTCGTGTGATCTAAGGCACACTCATTTTTTTCAAACTTATTTATTGTTTAAGGCTATTAACTAAATCAAGTCTCATTTCATTATTTTATCAATAACTCAGGTACACCTCATACGTCATTACATATGTATGTCTGCCCATGTTGTAGGTAGCTTGAAAACAAGCTTATGGGTCGTAGTGGTTAATTACTTAACCTGTCAGGCTAATTTGTTCGCTTTTCAGAACAACTTATATGGTTCTCATAGAAATCATTGTGTCCCCCTTACTATCACAGTGATTTGATATAAACGTTGGTAGAGTGATATTCAAATGTAAAAAGTAATCACAAAATAAGTAAAATGCAAACCTTTATGAAACCAAAGTTTCATCATTAGCCCATCAGGGAAAGGAGCGTTATAGATTTTTGGAAAAATGTGTTATTCTTCTTTTAACTAATGAATGAATTGATTAAAATACTTGTACATAAAACATATTGTCCATCAATTGAAATATCTTACTTATTACATTTAAATTTATTTCCCTCTCAATGTAATTTTTAATAGCCAATATCTCAGAACTCACTTTTTCACATTCCGCTTAATAATAATAATAATAATAATATTTGGACAATTTACAATTTGCCGTTTTTGTGAAAAATCACCTCAAAGGCGCTGTACAAACTTACCATACAAGCCTAAAATCTAGAAAGGCTACAAGCTAGACAAACAATTTAAAACAACTTATGGCTAAAAATTGCATACACCGGTTCATTGATCACCGATACGAAAATATATGTACAATATTTTGACCAATGAACGCGATGCTGCCTAAAAATGAATTAATACAGGACCATACTTACCTGGGAGGTCGCTTGAAATTAACACTGTTTATTGTCTATTTAAAGAAATTTAGATAGAGTTTGCACGCAGAGGACATAATTGTTAAATATTGTGAATATGTAATATATTCTTTAATGAGTGTATTTTGGAAAGTAAAAGAAACATTTAATAATGGGCGGTGCAGTAGTACAAGGATTTGATCTTCCTAGAGACAGATTGATGTGTAAGGATTCGAGTAATTTTAATTCAGTAAGAAAAGTGTGATTAACCGTTTCTGTGCCAAGAGCGAGATATCTCGCATTCTTGGCCGTGCCCAGCAGGCCGGCCATAGAAAAATAGCGAGTATTCTCGCTCTTTTTGAGCCTCTGTATCATACATATGTCCCATTTTTTATTAATTTAAAATATGGAACACACAGAGACATCTATTGGGATGATTTTAATTTTTTTATTTTGATTTTTTTATTTTGATTTTTTTTATTTTTTTTTTAAATAAGATTTAAAAATTATTTATTTTGATTAAAAGTTCACGGCCTGCTGTGCACAGCTACATTTCTACCTACTGGCATTTAAAAGGTTAAGAGTGTTTAACCAGAGAAAACCATAAATATGTCATTTTTAAATTAGTGTTTAGAGGTATTGACTCTTTTCCACAAAAATTTATAAATTGATTTCGAAAGATTGTTATTTTATCTAGTAAACGTATGTAATAAATTTTCAGAAAAAATGTTTATTTTTAATATAATAAGGTTATACCATAGGTCGTTGGAGGATTTGTTAAATTTTCAAAAGAGTACATGTATTATACAACACCCATTTCAAATCATATAATCATGCAGTAAAATAAATCAATATATTATCTGGTAAACGTATGTAACAGAATTTTAATTTTATTTTAAATAAAATTATTAAAAAATATATAAGTACATGTGTTTCTTGACGAAAATTGGTCCGTTTGTGCATTTATTTGCGCACTTACAGATTAATATATTTCAGATTTTTTTACATTCTAATTTTGCTAAGACATTATTCAAAAATGATAAATACTTATGATCAAAAAATAATTACAAAAAGTACATAATTTTAATAGTTTTATCGTCACGCCTTTCAGCATTTTTGGATGCAGGTATAAATTATAGCAACTTTGGAATGAAGTAAAATCAATATTGAGTTATAATTTTAAAAAGCTGGTATGGAGAATACCTTATCTTTCTCATTGGAACCGCCCTGTACGATCGTAAGAACATCTTTCGACGAAATGTGGATTTTCGTCCGCTGGCTGGTTATGCGCTCTTAAGACATATCATAGGCAATACAAGTATGATACTCTCAGATAGGTATATTTAAATTAAGTTAAGGGTATGAGAGCCCGAAAAGGTAGGTTTTTAGTTTGGACCTAAACTCTGTTGGGCTTTTTATGCATCTTAATTCCGGGAGGAGTCTATTCCAAGCCTTAGGCCCAGATACTCCGAAAGCACGATCTCCGAACTTAGTATTTGGCTTTCGTTTGGGTTCTATTAGTCTGCCTATAGCAGATGAAGTTGCCGATCTAAGGGTTAATTGCCTCGGTGCGGTATTTTCCGGGACGCATAATTCAGAGATGTAAGGTGGGGCCATTTCGTTGATTGATTTAAACACCATCCAGCACAATTTGTACTGGATTCTTTCAGGGCACTTGAGCCAGTGAAGGTTACGAAGGTGTTTTGAAATGTGTGAATATTTAGAGACCCCGGTTATGAGCCTTGCCGCTGGATTAAACACGGATTGAAGTTTGTCAGTTTGGTATTTTGGAAGACTAGCGTAGATGCCGTTACAGTAATCAAGCCGTGAGACTACGTAATAGTTGATTAATAGTTTTGTCGCCTCTGTAGGAAGGTTTCTTCGAACTGACTTGAGTTGTCTTAGGTGAAAAAAGCCGGTGCTTACTGTCCTATTTATTTGACTTTTAAGCAAAAAGTCTGAATCTAAATTAACGCAAAGAAGTTTGACTGTTGTCTTTGGAGTAATATCGTTGCCGGAAATGGAAATAAGTGAATTGTCTATGAAATGTTGACGTTTGTTTGTGGCCGCCCTGAGAAACTCAGTCTTAGATGGGTTCAGCTTCAGCTTGTTTGAAGACATCCAACGAGTTATTGCTTCTAGGCATTCAGCTATGCGGAGTTTGAGGCTATTGATTTCGTTTGGAGAGCAGTAAAAATAAACTTGCTGATCGTCAGCGTAGCAGTGGGCAAAGAGACCAAATGACTCGATTATTTTGGCGACATCTGCCTTTCCATATCGAGGATATGGAAAGGCAGAGAAGAGCGAGATCTGTTAGAGCGGGTATGCTGTCAAGACGTTTTTACCTATGCAGCCCAAAAGTAAAAAGAATATTGTTCAACGCTTTCTGTACCTCGCTGTACACATCAGAACTGTGGGTTGACTACACTGCATCCCAATGGAACAAGTTAAAGGTTGCTTACAACAACGCATACCGTCAACTTTTCCGCCTACCGAGATACTGCAGTGCTACGGAAATGTTCCTGGAGGGACGAGTGCACACTTTCCGAGCGCTTCTCCGCCACCGCATGGGAAGTTTATGGCGCAGACTACGCCAATCGAAGAATGCAATCATCACCGCCATGACTACCTGGTTGGAGTCCCCCCTGATGGCCCTCTGGAGACGGGAGATGATGAAATACCCTCCGTAAACAGCTGCATGAATTAATTTTACTGTTTATTATTATTTTTCTCATGTTTTTCATGCTTATTCGCTTTTTTTTTTAAATTTATTTATATGTTGTTATTTACTTTATTTTTATTTTTAACATTAACCCATTTTTTGTTTCAAAATATGGAATGTATTGCATTGCACTACCCCTGCATACATTCTGGAATTATTATTATTATATTATTATTATTATTTGTAAAAAGGATGAAAAGAAGTGGACCTAAAACGGATCCTTGGAGTACCCCTGAAGAAAGTGTTGTGAAGTTAGAGAGTTAATTTCCAACCTTAACGGCTTGTAAGCGATTGGATAGGTATGATACCAGCCAATTTTTCCTCTAATCTCTTAACCTGTAATTTGTTGCAGGCCTGCGGGTTCAGATTTTTTTTTTGCATTTTTTTTTAAAATATGATATTAACCCTTATGTATAAAGAAACTGTGCGAAGGACAAGGTCAGAATCGCTTGCGCCAATATCATTCTTGACGTAACCGATGGTTTCATTAATCTAGCTACTCTAGAATATTTTTAAATGAATTTTCTATGACTTTGCGAGTCAATTTTGGCAACTGTTAAAAGCGAAAAAATCGATGTTTTACATTTTCAAATGCGTCTAAAAGTCTTTATTTATTTGAAAACTCCTTTGAATTGTGTTTTTTCATGTTGGGTATGTATTCAGATTTGTGTATAAATAATAAAATCAGTTGATTTGAGAATTATTTCCAAAATGGGAAATTTTTAATCTTTTTTTTAGTTTATCTATTCTGGAAAAACCTCTTACGATATTAATATGTAATTACATGAATAATAATATATATTATCTGGTAAACAGAAAACAATTCCTTTATTTTTATATGGATATTTGACCGAAAGCAACAAGGTAATTTCGCGCGGTTTTTTGAAATACCATTCGACATTCAACAGGTTAAGGGCTCAATTTAAATTATTAATTGACGTTATCTTATTTATTATAGAGATTTGCTGAAAAGGAATGCTCGAGATACCTTGTACTGTATGGATTTGTATGAATCTCAATCGATGGTGATCTGCAACCTTACCAATCTGGGACTGCTGATGGATGACACCGAAATATCTACCCGCCTGCGAAGGTATGTACAAATTATACACACTTATCTGTGCAGTCAAATCCACAATGCGGGTAGTATGGGGTTACCTGTGCAAACCAACACTGAAATAAGAACATCCATTAGAAATTGTACTTAACCCGTTTAATTACTCGAGACCAATAGGTCTCATGTAAATCGTTGTGTCTCCCTTACTATCATGGTTAGAAATATGATCTAAACGGTGTTAGAAAGAGAATACACCACGCTTTATATTCAAATCTAAAAGTTAACCATAAAATAGTTAAAATGCACATTTTTATGAAAAGTCTCCCTTACTATCATGGTTAGAAATATGATCTAAACGGTGTTAGAAAGAGAATACACCACGCTTTATATTCAAATCTAAAAGTTAACCATAAAATAGTTAAAATGCACATTTTTATGAAAAAAAAGTTTCCGATTGCAATTTGAAAATAATTTATGAATTTTTGGTAATTTTTTATTAATTATTTTTACATGAAACGAAAAAAAGTTAATTGACGATAACTTTTATAATATACTAATTGGTACCCGGCATGCGTTGCCATGCCATTTAATAAAGAAATTGTTTCCCTGCGTGTCTTTTCCCATACGTCCTGTTTCCGCCTCCCCTTCCTCTCCTGCGTCTCCTTCCCCTCTCACGTTCCCACTACGCCTCCTCCACCTTCCCTCTCCCCACTCCACTCCCCCCTTCCCCCGTCCCCCCGAACCCCCCTCCTGAGTTCCCCTCCCCCCTCCCAGATTCCCCTCCCCCATACCTGGTTCCCCTCTACATTTCGACGATTAATTTTTTTTATATATATATAATTTTTTTTTTACATTTGCTCCATACAGGAGGTCCTGAGAAAAATAATTCCCCTCAGGGCCAATGTCATTTTCGGAGATGCTGTGTGGAGGGTCTCTTTAGGAAAGGAATAAGAGGAAGTTCTGGGAAGGAAAAGGATATGAGAGGTGGGTTGGAATCTGGGGGTCAGTGTCCAAAAGTGACAGGCGTATGAATCCATCCCTCCCACTGCGATGCAAGGCGATATTCCAAGAGAGTAGATAAGTCAAAGGGACTCCCTCAACCATTTTCTCAGACAAACCTCACCTCATCTGCTAAGTCACCAAACGTAGCGAACGACTTGGGGTGACCTATGGCAGACGTGTTGGTTATTCACTTAATGGTTCCCGGTGCGGGGGTAGCCATACCTCGCAAATTGAAAAAAGAGTTAAATATCGTTACGTTTTTTAGTATCGTCATAGACAAGCAGCCAGCCACTTTTGAGGAGAAGATATCCCGTCGGGTTCTGGAGATGGGAAAGGAGGTGCTGCAGAGGTTGAACCCGGTACAGCAGAGGGCAGTGCTTAAAGCCCTCGCCACCAAGGATTACATGCTCATCAGAGGAATGCCGGGAACAGGTCACTTTATGATATTTTGTGTTTATTTAGTAAATTTGATAATGTCGGCCTTACTGGGTGGCTTGCCCGTGCTGAGGCCCCATTTTACAATTCAAAATTCAATAAGATGAAGTAATAAATTTTAATAAAATAGGGAATCGGTAATGAAAAAAAAAAAATCGGCATATGTTATGAGTTACGATTTTGTATAACCACTCACGCCAAAGTGCGATTTTTAGCTTTTTCCTCCGATTGCTCGTGATTTTTTGGTGACCATTTTGAATATTTTCCGGCCGACATTAAAAAATCATACCTCCGAATTTTAATATGGAAAAATTGAAAAACAAATCTAGGGAAAATTTGCCTAAAACTGGCAGCAAAGCCATCCAAGGTATTTTAAATGGTGTCATATTGTGGCCAAAAGCGCTCCAGTGGATAATGATGTTTCTTTTATAACCACTGGAGTGACCACGCGAAATAAATAAATTGGCCTCGATTGCTCGAGATTTCCAGAAGATCATTTTTTAAATTTTTCGTCAACATTAAAAAAAAAAATCCCTTCGAATTTTAACATGGAGACATAAAAAATTATTATAGTGCTATATAGCCAATGAATCAACCTGTATTTTACCGTTTATCTCGAAGGATTTATAAAAAAAATTAAAGTTTGTAATCGCGCGAAACCTGCGTGTTTTTTACTTTTTTTTTTACTTTGAAACTGCCGTGAGGGGTACTTATTCGAGTCAACATAGAATATTTTCAATATCTGTATGTTTTCTGTGGTATACTTGATAATGAAAGGAGCAAATCTATGGAAAATGCACTTAATTTTAACCGTAAACAACTGATCAAAAATTCGGCGGGAAAAAATATTTTTAACATTGTTCTAAAATAGTCTACGAAACTCGGATTTGCGACATCTATGGCCATAATAGATAAAGTATTTCAATAGCTTCGTTTTAAAATAAATGGCTGTCCAAGGAAATGTTAAATAATTACAATAAATTATGAGCTACGATAATAAATGTTTTACAAATGTTAGGAAAATTTGGTCCAAATTTGGACCTCTATCAATCGCAGAAAAATAAAAGTGGTTCATTTTTCAGTGGTTAAAAAATGAAGTTTAGTAGTATTTTAACGTATATTTGGCGTATATTTATTACATAAAACATGTTGAATATTTGGTCTGTGTATTTATATTGTAAATACACTCTCTCAGTAATGCGCATCTTGATTATCTGACAACTATTAACAGGCCATTATTTTTACAAGCTCTATAATTCACCAGTATTCATAAGTTAAATGCAGTCAAGCCTTGTACACCGGCATTATTATTGTAACTCAGGAATTCTTTCTTTCAAAAATAAATAAAGGTGTATATTCTGTATTTGTAGGTAAAACGCAGACATTGGTGGCATTGGTAGAAGTCCTAGTTCGCCTTGGTAAATCCGTTTTGATTACCAGCCAAACGCATTCAGCCGTTGATAATGTGCTAGTCAGGTTTGTACAACTATTAATTTATTTATTTTTGTATTTTACTTGCTGTGTAAAGGCGAATTATTTTTAAAAAAATCATTTGAATGTATATGTTTGTGCATATCGATAGTGGTTCAAACTAATTCGAAATAATTTAGTACAATTTGAATAAACGTACAATTTGATCAAAAACACAATTTTTTCAAACATACAACTTGATCTAACATACAATTTGATCAAACATATACCTTTTGATCAAACATACAATTTGATCAAACATATACAATTTGATCAAATATACAATTAGATTAAACATACAATTTGATCAAACATACAATTTGAAAAAACATTAAACATTAAAAACATCAAATATACAATTTGATCAAACGTACAATTTGACCGAACATTCAATTTGGCCAAATATACAATTTGAATAAACATTCAAATTGAACAAACATAAAATATTATCAAACATAAAATTTGATAAAACATACAATTTGATCAAACATATACAATTTGAAACATCAAATTTGATCAAACATATACAATTTGATCAAAAATTCTATTTCAGCAAACATACAATTTTGATCAAACACACAATTTTACCAACATACAATATGATCTAACATACAATTTGATCAAATATCAAATTTCTTTCCTTTCAATTTAATTTAGGTGGGGCCTAAGAGTCGAAAGGTCTTATGCATTTTTTTACTTAATTTTTCATTAAAATTGGTTATCATACTTCGAGTTTCATTTCTATTCATTGGTTACAATAACATTGAGGTTAATTTATTTATTATCTTGTCCAGGTTATTGTCGAGTGGGGTGTCCATGCTCCGGTTGGGATCATCGAGTCGAGTGCAGCCCCAACTGCTGCCATACTGCGAGGTCACCCTCACCAAGAACTGCCACACTCCCGATGACTTGCACCAGATCTACAGTAAAGCTGTGAGTCAAATATTCATTTATGTTTCTCATTAATTGTTTTTGTGTTTAATTCATAGAACTCCATTTAATTTTAATTTTTATTTTTTGGTCTTGTACACCAAAACCGCTGTAACAAAAATGCATATTAAAATACGTGCAGTGTTAATAACATTATCAAATTTAATTTTTATGTTAAGGAAATAGCCAATGCTGGTAAAATTATCCAGCTCCCCGATGTAAATCCAATAGGAACTGGTTCCAAAAATAGCCGGTTCCTCAGATCCAGTGACAGCTAGTCACCGGGATAAATAAATGACGTCAAATATAATATATAGACACATGGTATAAATCACATTGTGGTATTATATACAATTGCCAGTTACAATAATAATCAGACCATCCATCTCTCTATACCCGGAGAGATTCACGAAAGTACAAATCCAACAGTACTTACGCCTGCCAGCCGATGTTCGATAATTCGGTTCTATTACGAAAGTAGATTTCTAACAAACTCCAAGTACAAAAACGGTTTGGCGTAAGGCGCGGTGTCAGAGTTGTACTCGTAGTCGGATTCTTAAATTTCAACCGTGCAGATGTTAGCGTAAGAAAAACGTCAGATTGTTTTTTTTATTTTCCCAGTCAGTGGTGGGCGTGACTTGCCTGGGTTCCGGCCACTCACTCTTCACCCAGCGTAAATTTGACGTGTGCATAGTGGACGAGAGCACGCAGGTCCTGCAATGCTCTGTGCTGCGGCCGCTATACGCAGCTCACAAGTTTGTGCTAGTTGGGGACCCAGATCAACTTCCCCCCATCGTCAGGAGCAACCGAGCCAAGTGAGTTGATTTAATAAGTTATCTGCACTTTTTATACGCTCCTTTGAAAAATCGGTTTGTATGAAACTGCGAAACCACTTTGATCCCTAGAGCAATTTTTTTATTTTTTATTAATTCATATTTATTTATTCTAGACTTACAATTTGTGATGTCTCACTAGGAAAACCTGTATTGAGAGTAGGCGCTTTAAAACATGAATAGTTTATAATGTAAACAATAACACATATAGTAAAAATAAAATAATAACACAATTTTACATTTAAAGTAACAATACAAACATCATCATATCATTGAAAAAATACATACTTGTAAGTTCGTTTTGCTAATATCTTTGGAGTTGGATCTGTTTTGGCCCGTAATCCAGGACTTGGTGTCAGATTTATATTTAAAATACATTGTGTTTTGTTTAATGTCCAGTGGAAGTGGATTGTATAGTTTTGTTGCAAAGTATCTAAAACTTCTTGGACCAAAAGTTGTTCCCCTTTGGTTCTAGTATCTCGAGCAGTTTGGACATTTTGAAAGGTAGTTCTGTATTTGAAGAGGTATGCTAGTATGTTTTTGGCATAAAGTTACCTAATGTCCAAGACACAGATTATCCTGAAGATTTCATCCGAACTGCTTCTGATCGGTAGTTTTAATATAATCTTTATAATTAGTTTCTGAACTTTAAAAATCGGATCAATGGCAGCAGCATTAGCTCCCCCCCAGGCTGTAATACCATACTCGATTAAAAATTGACATAGCGCATAGTAAATTGTTTTGAGTTTGGGAGACATTTCTCCCAGACGTCAAATATCCGTAGAGTCTTTTTGGGAGATATTTCTCATTTTGTATCACAGTGAGATTTATGATCTAAACATTATTAGAAAGAGATAACACCATGATAATAATAATAATTGGATGATTTGACGATTGCCGTTTTTGTGAGAAATCACCTCAAGGGCGCTGTACAATTTATAATGAATTCTTAGGCTCTATTTAATTTTATTATTTACAAATAGATGCAGAAAACATATTTACCTGGCAGGTCACTTCCGATAAACACACTTTAACCCGTCTGCTTTTTTAGGAATAAATACATCCCAAAACATGTAATCGCGTTATACTTTCATAAGACCAAAAACGTCCCGGCGACCTTACATTTTAAAAGCTATAATCTCTCTCCTGCAAACATATGTATTTTTTCTTTTAACCAGAAAGAGAACAAAATAATGCTTCTTATTGTCTTTGAAATATGAAAGTTATCTTGCATAGATATTTTACTATCTCGATCCAAAATGACAGTTTGACCGGTTTGGCGAGAAACCGAGGCTTCCGGATTGTGAGGTGCGAATATATTGAACCAAGCAGACGGGTTAGTTAGAAAGTTTACGCTTGGAGAAGATACGACTTTGCATGACATTATATTTAATACTGAACATTGCATGGCTGTGCATTTGCTGCCCCAGGGCGTTAGAGAGGGACAGAGAGAGGAGAGAGTTAGAGAGAGAGAGATATATAGAGCGAGGGGGAGAGGGAGAGAGAGGGAGAGAGCGAGGGAGAGAGAGATATAGAGGGAGAGAGAGGGAGATAGAGAGGGAGAGAGAGAGGGAAAGGGAGATGGTGAAAGAGAGAGGGAAGAGAGATGTTGAGAGAGAGAGAGGGAGAGATATAGAGGGAGAGCAAGGGAGAGAGAGATAGAGGGAGAGAGGGTGAGAGGGAAGGAGAGAGAGAAAGGGAGAGTAGGAGAGTGGGAGAGAGAGAGAACGAGAGAGAGAGAGAGATACAGTTTGGCAAATAAGTTTGAAAATAAATTATGGCGCTGCGATCGTTTTCTAGGTTTTAAATGGCAACACCAATATAGCTTATAAAACAATGGATGTATGTTTTAAAAAACACTAAGGCCAAAATGCATATTTCATAGGGTATTGGTATTTTCAAAAATTTCGCACAAAAAACTGGAATTTAATAGAAGTAAAATAAAACTAAACAAGATTTAAGGGGCCACAACTCGAATTTCTACTGATTTCTTACATATCTCCCTTAAACATTTGAATTTTTAAGCTCTTAAAAAAATATATGTTATTTTTGAAGATAATGTCTAGATGCTGCCCAAGCCGAAACGCAAATTATATGAAATTCCCTTGATAGAAAAAAATCGCAAAGTATGCTCCAAAAATTATTAAAAACAAGTCTGTTCCTATTATCTTATAAATTATATTGGTGAAAAAATTCACAATGTTTCTTTAAATGATATTTAAGATGCTCCTCAAGAGATTTTTGCTCTATTTTAAACGAGTCGTGTTTTATTAAACATTTTCGTTATTTTCACATCGATTTTGGCGCTGTAAATGTTAGTGATCTCCTCTAACATTCGTAATTTCGTATCTCTCCATCTTCTTCTTTTCGAGCCCGGTTGCGGAGCCTTAAGTGGGCATTTATTTCGATATAAAAACGTAGGTACTCTACATTTATATGTTACTTTCTCTTTTATTGTATTATAATATATATATAAAAATATAATTATGTTAATGGTACATGTTGTGCCGTATGTTTTTGAAATCGATAAATAAATACATAACACCAAGATGGCTAATAAGACAATGAATGTATGTTTTTAAAAACACTTCGGCTAAAATGCATATTTCATAGCATATTTGTACTTTCAAAAATTTTGCACAAAAAACTGGAATTTAATAGAAGTAAAATAAAACAAAACGAGTTTTAAGTGGGCGTTTATTTCGATATAAAAACGTAGGTACTTTAATTTTTGAGTCTATTAATTCAACACCCGACATTATTGTCTTCGTCCTCATGTGATTCTTCTTCTTCCATATCTTCATCTTTGTCTAAACGTATAATCAGTTCATCGATATCATCATATATAGTGCTGCCTTGTGCATAATATTCTGCCTCAATTTTCTAATCATCAGCACTTATGCTATTACATATTATTATTATTATGCACATTTTCCGTTTTCCTGGTGTTTCAAATTTTCCATCTACCTTTTCCCCTTCCTTGACAATTTGTCTTACCGTTGATTCAGATTTACCTGTGTGTGAAAAACATAATTAAAATTATTATTATAGAAGGTAGTTTAAAAAAACACCCTAGATAATATTCATTTAGAAAGAAAGAAAGATAAAATTAAGAAAAAAGTAACTTTTCTATGAGTTTTAAAGAAGTTGCATTTATTATTATTTTTTTTAATTAATTGAGTTATTCCCTTTTTCTTGTGGCCTTATATGAAATGTCAAATGGAAGTGGCAAATTCGGATTTTTAAGCATAACCTCTTGTAATACTAATGAAATTCATTAAAAAAACTATACTACGTACAAGTAATTTCTGTAGTTCGTTTGTAAACATCTTCCAAATTACATAGGAGCTTCTTCGCGCGATAATTGGCTAGGAAGCGTTGTAAAACGCAGTATATAACTTGTAACCGACGTGTTCACACCCTCGAAATATTTTTCATCAAAGCTCATCGCTTGGCCCGGTCCTCTACAGTTTTGTGATCATTTTTGGGAATCAGGGAAAAATGGCCTGCCCTCACAATACTGGAGTACCGTGCCGCCGGCGACGCTTTGATGGAAAATATTTGTTCTAGTTAGAAATGTCATTTTTCTTATTTACTTATTATTGTCTTATTGGTTTTGAAATATTTAAGTTTTTTATTTTTCATGTACATCTCCCCGGTGCGATCAATAAATAATACTTTGAGAAATCGCTACTGGGGAGATTGTAAACTCATTTCAAATATGTTTGATTCTTGTACTTATTTTTAAATGTTTATATCTTAATTATTATGCACACGGGCCTTGTAGGACAAATGAAATAATCAGTTTTCATTTGAAATCCTACAAGGTCTCGAGTAAAGCCAAGATTTATCTCACAACATATTGGGAAGCAAAAATAAAGTCATTTTTGCCTACCAAAAAACACTTAGAAAATTTCGAAGGTGTAAATTTTATGTTTTTTCAAATATCAAAACCTGCGGGCCTTGTAGGACAATGAAATAATCAGTTTTCATTCTTGATCCTACAAGGCCTCCAGTCAAACTGAGACTTTGCTCTCAAAATACTTAGAGCTAAAATTAGAGCTCAATTTGCCATGTCAAAATTTCGGTCATGACATTTTTACATTTTTACCTTTACAAAATTCTAGGGACCCTGTGAGATGGTGAAATAAACAGATTTCGTTAACTTATCTCACAGGGAACCTAGGAAAAATAATTATAACTTGATAAATCATAAAGTATTTTCTTAAAATCAAAAATTCTTAAAATCACGGTAATTTCACCAAACTAAAATTCTTGTTATAAATCTTGGCTTTATTTATATGTTTTTTCAATTTAATATGTATTTTTGTTATTAATAAAGGCTACAAAATCCGTAAAAGTTGCTAAATTTAGACGAGCACTTTTACGGATTAAGCCGGCAAAATAGATAATAAGCAATTTCTTGCCCTTTATATAGGAAAGGTGCCGGGGCAAAGTTTTCCCCTCCACTTTCCGTGAGCCACCAAATCGATCTGCTGATTTGGTATAAATACGGCGCATTTTTTGATAATAAATCAGTTCAACGTTTTCTTTAAATCTTCGTGTTTTACTCCTTCCTCTGGAAGAAACCTCTCTCCGACCTGCCTCCTGCTGAAGCTCTGCCTGAACAACAAGTCTGGTGCCTACCTCCTCAAGACTAGCCGGCCCAACTACTGGACACCGCAAGGCGCCAGGCTCAGGCAGAGAACAAGGACATCCAGGGCTACCATTCACCAGCTCTGGGTGCAGGGAGGCAGATCCAGGGTTACCACCCTCCGGTACAGCAGGGCTGTCACCTTCAAGGAAGGCCAGCCAGTACTGAATTTCAAACGATATTACAATAGTCGACATCCACGTGCACAGCCACCGGTGCCCTTTTCTACAGTCTTGTAGCACACGTCTGTTACATAACTTCTCTTGCACCACACGTATTGGTTTGTTCATTTTTATTCAATTCAAACAATGAAAAAAATAATTATCAAATAAGCGATCTTCAGTGTGTTTTACACGATTCAAGACAGTAAATCGGATGATAGCCAACAGCTATACAAAACGTCATTGACAAAGCGAGTAATTCGGTGTTGCCACAGTAATGAAAAAATTTTGTTCCAATTTAATAAATTTCTAGACTTAATTGCCAAACTATAACCCTGGCAGTTTAGTAGTTAAAATAGTTAGCTCTATATTAATATTCCAATACGTAGTTAGCTCCACGATAAGGTGCTTGTCTTATGGAAAGTGTTGCTCTTGTGACAAAAATAAAATTAATGTATGTTTTATTCCAAACTAATAATTAAAAAATACACATCTAACCCACTTTTCTCAGGTCTCACGGATTGGACGAAAGTCTGTTCAAGCGTTTGGACAATGCGGAGTCTACATTCTCCCTCTGTCTGCAGTACCGAATGAACCGACCAATCATGGAGCTCGCTAATGAACTCTCTTATGAGGGGAAGCTGCAGGCCGCAAATTCAAACGTGGAACAAGCCACCATTAAAATAAATAAAGGGGTTAGTAAATACAAATAAAGTTCTTTTTTTTTAAAGTACTTACAATAATCACCATTCATCTGATAAATTCGCCAAATGGCAACACAGCCAAAGATGTCTACACTTAACTTGACTCACTTAACGTTTATCTTGACTCACTTAATCTTGACTCACTCACTTTACTTTTATCTTGACTCACATAACTTTGCAGGCAGTCAAAACAGGAATATACAAACTAACCAACTGTTTTGTTTTTTAAACGACTTCGAAAAGGAGGAGGTTATTAATGTATGTATGTAATTGTTTTCTTATATCGACATAATCTATATTAGTGACTCCACCAACTGCACAATTAACCCCTCAGGCCTCGACCATTGGGAGAGTTAAAATATTTCCCCTATGCAATAAAATCCAAATAAACATAATATTTTTGAACATGTCCAAAAACTAAAAACTGTTTTTGAAAGGTGATAAAACACGCATTCAAATTTTATAAATTGAAATAAACATATCGCCTATCCCATAGAAAAGTGTCGTAAGTCAAAATTTTCTCTTTTACGTTTTATCTCTGAAAATAATGTGATTGTGTTTATCTACATATGCCCTAGGAAAACCGTGTTTAAAATTAGATCACTCCGTCTCCGCAAGATGTCGCTAGTATCTCTTTTCGATGGAACTGCTTGTTCATCATTCATTCATTTGTTTTCCTTCTCCTGTAAAAATTATTTTTTTGACACTTTTCTACGGCATGTGCAAAATAATTTTGTAAGCATAAAAATTTTGCACACAAACATAAAAAACGAGTGTGCTGTAGACCACACGACTGAAGTAAAACTTCACTAACTTATAAAAGAACATATGACATTGGGGTGACATATGACCATGGGGTGACCTACGACCGTAGGGTGACCTATGACCTTGGGGTGACCTATGACCTTGGGGTGACCTATGACCTTGGGGTGACCTATGGCATGGTTATTCAATAAATGACTCCTTGTGCTTGCACCTCTCTCTCTTGCCCCTACATTAATATACTAAACGTAACTCTCTTTCTTTCTATCTTCACTAACTTATATCTCCCTCTCAACTTCC
Organism: Limnephilus lunatus; assembly: GCA_917563855.2. Lineage (NCBI taxonomy): Eukaryota > Metazoa > Arthropoda > Insecta > Trichoptera > Limnephilidae > Limnephilus > Limnephilus lunatus. The sequence goes on along the minus strand of OU830600.1, from coordinate 27,924,149 downwards.
GTTCGCCTCGCCCGATCATACTTTTCGTAACGCTCTCTTAATGCATTCACCAGCTTGCTCCCCAAGTCAAGCGTGCGTGAAGAAGTTTTACTTCAAAAAGTTTTAAAATGTCTCTCCCTACCTTTTTCAAACTGAAATTACTAATAATGAAAAAAAAATAAAAACACACACATACATTATTAGACAAATGTATAAGGCTGAGTATACATGCATGTAACAAAACATTTATGTAACAAAACGTGAAACGAACCACGAATTATGTTTACTGTTGCTTCATCCTTTTCCACGTCGTCGATGGTGTATAACGTCATATAATTGATTTATTAGCATATCTCTTTTTTTTTTTTTTTAATTTTCTTTATTCATTAAATACAAAAATTGAGGTAACATTAGTGGATTTTTCGACCACCATGCTAGGCTGGTGCCCGTGTTATGGTGGTCGATTTAACATAATTAAGTGCAATAACAATCAGACGTTCGTGTAATATAATGTAACATAATTATAAAAAAATAAATATAAATATAAAAACTCCGTCAAAAGTGCATTAGAAATGTATTAAATGAGTACAAAACTGCATAAATATATTGACATATATTTTGTACTACTTCCCTCTTGTTATAATAATGTAATTGCAAGATTAGTATTTAATTTCTAGACACAATATAATGGTATGATGCGAAAATCTATAATTGGTTTCTCGTTTTGGTAAATCATACATGTATAAATTAATCCAATTGTAAAGTGTTGATTTCTCTAAAATAAATAATAACTAAAGGAGTTTTAATTTTTAGTAATTTTTGTACAAATAAATTCCTGTATTCATCCTATTTATACTGCAGTGAATTCTTATTTTAACAATTTTTATCTCAGCAGAATACAAGTAAGGCAGTAGAGTGAGTAGAGTACATTGAACATATCAGTTGTGCCAAACAATTTAAAGTCATGAGTGAAAAAGAAAATTGTAAAAAGAATTCAATAGAAAAAAAATTAAAGTTTTATTTTACGGCTATTTAAATGTTTTAATCTATATTCTTTGAAAAAAATCTTTAAAGAAACTTCGCCCCTTTCCGGATATCCATTGTTGGACACCGCATGCAAAATGAGTAATTGTATCAGATCTTTTGATGTTGTTATTTAATGCGTTGAATATTTTAGGTGCGATGTATGAGTATTGTCTCTGTGAAAATGTGGTTTTTGTTTTAGGTATTTTGCATTTTCCATGTGTTGAGTAGCGTGTGTGTATATCTTTTTGTGTGGAGTTTATGAGACCATTTTTCCATATATATATGAGAGCTATTTTCATATACAGTTGACGAATGTCTAGTACTGCGAGCTTCTTGAAAAGTGGCTCTGATGGATGAGAGGGGGGACATTTGAAGATGATCCTTAGCAAAAGTTTTTGAACGGTTACTAGAGGGTAGAGAATGGATGCTGCACAACCTCCCCATCCTATAATGCCGTATGTTAATATAGATTGGAATAGAGCAAAATACACACTTCTCAGAGTTTTTGCATCAAGAATTGATCGTAGAGAGTAAAAAATATGACATAACTTACGGAGTCTTTGTGTTATGGAGCTAATTTGGGCCTCCCACCGTAATTGGTAAAATTAGATTAGACTCTGATTAAATAGTTGAAACTTTTCCCATACAAAAAGGCAAGGTTTTTTTATGACCAACTCCAAGTAGTTGAAACTGCAAATAAAACAATTTGGGAGGCGGGTATATACTCCCCGGGAACCATTTATTGGATAACCAACACCTCTGCCATAGGTCACCCCAAGTGGTTCGCTATGTTTGGTGACTTAGCAGGGGTGCCCGGGTTCATAGGGAGAGGTTTATCCAGGTCATGGCGGCTGACGTGTGGTGGGCAGGATCGAGAGAGACTGGTTGAGGGAGGACTTTCATCCTCTCCTGCCGGAATCTCTCGACCCGTCGCCTTTCACCACAGAGGGAGGGATGGATTCATACGTTCATATCCTTTCCTTCCCAGAACTTTTCTTCTCTAAAAAGACCCTCCACACAGCATCCCCAAAGATGTCATAGGCAGAGGGGAATTATTTTTTTCAGGGCCTCTTGTGTGCTAATGTAAAAAAGGGGTAAAAAATGTGCGCTTTTTAAATTTATCTAATTACATACAATTTTATTCCAGGTTCCTAACTACACAGAACCAATTGAAACTTGGCTGACGTTTTGCGTGTCGCCAGCGTTGGGCGACTCGGTTATTTTCCTGGATACTGGCAACACTCTGGATCTCTGCGCTAAATACACCAAAAATCTCACCGCCGCCAACGGCGAGGATAAGCAACTTCTTCGTCAAAAGGATAAATGCTCCAATATCTACGAGGCGGCCTTAGTGAAAACTATCGTCAACAGTTTACTCGCAGTTAGTATAGTTTTATTTAAAGTTATTTCCAAATTTTTTTTTTAAATGTTCAACTAGCTTTTACCCGCGGCTTCGCTCGCATGGTATTAGGGGGAAATATATATATATATATATATATATATATAAAAATCAAAATATGCTTGCTTCTGAGTTCCCGGCATGCAATGCTATGCCACTTAATAAAGAAATTGTTTTTCCCTGTGTGCCCTTTCCCATTCGTCACATTCCCTTTCCCCGCCTTCCTTTCCTCTCTGGCAACCCATACCCCTCAAGCGTTCCCACTCCGCCTTCCCTCTCCTGCTTCCCCCGCCCCGCGAACCCCCCTCTCAAGTTCCCCTCCCCCCTCCCGCATTCCATACATTCAGTCCCTGTACATCCAGTTTTCAAACGGCTCGCGAGTCACCTATTGCAATTTTTTAATAGAAATTTCATAATGTCAGATCTCACCAGTATATATATATATAGAAACTTTCGTGGACGTGCTCAAAACAACTCACCAAAGTTTCATCGCAAGCGGATGAACGGTTAGCAATGCATAATTTCATTATGACAGAACTCACTATTGTATATAGCATAGATTCTCAACCTTTTTTTGCCCACCGCCCACTTTGACAATATTTTTTTTTCTAGCGCCCCCCCCAACTGCTTTTACATACCATCTCGGGGGGGGGGGGGGGGGGGTGGAAGGAGGGGTAGGCGATGGGTTTCTCTGGGTTTCCTGAAAGTCCATTTATATTTTTTACATACTAGCTACCTAGTATGTAAAAACTAGTATGTAAAAAATAGTCGCGAATCTGAAACAGCTATTGTCACGATTATATTTAAACGTGTAATTACACTGTAATATTACGTAATTGTAAGAAAGGCTATGACTCCTATCCTATTTCTGAGAAGAAGATTGTTTCAATGAGAACAATTAAAACGCATACTTAATTATATAGGGAAGTACTTTTATTAACATTGAAAAGATATTGAATTTATAAGTTGTCTAATGAGATGGTTGAATTTGATGCGTTTTAAGAAGTTTGTTTAAATTAGGCTCGATTTTACTTAAAAACAAACGTAAGTCGCCGCGTTCAGTAATATGGAGCCTATTTTTCTTTTTGGTTACCAACGTTGCTACAGCACTAAATCCACGTTCAGCTAAATAGGATGATGGGAATGCTATTAAAAATCGTTGAACTATCGACCATAATCCTTGGTATAGTTGCGAAATCGGCTTCTGCAGCCAAAACTCTTCGTAGCTATTCTTAAATTTAATTTTTAATTCCTCATTTGTTATCAGTTCTATTAGTTCTTCTTCTTACTGGGATGATCCAACTGCGTTGACATTTGAAAAAGGATCCAAATCTCAGTGTGGTATATCCATGTTTAAAATATCATGGAATCGTTCCTCGAAATCACTGTGGAGGTTTTCCAAGTGTTGACAGTAAACAAGCAAGTCGTCGTTCTTGAATGATACTGCTGATAAATTTGGGAAGTTATTAAATTCCCGTCTGCCGATATTTCTTTTGTATAATAGCAGTTTGGATACAAAAACTGCAACATAATTTTTTGTTAATTAAATGAAGACAATATTAGCGAAACTCAATTAAAATCTGAAGACAGAAAAATCAGAAAAAGATATTGGTTCCACTGGGACTCGAACCCAGATACCTTAGCATTCATGGCCAACTGCTCTACCGATTGAGCTATGGAACCCATTTCCAATTCGATCACTTTTAACTGTATCATACTTCGACTAAGAACTACCAACACTATCTTCATTTTCTTAACGCACATATTATTGGCACATATCTCTTTCTGATTTTTCTGTCTTCAGATTTTGATTGGGTTTCGCTAATATTGTCTTCATTTATTTAAATATTATAATTTGAGTTTTTACTCATAAAGTTAAAAATAAAAATAAAATATTCATCCTAGACTTGCAGAAAAAGTCAATAGATGTCGCGTATTAAAAATAAAATGGATAAATATTTATCCAGATACTATCTAGATAGCATTTAGTTCGGGTTGAATCTTGCAATCATATAGCAATAATAGCAGCCAATAATATGTGCGTTAGGAAAATGAAGAGAGTGTTGGTAGTTCTTAGTCGAAGTATGATACAGTTAAAAGTGATCGAATTGGAAATGGTTTCCATAGCTCAATCGGTAGAGCAGTTGGCCATGAATGCTAAGGTATCTGGGTTCGAGTCCCAGTGGAACCAATATCTTTTTCTGATTTTTCTGTCTTCAGATTTTGATTGAGTTTCGCTAATATTGTCTTCATTTAATTAAATATTATAATTTGAGTTTTTACTCATAAAGTTAAAAATAAAAATAAGATAAAAAATAATTTTTTGTCTTAATCAAATTTAAGTCGTCGCCTTGAAGTTGGAGATTGACATCATTTAACAATTTATACAGGCCTGTCAAGTACGCAATATCGTTCTTCGATGAGGTGGGGTTGTCGCGCAATTCTGTGTCTTTGTTTCCTAGGAACTCTATCACAGACTCAAACAAATTGTAAAATCGAGTCAAACGAGAATCTTTTGAAAAGCAAGCGCACCTCTGTGTTAAACAGCAATCGGTTGAAATCTTCATCATTGGCAATGCAAAGCTGACTAAATAATCTGTCATTCAATGAGTTACTTCTGATTTTATTAACTGCCCTGATAACATATTTCAGTGATGTATGGAGGCGTTCACTCAGATTTTTCGTAACCAAATGCTGGCGATGAATTACGCAATGCACAGCAAGCAAGTCATGAACTTTATTTTTTAAGCACGCTATGAAGCCTTTGTGACGCCCTGTCATAGCTGGGGCGCCCTGTAGCAGCTAACAAAATATTATTAAAAGTAATTTTCTTTTCGTCACAAAACTTTTACAGTGTATTAAATATGGTTTCTCCTTTTGTATCTGTTTCCAAATTTGTAACAAACAATAGTTCTTGACATATTTTCTCATCTTTGATGAACCTCACGTATGACAATAAAAAGGCTTCATTGGTTGGTAAAGTGGACTCATCCAGCTGAATTGAAAATCGACAAGACTGCAGATGATTGCACAATGATTCTTCAATGTTTTCATCCATTTCATCAATTCGTCTTTGCACAGAACTATTGCTCAAAAGAATTTTTCAGATAATATCTACAGCTGGTTCATGGAGCACAGTGGTTATTACTTATTTTACTGCTGGTAAAATTAAATCGTCCCCAATAGTACGTGGTTTGCCTGTTTTAGCAATCAACAATGAGATATTGTACGAAGCTCGAAGTCCATCATCGTCATGCTTAGAACCTGTTGAAAATTATTAGTTGAATTTTGTACTTCTTTTTCATGTCTTGAAAATGGGTCACATCTTTGTCTTTCTTGTCCGGCTGGATTTTATTAAAATGATCTTGAAGCATAGACATATGAATATTCATATGTCTATGTCTTGAAGCCTAGAAGGCTTCATCGCTTCATTTTAAAATGTTTTTCGACAAATAAGGCACATTGGCGATGATGATTTGTGGGATTTTTGATAAATCCGTATTTAATATAATCCACACCATATTGCCGTATCTTCTTTTTTACTTCCGACATTAGTTTTTAATAACAAAAATTATCCAACATTAAAGTTCACTTTGCTTTATTATGTGATTAGAGTGTTTTGTTTGTCTTTTTAGACCATATTTTTTTACTTGCCAACGCCCCCCTGTGCCATCTCAACGCCCCCCAATTGTTTCTGGATCTTCTACCGCCCCCCTGAAGGTCTCAAACGCCCCCAAGGGGGCGTTATCGCCCACGTTGAGAACCTATGGTATATAGAAACCATGGCGGACATGCACACATCAAATCACCAAAGTTTAATCGCAATAGAGAAGTCCAGTCCAATTTTTTTTTTTTTATGAATAATGACCTTCTAACTTAAATAACTGGATTTTTTTTTAGATTTAGCTTTAATAGTGTGATGACCGTGGCCGGTTATCCCATATGTTTCTGGACTCCTTTCTATGAATCCAGATTCCTCTGTAGAGGATGATCTCTGTACAGGGTTGTATGACAATAATAAGTCGTAGGTAGTCTCGTGATGTTTATTCCCGAGATAAGGTACAATGGTAATTCTTAGGAAGTCTGATGGTAAGAGGACGAATGGACAACAATCACACCCTTTTATACGTTCCTCATGTTGTCTCACTCATACACGCATGTCTCTTTCATACCGCAAGACATACGTTCACCACATCCCTCCACACTTAAATCTGAAGACAGTTACACAACATGATTTATGATAATAATAATTACAATACATACAAATATTCATTATTTACAGTAAGTAATTCATTTTCATGTTGAGTCGAGAGCTGAGTCCTGTCTTCATTGACTCATCTGTGTGTCCGTGGTCGTAATCGGTCCTTCCAATTTCCCGACGTGGAAGCCACCGGATCACTGGAGCTGGAAGTAAAAGGAGAATCACCCATTAGATTGTCATCCGGCACAAAGCTGGAGACATCGTAATCATCATACGACAGTCTCTTCATCTCAGACGCGATATAAGGATTGCTGGTATTCTTTTCCCATGATACACACAATTTAGACAACTTATCAAAATGCCTTTTCCAATACATAAGTTTTTCATTTAAATTAACCTCAATTAAATACAATTTTTTTCCTAATTGTTTATGTATTTTCCCTTGTACCCATTTATCTTTGTTTTGGTCTCTAAAATCTCTAACCATTACTTTTTGATTAATTGAAAAAACTACTGATTCTTTATTATTTCTCTTATAATAATATTTCTGATTTTCCTGACATTTAGACATTTTAATTTTAGTTTCTTTATTAATTTTATTATCCTTATCTCTCCCCCCTCTCGGTACAAAAATGTTTAAGTTAGACCTTAGTTTCCTTCCAAACTTACTATAACTTACCGGAACTAAAATATCTTCCGATTGCAAACGGCCTAATTCCGTTTCAACCTTTGCTTTTAAAGCAAAAGGTATTTTTCTCGGATTGCAGAATTTTGGTTCGGCGTTCTCTTTTAATTTCAAATGCACTTTATTTTTATTAAATTTACCCAGTTTCTCCGAAAAAACCTCCGGGAATTTTCGAATTAATTTGTTCAATTCACTTCTATCATTCTCAACTACATTGTGAGAAAAAATATCACTACCCTCCTGGGTTGAAGTGGATTGTAACCCCGTAAATCCAATATTAAACTTTTTTATAAAGTCACGCCCTAGAACATTTGTTGTTCCATTTTTTACAACGCAAAATTCTAACAATTCCCTATAACCGTTATAATCAACTGTTAATAAAATATAACCCAATAAATTCGAATTACAGTTAGCGTAACCCGTTAAGGTTAAATCCTTTGGTTTTAAATCCAACTGTTTGAAGTATTTAACATAATCTCTGTCTGTTAAAATCGAAATTGCAGCTCCTGTATCAAGTAAACCAATTAACTTGATATTATTAACTAAGATTTTGCACAATATTGGCTCAGAGTACACTGTGTTTAACCATAACTTTTTTTTATTTCCCTGCGCGTTCACAAACACAGAAGAAATAACTTTTTTATTATCACTGCGACAAATTTTACTTATGTGACCATTGCGATCGCATTTATAACATGTCATGTCTTTAAATTTACAAATTACCGATTCGTGATATTTTCCACAATGTTTACATCTTAACGCGCGGTCTATTGACTTCGGTCTGGACAATGTAACATTTTTATCTGTAGGCCTGAAAAAATGTTTCTCCGTCGGTAACAATTCGTTCCGATTATTATTTTTAGCAACTTGATTTACACTTTCCGATTTAATTTGCTCATTAATTACATGAAACGAATCCATCGCAATAGCACAATCTAAAACTTTTTTTAAAGAAAAGTTTTCAGCCTCGACAAATAATTTTTATTTTTTTTTTTTTTTTTTTTTTTTCCAACAAAAACACAAATTACATAAATATATAATTTAGACAATTTATCGGTAGTCCCGCGAAGCTGCCACATGGCTGCTTGTCTGCAGGTTCTACCTTAATATACACTCGTTTATATTAGAAGTTAAATATATATATGTATAATATCAAAAATCGTAATGGAAAATGCAAATAATGACATCCTAATCCTAAAAAAACTGATGCGATACAAATCTAATTACAACCTTACAAAAAATGCAGAAAAAAAAAACTTTATATTCTCAATGAATATGTTTAGAACTTACTCTAACATTGATAGAATTTACTCTAATTTAAACATAAACATAACAAAAAATGTGACAAAGATGTCTGTAATAATTCATGTACCATATTAAATCATTCGACAAAAAAAAATGAACCTCGGTGTAATTGAAGATCAACATATGAAGAACAGTCACATATGCGCTTTAGGAAATATATCTATATATTTATCAGATTAAGAAATTTACTCAAATTAAGTAATCTAAAAAATAAATAAAGACTATTTCGCACTGGTCCAATCCTTAATTCAGTAGGAAATCAGTGGATGGGGAGGCGCATATGAAGAAAAATGTTAATGTGAAGGTGGTTGAAAGATAGTAATAACAAAAAAAAAAAAAAAACAATAAAAAAGAACCAACATTCTCTCCAGCATCATTGTTCAGAATTTTGAAGTACCTTCCAAAAATTTAAGACCTCTGTAAAAAGATTAATTATTACAAATATTTAAAGAAAATGTAATAAATAATAAAAATAAAAATGTTTAAACTTAACTCATCATTTAGGCATAACATAACAACCGATTTTCTAAACAACAAATTTCAATATTTTTGATGCCAAAAATACACAATAATTTTATTTACAAAGGAATACAATATTTTAATAGTCTTCCCGAAGAATCAAAATAAAATAACAGTTTTGGTATCATTCAAGAAAAAGTCAAAATATTTTTAAAAAGTTAACTGCCATAACATCACCAATCATTCTTTTTTTTTTGTTTATTCTGTTTTATTTTACAGATACATAGATTTTTCATTGATAAGCCACTTTTTTACAATTTTCATGGTTAAATTTTCATTTTCCTCAAAAACAAAATTATTTTTGAGCTTATTAAAAATCACTGGTACACAGTACTCCAGCGTCCGACTTCCATACTTATTGGATATTTTAGGTATTTTCAGGCCTTTTTTTTCTGTGAAACGTGTGCTGTGACTATGTACCAGTGGTCTTTTATAAGTACTATCTCCCCAGTTATCCTTAATAGTAAGGAACCAGAATATACCTTTTATTGAGAGCAGGCCCTCAGCACAATATAAGAGTTGCACATTGTGTCTTTGTCTATATATAGTTGGTGGTACAATTTGTTTTATGATAGAGGTTTGCAAATTTTGTATATACTTAATATAAGTCATGCGACCCATACGACTGATACTTTAATACGACCCATTTGAAGACCGGTGACAAAAACATCTTTTAAATTATGTTCTAGTCTGTCTTCGAATTTGCAAAATCTAACTAGCTTCCGTAATCGCGCTATAAAATCATTCACGGATTCTGTAACTTTTTGTTTCGTAGCAAAAAAAACTTCGCGTTCCTTGAACACATTCCTTTTTATACCTACATGATTCTCTAATAATAACAATAAATTTTCGACCGTAATATCCGTAATTTTTTTTGGAAAACACAAATCAATCAATAAATCTATTGTCTCTGTGTGCAAATGAGATATTAAAACAGCTCTCTTTTTCTCAACCGAATTAATTTTGTCATCATTGACTAGGATGAACTGCTCTTACTGAAGAACGAATGTCTCCAGCTTGTCCCTCAAATGACAAAACCTGGGCAGTTCTCCTCCTTCCATTTCCACACAGATGCAATCAATAAAAGCAGAAAAAATTACAAACAGCACTCAACTCACGACTCTGATGACTGGATGCTGCCCGATCTCGCCCTTCCGCGAACCGTCTCTCGCTCCTGAACCCTGGTCTTCCTTCTAATGCGCCTTCCGTGAGGTCTGCACCAGGTTCCAGCTCTTCTCTTGAAGATCCGGAACTGTTGTATCCACGCCTTACGTGATACTCCTCCAGGTTCTCGGCACTGAATAGCCTTATCCAGCGCCTTGATGTTCCTAGGATGCTTCTTCTGCTGCTCTTCTTCTTCCTTGCTCCGCAATTATGTGGAGTCCACTGTAACCTTTATCTCGGTCCTGATAATAGCCAATGTAATGGCTGTCCTGTTTCGGCTGCCAATGTGATGGCTGTCCTATTTAGGCTGCGCCAATGTGATGACCGTGGCCGGTTATCCCATATGTTTCTGGACTCCTTTCTATGAATCCAGATTCCTCTGTAGAGGATGATCTCTGTACAGGGTTGTATGACAATAATAAGTCGTAGGTAGTCTCGTGATGTTTATTCCCGAGATAAGGTACAATGGTAATTCTTAGGAAGTCTGATGGTAAGAGGACGAATGGACAACAATCACACCCTTTTATACGTTCCTCATGTTGTCTCACTCATACACGCATGTCTCTTTCATACCGCAAAACATACGTTCACCACAAATAGTTAAATTAATTGTCAAAGTTTTAATTTTTCAAGGTCTCCCGAAAACCACCATATCTATGATGGGTCATGTGACGTCATCTACTAAATAACGATACACGTATTTTATGATTTTTGGTCACCATGAACCTTTTTGGAATACCAAATTGACGGCGTGTTTTAACGAGAATATTAAAAATGCGCTTTTTAATATTTTTTTAAAAACTGTACGTTTAAAATATTATTAAAAAAGACTTATATATTCAGAATCAACGTTTATTGGTCTATATCAGTGATTCTCAACGGGGGCGCCAGTGCCCCCCTGGGGGCGTTTTGGAGGTCTAGGGGGGGAGTTTTTAAATATTTAGCATTTAGGAGGCGCTGCAGAAGTTCGAGTGAGCATTGTGTCAAAATAGAAAATAAGCTCATTCATGAGCTACGCACACCGACACATTGACACACTTTCTTAAGGTGCAACAATTTGACAATTTCTTTTAAATAAAAGTGAGGCATAATATTGGAGTTTTACCTACCATTAAAACTCTTATTATGTTGCCTTCCTTATCCAGAATATTCCTTAGTGAGAGATGACATCTCTGTTTCTATCCGATTTCGGTCTCTCTTCTCCTTTTACCTTGAAATATTCAAATTTCGCGCGATTTTTTGTTCCTTGGTGATCGCAAATCACTGCTACCAACAGTTAGGCGCTCGCTAGCGTCTGACGCGACACCATCTTCTTCAATTGTAGTCTCACCAGACAGGGGATGAGGAATATTCTGGATAAGGAAGGCAACATAATAAGAGTTTTAATGGTAGGTAAAACTCCAATATTATGTAGTGCCGTTCCTTATCCAGAATATTCCTTAGTGAGAATTGTCTGCTATCGTCTGGTGGCAGTTGTGCCAAGTTGTACCAGTTATGCCAATTGTGATCATCTTCATAAAGAAGCGCCGGTTGGAGGTCTGCCCTCACAATGATCGCTTCTCCTTCTGTCTCCAGAAATGGAAGACCTTTGGGGGTCTGCCCCCCTCAGGCGAATGATTGGATTAAACAGGTTTGTCAAGGACGACGAAGTCCCCGGCTCCTGAATATTGGATTGCCTTATTTCTTTTTTATAATATTTTTGGAAGGTATTTTCATTCTGCCAATTTCCCTTTTCCAAAATGTCCTCTATTGAACAGTTTTCAAACCACCGAAGTGAAGCCACTGCCGACCTAGTGCTCCCCGCAGAGGCCTCAATACCAGCATCTCTAAGTATTGTCTTGACCCATCCACCGATAATTGTTCTAGAAGCTGCTTTGGCTGGACCTGATGTGGTTATCAATATTAGGTGCCTCTTGTCTCCTGTCCTTTGAGAGAACACACAGCTTCTTAAGCCAAAATACAGGATCGGTGGATTGATTTGATGAGGAGTTTAATCTCCATCCTGATTGTTGATACTTTGCAGAATCTGTCTTTGAACCAAATGCAGGCCATAAAATAATATGATCATCCATATCAATGAAATGTTCCGATGTTAATCTCAAAAGTGTCAGATCATGTACCCTTCGCCCTGAGGCTAACAGGAGTATGACTGCACACCTTCTGGATGCTTCAAATAAGGTTATAGTTTCTGGATTGTTAGTCTGAAGCCAAGAACATATCTGTCTCGGGTCCCATATTGTATCCCGTTGCACTTTAATCGAGCTGTTTACTATTCCCTTCATTACTTGCTTCACCACAAGATGGTTACTTAGTCTATTTTCATTATTTGGATTGCATAAAGTTGAAATAGCCGATTTATGCAAAGCTATAGTGCTAGGAGCTAAATTCAGCGATATTTTGAGATGCGCTAGAAACTTTGCCAACTGGGCTCCCATTGGATCTTTGAAATTAACATGGTTGGATGAACACCATTCACGCCATCTAATCCACGCTGCTTTATAAGAAGCTTGTGTTGAAGTTCGCCAGCTGGATTTTAAAATCTCTCTTTCTCTATCAGACCATCCTTGCAATGCATCATCCCAGCCCCAATTTTCCACACGTGCAGTTCTAGTTGAAGTATTTGCTGGGGATGGGAGCCTGTGGTGGTATCTATCAGTATCTCTTGTAGATTCTTGATCTCCTGAGGTAGGCACAAGGCTCTCTGTTTCAAGTCTGGTAGCCAAAATACTTTCGTCCATTTGGGAGCTACTAGCAGATAAATTCCTGTGGATTTGTTCAGATGAGCAAGCACTCGGGGAATTAGTCTGCTGAAAGCATTGTGAAATAATGCCGCTCTGTCTTTCCTGTCTATGGATACATATTTGTCCACAACATGAGCCGTGTGAGAGGCAAACAGGTCCACAGTGGGTCTGCCCCATTTGTGAAATATCTGTTCTGTTGCAGGAGGTGCCACTCCGGTAGACGGGTTCCTCGGGACAAATGGTCCGCAAGACCGTTGTAAACCGTTGACGTTGACCGTTACCAACTTTCTGATGCGACATTAAAGAAAATTTTCTTACCGACAAAGTGATTGAGACCTTTCAGGTTGAGAATAGGTCTGTTGCTTCCGTCCCCTTTTCGAACCAGGAACATTTGGGAGAGAAAACCGGAGTTGTTGACTGCCGGTTCCAATATATTCAGTTTTTTGAGAATTTCTATTTCTTTTGTCATTGCTGGGGTTGTATTTGTCACAAATCTTTTCAAAGTTAAGGCAGTTGGGCGTAATTTATTTTATTTTATTTATTTATTTATTTAATATAAGAATATTGTACATTGTATATTATTTTTGTATTATTTCAACCGCCATGCTAGGGATGTCCCTGTGTTATGGCGGGTGAAGTTTTCAGATAGTAAATTATACATGTTATGGTTGTAAAGCAAAAATTTAAGTTATACATATTAAATCAAGTTGCAAATATTATATATCTTGGTTTTTAAATGTAATAATAATTATATTCTTTAACAATAATAAGAGTAAAATAATTAATAAAAATTAGGTCGTTAATAAAATTCAATGTGGGTAAAAGTTATAAATTTGTTAGTTTAAAAAATTGTTGTTAAATTATACAATTTAATTGCGAAAGAATAGTAGGAATAATATGTAATAATAATTAGGTCGAATAATAAAATTCAATGTAAGTAAAGGTTACAAAATTATTTGTTAATTTAAAAAATAGTTATAAGTTATACAATTTAATTACGAAAGAATAGTAATAATAATATTAATAATATTAGGTCGATGATAAAATTAAATGTAAGTAAAAGTTACAAAATTATTTGTTAATTTAAAAAATAGTTATAAAGTAATACAATTTTATTACGAAAAAATAGTAATAATAATATGTAATAATAATTAGGTCGATAATAAAATTAAATGTAAGAAAAAATTACAACATTATTTGTTAATTTAAAAAATAGTTATAAGTTATACAATTTAATTGCGAAAGAATAGTAAGAATAATTTGTAATAATAATAAGGTCGATAATAAAATTCAATGTAAGTAAAAGTTACAAAATTGTTAGTTAATTTAAAAAATTGTTATAAGTTATACAATTTAATTGCGAAAGAATAGTTATAATAATATGTAATAATAGTTAGGTCGATAATAAAATTCAATGTAAGTAAAAGTTACAAAATTATTTGTTCATTTAAAAAATAGTTATACAATTTAATTGCGAGAGAATAGTAATAATAATATGTAATAATAATTATGTCGATAATAAAATTCAATGTAAGTAAAAATTACAAAATTATTTGTTAATTTAAAAAAATAGTTATAAGTAATAATAGGGGCTTTGTAAAGAAGGGGATTCTGTATCCCCCTATGATTTTTTGAACAACTTTGGGAGCATTTAGAGCTGCCCATTTGTTTTTGAAATTCAGCAATTGCCCCGCTTGAAACTTTAATGGCCTCCAGTCATGCACCCCTGTAATAGCGTCGGTTAGAGGTCTGCCCTCGCACCGGTCGCTTGTTACTCTCCTTTCCCCCCCTTTTAATACCAGAGGTGGAGGGCTGGGGATACCTTTGGGGGTCTGCCCCCCTCGGGCGAAAGGATTCTCGGGATGGAAAAAATTCTCGAGATGGAATAAAATCTCGGGTCGGAAAGGAATCTCGGGCCCGAAAGTATTGAACGGGCTTTGAAGCCTTTTTAGTATCAGACCCCTCCTTTGGTGGACCGGTAGTGATGACTTGTGAGAAGGGCCTAAAACAATTCTTTACTCCTCCCAATTTCTGCAATTCGCCTTCTCATGGAAGTAGAGCTGTCGGAACTTGGTGAGCGTCGGCGTCGCCTTCGTCTTTTTCGTTTATTGTCACAAACGGATTCATTAGAGGAACAGTCGGAACACAAATTCTTTCGTTTCGTTTTTCGTATTTCGTCACGGTTTACACTCGCGGACGCGGAAATCTCAACCGCTTCGGGAGATACATTATTTTCTGACATTGCGTAATGATTTTCGTAATAATTTTGGAGAAGAAATCTAGTTTCTGGTTTATATCGCAATATTGCAACTAGACGACCGTTCGCGATAGAAATTGAAGCCAATTGAAGAAGATGGACTCGCGTCAGATGCTAGCGAGCGCCTAACTGTTGGTAGCAGTGATTTGCGATCACCAAGGAACAAAAAATCGCGCGAAATTTGAATATTTCAAGGTAAAAGGAGAAGAGAGACCGAAATCGGAAATCTCAATATCAATCTAATAATAATGTGTTTTATTTATTTGTAGTAGGAAATCCATTTCTGCATAAATGGATGAATTTTCAAAATTTCATTTCAAGGGGGGGGGGGGGGGGTTCTGGATAATTTGACTGCGCTAAAGGGGACAATTCTTTCTATACAGTTAAGAAACACTGGTCTATATAAACATATTTTTTTAAAGCCATAATATTTTTTCACTGGAGTTCCTTATTGGATGAATGGTTAAAGCCCGTAATACACGAGCCCGATTTTCAGCCCGTTTCCAATTGGAGACAAAAGTCAACATTTTTCGATTTGCGAGATCGCTATTTTCACCTCTATTTTCATATCTAGGATTTCAATTGTCATCACTGCAAACAACACATGAACCATACTGTTTATTGTGATGCCTACTGAAATCGTAGGTATGAAAATAGAGTTGAAAACAGCGATCGCGTAAAGCAAAAAATGTTGACTTTTGTCTCCAATTGGAAACGGGCTGAAAATCGGGCTCGTGTATTACGCTCATTAGCAATGCATAGGCATCTCATATATATACAAACACATTTTGATTTTTATATATAGGTATAGATAAATTTTATAAGTTACAGTTTTTTTGTGATTTTTTCAAGTACCATACATACTAGGCTAAATAATGTCCGTATTATACCTCTATTTGAAAATTATATCCGTCAGGACCTATTTCATATTTATATGAAAATAATAATTGTAACGTAATTATTTCCTAGGTTACCTACCTTGGTACCTTTTACTAAGTAGAGCATGATGTACTCCTTCTCCGGGTGGTGGCATGAGAAAATACAGTTTCTATTGCATAATGATAATAATAAAAGAGAATTACTCGTGGTAACGGATCAGATTTATTGCTAATTTGATATAATTAACACAAAATGAAATGGGCCTTTAAGGGACCCAGAATCAAAATTCCAACTGAACACATAATAAATGAATGAGCGTACCTGTGGACCATATTTATCGATCATAATCCCTAACAGACTCGAATGTAATAATACTGGCAATCACGAAACGATCGTAGTAAAGCGAGGAGCAGGAGTACGCGGGATCCCTCCAGGACAGCTTCTGGGAAAGAGCCTCGGGGAAGGCTCCAGTGGATGGAGACTCCACACCATCGAGCAGGACTCGTCCGCAGGAACCGGGGGCCACAGGACCTGGCTGCAGGACCAATATGTCAGAAGAGCGACCTGAACACACACTCTGCCAGCCTCGTATAACGCACCTTACATGCGTAGAATATCGGCCCTCAGGGTCCATCCGCCACAAATAGCATATGCTACTTGCATATGAGGTCAATGCCTCTGCCTGAACCGAACCTCTCGGACTCGCCAGCTGCGATCGCATAGATTACCAACATTAAACATGCCCACGGCAGTTTCGCTTCACGTCCACAAAATAGCGAACACACTGCGACGCGGATTACTCTTGATCAAAGTCGTGGCGCGCACAAAGAACCATATTTTGGCTTATGCACTGAATTATTACATAATTCTTTTTTAATTTAAAAAGGTAAAATAACCATACAAGGTTAAATAACACGAGATCCGCACACAAACTGTAATTTAGGTGACGAGTCGGATTAAAAGCCGTCTCCCAGATCGGCCCCAATCCAAAAAGTACCGGCGGAAATAGATCAAGCGAGTTGCCAGCAGATAAAAACAAAAATACGGCGATCACAATAAAAAGTAAACGGACAGGTGAAGTTTACTTAGTCAAGATAATACTTATTCAACCAAAATAAATATTATCGTGACAATATGACATCTTTGATGATGCTGTGTGGAGGTTTTTTTTAAGGAATGGAATAGGATAGGAAGGATAATGGATAGGAAGATCTGGAAATAAAAAGGTATGAGGTGAGGGTAGGAATCAGGGGGTCAGTGTGTCCAGGAGTGACAGAAGTTTGAATTTATCCCTTCCGGGTCGAGAGAGTCCTGCTGGAGAGGTAAAAAGGTCTCCCTTAACCAGTCTACAAATCCGGCCCGCCGCACAGCAGGTGGGCAGAAGATAGATAGACAATCCTTACCCCATGAACCCAGGCATCCTTGCTAAGTCACCAAACGAGGCGAACCATTTGGAGTAACCTACGGCGGATGGAAGAGGTGTTGGTTATCCAATTAATGGTTTCCAGGGCGGTGATACCCATAATCGTCTCCCAAATTGAAAACAAATGGTGAAACGAAGCAAAAGATGCAAGACTGATGTAAGTGTAATGAGTAAGATTAAGAAAGGGATGCTCAGATACTTTGGAAATGTAAAAAGGAGTGGGATTCAAATGTGAGTGATAGAAGAAGTTCTGGACGCTTGAGGAAGACATGATCAAATTTTACCACATACTTATTGGGTCACGTCGAGAGTCAGCATAACAGAAGGGAATGTATGAATGTGAATGAAGCAAGGGGTGTGTGCCACGACAGAGTTGTGTAGTCAATTCGCTCTGCTTACCCCTATAGTGAAATGGCTTTACGGTGAGTTAGTTGTTATTCGACTATAAAAATTGTCCAATAATAATAATTTTTTATAATAATTTTAGGTTGGCATACTTCCTGCCGACATGGGAGTGATAGCTCCGTACCGGGACCAGGTGGCACTGCTGAAGAAGGTCTGCTCCGAGGATCAGCATCTCAAGGAAAACAGCGGCGGAGACCAGCAACCGCTGGAGGTTAATACGGTGGACCAGTTCCAGGGCAGGGACAAGAGCGTCATCATCTACTCCTGCACCAAGAGTCGGAGCAGGGAACAGAATGATATGCAAAGATCTAGAGTAAGATATATCTGTAATATTTTCATAATTATTCACTTTTTAACTTTTAAATATGTATTTCAAATATTTAGGCCTGGCTGTTTGAAACCCCATCATATTGACATTGTCACTTTTGACATTGTCATTTTGACATTGTCACTTTTGACATTGTCACTTTTGACCTTGTCGCTTTTTACCTTGAAATTTTTGACTTTTTGCTATTGACATTATCACCTTTGACATTGTCCCTTTTGAAATTGTCCCTTTTGCACTGTCACTTTTGACATTGTCATTTTTGACTTTGTTGCTATTGACATCACTTTTGACATTGTCCCCTTGACATTGTCTTTTTTGACATTGTCACTTTTGACATAACATAAATATTATATATGTCATAAATATTTTCCACAATATTACAGGAAAATGAAATCCTCGAAGACCATCGCCGTCTCACCGTGGCCATCACAAGATCCAAGCACAAACTCATAATGGTCGGAGATGTGACAACCCTCAACCAGTACACACCGCTCAGAAAACTCATCGATAGTCTCAAAACACCCCTCAAGACACTAAACAAACAACCCCTAGGACACATTCTAAGTGTTGCAAAGCTGCAGAAAGATGGTCAGTTTGATTGGGAAAACATTATACAAGTTTTGAGGTAATAACCATCATGATAGATGGCTGTTTCTTCATGTGCCTTCTGCTGTCCAGCTCTGGATATGGGCCTCTCTCATTTTTTTATTTTTGATTTGCCGATCTTTATCAGCTGTCACCAGTTTTCTTCAAATCGACTTCTTTTTCTCTTTTCCAACCGAGGATGCCATCCGAAGATACTGCGTCATCTGCATATCGTAGTCCTGGATCGATCACGAACCACCAACAATCGATCAAATCACTTTTTCAAAAAGGCTTGGTGAGATAACCATAGATTTATAAATTTTATAGACTGGGCCTCTCGAGTCTCATTTTCGTTACAGAGAAATAGAGATGTTGATGCATAAAGTAGGCTGTCATTGCGGTTCCAATTACTGGAAATCGATATGGAACCGCTTCTTTCTGAAATCTTTAAAAGAAACTAATGAAATAAAAGAAAAACTGGAAATAAGATATGAATCTAATAATATCTATTTTACTTGAAGCAAATACAAATTACTGTTTTTTTTTTATTGAGATTTTGTGTCGAAATTTATGTTGGAATGTAAATTTTTGTTTTATCGAGAATGTGTTTGTGTTTTATTTCCTTAATAAATTTTATTTTTTTAATTTCAACTGTTTTTATTTTTCAATTTAACCTCAAGGAGACGGCCAACTACAATTGTAGTGGAAGAAAAATTCTCCCACAGAACGGCGCACTACAAGTGTAGTTTTGAGCATTTGTCATGTTCATCGCCAAATATTTAGTAAATTTATCAGTAAAACGGCGAAGTTAAAAATTTGTTGCGTAAAGTTGTTTATTTTCTACCACATCCTTATAACAGATTCTCCTTTTTATGTTTAGTTTTTTTTTAAAAGAACTTTTAGTAAGTTGTATCTCTTCTCACATGATTTATTTCTTTCAGCGCACACATACAGTCTTAGTTGTCACTTCGCCGTGTGTGTCGAGTTGCTGGTTGCTCAGCTGTATACTGTTTATTGTTACATTAGGGTGTCCGTTTTATTACTCTTGGAGTGTTTTTGTGCAAATATTTACTTTTATGAAGTGTTTCGTTCGAATTTACTATTATATTGTGCGTAATATTTGTGAATTCAATATTATTTTATTGTTTTGCATATTTGACTGTCTGTTGAAAATACATACTTAGATTAGCTTTTTAATCCGTAAAAATGAATGAAGAAACCATTGAAAACTTTGTGCTGGATTGCGATTCAGATTTTTCGATGAGTGATGATGAAGATTATATACCTGAGTTTGGAGGAATCTTCAGAAAACAACGGAGATGATGAAATTGAAGATTTTGAACACTTGGACGAAGATCCCTTCAATAATATAAGTTTTACAAATTTCTCTACAACATGGGGATGTGGCAATAATTTCCAGCCAGATGTACATACTTTCTATCAGCAATCAGGATTAAGAGATTGTGAACTAAACCAAGAGAGTTGTGAGGCTGATTATTTTGAGCTTTTTTAAAATTCAGATGTCGTGAGCAGTGTTGTAATCGAAACAAACCGATATTTTGATACCGTAAAATCTCAAAAAACATTTGCTCCAAATTCTAAATTGCACAAATGGAAAAATGTTACTGTTGATGAAATGTACGTGTTCATTGCCTTGACAATGCTTATGGCGCGAAGTAAAAAAGGCAAAATTCATCAATATTGGTCGGTAGACAGGTTAATTTCATCACCGATATTTGGAGAAACATTGCCAAGAGATCGATATTTATCTATCCTAGGCATGCTCCATTTTTCAGACAATGAAAAACAACAGAAAGGTGACACTACACATAAGGTTAGAGATTTTGTGGATTTGGTATGCAGTCAATTCAAAAAATATTTTTACCCTTATGAGAATTTGTGCATTGACGAGTCTTTGGTTT
Organism: Limnephilus lunatus; assembly: GCA_917563855.2. NCBI lineage: Eukaryota > Metazoa > Arthropoda > Insecta > Trichoptera > Limnephilidae > Limnephilus > Limnephilus lunatus. The sequence continues at coordinate 27,903,331 of OU830600.1, read as the reverse complement.
TATTCAAAGGCAGATTGTGCATAAAGCAGTATCTTCTGGCGAAAAGGCACAAATTCGGCATAAAACTTTTTGTGATTTGTGACTGTAAAACTGAGTTCGTTTTACAATTTGTTATTTATTGCGGTGCTAAATCTAACATAGAAATACCAAATATGGCAGAAAACATATCCGGGCAACTACTGACTTCTGGGAAAGTGGTTGTTTCTTTACTAGCGGATTATTTACAGAAAGGTCATACAGTTTATACGGACAACTGGTATACGAGTCCCTTTCTATTTACCTATTTGCACAGCAAAAAAACGAATGCCTGCGGTACTGTCAAAAAGACCCGAAAAAATATGCTGCCATTTGGAAACGTGAAAAAAGGAGATGTAGAATGCAAAACATCTGGGTGCCTACTTGCAATCAAATGGCACGACAAGAGGGAAGTACATATGCTGACTACATCGCACAATGCATCAATGAAAGAAACAGGCAAAAACAGCTGGAAAACCAAAGATCCAATAGTTAAACCCAATTGTGTAATTAATTACAATAAGAATATGGGAGGTGTTGATAGATCAGATATGTTAATTACATTCGTGCAAAGTGTTCGCAAAACTATCAAGTGGTACAAAAAAATTGCTTTTCGGACAATTGACGTAATTTTAATAAATGCCCACGCAATGTACAAGTTACAAACAAAAAAAGAAGTGAGCTTAACTGATTTTCGTTTGGAAGTAATTAGGCAACTTATTTCAAAACACCATGTTCCTGCATCAGCAAAAAAGGTAAATCGAGTTGGCGATTATCCACTGAGGCTAACTGCCAGACATTTTCCTTCGGATGTTCCACCATCTTCCAATTCAAAGAGAAAGTCAATTTATCGGGAGTGTCACGTGTGCAAACATTCATCGCTAAATCCTAAACGTCGAGTCCAAACACGTTATTGGAGTTACTGTTGTCAAGTTGCCTTGTGCCCCACTAGTAGAAAAGTTTTAATTATTAAAGTGTCCGTCGCGCCGAACAATCTTGTGGTCACCCTTTCTAATGCAGACAAGTGTACTTGCGTTAGTGTGTGCGCGTCGACCGAATATTTTTTTGTCTTGCACTAAAACAATTATCATAATTACTGTGTATATAAAACTCACCATAAAATTTAATTACTTTATTGCCAAAAGTACATTCTTCATGTGAAAAAAAGATTTTTTACGACATGTTAATAAAAAAACAATCTGTGAGTGTTCCATTCGGGGATTCGGTCATTTGAAGGTAATTTTTTAAATTTACATTACATACATCTAACACATATTAACCAAGTAAAAATAAAATATCGAGTATACAAAACTAATCTTACAACATTTAGGAATACCTTAAAATATAATAAAATGTTGTGAAACCTTCAGGTACAGCTAAATAATATTCCATACCTGGAGCGAGCGTAAAACGTAATTTACGAAAATCCTGCCGTTTCAGGCAGCCAATTCATACAAAATCCGCTCTTCTCCTAAGGGTTAATATGTTTTTAGGTTTGATAATAATACATTTAAGAATAAGTAAATAAAACAAAGATCAACTATTGAACGATTGTTTTCTCTCCTCTTAAAGATTTTTTTTATATGAATACCGCACAAGAGTCCCAACTGCTCCCGTCTGAAGCCAGTGAGACTATGGCATCCCCAATTGGGGTATGTTGTGAGGCTGAAGGTAGTGGGGATGGTAAGGAGATAAGGAAGAGGAAGGTGGGGAAGGTGGCTATTCAGATCTGGTCACCAAACACGGCTAATGCCATTTCAAGCGACGTTTCAATTCTGAATGGTGGTCTTACACCAGGACCAGAACATGCCGCAAATATACTATATATTATTTTAAATTAATAAAATGTGAAATAACACAAATTAATCAAATTAAATTTATTTGCCACCCCGGGATTCGATCCCACAACCTTCGGTGTACGTGTCAAGAGCCTTACCGCTGGACTATGTCGGCCGTCAAAGATGGAGAGGTTTAAGAAGGAACTAAATAAAACATCAAAGAGAAACTATTGAACAATTTATTTAATTTTTATTTTTAACTTTATGAGTAAAATCTCAAATTATAATATTTAATTAAATGAAGACAATATTAGCGAAACTCAATCGAAAATCTGGAGACAGAAAAATCAGAAAAAGATATTGGTTCCACTTTGGCATGCAGCTGGTGGAATAAAAAAAAAGATTAGGAGTGGAAAGGGTTATAAGTGGAGTTCTGAGCACAGCGACAGTGGCGTCAATTGATGCAGTGTTAGTGTCGCTGTTACAAAGTGACGGTGTTATACATGTACTGTTGATTTATAAATTTTACTTGTAATTATTTTTATTATTTTTAATTGATAAACTAAGGTTTTTTAAGACAAGATTTTTATGCATAGCACAAAGGGTAACAATTAATATAAGCAATAATTATCAGCCTGAAACACTCCGACGCCGACATAGCTCAGTGGTAGAGCCAGAAGGACACGGGTTCAAGTCCCGTTGGCGGCATGTATCTTTTCTCGGAAGTTTTTTTCAATGTAGATGAGTGTTTCAGGCTGATAATTATTGCTTATAATAATTGTAATTATTTTTAACAAAAATGGAAGCTTTTGAAGATTTTAATGAGCTTCTTATAACTTTGGTCTGACAACCTACATTTTTGTTTGATATGAGTGCAAAAGAACGTGGCTTTTATAATATTTGAAAATTTTTCACAAGAGATCGATTCGTAATATGTATATGTATTAGTTTTATTAGAGAGAATTTATAGGAGCAAGACCAGACTACCAGGTGGGCGATTACGTAATGATTGGAGTCACCGGCGATAGTGTCATATCTCAAAAGCTGAAAGCACGTCACAGAAGCTATGAGAGTGTCGCGGTGTCATTGATGCAGCGTCACTGACTTATTATTATAATAAGATCTTTAACGTAAAGAACCTGTTAGACAAACTGCTAAAAAGTAGTTTATCGGGACTTTTTGTCTTGTATTTGTAAAGTGTATAAAATAAAAAAATAAAAATTATTACTGTCACCTTACCTTGCAACAAGCTAGTACTTAAATTATCTTCGTATAATAAAAATAATACACCAAAATACTTATTTTTTAAAACCCTGCAAATTTCTGGAAAATGCAGTTTTTTAAAGAAACTTCTAATTTTTAACCCTAGATTATTTGAATACTCCACCTTAGCAAATTCATTGCTAAGGTGGAGTATTTTTCTCGGGCTATCGCCCGGTGTGTTTGTCTTCCCGGTATTCTACCGGAAAATGCTCAAAAAGTGTATTTACAAAAAAAATTGACACATAGTGAAGTTAGGATATTTTTTCCTAGTAAAGTTTTGACAACTGATATAAAAAGTGTTTAACTAACTGAAATTTATGTGTACATTTATGAAACTCGGTGTAGGATTTATCCTTGTGTGTCTGTTTTACCGAAACTCAAACGGAAAATGCTTTAAAAGGGATTATAAAGTGATTTCAAAGTTGTATGTCTTCACTTTGGAGGCCAGTTCAAGTGAATAAAAACAATAACAATAAAAATCAATTGAAACAACTTACATTAAGTGAAGTGCAGATGACTTTAAATGCGAGTTAAACAATAAAAACAGTGTTTTGAATTGCGATACACAAACAGCCCATTGACAGTGTTCGATATTGACATCTTAATATAGGTCATAAATCTCGGATTCACCTACCTGTAAACTGGCGTAGTTGATAGAGCGGTTCGATCGCCCATTTAAGTCAGTTTCTGCGGAGAAGCGTTCGATCCCCGGACAAACAAATTTATAATTTTAATTTTTTATGTTTTTATTTTAAAACATATTTTTGTCGCAGTAAATTTTTTTTTTTTATTATATTTAAATAAAACTTACCATTTTTAAATAATAATTGGAAGATTTTATGTCTTAAAAGAAAATAATAATAATTAAAACTCGTTCGTAATGCATCGGCCGAAAAAACGTCCGCTGGACATAATGATGTCTCCTGATATGGAAGAACATGGAGAAAAGTGCGTTCTTGTTGAGGACTTAGAAGAGGAGGACCACGATACGTCTTCTCATTGCTCGGAAAACAATGAAACAAAATTTCCAAGCGTTTCTGGAGTTGACGTACTTAATGAAGCGCAAGCTCATCTAACAGCCCTTCAAGAAGTCTTGGCCGAGAAGCAGTCTAAGGTGACGAAGGATCAGCAACTGAAGATTTGCAGAAATGTCTCAGAGGTTTTCAGAGCCGTTTCTCAATTGTTGTTGGAGCGCGAGACGATGCGAGCTGATTTGGCGACAGTAACTGCTCAATTAAAAATGGCGGAAATAAAAATACGCCATGAAAAAGAGGAAAAAAGGCACCTGGAGCAAAAAATAATCCAGCTGGAGACTGACCTAGGACCTGTGATGCGAAGAGTCGCCGTGGCAACGGAGGCTAGCTTGTCATTTGCTGACATTGTCCGAAATCAGTCCAATATTGCTCACCAACCCCCACCTATTACCCAATCTGGGCATCGCGTCGGTGCGCCAAGGCCCGCCATCTGTATCTTCCCTACAGATGCAGATGCCACCAAGGATAGCGAGGGAACAAAAAAAATTATCCAAGACATAATTAGACCATCCGAGCTAGGCGTACGCATCACCGGGATTCGCAAAATTAGGAACAAAGGTGTCCTTTTAAACACGGCAACCACAGGTGAGCAAGAAAAATTATTGAACGCACCGTGCTTTGCACTCAACTCAAGCACACTTAAGGCTCGGCTACCTACAAAACGACTCCCGAGGGTAATATTTTTCAATGTACCGCGGGACCTGAAGGACGCTGAATTCTTGAGGATCGCCCTCACGAGTATTCCCAATATACAGGACATCGAGGGAGAAATAAAAACGTGTAAGCTGAGTCACCTGGCCGGCGCTCGAAACGGAACCACCTGTCATCGCGTTTATGAGATGCCCGCTACACTACGAAAACTGCTGGTGGAACAGGAAAAAGTTTTCGTCAACTGGACCGTGTGCCGCGTCAGAGACTTCATTGGACTCACCGTCTGCACTAAGTGCCAAATGATTGGACACTCGTACAAATACTGCAGAGACACTCTCAGATGTGGACACTGTGCCGAAGAGAACCACACCACCGAATCTTGTCCTAATACCGCGGCCAAACCAGTGTGCGCAACGTGCGCTAGATTCGGAAAGCCAGCTGCGCATTCGACTGGAGATAGGGACAACTGCCCTGCCTACAAAGCTGCACTAAAAAAGGACCTTGCTACGATCGACTATGGCGTCCAATAATTATTATTTTGAGGAGGACAATGAGGTTGATTTTTTCAAAACCAGTGATCTTCAAAAATGGTTTGAGGACAAAAAACACAGTGCTGCAACACAAAAGGGTTGCAACAGGGAACAAGTAAATATTGTGCAACTAAACTTAAGGTCCATTTCCAAATACTGGGACACTCTTAACATCTATCTTAATACATGCTGGAAGCATATAGATATTTTGATGTTATGTGAAACAGCAATTACAAATGACCTTACTTGTCTCTACGAAATTCCTGGTTTCAAATCTTATAGCTATTGTCGAATAAAAAAAACAGGAGGCGGGATATTATTATATGTTAGAGATGAAATCACTTTTCTACAAAAATCACTAGAAACAAAATATTTTGAAAGTATATTTGGCATCATAACTTTACCTAGTAATATATCAATGAACATTTTAGCAATATACCGCCCTCCAAATCATAGTAAATCACTGTTTCTGAATGAAATCTCATCCATATTATCAAATGCTATCAACCCCTTGGAAAATATTTTATTTTTTGGAGACATTAATTTAGATTTATTAAACCCTCAAAACCCGGTTATTATGTCATACGAAAACATATTATCTAGCCATTTTTTAATAAAGTGTATCAATGATGTAACAAGGGAAGCATTAGTAGCCGGTAATATTACACGCACATGCATAGATCACATTTTTGTAAGATTCAATAGCAGGCAGAAACAAGCTGACGTACTTTCATCTTGTATTTGTGATTTTACTATAGCGGATCACTTTGCGACAGCTCTCAACATTACATACAGTAGTGCAATTACAAAAACTAAACAACGCAGGGAAAGTATTTCAATATTATCTCAAAAACGAATTGATAAATACATAACTAGTTATAATTGGAAAGCCCTGCTTGCGGAACAAGATTGCGTTGACGTATTGTTTGGCAAGAAAGTGTAGAAATTAATTAATTTGGAACTAAATTTTTTCATTACTATGGTAACACCGAAATACTCGTTTTGTCAATGACATTTTGTATGGCTCTTGGCTTTACTGACTTTAATCATGTAGAACACACTGAAAATCGCTCGTTTAGTGTTTTTTTTTCATTGTTTGCCTGTGCATTGTTTGAATTGAATTAAAATGAACAAACCAATACGTAGTGGTGCAAGAGAAGTTGTAAACTGCGTGTTTCAACGCTGCCTAGCTGAATATCGTGCGAAGAAGCTCCTATCCAATTTGAAAGAAGTTTACAAACGAACTGCAGAAATGAATGGTACGTGGTATAGTTTTTTTTAATAAATTTCATTAGTATTACAAGATAGATGCCAATTTTTGTGCGATTATAACCATTACAATCTGATTTGAGGTTATGTTTAAAAATCCGAATTTGACATTTCCATTTGACAGTTAATATTAGGCCACAAGAAAAATAGAATAAGTAACTCAATTTAAAAAAAAAAAATAATATATGCAACTTCTTTAAACTCATAGAAATGTAACTTGTTCTTAATTTTCTCTTTCTTTCTTTCTAAATGAATATTTACAGGTGTGCTTTTTTAAAACTACCTTCTATAGAATAATCATTTTAATGATGTTTTCCACATACAGGTAAATCTGAAAAGTAAGATAAATCGTCAAGGAAGGGAAAAGGCAGATGGAAAATTTGAAACACCGGGAAAACGGAAAATAGCATAAGTGTTGATGATTAAAAAAAATTGTTGCAAAAACGTGATGAAAATCGAGGCAGATTATTATGCACGAGGAAGTACTCTATATGATGATATAGATGAACTGATAAAACGTTTAGATGAAGATGAAGATATGGAAGAAGAAGAATCATATGAGGACTAAGACAATAATTATTACATGTCGGGTGTTGAATAAATATACTCAGATTTTTAAATACCTATGTACCTACGTTTTTATAACAAAATAAACGCCCACTTAAAACCTGTTTTGTTTTATTTTACTTCTATTAAATAATGTGTTTTTGTGCAAAATTTATGAAAATACAAACACGTTATGAAATATGCATTTTGGCTGAAGGGTTTTTTAAAACATACATTCATTGTCTTATGAGCCATCACGGTGTTGCCATTTAAAACCAAGAAATCGATCGCAGCGCCATCATTTATTTTCTACACTTAATTGTCAAACTGTATATAGTAAATTCAAAAATATGTTTAATGACCTGTACGAAAAAAGTAAAATCAATTTCTATCCAAAACCTAAAAGAAGACCGTTTGCAATAAAATTATGGGTAACGGATGATATTTTAGAAAAAATTAAAATAAGAGACTCCCTATACAGAAGATGGAAAAACTCACCTACCAATAAAACTTACGAAATAAACTACAAATTATCCCGAAATACTGTTTCCAAATTAATCACAAAAAGTAAAACTGCATATTTTAATGAAACATTTAAAAACCATTTCAGCAATTCTAAAAAAACGTGGGATCAAATAAACAAGTTATTGGGACGTAAAACAAAAACAAACTGCGATGAAATTATTTCAAAGTATATGCTAAATAGTAACGGCCAAACAGAGGAAATCGTAGTAAATAGATTCGCTGAGTACTTTTCAAACAGTATCAGCTCGATGTTACACAAATGTGACTACAAAGCGTCTAACATAGCTCCCGTTGAGTTGCCGCATAGCATGTACCTGCCCAGAGCTACGTGTGAAGATATACGCAGGATTGTCGGTCAACTTAATAATTCTAAGTCGCCGGGGATTGACAATATTCGAATGTTCGACATTAAAAAACATATAACTATTCTATGTCCGGTAATTACCCACTTAATTAATAAAATCTTGTCGCAAGCAGTTATACCTGATGAGCTTAAATGTAGCATTATTAGGCCAATATACAAAGGGGGAAAACATTCTGAAATAGAAAATTACAGACCAATCAGTATACTGCCAGCTATTGAAAAAATTCTAGAAAAATACATCTCCGTAAATTTAATAAAATACCTAGAAAGTTTCTCCATTATTGATCCCAACCAATACGGATTTCAAAAAAATAAAAGCACAGAATTGTTACTGCAGGACTTTTCCAATTACGTAAATCAAGAACTCAATAATAAAAAACATGTACTGGTTTTATTCATAGACAATTCTAAAGCGTTTGATACCATTGATCCGAAAAAATTATTACAAATATTGGAGGCGATAGGAATTAGGGGAAAATTACTAGAACTATTCAAAAACTATTTAAACAATCGACAAATTAAAGTTAAACTCTTCCAAACTTACAGCAAAGCTAAATTTATGTCAACAGGAGTCCCGCAGGGGTCAATTCTCGGCCCAACATTATATATAATATTTGTTTCACTTATGAATAAAATTTTCACATTTGTTAAACATTACGTTTATGCTGATGATACGGCGCTAGTCATTTCGCATGAAGAATTATCAATCGCAATAAAACTCATGCAGCACGACTTCTTTTCCTTACAGAAATGGTCTCATGATGCGGGTCTTATAATTAATTCAAAAAAACCAAAATAATGCATATACGATCTCCACATGCCAAATATACCATTACGCCTTTAATTAAGTCGCATACATTTGAGTGTATACACAATTCTTCACAGTCGTGCAAATGCGAAACCATTGAACTTGTTCAAACGTATGTATATTTGGGGATAACAGTAGATACGCATATGAAATGGGATATTCACATAAGCAACATCTGCAAACGCCTGCGAGCTATTGCGGGACGAATTTATAAAATTAAATATTTTATGCCCATAAGTACATTGAAAATAATCTATTTGTCACTAGCGGAATCTACTATCAGATACGGAATAACTTCTTGGGGAAACTCGTGCAAGACAAATATAGATTACATTCAAACAATTCAGAACTCTATGACTAAGCTCTTGGTAAGCAAAAGCATTTATGCACAAAGAAGAAACATAAAATTATTATATGAGTCAATTAGTATATTACCTGTGCGAGGGATATTATGGTTTAAAATTGTATGCCAAAACCTATTGTCGGATTCAAAGTACAAGGAAAAGGTAGAGCATGCATATGGCACTAGATTAATTAAAAATGAGGGGTTGTCCATTCCCAAAATTGTAAATAAATACGGACAACGGACATTCGCTTATCTTGTCCCTACCATATTTAATAAGATGCCAATGAACATAAAAAACGAATCAAATTGCACCACTGATTTAAAAAAAAAACTGAAAAAATGGCTAATAGATCAAGACTTTTTATATTGAATTTTGTTTTCATCTTGTGTATAATATAACTATGAGTAATTTGCCTGTATTATATCTGTCTGTCTTTGTATTTTATGCTTTTGTATTGTAATTACTTAAAAGTTATTCTTCTGTTTCTATTTTCTATATTGTGGTTTCTTTTTATAATTGTTCTTCTGTGTTATATTAATATTGTTAAATCGACCTGCTGACAAACTGCTCTGGCAGTTTAGCGGGTGCTTAAAATGAAGAATAAAAAAAAAAAAAAAAAAAAAAAAAACAGAATTACAGAAACATTAATTATAAACAGAAACATTATTGTAGTTTTCCATTTAATTGTCATTTTCATTTGTTGTAGATAGTTGTAATCTAAACTTAACCTCATAAGTGCCAATATATCCTATTTTTACATATCCTATCGTAACTATTTTTAAGAAAGCATTTCCCAGAATATAACCAGCTATTCTATTAATTTTAATATTTAAAAAAAAAGAAAGACAAACATTCCCGGGTTATGAATAATTCATCAATGTTTGAATATCTCCTACTACCACAACAGTAAGCGGAAAATGTTGCTTGTGTCGTGATGGACGACTGAGCCAGCCAAGGAATCGATCATGCAACGCCCGGGAGGGACCCAAATGCGATGCCAACTCAGCCACTGACTGATTATGGTAGATAAATACTATTTTCTTTATTTTGATGGTAGATAGATACTATTTTTACAAATATATAAACACGTTATCTGGTAAGGCGGTAAAATTTACAAAAACATGATTTTGCAAAAAATAAGTAACTTAAAGAAATTTCATTTCAAATTTCATCAGCTGATAATTTAATGCCGGCACATGAAAAGTTTTTACAGAATTTGAACAATTCATCAAATTTCACGTTCTGTGATCCTTCTATTTTTATATCAGCATGCTTCACAACCAGTCCTTAATAAATTTCAGATTTTGTTAGAATTCAACAAAAGATTTTTTTACGAAATAAATATTTGCCTTTTCGTTTGCGTGCGAGTGTTTATTTCGAAATTAGGAAGAACTTTCGAATACTTTCGATTCTCTCACTATTTTGGAATCGGAACTTCGATTTTACTCAACACTAGTATTACTCTATGTAGTATATGTTCTACGTTGTCTATGAATCCAATCAGAATCAGCACACATATGCACACATCTTTTATTTTTTCTATGTCTATATAAAATTACGTGGCTGACAACTGACAGCTTTAAAAATTATACAAAATGTTTCGTTTACTCTTTGCGTCGGCTATTTTATTATTAGTTCAATATTCTTCCCCTTCAAATGCATATACGATAACCGTAGACGCTCACGCGGAAGAATGTTTCTTTGACAATGTTTCGTCCGGTTCAAAAATGGGTATGTTTATTCATAGGTTAATTCGAATATTGTACTTTTAAAATCGGTTCAGGGAAGTGTTATATGGGTTTTTCTTTATTTAAGGTTTGATTTTCGAAATCGCCGATGGTGGCTTTCTGGATATCGACGTTAAAATAACGGGACCTGATGGAAAAATTATGTACCAGGGTGAAAGAGAGTCCTCCGGAAAGTATACCTTCGCCGCCTATATGGATGGGCGCTACACGTACTGCTTTAGCAATCAGATGTCCACCATGACGCCGAAGGTAAAGTCCACCTTAATATATCTTTAATTCATAATAAACTGCCCAGTTAAAAATTTCACAGTGGCTGGATTATTTATTTTGGGTTTATGTGAAGAAAGGTGTTGTAAATTCATTTGGGAGGCAGACCGCCGCCCCGGGAACAATTTATTGGATAACCAACACGTCTTCCATTGGTCCACCCCAAGTGGTTCACTATGTGTGATGACTTAGCATGGGTGCCCGGATTTATATGTTAAGGTTTGTCTAAATACAATTTGGAATGCGGGTATAGGTACCACCACCCTTGGGAACCAATGTTCATATAACTAACACCTCTGCCGTGGGTCAACCCAATCACTATATGTGGTGACTAAGCAGGGGTACTTGTGTTCGTGGGGTGAGGTTTTTTCTATGTCTTGGCGGCGAATGCTTCTGCCCATCTGCTGCGTGGCGGGCCAGATTGAGAGATACTGGTTGAGGGAGGCCTTTTGACCTCTTTGGCTGGATTCTCTCGACCCATCGCCTTGCACCGCGGTTGGATTCTTACGTACGTCATCCTTGGACACACTGACCCCCAAATTCCTACCCACCCCTTATACCTTTTCCCTTCTCAGAACTTCCTCCTTAAAAAGACCCTCCACATAACATCCCTTAAGATGACAAAGGCCAGAGAGAAATTATTTTCCTCAAGGTCTCCTGAGTCTGAGTCTTACTACATAATTTTTTAATTTTTTTTTTTGATTAAATACTCAATGACACTAGTCTCTAGATCAGTGGTTCCCGACCTTTTTTTGACCAGGGACCACTATTACATTTATTTGTTCTCACAGGGACAACAAGGTGTAGTAATAATGAACTGTCAATCGCGTAATTAAACGCGTCCTTGCAATTACTATCATTTTGCAATTCAATATGTTCCATTTCGGTTTCTTCAGCTACCTCTCTATCATTAATAACCAAAAGGGTTACGAATCAGCTTTTGGATACCTTTCGATTCGGTTTTGTAGTAAATGAATAAATGTTTCGTGGACCACATTTTAGATCTTGCGGAACACCTGTGGTCCACGGACCACCGGTTGGGAACCACTACTCTAGATGATCTCTGTGGCCAAATGGTAAATTCCTTAATTCTGAAACCTTTAGATCAGTGGTCCCCAATCTTTTTGTCGCCGCGGACCGGTAAAAATAAGATAATTTTACCGCGGCCCACTGGGGACACACACATTGAATGTAGTTTTTTTTTTAATAACAAAATATTTTTGCAATATATAAAAATAAAAATTACAATTGTGGTACTTATATAAGTTGTGGTGACAAATAATAGTAGAGAAAACACAAGGTTTGAGGGAAAATGAAGAAAAAATATACAATGACAATGAATAATTATTCCAGAAGTTTCAGATAATTTTTCAATTATCTTTTGGATTCATGGGTATTTTCTATATTTTTAAGGTTCAACGGAAGGTTGAAAGGATGTTTTTCAAAGATAGAGAATTTTTAAAATGCTTAGGGTTTAATATCGGGATTTTAATGTTATTCTGATATCTTGTAGATATATTAGCTTGCAAGTTATTTATATATTTTCTTTAAAAGTTTTGATGTTGAAGTTTTATGCGTTTTGATTTAATAATTTTAATTGAATCATGTTTTAAAAATAAAATACAGTTTTTTTTATTATTTATTAACCAAGATAATATGACAATATATATAAAATACATAAAAAAAGGTATATAACACCTCACTAGTCTGAGCCTGTTCCGAGGTGACAGGACTGTTACCCCTTAAAAATAAATATAAATAGATTTAATATTTTAACTTAATGCTAAATCAATGAGAACCCTGAGCTTGCTTCATTGAAACGAGATGGTAATAGAGAAGTCCAGTCCATTTTTTTTATTTTTTTTTATGAAAAATGACCTTCTAACTTAAATTACTGCATATTTTTTTTTTTTTAGAGTTTTAATAGTTAAAATAATTTTCAAAGTTTTAATTTTTGGAGATCCCTCGAAAACACCCATATCTATGGTGAATTTTGTGACGTCATCTACTAAAATAACGATTCATATATTTTAGATTTTTATGTTGGTTTTCTTGAATCTCACATAGATTTGCGCAGGAGCGCGGCCATCTTGTTTATTATAACGCGTTGATTGGCTAATGGCTTATTTATTGCGGTAAATATTCGGAACAAACGTCAACGGTTAATACGCACTTTTTAAAAAAAAAACCTTTAGATTCTTCTTAATTACCATAAAAGACAACTATTTGCATTGGGGGAGGTTGAAAATGTTACATTTTTAATTTTAGTTACGTAAATTGAAAATTTGCTTTCGTATTTAGACACAACGCTTTAGCATATGCAATTTGTAATGATTATTGTCATTTTATTATGTTGGTATTACTGATACTATATGGAAGGCTACATCATACCGTAACTGACTTCATGGCAATATATTCAAAGGCGCGTAACCGAAAAAACCTATACGCTAGGTTTGTGTAACATGGTTTGTGATTCAAAAGAAAGTGCCCCTTTATAACGCCTACTCACGTCAAGGCAAGAAAAACATCCCAGTTTTCAAGTAGTTTAGCGGCTACACTAGGTTTGTGTAACATGGAATGTAAAATATCAGTAATACCAACATATTAAAATAACAATAATATTGCAAACAGAGTGATTTGACAGTGTTAAAGCAAATTTTCAATTTACCTAACTAAAATTAAAAATGTAACATTTTCAACCTCCCCCAATGCAAATAGTTGTCTTTTGTGGTAATTAAGAAGAATCTAAAAGTTTTATCAAAAAAAAGTGCGTATTAATCGTTGACGTTTGTTCCGAAGAATTACCTTTATTGCAAATGGCGAAATCAAATTCTTTGCAAAACAATGACGTTGATGAATTTAACTTGCAGTTTGCTGTTTTTGATGATAATTTTCGTTTAAATGATTAATTCACTGTGATATTAGTGTAATTCAGCATAAGTACTAATGCTGCCTGTACTTTTTTTTCAGTTTTAGTCCTTAAATAATGTTTTTTTGGTGATTTAGTTTCGTTCGGTTTTTAGGTTACTGACATTACATAATCAAAAGTTACTTCTCTATAATTTTTATGACTTTTCCGCGTGAATTTAATAAAACTTCCATAAAAGTAATATTATTTGATAATGTAAAAGCCTTATGCATGTGTAAATAAATACAAATTCGAGAAATCAACGCATTAATTGCGTAAAACCGAGTCCAAGATGTCGGATTTTTTCGGAATTATTATAATATTTTTTTATCCTTTTTAATTGTATGAACGAGATAAAAAGTGAAGTGACAGTTTTATTCCAAATTCATAAAATAAGAGGACTGTATTTTTTAAATTTTGAATTTTCCTAATTTTTTCGACCATTTAATAGAATATGTTTACAGTCGACTGTTTTTTTTTTAATTTTTTCATTTTGAAACTTAAAATACTGCATTTTTCAAACACAATCGTATATGTCAGATACAAAAATCTAAAAGGCAATTCTATTAACTTTCTATAAAGGTATATGCTTTTACGACATCTTCAAAAATAAGAAATATATAGAACATTCGCTTGTGTCATACCTACATTCCCATATAAATGACGTTTAGCATAAATAAACCAGTCATTACCGTGATTACTATCGTGACGTCACCACAGAGCATTACACAGCATACCAACCTGACGCTGTGTTTTAACGAGAATATTAAAAATGCACTTTTTAATATTTTTTTAAAAACTGTACGTTTAATATTATTAAATAAAAGTTATATATTCAGAATCAGCGTTTATTGGTCTATATGAACATATTTTTTTAAAACCATAATATTTTTCACTGGAGTTCCTTATTGAAGATAGTGACACCCGAAGTGTCTTGCTTATGTCCAGTTTATTTCTCAGTTTTATTTTGGTTGCTGTCACTGCAGAAAACCCCGCTTCACACAGATAGGATGTCGGAAATGGCAATTGGGATTTTAGTGCTGTGGCGGCAATCTCAGGGTATTCCGCCATGATTCTAATCCTGAACACCATCAGAGTTGTTGTCTCGAACATAGATTTAAGGCTGCCTTCATATTCAATGTCCAGCAGTTGATCGCAGTTCTTCTTTCGAAGGCATGCTAGATTCGCGTGGTTTATTGACAAATGGGTCCCGGATCCATTCCTTGCCAGTTCGTGGGTCTTTTGTGGTTATGAAGTAGCATAGCGCTCAAACTCTTTTAAAGGTAAAGACAGGTGATCTTGCACCATCTGGGAAAATGAATGCTATGGCTCAGTCTCGCCTAAAATCCCCGCCAATGTCTGAAACATGTCTAAAATGCCTCTGTTCACGCGCCGTTCGCACAACTCCTTTTCTACTGTGGACTTTCCTACAACAGACAATTAAAGAATTTTCTTACATTCATTAATAACCTTCTGAATCTGAATTTTAAATTTACATAAGAACGAAGATAATAAGAGCTTAAATTTTTTTGGTTTTAAAGCAAGCCCTTGCGCGGCCCAGTATTGCTCCACGGCCCAATACCGGGCCGGGGCCCATAGGTTGGGGACCACTGCTTTAGATAATACATCTCATGCAGGCCAAATACTAGGCTAATATTCCATTTATTATTTATTTATGCTGCTATTAATCTCTTTTCGTGTCCATAGTTTATTCATTTTCATCTTACTAATTTATTCTTCCACCTCTTCTAAAATAAGCATAATTAGGGCATTTACTTTGTTGTGTAGCAGCCTATCATCGCCCGTCATCTTGCAACGGGCGGCGGGCACTAATGTAAGCTACTTGAAAGTAAAGTGAACGCTTTTCGGTGAGTCAAGTTGCAAGTTATTCCCTATTTGACTAAAGTACTCTACCAATGCGAACAAGCCATTAGGAATTTACCGCTCGGTCACAGAGACCATCTTTCTTTTCTATATTTTTTTCTATATCTAGAAAAAAATTATATAGTAAGTGATAAAACACAACACGGTAAAATAACCTAGAAATTAATTAACATGGCATAATAATTGAAGAATTAATCATGGTGATTGGATGTTTCAGGTTGTGATGTTCAACATGGAGATTGGAGAGAGCCCGAACCGGCCCCCAGGAGCGGAAGAGGAGAAGGAGGTCGGCCACACCAAGCTGGAGGACATGATCCGAGAACTCTCCGGAACTCTCACGGGAGTCAAGCACGAACAGGAGTACATGCAGGTAATACCTATCAACAACTGTTTGATCGCAATTTCTAACCCCCTCGGGTCTTGACAAAAATATATCATGCCATCAAATATTTCCGCTTGATATTCAATTTCAAATGGATTAGCTATTTTTTTTTACATGTCTCAAAATGAAATACTGTTTTCGAAAGCAGATGAAAGTCGTTCAGATTTTAATGCAGTCGATTCTACTTAATTGTGACACATCGGGCCCAAATATTTTGTCCAAAATAAGTAAACTTCCCCACCTTCATCTTTCCCATTTCCTTCCCCTCCCCACTGCCTTCAGCCTCACAACATACCCCAATTGGGGATGCCATAGTCTCACTGGTTACAGACGGGAGCAGTATTCATATTTAAAAAAAAAGCACAGTTGAAGGTAGTTAACAATTTGGAAGGCGGTTATGGGTACCTTAAAGTTCTAATAATATCAGGTTAATAAATCACTGGTTAAAGTAAGTCAAATACATCGTTTAACAATTATTCAACAGTTTTCTTGGAGGTGACCAATTTTTTGTCTTTTGTTTCCAGATCCGTGATCGAATCCATCGCTCCATCAACGAGAGCACCAACTCACGCGTGGTGCTGTGGTCCGTATTTGAGGCTACTGTGCTGGTGGCCATGACTCTGGGCCAGGTCTATTACCTGAAGCGGTTCTTCGAGGTCCGAAGAGTCGTTTAATTCATCGCAGTCATCCGTGGGTTGTAAAAATCGTTCGACGCTGTTAATTCTGGAAGTTACTAGTCTCATATCAACGATCGATACAATTTTAATTTATTTATTGATTGAATGTTGGTAAGTTTTTAGATTTTGAAGCACTTGAAACGGCTTTTAGTGACCATATCCAAATAACCACGGACTTCTGAACCTTCTTCTTCCCGTTCTCCTTCCCCTTTCTCCAGTCTCCACATTCCCATAATGGGAAGCTAAAGTTTCACTGGCTGCAGGCAATTGAAATTCTTGTAAAGTGCTGCGTAAATACTATAAAAATGGTATTCAACTTACACTGTTTAATTGTAATTCTTTGTTTGTTGATTTAAAAATGGCTATTTATTGGACTCATAAGGAATATTCATAAATAATTAAGTTTGAAATCTTTAGAAACTACCAGAATTAAAAAGTGTCAAATATTCTTATCGTTGTTTTTTCGTATTTCTAAATTTAATAATAAAATAATTTAAAACCATTTTTAGTATTTATTAATGACTAGCTTTTACCCGCGGCTTCGCTCGCATGCTATTAGGTGGAGATCCCACTGATTCATTCATTCACTGATTCACTCACTCACACACTCACTCACTCATAGTTGTATATAGAAACCATCGCAGGCATGCGCACATCGAATCCCCAAAGTTTCATTGCAATCGGATGAACGGTTAGCAATGCATAATTTCATGATGCTAGAACTCACCAATGCATATAGAAACCATCGCGGGCATGCGCGTATCAAATCCACAATCGGATGAATGGTTTAGCAACGCATAGTGGACATACATATATACAAACCCGGAAAAAAACATATTTTGATTTTTATATATATATATATATAGATGACAGAACCCTCAAATCTCCCACCCACCACTTTACATTATTATTTAAATTTTATTTCAAGTGTGATATGAGGGCTGTCCATAAAATAAGGTGTCCAAAGTGCTGCGGTTGCGAGGAATGATTTTATGCGCGATGCGGCAACACTGACGTGTAGCCTGATTCCTCCACGCCAAATGCCAACCACGCTGCACTCTCTGTGACGCTTAGTCTCGGCGTGGCAGTTGTTCGCGATGGAGCTTCCACTCGCCGCACCCGCCAGGTGTGAATAACGCTCTGTAATTCATTTTTTCGGAGCTCTGTGATGTAGTCGTATCAGTAAGACAAAACTACCTGCTACCACCATATAAAGCCGAATATGTTGCTTTTGTTGTGATGGAGGACTTAGCCAGTCGAGGAATCGAAAACGCGATGCCCGGGTGGGACACAAGCGCTATGCCCACTCAACCACTGACCGTAATTTCAAAGAAGCCTTTTTATCAAGTTTTTGGGTGAATGTTAAGAAAGATTATATGGAAATATCAGAAGAAATACTGAAACATTTACTGCTTTTCTCAACCACATACCTCTGTGAAAAAGTATTCTCTGCTCTTGTATATTATACTAAAAACAATACAGAAACAGATTACAAGTCGAATCCGATTTGAGATAATAAATTAGTAGTAACATCAACCCGAACATCACTAATTTAGTTGCAAAAAACACCAACCTTCGCATTAATTAACCGTTAATTAATGTGAATGTTGGTGTTCCTGTTGTACGTCAATTATTAACGTTTTTTATAAAATAAAATAAATTGTTTTTGTAGTAAATATATCAGATTGAGCTATTCACAGGCGGTAGAAGTGAAACCTTTAGAAAATTAAAGTAGATAAGTGTGGGGAGGCTAAGAAGCACCGCACAAAGAAGAGACCAATTATACTATCTCATTCTCTCACGGGCTAAATCCTATGGATGTATATGTTTGTCTCTTTTTAGTGTCGCTATTTTTCGTTTCATCGAGTTTCAAATCACAACGGTGCTAAAAAAATTTTCACTTAAAAAATGGTTCGAAATTAATTGTTTTTTTATAGGGGGTCCTTGAAAATTGACCTTGATTTCACAGGGGTCCGTGGCTGAAAAAGGTTAGGAAACGCTGGATTAGAACTATTGGTTGAGTAGCGTATACATATTATGTTTCACCACCGCTGAGTAACGCTACCCATCGATTAATTGCCTGATTTTATAACCATATTATTAATCCGACGAATAGACGAATGTTACTCAACAGTTTACTCAAAGGTGAAATACCCCTAAAGTAAATGCTCAGGTATCATTTACACAGCCTTTTCTGTCTGGAATTTCTCCATTCTTTCTTTCTCTCATAAACATCACATGCAACCGAAAAAGATGTTACAATAGAGCTCTCTGGACGAGTACAATTTCCGTGACCCCGCGATTTGACCATGTATTCAGGTAGAACAACCCAAAATAAGACGAAAATGAAGAATAAATTGTTTCGATATCTCATTTAGTTTTCGAGATATCGATACTTAAAGTTTCAGATTCAAATTGATTAATTTTATAAAAAGTGCTGTTTTTTCCCTAACCTAACCTAACCTACCCTAATCCTAACCTAACTAAACTGCATTAGACATAGAATTAAAAACTTGAAGTATCGATATCTCGAAAATTAAGCGAGATATCGAAAATTTTTATTCTTTATTTTCGTCTTATTTTGGGCTGTTCTACATGAATACATGGTCAAATCGCGGTACACCATACTCTCCCCAAGATCTCAGTGGCGGTATAATAATACTCTGTTTTGTTTTCACTGCTTTTCCCTCTTGTCCTGCCTGCTTTTCTATCTAGTCTTGACCGCTTTTCTGACTTGAAAATCCACCTCTCCATCAGCGAGAGCACCGTGATCGCAATCTTGTGCGAGGTCCTGTGGTCCGTTTTTGAGGCCACCGTGCTGGTGGCTATGACCCTGGGTCAGCTCTACTACCTGAAGCGGTTCTTAGAGGTCCATCGTTGATCCATCGCAATCGTCTGCGGTCGTATTTCATTATTTGAATTTTCTTTCAAGTGTAATATTATGCAATAAAAATATTTGTGGAGTTAGGGCCTTCGTTCATGGAGAAACCGAGAACTGGTTGGCAACTCAATTTTACGATTTCAGTAATTATATCAGTTTGTTTGGCAAAAATATAATTTTAAATTTATTAATTTTCAGCCTTAATATAAATAATGTTAATTTATCAACCTCCTGAACAAAATTGATATTTTCCTGCTCTGACATATCGCAAATTACTCGAAAACTTGACAGGTTGCGAGGCACAACCATGGCAACCTGTCAACCTGGCAACTGAAACGCGCCGGCTCGGCAACTAGCACTGCAAGTTGTGAGTGACTGGTTGCGTCGCCCTTAACAAATGGTCTTTAAGAAGTTGCCTATGTGCAGACCGCCAATGAAATTCGCAAGTTGCTTTCCTGTTGATAGCGATTGAGTTGCCAACTGTTTTTTTTTTCAGTTGCCCCATGAGCGGATGAACTAAATGTAAAAAAAATGTACGCTTTAGATGTATAAATTTACTAATTATAAGATCTAATAACATTTTTTGGTTTCTAGTTGAAAAATCTAGTAGCAAAAATATATATTTATTTTAATTTAAAACATGCTTATGAAATATAGTAACAAAAATATTCGAGTGTTAAACAGTGAACAACAATATATATAAAAATAAAAGGTTTGTGAAGATTAGTGTGAACTACCCAAAACCTTGTTAAAAGTAATTGTTTGCATCAGATTTCCCTAAATTGGGGAACTTAATCAGAAATTCCCTACTAAACTGGAATTGGGGAATTAAATCATAAATTTCCAAAACTGGGGTATTGAAGCAGGAATTCCCGAATCTGGGAAGTCGATCAAAATTGGCCGATGATCAAAGCGGGGACCACTGCCCCCTTGGGAAGAACAGCTCCATACTTCAGGGAGCTGGGTAGTTGCACCAGTAATGGGGCGTTCACGGCACTGACGAGACGACTGCTTATCTGAAAAATATACATAATATAATATAGTGAAATTCTCTTAACAGGTTCCTATCAACTCTGCCATTTGCCGAGAAGCAATTTTTCTTCAAGGGACTGAAAACCAAACTTCTTAAGCGAGTTTCACTGTATCACTGCATTCATAATTCCCTTTAGAACAATGAAATATTATGAACAAAGATGAAGGTAGTTCTAAATAATTATTTATGAAATTCATTAAATGCCGTTACGTACCCATTAAACGCCGATTCTAGGTCCGTTTCAGCTTTTGAAAATAAAAAAAGCACAAAAGCCACGCTGCTATACTTGTCAGCTGATCACAATTTGCTCTGAGAGCTGAAACGTACCTAAAATCAGTGGTTAACGGGACCTTTATGATATAACAATAATTACCTGGTTCCCTGTGAGTGTAGCAATCGGAAGCGGTTTTCCGTCTTCCAGAACAAAGTTAGCTCTCGCATACTC
This sequence comes from Limnephilus lunatus, assembly GCA_917563855.2. Taxonomy (NCBI): domain Eukaryota; kingdom Metazoa; phylum Arthropoda; class Insecta; order Trichoptera; family Limnephilidae; genus Limnephilus; species Limnephilus lunatus. Next base: position 27,881,976 of record OU830600.1, on the reverse strand, counting down.
CGGCCGGCTGTCCAGGGAATAGTCTCTGTCCAGTTCCACATTGATCTTGGGCCACTTCCACTGCAGCCGTGTTGTACTCTTCAGAGCGGGAATAACGAACAAGTGACTTGTGACGTAAGCAGAAACTGGATTCCCAGGCAAAGCAAACACATAAAATTCGTTATTACACTTGATAAACACGGTCGGTTTGCCTGGTTTCATGTTTACACGTCCAAACACTACTTCCCCTTTGAAATGGTTGATAAGCACGTGTTTTAGCAGATCTCTTTCACCCATGGACACACCTCCGGATGTGACAATCACTTGACACTTTTTAAAAGCATTTGTTAGAATGTCTTTTAATGATTTGACATCGTCTGATGCAATTCCAAGGTCCACACATTTACCGAAATTGCTGCAAATGTAAAACAAATACATTCAAAATGTTATCTAGGAAATAAACTAATGTTGTTACCCGTGACACATCACAGGATATAACTCGACTTGCATAGTTTCACTTTTGAAAATGGCCTGTAAAAATAAAACATTCCTTCCCATTCCTTAATAATATTATACATACTGTAAGCGACGTTTCCGTCACTCACACAGACTGTAAGTAGGGCGCCGGGTAGTCCTTGTGTAGCCGCTAGATGGAGCTGGTGTACTGCTGGGCTGGAGGCCTTCCAGGGGAAGAGGCAGGGTCCAAGAAATTAAATCCAGTTTTCAATTTCAGTCCAGAGTGAGGTCCAAGGGGCAGGCAGTAGAGGCGGAGAAGTGTTGATACCAGTTTCGAATTTGTAAAATGCTTGCCGATTGCAATCGGTACCCCGGTATATATAGCCCGAACCCCCACCCCCGTTCTCGGCGGGGGCGGACCCGGATTTCTGCCTCTTTTTCCGGCAGTCCGTTCTTTCGCGGGTCGTGACCTCCGCTGTGTTGGACACAGCGAAGCGGGCTATATGTTCAACTCTTCTCCTCCTCCCGCTCTGTCGTCTGACCCCAAAAACCTCACTCCTTCTAATTTATTCGATTTTATAGGCACATATATGTAAATTTTCATGGGGCCCCGGAACCCCAACATTTCCGGGGAATCTTACATAACATTGTTATTACATGGGATACTATCTGAATTTAAGTTCTTTTACATAATGAAGAGTCCAGTCTACCCGTCTATATAATTTATTTGGTGATACGATAGACCAGACTCTTGAAATTTAAGTGTAAACCATAAGCATTGATGCATTTAGACCTGAAAAATACCTATTTGTCTCAAAGGAGCGCTCTCATTGGTCCGCCCGGGGCTAGGGCGCGGGGAAGGGTAGGGAAGTGGGGCCCGCCTCGCACCCCTCAGGCAATTCTCCCCCGTGGCGGCAAAGCCAGTGGCGTGCGGAGAAGTCGAAAACGAGAAAAAGGGTGCAGCAAACCTTATCTCGTTGTCAACCTCTCCGAGCCGCTCATTCTCAACAAATAGGTATTCTTTATTTACGAAAATTATTCTTATAAACTATACATTGAAATAAACCTAATTATTAAATCTTAAAGCTAATTTTATTTAAGAAGACGAGGACGGCCTTTGCGGGAACTCATCCTCGTCTTCGTTGGCAAAATACATGATGGAATTAAGAATAGAGAAAGAAGACGTCCTGAAGGGAAAACCGTCTTCTTCCTCGTTGACCCGTCCGGTACACTCCCCTCGGTGCAGCGTCAGCTGTGCCCTATTCAGCTAGGACGGGGCGTGTTGGCGTCGGCGTCCCTGGCGGCCTGATCCTCTGCGGCGGGGTGGTGTACGGCGTCTGCCTTGGGCTGGGGGTCGAGGTGCCGTCGGCGCGGCTGTCGGCGCGGCTGTCGGCGCGGCTGTCGGCGCGGCGGTCGGCGTGGCTGTCGGCGCGGCTGTCATCAGGACGATAATTTTTACCGCCGGCCTTGTGTAGTCGCCCGTACTCGTCCTCACGCGGACTGCTCGCACCTGGCCGTCCGCGGAAGGTGTCGCCTCGATGACTCGCCCCCTGGGCCAACTGTTACGGGGCAGGGCGGGGTCCGCGATGAGCACCAGGTCATCCTTCTGCACAGGGTTGCTGCGGTGCTGCCACTTTTGCCTCTCTCCTAGGGTGGGGAGGTACTCTTTCAGCCACCGCCGCCAGAACATGTCAGCCATCTGCTGACTGATGCGCCACTGCTTCCGTAGGCAGACATCTTCCTCCTTTGGGCCATAAAGTGACAAGTGCGGCCGTCTTCCTGCTGACCCCAGTAGGAAGTGGTTGGGGGTCAGTGGCTCTTCATCTCGGGGGTCGACCGACAGGTGGGTGAGCGGCCGGCTGTTTACTGCGAACTCTGCCTCAGCCATCGCCGTCAACAGGGTTTCTTCGCGGGGTGCTCGCTCCCTCAGGACCGCTTCCAGGGCTCGTTTGACTGATCTCACGAGTCTCTCCCAGGCTCCCCCCATATGAGGTGATGAGGGTGGGAGAAAATGCCACTCCATTCCTTGCGTGGAGAGATGGTCCTGCAATCGGGGGTCCTGTTGAAGCTCTTCCAGCGCCTCTCTCATCTCGCGGTCCGCCCCGCGAAAGTTTGTCCCGTTGTCCGAGTAGATCGCCAAAGGCTGCCCTCGTCGCGCGGTCATCCTTCGGAGGGCCATAATAGCGGCATCCGCTGTCAGGGAGTGGGCGATCTCTAAGTGTATGGCCCGGGTGGAGAGGCATGTGAACAGGGCCCCGTATCTTTTCTCCCGCCGCCGTCCGATGGTGACGTCAATGGGCCCAAAGTAGTCCAGCCCGCAGTTTGTGAAAGGGCGGACATGATGGGCCAGTCGGGCTGCAGGTAGTTGACCCATTAGCGGCGGATGAGGCCTTTCTTTCCGCATGTGGCAGGTGGGACAGGTGTGTGCAATCTTCCTGATATTTGTGCGCAATTTCAACACAAAGAAGCTGCCGCGTAGCTCTGCCATTGTTCGCTCTGTGCTTGCGTGATCCCCTTTGTTATGATAGTGGAGGATCAGCAGGCGTGTATACGGGTCGTCCCCGTCAAGGATGACCGGGGTCCGCACGCTTTGCGCAACTCTTTTGGCCGCTTGTAGCCGGGAGCCCATTCTTAGTACTCCGTCTGGCCCGAGAAATGGTGTCAAGGCATTGAGTCGGCTGCCGGCTGGTGTGGGCGCGCCCATGCGCAGCGCCCTTATATCTGCGTTGAAAGCTTCCTTCTGAGACTGCATGACCCAGCGTGTTTCGGCGGCTTGGATCTCCTCAGCGCGCAAGGGGCCTTCTTCTAGGGCACGATGAGGTCCCTCGCGACACCGCCTGATGAACCGCAGCACCCATCCTGTGGAGCGGACCAGCCGGAGCCATGATGAAAATCGCTCGACAGCTGGCAGGGCCTCCTCTCGTACGGTGGTAAGGCCCACAAACTTGGGCTTCAGCTCCAAGGTGCTCTCGTCCGGCTGCACCCGTTGACCACGTTGCACTGGCCACTCAGCATCTGGGAGGGTGATGAAGGTCGGCCCGGAGAACCACCTTCCAGTCATCGTGAGGTCTGGCATCTCCACGTCGCGGGTCCCGATGTCTGCTGGATTGGCCTTCGTCGGGACCCATCTCCATTCATTGGTACGTGAGAGGTCATCGATCTCGCCCAGGCGGTTGGAGACAAACGTAGAGTAGCTCCGGGGGTCCGTTCTCAGCCAGCATAGGACAGTTGATGAGTCTGTCCAATAAGTTGTCCGACTTATACGGCACTGCGATTCGGTCCGTATGCTAGCCGCAAGGCGGGCTGCCATCAGTGCTGCCTGAAGCTCAAGCCGTGGGATGGACATGCTTGAGGGGTTCTACCTTGCATTTACTTGCGAGAAAGGTAGCGCGTTTGCCCTCCGGGCACTGCTCGACCAGGTAGGCGATGGTACAGCAGGCGGCCTCCGAGGCATCGCAGAAGAGGTGCAGCTCGAATGCCCCGTTCTTCTGTTGCAAGCAGCGTCTCGGGACCCGGATGTCATTTTCTTTCAGTATCTTTATCCAGCCGGCCCACCGTGCTGCATGCGTTTCATGGATGGGCTCGTCCCAGCCAACGCTGGACCTCCAGACATCCTGCAGCAGGATCTTCGATCGCACTGTGAGGCATGCTACGAACCCCACCGGATCGAAGATCTTCATGACGGTGCTCAACAGCTGTCGCTTCGTCGGGTGTCTGACGAGTTCAGCTGCCTCCGTTTCTTTGAACGTATAGATGAGCTGATCGCTGCACGGGTCCCACGCCAGGCCGAGCACCTTTTCCGTCCCAGCATCGTCGCCGCTGCTTATGGTGATGGCCGACTTCGCCTTCTTATCCCCAGGAATGCTCTGGATGGCGGCGGGTGCGTTGGAGGCCCAGCTTGCGAGGTGGAAGCCTCCCCTGGCCAGTAAGGTGCTGACGTCTTGCACCAGAGCCGCCGCTTCCTTCACGGTGTCGACGGCGTCCAAGTAGTCGTCCATATAAAACTTCGACCGCACCGCAGCCGCGGCCTCGGGAAACTCGGTGGCGCCTTGCTCGGCCACCCGGTTCCGCACGTACTGGGCGCTGCTCGGGGAACAAGTTGCGCCGAACATCATTGCTGTCAACTTGTATGTGCTCGGCGGTTCCTGCGGCTTGGCTCGCCATAGGAAGAGCTGTGACATTTGGTCCGCCCTCCTCATCTTGATCCTCAAAAACATTTCTTCGATGTCGGCCGCTATGGCAACCTTCCCCTCACGGAACCGCAACAGATTTCCCAGCAGCGATGACAGGAGGTCAGGCCCGGTTAGCAATCTGTCGTTCAGGCTCGTTCCCCGGCAGCGGCTCGCGGCATCAAATACCACTCGTAATTTCCCGGGGTTGTTGGCATTCGAGACGGCGAAGTGCGGCAGGTACCATTTTCGTCTGTGCGCGACGCCCGCCTCCGCCTCGGATAGCTTTACGGCGTATCCCCTTTCTATTAAATGCGCAATTTTGCTTGCGTATGCCGCTGCCAGGTCGGGCTCTCTGCCCAACTTCCTCTCAAGCGAAGCGAGCCGGTTTGATGCGCACTGCCGGTTGTCGGGTAGCCACGCGTCATCCTCCCGCCAAAGCAAGCCAGTCTCCCATCGGCCCGTTCCCACTGGGCGCGTGGTGCTCTGCATCAGAGACTCGGCACGTTGCAGGTCGGCGGACACACGGATCGCGGCGGTCACGCCCAGCGAATCCACGGCGAAATGTTGCTTGACCAGCGCGTCAACCCCGTTGTCCGTGCTGGCTATCTCGGCCGACATGTTGAGTGTGATGCCCAAGTCGATGTCGCGGCGTCCCCCATGCTTGATCCATCCGAGGGCCGTCCGTGTCATCATGCGGCCGCCGCCTTCCATTTGCTGTTCGCGTATCGCTAGGAGATGCACGTTGTCCTGCCCGATCAGCATCCGTGGTTGCACAGGTCGGCGGCCGGCCACCGCTTGCTCCGGCAAGTTTAGTTCTCGCACTGTGTTGGCACAAATGGCGTATTGCCCACTATCACCCTGCACTGACAACTTGACCCGCCGGGAGTTGGTATCCGACCAGCACGAACCCTTTGACCCGTGTATACGGAGTCCGCGGGGAGGCCCGCACGCTCCCACTAACTCAGCGATCTCCGCGTCGATGAGAGTCACCGTGGACCCGTCGTCCAGCAGCGCGTGTGTCAACACTTGCCCGTTCGGGCCACAAACTTTTACCGGCACTACCTTCAAAAACACATCACCCGACCCGTGAGCCACTGTAGTGCCCACGGTTTCACTGTTGGCCGTGTACCGCGACTCGTTATGTAACAGCTTGTGGTGGGCAAACCGGCACGTTCCCACTCCACAGCTCACTTTGGATCTACAAAAACGTGTGTAGTGACCCTTTTCCAAACACTTGTGACACACGCGCGCCGTTTTCGTGAATTCCCACCGAGCGGGAACGTCCATAGCGACGAACTGCGAGCACTCCCCCAATTTATGGGCACCACTGCACTTTGCACATTTTTCACATTTTTCACTCTTTCCACTCTTCTCACCCTTCTCACCCTCTCGCGCACTTGTCACCGCACTTTTGTCATATTTTTCACTTTTTTCATATGTAGCGGTCTGCGCGTGAACCTGTTCACGGCGTGGTCGGGTGGTCCGGGCAGGATCGACGAGGCCGGATCGCGAGACAGCGTTCGCGAGCCGCTTCAGGAATGCCGCAAACTGATGGATGTCCGCTACCTCCGTGCTTTCCGCGACCTTGTGCAGCCAGAGGACGCGCAGGGCGAAGGGCATCTTGGAGGCCATCTCAGTCAGCAGCGCCGGGTTCATCAGATAATTGTCGGCCAGGTTGCCGAGCGACGTCACCACGTTCTGTACCGTTCCGGAGTATTCTACGAGGGCCTCGTTCGTCGCATCATCGGAGAGCCGCGGCAAGCTTTTCACCCTCTCGTGCATGACCGCGGCAATCGCTTGCGCCCCTCCGAAACGGTTTTTCAAGACCTCCATGATCTCGCCAACCTGCGCGGGGTCCATGAGCAGCGCGTTGACGGCGTCCCGTGCTTTCCCACGCAGTGCACGTTGTAGGCGTATCAGGTTCTCGGAGGCCGTCATCCCGCACGTGGCCGTTGACTGCTTGAATTGAGCCGCGAAGGTGGGCCACTCCACCGGGTCACCGGAGAACGGGGGTAGGTCCTTCGCCGTGGACTGCCTCGCTATCAGGGCTGCCATCCTGTTGTCGTCCTCGTACGTCCTTGGCGTAGCTCCAGACTGCGAGCTGCGGATGGCGTCGGCAACCACGGCAGCAAAATGTGCGAGCGGGTCCGGTCCACGGTTGATCCAATCTTGCGTCTGCCGGGCGGTCTCCTCTGCCGTAGGATGCCCCGGGAAATGCGCCGATGTAGCTGCTTGGCTCGGCATAGGTCCGGGCGCTGCCAACGATGGGTCGGACGGAGGTAGGGCAGCCCTGGCTTCGGCTGCAGGCTGCATTGGGGCAGCCCTGGTTTCTGCTGCGGGCTGCGTTGGGTCACCCCTGGCTTCGGGTATGAACTGCGTTGGGGCAGCCCTGACATCGGCCCCGAACTGCGTAGGGGCAGCCCTGGCATCGGCCCTGAACTGCGTTGGGGTAGCCCTGACATCGGCTATGAACTGCGTTGGGGCAGCCCTGGCTTCGGATGTGAACTGCGTTGGGGCAGCCCTGGTTTCTGCTGCGGTCTGCGTTGGGCCAGCCCTGGCTTCGGGCTCGTGAAGGGGTCGCGCCGCTCCCAGCATGGCGATCAGCTGCTCGATCTGCCGTGCCGAGTCTCGTGCCTGCTTCTTGCTGCGCTTCCTCTCCGCCCGCAGCTCTCGTCGCAGCAGGCGCAGTGTGTCCTCGGTGGATGGCTCACTCTCCGAAGCGGATGCAGAGTACTCGTCTGCCGAGGCTGAGTCGCTCCCCTCAGTGGTGTGAACGGCAAGGGCCTGTGCCCTGGCCTCGTCCACGGCTGGGGCGGCTGGGTTGCCGCTCTGCGTTGCATCTTCTTCATCTCCGCCTCCTCTGCCCGACCGTAGGGACCTCGACATCGTAGCGGCTGGTGACTGATCCTCGGCTCGAAGGACCACTATGTAAGCGACGTTTCCGTCACTCACACAGACTGTAAGTAGGGCGCCGGGTAGTCCTTGTGTAGCCGCTAGATGGAGCTGGTGTACTGCTGGGCTGGAGGCCTTCCAGGGGAAGAGGCAGGGTCCAAGAAATTAAATCCAGTTTTCAATTTCAGTCCAGAGTGAGGTCCAAGGGGCAGGCAGTAGAGGCGGAGAAGTGTTGATACCAGTTTCGAATTTGTAAAATGCTTGCCGATTGCAATCGGTACCCCGGTATATATAGCCCGAACCCCCACCCCCGTTCTCGGCGGGGGCGGACCCGGATTTCTGCCTCTTTTTACGGCAGTCCGTTCTTTCGCGGGTCGTGACCTCCGCTGTGTTGGACACAGCGAAGCGGGCTATATGTTCAACTCTTCTCCTCCTCCCGCTCTGTCGTCTGACCCCAAAAACCTCACTCCTTCTAATTTATTCGATTTTATAGGCACATATATGTAAATTTTCATGGGGCCCCGGAACCCCAACATTTCCGGGGAATCTTACATAACATTGTTATTACATGGGATACTATCTGAATTTAAGTTCTTTTACATAATGAAGAGTCCAGTCTACCCGTCTATATAATTTATTTGGTGATACGATAGACCAGACTCTTGAAATTTAAGTGTAAACCATAAGCATTGATGCATTTAGACCTGAAAAATACCTATTTGTCTCAAAGGAGCGCTCTCATTGGTCCGCCCGGGGCTAGGGCGCGGGGAAGGGTAGGGAAGTGGGGCCCGCCTCGCACCCCTCAGGCAATTCTCCCCCGTGGCGGCAAAGCCAGTGGCGTGCGGAGAAGTCGAAAACGAGAAAAAGGGTGCAGCAAACCTTATCTCGTTGTCAACCTCTCCGAGCCGCTCATTCTCAACAAATAGGTATTCTTTATTTACGAAAATTATTCTTATAAACTATACATTGAAATAAACCTAATTATTAAATCTTAAAGCTAATTTTATTTAAGAAGACGAGGACGGCCTTTGCGGGAACTCATCCTCGTCTTCGTTGGCAAAATACATGATGGAATTAAGAATAGAGAAAGAAGACGTCCTGAAGGGAAAACCGTCTTCTTCCTCGTTGACCCGTCCGGTACACATACTTATTCTTTATATTTAGGATACAATCATGAGAAGATTAAAAAGATATTACTTTAAATGAGCAGTGTGTCCCTAAAATAAGATTTAAAGTTTACATAGGATGAGTGATTACAATTCATTTAAGATAGTTGCCCAATTCAAAAGTTTGATGGAATTAATCAATAATTTTGCCATCAAATTTTTATTTTTTCGAAGTACACAACAAGTTGACAGAATTTTTACTTAAACTTTAAATTGTCTCAAATGGCGTAGATAACGTGTGAGATTTGACAGTTCTTCCAACCTATTGGGACCGTCTTTAAAGCGGTAAAAATCGTGTGGTATCAACCAATTATTTTGAAAAGTTTACTTTTATCCATACTACTAGTAACTAAACTTACAACCTGAATAGATAGAGATTTTTTTTAACTTACCCCAGTAAAGCCATCAACATGGATTTATTTGAGTCTCTAATATGACCGGGCTTCAAAACTGCATCACTTGGATTCTGAAGCTCATTTCCAGTTGACAGAATGCCGATATTCTGCTTTGCATAGACTCTGACATCTTTCACTCCCAGGGTACACAGTAGTCCCTTCTCAGCTGCACCGATCACGGTACCGGCTTCCAGGACTGTCTCTCCATACTTGATGTCGGAGCCAATTTCCCGGATGTCCTGGCCCTTGCTGGGACGCACCATGATTTCTATTTTATATTCAACGTTTCCATCTTCGGAATGATCCAATAGTTTGGTATCTTCAACCTAGAATAGAAACAATAAGCCTATGATAATATTGCTAATCAAAGTTAAAACACTGACGGTTGTTGTGTCCAACGTTTCGATTGATTAATCTGAGGATACTGCGAGGAAGGTTTAATCCACCAAGCTTCCTAGTTTCCTTGTGCTCCGTTCTGATAGGGCAAGTATTTTTGTCGAGTAGCGAGTATTTTAGTAACTAAACGTGTCCGAACCCCATACGTTTAGTAGTAAGTAGGGTAAATATTCGGAACAAACGTCAATGGTTAATACGCACTTTTTTTTTATAAAATTTTTAGATTCTTCTTAATTACCATAAAAGACAACTATTTGCATTGGGGGACGTTGAAAATGTAACATTTTTAATTTTAGTTACGTAAATTGAAAATTTGCTTTCGTATTTAGATACAACGCTTCACCATATGCAATTTGTAATGATTATTGTCATTTTATTATGTTGGTATTACTGATACTATATGCAAAGCTACATCATACCGTAACTAACTTCATGGCAATATATTCAAAGGTGTGTAAATAATAAAAAAAAACAAACCATTATCAGGATAATCTGTTATGAAATAAATATTCCGATGTCATCATAATTTTAAAAAACATCCCAGGTTTTGAATGGTTTGAGGGCAAGGCAGGGTTTATCCTAGCGGGTTTATGTAATTATGATTAATTGTTATGTAATAAATATTCCGATGTCATCATAATTTTAAAAAACATCCCAGGTTTTGAATGGTTTGAGGGCAAGGCAGGGTTTATCCTAGCGGGTTTATGTAATTATGATTAATTGTTATGAAATAAATATTCCGATGTCATAATAATTTTAAAAAACATCCCAGGTTTTTAATGGTTTGAGGGTAAAGCAGGGTTTATCCTAGCGGGTTTGTGTAATTAATTCTTTAAAAAAAACACCCCAAGATTTATCTAGTTTGTATTCCAAGCAAAGTTTCTAACCAAATTAGTGCTTACCTAATTCACACAAATTGGTGTGAATTAGGTAAGCACTAATTTTGAGTGATTTGACAGTGTGAAAGCAAATTTTCAATTTACGTAACTAAAATTAAAAATGTAACATTTTCAACCTCCCCCAATGCAAATAGTTGTCTTTTATGGTAATTAAGAAGAATCTAAAAGTTTTATCAAAAAAAAGTGCGTATTAACCGTTGACGTTTGTTCCGAACAATTACCGTAAGTAGGAGCATTTTGGTCAGTCAAGTGGCGAGTTACTCGCTACTCGAATAAATTACTTGCCCAATCAGAATGGGGCTTTACGCTGAGTAGTGGCATGGCGATGATTTCGCTTTGGAAAGAACGTATTTGTGCATTTGAGCAGTGTTGAGCCGAGATTTCGGCTCAGCAGTTGATCATTAGGATTGGACACAACGGCTGTAACAGTAGTTACATATTTCCAATAAAACTTGTTCAGCTTGGTCTTTATCACGTCCATATGCTCAAACTCATTGTTTCTGTTGATGTTAACAACTCCAGGTTTATCTCACAACTCTTTAAGTAAAACTCTGTGGTTAACAAAACACTTTAGACTTTATTTATGATATAGCTCTGATGGTTTATTTGGCAGGCAGTAAAAAAATATTCTGGACCCCGACCTTGAGGATGCAACAGTATTTATTATACTCTCAATCCCTGCATTATCAACAGCTATGTGTCATCTATGGGTAACCAATTAAACTACTATCAAGTGCCATCTATGAGTAACCTCTCAAACTACTCTCTAGGATATCACTGTTTCCAACACGGCCTAGAGTCTGTAATTTATTTATTTATTCCTAATAAATGCAACAGAATAAACGAAGACACTGACGTTCCGGATGCCTATTATACTTGATCAGTCCAATGCATCGGTGACCATCCTCTGCTTCTCCTGCCTTCCACTTTGCCAGTGACCAAGAGCTTATTTAGACCCTAGTTCGGCAGGTGACATGTTCAAAGTATCTCAGGATACAGTGTTAAAAAAGTATAAGAAATCGACACACCTGGACTACACAGTCTGCTCCTGGGGGCACGGGCGCTCCGGTGCTGATCCGAGAGCATTCTCCAGGTCGCAGGGGGCCTGCCCCTCCCTCGTCCCCCGCCAGCACGCCCTCCTCACGCACAGCACGCACTCCCATCCCATCCTCACTGCGACATGCATATCCATCCTTCGTAGATGCAGGGAAAGGTGGGTATGGCTCCTTCGCTTTTACTTTCTCGCTTAGAGTCCTCGTCAAACAATCATCTAACGTAACTAACTGACATGTGTCCACTTTAACGAATTCCTTTTGTATCATAGCTATTGCATCTTCGACTTCTACCATGGGATAGTTTGATTCGCGACTTCTGTACGCTACACGCGTTACATCATCGCTTTTCCCGGCTTTGTGCGGACAGACAAATGGAATTTGCTTTAATTCTGGTATCACCGGTTGAGTAGTCTGCATTTTGGAGTGCGCAGATTTGACGCTAGGTGTCTCCCCTCTAATCTGATCTAAAGCGTGAGGAAGGATTTTCTCCACGATGGAGTAGCATTCTTTTACAGCCTTCAGGCTGCCGGGAAAGTTGAGGATGAGGGTGTTCTTCCTCACTCCGCAGACTGCCCGGGACAGCATCGCCATCTCGGTAATCTGGAGACTTTTCACGCAGATGGCTGTAGATATTCCCGCTGCTTCTTTTTCGATGACTTTTCTCGTCGCTTCGGGGGTGACGTCCCTTTTGGTGAATCCAGTCCCACCGGTTGTGATGATCAAGTCTGTCTCCAACACGTCTGCAAAATGAATCAGGGTCTTCTCTATCCGATCCATATCATCAGGTATCAGATGCAGGGCGACCCCGGCATTGGTAAAAGTCTTCGCCACGGATTTGAGAAGATATGGGCCCGAGGTGTCATTGCTATCCCCGGCGCTGCAGGAATCGCTTACCGTCAAAATGACGCAACTTATTTTGCCCATAATTTACGGTAGATATATTATAATGTAATATCAAAAGTAAATATTCTTTTCTGCAAAAGTGCACAATAATTTATTGTTACCGCGTGACTTTTAACTAGCTCTTCGCTAACGTAAAAGTCAAAGCACTATAATCATTTAACTAATACTTAATCGTAAATAATTATTATTATCGTGTTTTGTGTGATAAAGTAATGCTAGTGTATTTTAACTGATAAAATTCGATTCTGATGGGATAGCACTATTTTTTATAGAATACGAATGTGCTTTTGTACATATACATCGATAGATAAGGATCATAAATTGGATTTAAACTAATAGTACAGAGATTCAGCAGAACTTCGGTATTGTCAAACTCATAAATAACCCAGTCACCAGTCATGTCAAACTAGTCAAACGTCAAAAACAGATTCATAGATATATATCTAATAGATATAGCACTTGTACAGACGATGATGACAAAAACCATAGATAAATGGAAACTTGTGGTCTTGTGGGTGGGTTCCGAAAACAATTTTATTGTAGTAGACACTTATTTTTATTATTTGATTACAAAATTATATTATGTTACTATTCGGTTGTAAAATAGTGTAGAAAAAAAATTTATTTATTTATTTATTTTACATATGAAATTTAAAAATTACAGTAAAAATATAAAAACTATATATTTCTTTATACATAACTGAACTGCTTCAGTAACAGTATTTTGTATTTTCTTGAAAAATTGAAGATACTTGGTATAATTATTTCCCTCCATTAGTATTCTTGGCAAAGAGGAATACATATGATAGTTAGTTCCAGAATTTCTGCTCTGAAATAAATCCTGACTTTTAGTAATACGTAGTGGAATCCGGAAGCTTATCAATTCAAGCAATACCGGATTATCAACTAAATCATTTAAAATTTTATACAGAAATACCAATTCCGTGAAAATTCTACTGTCTGACAATTTGAGCATATTCATATCATTTAAAACAGTATTGTAGTTCAACATAATTGCTGGAATACCCATTTTAAAATTTAGATAACGTAAGAATTTGTTTTGTATTCTTTCAACAGCTTTTACATGTAGGTATATTATAATATGGGCTCCTGACGGGAGAACTGTACTCAAGTTGACTTCTAACAAATGAAAAATATAATAAGCCCTTATCAGAGATTTCTGTTATGTGGTTAACAAATGAAAGCTTTGATTGAAAAGTGATGCCTAAGTCCTTAATTCGTGTTAATGTCTCGAGAGTATTGTTATCAATGTGGTAATTAAAGATCACTGGATTTTTTATTCGATAAAATCTAACTACCTACTTGACATTTTGAAATATTTAAGTCTATTTTCATTACCTACACCAAATTAACAATGTGTTGATAATAATATTGTCTTGAAGAATGTTGCAATGGTCAATATTTTTAATAATTCCATACATTTTGAGGTAGGTATATATGAGGGAGCGGACGCGCGGATCGATAGAGACGGGGGACGATTGAATGAAAAGGCGTCAGTCGATGTATGAGTCAGTCTGTATTGCTGCTACGTAGCGATGGTAAGTTTAGTGAAGTAACAGGGTAGACAGGAGCGATGATGATGATGCTCGTAGGTGTTGCCGTGATGAAGGTCGGTGATGCAGTGGTGTAGCAGACCTCGGGTCTGCATGTCGCCAGCATGTTGTTCCGCACCGTGGTGGTGGAGAAGACCTTGACGTCCAGGATTAATTATTATCTAGATAATATTATCTTGAAGAATGTTGCAATGGTCAATATTTTTAATAATTCCATACATTTTGAGGTAGGCATATATGAGGGAGCGGACGCGCGGATCGATAGAGATGGGGGACGATTGAATGAAAAGGCGTCAGTCGATGTATGAGTCAGTCTTTATTGCTGCTACGTAGCGATGGTAAGTTTAGTGAAGTAACAGGGTAGACAGGAGCGATGATGATGATGCTCGTAGGTGTTGCCGTGATGAAGGTCGGTGATGCAGTGGTGTAGCAGACCTCGGGTCTGCATGTCGCCAGCATGTTGTTCCGCACCGTGGTGGTGGAGAAGACCTTGACGTCCGATGGTTGCTCGACGCGGTGAGTCGCGGAGATAGCTGCGGTAAACCTCGTGAGGAGAATGAAATCTCAGTGGCTGAGAAGTTGCTGCCTGCGTGACAAAAAGGCCCGCCGTGGGACTTGTCGTGGGCAATTGTGTCGCTTGTTGCGTCCTCGAAGGTTGATGATGCACCGGCACAGTCGGCAGTGAGTCGCCGAGAGTCTGGCCGGTACCGCACTGGAACGTTATCACTGGATGCACTGTCTATGTATTGGTGATGTTACTGATACTAAAGACTGGAACTGACTGACTGACTAGCGCGGTGTCGCTGCGCTTTATATAGCCGACCGTGTGAGTACCCGGAACGCCAAGTGATATTGAGCGCCCGCGCAAAGCGGAGAAGCCTCTGGTACATTCCGCGGCCGTAAGAATGTGACGGCTGTTGAGTCGAGGCCTTTCGATGCGCTTCCCGACATGTTTAGCTGTGTGCGGCGTGACACACTACAACTGTAGGTAGATTGTACCTTTCGAGAATGTGCTGGCTGTATCAGTGGCGGCGCAAGGATTGTGGCTAAAGAGGGCGACCGTTCTGGTCGCCAAATATACATATTATTATAAAATAATATTGTATTTAAATATTATTAATATTATTATCTTATTTATAAAAAAGAGAGAGAAAAAAACAAGGAGATTTAATATTTCGATAATTATTTGTATAAACTAACCCTTTGATTAGTAGCTTGTGTCGCTCTCCAGAGAAAAAAAGCTGCATAAGATCTGTAGCTATCCGAAAACGTAAAAATAAATATAATCAGTGTTCACTATTAACTCGCTAAAATGGCCAGAAGTTTTAAAAAAAAGATCTTGTGATTTCGGAAAAAAATAAAACAAAGAGTCCATATTTTATATTTTGTAGCAAACTTAATTCTTATTCTATAACTGCAGTACAAAGAATGCCAAAAAAATAATTTTTGAAACATATGTGAGGTGTTTGTTAAAAATACAAAAGGGGAAATAACAATTTTATGGATAAAATCAGTATTCTTATAGACTTATTTGTATTCATAAAATTTATATAGGTATAGGCAGGGCTGGGCAAAATACATGCTTTGCTGTAATTGAAATACAAATTACTTTTTCGCATGTATTTAAAATAAGAAATACAAAATACTTTGAAGTGGTGTATTTGAAATACAAAATACAAAATACAGTATTTTAACCATTTTTTTTATTTCAAATACAAAATACAAATTACAAAATACAAAATACATTTGGTTTTGGTAGAACCTTTGGTTGCAATAAATTGTCGTAAGTGTACGTATCTAAGGGTGCGTTTCCATAAAAGCAAAGCTGAGCAGAGTGAAACAGAGACGTGCAAAAATTGACCAGTCATATTGCTTAGAAGACACATCTCATCCTCGCTCCACTTGTAAAGTTTTTTGATATAGGACAAAGGTGCAGTGGCGTAGCTAGCATGGGTGGCACCCGGGCGGATAGGGCGGGTAACGCCCCCCCCTCCCCCCCTATTGACTTCATCAAAAATTGCTCCATCATAGGGGGGGGGAGGGGGGGGGGGGTTGGTGGCTAGAGAATTGTGCTGTTGGGGGGTGACACTCGGTCAGGTCCGTCGGACCGCCCCCCCCTACGCTTTGGTATAAATATATGTACCTAAACCCAGGGCTGGGCAGAATTTGAATTACTTGTAATTGAAATACGTATTTGAAATACAAATACGTATTTTGTATTTGTATTTTGTAATTGGTATTTCAATTACCCGATGCTTAGGTATTTTGTAATTTGTATTTCAAATACTTTTTTTAATTTATGACTTCAAAATACATTTTCAAATACATTTAGCGATCTTAGTAATGATAATGAAAAATAAACTGTCAAACACACATTAAAAGGTAAATTATTGTAAAAAAAATATAAATTACCATAATTTTAGAATGTGTGTGTAAGCTAAGCGAGAACACGAAGACCATCATCAAAAAAGGGAAGTGACTGAACATTTTATTCTTAACCGTCGAAGTGAATCAGACTTTTTATAAATTAAGGACAATTTCGTAGGCTTAACCCGTCTGCTTGTTTAGGAATAAATATATCCCAAAACACATAATAACGTTATTTTTATTCTTTTTTTTTACATTAACTCCACACAGGAGGCCCTGAGGAAAATAAGTCATCTTTGAGGATGCTGTGTGGAGGGTCTTTTTGAGGAAAGGAAGGAGTGAACATGGGTCTTGAAGAGACCCATGTTGTAGGAGGGAGGAAACACAGAGGCCGGTAAATCGTTCCACAGCCGAGCTGTGAACTCAAGAACGAGTTGTAAAAACGACCCATTCTCATGTTTGGCGTGTTTCCCGACTATGCACCGGTGCTGAGGGGATCAATGACGCTAGTTCCTCGGAGCATCTTCCATTGTAATACCGGTAAAACAAGGACAGCATTCCCATCTGACGCCTGTGCTCTAAAGATTGCAATCCGTCTGTAACAGACGTGTGCTACAAGACTGTAGAAAAGGGCACCGGTGGCTGTGCACGTGGATGTCGACTATTGTAATATCGTTTGAATTAAAGTACTGGCTGGCC
Organism: Limnephilus lunatus; assembly: GCA_917563855.2. Classification (NCBI taxonomy): domain Eukaryota; kingdom Metazoa; phylum Arthropoda; class Insecta; order Trichoptera; family Limnephilidae; genus Limnephilus; species Limnephilus lunatus. Next base: position 27,865,023 of record OU830600.1, on the reverse strand, counting down.
TTCCTTGAAGGTGACAGCCCTGAATGTACTTGAGGGTGGCAACCCTGGATCTGCCTCCCTGCACCCAGAGCTTGGTGAGTGGTAGCCCTGGATGTCCTTGGTCTCTGCCTGAGCCTGGCGCCTTGCGGTGTCCAGTAGTAGGGCCGGCTTGTCTTGAAGAGGTAGGCACCAGACTTGTTGTTCAGGCAGAGCTTCAGCAGGAGGCAGGTCGGAGAGAGGTTTCTTCCAGAGGAAGGAGTAAAACACATAGATTAAAGTAAACGTAGGAAATGATTTATTATTGAAAAACACGCTCTATTTATACTGAATTGGCGGCCCGATTTGGTTCACCGAGAAAACCGCCGGAAAGTGGTGGGGGAATCTACTTCCCGACACCTTTCCTATATAAAGGGCCGAAAACTGCTCATTCTCTATTTTCAGTTGAATTCGTAAAAGTGCTCGTCTAAATTTGGCAACTTTTACGTATTTTGTAGCCTTTATTTATAACGAAAAAACATATTAAGTTACAAAAACATGTAAGTAAAGCCAAGGTTTATAACAAGATTTTTTGTTTTGTGAAGTTACCGTGATTTTAAGGTTTTTTGATTTTAAAGAATATATTTAATGATTAATGAAGTTATAATTATTTTTCCTAGGTTCCCTGTGAGATAAGTTAATGAAATCTGTTTATTTCACCATCTCACAGGGTCCCTAGAATTTTGCAAAGGGAAAAATGTAAAAATTTCATGACCGAAATTTCTTTGACATACCAAAGTCTTTTTGACATAACAAAATTAGCTCTAATTTTAAAGAGAAGTATTTTGGGAACAAAGTCTTAGTTTGACTGGAGGCCTTGTAGGATCAAGAATGAAAACTGATTATTTCATTGCCCTACAAGGCCCGCAGGTTTTGATATTTGAAAAAATGTGAAATTTACACCTTCGAAATTTTCTAAGTGTTTTTTGGTAGGCAAAAATTACTTTATTTTTGCTACCCGATATTTTTGAGATAAAATCTTTACTCGAGAGCTTGTAGGATTTCAAATGAAAACTGATTATTTCATTTGTCCTACAAGGCCCTTGTGCATAAAAATTAAGACATATAAAATAAAAATTAATACAAAATCAAACATATTTAAAAACGAGTTTACAATCTCCCCAGTGGCGATTTCTCAAAGTATTATTTATTGATCGCACCGGGGAGATGTACATGAAAATATAAAACTTAAATATTTCAATATAATATAAGAAAAATGGAAATAAACAACAAAAATAACATTTCTTATTAGAAAGCAAATAGAACAAATATTCTTCATCAAAGCGTCGCCGGCGGCACGGTACTCTGGTATTTTGAGGCCAGGCCATTTTGGCCCAATTCCCCGAAATGATTACAAAACTGTAGAGGACCGAGCCAAGCGATGAGTTTTGATGAAAAATATTTCGAGGGTGTGAACACGTCGGTTACACCGTCTGTTAAGATGGGTTATACTTTCATAAGACCAAAAACGTTCCAGAGCGACCTTACATTTCGCTCTCTCGCATCTCTCTTTCTCCCATGCAAACATATGTATTTTTCTTTTAACCAGAAAGAGAACGAAATAATGCTTCTTATTGTCTTTGAAATGTGTAAGCTATCTTGCATAGATATTTTACAATCCAAAGAGACGGTTTAACTTTGGTTTGACGAAACCGAGGCTTCCGGATTGTGAGGTGCGAATATATTGAACCAAGCAGACGGGTTAAGTAAATTGGCATTCTGATTTTACGATCTAATCAATCAAGTATTTATAAGACTAACCCTAGGTTAACAATTAACCCCTCCCATTTGTATTAATACAATAAATGTGTAATTCCTTATTTTAATTTAATTTTTGAACTCGCTCAAGTCGAGGCATATCAATTTTTAATCGGTTTGTTTGTAGCTGAATTGACAAATGCGTCTGATTTCCATCCAGGCATCGCAGGTTCATTTCCTCTGCTATCTAAGTCCTCCATTGCGCAAAATGAATAGCATGTTCCGTTTATATTGATGATAGTAGGGAGTTTTTAAATATTACAGGTCATTGGTATAAATAGTCACCTGTTGGCAGTGGCATAGCGAGGGGGGGGCGGACCGCCCCGGGTGCCACCCGACGGGGGGGTGGGGTGACACCAACCACGTTATCCGCCCTTTCCGCCCCGGGTGCAACCCATGCTAGCTACGCCACTGCCTGTTGGTGTTTTACTGAAGATATTCTTATTAGATAAACAAATTATTTTCAGGTAAAGAAGATGTTTACTTTAAAAGCATGTACACAGACGGCACTCTCAGTATCAAAATTGACAAAATGCCGTGTATTTCAACACCCCTTTGAAAAGTCACCAAAAGTGATGAAAATTTTTGAACCCAATAAGTACATAGATAAGGTAAAAATTTAGGTAAGTAAGGTAAAAATATTTCCACTTTGAACTAAAATCCAAATAAACGGATCACTCGATCAAGCAATGTTTTCTACTGCCCCCCGGCTTCTTCTACAGTTCAATTTCATGTCATATATTTTCCTTACACTTCTTTCACTTTCATGTCATATCCTACACTCCTTACACTCCTATCATAGTTTTTCCAGTCCACACACCCAAACTACCTTTTTTTTCATTAACTCCATACAGGAGGTCGTGAGAAAAATAATTTCCCTCAGGACCTATTTTATCTGAAATGCTGTGTGGAGGATATATTTGAGAAGAGGAAGGAATGAACAATGGTTTTGAAGAGACTCATGTTGTAGGAATGAGGAAACACAGAGGCCGGCAAATCGTTCCACAGCCAAGCTGTGAACTCAAGAACGAGTCGTAGAATCGACCTGTTCTCATGTGACAAATGTCAACATACGTTGGGCGCGTGTTTGGCATATTTCCCGACTATGCACCGGGGCCGAGGGGATCAATGACGCTAGTTAGACCAGTAGAACAAGGACAGCATTCCCTCCTGACGCCTGTGGTCTGAGGATTGCAATCCGTTTGTTAAGATAGAGAATCTACCAAATGGACCACCCGTTTCTGCACGGAGTCGAAGGTTTTTTCATGTATTTTGGGGCTCCAGACTCTGGTCTGTCAAAGTGGCTGCCAAATTCAAACGTGGGGCGCACTTGCGATTTGTACAGGGTTAGCAGTTGTGTACTATCTGCAGTATCTGTGGACCCTGTACAGTATGCACAGTTTCTGAGAGGCTAACTTAACTCTGGCTTTAATGGAAGTGATATAAGTAGTAAAACCAAATTATCTAAGTGCCACATTATAAGATGACACATCGGCAAACAAAGCACGTGTCCAAAATCTAGACGCAAGATAAAATCAATAACAAACAATGTCATAAATATTATTATTCAACAACACTTCAAGTGAGCAATATTTTCAGTATTATTGATTAATTTTTTCATTGAATAAACCAGGTGTTGAATAGAAATGAAGATAAGAATTCCGTTATCTGGTCACCTGTTCATAAAATTTTTCACCTGGAAGTAAGGCACCTGCAGTGTGTTATTATTATTTGTTTTTTCTTCAATGTCACATCATTTGATAATCAAAAAGTCGCCTGGATTACATAGTTTTTGTACACGCCTTTTATTGTATGAATTGTATTATCAGAAGATCTGAATTACACACATTTTAGAGATACTCTAAAGGGGTATTTCACCATCCTCTCGATAGCTTATCCGTAGGATAACGTATACTTTCGATTTAAGATTCCCAATTTATTTATTTATAAAGTCCGAACTTACTATTCGGTACTCGAACCTACGAATAGTAGCTGTTTATCGGATAAGTTAGCCGAGTTTTCTACCTATTGCGACTATTTATTTGCTTACTTATTAATACGCGTTATCCTTTGGATAAGCTATGAAAAGGATGAAGAGATACTACCTAAGTATAGCTTAAAACGGCAATAACTGTTTTCAGTGACCAGATTCAAATAACCAGGTGCATTTGAGGCAAGATTCAGAATGTATTATGCTCTCTAGCCAGGTACTTCCTAACCTTTCTCTTACTCATCTCCTTATTCTCTTCAGCCTTACAGCATACCCCAATAGGTTTTCGGATGATTACGATTTTCTCCACGGGTTTTTACGAGATGCAGACATAATTTTTCTTTTATTATGAAGAAAAACAAATATTTCCACGTTATGAACAACCTGGCAGTTAGCTCAGTTGGTAGAGTCGCTGCCCGAAAAGCCAAAGGACCTGGGTTGGAGTCCCAGAGGTGCCAATATCTTTTTTTGATTTTTCTGTTTTCAGATTTTCAATTGAGTTTGTCATCATTTAATAAAATAAAATATGATAATTAAATTATAAAGAAGCCACGCAGAAGAATAGAAGGTATTATGTAAACATTGATTATTATTACTGAGGTATGTTATTGCATAGGATCGTGACCCATACTCCAATTTTCATGGTGGACAAGACTCTTCCACTCCTCGCGGTCCTGCGCTGCGTGGAGAGCTGCGGCTACCGACGTACCAGAGTGATATTTGGTCACTCCAGCATATTGGTAACCTTCCTTTGATTCTTCTGCCTTCCACTTTGCCAGTGACTAAGAGTTTCTCCAAGTTGTAGTCCTCAGTTTGGCGAGCAACATGTCCAAAGTATCAAAATTCGTTGTAGGCAGATAGTTGAAAGCCTTCTGTGGATGTCTAGCTCTTCCAGGATGGGCACATTTGTGGGCCTGGCTATCCATTGAATCATTTTCCATTTTTCTCCAGCACCACATTTCGAGGGCTTTCTTTTGCTGGCTCTAAGTGTCCATGTTTCCAAATCGTAAAGAAATATGGAGAAATTCAATGCCCGAACAAGTCACATGTTAGTGGTATTATGTGTTATGCCTCTGTAACTTAACATCTTTACAATTAAATTATGTAAAACCCATGAAGAAGGCATAGGCATTATGCTTACTTTGATTATTATTATTGAGGTATGTTATTGTAGCCCTTTTGCGACTATTTTCCGTGCAGTTAAACATATTATTTTCATAGGCGGAAAATGTTGCTTGAGCATTGATGGAGGGCTAGCTAGACAGGGAAATTAAACCCAAGACGCCTGGGTGGAAATCCCACGCATTTGTCCACTCATTTGTCAACTGATTCCATTATAGTAGCGGATACAACCACCATTCAAAAACCTGAATTTGCCTTTAACTGTGTTTAGTGACCCGATCTGATATCAAGTTTTTTTTTTTTACATTAACTCCACATAGGAGGCCCTGAGGAAAAAATTTCCCTTAGGGCCTATGTCATCTGAGATGCTGTGTGGAGGGTCTTTTTGAGGATAGGAAGGAATGAACATTGGTCTTGAAGAGACCCATGTTGTAGAAAGGAGGAAACACAGAGGCCGGCAAATCATTCAACAGCCGAGCTGTTGAACACAAGAATGAATCGAAGAAACGACCCGTTCTCGTGTGAAAAATGTCAACCGTGTACATATGTTGGGCACGCGTTTGGCGTGTTTCCCGACTATGCACCGGTGCCGAAGGGATCAATGACGCTAGTTCCTCGGAGCATCTTCCATTGTAATACCGATAGAACAAGGATAGCATTCCCACCCGACACTGTGCTCTAAAGATTGCAATCCGTCTGTTAAGATGGGACAATCTATCAAACGGACCGTCCGTTTTTGCACAGAGTCGAGAGTATTTTTCAGGTATTTTGGAGCTCCAGACCAGAAGTGGCTGCCAAATTCAACCGTGGGGCGCACTTGTGATTTGTACAGGGTTGGCAGTTGTGTACTATTAAAATATCTGCGGGCCCTGTACAGTAGGTATGCCCAGTTTTTGGGAGGCTAACTTTTTACTTTGGCTTCGATGGAGCCCCCGTACCTGATCTGGTCACTTAGAGTTACACCAAGCATGGTGTATTATTTATTTATAGGTATTTCTCAACTTTAATCTATATATTAAAATATGTATTTAAAAACAAAAATTGTTCGTTAAAAATAAAAATATAATTAGAAAAAGGACTGAGTTTTACACCCCACAAACCAATACTAAATTAATGCAAACAGATAGCAGTTTTATTGATCCTTGTACATTTAATCTTCTACCAAAACACATTCAAATGACAGATAAAATATCATTTTACATAAAAGATAAATTAAGGATAAATGATGCAAATAAGGCTAAATGATGTTGAAACACTTTTCCTATAAATTCTATGCTATATATTATATATTGCATATTCATGCTACACTTTTCAATACAATTCTAATCTAACTTTCTTGAAACTATGACAAAAAATCAACAAACTTTTAGTTACAATTTTTACTACAATATTCTCACAGATATTTCTAAACCTTTACTATAAAATTAACATTTTTTGCTTGTACTTATTGATGTAATTTAGTATTTTTGTTTGTATTACCCACACACAGGCAGTGCGTTAGTGGGTTCCCATTACCTGCTTTTGACTTATGTATATATTTACTTTTACATTCCTTGTATCTTATGTTTGCATCTTACTGTATTTAGAAATGATGTAATAATTACATTTGTAATGTATATAGATACTAGCTGACCCGGAGAACTTCGTACCGCATCAGAATCAATAACTGTTGTGTTAACTTATAAGCTGAATCAAATTATTTTATTTTTTTAATTGTGTTAAAAATTACACAATGAAGCAATTATCGATGCGAAACTGTCCGCGTTTTGTTGTTGTCAGTATCAGAGGTGGCGTGTATGTGATTTTCTTACTTTTTTACTTACTTAAGGGAATCGCGTTTCATTTTCTTTATACGTGTGACGGAGATTTATTATAATTATTGTATTTTTCCTTTGAAGGGGTGTAGACGTAGACATCAGTAGAGTTCATCGTTTGTCCCATTTTCGACTGTTGACATTTAGTGTGTAAGAAAGAGGGTCAGCATTGTATGTTTAATATCAACAACTCTTTCCTCTTTCAACTCTTTCCTGAATGCATCCACAAACTCCTTTCGCAATGAATCTCTCCCCTTGTACTCATATCCCTATGAAAGTCTTACTTTCTATCCAAAGGTGCACCAATCTATAGGAATATGTAAAAAATATATAAAAACCTCAACTCATTCCAGTAATACAGAATTCAACAAAATTAATGAAAATAACTGGCCAAATTATATACAAATTTTCACAGATGGTTCCAAACTCAGTTCGGACTCCCATTGTGAGCCAGTGTCTATGCACCTCACAGGAAATTGTGTTTCCCACGCAGACTTTCCAAATAGTGTTCCATTTTCTTTGCTGAATGCATAAATATCTTAGAAACTTTACGACTCGTCAAATTTCTCAACATTAGAAATGCTCTCATTCTTTCAGGCTCACTTAGCTCACTACAAAAAATAAGCGCATCCCCTCTCAATTCCAGTAGTGACTCTCTAACCTGCTCTATCCGAGACCTCCTGCATTCTATGTCGCTGGCTCAAGTGTTAGTGGTCTTGGCCTGGATCCCAGGACACTTTGGTATTATTGGAAATGAAAAGGCTGATTCTATTGCTAAGGAATCCATTGTCCGCGGCCTATTAAGTAGTAGGTATACCTATTCCCGTAAAAGACACTTTTTCCCTATTTTAAAAAATAAGGGACAACACCAATGGTCCTCTGAATGGAAATCATCCTCTCTGATAAAAGGTCACCAGTACTCATTAATTCAACCTTCTTTTCCTGTCAAGCCCTGGTTTCACAAATACACTTCCATTCCTAAAAAACTACATTTCTTCCATAACTCGAATGCTTCTAGGTCATACTTGTTGTCTTAGCCATCTCGCCTAATTCCACATAGTCAATTTGCCTTATTGTGATTGTGGTTCAGAGGACACTTTAGACCATAATTTTTTTGATTGTCCTATCAATTACCAATTTTCAAACTACATACACGAATTATGAATTAATAAAACCTAAAATTGAATTCTCTACCAGTGTACCCTGCCTTCTTAGTCTTAACTCTCCTGAAATCCACTATTTGCTAGCAAAATTTATTTGTAAAAATGGCGTTATCATTTAAGCATCAATCACATTTCTTTCTCTTCCATACGTATGCATTTGTTCTTGTTATTAGTACAATTGTACAGGTTCCTATTTTTGGGAACCTGTACATCTTCCTACTATACTATTTTGTAATTACTATCAATACCAACTCTGTATTTCAATACAACTTGCATAATCATATGAATATTTGTCTTAGCCCATTGTCTATATGTGCAAATATAATTTATCTATTCCATGTAAAAAACTGAAAATGTTACTAATTTAAAAAAACCTGAATATGTCACTAATTTAAAAAAAAAAACTGATAATGTAAAAAAAATGAAAATATGAATAATGTATGTAATAAAGAAATGGCCAAGGTCACCCGTTATGGTTGAAAGCCAAATAAATAATTTTAATATAAATTTAAAAAAATGATAACAAAAGAAAAACAATCAGCGCATTGACATTTGATGGTTTGAATTTTTGGAACTCACTCACTACTAAATATTATAGGTACTTATCATAAAATGCCCGCAGCTCTTTCAAATATGAGAATTCGTTCCATAAAAAATGTATGGGAAAATAATTTTCTTAATAACTATATTTTTCGTTAATTTTTGTGATGTTTTAATAGTTATTATCCTTTCCGGGGCGGAGACAAATCCAACAAATCAAAGATCATCAAAATCGGCCCGGCCGTTCTCGAGTTATAAATAGTGTAACTAACCCGACTTTGTTTTATACATTAAGATAATTGAAAAAAATAAAAATCCTACTATTCTCATTTCCCTCTCAACTTTTTAAAGCTTACAATATTAGGGTATGACATAATCCCTCAAGGTTCCAGGTAGTCGGGACTCCCGTGAGGTGACACATAAAGTAAAATAATAATAGTAATCATGTTTAAAAGTCACCTATAGATATCATCAACACACCTGTGAGACAGTTATATATCCCGCAGGTGTTTAATCAAATGTTATTTACTGACAAATTAATTCCTTGTTGCCATGAACAAAGTACTTATTGTTTGATATTATACCTTGATTTAAAAAGTTTTAGGACTTTATTCATAAAATCGAAAATATAAGTTTATTCATCAAAATCGATATGGTTACCTTTAAAGTACTCCCCGTCAACTGCAAGGGTCTAGGTAACTTGACCGAATTGCAATTTTTCGAATTCAATTGTTGGAAATGCAATGTTTCGAACTTTAATTTTTCAAACTTCAATTTTTCGAAAACTGATTTTTCAAACATCAATTCACTGAAACACTAGTTTTTCGAATTGATATAAGTATGTATGCAGTACGTAAAAGAGTATTTTGTTATAGGATGGACAATATCAACTAACATCTAACATAACCTAACCTAATCTAACAGTATCACTTTAGTCGTAAGCAAGTGAAATATATCTTTTAAACGTTGTTTAACAAATTCTAAAAATATGTCTTTCTATCTAATCCTCGAAACACCGCTGGTACTCAATTTTCAGTATGTCGTTCTCTCGGGTGCTGTAACACGTTCCGCGAAGCGTTTTTTTAAGTCAGGAAAAAGTCGCAGGGAGCCAGATTAGGTGAATTCGAAGGCTGCTGGACAGCATTCGTGTTGTTTTTGGTCAAGAACTCACGGACAAGGATCGCATTGTGCGACGGTGCGTTATTGTGGTGCAAAATTGATTCCATTTTCAGACTTGTAAAAAATCTCATCATAGCTTCACTTTTACAAAAGTCAAGCTATGATGCTGAAATTTAGAGGGAAGTGTCAATGTGGTAATCCAACAAAAACATAAAGAATTCCAATCAGGTGACCGACAGCGTTACACAGTGGCCGGTCCTAAAACTTTTTGATCAAGCTGATATTTATCTTTGGACAGCCAAAGAATGAATTTAATGACAATTTTTAACTTGTCATTAACTAACAAATAATGGTTACATCTAAAATCATGAAAAAAATCATTGTTTAATGGTCTATATTTTACAATTTAAAACACAAATAAATAAAGTACCTAGTACATAGATATTCGTACTAGATATTTTGGTTAAAAAAATAATTATTAATTTTGGCCTCAAATCCAAAATTAAGTTTTACATGAAAAGCCGGGCAGCCATTCTTCTTAGATGAATTTTAAAATAAAAAGGGGGAGGGAGTAGTGGAAAGTTTTTGATAGTAAAGAAAGAATATCTGGCTATTCAGTTCTGGTTACTAAACGCAGCTAACATCATTTCAAACAAGTTTCTGAAACAAGATTTGAATAGATTTTCCCACATCAATGCCTTTAAAAATTACCATGTATTTGAAAAATCAAAAATTCTCAGAAATTATTAATTGGTTATTAAATTACTCTTATCATGAGACAACTCTTTAATTCCTTATTATATTTAACTGTCAAGCTTTCTTGATAAAAATAACATTTATGTTATAATATCTAATCTCACCGTACAATTTTGTCTGAACATATTATACCTACTTAAATGTGTAGGATGCAGAACACAATGAAAATTTTAAATATACACTTTTTTGTAAATTTATTTATTTATTTGTAAGAAACAAACAGCTTTTATATCCTAATACATATTATATACAGTGATAAATATACAACTGAACTGGAGTCAAGCCACAGAAGTTTCTTATCTGAAATAGATCGGAAATGAAGTTTTATTATATTATAATTAATTTTGGGTTATAGGAAGGGGAGAGGAAGAGGAATATAGAAAAAGGATACGAGATGCTCCCGATATATTCTATATTCTCATATTAATAATCGATCGTACGCGTTACTTCATATCAATATTTCTTTTCTGGTTGTTACTAAAAAAATACCGCACAAGAGTCCCAGCAGCTCCCTGTCTGAACCCAGTGGTACTAGAGCATCCCCAAATGGGGTATGTTGTTAGGTTGAAGAGAAGGAGCTGAAAAAGAGGAAGGTTGGGATGTTCCTGGCCTTTCAGATCTGGTCACCAAGTATGGCGAAGGCCATTTTAAGCAACATTTCAGTTCTGAATGCCGGTATTTCACAAGGGGGATGACTGTGTCTGAGCGTATCTTCTACTCTGGAATGTAAAGCAAATGAATGAAGAAAAGAGTGTAAAAAGAATATATGACACAAAAGAATAGTAGAAGTCAGGGGCTCCCAAGGAAGACATGGCATGATCAACTGAATTAAATATGGATACACCATACGTGGAGAACAAAGATATTGAATACAAAAGAGATATGCTATGATGTCCGCGCGACTGTCGGTGGACTACATACTACCTAATCGGAGTAGTTTGCATATGAACAGATTTTGTTCATTTAGTTTATTTTTTAAGGTGTGCTATTTAAGTATTGGTTAAAAATATAGTTTGAATACGGATTAAATTCGATAATTTAGTTTAACGTTTGTTTACTTCATTCGTTAATTATTCGTTCATTTAGTTTATTCGTTAATTGGTAAACAATATTGGCAACAATACTGCGGATGGCACATCTCTCATATTTCAATATCCTTGGTGGAGAATCTACCTCAAGCCTCTGTAGTAAAAGAACTAAATAAGTTTACCATTTTATTTTATTTTAATATTAATTTTTATGTAATAATATAACGTAATTTTATAGATGTACAAACATATGTATATTTTATATGTAGAGAGAGTATAGCACTCTCCGCTCTGTTCAGCTGAAATAAACAAACTTTATTATTATTAAATACAGAATAATAGAAGAGTTTGTATGATATTGAATGATGCAATAAGAATCTACCAAGACAGAGTTTTGTGATGGTCCATCCTCTCTGCATTCCCTTTAGGAAAGAAGGAATGATGGTTACATAACATAGTTAGTTAAAAATTGAAAAAAAATAATTGTAACATGGTAATATATTTAGAAAATATTTTTTTCTCTAACCCCCGCACTTTTAGGCACATATTATGGAAATTACACTTCATTTAACAATTTCTACAAGGAACAACTATTTACATGCACAAAATAGGTTATTAGGTTCTTAGTTGGGGTTAATTAAGTAATTAATGCATATTTAGATTGAAACGAAACCTACGCAAATGTTAATCCACACAAAAAAATAATTCAAAATGGCGGCAAAGGGATCAAAATTAGTCATGAATTGGTTCACAAGTGACAAGGAGAGAAAACGAGGTAGACCATTTAGACGGTGGGTTGAAGACATCAAAGCCATAGCAGGTGGTACATGGACAAGAGTAACTAATGATAGAGAGAAATGGCGACAGTTGAAGTAGGCCTTTGTCAACTAGTAACATACAGACAGGGAGTCGATGCATGATAAGTGTTATAAATGAGAAAAGTTTATTATAAATAATGAAATGAATTTACTGTCTGAATAAAGGCTATTATTATTATTATTAGGTATACAAAATAAGACTTTACCTTTGCAGATTTCCAAAGAAACACTTCCTCTATAGATAAAACTTAATTTTAACACCTGTTAAAGTTGATCCATGCAATCAACATCTGTTTATTCCTAATCTGTGTTTTGGGAGGTATAAATGCTGATGATTTTTCTTCAATCGATACAGTTCCTGCTTTGTTTTGTTGTCTAACATAACCTCAAATCAACCAACAAAATGTCTTGCAAAATATTCTACCTGATTGCCGCCTTGGCTCTCATTTCTGCTGCTTCGGCGACCATTGTTCAAAAATGTAAGTTTTAACTGAGTAACTAAACAACAGGGGTAGGCAGAGAGGCTCCTTGCTTTATTCATGTTCATACATCTTCTCATACATACTCTTCTGTTATTCTGAGTCTTGACTTGATCCGCTTTAAGTTTTTGATTCTCTTGATCGTGCCATGCCTTCCTCAGTCGTCCCTGACTTCTTCTACCATTTCCTTACGCCTTATATACATATTCTCCTTCATTCATCTGTTCTAAACACCCAAAACATATAAGTGTCCCTTTTTTAAGCTTAACCATAATACTTATATCTTGAATTCTTTCTGGATCTACATATTTTTAACACGGTCATACAAAATTTTACATTTTTTAAAAATAATATACAGTATTTTTGCGCCACTTTCCAGGATTTTAGATACTATCACCCTGGTGAAAGACCACCATTCAGAATCGTAACACTGCTATTTGAAGTGGCTTTAGCCATGTTTTCTGACCAGATCTAAATAGCCACGTATTTTCCCCTCTCCGCTATCTTCAGCATCACAATATACCACAATTTGGAATGCCATAGTTTCACTGGCTCTAGTCTCTTGTTCACATAGAAAGTTGGTCGAATGGTGTAAAGTTGTAGGTTCCCCCACAGGCATCGCTGATTCAAGACACAAGCAACACATTTGTTAATAACGTGTTCATTGAATGATATTTTACTGTCGCATACTTTTATAATTAAAAAGCGTCGCAGATATTGTTTCTCCCTGCGTGTCCTTTCCAATTCGTCCCCGTTCCCCTTCTGCCTCTTCTTCCCGTCCCGCAAACCCCCCACTCTCCACTTTCCCAACCTTCCCCCCTCCCGCGAATCTACCCTCCCTTTATTCCCCTCCGCCCCTCCTGGATTCCCCTCCACTCCCGTCTACCCTCCCTGCCACTAAAATACACGAAATTCACTCATTTTTCAAACAACTCGCGCGCCATCTAAAATTTTCATAAAAAGTTCACAATGGCAGAGCTCTCTATTATATATAGAAATACTCTTCTGCCAAAATGCAATGTTCTGTAAAAATTTTGAGTTAATCCATCAATTACTTTCCGACATTTGCGGATGCTAACATACGGAACTTAAATTTATATAATACATAGATTATTTTCACTTAAACACTCGGACCCAAGCTTGTTTTTAAGACAATATTAACATTGTCAGACATGTGTATGTACGACGTAGGAGGCGTACCTGACTTATTAAATTCATCTTTATATCTACCATATAATGTTCATTTCTAAAAGTTTTTAATTTTTTTATTTCAACAATGTGTCTCTGTCATACACTAATTATGTAAACGCCAATCAAATAAATAAAAATTATTTCCAGGCTCCAACGGTCCCCAGGCCATTAGTGTGGACATCAAGGGATGTGAAAAGGAACCGTGCAATCTGATCGATGGAACTGATGCCATTATGGATGTTACATTCACAAATCGTAAGTCATACTTTTAACACTTTGCAATCTGCAAAAAATTCTGAATTTTGATGGGCCACAATAATTGTAAAGTTCTTAACCACTGGAGCGCTTTTTGCCACAATATGGCACCATTTAAAATACCTCGGATTGCTTTGCTGCCAGTTTAAGGCAAATTTTCCGTAGATGCATTCAATTATTTTCCATATTAAAATTCGGAGGTGTGATTTTTTTAATGTCGGCGGATGATATTCAAAATGGTCACCAAAAAATCACGAGCAATCGGAGGAAATAGTTAAAAATCGCGGTTTCGCTTGAGTGGTTAAGAAGCTGGGCGATTTACTGGTTAAAACATGCAAGTAAAGACACCCTTAAAAAATACAGGTGTGCAGTTTACAAACAGTAGAAGTGAAACCTTCAGAAAATTAAAGTCAACAAGAGTGGGGAGTCTAGGAAGCACTACACAAAGAGGAGACTCATTAGTCTATCTCATTCTCTCGCAGGCTAAATCCTGAAGATGTATGTGTTTGTCTCTTTTTAGCGTTGCTTTTTTGTTTCATCGTGTTTCAAATCACAACGGTGTGAACTCCTATCATGAACAATACGTGATATTTTATGCAATGATCTTGTAAAGATTACTAATAATTTTTAGCAACATAGAATATTTTAATAACTATATAATTCTGCATATATAGTATTTGTTTATATCAAAACTTCTCCTATTGAAAAGTTTAACCTCAAAATTTAATAATAACCTTACAGCTCACAATAGTTCCACACTGGTGCCCAAGGTACGAGCAACAGTGGGCATCATCACAATCACTTATCCGCTGCCCGGAGATCTCCAGGACGGCTGCAACTCGCTTCTCAATGGAGACAGCTGCCCGCTGGTTCAGGATGAAGAGACTACTTACAGACTGGCCATGCCCATCACCGGATTCCCTCATGTAAGACATAAAACAATTTAATGTGACATCTCCTTTCCCTCCCCACGATCTTGAGCCTCACAACGTACCCCAATTGGGGATGCCATAGTTGATTGGATGCACTGGTTGTGTGATATTCACATTAACCTTTTAAAGATTACACTTTTAAAGATTACATCATTAAAGAATTTGCGATTCCCGTGGACAGGTATTTCAAATTCTTATACATTTGCGTCATGTATAGATGACGCTCGTCTTTTAGCAAGTGGTCGGTTGGTATGTATTCACGACGCTCGTCTAAAATAAGGTTAAAAATAAAATAAAACTTGATGTTGTTATTTTAATCCATTCCCTCCGAGCCGCAATAATTTAAGCCTCTCGAAAAAGTATTTAATTTTATGTACATAATTGGTACTTTTTTTTTCAATTTCTAAGAATTAATTTAATTTGTTTCATATTAAAAAAAAAAAAAATTTTTAAATAATAAATTTTATAAATAATAACAAAAACAAAAAGTTAAGGAAATTTTTACCACATCAAAAAATTCAGGACAAGTTCGCACAAAAATCAAATCAGTTGCTGGGGTCAGTTTCAGTCAAAATAACTTCGGACCAGATGGGTTGAACGATTGCAACGCATTTCAATTTTTTCTACTATTATTTGCCAGACTTTACATTTAATCCTGTTCTTATTAAATAATATGTATGTAATTGCGTTTAACAGTGAATAATTCATAAACCAACCTATTCGTATGTAACACTAATCTCTTATACTTCCAGATTTCCGTGGGTCTAGAATTCTCTCTACTGGGAGACAACAATGAAATTTTCCAATGCTTCAAAGTGGCTTGTAAAGTTGTTGCTGCTTAAATATATGTATATTTTAAAATCTTAATTAAAGTTGTGAAACATAGATGTTTTGTATTGATATTAATTATTGTAAGAAATAAATGTAATACTTTAATGTAATAACTTACGTATTATTCCCCATCTTCGTCCTTTCCCCACTCCATTCCAGCCTCACAACATAACCCAATTATTGGATTCAGATGATTGGAAGCGGTTGAGATTCTTGTGCGATATTCACATTAAAAAACATTCCTTCATTGGAAGCGATCTTCCGAACAGGCTTTCTATTGATATGCTTGGTGTAACTCTAAGAGACCAGCTCAGGTGTGGGGGCTCCATTGAAGCCAGAGTTAAGTTAGCCTCTCAGAAACTGGGCATACTGTACAGGGCCCGCAAATACTTAAATAGTGCACAATTGCTAACCCTGTACAAATCGCAAGTGCGCCCTACCGTTCTCCTATCTTAACAAGCGGATTGCAATCTTTAGAGTACAGGCTCGAGTGGGAATGCTGTCCTTGTTCTACCGGTATTTCAATGAAAAATGCTATGAGGAACTAGCGTGATCAATGCCTTCGGCACCGGTGCATAGTCTGGAAACACGCCAAATGCGCGCCCAACATTTGAACACAGTTGACATTTGTCACATGAGAACAGGTCTTTTCTACAATTCGTTCTTGAGTTGAACAACTCGGCTATGGAACAATTTGCCGGTCTCTCTCCAACAACATGGGTCCTGATGGACCTGAACAGACGGATTGCAATTTTTTTTTAGAGCACAGGCGTCGGGTGGGAATGCTATCCTTGTTCTATCCTACCGTTGAAGATGCTCCGAGGAACTAGCGTCATTGATCCCTTTGGCACCGGTGCATAGTCGGGAAAAACGTCAAACGTGTGCCTAATATATGTACACTGTTGACATTTGTCACATGAGAATGGGTCGCTTCTTCGACTCGTTCTTGTGTTCAACAGCTCGGCTGTGGAACGATTTGCCGGCCTCTGTGTTTCCTCTTTCTTATAACATGAGCTCTTCAAGACCAATGTTCATTCCTTCCTCTCCTCAAAAATATCCTCCACACAACATCTCAGATGACATAGACCCTGAGGGAATTTTTTTTCCTCAGGGCTTCATGTGTGGAGTTAATGTAAAAAAAAAAATAATAAAAAATATATAAATGTATTCATGTGCGTAGGTGCATATATGTGTGTGAGTTTATGTTTATGTGTGTATGGATGTGTGCACCTGTATATACATGTACGTATGCATGCACACATATAAAAATAAATATAAAATTTAAAATAAGGATATGTACATTTTCACAATCTTATCCTTAGGCACTTCTTTTTCTCTTTTCTATATTTTAATAAAACTTTACCAATTTTCAACATCATTACATACTAGTACCATATGTTTACACTAGACTTCACTCAAAGTTACTATCCTTCATTGGTCATCATGAAACAGGCAGCCGCCTAGTATGGTGGTTTAATGTATCTAATCTACGTAAATGTCATATATATGTTACATGTTTTTTATAAATAATAAATAAAATTATTAATAAAGAATTCTCTTGAACAGTTATTCTGCGATTTTACACGGTAATAAAGAAGGCACTTTAAACAAATTACATTAATTTAACAAATTATACTTGGGTTTCTCTTAATTTTATTATGTTGTAATAAATATAAGAAATAACATAATAAAAATAAGTTTTGTTTTTTATTACAATCAAAGTGTAGTAGAATAGAATGACTTAGGGCATGTGAATATTCAAGTAAACCAACTTTTTTTTTTCTTTTTTTTTTAAGGAAAATAATTCCACTCAGGGCCTGTGTCATCTTTGGGGATGCTGTATGGAGGATATTTTTAAAGGAAGGAAGGAGAGGAAGTTCTTGGAAGGAAAAGGCATGAGGGGTGGACGAATGAATCCATCCTTTCCACTGCAGTGCAAGGCAATGTTCTGAGAGTCCTGCTCGAGAGGTCAAAAGATCTCCCTTAACCATTTTATATCACAGAAATATTTAAGTCCAGAGTAGCAGATTATTTATTATCACCTCTGGTGAGAGACCACCATTCAGAATCGAAAGATTACTTGAAGTGGCTTTAGTCATGTTTAGTGACTAAATATCCAGGTACTTCCCCATTCCTCAATCTCCTCTTCCTATGCCCTTCAGCTTCAGAACATTCAAATAATTGACTAATGCCGTTTCCAGAACTCGGTCTTGACACATACTCCTTGCTTCATTCATATTCATACATTATCTTGTACATACCCTTCTGTTATTCTAACACTTGACGTGGCCCTGTTCAAGTATTTGATTAACTTGATCGTTCAATAAGAAATGTACTATTTTCTAAGAAAAAAAAATTCAACAAAAATTGGAAAATGTTTACAAATGTTCATTTTTTACTTTTATGTAAAAAATTATTTCACCAATTTTCCCATATTTTTAGGTGTTATAAAAACAGTTGAAATTAATAACAAACGTCAAATTGTTCAATTATTGTTAAATAAATTTATTTTGACCGGTCAGTGGCTGAGTAGCTGAGCGTTTGGGTCCCACCCGGGCGCCACATGTTTGATTCCTTGACTGGCAAAGTTCTCCATCATGACACAAGCAACATTTTCCGCTCTCTGTGGTGGTAGTAGGAGATTTTCAAATATTGTCAGCTTAATCGTAACCAGAGAATGATCGTCTTTCTAAAATATTGTAGTGTATCTAAAAGCTTCTGGCTTTCTCACATAGATGGCAGTATTAAGAACTGTCCTAAGTCTCCGCTAGATGGCAGCTAGCTTAGTACTAGTGATAGGCAACAGAGGGTCCAACATCTCAGAAATAGTCTTCAGCAGATCTCTCACCTCAGATTCCAATTAGCCAGTTCCTAGACAGATCGACTATCGTGGTCAACACTGTATAAGCGAAGTATCAATAAACCAGATTATTACTAAAAGAACATTACTCTACCCATTTAATAAATCTCCTCCCAAGGTAAGATGGAGAACTGTTGGTGATATACCACAAATATTAATATAACCAAATTTGGGTATTATTCAGCTTCTCGTGGTTATTGTAAAAAGTATCCAAAGCTACCCCATTCTATGTTATTTAATAGTTTTTGATTGATGATTAATTTTGTGGTAAATTATGGATAAAAATTTTTGTTAATTCAACATCTGATTTAACGCCAGCCGGTCATATTTGAACATTTGAGTTTACTACTATTTTATCCGTATTATCGACAAAGATTAAAGGAAAAAAATGTTTTCGAAAGTCTTCCTCTTTATCACTGTTTTGACTTTCATCTTTGAAGCTATGTCCACTCCTTTCAATGAATGTAAGCTTGCCACATTAGGGCCTTTGCTCATGGAGAAACTGATATTAAACCAGTTGCCGACCCAATTGCAAACATTATTCGAAAACTTGGCAATTTGTGAGCCGCTACCATGGCAACCTGTTAACAATGCAACTGAAATACGACGATCAGCAGTGCTGGTGCGTCGGCAATGTTATGTATCTATCACGTTGATACTACAGCTGTCACATGCTGATAGTTGTTAGGTCTGTTGCGTCACTTGATGTACAACTTGAACTTGTGAATGAATAACCCCAGACATGCCTATGGGCAACTGGATTTATTTCAGTTTCTCCGTGAGCGAGGCCCTTATAATTTCAATGCATGCTTATATCAGTTGATATAAACATGCATAGAACAAGAATAGGGATGTGAAACTTGATTTAATATGAATCTTTTACTTTGTTTTAGGGTTGTCACTAGAACAATAATGAAGTTATAACGATTTCTGTGGGAACATACGCGTTAGCTTGAAAACAAGCTTATTGTACTTGACTGCTATCGTTTTATTGTCATGTAAACAAGCTTAGGGGTCGGAGTGGTTAAAATCCCTCGGGTACATCCTGTTAAACCCTGTATAAATATACATATATATTTTTTTATATTTGTAGGTGATGAGGGCTTTCCGCCTGTCAGTGTGGATGTGGAAGGGTGTGATAAAATGCCGTGCATCTTTAGGCAAGGAGGGGAAGGAGTCATGGTGCTTAACTTTGTAATGCGTAAGTATTCACCTAACCTAACCTTACTGCTTTACAGAGTCCATAATCACATCTGTTCTCATGATGGACACTGCAACGGTGTCCGATACATTGGCTAAAGAAGGAGGAAGAGCAACACGGAAAAATAACCTAAAAATTAATCATTGTATTATTATAATTTGTTCTAAAATTGGTGTTCCTTACTAACGAATTTTTTTGCTCCATTTAATTATTGTTGATTTTCTAGACTTAAATTATTACTTGATAAGAGAATAGTTTTTTTCCTTCACTTTTCTTCAATGTTTTTGTTTTTTGTTTTGTCAGTTTTCTTTTTATTTGTAGAACCAACTTATTCTACATTTCTTTTCTTGTTGGCAATACTGCTTTCTTTATGTTTTCAGCCAGAGACATTGCCTACCTGTATCCCAAGGTCACGGCTTCCATTGGGTGGTTCAATATTGTATTACCGCTCCCTGAGTACAAACTGGACGGCTGCAAGTTTCTTCTCAATAATGGACACTGCCCACTGACTAAAGGGGAATTAATCACTTACAGACTGTCAATGCCAGTTACCAAATTGCCATTTGTAAGACGAACAACACTTATCGTTAATTTAATTATTGATTACTTTAACATTGAAAAAAAACTAACACATTTTTCAACATGTTATTACTGTTTAGTTGTATCTGTTATTTTTAAGTAAAACTTCTTTACGCACGCTCGACACTTGGGGGTAAAATCGTGAATAAATTACGAAAAAGAACATATACATTTAGAAGCAAACGCTAATCGATGCGAACGGTGATCGCTGCGAACGGTGATCGGGTGAGGCGAACAATCGGGCCTTTACGCACGCTTGACTTATGGGTATTGGTAGGGGTGGGAGTGGGGGAAGGGAATAGGGAATAGGGAATAGGGAATAGGGATTAGGGAATAGGGAATAGGGAATAGGGAATAGGGAATAGGGAATAGGGAATAGGGAATAGGGAATAGGGAATAGGGAATAGGGAATAGGGAATAGGGAATAGGGAATAGGGAATAGGGAATAGGGAATAGGGAATAGGGAATAGGGAATAGGGAATAGGGAATAGGGAATAGGGAATAGGGAATAGGGAATAGGGAATAGGGAATAGGGAATAGGGAATAGGGAATAGGAAATAGGGAATAGGGAATAGGGAATAGGGAATAGGGAATAGGGAATAGGGAATAGGGAATAGGGAATAGGGAATAGGGAATAGGGAATAGGGAATAGGGAATAGGGAATAGGGAATAGGGAATAGGGAATAGGGAATAGGGAATAGGGAATAGGGAATGACACAAGAGCCTCAAAAAAGGATATACGAGATGTTCCAAAATTCAAGACAAGTTTTGGCCAAAGAAACCACATATATCTTGCAACTAAACTTTACAACATCCTTCCTCCAAGTCTGAAAAAGATACAAAAGATAAATAAGTTTAAGGAAAAAATCAAAACATGGGTGAAAGAAATTAATGCAGACATACTAGAGAATGTATTAAAAACATCATAGAAACTAAATAACAGAAAATCAAAGAAATCTACCAGTCCGCCTCAGCACAGGACCACCTAGTGAGGAGGACTAAGAACAAACGGATTAAATATTTATATATATCATCATATCTTGTAATTGTCATCAAACCTGTAACTAAATAGTCACTAATAAAAAATAAAATAAAAAAAAATAGGATATAGGGAATAGGGAATAGGGAATAGGGAATAGGGAATAGGGAATGGGGAAAGAGGAATTGGGAATGGGTAATGGGGGGATGGGGGAGTGTGGGGATTGTGGGTGGAGCGCCGAGAAGCATCGGGGAGCGTCGGGGAGTGTGGTGAATGGGGATAGGGATAGGGATAGGGATAGGGATACCCGGAATGCGTTACAATGCCACTTTAACATTGGGTCAACTAAACTGTTATGGTTCCATCCCAAGTTAGTGAAGTTTTACTTCAGTCGTATCTTTAAATAGATAAAACCATTTTAAAAAAGATATAACACATATTGATTAGAAAGATAGATTAGATTATAGATTTATTTGGTATAATTTGGGAGGGGAGTATGGATACTGCTACCCCGGAAAGAATTCATTCGATAACCATTATATCTCTACCACAGGTCACCCCGAGCGGTTCATGTGGTGATGTTTGTCCAAGTCTTGGTGATGTATGCGTCTGGGTGCGGGACGAATCATGAGAGGCCAGTCGAGATAGACCCTTTGAACTCTCCAGCCGGACTCTCTTGATCCATCACCTTGTACCGCAGTCTGAGGGATGATTCATACGTCCATCACTCCTGGACACACTGACCTCCAGATTCTAACCCACCCCTCATACGGCTTTCCTTCACGGAACTTCCTCTCCCTAAAAAGACCCTCCACAGCATTACCAATGAAGACGTAGGCCCGCAGGGAAATTAATTGCCTCGTCTGTGGAATTAAAACAACGTGTGCTTTAAGGGTGTGTTTCGTGATCCAATTATAGGCCTGATTTTGATCTATGTTTCTGGGGCAACCACAAAGGTCGCCCCTTTCGTATAAAATCTTGCGTCGCCTCTGGGTCTGTAAGAATTTACTAGACGAGTTACCTAACAAAAGAACACTGCCTAGCGTTGTGTATCATTTCGGGAAACACATCGAAAGGCCTCGAGCTAACAGCCGTTGCATCGTTACGGCAGCAGAATATTCGAGGGTCTTCTTCACTTTGCGCGGGTACGCAACATTACTTGGTGCTCAGGTAGCTAGGTAGCTACTCTCGTCGCCTATAAAAGCAGCAGTTCAGTCCATACTATCTGAACGGTCGTACATACTACAAAGCAAGTGATAACAGTATAGTGTAGTAACGCCGCAACAAGCCCACTGAGCTCTTTATCGCTCATGCGAATCAACGTCATGTGATATACGCTTATCCAGTGTGAAACCAGGAACATTAACACCTTCGAGGCCTCCATCTACAACTACCATCTCGCTGTCCGGCCCATCACTCCTCGACATGAGATGTCACCCGACCTGCGACTACCAAGCCCACTGCGCTTGCTGTCTAGGTGCAATCGATCTCTGGCTACCGAAACCCGTCGTGTTTCGCTGCAGAGTTCGTCTTCATCGCCTCACAAGGTTCCTTCCTGCCTCACGTATGTGCGCCGACTAAAAAGACACATAGCCGCCATATCCGTCATCAAGACATCGATCGACCGCCTGGATCAGGTCACTTCTCCACCGCCACGGCGTAGAGCTACAACACGCCGGCTCCCTGAAGACCTGTGATCTTCACCGCCTCAGCGTCACCGACCTTCATCACGCATCACGCATCAACTCCGAGCAACACTCACTACACGTCTGTGACTCCGCTCCTCACCGACCCTCGCTATGTAGCCCTGCAATAAAGACTGACTCACCACAATGACTGACGACTTTCATTTTTACTACCCGTCTCTGCCGATCCGGAGACCGCTCCCTCATTTCCATACAAAACTGTGTTTCATCTTGATTACGAAATTCAAAAGTGATGGCGGTTTACAATTTCAGGCAAGTGTAAGAGAGACAAATTGCTTGCTAAATGGTTTAGAACCAAAAGGAACTAAGTTAGTGAAAAAATATATAAAGTCAGTAATGAAAAAAAAAACGGAGGCGACGGAAAACAAAAAATGTTTATGGTAATGTTCAAGCAAATGTTCAAGCCAATGTTCAAGTTCAAAACTGAACAAATTAGCCTAAGGGGTTAAGATGGATTTCTGTGCCAATTCCATGATATAATCGATAACTGTGTTATTTGCTCCTCCCCATACAGTGATTCCATATTCTATAAATGAATTATTGAAATTATTAATAAATTTTTTTATTGCAGATCTCTGAAGTTGAACTTAAATTCACCCTAATGGGAAATGATGATGAAGTACTGGTTTGTTTCGAGGGCCCTGCAAAATTGGTGGCACCTGACGCCTGGCGCTAGTAAAAACCTCAAGGGCGCTTTGTTAGGTTTCATCAGAGCCTTGACTCCTTGGCGCCTGGAACTCCAATAGCATTGGAGACCTGCACGAAGCCGGCCTGGTTGCACCCCTTTTTATGTTATAGATATTTAGCAAGCGTTGAAGCTAATGGTTCCATTAAAACAGAACGGTAACAAAACAGTAACAAAATAAAACAGCGTCAAATCATAACTGAGACAAAACAGAACAGTAACAAAAATGAATAGGTACATAACAGAACGGAAGAGTGACTCAACGTAACAGTAACAGAACAGAATAGTTACATAACAGAATAGTTACATAACAGAACAGTGACATAACAGAATAGTGACAAAACCAAACAGTAATAAAATAAAACAGTGTCAAATCATAACTGAGACGAAACAGAACAGTATTAAAATAAAACAGTGTCAAAACATAACTGAGACAGAACAGTAACAAAAATACATAACAGAATGGAAGGTGACTTAACATAACAGTAACATTACAGAACAGTGATATTTCAGAACAGTGACACAACAGAAAAGTAACAAAATAAAACAGTGTCAAAACATAACTGAGACAAAACAGAAAACAAAAATGAATGAATACAAAGTAGAACAATGACAGAACGGAGCAGTGAGTTAACCTAACAGTGACAGAACAGAATAGTGACATAACAGAACAGCAATAAAACTGAATAGTGACAAAAAAAAAAGGTCACAAAACAGAACTGTGACAGAATGGAACAGTGACATTACAGAATAGTGACAAAACGGAACAGAATGATCGTGGAGATACAACAAATCTAACGGAACAACCTTACCTTACCTAATCTAACCTAGTATTTTATCATGTTGTGTTTCAACCCATTTGCACAGATGTTTAATTACTTACTTTCGGTATTTATACATATATTATAATAAAAAAATTGCAAAAAAATATACTTATTTTTTCATACCAACAATATAACAGACTGTTATTTTATTTACTTTTTATAATTCTCCTCTTAATAAAAATTATGAAAATGAATACAGGTCCATGCGAAATAATGTCAACAAATTAATTACTAAAAGAAAAAATTGTTTTTTTAAAGATAAATTCAAATGTAGTTTTAATAATACTAAGCAAACCTGGGATGAAATAAATAAAATATCGGAAAGAAAAACTAAAAGTAATTGTGATGAAGTCATCTCACGATATGTGTTAAAGGAACAAACGGTGGAAAGTGTAACAAACCAATATGTATGTAAATTATTTCTAAGATAGTATAAGCCAAATTTTGCACAGATGTGATTTTAAAGCATCCAATGTTAATTAAATAGAATTACCTCACAGTATGTATTTACCAAAGGCAACTCTTACTGAGATAAAAAATATTGTTAAAAAAATGAAAAATTCAAAATCCTTGGGAATGGACAACATAAGAATGTACGACATAAAAAGACATATAAATATTTTAGGACCCATTATAATGCACTTTGTTAATAGACCTTATTATAGAAGCTAAATTGCCTAATGATCATAAATGTGCTATTATTAGACCTATACACAAAGGAGGAAAGCATTCAGAAATAGGAAACTATCGACCTATAAGTATCTTACCTGCACTGGAATTTTTTTTTGAAAAATAGGTATATATTAAAATTAAATAATTACTTAGAAAAATTTGGCATTATAGACCAAAAACAATATGGCTTTCAAAAGAAAAAAAGTACAGAGAATTTATTACAGGATTTTTCAAATTATATTAATAATGAATTAAACCTTCAAGTCATGTTTTAGTACTATTAATCAAAAACTCCAAAGCATTTGATACAATTGACCCACAAAAATTATTAAAAATCTTAGAAGCAATTGGAATTAGAGGAGACCTACTTAATTTGTTTAAAAATTATTTATTTAATAGACATATCTGTGTAAAAGTATTAGAAAAAATGAGTAGGAGGAAAAAAATGTGTGCTGGAGTCCCGCAGGGGTCAATTTTGGGACCAACCCTATACATTATATTCGTATCAATAATGAAAAAACTATTTAAATATATAAAACACTTTGTATATGCTGACGACACTGCTCTTGTCATATCTGATGAACAATTATCCATTGCGATTAAATGTATGCAACATGACTTTACGTCCCTGATAAAATGGTCACATGACGCAGGTCTAATCATTAATACAAAAAAAACTAAATTGATGCACATCCGATCTCCACATGCTTCATTTTAGAAAATGCCTAAAATAATATCTCATGACTTTATATGTATTCATCAAAACATTTTGCAGCCCTGCATGTGCGATAGTATTGAACTTGTAAATGAATATGTTTATTTGGGAGTGACTGTTGATTGTAATTTCAAATGGGATATTCAAATAAACAAAATTTGTAAACCCCTGAGGGCGATAGTGGGTAGGCTGTACAAACTGAAATGTTTCGTTCTGGTGAATATTTTAAAAATTATTTACTTATCACTCGCAGAATCAACTTTACGATATGGATTAACTACTTGGGGACACTCTTGCAAAACTAATTTAAACCACCTACAATCAGTACAAAATTCTATGATTAAGTTATTAGTTCAAAAAAATATTTTTTCACAGAGACGAAACATTTCATTGTTGTATCGGAATTTAACAATATTACCGGTGCAGGCCTTATTATGGTATAAAATATTGGTTCAGCATGTATCTGAGTCTGATTATAAGAAGAAAGTGGAACATGAGCATAATACGAGGTTCACAAAGAATGAAGGAATGCTTGTTCCAAAATATAATAATAACTACGGACGGCGAACCCTGGAATTTAACGTGCCAAAAATATTTAACATGTTACCAATTAATATAAAAAATTGCGACTCTGCAAATAGATTAAGATATATGCTGAAACAATGGTTACTAAATATAGATTGTTGGTTAAAATTGATGCTTATTGAGTAGGTACTTGTTCTATGGGCAATTACTTCTAGGCAAGTACCTACCTAATTTTATTATTTTCTTTTTTGTTCCATTATTCAAATAGTTCTATAGAAGAACAAAGGAAGGTAGCTTCCATTCTTCATAAAAAAATGTGTTCCAACAAGCAGATCACAATATAAATCTTATAAAAAATCAGGATTATGTAAATAAAAGAATAATAAATTATGACCAGACAAACAAACACAAAACAAGCGTTTGATTTACAAAAGTGAGTACCATAGAAAACCTCCACCTGAAATCAAACAAGAGCGTAAAAAGCGCCATATGGTCCTTCGAGCCGGATGAAAACCAGCTTATCCAGCCAGAAGTCCGGTCTACATCATTCTTATTCATCATTACATATTCCTAAGGTATTAAGGCATTATAATATAACTTGTAAAATCACGCGAAGAATTCGCCACCAAGAGCCACTCTTTTTGCGTGATATTATAATCAACAAGATAAAATATTGTCAACCTAATATAATTTAACCAGTAGGTAGATTCCAAATAATTTACTCTATGATTACCACTGATTATTAAATAATATAATTTATTTTATTGTAATCTATTTATTATTCGCTCCCGCAAAGGTGGAACAAACAAAAGTTTATTTTTAAATAATTTAATGTGTATGTTTGTGTAAAAAATTCTGCATTATGCCACAAACATTAAAATCACTGGTGAAGAAGCGCGGTGAATTGAAGGCACAATTAACACGATTTAAGAATTACCTATTAAGTGATTCAGTTGATGTAATAGAAACGGAAACAAGATTGGAGGAGGTAAACACACTGTTAAATCGCTTTAAGAATATACAATCTCAGATCGAAGAGTTTGATAGTAACTCAGATGAAGAGGATAGCCCACTTGAGTGTTTTGAATTGCAATATTATCAAGTAGTGACGTTAGCAAAAAAATCCATAAAAAGCATTGAAAAAATTGATGATACTAACAATATTAAGATCCAATTACCTACGTTTTCGCTCCCAGAATTTAGTGGTGATTATTCGAAATGGTTATCTTTTAAGGATGCTTTCGTCACGATAGTGGGTAATAATAAATCATTAAATAATTTTCAGAAACATTACTATTTGCGTGATTGTTTAAAAGGAAAGGCATCACAAATATTAAACGCACTTGAAATTACCCAAGACAATTTCGAAATAGCTTGGCAGGTTTTATCAAATAGATTTGAAAATAAGCGTGTAATAGCTAATCAACATTTAAATTCATTGTTTAAGCTCAAGGAATTAAAACAAGAAAGTCACGTCGCCTTGAGAAGTTTATTAGATCAAACACAATTACATTTGAATTCATTGAAAAACATAGGTCTACCCACGGAGTATTGGGATGTAATAATAATTTATATTTTGGCCAACAAATTAGATTCCAATACCCGGATCTATTGGGAACAATATCCAACTAAAGAAAAAATACCGACATTGCAAGAATTTTTAAAATGTTTAACAGATCGAGCGATAGTCTTGGAAGCATCGGAAGCAACATGTTCCACAGCCAAACCAATATTCGCGCATCATAAACCGTCAAGTTACAAAAAGGAATCTTCAGTTTCATTATTGTCGCAAAGGTTGAAATGCATTGTTTGTAAGGAAAATCATAAGATTTATTTCTGTAAACAGTTTTTGAAACTAAACCAGCATGAACGGTTTGAGAAAATCAAGCAATTACAAGCTTGCATCAAGTGTTTAAATGTAGGTCATTCAACTAAAGAATGCAGGAGTAAGAATAATTGTAGAACTTGCGATAAAGCAGGACACAACACATTACTCCATATTTTCCCTAAAGAGGATCAAAACACTGAGAATGGCATAGATCAAGTACCAGTCTCAAACCATTCCACTTTTGGAGAAGCAGAAAAAACAATTTTGTTATCAACGGCAATGGTGAACGTTAAGGACAGTAATGGAATTATTCATTCAGCGAGAGTATTGTTGGATAATGGTTCTCAGGTGAATTTCATAACTGAACGATTTGCTAAAAAATTAAACATAAAGTACAAGTCATTAAATATGCCGGTCTCTGGGTTACATAATAATATGTATAACAAATGTAAAGAAGAGCCTCTCGTTTGAATTGTCATCAATAAACTCTAATTACAAAAAACTTGTTACTTGCTTGGTATTACAAGAAATCACCAGCAAGTTACCGCAAACCTCTTTTCCAAAGGAGGCAAACATACCACCAGGATTGAAATTGGCCGATCCTGAATTTTCCACTTCCGGTCATGTGGATATATTACTCGGCTCCGAACTATTTTGGGAAATGCTGACCACTGATCAATTGAGATTAGGAACAACTGGACCTACGCTGCAACGCACTGAACTTGGATGGATATTATCCGGGCCAATTAGAACGTGCACTACAAAAAAAGAGCAAGAATCATCCTCATGTCACTTATCTTTAAATATGATTCACAATCAAATTGAAAGATTTTGGAAACAAGAGGAATTGGTGTCCATCAAGCACCAAAATTATGAAGAAAAGGCTTGTGAAGAGAGCTTCAAGTCAACCCAAAAAAGGGATGAAAATGGGCGTTTCGAAGTAAGCTTACCATTCCGACCTTGTATAGATCAAATAGGTACTTCCTTGCCTATGGCAGAAAAAAGATTTTTAAACTTGGAAAAGAAATTATCTTCTAACATGGATTTGAAACTTCAATACATTAAATTCATGGAAGAATATGAAAACTTAGGTCATATGACAAAATTTGAACCAGTTTCAAATGAAGAAAAATCTTACTATTTACCTCATCATGCAATCAAGAAGGAAACCAGCAGCACTACCAAACTAAGAGTGGTGTTCGACGGCTCCGCAAAAACCTCCAGCGGGATATCAATAAACGACGCGTTAATGGTTGGTCCAATAATACAAAATGATTTATATACCCATTTGTTAAATTTTAGAAAATATCAAGTGGCATTGACGGCTGACATAGAGAAAATGTACAGGCAGGTCAACATTAGAGAGGAGGACCGCGTCTTCCAAAAAATACTTTGGCGAGCATCTCCAGAAGAGGAAATGGGCCATTTCAAGTTAAATACGATAACTTATGGTATGGGACCGTCATCTTTCTTAGCCACGCGTTGCTTGAAGCAGCTGAGTATGGAAAACGCTCAGTTATATCCTGAAACTAGTCTCATTTTAGAGAGAGATTTTTACATAGATGATCTAATTACAGGTGCAGACAATGTGGAATCCTGTAATTTGTTAAAAGAACAGTTAATCTCCATAATGAATTCGGCCGGTATGAACTTAAGAAAATGGCGGTCTAATTCTTCTGATTTGTCATCGGAGGCCGATCAGGCCACTGATATGGTAATTTTGGACAAACCAGAAGGAGAGAAAATTCTAGGCTTAGCTTGGAATTGCGAAAAAGATAGTTTTTTATATCACGTGGAACTACCGTCACATCCTATTTATAATAAACGGAATATTTTGTCACTGATTGCTAGTATTTTCGATCCATTAGGTTTGCTTGGACCAGTAACCGTGAATGCTAAACTTATTATGCAGAAATTATGGCAAGAAAAGATATCTTGGGATGAAGAAATACCTATAGAAATTCTGAAGCTTTGGAAAAAATATTTAGAAGATTTAAAAGGTGTAAATTCTTTTCAAATACCTAGAAAAATTATATGTAATCAAACCGTAAATATACAATTGCACGGATTTTGTGACGCATCTCAAAAAGCATACGCTGCTTGCGTATATATGCTATCCACAGACCAATCAGGAAAACGGCATTCTCAATTAATCACAGCTAAATCAAGAGTAGCTCCATTAAAAACGATTTCTTTGCCTAAATTGGAATTATGTGGTGCTGTTCTGTTAACAAAAGTTGTTGAAAAAGTAAAGGAATCCCTAGGTATACCTTTGGATAAAACATTTTATTGGTGTGATTCCACTATAACTCTATGCTGGATAGGAAATCAACCAGCGCGATGGAATACATTTGTTGCAAACAGAGTTGCAGAAATACAGGAAAGAAGCGAAACCAGTCAATGGAAGCATGTCAACTCCGAAGATAATGCTGCGGATATTTTATCAAGAGGAACCAGTGCTAAAAGTCTATTTTCTTCAGAAATCTGGTGGAGAGGTCCTAATTGGTTAACTCAAGATGAAGTAACTTGGCCGAACTATAAGGAAATTTGCATCGATCCACCGGAATTAAAAAGCAAAATAAATTTAACCGTCAGTATGAATAAAGATTGGGAATTGTTTTATCGTTTTTCTTCTCTCACGCGTTTACAAAGAGTAACTGCTTATATCCTACGTTTCATTAATAATACAAGAAAAAAACATACATTTAGCGGACAACTTTCAATAATAGAATTAAACAAGTCGTTACATTCATTAATAACGGTCACTCAATCTTATTCATTTTCAAAAGAAATTAAAACATTAAAGGCGGGAAAAAACTTAGATAAAACCAGTCATCTCAAATCATTAAACCCATTTATACATATGGATTTATTGCATGTAGGTGGGAGATTGTCCAGAGGAAAACTAATACATGAAGCACAAAAACATCCGATATTACTACCTCACGATCACCCTCTAACAAAGTTAATCATTAAACATTTTCATTATACAAATTTGCATGTAGGTACTCAAACGTTACTAGCACTTATTAGACTAAAATATTGGCCTATAATGGCAAAAAATGCTATTAAAAAAATACTTAAAAATTGCATTGTGTGCTTTAAATGCAGTCCAAAAACAAGTCATCAAATAATGTCTGACCTTCCAGAGGATAGAGTGTCACCATGTAGACCGTTCTCTGTTACAGGACTGGATTACGCAGGGCCAATCTTAATAAAGTCTGGAATCAGTAGGAGATCCAATTCAGTCAAGTCTTATATTTGTTTATTTATATGCTTCTCTACTAAGGCAGTTCATTTAGAACTGGTCACCGCTCTGACTACAGATGCATTTCTTAATTGTTTAAAGCGTTTCATTTCCAGACGTGGAAAACCTAGTAAATTGTATTCTGATAATGCTACTACATTTGTTGGAGCGAATAATGAATTGAAAAATATGTATAATTTATATGTCTCTCAAAAGGAAATAGCTAATTACTTAACTAATATGTCTATTCAGTGGGTTTTTATCCCACCTAAAGGTCCTCATCATGGAGGTCTTTGGGAATCTAACATAAAAAGTGTGAAATATCACGTAAAAAGAGTGGCAAACGTCTCTTCATTAACATATGAAGAGATGTGTACGTTATTATACCAAATAGAGTCCTGCATAAATTCTAGGCCTTTAATTCCACTATCCAACGATCCCCTCGACCTCTTCGCACTTACTCCAGGTCACTTTCTTATTGGTGATAACCTGTCAGCTGTAGCTGAACCTGACCTACAACAGATTCCCATAAACAGGCTTAATAATTTCCAAAAACTAAGCCAACTAAGACAGAGCTTCTGGTCAAGATGGAGAATTGAATATCTGGGAGAGCTGCAGCAAAGGACTAAATGGACGGATGGGAACCGGCGACAACTAAAGATTGGGGACTTAGTTATCATCAAAGACGACAACGCACCACCAAATTTATGGAGGATGGGACGTGTCATCACCACTCACCCTGGACAAGATGGGATAACCCGTATAGTCACCTTGAAGACGCAGCAAGGGTCTATGAAAAGGCCCATTACCAAATTGTGTCTTCTACCAATGGACGATGCTATCACATCTTAGAAGAACTGGATCAAAATAAACTACTAACATCTAAGAAGAGCAGTATAAAAAATAAGTCATCTTTACTAAGGCCAAGGATCAAAAAGAAGCCATCTTTCTTGAAGACAAAAACTGCAGAGGCTATCGATCGAGGATCAAGAAGATGAACATTTTATAATTTAGTGTTATTTTTTTTCTTATGCATATCTTCTAATGATTTACTTCAATTTATTATTTTATTGTTTCTAAACTAACTACAACAATCAATGGATTACGATATGTGTATTAGCTAGTTTCAACTCTCTTTTTATTTTATAAAAATAAGTTATTCTTTCTAATTTAAAAAAAAAATATCCTCACAAATAATAATAATCAATTTTAACTATTATAGGGTTCTAAAAAGAACTTTCATTTAATTTCAGCCCTTTTTGTCGGGGAGCTATGGTTAAAATTGATGCTTATTGAGTAGGTACTTGTTCTATGGGCAATTACTTCTAGGCAAGTACCTACCTAATTTTATTATTTTCTTTTTTGTTCCATTATTCAAATAGTTCTATAGAAGAACAAAGGAAGGTAGCTTCCATTCTTCATAAAAAAATGTGTTCCAACAAGCAGATCACAATATAAATCTTATAAAAAATCAGGATTATGTAAATAAAAGAATAATAAATTATGACCAGACAAACAAACACAAAACAAGCGTTTGATTTACAAAAGTGAGTACCATAGAAAACCTCCACCTGAAATCAAACAAGAGCGTAAAAAGCGCCAATTGTTTATATTAATTAATGTGTGTTAATTGTAACAATTTGTTTAGTTATAGTAATAATAATATGTATGGATGTTTAAATTGTAATTGAACATTAACATCCTGTTGAAAAACTGCTTTATTGCAGTTTAACGAGATTGTATCTTGAAAACAATAAAAAAAATAAAAAAATGTATTATTGAAAATGTGATCATCATATATGTATACTTGTCCCATTTTCAATTTGGGAGAGGGTATGGGTACTGCCGACCCGGGAACCATTTATTGGATAACCAACACCTCTGCCACCTCTCCCCAAGTGTTGGTGACTTAGCAGGGGTGCCCGGGTTCATGGGGTGAGGTTTTTAAAAACTGTTTTTGTTCAAATTGATATTAACATTAACACAAATAAATATTAACATTTATAAATATTAAAATTTAGAATGCAAACATACAAAAATTGTAAAAACGGCTCAAATGATGTTTTTATGTGAAAACGTTACTAAAATCACGGATTATGTAAAAAAAACACTTATTCTATTGTATAAATGTATAATAAACAATTTTGTCACCTCTTTTTTTACCATTTCTTACAAGAATATTTAATAAATATTTAAAAAATTAACAATGTCTAAAACTGTTTCTACAAAATAAGTATTATTTTATGTACTTCTATGGACAACTTTGAATACATATGTGAAGCTTAATTCAATATGGATCTTCTATTTTTTTTTTTTGTTTTAGGGTCGACACTAGAATAACAACAGAGTTAAAAAGACTTCTGTGAGAACACACGTGTTAGCGTGAAAACACGCTTATTGTTCTTGACTGCTATTGTTATATTGTCGTGTGAACATGCTTACGGTTTGGAGTGGTTTTTTTTTTCACTTCACTTAGGAAAAAGTTGCATGTTGAGCTAATCGGATTTCTTACTTCACAAAAAAGAACTAGTCGACCTGCAAATACATTTCCTAATATCATTTCAAATAATTTTCTCAATAATTGACACTATCTGAAGATTGCGGGTTCGAACCCGACGTGCGCAAATAATTTTTATTTGATTAATTGGTGTTATCGGAAGTTATTATAATGCTAACGTCTGTACAGTTAAAATTTAACAATCCGGCTGAGAATGCAACTCTGATGTCGCGCCATCAGCAAAACCATCTTCGTACTTGAAGTTTCTTAAAAAGATACTTTTGTAATTCGGTTTCGAATTCAAGCAAGTAGCCAATAATGTCAAAGGATGGGGGCACTTACGTTAGCATATCGCTTGAGGACGTGCCCCAGGTACTACGGATTTGTAAATTTGAGTATCTCTCTGGATATGGAAATATTATCGGTAATATGATTATTATTGTAACTGGCAGTTGTGAATAATAGTATCACGCGGCTAGATATTACATATGAAGTCATTGCCTATCGCAGTAACTTTGTCCCGGTGACTAGCTGCCACTGGATCCTAGGAACCTGCTATTTTTGGAGCCAGTTAATAATAATAATAATTGGACAATTTGTAGAGCGCCGTTTTCGTGAAAAATCACCTCAAGGCGCTTGTCGCTTGCTTGCCTATCGGATTTTTAAAATGGTCACCAACACTCAAACTGGGTGAAGCCTAACGAAAAGCCACCCGCAGGGCATAGCAGCAAAAACCTACGATGCGGGGTTTTAACTGCTAGTTTCATAACAGCAGAGGATATTAACTTGAATGGAAAACATCTAATCTATATTAATGAACATTTAACTCATAAAAACAAAGTACTCTACAAAAAGGTCAGAGAGTTTACCAAAATCAATAAATTCAAATTGTGCTGGATTAAAAATTGTAAAATTTGTGTTATACTAAATGAAAACTCAGAACACTGTTGTATAAACTCTTATAACGATTTAGAAAAACTTTAAAAATACAATATTATGCTTAGCCAGAATCGCGGTGGTGGAGTTTTAATAGCAGTAAAAAATAAATTCATTTCTTACCAAAAAACAGAATGGAATTCTGAAGCGGAAGACATATGTACTCAAGATTGATTTGTATTATGGCAGTAACCATTACAATATGTGGTTATAAGTGTAAATAAGTATGTTAGTCGTAAATAACTAATTGTAAGACTGTTGCAAGTCATGATACAAATAGGACAGTAACAATACTGCTCTGTTCGTATAATGACTTGCAAGTACAAACTCGGTTATAAAAATAAGTATAGTTCTAAGTCACTAGTGATATAAGTCTTAATTGTATGTCATTAGTTATCAATCTTAGTTATAAGCCACTTGTAGTATATAGGCATAGATTTAATGTACCTATAAATGAATTTGTAAAGCGCCCTTGAGGTGATTTTCTCACGAAAATGGCGCTATAAAAGTCATACAATTATTATTATTATTATTAAGAAAATTCACATATGTACTTCATATATTCCACCAGATAATAAACACTTCATAAATATTTCATCACACATAAACAAAGCATCAGAAATAATGACAGATAATAATGACAGTTTCATTTTGGTAGGAGATTACAATGTACCTCACTTTCATTGGTTGCCAATAAATGAGAACTGCGATTATATGTACACTGAACACATCAACTCATTAAACCCCGCCCATTTGAACTTTATGGAATTTTTATCATTTAATAATCTGCAACAATATAACTCACAGAGTAATAATATAAATAATTGCATTCTTGACTTAGCTGTAAGCAACATACTACTGAAAATTACGCACAACAATATCTCATTAATACCAGAAGATGTTTATCATAAAACACTGCAATTTCAATTCTTATAAAAAAACCTTAAAACTAACACAAAGCAAATATTACAATTCAGAAAAGCGGATTATTCAATAATAAATGCAAAACTAAACGAAATTGATTGGGATCATAAACTGATCCATTTGAATACTCAACCCGCAACCGACGTCTTCTACAACATAGTGAACACAATTAAAATAAATTGTGTACCAACTAAACTGGCTAAAAACTGTAATTATCCACCATGGTACACGTCATCTCTCATAAAAATAATGAAAGAAAAAAATAAATATCATAAAATTTTTTAAAAATTTCAAAATCCACATGACTACCAAACTTTTTCACTCTTTAGATCTAGACAAAAACGAATTGCACAACAACTCTACATTAATTATATACATATTGCTGAAAGTAACATGAATGGTAATCCTAAACTCTTCTGGAATCATTTCAATAACATGAAAAAAACACAACCGTCTCTTCCAAGGACGATGCACTTAGATGACAAAAAAGCAGATAACGGCCAAGACATATGCAATATTTTCATGGAATATTTCAAGTCAGTTTACATAAATGATAATAACCTACCAACATTAGATATACCAGAAAACACAAATAACATAAATATCACCACGGTTAAATTCACACGAGAAATAGTCTTAAAATAAATAAAAGCTCTTGACATAAACACAAGCGCGGGGTGTGATGACATTCCCTCGTACTTTAAAGTTAATTGCGCAGAAACACTTCCAAAACCTCTCTGCATTATATATAATAAATCAATGAACGAAGGCACGGTACCTGAAATACGGAAAAGAGCCTACTTAACACCAATCCACAAAAATGGTGAAAAAAATAATGTTAAAAACTATCGGCCGATTTCAAAACTAACAATATTCAGTAAGTTAATGGAAATAATTATTTACAAATATCTAAGTCCACAACTGAATCACATCATAACAACAAAACAACATGGTTTTACAAAAGGCAGAAATGTGGAAAGTAACCTTGTTCTTCTTACTGAATTCATTGTCGATCACATGGACAACCGCACTCAAGTAGATATCATATATACCTACAGACTTTGCCAATCAAAAAATTACTCAGAAAACTTTGGTCATTAGGTATACGTGGTAATTTATTTCGTTGGGTTACATCATATATACTAAAGAGATCACAGGCAGTAGCAATAAAGGGCTTCGTATCAGATTTCAGTGAAATTTCCTCTGGGATCCAGCAAGGTTCTCATCTCGGACCATTGTTTTTCATTTTATATATCAATTATTTGGTCAATGTTGTTAAATACTCTGAAATAGAATTATTTGCAGATGATGCCAAGCTATACAAGCCAATAAAAAGTTTAAACGATTGTGTCAATTTACAACATGATTTAAATAATATATTTACCTATTGCAAACAAAATCAACTATGTATTTCTAAATGTCTCAAAATGTCATCACATTACCTTTTGAAGAAATAAAATAAAACATCATTTAATTATTCTATAATAACAACAACATTGCAATAGTCTCAGATATTCGTGATCTTGGAATAACTCTTGATAGTAAACTACAATATAACCTTAATATACAACAAATCACAAATAAAGCTGCTAAAATGTTAGGTTTCATCATAAGAAACACAAAACTTTTAATAGCATTAACATAATTAAGCAACTCTACTTTGCCTATGTACGGAGTCATCTGGAGTTTGCATCAGTTGTTTGGTCTCCATTTCATCAATTCAAAATAAATTTCTAAAATATCTTTGTTACAAATCATATGTAAGGTTTAATAATTACGCAGAGGCAGCTTCATACTTTAAAATTGATTCATTGAGTGTACGAAGGCATCATATGGATGCACTATTCCTGTATAAATTAGTCAATAATAATATTCAATGCTCAGAGTTGCTAAATAAAATTCAATTCAATATACCTGCACGTTCAACACGCTCTTCTGTCTTGTTCAGGGTGGATCAATGCAAGACGAACTCTAAGCAGAATTCTCGCCTGAACAGACTATGCAATAGGTGTAATAACACATTATCCAATGTGGACATTTTCAATTGTGAACTTATCAAATATAAGAAGCCCATAAAAGAGTATCAATCTCTCTGATGTTTAGTGAATAATATTATGTTTATATTGTTTCTATTTCTATTATGATTTGATTTATATGTACAACCTCTCTCCATGGCTACCAATATATTAATAGATTCTTTGTTTTGTAATTTTTCGTCTTATATAAAAAAAAAAATGTTTAAAATTTTTTTAATTTGTTTAAATTTTTGCTTTAAATTTATTTAAAAAAAAAATTGTTTTATGTAATTTTTGTATTCATATTCCTTTTTTATAAAATTAATTATATATTTATTCTTATTATGCTGTCTCAGTAGAAGTAAAGTCACAAGGAGGAAATCCATAATTGGTTTTATTTTGGCTATTTAACACTATGTACAAACTGAAATAAATATAAACTGTTGATTTCCCGAAAATGAATAAATAAATAAATAAACATTAATAGTGATAACTTTGCTTGAAATGGGTTTAGCCCATATTTGGTGACTAAATTTGAATAAATTAATATTTAATGAAAAAAAAACATAACCAGTAGGCCATGTGAGCTTCTTTATTTGTTTATACTCCTGTTCAAAGTCAAAATTACTTTTTTTTTAAATTCTGAAAGAATTAAAAAAAAAAACCATCTTTTAAAAAATGCTGATGTTTAGATAATACTGAAAGTATCTCATTGGTCTATTACTCATCCATATCTTGGGAAATGCTTTGTAATTAATGTACAGGTGTTGATTACGGGCAGAGATTTAGTATTTGATTAAAAATTAGATAAGATTAAAAAATATAGAATATATAACAGGTAACTTTGTGATAATAATCAGTTTGATTTTAGTTGTACAGATAAGTCCAAAAAGAGTGTTGATTCCTAGCAACCATGTTTTCTAAAACTATTTTCATAGTGGTCATCTTGGCTACAATTTCTCTCACGTCCGCTACCGTCGTCCAAAAATGTAAATATTCACTTAACAACTTAAGTTTTTATGTTATTCCTATATTATTAAAAGAATGGGAAAGGGATATATTGACCCTTTTTTCAATTACTGTGTTATGTGATAAGTTATCCTGAACAAATAACTAACACCTCTGCCATAGGTCACCCCAAGTGTTTCACTACGTTTGGTGACTTATCAGGGGTGTCCGGGTTCATGGGGTGAGGTTTGTCCGGATCTTGGCGGCGGATGCGTCTGCCCACCAGCTGCATGGCAGGCCGGATCGGGAGAGAATGGTTGAGGGAGTCCCTTTGACTTCTCCACTCTTTTGTACTCTCTCTGTGGGAGAAATGGATTCATCCTTCCGACACTCCTGGACACACTGACCACCAGATTCCTACCCACCCCTAATACCATTTTATTTACCAGAACCTCCACTCCTTCCTTACCTAAAAAAAGACTCTCCACACAGTATCCCCAAAGATAACATAGGCCCTGAGGGGAATTATTTTGTTGTGGAGATAGTGTAAAAAAAAATGAGCCACATTAATTTTTTCATGATTTTAGAGGCAACTTTGACAATTTTTGTCAGTTAATTGTAATCAATAATAATCTTACGCACCTACTATGTAAATATGATGAAATATAAAATTAAAAAATAAAACAATGTAAAAATATGTTTTTCGGGTCGAAATTTTAAATTTATATATGACATACATATTTGTAATATTTCTATTTTTGAGACTGAAAATTCATGGTGGAATTCAATTTGATAATGATCATATTAATATTTATATTTGGATGAATTATTTTCAACATCTCCACAAAAAGAGTTATTCATTTATTTATCTATCTATCATGTTATTATGTACCTATTTCATTTAAGCGAAAAAGCAGCCAACAACAAGAATGGTTTATTGCTTAAATTATCTACTTAATTGCGAAATCACTTAAAGAATTCGTTGTTATACAAAAATATTGCACCTAACTAAACTATGTATTAACCAATAACAATTCTTACATTTATATAATTATATATTCATAATTCGACTACCATAATACGGGCATGTGCCTAGCGTAGTAGTCGAATCACTGTAAAACTGTACACAAATTATATAATGAATAAAGAAAAAAAAAAAAAAAAAAAAATTTATAATAATAATTGGATGATTTTTATAGCGACATTTTCGTGAGAAAATCACCTCAAATATCCCTCACAAATATGGAAGAGGGGTGGACTACAAGGATTTTATTAGAATATACGGGTTTTCTTACAATTGTTACTAAGTGGCCTTTGGCTGTCTAATTTCTAATTATTGTGGGTTTTTCCAGTAGGCTTAATTACCTCGGGCTTGTGTATATAAACCATGAGTTATGAATAATTTGTACCAGTCTGAAGATGGCCTTGACAGGCTGAAACCGGTTACGCAGTGGCGTAGCTAGCGTGGGTGGCACCTGGGGCGGATAGTGTTATGATCAATAGTTTTCGCAGCGCACGCGATGTAAAGAATATTTTAGGTAATTTTTTTACACCTTGGGTTACATTATTGAAGTTTTAGTAAGGATGCCTATTTTTTTTTTGAAAATATAATATAGCTTTTGTTACCCAGGGATAGTGTAGCTTCCCAACAGCGAAAGAATTTTTCAAATCGGTTCCGTAGTTTCGGAGCCTATTCAATGCAAACAAACAAACAAACAAATCTTACCTCTTTATATAGTGTGGTAGATAGTTTTCATTATA
Organism: Limnephilus lunatus; assembly: GCA_917563855.2. Lineage (NCBI taxonomy): Eukaryota > Metazoa > Arthropoda > Insecta > Trichoptera > Limnephilidae > Limnephilus > Limnephilus lunatus. Next base: position 27,824,310 of record OU830600.1, on the reverse strand, counting down.
TTTACATAGAAGGAAGGTCTAAAATTACATTTTTAAATAATTATCATTAACTCACAAGTGATTGCCTAAGTTGCCTGTAAAATCGTGAAAAAACAATTTCTTTCTTGGCTTATATTTTATAAATTGAAACACAAATAAATAAAGCAGAACGAATTTATTACACCTTTTTAATAAAAAATATTATTCAGTGTGGTTAAATATTATGGTCTCAAATCCAAATTTATGTTTTGTATGGATAAGGTTGTGCAGTTGTTCCCTTTAAGCTTGTTAACAAAATATGAATATATTTTTGTTTTTTGAATATTCAGGCCCTGCTGGAGACGAACCGATATTTGTGGAAATAGCCAATTGTGACGTGGAGCCATGTCAACTTGTGGACAATGCGGATTTGCTCATCACGTTCAGAGTTAGTAAGTAAACATTAAACATTTTTTTAACCACTGGAACGATCACGCGAAATAAATACGCGGCCGGCGTAGTCCAGCGGTAAGGCGCTAGATTCGCACACCGAAGGTCGCGGGATCAAATAAATTTTATTTGATTACTTTGTGTTATTTCACAATTTATTCATATAAAATAATATATAGTATATTTGAGGCACGTTTCAGAGTGGAAGATACTCTCAGCATTGCCCTGGTGTAAGACCACCATTCAGAATTGAAACGTTGCTTGAAATGGCATTAGCCGTGTTTGGTGACTAGATCTGAATAGCCAGGTACTTCCCCACCTTCCTCTTCCCTATCTTCTTCCCCTCCCCACTACCTTCAGCCTCACAACATACCCAAATTGGGGATGTCATAGTCTCACTGGTCTCAGACGGGAACAGTTGGGACTTTTGTGCGGTATTCATATAAAAAAATATGTATAAAAAATAAATTTGCCTCGATTGCTCGCGATTTCCCAGAAGATCATTTTCAAAATTTTTCGCCAACATTAAAAAAATCATAACTTCGAATTTTAACCTGGAAACATAGAAACTTATTATAGCGTTATATAGCCAATGAATTAACCTGTTTTATCGTTCATCTCATATTTGTAGGATTTATAAATTTTTTTTTAAAAAATCGTAAATTTTATTAGCGCGCGAGTTCTGCATGTTGTTACTTTGAAACTGCCGTGAGGGGTACTCATTCGAGTCAACATAGAATATTTTCAATTTCTGTATGTTGTCTGTGGTATACTTGATAATGAAAGAAAAAAGAACTTAATTTTAATCGTAAACAGCTGATCAAAAATTCGAAGTGGAACAAATATTTAAAAAATATATTTTAACACCGTTCTAAAATAGTCTACAAAGTTCGGATTTGTGATATCTATGGTCATAACAGATAAAGCATTTCAAAAGCTTCATTTTAAAATAAATGGCTGGCCATGGAAATGTTTTAAGTAATTACAATAAATGTTTTACGTACAATAGGAAAATGTGGTCCAATTTTGGACCGCTATTACTCGCAGAAAAAAAAAAAGTGGTTTATTTTTCGACCATAATCGCTGCAGTGGCTAAAGAGATAATAACTTGTAGGGGATTCTCTAAAGCCTGCAGGATGCAGTAGACTGTGGACCGACTGTGGGGAGACTGGAAATTAGAATGCGATCAACATTTGCACACGGCTGTCATTTGTTCCTCCCTCTTACAATATGGGTCTCTTCGAGAAACGTATTTACTTTGGCATCCTAAAAGATGACATAGGTCCTGTGAGAAATTATTTCCTCAGTGCCTCCTGTGTGGAGTTAATTAGTACCGCAGTCATAATTTTCAGCAGAATTCAATCTAACATATCATCGAATTACAAGGGTTGTGCAAGAATTAAAGACCTTTATTAAAAAAAATCAGGATTTTTTTTTTACAAAAAAGCGTATGATATTTTAGGTACTAAATTTATTCACTATTATTTATAATTTAGGGTCTTCGCTCATGGAGAAAACAAAAAAAAAAACAGTTGTCGACGCAATTGCAATCAACCTGCTGAACAAAATCGACATTTTTCTGATCTGCACTGAGGCAGCTACCAAGCTGGATCACTACACTTTTTGAAATAAATATTTTTTACGCACGCTCGACACTTAGGGGTAAAATGATGAATGCGTTACGCGAACGCTAATTAAAAAGAAAGCTAATTAAAGCGAACGCTAATTAAAGCAAATGCTAATTAAAGAAAACTTTAATTAAAGCGAACGCTAATTAAAGCGAACGGTGATCAATGTCATTAAAAAGTAAACGGAGCATGTGCAACTTTTGCCCAAGCTCAGGATAGGGATAGGGGTAGGGAATGGGGAATGGGGAATCGGGATTCGGGATGCCCAAATAAATACATAAATTATATACATCGGGTACCCGGCATGCGTTGCAAGGCCACTGTAACTTCGCGGTCAACTTAACTGTTATGGTTCCATCCCAAGTCCCGGGAAACTACATTATAATGCAAGCGCCTGCATTGTATAACATTATATACAGCGGGTACCCGGCATAGCTTTACGAAATTAACATAAGTTAGTGAAGTTTTACTTCAGTTGTGTGGTCTAAAGCACACTCGTTTTTTTTTGTAGGGAAAATCTGAACTTAACACATTTGAAACAACAATTCAACATATTTGAAGAAATAATGTCCGCATTGCCGAAAATGAGTAAACGTCTTTAATTCTTGGACGACCCTCGTAAAACGAAATATGAAAATAATAACTAATTTCTTGTCTTTTTTAGCAAACAATTCCTACACCCTGGAGCCTAAAGTACGAGCCAAAGTAGGCCCACTTACCATCACCTATCCTTTGCTAGGAGATCTTGCGGACGGGTGTAACTCCATCATGAATGGATACTGCCCACTTGCCCAGGAAGAAGTTTTGGTCTACCATCTGTCTATGCCCGTTGACATCTTCCCAAAGGTACTGTTAGGAATATAATACATTAACAATTTCAATGGCCTCCATGGTTGAGGATAAGGCTCTCGACTGGCAATCGCGGGTTTAACCCGTCTGCTTGGTTCAATATATTCCCACCTCACAATCCGGAAGCCTCGGTTTCGTCAAACCGAAGTCAAACCGTCACTTTGGATCGAGATTGTAAAATATCTATGCAAGATAGCTTCACATTTCAAAGACAATAAGAAGCATTATTTTGTACTCCTTCTGGTTAAAAGAAAAATACATATGTTTGCATGAGAGGAAGAGAGATGCGAGAGGGTGAAATGTAAGGTCGCTCTGGGACGTTTTTGGTCTTATGAAAGTATAACGCGAAAACGTGTTTTGGGATGTATTTATTCCTAAGCAAGCAGACGGGTTAAATCTCGGCATGTGCGAGTAAATTTTATTTAAAACTAGCTGGTTCATGGCATGCGTAGCTATGCCATTTAATAAAAAAATTGTTTCTTCCTGCTTGTCCTTTCCCATTCGTCCCGCTCCCACTCTGCCTCCTCCACCTTCCTTCTCCTCCCCTTCCCCCGTCCCGTGAACCGACCCCCCGAGTTCCCCTCCCCCCTCTAAGGTTCCCCTCCTCCTTCCTGGGTCCGCCCCCCCTCCTCATGCGAACCCCCTACTCAAGTTCCCCCCCCCACCTGCATTCCATACATTCCTGTACATGCATTTTTCAAACAGCTCGCATGCAACCTATTACAATTTTTTTATACAAATTTAATAATGCCAGAGCTCACCAGTAGTTTTATACAAACCTTGTCCAGACAATAAAGAACATTAAAAAAAAAAAGTTATCCAATTTGGTTCAGTCGTTCGGACGAGATCTCCTGTCAGATTTTTGTGATTTTCTATGGCTATTACATATTTGCTTTTTCTATGGGCCGATGTCAGATTTCAACTGTGAGCTGTCACATAGCTTAGTTAAGATCGTTTTAAATCACACAAATCTGACAGGAGATCTCGTCCGTCAGGAGATCTCGATCTCAAAAAAGATATAGAATCGCTCCGCTGTTGTTGGTATTGTTGTATTTCCGTAAATACTTAAATTGTATGACGAAGTTCTAAAATTAAGTTTTAAAAGCTTCCATTTATTTTACAAGTTTATACTTACTATATGACGAAGTTCTAACATCAAGATTTGAAGGCTTCCATTTATTTTACAAGTTTCTATCATCACCTTGAACCTTTTGCAATTACCGTTTTGTTTATATCTGACAGTAGATTATTTTTACGAGGCGCAGTATAGTTCGTCATTTTAGTTCGATAGGATTCTAACTTTGCCTTACCATGTTCTGAGGGTTTACAAAGACAAATTCTCATAATCTATTTAACAATTTCTGATTTTGAGATTCAATCAATGAAGTATTTTAGTTGAACATATTTTAAAGGAAAATATTTATGTAGAATGTGGCCCTAGCTTAGAGAAATGTAGTTAGAACCTTATGCAATGAATTATTATGCCCTATCTGGTTGCATACGTTCTAGCTGCACATTTAGGTGTGTTTTAAAATGGTAATTTTCCTTTAACCCTGGAGTGGTCGCGTGGATTACATATGTAATCTACTCATGTAAAATTAAAGATTTCTCAAAAACGGGTGGCAAGAATCATTTTATCTTCCGGTTACTTTAAGTTGGATAACACACGGACGCGTTTAGGTCAGCTCTGGTGTCGGACACCCATTAGTTGTGTTACGAAAGCTCCGCAAAGTCAATGGTCTACACCTGTAATCCGCGCGACCAATTACGTAACACAATACACGAAAAGTGTATGCAAAATGCAAAAAAAAAATTTTCCTTATCATTCTATAGTTTTATGTTTATCCTGCTCAGAAATCAGCAATTAAATTATTATGTGTTTTTATTTTACTTTTTTTGTTAGGTATATCAATAAAAGTGAAAAACGTAAATTTTGGTTTAAAAAAAGAGGTCATTTATGTTTTGGTTTTGTGAAAAACATATAAGTTATGTTTAATATATGTCGCTTATTTCTAATAAACAATGCTTAGATTATAAGATTAAAACATAAATACACAATAATTCTAAATGATTTCCCTTTTTTTATTTTTATAAAATGGCCTACATATGTAAGCCACGCAACCACTGGCGTTACTTTTAAGAGCGCGACCACTGCAGGGTTAAAATCTGTTAAACTAAAATACTTTCCACAAAACTCAACCTCAAAATCAGAAATTAGATTATAAGAAATCATCTTTTCAAACATTTCACGTCTCAGAACTAGGTAAAGTGAAGTTATATCTCTGTCCAACCACAGTAATCCATCCCCCCCCCCCCCCCCCCCCCGGCATACTTATATACAATATGCAGTCAGTTTAGGCAAAATACAGTATATCTGATTACACAAAATATGTACAACTAAGTGACCCCAAAGGGATGTGCAGAGAGGATGTACCGCCGAATAACAAAAGTATAAAACATATTTTCATTATAATGGAAAAATCTGCTTCTCTATATACTGTGTACACCAGTGCCTAATTACAAAAAAATCGACACCGTGCATTAAATTCATTTGATATTCATAGCAACTTTATTAATTATTATTTTTTAATTGATAAACTAATGTTTAAGACAAGATGAACAGAAATCAGAAGGATGCGGGTTCAAGTCCCGTCGGCGGCATGTATCTTTTCATGGGAGATTTTTTCAATGTAGATGAGTGTTTCAGGCTAATAATTATTGCTTATAATAATTCATACCAACTTATTATTAAGGGTACTTTTGAAGTCAATTTTACGTTTGGAATTGGTAAATAATGCACAAAAAATTATAATTTTATAGTAAATATCATTTTAGGGGGCCAATGGTGAGAGGATTAACTGTGGGGTTACCATTCTAACCAAGGGACTCAATTTATCTTTTTAATTTATTATTTTACTGCTGACAAGCCAATTCAATTGGCTTAGCAGGACTTGTTTGTGATAAAAAAAAAAATATATATATAAAAATATATATTTGTGATAAAAAAAAAAAAATAAAAAAAAAAAGTAATATTTTGGTCCTTATTTCAGATTGCCGTGACTCTGGAATTTTCGCTGCTTGGAGATGATGGGGTAATTTTCCAGTGTTTTAAAGTAGACTGTAAGGTTGCTTAATTCTGTCAAATGTATTGTAATAATTGTTAAACGTAATATATAATAAAAAATATCTCTAAGAACCAAACAGAATAAAAACAACACCTACTTTAAAATGAATTGGAATTCTTTATTATGTAAATGCATAAATTTCAACACATCATAATATTGTCCACTTTTTATTTTGGCGAACCACAACAACTTAGCCCTGGCGCCAACAAGTGATTTTAATTGTGGCAACAATTGCACGCATCCAATCCCCTACATGGTGTGAGATTTGTCTAGGTCTTGGCACGAATGCAATTTACTAGCCATTAACTAGATCATTCATCATACAAATTAATTAGAACCAGAACTAAAAAATTAATTAAAGTTTGTTACCATAAACACTTAGACTCGATCAAACAAAACTTAAAAGATAACCCAAAAGATTTCTGGAAATTCGTAAAAAGTAAGTATAAAAACGGTGGGGCAACCATGCCTCAAAATCAACACGGGTTTGTAATGCCAATTTTTCTCCAAACCCGTGTCCAGTAGAAGGCAAGAAGCATCCTATTGTGCACGGGTTTGTTACGCCAATCCCTTCCCAAACCCGTGTTCAGTTCGAGGCACGCGTCCAAACGCGATTATAACATAAAAAAAGGAAGTGTGTGCATACACACACAATATAATGGATGGGCAATAAAATGCAAACAGCCTTACTAATAAAATAAATAAAAACATTTTATAATAAAGTACTTATAACACTTTATAGTACCGATTTTATAAAATAAATTCTCTAAAATAAACTCGTATGTCATCATAATTTAAAAAAACATCCCAGGTTTTGAATGGTTTGGTTGGCAAAGCAGGGTATGTCTAGCGGCTATGTGTAATTATTATTCTAATATGTTTCTTTCCATGTTCTGTTGTTATAAATACAGGTACAAACTTGTCTATAATGCATTCACTTAACATGCCTTATACTGAACAAGGGTTTGGGAGGGGAATTGGTATTACAAACCCGTGCATAGTAGGATGCCGCTTGCCTTCTACTGGACACGGATTTGTTGGATAAATGGCGTTACAAACCCGTGATGATTTCGAGGCATGGTTGCCTCGTATTGAACACGGAAAAGGAAATACGCATCCAGGAATAACGAACTTATGAAGCTATCCCTCCCACTGAGAATCAAGGCAATGGTTTAAGAGAGAGTCCGGCTGGAGAGGTCTAGGTTAGGTCTCTTTAAATCAGTCTCTCCCGATCCACCAAGCAACAGGTGGACAAACATAAATGCCACCAAGACCTCACCAAGACAAACCTCACCCCGTGTTTCCGGGGACTCCTGGTAAGTCGCACGTAACAAACATAGCGAACCATTTGGGGTGACCTAAGGCAAGGGTGTTGGTTATCCAATAAATTGTTCCCAAAGCGGCGGTACCCATACCCGCATCCCAAATTGAATTACATACACTTTCCCTAATATAATGTCTATTAAATAAAGGGCACCGTTTTAACAGGTCAATCACTTTTTTTATTCCAATAACTTCCAATATTATAATACAGAAGGAGACCCCCTGCTTCCAAGCTGCTCGTTAAGAGTTTGAGATTAGAAGATAGAAAATTTTGTTCTGTACCAAAAACAGAAGATGGTTCCTAATGTTAAAACAGGAAGTTACTTTGTACCTAATGCACTATTGATAAGTCAAAGTGACAATAGAGACATCTATTGACAATTAGTGATATTATTAGTGAACAAAAAATCTTGGAATCATAGTTTCAAACCTTTTTTACAAAAATAATCATTTGTAAAGGTCTATAATCAGGGGCGTAGCTACCGCCGTATCAGCCGTAACAATGATACAGGGCCCCGGGCTACAGAGGCCCCTAACGTGTGTAAGCAAAAATTAGTAAAATTTTATCCACAATGTCACTTAATCTCGTGCTTCCCGGGAAAAAAAAACATATAAAAATACTGTCATACGTGCCTATGACAGTATTTTTGTCATAGGCACGTAGGAAATTGAGAGCTCCATCTTGCAACGGTCAAAAAAATTACACCTTTCTTTCACGCAGCCGCCCACTTTAATTACGTCAAAGGTGTACATCTATATCTTCAAGATATGTTGACATTGAAAGAGAAGATGGGTGCAATAGAATAGGACAGATTTACCAAAGAGGGTTTCTACACGATTCGACGATCTCATAAATTTTGGTCAGGGATTTGATCTGACACGACCATCGAATAAACTCTGATGAGATTTTACGATTGCATATCTCAATATTTATTAGAGATAAAAGAAATTTTTTTATATAAAAATTGTAGGTAATTTTATGTTCTACTAAACTTGTTCAGATATTTTAATTGAAATTTTTATTGGAAACAGGATATTTGAGAAAAACTAGATTTTGGCGTGATTTCGGCTGGTTTTTTCAAAATGACGGCGAAAGCTCAAGTGACCCAAGGTCAAAAACTCAGATTTTACATCAGGAGATGAGTATATAAAACATATTAAAAAAATTGGGACTACCGGAATAATTACGATCGCGGATCGCTAATTGCACTGGCCTATATATGCAATATATTGTAATGAGTTAATACCAAATTTAGTTGTGTGGGTAGATGATGCTAAGTGTATTTGATTTTGGGATCGCGTTTTGTGCTGGTGTATGTCTGAATTAAAGGCTGGTCTGATGTTAGTGTCAGTGGCGTACCGTGGGGGGGGCGGGGGGGGCGGCCCGCCCCGGGCGGCACTTTTGGGGGGGCGGCAAAATTTCACAATCAATAATCATCTTGTAAAAATTTGGATTGGGGAAGTCGCGGGTTCTATTCTCGCGTCAGGACTTAAAAGTTTTTTTCTAGTTTATAGTTTCTTAACATCTTTCTTAAGTTTTATATACTGTTAAAATCAAAATATTAATGACAGACGTTTTGTTTTTATTTCTAACACATACATTATTTTTAAATAAAAATTTAAATGGCAACAGTATCATTTTAGCTCTAATTGATAGTCGATTTGTGTTTTTATATTCGTGAAGCTTTGTGCGCCCTGCTGAAAGCGCACAAAAAATTACACTTATACGGTTTTCTTCCACGTATATATCACGGTGATATATTTTAAATTTATTATCACAGAAAAGTTAAATAGCTGACAGGTGTGTGCATACTTATTCGAATTGCAGTTATAAAATTCTAGATGCACACTATCTATGTGCTGCCAGAATCAAAGAAAAACCATTTTTATGTTCTGAGTGAAGTTTTAATTCACCGCATACATATTTAATTAAAAGCAGTTTTGTGTTCAAAATGTATAATTCCAGTTGTGGATTCATCTGACGACACATTTCGAAGGAAAACATTATATTATTTAAAGTGCTTTTATAAAATTCTTGCAGACAATTTATGTGCCGCCAGAATCAAAGAAAAAACATTTTCATGTTCCGAGTGTAGTCTTAATTCACCGCTTAGAGATTTAATTAAAACCCCTTTGTGTTCAGAATGTAAAATTCCAGTTGTGAATTCATCCGACGACACATTTCGAAGAAAAAACTTATTTGAAGTGCTTAATAAAATTCTTCCAGACAAGTTATGTGCCGCCAGAGTCAAATAAAAACCTTTTTCATGTTCTGAGTGTATTTTTAATTCACCGCATACAGATAAAATTTAAGCCAGTTTTATTGTTCAGAAATTCCAATTGTGTATTCATCTGCTGACATATTTCGAAGGAAAACATAACTTTTTTCGAAGTGCAAATATAAAATTCCAGTTGCAGACAATTTATGTGCTGCCAGAACCAAATAAAAACCGTTTTCACGTTCTGAGTGTAGTTTTAATTCACCGCATACAGATTTAATTAATAAATTTTAAAAAAAGTATCACTACCCCCCCCCCCCCCCCACCCGGAAGAAGTGCCTATATAGGGGGGGGGGGGCGGCAAAATTTTCCCCCGCCCCGGGCGGCTGATACCCACGGTACGCCACTGGTTAGTGTGTGAGGATCTATGTATGATTTGTAAAATTGCACTAGTGATATTGTATTTAGGTAGAACCATAAAACCGTGTACTTTTGATTTGTATATAAATATACCCCTCGTATCTTCTCCCTACTTCCCACGCCGCACTAATATTCCAAAAACACATGCGAGATCGCATACGATGAATGATTATCTTATAATTTAGGTTTTACACACAAAACCAACATTTTATTTTACAATCTATGTACATATATAAAAATGAATGTATGTTTGCTTGCTTGTTTTTTTGACCTTATGCATTCCTAAACCATTCATCCGATAGCGATGAAACCATGGCCATGGTTGCTATGGCCGCAATGTTTTCTATATATAGATATAATCTGGTATTATGAAATTATTTCCTATTCTACTCATCCGATAAAGATGCATGCGAACAAACTTTGCTGAGTTGCAAAACTTATTCGCAGGCAAACTTTGGCGAGTTGTTGTGTGCATGTCCGTGAAGGTTTCTATATACACTGGTGAACTGTGTCATTATGAAAGTGTGGGAAGGAGGAGGAAAGGCAGGGAAAGTGGAATGCGGGGGGGGGGGGGGGGGGGGGGGGGGGGGGGCACGGGAGGGGATTACAGAAGGGGCGGAGGGGAATAAAGGGGAGGGGAGATTCACGGGAGGGGGGTGGAGGGAGGGGGAAAGGCAGGGAAAGTGGGAGGGGTGGGGGGTCGCGGGGCAGGAAAGGCGAGGAAGGCGGAGGGGGAATACGGTTGGGGAAGAAGAGGCGTAAGGGGAACGAGGACGAGTTGGAAAGGACACACAGGGAAAAACAATGTCTTTATTTAAATGGCATAGCAACGCGCATGCCGGGAACTCGCTAGTAACTTAATAAAAATATGTGAAAACTTATTCCCAACAACATTTTTACAAAAACTGCCTAGCAAGATCCAAATTTAATACAGTAAAGCTGCGTTACAGGACGGCACGTCGAAGGTATTTTTTGCAAAGTGAAAGGTTAAAATTATATAATGCCCTTATGACTTTTGATAAATTAACATACAGAGCAGTGGCCCATAAGTTTTCAAAGCTAAGCTAAGATTGAAAAATACGACATTACTGATGTTGTAGCTGAAAATGAATTAAATTTTTTTTTCAAAATTTTAACTTTTCAGTATTCAGTATGTGGATGCGGCCAGTGGCGTAGCTAGCATGGGTGAAGCGGATAGGGTGGTAACGTGGTAGGTGTCACCCCCCCCCCCCCCCCCCCCCCCCCCATTAAAGTTGACAGACACTAATTTAGAAAATTGGTCTTTCCTGGGGGGGGGAGAGAAATGTGATTGGGGGGGTGCCACCCGACTGAGTGTCACCCGGGGCGGTTCGCCCCCCCCCCTCACTACGCCATAACACAACAACGGCAATAATGGTCATATGACGGACGGACCGACACTGATACAGAGTACTGGTCTAATTAGACTGCCTGCTGTTTCAACATCTACCAGAAGTTCAAAATCTAAATACAGTGAAACCATCTTAAGAAGTTCCCTCTTAAGAAGTTTGGTTTTTTCGATCCCTCGGCTGAAAATTAGCCCAATTATTCCTGCGTAGTGTTTTCCTAGAGTTTTGCTTAAGAAGTTTGTTTTTTCCGGTCCCTTGGAAAACTTCTTTAAGAGGGTTTCACTGTATCCGAACATGGGTACTTCCTTTGCCTGAGTGATGGGAGAACCCTTGAAATCCTCTCTCGTCACTCTAAATCAATAATCACGTCTCATGGTAGTTCAATAAAATGGCTTTCGATTTCAAAAACTTGAAAGAATCGGAATATGAAAAATATTATGTAGCATAGGCTTTATTTAAAACCTATATAGTGAGATAAACATTACCATTTTGCAGCCGAATTCGACGTTTCTTACCAATATTCGTGTGAAATTTTCAGTTTAAATCTCTCGCCAATGTCACCTGGCAGTTCCAAAAGCATCTGTCAGGCGGCGTTGCGTTGCACGGCGTCATGACGCTAACAATTATGCGCCATTAGCATTTATTTTGCGAAGGTCAAACACGTTTGTTTTTGTTTTGAAACATCAAAATACCGTAAAATTAATATTCTGCAGTATTTTGCGCAAAATTTATAATTTCGAAGACATTTTTTTAACAGTTATACTGTTCGAATTCCGAAATTATATTCCAGTTTCGTGTGTTTTTTGTTTTTGTGTTTTGTTTTTGTTTGTGATGTCGAATTCGGGAAGTTCGGATCACGAAGCCGAGATTTCGAGGGCGGACGTTATGAAGATAATTCATACAGACACGCGGGGCAAACGTTCAAGGGTCTGCGGTGATGCCAAGAGGCAGAAGGTATGTGAGCCCACAACCGGCGACCCGCGAATTGACGTGCTCACAACGCAAATGTCCCAGATGCAGGAAATGTTGCGTCTATTGTTGGAGAAGCGGGCGGATGTCCCTATCCGTGACGCCTCGGAAGACGACGACAGCATCTCCCTGGACACCCCCGCGTCGCTCCGGGAGGAATTGGCGAGGGAAGCCGACAGAGATGAAGGGATGGGTCTCACCTGTCCTCTGCCGTCTCGTGCCTTGGATCTCGGGGAGTGGACGACTGAACTAAAGCAGCCGAAGATACCGTTGGCCGACCCAGGGAGGGTGAAAAGGGTAGAGCTCCTTCAGCATCTGGGGACGGCCAACTGGAACAACGTCCGCTACCTCGAGATCCAGAAGTCGTACGCAGCAACCCCTCTCTTCTCAATGTTGACATTGAACCCGGAGTTGAAGCGTGTAGCCCAGGAAGAATCGGCCAGTACGTCAACGGACTCCTTCTGCGGATCCCTGACCAATGCGCTTTCGCTACATGCCGATCTCTTGAAGGGCTCCCTGCAGGAGCTGGTCAACTGGAGCGCGGAACCAGGCACGAAGCTGAGCACTTCCACTCTTTATGAGAAAGTTCAGTCTCTCTTCGCCGCGGGGTCCGAGTCCCAGAAGGTGTCTAAAGACATCATGCAGATGGTCTGCGGAAAACGGGCAAGCCACATTGAGTGCCGAAGAGAGGGGGTTTTGCGGAGCATCAGCGACGGGTTCGTTAGAGACGCCATAAGAAAGATCCCACCCACATCTGAATATCTCTTCGATCCAAGCATCCTGTCGGCGCAGCTGGATAGGTTGGGAGGAGTGATGAAGTGCTTCGCTCCTCAGCCTAGCACATCGCGACCTGCTCCACCCGTTAAGCCCGTTGCAGTGCAGAACTTGCAGCCCTTTCGTCCCAGAATGCAGCAGGGGAGGACTATCGCGAGAAGGGAGCAGCCAGAGAGCCGAGGTCAGGAACCAGCCCGTAGAACTGCAAAAGCTTTCATTCGCCGAGATAGGTTTAGGCCCAAGGAAAGGGCGGGGAAGTCGGATCGTAAGAGGTTTTAAACAAGGCCCCTCTTTTCAGGGGGGTCAGTTGCGCTCATTCACAGGTAGGTGGAGGAACCTTGGCGCCCCTACTATCATCCTTAAGATGTTAGAGGGCTACCGGATTCCATTTTCTTCAAAACCTCCACTGAGTAATCATATTGATTTATTTAATTTCCCGTTCGCTACTAAGACTTCCGTGGCAATGACGGAACAAATTGAAAAACTCAAGGCCGTTAAAGTTTTAGAGTCGGCACCTGCCACTCCCTCATTTATTTCTAACATGTTTCTCGTCCCCAAATCAGATGGTTCAAAGAGACCGGTCTTTAACTTAAAGTATTTAAACAACTTTTTGACTATTAGTAAATTTCGTCTGGTAAACGTTTATCGAGTTCCTACTTTTCTACAACCGAATGACTGGATGGTTAAGATAGACCTAACGCACGCTTATTTCCATGTGCCTGTGAGTGAGCATCATAGATGTTTCCTTAGACTCATCTATAGGAATGAACTCCTGCAGATGACATCTCTCCCCTTTGGCCTGGCCACCTCACCTAAGGCATTCGCTACCATCACTAACTGGGTAGCGCAGGAATTGCGGAAGAGAGGGATGAGAATTATAGTATATTTGGATGATTTTTTATTAGTAAACCAATGCCTGCTTACTTTAAAGCGCCAATCTGGCGAAATGGTGGAGTTTTTACAAGAATTGGGATGGCAGATACAATTTGACAAGTCAATTCTGGAACCATCACAACAAGTCCAATTTCTTGGTATCAGCTGGAATACTGTAACTAACGAAAAGTCTCTCCCTCAGAACAAGGTTTTAGCCCTATCTTATCTGTTAAAGGGTTTGATTCAGACAGGAAGGTGGTCACTAAATAAGGGGCGCAGCCTCCTGGGCTCCTTAAACTTTGCTAGTTTTGCAGTTCCAAGAGGCAGACTCAACAGCCGATATATACAAAAAGGGTGCTTAGAACTCAGACACTACCACCCTTGGAAGTTATCACCGATTCCTGCAGCTGCCGCTCGGGAATTGAGATGGTGGGTTCGATCGCTCACCCTGACGTCACCTATACATCTGCCGCTTTTTGAGCATTACCTGACAACCGATGCCTCGGATCAGAGCTGGGGTGCCCAGTTAGACGAGAGACTTCTCAGCGGTGTGTGGACTGAAGATCAGCTAAATCTTCACTCCAATCTGAAGGAGATGCTCGCCGTGTTGGCTGCCTTGTCTCCTCACGCGCTTGAGCTATCCGGCTCGGGTCTTCTGATCCAGTCGGATAACAAGTCTGTCGTATCTTACCTCCGCAAGGAAGGTGGTACCAGGTCGACTCAACTCCTGAACTGTACTCGGCTAGTGCTAGATGTGTTGGACAAACACTGTATCTCCATGACAGCACAATACTTACCAGGTCGTTTCAATGAAGTAGCGGACTGTCTATCTCGTCATCGTGCTGTACCCGAATGGCACTTGCTGCCCTCTTTTACAGAGGTAGCTTTCAGAAAATGGGGACGACCCGAGATAGACCTCTTTGGCTCTAAGACAGCACACGTGGTTCAAAGGTATGTTTCTCTTGATTTTCAGGACGACAAAGCAGACTACCACAACGCTTGGAGCAGGGACTGGGACTATCAGCTGGCTTGGATTTTCCCTCCCCCGTGCCTCTTGCCCAGGGTTCTTTGCCACCTAAACAGTGCAAAGGGATTGTATCTGGTAGTGGCTCCTCGTTGGGAGAGGGCATTTTGGAGAGCGGATCTGAAGTGTCGGGCCCTAGGTCCACCTCTCACGATTCACAATCTAGAAAAAGCCCTGATAGACACCAGGACCAACAACCCTCCTCCTCAAGTAGAGTCCTTCATTCTGGAGATTTGGCTTTGTGGGGGTGGGACAAAAACCTAAAAAGCTGGTCAACTCAGCAGAAGGAGCTTCTTAGATCTGGGTGGAGAAGTTCTACCCTTCGCACTTATGCTCCGGCATGGCGGAGGTGGCAGCACTGGGCGTCGGAAAATCAGCTCGATGCCATACGTCCCAAAGCGGAGGACCTGGCCAGGTTCCTAGCCGACCTACACATCAGATAAAAGCTATCGCTGAGTACCATTTTAGTGCATAAGTCAGTGGTGTGTACCTTAGGCTCTCGAGAGGACAATAGAAAGCTGAACTCCAATCCGATAGTGAAGAAGATACTAAAAGGGATATCTTTAGCTAGAATAAAGCCTTCGAGGCCACCCATTTGGGACCCGAGGATTGTTTCATCATGGCTGGAGAAGAATTTGCCTCAACACATAACTCTCTTTGAAGCATCAAGAAGAGCAGCCACAATCTTACTTTTGGCATCAGGGCGCCGAGTCCACGATCTCACCTTGCTCCACTGCACAGCTGAAAGACTGTCAGTGGACAGTGAAGGCATCTCCATTTGGCCAGTGTTTGGTGCCAAGACGGATTCGGCAGGCTGGCAGCAATCAGGGTGGAAGCTGGCTCGCTCTGAGACAAGGAACATAGACCCCGTCTATTGGACAGAGAAGGTCATAGAACTGTCAAGGGAACGGAGAACGCAGGCGATACTTCCTAATCTATTTATTACAACTTGTGGAGCGGCGAAGGCGGCCTCCAGGGCAGTAATTGCAGGTTGGATTAGGACAGTCCTCAGGGATGCCGGCATAGAGGATCCACCTGGCAGCATCCGTTCAGCGGTGGCATCTCTGAACTGGTTGCAGAAGTATAAACTGGATGATATACTGTCACGTGGCAACTGGAGAACTCCTAATACCTTTGCCAAGTTCTATAGAAGGGAAATTGCAGAATCGGTTGGCCGAATCAACACTGACCCATCCGTTGCTGACCTTGTTCAACCTCTGTAACTGGTTAGCTCATTTCTAGAAGCCTTGCCTCTATTTCTAACATATAAATATTATACCTAATTGATTCACATTAGCATCATGTCACCAGGCGATAACAAACAATATCTCACTATATAGGTTTTAAATAAAGCCTATGCTACATAATGAAAAAGTTTTACCTTACAATAAAACTTATATTATGTACTTAGCTTTATTTAAAACCTAGGCAAGGGCTGCCTGATGAGATCTAATGGCGCATAATTGTTAGCGTCATGACGCCGTGCAACGCAACGCCGCCTGACAGATGCTTTTGGAACTGCCATGTGACATTGGCGGGAGATTTAAACTGAAAATTTCACACGAATATTGGTAAGAAACGTCGAATTCGGCTGCAAAATGGTAATGTTTATCTCACTATATAGGTTTTAAATAAAGCTAAGTACATTATATAAGTTTTATTGTAAGGTAAAACTTTTTCATTATTTTTTTTTAATGTCAATAATTTTTAATATTAACTTACTAGTGTGTTTGATGCCGTGTGCCTTCAACTCTCTCAGGGTATGAAACGAGCTATCGCACTGCGTACAGCTGTGCTCTCGCATATTGAGATGCGTCCGTTTCACGTGCGAATTATGGTGCTGAATGGTGAAGAAGATCTTGCCACACTCCGCACACGCAAATCACTTCTCAAACATGTGCTTCTGTCGCGTGGAACTTGCCGAGAATTTTTCCAGACATTTACGGCACCGATACAACTTGATCTTCTTGTGATGGATCTGAATATGTTGATTCAATGCGTCCCGATTTGAGTAAACCTTGCTGTCACAGGCGTCAGGTGGGAATGCTGTCCTTGTTCTACAATGGAAGATGCTCCGAGGAACTAGCGTCATTGATCCCTCGGCACCGGTGCATAGTAGGGAAACACGCGCCCAACATTTGAACACGGTTGACACATGAGAACGGGTCATGTCTACGACTCGTTCTTGAGTTCAACAGCCCGGCTGTGGAACGATTTGCCGGTTTTTGTGTTTCCTCCCTCCTATAACATGGGTCTCTTCAAGACTTATGTTCACTCCTTCCACACAGCATCTTCAAAAATGACATAGGCCCTGAGGGAAATTATTTTCCTCAGGGCCTCCTGTGTAGAGTTAATGTAAAAAAATATGTATATATATATATATCCACCCGCAGGGCATAGCAGCAAAAACCTGCGGGGCAGGTTTTTAACTGCTAGTTTCGTAAGTAATTAATTAAAAATAATATATAATATACTTGCAGCACGTTCCAGAGTGGCACTCTCAGTATCGCCCTGGTGTAAGACTACCATTCAGAATTGAAATATTGATCAAAATGGCTTTAGCCACATTTGGTGACTAGATTTGAATAATTTAATACTTAATGAAAAAAAACATAACCAGTAGGCCATGTGAGCTTCCTTTTTATATTTATATTCCTGTTCAAAGTCAAAATTACTTTTCTATTTAAATTCCGAAAGAAATAAACATCTTCAAAAAAATGCTGATTAAGATTCTGAAAAAAAAAATCTCATTGGTCTATTACTCATCCATATATTGGGAAATATTTTGAATTTAATATGCAGGTGTTCATGACGTGCAGGGATTTAGTATTTGATTAAAAAATAGATGAGATTAAAAACTATAGAATATATAAAAGGTGTTATTTTTATCAGTTTGATTTTAGTTGTACAGATAAATCCGAAAAGAGTGTTGTGTTCCTAGCAACCATGATTTCTACAACTGTTTTCATAGTGGCCATATTGGCTACAATTTCTCTCACGTCCGCTACCGTCGTCCAGAAATGTAAATATTCATTTTATGTTATTCATACACACATACACAAGTCCTGCTTATTTATGGGGGTAAATCAAATACATGTAGGTATTATGTAATTAATTATTGTATAAAATTTATTGTAATTTATGTATCTTTTTGTGAATATTTTTTTTTTTTTTAAAGAAAGCTAAACATTCCCGGGTTACGAATAACCCAACAATGTTTGAAAATCTCCTACTACCACCACAGAAAGCCGAAAATGTTGCTTGTGTTGTGATGGAGGACTTAGGCAGCCGAGGAATCGAACAGGCGACGCCCAGGTGGGATCAAAGTGCTATGCCCACTCAACCTATATTATAAAGAAAATGGGAAAGGTATAAATAGTTATGTGTTATGTGATAAGTTATCCTGAACATGTTATTAACATTATTAGTCACAACCAAACCATGTATTAGATAACTAACACCTCTGCCGTAGGTCACCCCAAGTGTTTTGCTACGTTTGGTGACTTATCAGGGGTGCCCGGGTTCATGGGGTGAGGTTTGTCCGGGTCTTGCCGGCGGATGCGTCTGCCACCAGCCGCATGGCAGGCCGGATCGGGAGAGAATGGTTAAGGGAGTCACTTTGACTTCTCCACTCTTTTGTACTCTCTCTGTGGGAGAGATGGATTCATACTTTCGTCACTCCTGGACACACTGACCACCAGATTCCTACTCACCCTTCTACTTCCCTCATACCTATTCCTTCCCAGAACCTCCTCTCCTTCCTTTCCTAAAAAGACTCTCCACACATTATCCCCAAAGATGACATAGGCCCTGAGGGGAATTACTTTCCTGAGGAGCTAATTTAAAAAAAATAAATAGTCCACATTACTTTTTTCATGATTTTAGAGGCAACTTTAACAATCTTTGTGAGTTAATTGTAATTACTAAAAAAAAATCTAACGCACCTACTATGTAAATATAAAATTAAAAAATGTTAAAATACGTTTTTCGGAATTTTAAATTTATATAAGACATATTTGTGCTCCAATGTAATTGGTCATTAGTAA
Source organism: Limnephilus lunatus (assembly GCA_917563855.2). Lineage (NCBI taxonomy): Eukaryota > Metazoa > Arthropoda > Insecta > Trichoptera > Limnephilidae > Limnephilus > Limnephilus lunatus. The sequence continues at coordinate 27,805,285 of OU830600.1, read as the reverse complement.
TTTAAATTTATGTATGACGTATTTGTGTTCCAATGTACATAATTGGATGTTACTAATTTTAATTTACGTATGACATATTTGTGTTCCAATGTAATTGGTTGTATGTAATTTTTGATTTTAGACCTTCAAAACACTTTTTTAATACTTTATATAGTTTTTGTTTTATATTTCATTATATTTACATAGTAGGAAGGTCTAAAATTACGTTTTTAAATGATTTTAAAATCGTTCATTAACTCACCAGTGATTGCCAAAATTGCCTGTAAAATCGTGATAAATCGATTTCTTTCTTGGCTTATCTATCTATTTTCTATGTATCTATCTATTTTCTATGTATATATATATATATATCTATCTTCTATCTATATAAATAAACATGAATCGCCGAAATGTATGTAATATAATGTATGTAGCATAACTTTACGACTTTACCTATTTTATTCAAACTTTGGGGATTTGATGTGTGTATGCCCGCGAAGGTTTCTATATATACTGGTGAGCTCTGGCATTATGAAATTTGTATAAAAACATTTCAATAGGCGGCACGCGAGCTGTTTGAAAACTGAACGTACCAGGACTGAATAAATGGAATGCGGAAAGGGTGAGGGGATCCTGGAACTCGGGAGGGGGGGTTCATGGTTGGGGGGGGAGGGGAACCCGGGAGGGTAGTGGAACTCGGGAGGTGGAGGGGAACTCAGGAGGGGGATTCGCGGGACGGGAGAAGCGGGCGAGGAAAGTGGGGAGAGGAAAGGCGGAGTGTGAACGCGAGGGGAAGGGAAACAAGACGAATGGGAAAGGACACGCAGGTAGAAACTAGAAATTTATTTATCAAGTGGTATAGCAACGCATACCGGGAACTCACTATAATAATATAAATGGAGTGACCGATCGATTTGATTTATATGCAAATTAACAGATGGCGGTAGACGGCGTTGTGTTTCGTTAGACACAGCAACGCGTGTCCGGGTGAGCTAGTATTTTATAAATTGAAACACAAATGAATGAAGTAGAACGAATCCGTACTTATTTATTACAACTTTTTGACAAAAAATTATTATTCAGTGTGGTTAAATATTTTGGTCTCAAATCCAAATTTATGTTTTGTATGGATAATGTTGTGCAGTTGTTCCTTTTAAGCTTGTTAATAAAATATGAATATATTTTTGTTTTTTGAATATTCAGGCCCTACTGGAGACGAACCGATATTTGTGGAAATAGCCAATTGTGAAGTGGAGCCATGTCATCTTGTGGACAATGCGGATTTGCTCATCATCTTCAGAGTTGGTTAGTAAACATTAAACACTTTTCTAATGAAATAATAAATTGCAGAGGCATTTCTAAAGCTTGCATGGTGCAGTAGACTGTAAACCGACTGTGGAGAGACTGTAAATTAGAATGGGATTGTACACGGCTGTCATTTATTCTTCCCTCTTACGTGTGGGTCTCTTCGAGAATCGTATTTACTTTGGCATCCCCAAAGATGATATAAGCTCTGTGAGAAATTATTTCCTCAGTGCCTCCTGCGTGGAGTTAATTAGAAATCGCACTCAAAATATCGGATTATGAGGGTTATCCTAGAAAAAGACCTTCATTATTTAAAAAATCAGGAATTTTTTTGTTTACCCACTGGAGCGATTTTGGTCAAAAAATATTGGAGTTTTACCTACCATTAAAACTCTTATTATGTTGCCTTCCTTATCCAGAATATTCCTTAGTGAGAGATGACATCTCTGTTTCTATCCGATTTCGGTCTCTCTTCTCCTTTTACCGTGAAATTTTCAAATTTCGCGCGATTTTTTGTTCCTTGGTGATCGCAAATCACTGCTACCAACAGTTAGGCGCTCGCTAGCGTCTGACGCGACGCCATTTTCTTCAATTGTAGTCTCACCAGACAGGGGATGAGGAATATTCTGGATAAGGAAGGCAACATAATAAGAGTTTTAATGGTAGGTAAAACTCCAATATTATGTAGTGCCGTTCCTTATCCAGAATATTCCTTAGTGAGAATTGTCTGCTATCGTCTGGTGGCAGTGTTGATGCCAATTGTGATCATCTTCATAAAGAAGCGCCGGTTGGAGGTCTGCCCTCACAATGATCGCTTCTCCTTCTGTCTCCAGAAATGGAAGACTTTTGGGGGTCTGCCCCCCTCAGGCGAATGATTGGATTAAACAGGTTTGTCAAGGACGACGAAGTCCCCGGCTCCTGAATATTGGATTGCCTTATTTCTTTTTTATAATATTTTTGGAAGGTATTTTCATTCTGCCAATTTCCCTTTTCCAAAATGTCCTCTATTGAACAGTTTTCAAACCACCGAAGTGAAGCCACTGCCGACCTAGTGCTCCCCGCAGAGGCCTCAATACCAGCATCTCTAAGTATTGTCTTGACCCATCCACCGATAATTGTTCTAGAAGCTGCTTTGGCTGGACCTGATGTGGATAAAAACAGGTTATCAATATTAGGTGCCTCTTGTCTCCTGTCCTTTGAGAGAACACACAGCTTCTTAAGCCAAAATACAGGATCGGTGGATTGATTTGATGAGGAGTTTAATCTCCATCCTGATTGTTGATACTTTGCAGAATCTGTCTTTGAACCAAATGCAGGCCATAAAATAATATGATCATCCATATCAATGAAATGTTCCGATGTTAATCTCAAAAGTGTCAGATCATGTACCCTTCGCCCTGAGGCTAACAGGAGTATGACTGCACACCTTCTGGATGCTTCAAATAAGGTTATAGTTTCTGGATTGTTAGTCTGAAGCCAAGAACATATCTGTCTCGGGTCCCATATTGTATCCCGTTGCACTTTAATCGAGCTGTTTACTATTCCCTTCATTACTTGCTTCACCACAAGATGGTTACTTAGTCTATTTTCATTATTTGGATTGCATAAAGTTGAAATAGCCGATTTATGCAAAGCTATAGTGCTAGGAGCTAAATTCAGCGATATTTTGAGATGCGCTAGAAACTTTGCCAACTAGGCTCCCATTGGATCTTTGAAATTAACATGGTTGGATGAGCACCATTCACGCCATCTAATCCACGCTGCTTTATAAGAAGCTTGTGTTGAAGTTCGCCAGCTGGATTTTAAAATCTCTCTTTCTCTATCAGACCATCCTTGCAATGCATCATCCCAGCCCCAATTTTCCACACTTGCAGTTCTAGTTGAAGTATTTGCTGGGGATGGGAGCCTGTGGTGGTATCTATCAGTATCTCTTGTAGATTCTTGATCTCCTGAGGTAGGCACAAGGCTCTCTGTTTCAAGTCTGGTAGCCAAAATACTTTTGTCCATTTGGGAGCTACTAGCAGATAAATTCCTGTGGATTTGTTCAGATGAGCAAGCACTCGGGGAATTAGACAAGGAGGCGGAAACACCCATGCAAGAGGAAAGTGCCAAGGTCTGCTGAAAGCATTGTGAAATAATGCCGCTCTGTCTTTCCTGTCTATGGATACATATTTGTCCACAACATGAGCCGTGTGAGAGGCAAACAGGTCCACCGTGGGTCTGCCCCATTTGTGAAATATCTGTTCTGTTGCAGGAGGTAGAAGGTGCCATTCCGGTAGACGGGTTCCTCGGGACAAATGGTCCGCAAGACCGTTGTACCGCCCTGGTAGGTAGTGAACTTGCAGGGTTATATTGTATTTGTCTACTAGAGACAGAATCTGAAAGGTCAGATGAAGTAGACTCAAGGATCTCGTCCCTCCTTCGTTCCTCAAATAAGCGAGGACTGTTCTGTTGTCTGACTGTATTAGAACGGTAGAACTCCTCAAACGTTTGTTCTGGTATTTCAAGGTATTTAGTATGGCAAACATCTCTTTCAAGTTGCTGTGCCAATTCTGCTGTTCCCTGGTCCAATTTCCCGCAATCGGAATATCGTCCACTTGAGCGCCCCAGCCATGATCTGCTGCATCGGTCGAGAGGAAATGAGAGGCAGCGGGGACGTGTAGTGGCATAAAGACCTTTACATTCTGTGCCCACCATGATATGTCTTTCATTACGGGTTCCTTTATAATAATTCTCATTCGTATGGGAAGTTTCATCATGGAGTGCATTTGTAGTTGCATCCTTCGGCAATGAAGACGACCTCTTGGAGTGACGAATGATGCAAAATTTAGTTTTCCCAGAACTCTCTGGGCCTCCTTCACATTCCACTTCTTCTTTTTCTGAAGCCTTTGAAGGGATTGTTGAAGGTCTTCGCACTTTCTCCTGTTCAGTGACTTCCGACCGCGTTGTGTGTCCCACATTACACCCAGATACTCCACTGTTTGTACCGGCTCGCTGACGCATTTTTTCAAATTGACAGTCAAACCGAGGTCTCTTAGTAGATTCAGAAATAGATTTGTTTGGACCTTCAGAATTTCCCTGTCCTGGTGGGCCAGAAGGAAATCGTCCAAGTATACAATGGTCCTCACATTTTGACGACGTAGGGTCTCCGCAACCCAATTGGTCACCTTGGCAAAGGCTTGTGGAGCACTGCTCAAGCCCTGGGGAAGGCATGTCATTTGCAAAAGCTCTCCTTTGTACACAATCCTCAAAAAACGACGATGAGACTCTGCGACTGGGATGTGAAAATATGCGTGAGATATGTCTATTTTTGTCATCCAGTCTTGTGGTTGGAGAAATTCGGGAACTTTCTGATGCGACATTAAAGAAAATTTTCTTACCGACACAAAGTGATTGAGACCTTTCAGGTTGAGAATAGGTCTGTTGCTTCCGTCCCCTTTTCGAACCAGGAACATTTGGGAGAGAAAACCGGAGTTGTTGACTGCCGGTTCCAATATATTCAGTTTTTTGAGAATTTCTATTTCTTTTGTCATTGCTGGGGTTGTATTTGTCACAAATCTTTTCAAAGTTAAGGCAGTTGGGCGTAATAATAGGGGCTTTGTAAAGAAGGGGATTCTGTATCCCCCTATGATTTTTTGAACAACTTTGGGAGCATTTAGAGCTGCCCATTTGTTTTTGAAATTCAGCAATTGCCCCGCTTGAAACTTTAATGGCCTCCAGTCATGCACCCCTGTAATAGCGTCGGTTAGAGGTCTGCCCTCGCACCGGTCGCTTGTTACTCTCCTTTCCCCCCCTTTTAATACCAGAGGTGGAGGGCTGGGGATACCTTTGGGGGTCTGCCCCCCTCGGGCGAAAGGATTCTCGGGATGGAAAAAATTCTCGAGATGGAATAAAATCTCGGGTCGGAAAGGAATCTCGGGCCCGAAAGTATTGAACAGGCTTAGAAGCCTTTTTAGTATCAGACCCCTCCTTTGGTGGACCGGTAGTGATGACTTGTGAGAAGGGCCTAAAACAATTCTTTACTCCTCCCAATTTCTGCAATTGGGTAGAGAGGGCTTCCTCATTGAAGAGATGAGAGGAAGTCGGAGGGATCTGCATAAGAACTTTCTTGTCTGATTTCTGTTTACAGGAATTGAGAATCCTGTCCCTTCTAAATTCAATTATCTCTGCCCGTTTTCCGCATGTTATTTGCAGCAGGTCATCGGAGCATTTTTGTAAGTCGTTCTGACCTCCAAACAGCTCATTAACTTTCTCGTACAGGGTTTCTGGAGAGACATCCTGTACTTCAAATCCCCATTCGACCAATTTCTGCAGAGACTGCTGCAGTTGTTCCCTGTGTTTGAGAGCTGCATGTGTTATTGCCGCGAAAGATCTTTCAATAGCGACCTGTTGAGGAGACCCAGAATCGTAAGGTTGCAACTCACAGTTCACCTCAAGCTCCTTAAAGCCCGGATCGGCAAGGTGTTCCTTAATGACCTTGTTATATCTCACATTGGTCCAATCTTTCTGATTAAATCGTTGAAGACGCTCTAACACTTCAAGTCTGTCTTGAGGAGGAGCAGTCATTAAGGGTTCTTTAAGAGAAATGGTGGGACTCGGCATTTGAAAAACACAAGTATTACGCCCGGATACTGTTGAACACTCTTTCTCCGTCTCTGCGATGGACATATTATCTGAGGCTGCATTCTCTGCGAATCTTGACCTCGGTGCTTGCAGAATAAAATTTTGTAGTCTGCCTACTTGTTCAGTTAATTTCTTAATAGAACGGGCCATTCCTCGCCTTCTGGAGCGTGAAGCCCTGCTTGAAAAACTCATGGAAGTTGAGCTGTCGGAACTTGGTGAGCGTCGGCGTCGCCTTCGTCTTTTTCGTTTATTGTCACAAACGGATTCATTAGAGGAACAGTCGGAACACAAATTCTTTCGTTTCGTTTTTCGTATTTCGTCACGGTTTACACTCGCGGACGCGGAAATCTCAACCGCTTCGGGAGATACATTATTTTCTGACATTGCGTAATGATTTTCGTAATAATTTTGGAGAAGAAATCTAGTTTCTGGTTTATATCGCAATATTGTAACTAGACGACCGTTCGCGATAGAAATTAGACGCCAATTGAAGAAAATGGCGTCGCGTCAGACGCTAGCGAGCGCCTAACTGTTGGTAGCAGTGATTTGCGATCACCAAGGAACAAAAAATCGCGCGAAATTTGAAAATTTCACGGTAAAAGGAGAAGAGAGACCGAAATCGGATAGAAACAGAGATGTCATCTCTCACTAAGGAATATTCTGGATAAGGAACGGCACTACATAATGGGTTTTCATTTTTCTGCGATTGATAGCGGTCCAAAAATGAACCACATTTTCCTACAAAAACATTTATTGTAATTATTTAAAACATTTCCTCAGCCAGCCATTTATTTTAAAACGAAGCTATTGAAATGCTTTATCTATTATGATCATAGATATCGCAAATCCGAACTTCGTAGACTATTTTAGAAAGATGTTAAAAAAAAAAAAAATTTCCTATCGAATTTTAATCAGATTTCATTATCAAATTTAACACAGACAATATACAGAAGTCGAAAATATTCTATTTTGAATCGAATAAGTAGGTACTTTCCACGGTAATTTCAAAGTAAAAAACACGCAGGATTCGCGCGCTTATAAATTTTACGATTTTTTATATTTTTTTTATAAATCCTAAAAATATGAGATAAACGGTAAAATACAGATTAATTCATTGGCTATAAAGCACTTTACTAAGTTTTTATGTCTCGATGTTAAAATTTGAAAATATGATTTTTTTAATGTTGGCGAAAATTAAAAAAATGACCTTCTGGGAAATCTCGAGCAATCGAGGCAAATTTATTTATTTCACGTGATCGCTCCAGTAGTAATAAAGCATATGATATTTGAGGTACATATCCACCACTATTTTTCGAAATAGTCCTTTTTCCTCTTTCGATTTCCTTGTCGTACAACTCTGTCGCCAAAAATGTTCTCACCTCTTCGTCTGTGAATGGAGAATGATGGTCTTACACCAGGGCGATACTGAAAGTATCTTCCACACTGGAATGTTGCTTCAGATGAAGAAATCGGAGGAAATCATGCCACTGTTTACCTTTTTTATTCCGGGGTGGGGTGGTGAACTCTTGTTTCAACCCGAAAAGACCCCGAGTTCACACTTTGCGCATGCTAAATTTTTCCCTCAAAATCTTTTGAAGACTTACTGATCTGGAATCAAAATTGTGAGCTCACAGACTCCAACATGAAGCGAATATTTGAACACACCGGCGGGATTCCACAGCAGAGCGTCTGTCTCAAACAGATGCAAAGATCGCTCTGAAGCAGCTACCAAGCTGGATCACGTCTTCTTCTGTAGGGGAAAGTCTGAGCTACACACTAGTGCCGCCATATTTTAAGAAATAACGTCCGCATTGTAATTCTTGGACGACTCTCGTAATACAAAATCGTATGAAAATAATAACTAATATCTTGTCTTTTTCAGCAAACAATTCCAACACCCTGGTGCCTAAAGTACGAGCCAAAGTAGGCCCACTTACCATCACCTATCCTTTGCAAGGAGATCTTGCGGACGGGTGTAACTCCATCTTGAATGGGTTCTGTCCAGTTGCCCAGAGTGAAGTTTTGGTCTACCATCTGGCTATGCCCGTTGACACCTTCCCAAAGGTACTGTTATGAATATTTATTTATTTATTTATTGACGCCCTATTGGGCTTTTACACAACAAATACAAGTTTCATTTAAAACAACAGTATAGCACAAATAAAAAAGATAACAAATAAAAATATGCAAATAAAGCGTGTTATGAAGCGGTGTTAAGTTGTATTATTTTAAGAGATAATAATTATACATCAATAATCCGGGCAACCCGTTAAAAGGGATTCCCTAATACAATTTTGATCTATTTTTTGTTTGTTTTTTTTTACTTAGTATCGTGTCGATCTCCTATATGTTTAGTTTGATGTTTGATTGTACCTACTGGCTTGTCGCGCGTTTATTCTATAGTTGCGTCAACGTCGACGTTATTTTAAACAGTTATTTTCAACAGTTGAAAATCGCCAACGATAACGACGTTGGCGTTGGATGGAATTATCGTCAACGCCCAGTACTAGTTTTTATGTTATTAAAGTCTTTAGCGATTCTGAGAATAAATCCAAGCATTTGTAATCCCTTACTGGTAATGTTAATAATGTGTTTCAAGAAGCGTAATTTGGAGTCAAAGATAACGCCAGGGTCATTGAATTCGAAGACTCTTTTTAGAGTGGCATTGTTAATTGTATAGTTGAATAATAAAGGGGTTTTAGATCTATGGAAACTGATTGTTTGGCATTTATTGATATTAAAATATAATTTGTTTACGATGCACCATTCATAAGGTTTATTTAAGTTTCTTTGTAGAGTTACACAATCAGAAGAATTTTCGATCGATTTATACATCTTTAGATCGTCGGCAAATAGAAGAAAGTGAATATTTCGAAAATTAATGAAATGTCATTAATAAATAGTAGGAAAAGAATTGGTCCTAGGTGAGAACCTTGGGGGACCCCACTTAAGGCAAAAAAATTCTAAGTGTAAGAAGTTGTGGAGTTAATTTTTACAGATAGTTTTCTATATAATAAGTATGTAACTACTAAGCCATTCGAGAAATTTGCCACTTATTCCCAAGTGTTCTAATTTTTCCATTAAAATGTGATGCGAAACAGAATCAAAGGCTTTGCTAAAATCAGTATAAATAGTGTCAACTTGATGACCCTTGGACAGTGCATTAGAAATAAAATTTTCGTAAAGCAATAAGTTAGATGATGTAGATCTTCCTGGCATGAAACCATGTTGAAATGTTGATGTAAGTGGTTTAATTTGATGCATGATTTTACTTAATATAATCTTTTCAAAAAGTTTAGGTAGTGATGACATAATACATATGGGTCCATAATTTTTTATTTGACTTTATCACCTTTTTTAAAAATAGGTGTTATAAAGCTTCTTTTCCAAATTTCAGGAAAACAACCTGTAGATAAAGATAAATTGAAAACTATAGTAATAGGAAGAGCTAGAGCAGGGGTTCCCAAACTTATAAGTATCACGCCTCCCTACTACTTAAAATGAATATGCCCACGCCTCCCCTCGGCCCAGGGCCCAGCAAGTGGGCTCGCCAAGCAATTGTAAAATAAAATAAGGGTAGGTAGTAAAGCCCAAAAATACATTTTTAGATGTTTTATTATAAAAATATTTCTTTTACACACTTGTTATAAGAAGAAGCATGCAACGGATGAGCTTGCATATTTTTGACAAGATTTGGAATGAAGAGCGGAGTGGTGACCGCCGCCCACGCCCGCGCCTGCGCCCCCCTCCACATATCTTCGCGCCCCCCACTTTGAAAATCAATGAGCTAGAGCATGAATACAGTTTTAAGTAATATTGACGGAATCATATCTGGCCCCGAATTCGACCTGATATCCAGCTGTTAGATCAAGGTTCCCTAGTATGTATTATTGTGACAATTATAAGTCGGTCTCAGGCTACAATAGAGAAGTCCAGTCCAATTTTTTTATTTTTTTTATGAATAATGACCTTCTAACTTAAATAACTGCATTTTTTTTTTTTTTAGAGTTAGTTTTAATAGTTAAAATAATTGTCAAAGTTTCAATTTTTCAAGGTCCCTCAAAAACCCGCCAAATTTAAGATATATTTTGTGACGTCATCAACAGTTCACCTACTTAATAACGATACGGATTTCATGTTTTTTATGTTGGTCTCCTTGAATCTCACATAGATTTGCGCAGGCGCCGCCGGCTATCTTAACGCGTTGATTGGTCTATTTATGGTGTATGGGCAATGGCGACGATATGGCGACGGCGAGATCAGAAGCTTCGCAAAAATGATATGATGAATTTTACTTGCAGTTTTATGTTTTTGAAGTTAATTTACGTTTAAATGATCAATTCACTGTGATATTAGTGTAATTCATCATAAGTACCAATGCTGCGTTACTTTTTTTTCAGTTTTAGTCCTTTATAGTGTTTTGTTGGTGTATTTCCGTTGTACGATAGGTTTAAGGTTACGTCTGAAATTTTTTTTTAATGACTTTTCCGTGTGAATTTAATAAAACTTCCATAAAAGTAATATTATTTAATAATGTTAAAGACTAATGCATGTGTAAATAAATACAAAATACAGAAATCAACACATTAAATTGCGTAACACCGAATCCAAGATGTCATATTTTTAAAGTTATTTTTTCGGAATCATTAAAATATTTTTTTATCATTTTTAATTGTATTAACGAGATAAAAAGTGAAGTGACAGTTTTATTCCAAATTCATAAAGTAAGAGGACTGTATCTTTAAAATTTTTAATTTTCCTAAATTTTTCGATCATTTAATAGATTATGTTTACAGTCAGCTGTTTTTTTTAATTTTTTCATTTTGAAACTTAAAATACTGCAATTTTCAAACGCGATCGTATATGTCAGATACAAAAATCTAAAAGGCAATTCTATTTAGTTTCTATAAAGGTATATGCTTTTACGACATCTTCAAAAATAAGAAATATATAGAACATTCGTTTGTGTCGTACCTAAATTCCCATACAAATTACGTACAGCATAAATAAACCTGTCATTACAGTGATTACCATCGTGACGTCACCACACAGCATACCAACCTGACGCTGTGTTTTAACGAGAATATTAAAAATGCACTTTTTAATATATTTTTAAAAACTGTACATTTAATATTATTAAATAAAAGTTATATATTCAGAATCAGCGTTTATTGGTCTATATGAGCATATTTTTTTAAAGCCATAATATTTTTCACTGGAGTTCCTTATTCTGTTATAAATAGATTACATACAATTGGTAATTTTTATGCCAATGTGGCTGATATTTTTAATATTTCCCAACTGAAATACAAGGCTGTACTGATCAAACATTTCAGCCAAACATATTTTAATGAGGTCACTACATGACATTTTTTATTTATTGTGTTTCTTTTAATGCTTTCATCAAGTTGTTTAATTAATTTCCTTCTTTTTCTATTGTTATGTGTAATTTAAAAAAATTAAAAAAAACTTTTCTATCTTTAATGTACTACGACTGTTAAAAAATATTTAATAAAAACATGTTTGTAAATGGCACTTTGTGCCGTAAATTTTAAATAAATAAATAATAGGTACCCACCATGATATTATTTGCAATTTTTTTTTTCACCAATGAATAATATAATGTACTGTTTGTTTCTGTTTATAAATAAATATTGTTGTAGTAAATATCGTTCGGGGGCCAACTGTCAGAGGATCATCTGTGGGGTCACCATTCTAACCGAGGGACTCAATTTATCTTTTTAAGTAATATTTTTGTCCTTATTTCAGATTGCCTTGAATCTGGAATTTTCGCTGCTTGGAGATGATGGAGTAGTCTTCCAGTGCTTCAAAGTAGACTGTAAGGTTGATTAATTCTGTCAAATGTATTGTAATAATTGTTAGACGTAATGTATTATAAAAATACCTCTAAAAATCAAACAGAATAAAAACAACACCTACTTTTTTAAATGAATTTGAATCCTTTATTATATAAATGAATAAATAATATCAACAAATCATATTGTACACTTTTTTAATTTGGCGAATCACAACAACTTAGCCCTGGCACATGCAAGTGACTTTAAGGCGAGACATAACCATGTTTATCGGGGGTTTGCCCGAGGCTCACATTTTAATTTATTTCGGCGAATTCGTAATTGAGTTATCATTTTTATTTCCATGCCTCACTTGGGATGCGAGATATTTATATTTTCGATTAATAAAAACAGTATGTTGCCATTATTTTTTTAAACGTACAACGCCCTTTAAAATATTATATTATGTTGTACAACTAAAGCTAGCGGTGAGCACCAGATTTTATTTTTCTAGATGATGAATTAATAACTTCGGGAGGTATTCATTTAGAAACATCTTTAATATTAGAATTAATTAAAATGAACCCGTCGGAAAGGTCGAATCTCCAGGCCTGCTAGGGTGAATTCGACCGTACATTCATCCAATAGGCCATGCCGCAGGCGCATATTGGTTTACATGCTTTTTTCACATACGTTGTTAAGATTCCCACATTATTTTTCTTCTTTTCTTTGATAGGGCAAATTCGACAGTAGGTCCGTCCAATACACGGGTCGCAATTTATATACACGGCTTCTTTACTTACGTCGTTAAGATTCTGAATATATTTTAGGGTATAGAGTTGTCTTAATTGCGGCAACAATTGCGTGCATCAAAATTCATTACAGTATAGGGAGGTGCGTGTTATTAAGGCGAAGTGACCTTGGGAGACTTTTTTTTAAAATTTGTAAGTATTTTGAAATAGTATTATGAAATAGTCACTGGGACTAAAGTTGCTTGTGTGAACGATACGATTGTACCACCCCAGCCAGGAGCACTCCTGTCCCGGTGAGACCGGTACACCAGGGGGCACTGATTTGTTAGGACTGGAACACATACTCTAGGGATGGGAAGGAGGATGAAGTTTCATCGACCGGTATACATGGGAACCTAATAAGCCAATATTGGAATTTAGGATGGGCAGGAATAAAGGAACGGTTTGAGCGTTAATTTTTTTCTTCTCTTTATGTCTTCCATTTTCTTGCCTCTTCTCGGCTGTTCTTGGATCTTCTTGTCTATTTCTGGCTGTTCTTGCCTTTTCTTGGATCTTCTCGTTCTGGCTGTTCTTGGCTCTTCTTGCCTTTTCTTGGATCTTCTCGTTCTGGCTGTTCTTGGCTCTTCTTGCCATTTCTTGAATCTTCTCGTTCTGGCTGTTCTTGCCTTTTCTTGGATCATCTCGTCTCTTCTTGGTTCCTCTTGGAAATTCTTGTCTGTTTTCGGCTCTTTTTGCTACTTTTTGTCTCATATTGACTATTGTCGGCCCCTCTTAACTCATCCTTGTCCCCATTGCATCCTTTTTCAAAATTTCACGCTTAGTTGTCTCGGTTATTGGCGCTTTTTACGCTCTTGTTTGATTTCAGGTGGAGGTTTTCTGTGGTACTCACTTTTGTAAATCAAACGCTTGTTTTGTGTTTGTTTGTCTGGTCATAATTTATTATTCTTTTATTTACATAATCCTGATTTTTTATAAGATTTATATTGTGATCTGCTTGTTGGAACACATTTTTTTACGTAACAATGGAAGCTACCTTCCTTTGTTCTTCTATAGAACTATTTGAATAATGGAACAAAAAAGAAAATAATAAAATTAGGTAGGTACTTGCCTAGAAGTAATTGCCCATAGAACAAGTACCTACTCAATAAGCATCAATTTTAACCATAGCTCCCCGACAAAAAGGGCTGAAATTAAATGAAAGTTCTTTTTAGAACCCTATAATAGTTAAAATTGATTATTATTATTTGTGAGATAAATTATTTTTAAAAAATAAAAAAGAGAGGTGAAACTAGCTATTACACATATCGTAATCATCCATTGATTGTTGTAGTTAGTTTAGAAACAATAATATAATAAATTGAAGTAAATCATTAGAAGATATGCATAAGAAAAAAAAATAACACTAAATTATAAAATGTTCATCTTCTTGATCCTCGATCGATAGCCTCTGCAGTTCTTGTCTTCAAGAAAGATGGCTTCTTTTTGATCCTTGGCCTTAGTAAAGATGACTTATTTTTTATACTGCTCTTCTTAGATGTTAGTAGTTTATTTTGATCCAGTTCTTCTAAGATGTGATAGCATCGTCCATTGGTAGAAGACACAATTTGGTAATGGGCCTTTTCATAGACCCTTGCTGCGTCTTCAAGGTGACTATACGGGTTATCCCATCTTGTCCAGGGTGAGTGGCGATGACACGTCCCATCCTCCATAAATTTGGTGGTGCGTTGTCGTCTTTGATGATAACTAAGTCCCCAATCTTTAGTTGTCGCCGGTTCCCATCCGTCCATTTAGTCCTTTGCTGCAGCTCTCCCAGATATTCAATTCTCCATCTTGACCAGAAGCTCTGTCTTAGCTGGCTTAGTTTTTGGAAATTATTAAGCCTGTTTATGGGAATCTGTTGTAGGTCAGGTTCAGCTACAGCTGACAGGTTATCACCAATAAGAAAGTGACCTGGAGTAAGTGCGAAGAGGTCGAGGGGATCGTTGGATAGTGGAATTAAAGGCCTAGAATTTATGCAGGACTCTATTTGGTATAATAACGTACACATCTCTTCATATGTTAATGAAGAGACGTTTGCCACTCTTTTTACGTGATATTTCACACTTTTTATGTTAGATTCCCAAAGACCTCCATGATGAGGACCTTTAGGTGGGATAAAAACCCACTGAATAGACATATTAGTTAAGTAATTAGCTATTTCCTTTTGAGAGACATATAAATTATACATATTTTTCAATTCATTATTCGCTCCAACAAATGTAGTAGCATTATCAGAATACAATTTACTAGGTTTTCCACGTCTGGAAATGAAACGCTTTAAACAATTAAGAAATGCATCTGTAGTTAGAGCGGTGACCAGTTCTAAATGAACTGCCTTAGTAGAGAAGCATATAAATAAACAAATATAAGACTTGACTGAATTGGATCTCCTACTAATTCCAGACTTTATTAAGATTGGCCCTGCGTAATCCAGTCCTGTAACAGAGAACGGTCTACATGGTGACACTCTATCCTCTGGAAGGTCAGACATTATTTGATGACTTGTTTTTGGACTGCATTTGAAGCACACAATGCAATTTTTAAGTATTTTTTTAATAGCATTTTTTGCCATTATAGGCCAATATTTTAGTCTAATAAGTGCTAGTAACGTTTGAGTACCTACATGCAAATTTGTATAATGAAAATGTTTAATGATTAACTTTGTTAGAGGGTGATCGTGAGGTAGTAATATCGGATGTTTTTGTGCTTCATGTATTAGTTTTCCTCTGGACAATCTCCCACCTACATGCAATAAATCCATATGTATAAATGGGTTTAATGATCTGAGATGACTGGTTTTATCTAAGTTTTTTCCCGCCTTTAATGTTTTAATTTCTTTTGAAAATGAATAAGATTGAGTGACTGTTATTAATGATTGTAACGACTTGTTTAATTCTATTATTGAAAGTTGTCCGCTAAATGTATGTTTTTTTCTTGTATTATTAATGAAACGTAGGATATAAGCAGTTACTCTTTGTAAACGCGTGAGAGAAGAAAAACGATAAAACAATTCCCAATCTTTATTCATACTGACGGTTAAATTTATTTTGTTTTTTAATTCCGGTGGATCGATGCAAATTTCCTTATAGTTCGGCCAAGTTACTTCATCTTGAGTTAACCAATTAGGACCTCTCCACCAGATTTCTGAAGAAAATAGACTTTTAGCACTGGTTCCTCTTGATAAAATATCCGCTGCATTATCTTCGGAGTTGACATGCTTCCATTGACTGGTTTCGCTTCTTTCCTGTATTTCTGCAACTCTGTTTGCAACAAATGTATTCCATCGCGCTGGTTGATTTCCTATCCAGCATAGAGTTATAGTGGAATCACACCAATAAAATGTTTTATCCAAAGGTATAAGTAGGGATTCCTTTACTTTTCCAACAAGTTTTGTTAACAGAACAGCACCACATAATTCCAATTTAGGCAAAGAAATCGTTTTTAATGGAGCTACTCTTGATTTAGCTGTGATTAATTGAGAATGCCGTTTTCCTGATTGGTCTGTGGATAGCATATATATGCAAGCAGCATATGCTTTTTGAGATGCGTCACAAAATCCGTGCAATTGTATATTTAAAGTTTGATTACATATAATTTTTCTAGGTATTTGAAAAGAATTTACACCTTTTAAATCTTCTAAATATTTTTTCCAAAGCTTCAGAATTTCTATAGGTATTTCTTCATCCCAAGATATCTTTTCTTGCCATAATTTCTGCATAATAAGTTTAGCATTCACGGTTACTGGTCCAAGCAAACCTAATGGATCGAAAATACTAGCAATCAGTGACAAAATATTCCGTTTATTATAAATAGGATGTGACGGTAGTTCCACGTGATATAAAAAAATATCTTTTTCGCAATTCCAAGCTAAGCCTAGAATTTTCTCTCCTTCTGGTTTGTCCAAAATTACCATATCAGTGGCCTGATCGGCCTCCGATGACAAATCAGAAGAATTAGACCGCCATTTTCTTAAGTTCATACCGGCCGAATTCATTATGGAGATTAACTGTTCTTTTAACAAATTACAGGATTCCACATTGTCTGCACCTGTAATTAGATCATCTATGTAAAAATCTCTCTCTAAAATGAGACTAGTTTCAGGATATAACTGAGCGTTTTCCATACTCAGCTGCTTCAAGCAACGCGTGGCTAAGAAAGATGACGGTCCCATACCATAAGTTATCGTATTTAACTTGAAATGGCCCATTTCCCTTTCTGGAGATGCTCGCCAAAGTATTTTTTGGAAGACGCGGTCCTCCTCTCTAATGTTGACCTGCCTGTACATTTTCTCTATGTCAGCCGTCAATGCCACTTGATATTTTCTAAAATTCAACAAATGGGTATATAAATCATTTTGTATTATTGGACCAACCATTAACGCGTCGTTTATTGATATCCCGCTGGAGGTTTTTGCGGAGCCGTCGAACACCACTCTTAGTTTGGTAGTGCTGCTGGTTTCCTTCTTGATTGCATGATGAGGTAAATAGTAAGATTTTTCTTCATTTGAAACTGGTTCAAATTTTGTCATATGACCTAAGTTTTCATATTCTTCCATGAATTTAATGTATTGAAGTTTCAAATCCATATTAGAAGATAATTTCTTTTCCAAGTTTAAAAATCTTTTTTCTGCCATAGGCAAGGAAGTACCTATTTGATCTATACAAGGTCGGAATGGTAAGCTTACTTCGAAACGCCCATTTTCATCCCTTTTTTGGGTTGACTTGAAGCTCTCTTCACATGCCTTTTCTTCATAATTTTGGTGCTTGATGGACACCAATTCCTCTTGTTTCCAAAATCTTTCAATTTGATTGTGAATCATATTTAAAGATAAGTGACATGAGGATGATTCTTGCTCTTTTTTTGTAGTGCACGTTCTAATTGGCCCGGATAATATCCATCCAAGTTCAGTGCGTTGCAGCGTAGGTCCAGTTGTTCCTAATCTCAATTGATCGGTGGTCAGCATTTCCCAAAATAGTTCGGAGCCGAGTAATATATCCACATGACCGGAAGTGGAAAATTCAGGATCGGCCAATTTCAATCCTGGTGGTATGTTTGCCTCCCTTTTTGGAAAAGAGGTCTGCGGTAACTTGCTGGTGATTTCTTGTAATACCAAGCAAGTAACAAGTTTTTTGTAATTAGAGTTTATTGATGACAATTCAAACGAGAGGCTCTTCTTTACATTTGTTATATTATTATGTAACCCAGAGACCGGCATATTTAATGACTTGTACTTTATGTTTAATTTTTTAGCAAATCGTTCAGTTATGAAATTCACCTGAGAACCATTATCCAACAATACTCTCGCTGAATGAATAATTCCATTACTGTCCTTAACGTTCACCATTGCCGTTGATAACAAAATTGTTTTTTCTGCTTCTCCAAAAGTGGAATGGTTTGAGACTGGTACTTGATCTATGCCATTCTCAGTGTTTTGATCCTCTTTAGGGAAAATATGGAGTAATGTGTTGTGTCCTGCTTTATCGCAAGTTCTACAATTATTCTTACTCCTGCATTCTTTAGTTGAATGACCTACATTTAAACACTTGATGCAAGCTTGTAATTGCTTGATTTTCTCAAACCGTTCATGTTGGTTTAGTTTCAAAAACTGTTTACAGAAATAAATCTTATGATTTTCCTTACAAACAATGCATTTCAACCTTTGCGACAATAATGAAACTGAAGATTCCTTTTTGTAACTTGACGGTTTATGATGCGCGAATATTGGTTTGGCTGTGGAACATGTTGCTTCCGATGCTTCCAAGACTATCGCTCGATCTGTTAAACATTTTAAAAATTCTTGCAATGTCGGTATTTTTTCTTTAGTTGGATATTGTTCCCAATAGATCCGGGTATTGGAATCTAATTTGTTGGCCAAAATATAAATTATTATTACATCCCAATACTCCGTGGGTAGACCTATGTTTTTCAATGAATTCAAATGTAATTGTGTTTGATCTAATAAACTTCTCAAGGCGACGTGACTTTCTTGTTTTAATTCCTTGAGCTTAAACAATGAATTTAAATGTTGATTAGCTATTACACGCTTATTTTCAAATCTATTTGATAAAACCTGCCAAGCTATTTCGAAATTGTCTTGGGTAATTTCAAGTGCGTTTAATATTTGTGATGCCTTTCCTTTTAAACAATCACGCAAATAGTAATGTTTCTGAAAATTATTTAATGATTTATTATTACCCACTATCGTGACGAAAGCATCCTTAAAAGATAACCATTTCAAATAATCACCACTAAATTCTGGGAGCGAAAACGTAGGTAATTGGATCTTAATATTGTTAGTATCATCAATTTTTTCAATGCTTTTTATGGATTTTTTTGCTAACGTCACTACTTGATAATATTGCAATTCAAAACACTCAAGTGGGCTATCCCCTTCATCTGAGTTACTATCAAACTCTTCGATCTGAGATTGTATATTCTTAAAGCGATTTAACAGTGTGTTTACCTCCTCCAATCTTGTTTCCGTTTCTATTACATCAACTGAATCACTTAATAAGTAATTCTTAAATCGTGTTAATTGTGCTTTCAATTCACCACGCTTCTTCACCAGTGATTTTAATGTTTGTGGCATAATGCAGAATTTCTTACACAAACATACACATAAAATTATTTAAAAATAAGCTTTTGTTTGTACCACCTTTGCGGGAGCGAATAATAAATAGATTACAATAAAATAAATTATATTATTTATAATAATCAGTGGTAATCGTAGAGTAAATTATTTGGAATCTGCCTACTGGTTAAATTATTAGGTTGACAATATTTTATCTTGTTGATTATAATATCACGCAAAAAGAGTGGCTCTTGGTGGCGAATTCTTCGCGTGATTTTACAAGTTATATTATAATGCCTTAATACCTTAGGAATATGTAATGATGAATAAGAATGATGTAGACCGGACTTCTGGCTGGATGAGCTGGTTTTCATCCGGCTCGAAGGACCATATGGCGCTTTTTACGCTCTTGTTTGATTTCAAGTGGAGGTTTTCTGTGGTACTCACTTTTGTAAATCAAACGCTTGTTTTGTGTTTGTTTGTCTGGTCATAATTTATTATTCTTTTATTTACATAATCCTGATTCTTTATAAGATTTATATTGTGTTCCAACAAGCAGATCACAATATAAATCTTATAAAGAATCAGGATTATGTAAATAAAAGAATAATAAATTATGACCAGACAAACAAACACAAAACAAGCGTTTGATTTACAAAAGTGAGTACCACAGAAAACCTCCACTTGAAATCAAACAAGAGCGTAAAAAGCGCCAGTTATTTCTTCATATTCTGGCATCCTAGTGTTTCTTCTTGCTCCCTCTAATCTTCTCTTGCCTCTTCTTATCTCTTCTCGCCCCCTTCTTGCCTCCTCTTGGTGATTCTTTGAAACTCCAAATCCGCAACTTCTTGCGAAATTTATTCCACTGATTTACATAGCAATTTAACAAGTAAATACTCGAACAAGGATGGGCAGGATTAAAGATTTTGATCGGGAGTTGGTTACGTGTTTTTGCTTCTACTAGACCCTACTTGGTTCCTCTGGCTTCAACTTGCTTCTTATCACTTCTTATCGCTTCTTCACAGCCTCTCTTGGCTCTCCCAGTCGTTACCCTCGTCCTATTGGTTCTTATTGTCTTCTTATTATATCATGGTATGGTGGCACTTCTTGTCACTTCCTGCATCCCCTTGCTTCTTCTAGCCCCTTCCGACTTCTCTTCTTCTTCTTCTTTATGTGCCTTATCAGGTCCCCCCGACGTTGGCGATCACTCTTGAAAAGGTCTCTCTGTCTTGCGCTGCCCGGAATAGCTCCTCCACACTTCTAATGCCGGTCCACTCTCGTATGTTTCGCAGCCAAGACATTTGTCTCCTACCAGGCCCTCGGCGACCCTCTATCTTGCCTTCCGACCCTCTATTCGACTTCTCTTGGCTCCCCCTAATCTCCTCGTCCATCCTCGCTTTGTCTTGGCTCACCCTAGCATTTCCTGACTCCTCCTGCTTCCTCTTGCATCCTCTGTCATCCCCTTCAATATTCGAATCAAACAATCAAAAGAGAACAAAAAATGTCACTCCTTCGAAAAAATTTTATTTGATTAATTTAAAAATCGAGTGAATTAACTGATAAAAGATTTAAGGTGTAATTGAAAAGGACCTCCCTTCAGACCCTTGACTGAAACCAAAAACCCAAAAAAACCCAAAAAAAAAAACAAAATCTTGCAAACTACTGAGACAAAGAAGAATAAAAAATCTCAATGCACGTCAGTGGGAGGGAAAGAATACCTTTCGTTAAACCGTGAACTGCATTTGAAAGTACGTCGAGTTGTTTTTGTTGTGGAAACCCAAAACCATTAACTGCTTCAAGTGTACCACTCATTTAACCACGACTACGCACATCATCGAAGTATCAAAACTTGTATCTTCTATTCGTAAATAAACAAAATCCGATAAATCTGAAAGGAATACTTTTGAATTTGTTAGACTAAAATTGTGTTATTAATAAATTAAAGAATCTTATCTCTGTTTGGAGTGCCGTCTCGGGATATTCTGCTACATGTTTGTTTAGACTGTCACAGTAAATCACTTCACACCATAATTGTTATGTCTTTATCCCTCGATTCATCTCGAACATGCTAGGCCTTGTGTGGTTTTGTCAACCACCAAATATATTTCGAATGCATTTTGAAATATATTTTTTAAAAACCAAACATAACTTTCCAATGGAAACAGGCAAAATTAAACCGCGAAGCAAAACAAATTGTACTGATTGTTACGCGTTTGTCTACCACTTTTTGAAGAAATTGGTTCACGAAAACGATGGATAATTTAGAAAGAAAAGAGGACCACAAAATACACGTCCTACTTCAACACGCACTCGAGTTCAATCTCCAGACTAAAGTTGCACAAGCATTTATTCAATTTAAAGCTGGTTTGATGACCTAGTAGGTCACTCAGGCCTAACTAGGCCTAAGTGACCCGTAGCAATCAATTTTTTACAAAAATTGAACAGAAAATCCATAGAATCCAATAATCTATACTAATTTGAAAGAAAACTGAATCCTTGGAAAAATTGATCAAAAATATTGAAATAAGTTTGTATCGGACGTAATTTTGACATTACATAATTGTATTTTATTAATGTACAATAAATTAAATCGCGCGGTCAAGCGGTCCCTATACGACAAAAAACAAAGCTTGACACCCCCCCCCCCTATACCTCTGTGTACATACCTACACACTACTTAATCTTGTTACTTAGCATAAAATTGTGATTTGTACAAAGCCTTCTTGATCTGTTGTACATACCTACAACCCTTTTACCTTTGCGGAAATTCAAATTTATGCAAAGCCATTACTATGTACCCAATTTGTGCAAAACCATTTATTTTATTCTGCACAAATTGGCTCTCTTCTTTCTGTTTTTGTGCAAAGTTTCACGATCTGTGTACATACCTACACACTTGTATTTGTAATTTTCATTAAAATCTACCATGTCTATGTGCAAACTCACAATATTACAAAATAAATATCAAGGGAGCGTAGCGTGTCAGGGAGATGTTACGACATGACAAAAGGGTGACCGCCGTCGCGTTCACTCACTTTGATTCCAGGACCTCAGTTCATGGAATTACGGGGAGACAAAGGGCAGGACCCGCTTTCTCCCCTTTAAATAGAGGCGTAATAGCTTAGTGCCAGTAGAGTTCCAGCATCTGTCATCTCGCACATATCTTCGCCTGCCTTGCGCTCTCCGATCGAATTGCAAATTGGACTTTCTCTTCTTGCCCTGGCCGACTTGTTCACCCCTGAAGATTTTAAATACATTTACAATTGCTCGAATGCCTTTCTCAAGGCGAAGGTTTCACCTCTACTTCCCTCTACCTCCCTACCTCCCCTCGCCACTGCATACAATTGGTCGAACGCCTTTATCAAGGTGCAGGTTTCCCCTCTACCCCCTCTCTACCTCCCTTCTACCCCTCGCCTTCGATCCATTTATCCCTTTCCCTACATTTTCTCCCATTTTTCCTTCGCCTTCTCCCCACTTATCTCTTCCTCCCTAGGCGTTGAAACGGCCAGCCGGTCCCCCTTCCCACTACATCGTCTGTGCGGCGAGCGACTACAGTGCCCGTCCCGTACATCGTTCTTAACTTCTGGGAAGCCGAGTTTTTGCCAAATACAAACCCCCCTTGTTTGCAGGCGGTAAAAAGACATTTTGCATACCGTGCGTGCTGACTGTTTTTGATTACATTCATATGCGTGCTAACATTACTGTTTTTGATTACATTCATGTGCGTGCTGACATTACTGTTTTTGATTACATTCACGTGTATATACGTGTATATTACTGTTTTTGATTAAATTCATGTGCACGCTGACATTACTGACGAAATTACTTCGTAATTACTCACTGTTGAAAATTTTCTTAATTGTACCGTTTTACCAGAAAATGCGTTTATGTTTTTGTCAAAATTTTATGTTTATTGCATAGGTAGTTTCCTCAGAATAACTGCTTATACAGTGAAACCTTCTAAGAAGTTTCGTGGCTTAAGAAGTTTGGTTTATTCGGTCCCTCAACCTAAAATTGGCCCAATTTTTCCCATATACATGTAAGGTTTTCCTACTTAAGAAGTTTGTTTTTTCCAGTCCCTCGGAAAACTTCTTAATAGGGTTTCACTGTATTCAGAGAAATGATTTTATTTCTCCCTAAACCATTTAAATAAAAAATAGTGTCTGTGGCGGACAAAACAGATTTGATGTTTATACAAATCTTTAGTCTTATTCCGAGATTGATGAAATTTTACACACTTGACCTTCAATGCAAGAGGAAGGTCACTGTCTACATGAGCATCCCTTTTTTCCTTCCGCTAAAACAGAATATTAAATAAACAGATGAAATTTTGAAAACTTGATTTTAAAAATAAGTTGAAAATTACTGTTAACATTTGATTTTGTAAAACTCTGCTTAAAGCCTGGGTAAGTCTGGGGAACTCAGTTATTTTACATAAAAAATAATGTAAGTTTTAAATGCCAAAATTGTAAATTTCGATGATGAAACGATTCTCCTCTTCAAATAAAGCAACTGGAATGATGTTTATTTAAAATCAAACAGGGGCATAACTGTTGGTAAAAGACAGTTAGACGATAATATACTAACAAAGAATGTGAAAAAACTAAATACTATCAATACTTCCTTAAGTATCGCAGAAAATTAAATTAAAATATGTAATTGCCACCTGATAAATCAGTTCCCATGACAGTTGATCTGCCAACGATTGGACCCCCGGCATACTTATATACAATAGGCAGTCGGTTTAGCGAAAATACAGTATACCTACTTACACAAAATATAACTCAGTGACCCTAACAGGTGTGCAGAGAGGATGTACCGCTGAAAAACATATTTTCATTCAAATGCATCAAAGATAAAACTACTTGTCTATACACTGTATATACGAAAAATCAACACTGCATATAAATTTGTTTGATATTCACACGAACTTATTATTAAAGCTATTTCTGAAATAAATAATGCACAAAAATTATAATTTTACAATCAATACCATTTTGGGTGACCAACTGTCGGCGGATCAACTGTCGGCGGATCAACTGTCGTCTGATCAACTATTGGCGGATCAACTATTGGCGGATCAACTATTGGCGGATCAACTATTGGCGGATCAACTGTCGTCGGATCAACTATTGGCGGATCAACTGTCGGCGGACCAACTGTCGGGTTACCGAAAATCCATATATACTTCGGGCTTTGGAGTCGAAAGATCTTATGTAAATAAATGTAAGTAGGAATGGATCGCACTCCTAGGCATTTTCTCTTGGTAACTGCCATCAAATTAACATTATGAAGTTTGAAGCATCTTCATCTAAGACTATGGAAAATGTAATTGACTAGCTGGTGTCATAGGGCGTGACATAGAAGAGCGGGGCGGCGTACTCCTGGACCGGCTCGGGATCCAGCAGCTGCCAGTCGGAGGCGTGCGTCCGCACGTGGGCGGCGAGGGCGGCCCGATGGCTGAAGGCGGCTCCGCAGTGGCACGGGAACTGTTGGCCCGAGAAGTGCACCAGCATGTGACTCTTCAGGGTCTTCTGCATCTTGAACTTCTTGTCGCACTGAGTGCAGGCAAAACTTCGAAGAGCTGGAAAATGATTATTGTATCAATTAATGGCACAAAACATTATTTTACATTAGTTCCACACAAGAGGTCCTGGGGAAAAATAATTCCCTCAGGACCTGTATCATCTTTAGGGATGCTGTGCAGAGGGGTCTTTTTACAGAAAGTAAGGAGAGAAAGTTCTGGGAAGGAAAAAGGAATGGGGGTAGGTAGGAAGCTATCTCTCAAACTGAGGTGCAAGGCAATGGTTTGAGAGAGAGTCCGGCTGGAGAGGTCTAGGTTAGGTCTCTCTCAATTGATATCTCCCGATCCACCACGCAACAGTTGGGCAAACATAAACGCCGCCAAGACCTAGACAAACCTCACCCCGTGTTTCCGGGGACTCCTGCCAAGTCACACGTACCAAACCGAATCATTTGGGGTGCCTATGGCAGGGGTGTTGGTTATACAATAATTTTTTCCCAAAGCGGCGGTACCCATACCCGCCTCCCAATTGAATAACATACAATTTTTCCTGCTTAATGTTTTCATGCTTAAGAAGTTTCACTGTATCCGAACATGGGTACTTCCTTTGCCTTAGTGATGGGAAAACCCTTGAAATCCTCATTCGTCACTCTAAATCAATAATCACGTCTCATGGTAGTTTAATAAAATACCTTTCCATGTCAAAAACTTGAAAGAATCGGAATATGATAAATATAATTTTTTTTAACGACAATAATTTTAATATTAACTTACTAGTGTGTTTGATGCCGTGTGCCTTTAACTCTCGAGGGGTATGAAACGAGCTATCGCACTGCGTACAGCTGTGCTCTCGCATATTGAGGTGCGTCCGTTTCACATGTGAATTATGGTGCTGAATCGTGAAGAAGATCTTGCCGCACTCCGCACACGCAAACCTACGGCAGTCCACTCCGTGCTTCTCAAACATGTGCTTCTGTCGCGTGGAACTTGCCGAGAATCTTTCCGGACATTTACGGCACCGATACAACTTAACCTTCTTGTGGTGGATCTGGAAATGTTGATTCAGGGCGTCCCGATTTGAGTAAACCTTGCTACACATCTGACAAGGAAATCTTCGGTTTTCATGCAGAGATAAGTGGCGCTTGTAATTGTTGTTTGAGTGATAGCCTTTGCCGCATATTTTGCAGATGTAGTTTTGATAGTGCGACGAATGATGTCGTACCAGATGGAAATGTGTGTCGAACACCATGTTGCAGATGGGACACGTTGTGGCATCTCGTGGGAGGATCGGTTTCACGTTTGTGGCAGGCGGTTTTGGGACGGACCGGGTACAGAAGACGGTTCGGTTGCCGCATTTCTTCCGCCAGGTTTCGTTTCCAAAGTTGTTCAACCTGTCAGTGAACGCCTCATTGTTGGTTTGTGTTAAATTATCTGCAAATTAGGAATAACATAAGAATTACTACGAGAAATCAGGTAGGGGGAAAGCCCTGTTACAGTCTAAATCAGTTAAAACGAGTGTGGTTATTGCTCATTTTAGAATACGGCTATCTATGACCATAGATACATATGTTTGCATTGATTATTATTCTTGTGGGTAGATTATAAACTGTTATTATTCGTACTACGAATCAAGTTACAAGCTCGGTCATGCTGTTTCATTTACAGTCGGCTGTCTCTTTCATACATTTAGACACACATTTCCTTAAAAAATTAAAATGCTGGGCTTCATTATAAGAATATCTAAAGATTTCAAAAATATCCATTCATTTAAAATACTTTACACAACTCTAGTTAGAAGTCGATACAATTCCCCCATGCAATTTTCATTGAAAGAATCCAACACAAATTTCTCCGATGACAAACTATTATTCTCTTTTACAAAAAATGCGACTTTTATCGTTAAAAGATAGAAGAATAAATTAACGATCTTATTTTTTTAATTTAAAATAAACAATAACTGGTTTGACTTCCCTGAATTGGTCTCGTTAATAAATTATCATGTACCTTTCAGACAACCTTTTCATTGCAACGATACTAGGATCAACACATAACAAAATTCAATCATAAATCGCTCGCATATTTTAGGCAATGAATACGCTAACATCGATCACGCCGGTAATCTAGCCTCATACAAAAGTTGCATTAAACAAAAATTTGTCTACTAGTACCACGTAAACATAATACATCATGAAAACATAATATGCCTACCAGTACTTGCACTGTAAAATTAATTAATGCATTAGAAATCATAGGTACTTGTAAAAATAATTTCGTACGATTGTTATTTTTGGAGTCAGTGTCAGCCAAGGTAACTACATACATAGGTAGTTAGTTATAGGTGAGATGTGGAGATCTTGGCTGACACAGACTCCAAAAATAACAATCGTACGAAATTATTTTTTTACTTTTTAGTGCATTTTTGCAAGTCGTTTTTTGTTTTGTTAAAATTTTTGTTTATTTTTAGATTTTTAGTGACGAGCGTCCGTAAAGAAGTTTTACTTCAAAAAAAAAATCATCGAAATCTTTTGACGTAATATTGAGTTATTCAAATTTAAGACATATATGGTTTTCTCATGGATCCCATTGTCAGAACTGGACCAAATTAAAATGGGACCACACAGGAAGCACCAGCTTTCTAATAAAAAAAGAATCATCAATATCGGTTCACCCAATCGAAAATTCTGAGGTAACAAACATAAAAAATAAAAAAAATACCGTCGAATTGATATCCTCCTCCTTTTCGAAGTCGTTTAAAAATTTAACATATCAGTTGACATAATCCATAATACCTACCTATTTATAATTTTATTTTTTTGCTCATAAGAGGATTTCTTACCTTTTATATTTTATATTGAAAACTTTGTACCTTTTAAAGATGTCTTATATTTCTATATTTTACTTTTTATTTCTTGCTTTAATTTTTTAATTTTACTTTCTTAAAACTTTATACTTTGTACTATATACTTTATACGTTAATGGCACATATTGTGCCGTATATGTCGAAATAAATAAATGAAAAAGGAAACTTTTATATTTAAAAATAAAGTGATAGATATACCAATAGAATCATCTTGGAGCTGAACTGCAGCCTCCACCTGTTTGCGGAACTGGACTCCATCCTTCAGTTTCATCACACATAAATCACAAATCTCTCCCAACTTCTCCTTGTCCACCATCTGCAAACAACAAAATAAGCCGATGAATTGAACTCACGACACCTGGGTGGGACCCAAACACAATGTCAACTCAGCCACTGACCTGACGAACATATATTCATAATTTGGGAGGCCCGGGAACCATTTATTGGATAACCAACACCTCTGCCATAGGTCACCCCAAGTGGTTCGCTACTTTTGGTGACATCAGGTTCATGGAGTCAGATTTGTCCGGATCTTGGCGGTGGATGTGTCTACTCACCAACAGCGTGTCAGGGCGAAACGAGAAAGATTGGTTGAGGGAGATCTTTTGACCTATCCCGCAGGATTTGGACCACATTGGAAGGGATGAATTCATTTCTGGAAACACTGAACCCCGGATTCCTACCCACCCATCATACCCTTTTCCTTCCCACAACTTCCTCTCCTTCCTTTCCCTAAAAAGAGCCTCCACACAGCATCTCCAAAGATGACGTAGGTCCTGAGGGGAATTATTTTCCACAGGTGCTCCTGTGTGGAGCTAATATAAAAAAAAATTAAAAATATCGTCCTAGATATTTTCTATACCTTTTGAAAAAAAAATATTATTCAGTTCGGTTGGGCATGGCTCAGATTCAAATTTAAGTTTTGTATGAAAAAGGTTGTGCAGCCATTCCTCTTATGGCACTGCTGAAAATCAGCTGCTTTTCAGGAGAAATCCTGAATTGTAGCTGAGCAGTGACCTTTTCATCAATAGAATCAATGAAAAAATAACAAAATGTGCAATATTGTAAAAAAATCTATTGATGAATAAACGTTTTATTTTCATTATTATTATGTCGTGTTGTGCGTGCTTTTTCTTTTGCCAACATTTCAGACGCGCAATACGCATTTTACGCAGTGCGCAACACGGTATTGCTTATATATTAATAATTATTAATTTTTGTTACTAACTTACATGATTCATTAATTTATAATGATTTTTTAATTTACATTATGATTTTTTAAACTTATCATGATTTTTATTTTTAAATTTATACATGATTTTCTAACCTTACTTATTATTTACAATAGTCGTTATTACTAACTTACACGATCATTTAATTTACTAATTGAGCTAGAATTCCCTCACCAAACACAAGAGCATTGTCTCTTTATGGTGAGGAAAGGCAATTTTTTGTTTTTTTTTTTGTTAAAAACTTATGTAACCGATATTATTTTATTTGTATTTTAAATCGTTATTGCCAAATATATAAAAAAAAATATATATATATATATATATATATATATACATAAACGCACACTTCACCACAATGCCCTGATCCCTGATGATTGACACTGTAGCACAGCATAATAACTCAAAAATAAATCACAATATTTGGCAAAACTTAGGTTAAGTTAGGTTGGGTTAGGTTTTATAATATTATTGCGTACCTCTATGTTGTAGCACGTGAAAAACATCTCGATATAGTCTTCGATATCGTCTTCATATATGTATTTGTGATGGATGTTCCTTAAATCAGCCGTAGAGCGGCAAATGCAACAGAGTCCAGGGATAAATTTTGTCATTGTAACTTTCTTGGAAAGAAGGCTTTTTTCTAATTTCTCCTTTTCAATAGCAAAACTGAAAAAAATCGATGAGTAATGCAAACAGTATGAGCAGACATTTGACAATTAAATCTTAATATATAAAAATTAATGTTTCTTTGTTTGTTTCTTATGCAGTACCTAAACCATTCTTCCGATTGCGATGAAACTTTGGTGTTTCTATGTATAATAGTGAGCTCTGGCATTATGAAATTATTTCCTATACTATTCATCCAATTGCGACGAAACGTTGGTGAGCTGTTATGCACATGCTCTTGAAGGTTTTTATATATACTGGTGAGTTCTGAAATTATGGGAATGGGAAAGACTTTCTTTAATTTAATTACTTTAAGTAGCATTGCAAATACCGTGGACTCGCTAGTATTATATAAATATACAAGCATAATGCCGATCGCAATAGCACCAAAAGGAATTTTGCTTGGCGAACTGAAATCGGAATATTCTGTTTCTACCAATGACAGTACCAATTACTTTGTTATTGTCTCACAAATTTGCAAAATGCGGCAAGCAAAAAACACATCTATGCCTCCAGAAAAATTTGAATTCAAATTTTGTTCATATATGTATGATAAAAACAGACATTAAAAAAAAGAAGTGTGTATGAACGAAATAATCGATAGGACCGGGAGGTGTTTTCTACGCTTACTCAATTTTTTGGTAAAATAAGTAATTAACGGGATTGCCCTAACTAAAAATATATATATAATTTTTTTTAAATGCATACTTATTTCGATTGAAACAAAACTCACATAAATTTTAAACCATACAAAAAAAAAATAATTTAAAGCAATTTAAATGCAAAAGGAATCGTTTTATACGGGAAATTTTAAATTGATTGATAAAAATGGAATTTTAATGCACCTTTTACCATCTATCCAAAAGTAATTAGTTTTATTTTTTTTTTACATTAAATCCACACAGGAGGTCCTGAGGAAAATAATTTCTTCAGGGCCTATGCTATCTGAGATGCCGTGTGGAGGTTCTTTTTGAGGAGAGGAAGGAATGAACACTGGTCTTGAAGAGACCCATGTTGTAGGAAGGAGGAAACGAGCTGTTGAACACAAGAACGGGTCGAAGAAGCGACCCATTCTCATGTGACAAATGGCAAACGTGTACATGTTGGGCACGCGTTTGGCGTGTTTCCCGACTATGCACCAGTGCTGAAGGGATCAATGACGCTAGTTCCTAGAGCATCTTCCATTGTAATACCGGTAGAACAAGGATGGCATTCCCACCCGACGCCTGTGCTCTAAAGATTACAATCCGTCTGTTAAGATGGGAGAATCTATCAAACGGACCGCCCGTTTCTGCACAGAGTCTGGGTTTTTTTAAGGTATTTTGGAGATCCAGACCAGAGGTGGCTGCCAAATTCAACCGTGGAGCGCACTTGCGATTTGTACAGGATTAGCAGTTGTGTACTATTAAAGTATCTGCGGGCCCTGTACAGTACGTCCAGTTTCTGAGAGGCTAACTTAACTCTGGTTTTGATGGCGGGTAGACCCCGAATTTGACCGAATACCAGGGCAGAGGCCCGCTAGCTTTTTTAACATCAAGCCCTCGCAAGACTTGGAGTACATCCCGATGCCGGATCCTCAGCTTTTTCATACGACAACTGCAATGAGGAACCGACGGGTAGCACCTTGATCATCGAGGGTCGAGTTTTCCGCGAACATATTGCCTAATAAGTTAGCCTTTTTGGCGGCGGTATTTGCTAGAGAGCCGTCAGGTCTGGTAAGAGGTGGCAGACTGGGTTTGCAGAAATTGCGACCTATTGAGCCCGCAAGCGACCAGAACGCTCTGCTGCCGTGCGGGCAGGCAGCCAGCTTTCTGCAGGTCGTGCTCAAATTTTGACCTGTTAATGATCCTCTTGCATTCCTTTGCCATTTTGTTACATATATACTATTCTGTTTTTGGACGTGATGTGTTGCAGTGTGCATGTTTTTTAGATGTGTTGCAGGATCGGTAAGCCGTGTTTTTTCATCGCACTGCTTCGGAGCATTGTCGACTGAACCACGGCTTTGAGCCCACACCAGTTTCTTTAACAGTGGATTGGATGAAGCCATCCATCGCGGATGTGATGACTTCACCAATTTCCTGGGCACATCTTGAGGGATCCGAAGTCCGAAAACAGACAGCTGACCACGGGAAAGCATTGAAATGAGCCCGCAGACCAAACCAATCTGCTGATCTATAGTGCCACACTTTTCTCTTCAGCCGCTCGTTTGTCGGTCTGAAGGTTACGGGGATTGACGTCGTCACCATGCAGTGGTCGGACGATCCTAGAGGCGCTGTGACCTCAATCTTGTAACCGTGTGGCACAGTGGTTAAAAACAGATCTAACAGGTTGGAGCGGTGAATCTGGACATCAGGAACCCTTGTAGGCTCCTGAACCATTTGCTCCAGTCCGTAGCAGAGGGCGAAGGATTCCGCCTCTCGTCCAGCCGAGTCAGTTGGTCCTGAAAATTTTAACCAAGGTTCATTATGAACATTGAAGTCCCCCAGGACCACAAACTCTGCCGTAGGGAAGTGGGGCAAGAGATCATCAACAGTATTGCTTAGATGTTTGAAGGGTTCGGACGTATCTGAAACGCTAAGGTTCGGTGGGCGGTATAAACACGCGTAAAATCTTACCGTACTGGCAAGATTGACGCGCACCCACATTACGTCGAATCTGGAGTTCTCCAGATTTAACAGTCGCACACAGTTGACGTCAGCTCGGCTGAAGAGACAGACACCTCCTTTGGGTCTGAATTTGCCCATGAGGGTGAAACCCGGGCAATCCAGATAGGATGCGTTTGTAGGCTCAGCTATCTGCGTTTCGGAAAGGAAGAGAAGGTTGGGACGTTGGGTGAGAAGGTGGTGGTGGACTGAGTTTAAGTTTTTGTGCAGGCCGCAAATGTTGGTGAAGTTCACCAACAGTTTTGGCCTGCACCGGGGACTCCTGCTTCTCGCCGTTGTAATGATGTTATTTGCTGTTGTGTTCAGATTCATGATTTTATTGGTGTTATTTTTTTATTTTTTTTATTTATGAGGGGAAAGGAAGGTCTGGGAAGGAAGGTTGAGGGGTGAGTAGGAAGCTGGGGATCAGAGTGTCGAGGAGTGACGGACGTATGAATCCAACCCACCCACTGCGGTGCAAGGCGATGGGCTGGGAGTGTCCGGCTGGAGAGGTCGCCCAATGCGCCCCAAATGCTACTGCTGGGTCCCCTCCGGTCACGAACCGGCACAACAGCAGCGGCGGGGTTTTTGCACTCGTTGATGGGGCAGCCCACCTTCAGTCGTGAGCCTGAGGGTCGGGCCCCTGTACTACCGAGCGGCCCGGACAACGGTAGCCGGTTGTAAAGGGTCTCCCTCAACCAGCATCTCCCTATCCGGCCTGCCACGCAGAAGACCCAGACAAACATTACCCCATGAACCTGGGCACCACTGCTAAGTCACCAAACGGAGCGAACCACTTGGGGTGACCTGTGGCA
This sequence comes from Limnephilus lunatus, assembly GCA_917563855.2. Classification (NCBI taxonomy): domain Eukaryota; kingdom Metazoa; phylum Arthropoda; class Insecta; order Trichoptera; family Limnephilidae; genus Limnephilus; species Limnephilus lunatus. The sequence goes on along the minus strand of OU830600.1, from coordinate 27,772,482 downwards.
GAGGTGTTGGTCATCCAATAAATGGTTCCCAGGGCGGCGGTACCCATACCCGCCTACCAAATTAAACGTATAAAATAGCAGTTGTGTACTATTAAAGTATTTGTGGGCCCTGTACAGTATGCCCAGTTTTTGGGAGGCTAACTTTACTCTGGCTCAGTTGTTTCTTTTGGTAAGCAATTAAGTTGAAATAATAATAATAATAATAATACTTGGCTGATTTATAAAGCGCCGTTTTTGTGAAAAATCACCTCAAGGGCGCTGTACATATAAGCATACAATAAAATAAAATTAATACGATAGACTTACAACTAAGATTCAAAATTATAACTAGGTACTTACATTTAAGACTTATATATTATGTACATAGCTAGTGACTTACGACTATGACTTATTACTACTGACTGAAAACTAGTGGCATACATATATATTTACAAATGTGACTTAAAATTAGAGATTTACAATTAAAATAGGTGTTTACATATAACAATAAATATTTTTTAGTTTTGCGAGGTGTCCAGTGGCGGCTCGAGCACTTCTTTAGTCGTGGGGATCGACATTTTTACGTACCGGAATCTCATCACCCGTAGAATATTATTATTATTATTATACATATATTATAAAATTTCTCAAAAAAAAATTTTGATGGTCTAATCATGCTAGTCGGATATACAAGGTGTCCGGAAACTCGTAGTACAAGCGGGAAACTGGGGATTCCCCATCACATTTGGAGTCGATTTTGTGGTATAACTTTTTTTGATTTGAGCTTTCGTTTTCGAGAAAATCGAGTCAGAAGTTGATTTTTTTTTTGGTCAAATTCTTGTTAATTATTACCGACGATCATAGTACCTAACTAATAAAAACAATTTAAAAGAAAACCAAACAAAGAAATCGGTATTTAAAGCATAATTTTGAAATTGCCCATCAATTAATTCAACAGATATCTTAATGGTGACTATTCTAACATGAACAAATATCTTTCCCAGATTAATTGGACAAAACTATTTTTAAATTCTGATGTTAATGACGCCGTATTTAAATTTAATGAATGTGTAATACGTGCTATAGATTTGTTTGTTCCTAAGGGATGTTACTCTCAACCCAAGTTTCCAAATTGGTTTAGCTCGAAACTTAAACAGTTAATAATTGAAAAAAAGAAAACTCATAAGATATTTAAAGACACTGGCAACTTAAAATTTTATCAAAAATTTTCTCAATTAAGGGAATTGTCTAAAATCGAATCAGCCAAATGCTATAAATCTTTTGTAGAAGTTACAGAGACAAAATTACTGCAAAATCCTAAACAATTTTGGCAATTTGTTGCGCAAAAGCGTACAGATAATGATCTCCCTTCAAGTATGTATTATTATGAAACTCACGCTACAAATGGTCACGACATCGCCAACCTTTTTGCTAAACACTTTTCCTCTGTATATTCTGATGCTTCATGTACCATCCCTCCACTTAACTATGATTATAATATTGATTTGAATGATTGCCAAATTTCACTTGCAGAGGTATACCAATCCTTAAATAATCTTTCTAACAAAAAAAGTACCGGACCTGATGGCATTCCAGAAATCTTGCTAAAAGAATGTAAATGTTCATTATCTAACCCAATTTGTATGTTGTACAATTTATCACTCTCATCCGGAACATTTGCTGACTCATGGAAAATTTCATTTATTCGACCCATTTTTAAGTCCGGAAACAAGTCAAATATTGGAAATTACAGACCAATATCAATTATATCTAATATTCCAAAGATATTTGAGTCAATAATTACAAAGAAAATCACTCCTATTTTCAAAAATGTTCTGATTGAGGAACAGCATGGATTTAGATCGGCCAAATCTACAACAACTAATTTACTGTCCTTTACAAATACCATTATTAAAGCCTTAGAAGACAACACTCAGGTCGATGTCCTCTACACTGACTTCTCCAAAGCCTTCGACCAAGTTAACCACCGTATCCTCATGGCTAAACTTTATGCTATAGGCATTAGAGACCCATTTTTATCATTCATTCACTCTTACTTGATAAATAGAAAGCAAAGGGTTAAAATAAATAACTTTGAATCCTTTAACATAGATGTAACCTCTGGCGTTCCGCAAGGAGCCCATTTGGCCCCGCTTCTTTTTAATCTTTTTATTAACGATATCATTAAAGTTTTTTCTCACACACGTTTTTGGCTTTTTGCCGATGACAATAAGATTCTTAAGATAATTAAATCCCATCTTGATTGTTTACTTCTTCAACTTGATATTGATTCATTTAATGATTGGTGCAAAATTAACTGCATGCAACTTAATGTTGACAAATGCAAAATTTTGTCTTTTTATAGAACAAAAAAACCTATTGAGTTTGATTATAAACTTAATAATGTTTGTCTTTCTACTGTCACATCTATAAAGGACCTTGGGCTCACTCTAGACTGCAAACTTTCTTTCCGTGATCACATCAATAACATTGTAAACAAATCACTTAAACTACTCGGCTTCATTCATAGAATTACCTCTGACTTTAAACATATAAGTACACTTAAAACTCTTTACTGTTCGCTGGTTCGCCCTCACCTTGAATATGCTAGTGTTATTTGGTCTCCTTTCTATGCTGTCCATATTTATCACATCGAATCTGTACAACATCGCTTCCTGCGAGGGATTGCTTGGAGGTTAGGACTTGAAAGAGGCGAGTACTCGTATGATGAAATTGAACAAACTTTAAACATTTCTTCTTTAGAAAAACGTAGAAAGGACTCTGATCTAATATGCATTTTCAAAATTATCAACAGTATTACTGACACACCTGCTTTGTTACAACTCATTCAGTTCAACATCCCTTCCCGTAGACTCCGTAATAATGAATTGCTGTTCCTCAATCAACATTCTACTAATTATGGATATCATTCTCCTTTATCCAGAATGTCGAGACTTGTCAACGCAAATCAATGCACTGAATTTTTTGGTGTAAGCCTAAATGACTTTCAGCAGTCGATACGCAATGTGATTTTTTAAAGTCTTTTAAATCCTTCTTCAAGCTACTTATGTTCTTTTATATTATATGAATTTATATTTACTATCTTCTATATTTACTTTTATATTATATGTATTTTGTCAATGCTCTTCATATATATGTACTCTCCTTCCATTGTCATCTCTCTATTTTTTATTCGTGTTATTGTTATATTGTTAATGGACTATTCGTCCGTAAATAAATAAATAAATAAATAAATAAATAAATAAATAAACATAAAAATAAAAAGTTCGCTCGTTCCACGGTTCAAACACAGCTGTGCACAGCTGTTACTACATATTCGCAGCTTCTGTTAAAATAACAATGCAAAATTAGCTCTATCTCTTTCTACGCTAGGTACAATCAACACGTGAAAGAAGAGACGAGATAGCGTTTTCGATATTTCGTAAACAGGTACCATACGGACGAACTAATAATTAAAGGGCTATTCACACGGCACTGCATGCAGGGAATCTGCCGCAGAGTTCCTGCAAATTGGGTGGTTAGTAGTCAGAACCGCCTGCCGTATTATTATTTACCCTCTTCGCTGTCGTGTCAGCCGCAGAGGGTCCGCCTCCAACTTGCGACCAATCTGCCGGAATGAACATGTTACGACACGTCGTTGGCAGCGACTTGTACCAGAACAGCGATTAGGATATAAATATTATTATTTTACTCATCATGCATTGAAAAGGAAAAAGAAGTTTGGGTAGAAATTTTTGATTTATAGATGCTTGCGTGATATTTCCCACAAAAATTATTTGCGGCGAGATCTAAACCATAGATTCTCAACGTGGGCGATAAGGGGGCGACAATTCAGGGGGCGGTACAATTAAAGGAGAAAATTGACGGCGTTTCAGACTTTCAGGTGGGCGGTAGGAGACCCAGATAAATCCATCGCACCCTATCCCATTAGGGGCCATCCAATCACAAAAATAATTTCCCTATCCCATTACGCCCCCTCCGTTGCGGCAAATGTAGCCCCATCGTGATATCCCGTTACGTCCCCTTTGTCGTGGTGATGGTGGTGTACCGATACGCCCCCTCCGTTATGGCAAATGTAACCCTGTCGTGGTATCCCATTACGCCCCCTATTGCTGTTTCGGATAGGGGGCGCTGGATAAAATTATTCTTAAAGTGGGTGGTGGGCAAAAAAAGGTTGAGAATCTATGATATAGGTTCTCTACGTGGGCGAAAACGCCCCCTTGGGGACTTTTCAGACCTTCAGTTGGGCGGTAGAATACAAGGAGGGAATTGGGGGGCGTTTCAGACTTTCAGGGTATCCCGTTACGCCCCCTTCGTCGTGGTGGCGGTGTACCCAGGTGTAGGGGGACCCAGAGGAACCCATCCCACCCTATCCCATTAGGGGCCATCCATTCACTAAAATAATTTCCCTATCCCATTACGCTCCCTCCGTTGCGGCAAATGTAGCTCCATCGTGATATCCCGTTACGCCCCCTTCGTCGTGGTGGTGGTGGTGTACCGTTACGCCTCCTCCGTTGTGGCAAATGTAACCATGTCATGGTATCCCATTACGCCCCCTATGGCTGTTTCGGATAGGGGGCACTAGAAATAAAAATATTCTCAAAGTGGGCGGTGGGAAAAAAAGCTTGAGAATCTGTGATCTAAACGGTGCGGTGTTATAAATATACAACACCACTTTTTAAATTCGAACCTAAAAGTTAACCTCAAAATAATAAAATATGTACACTTTTAAGAAACTTAAGTTTCTGACCACAATCTGAAAAAAAATTGTGAAATTGTGGGAATTTTTTAATTAATTTTTTGCAAGAAACGACATAAAATGAGTGGTTAATAATGTTTATAATAAATTTGCCTAATAAAATATGCGTGTATTTTTTTTTTTTTTCATTATCGGTAATTTTAGTTAGAAAAATACGTAAGGTGGGACATTTTAAATTTTTTTTCATTTAAATTGTTCCATATTGTACCAACCTTTTCTCATTTTTTCCATTGTTACCGTTGTCTATGTTTATTATTAGTCTATGTCTGTTATTTTTCCTTGACATCATGTTCTATGTCTATTATTTAAAAATTAGTATTATTAAAACCCCGAAGAAATAAGCGTTGCTTACGAAACATTCGGTTTTTATAAACAATAAAAATTGTAAAAACTAACTAATTTATTCATTTGGACTTTTTTTATTTGTCAGGGTGTAACGGCACGTACCCGAGGAGATTTTAACCAGAGATACCCGAGCTTATTTGGAGTAAAAAAAATTATAGTCATATTGAAATTTAAAGTCATTGAAGTCAGTCAGCGAGCGCTCCGAACACGTACGCACAGCGCAAAAACTAAGAACTCTCTGCAAATTTGGTTGTTGCCCTGCTTGCATGAGTGCCTGCTTGAAGTGTCTACAAATCGGGCCGTGAGGAATGCCCTTAAAACATGGCCGTTCTTTATTATAACGTACTTCCTTGCTTTGTTTGGGCAAGTTCAAGGTTAGTTCCCGCTGTCACGCGTTTGATTGAGGTCGTTCACATCTTTTAACCGTTCTGTAAATTAAACTCTTTTTTGTTTTATAAAAAAACAACAAAGTGTGTTTGTGAATTATTTGTGTCATTTTCATATTTTAAAGTGATTAATTATTGTGTATTACAATGGAATAATACCAACGCAGAATAATTATGACGTATTAATGTATTTTTTGTGATGTGCAGTGTTTTAAGTTTTTGGATTACCTTTCCTCGGAACATTTCCACATAATGTAAGTAGGTTAACACCTATGCTAATAATTTCTCTCACAAGGATTGTTCGAATTGGTCCAGTACTAAGTCAAGTAGCGTGTACACTGAAATGTTGCTGAAAATCGTTCGTGTTGCTTTCAAATACAATACATTTTTGCCCGCCGCCCGTTACAAATTTAAACCCTAAAGTAGCCGAAAAAATTCATTTATTATTTTTTTTTTAAATTTTAAATGTAAAAATGCTTAAATAGAAAATCTTTATGTTTATTTGGGTTCTCTATGTGATGTAGGTTCACCAGTTTTCCGCTTGTACTACGAGTTTTCGGACACCGTGTATTTAACACAAAATAATATAAAATGTCTATAGAAATATGCCAATTTACAATGATATATAATAAAAATAAAGCTTTACCTTGCTAGATTATCATCAAACTAATTTGAACGCGAGCGATTCCCGCCCGTAACTTCGCAAACAAATGGTTCTATGGGGATCCAAAGGATTGTCCCCGCAGATGCTTGAACTCACATACTACTGCGCATGTGCAGTTGCATACGATCGCGAAACAACACAAGGAAAGTATGGGGATAGTTCGGATTGTCCCCCAAGTGCGCAGTAATTCTGCGCACTGAGAAATAGACCAGTTTTTTTTTGCGCCGTACATTGTTCGCTGTACGCGCGTAGGGTCTTATTAAAATCATCCGGAATAATTGTTTGTATTTTATTTCTGCTAATGTTAATTACTTTTATGTTTAAAGAATTCATTCATTTTGGCGGCATCGACTGTTATTTCCTTTAGTAGGTTTTGAGTGTAACTGGTGGGGACTGTCCCCATTGTCCCCCTGTAAAGAACCGCCACTGGAGGTGTCTAATATTACCAAGTGATCAACAAAACTCTACCGATATAGGGATAGACAGAGAAGAAAGTTATTGCTGCAAGTCGAAGCAGTTTGATGATTTTATATATACATACATACATATTTTATTCTACACATTTTACAAAATATTTTATACCCTTTTTTAATATTAATATTGTTAGCGCCAGAAGAAGAAGGAAGTTCGTACATAATATTACAATATTTTATAACACGGTTTTGAAAATGATTTTAATGGGTTAACTGTATATAAAGGAAAGCATAGGTATCTTAAATGAATGAATGAATCTAATCGTCGATCTCAACCGCAATAAGATAATTCATCGCTCAACAACAGATTGGATAGAAATATTTTAATGGAATAGCGAATTTATGGAAATGAGTGTTTAAATAGGTGAGTTTTAAGTTTGGATCTAAATTCTGTTGGGCTGGTTATGCATCTTAATTCCATAGGAAGTTTATTCCAAGCCTCAGGGCCGGATACTCCGAATGCACAATCACCAAAATTAGTGTTCGGATTTCGCTTAAGTTTTTTCAACCTTCCAAGAGTTGACTGCCTTAGACCAATATTTTCCGGAATGCATAATTCAGAGATATAGGGTGGAGCCATTTCATTGAGAGCTTTAAACACCATCCAGCATAACTTGTATTGGATCCTTTCAGGACACTTCAGCCAGTGAAGATTTCGAAGGTGTTCCGAAATGTGCGAAAACTTGGGTACCCCAGTAATTAGCCGTGCTGCGGCGTTGAACACTGATTGTAGTTTATCAGTTTGGCATTTAGGAAGTTTTGCATAAATGCCATTACAATAATCAAGACGTGAAACTATGTATGAGTTCACAAAAAGCTTAGTTGCCTCCGTTGAGAGGTTCCTACGAACTGATTGAAATGTAATGTAACTTCCAAAATCTGTGCCTAATAACAATGTAGCAGTTAGTGGAATATTTACCGGCACTTTTTATGCAATTTAGTTAGAGGTAGCACACAACCTTACACGAAGCTTGATAGTTTAGTACTAAAACTACAAAATCGAAAGTACGACTATTAGCGTTTCTTCTAATTGCCACTTTGAGAGTTCTACAACGCTTCTATATGCTTAATAATGTCATTGCATTCTGGTTCCTTTCATCACCAGGCAAATGCAAAGAACGTCCATAGCCTATCGTCTTTCCAATCCTTTAGAATTCATTCGGGATGAGATAGAATCCCTGTACTTGCAGTGGACACATAAAAAGGAGGTAAATATCGGTTGGGACTGGACACGCTTATTACGAATATTTTTTTAGAAAAAAACTTTAGATTCGCCTTAATTACTATAAAAATAAACGGATATTATTCATATTAATAATTATTACGATAAAATATCAACTTACTTCTGGATAGCCAAGAGTTGGTAAAGTTTGATCAAATGAGAGTACGGTGAAGTCATTTTAAAAGTTATTCAATAATGTTTTGCCACAAAACCGTTAAATTAATCAATAAAGGAACACTCATTTATAGAAAAGAAAGTAACTAAACTTCTAAAACTATAACATACGTATAAAATTAATGTCACAAAGAATAATACATAAAATAGAATAATACAATTTGCGAAAATGCAATTTCGCGGTTATGTTATTTTGTTCGGTATCTGTCAAACATTTCCACAGATAAAAGCAATTTGTAAGCGGGTGTGAGTGTGACAGGTGAACAGGGTTGCCGAGGCTTGTGTTCTAAAATACCCACAATAAATGTATAAAATCCCCAAATTCGGATTTAGAACGAAATAACAAATTCCCCACAAGTTCCTTTTTATTCCGCCTTCAAAAAATTAAATATCAAAATTGTATTGAAAAAAGCTTTTTTTATGGATTTATTTTATTTTGCCATGATTAAAACATATTACATACATAATATAAGATTTATAACATACATATAGATAATATAAGGTTCAAAAATATGTTACAATCCGGTAACCAATATGGTGCAAAAATAATCACATGCGTATAAAAAAAATATATTCAATGCGGTGTGCCAATAAATTGTATAGTTAGTAGAAAAAAATATCTGCACGAAGGCGATTTTTTTTTTCTGTTTTCAATTATTTAAGCTCACTGAATTTTCTCTCAACGGAAGCAATAGAAAATGGTAATACGAGCAATAATTGTTTAGTTACTGTTCACGTTAATTTATTGTTGCATGTTGCCTTTGGCAACTACCTAGAGTGTGCTCTCCGCAAAAACTGCATCGCTTTACAGTTAAAGTAAAAACGCCGCAAGGGACGGAGGTCCCTGTAACCGCAATCGCAAGTTCTAATAAAACTACCGCATGGGACAGAAGGTCCCACAAACCGCTATAATTCGCAGTTGTAATAATTACGCCGTACAGGACAGAAATCAAAATAAACCGCAACTATTCGCAAGTTAAAGGGTACCGCCGCACGCTACCTGATATCGCTCATTATTCCGCATTCAAACGTTCATTTCCATTCACCATTCCTTTTCCAAATCTCTCCAACTAACATACCTACCTTTCCAGTGAACACCAATTGAAGTAAGAAGCAGTTTAGGTAAGTGAGATTAAACATAATTAAATATATATACCGAGATAAGAACCGCATACAGTCCACAACATAACGCAACATTTGATCCCTCGAGTCGGAGCATTTGTCCCCGCGGCAACAGTTACATTGACGGGGACTGGGAGTTGCGGATTCCAATATGACATTTTTTGAGTTAGAGTACTGAACCTTAGGAATCCTATCACTATTATCGTTAGGTAGTAAATGCTATAGTGCTTCCATAAAATAAACTATGAAATCTTCCACTGAATCTACATGTTTTACAACATGGTTGGATAATCGAGAAATACCCAGAATCCCCGCATTTTCCCCACAAAAAGGTTCTCCCCTCAAAATACCCAATTCTTTAAAAATCTTAAACCGGGGAGTTTTGGTCAATTTAATTCAAAACGCGCACATTAATAATTTACTTGGATGCCAGTTTATTGCATTATTTCAATCAATCCATTAAATACACCGATTGTTCTCTGAGTAATATTTAATGTTTATAGCAATTCCGCTGTATTTTAACAATTATTATCATCTGGTTGATATTTTGAGGCTGTAAACAGGCCAGCTGGATGCAAAATTTTCATATTGCACACCCTACCCGGTGCATTGAATTGTGCGAAGGTGACCTTCGATCCTTGCAACCAGTGCATCTACACGTCAAGCCTGGGATGCGCTCAATATGCACCTCTCCAGAAATGTTACAAATCAAAATACTTAGATCAGTTTTTCCATCTTGAAACCTTCGCGCCATTGGCTGACCGCACTGTTGTGAGGCTGACATGTAAACCAATCCTGCTGACGAATCTCTGCAATCAGGAATAAGTAGAAAGCCAATCAATTTGATTTGCACCTCTTTGATTATTTGAGTTTCAAAATGGCCCCACCCTTTTCCAGAGTGGGCTTGCGAAAATGCGTACTTACCTAAATCTAACACACTATATAAAGAGGTAATATTTGTTTGTTTGTTGGTTTGTTTGCATCGAATAGGCTCCGAAACTACTGAACCGATTTGAAAAATTCTTTCGCTGTTGGGAAGCTACACTATCCCTGGGTGACATAGGCTATATTATATTTAAAAAAAAAATAGGCATCCTTACTAAAACTTCAAAAATGTAACCCAGGGTGTAAAAAAATTACCTAAAATATTCTTTAAATCGCGTGCGCTGCGAAAACTATTGATGATAGAATAAAATAATGTACTAAGACTTTATAGAACACATCATTATTGCCAAAAAAGGTGACGACAGCATATGTCTAACTATTATGGTTATGCCACAATAAGTATTCTTTTATTTTAAAATTTTAATTAATATGTCGCCGCTTGAAAAGGCTCTTTATTTGTATCTTGGTTTTAATCCTTATCAAAATAAATTACTTCATATTCAAGACAGCTTCAATACCTTTATTTAACTTTTTGAATTTTTCAATTCGGATATTTAATTAGAAAGATATCACGAGTTTAAAAATGTTAGTATTAGAAAAAAGTTTCGGCTACGGGCCGAGCGGGAGAGGAGTCAAGAAATGCAGTGCCAGGGGGGTTGGCGGGACAGGGGAGCGGGAGAGCGGTGGCGGGGAAGGTGGAAGTGGAACGCTGGAGGGGAACGCACGGGAAAGGACATGTAAGGAGTAACATTTTATTTATTTGAATATGGCATGTATTATAAAAGAAAGTCCAAAAAACGTGCAGCTTGCAAAAACTCAGAAACGAGTCCCGGTTCGATCAAGGGAGTTATATGGTGTGGTAGATCTCTATCCCCCCTAGGGAACAAGGGTATCCGTTTTTACCTAAAAGCCGTGCTTTTAAAGATATAAGGGCTGAAAATTTCGCCCTCTTGAAATTTCTAGAACAGTCTTCCGGAAAGTTCGAGAAGGTTCCATAGAGCTGTAGAAAGTTGTGGAAGGAGTGGAATGATCAGGAATAGGAAATCGGGAACATCATTGTGCAACATTCCAGAACACTATCTTATTGTCCTGAGCGAAGCCGGGTAACCCAGCTAGTTATTTATAAAGAAACATGTACTTATTTAAACTTAAATTAGCATTTGGTAAACCAAAGAAGAGCTTTTGTAAATATTACATACTTTATTGTCTATAAAAAATCAATCTTTTGCTTATTTCAATGATTCTTTGTCTTCAAATTCACCCATCCATGTTATTACTTTTACTTAGGTATTGCATCAGGTACCTCTATTCTTTATGTGAAATGAATAATTCGACACGAAATAGCATTTGTGCGACCTTTTTTTAACACTTATTCAATGGTCCTTTTGTCCCACAATCAAAAGCCTTCTAACATTGTTGCCATTAGCAGATTTGGTACACACACTGCTGAGTGTAGGCTTCCCCCAACTAAAGAATAATAATGTTATGCGTATTGTTTCATACTAGTAAGTAATGCTTTATGGCCCATCTGCCTTGTTTCTATTATCTGTGAAACTAATCCAAATTGAAAATACTTGCATATGTTTTTCTTTCTAGGAGCGAATTAAATATTTAAATACTAAAAGGGACTCTCAAATTAACATTCACTAATCAGATCATCAAAATATTAATATCAAGCATAGAATAATGGCATAATATTGTGTTTGAAGATTTCCAAGCGCAGAACTTTTCCATAATATTATGTTTGAAGATTCCCAAGGATAACTTAATGACAATATTATGTTTGAAGATTCCCAAGCATAGAATAATGCCACAATATTATGTTTGAAGATTCCCAAGCATAGAATAGTGCCATTATATAATGTTTGAAGATTCCCAAGCATGGACTAATGACATGCTGGTTTTAAAATTTTACACACTAACCATAACGTTTTACCATAATGTTAGTGGTTTTTACTTAGACCTTTAAGAAATATTAGAAATTAGGAAAAATGTCAATAGAAATTTAAATATTGAAGATTCCCAAACATAGAATAATGCCATAATATTTGTATTTGAAGATTCCCCAAGCATTATTATTAATGTCATCATATTATGTTTGAAAATTCCCAAGCATGGAATAATGCCATAACATTATGTTTGAAGATTCCCAAGCATTATTATTAATGCCATCATATTATGTTTGAAAATTCCCAAGCGTGGAATAATGCCATAATGTTTGAAGATTCCCAAGCATTATTATTAATGCCATCATATTATGTATGAAAATTCCCAAGCATGGAATAATGCCATAATATTATGTTTGAAGATTCCCAAGCATGGACTAATGCCATAATATTGTGTTTGAAGGTTCTCAAGTATAGAACAATGACGTGATATGATTCCCAAGCATAGAATAATGACATAATATTATGATTGATGATTCCCAGGCATAGAATAATGACATAATATTATGTTTGATGATTCCACAGGATTATCCATAACTTGTAAAATTTGTGTACCCGGAGGTATATTTTGTAGGTCTAACGCAGTCCTGCCTCAGGATGTCTGTTGACCCTGACTTCACCAAGTGGTGGGACAAGGAGATGTTATTGAATGGTAAAAGCTATTGCCTTATTGAATACCAATATTATTTTGGGTGACCAAAAGTTCATAGGAGGGTGGGGAGAAGGTGGAGTGGGGAGGGGTAGGGTTGGGAGGAGGGGACCGGGAGGGGAATGGAAGGATTAGGGGAACTCGGGAAAGGGATCCGCGGGAGGGGGGAAGTGAACACGGGAAAGGAGGGGAGTAGAGTGAGGAGAGGGAAGGTGGACGAGGAGTGGGAACGCAAGGAGAGGAAGGGGAGGAAGGTGAACGGGACAAATGAGAAAGGAAGGGGGATCCGCGGGAGGAGGGAGGCAAATACAGGAGGGGGGAAGGGAACTCAAGAGGGGGGTTCATGGGACGGGGGAAGGGAGGGGGGGGGTAGAGTAAGGAGAGGGAAGGTGGTGGAGGAGGAGTGGGAACGCGAGAGGGGATAGGGTCGCGGGAGAGGAAGGGGAGGTAGAAGGTGAACGGGACGAATGGGAAAGGAAGGGGGATCCACGGGAGGGGGGAGGCGAATACGAGAGGGTTACTCAGGAGGGGGGTTGGCGGGACGGGGGAAGAGGGGGGAGTAGAGTGAGAAGAGGGAAGGTAGAGGAGGAGGCGTGGGAACGCGAGAGGGGAAGGGGACGCGGGGGAGGAAGGTGAACGTGACGAATGGGAAAGGATGCGCAGGGAGAAAAATTTCTTTATTAAATGGCATAGCAACGCATGCCGGGTACCAGCTAGTTTACTATGAAATTATAATTTTTTGTTCATTATTTACCAATTTCAAACACAAAAGATATTCAGTTTGACTTCATGAATGTGATTTTAGAATACTGTCATTTCCACTGCCCGATCTGATAATACCATAATTCTAACAGTGATTGGCAAAAACGTCAAATTTAAATTGTCTATTAGATACTGAACAATTGTCTTGGCCATCAATAGTTTGCCAGGCAAGGTGTTGGCCATCAATAGTTTGCCGGGCAAGGTATTGGCCATCAATAGTTTGCCAGGCAAGGTGTTGGGATCAATAGTTTGCAGGGCAAGGTATTGGCCATCAATAGTTTTCCGGGCAAGGTGATGGCCATCAATTGTTTGCCAGGCAAGGTGTTGGCCATCAATAGTTTGCCGGGCAAGGTATTGGCCATCAATAGTTTGCCGGACAAGATGATGGCCATCAATAGTTTGTCGGGCAAGGTATTGGCCATCAATAGTTTGCCGGGCAAGGTGAGGGCCATCAATAGTTTGCCAGGCAAGGTGTTGGCCATCAATAGTTTGCCAGGCAAGGTGTTGGCATCAATAGTTTGCCAGGCAAGGTGTTGGCATCAATAGTTTGCCAGGCAAGGTGTTGGCATAGTTTGCCAGGCAAGGTATTGGCCATCAATAGTTTGTCAGGCAAGGTGTTGGCATCAATAGTTTGCCAGGCAAGGTGTTGGCCATCAATAGTTTGCCAGGCAAGGTGTTGTTATTATTAAAAAAAATTGTTTGCTCAACAGATCGAAGGCAATTCATGTAATGTTTTCATGACAACTTAATAAAGTGGGGATAAATAGACTTTTTAAAATAAATAGACTATAGATAAATATAAATAGACTTTTTAAAACACCCCCTTTTAAAAAGTCAATAAAAGTGATAATAAAATTTAAAAAATAGCCCCTAATGGAGTTAAAAAATGGTGACTTCAAATTCAACATCTCCTTTGAAAAATCGTTAAAAGTGATGAAAAAGATAATAAAAATTAGGTTAGGTTACGGGCTATTTTTCGATTATTTTTTTTTCATAAGTTTTAATGACTTTTCAAAGAGATGATGAAATTGCACAATTCTGAGTTGTTATGGCACCTTAAAAAATATATATCATTATGTTACATGTTGTACATATATTATATTGTGTTCAATGTTATTTGAAGTTTGATGTGATAAAAAAATAAAAACACACCAAAAAATTGCCTATTCTTTATTTTAATAATATAATACTTTTATTTTCTTATAAAATAATATATCATTTATATATAATTATAATACAATTTATAAAATTACTAAGACCTATAAATAAATCTAATATTGCATATTTGATTTTGTGTGCTTAATAGTACAAATTGTTTTTTTTTTCTTTTCAATATTAAATGTAGCGTAATTAAATAATATGTAACTTGAGTAAGTAGGCACTTCCTAAGGCTGCCTTTACACACGTAAGTTTTTTCACATAAGTCCCCTACGTAAGCGACTTATGGCCAAATTACCAGTGAAAACGACACCAAAAGTCACTTACCGTAATTATAGCAAGTTACAGAAGTTGTTCTTATGTAAGTTTTTTGACAGGTTTGTGTAAATTTTTTCCCGTAAGTCGCTTATTAGTCGATTAGTATGATACAGTTAAAAATGACTGAATCGGATAGACACCTTAGCTCAATGGTTAGAGCTGTGGCCCGTAAAGCCGAAGGTCCTGGTTTCGTGTCCCAGAGGTGCCAATATCTTTTTCTGATTTTTATGTATCCAGTTTTTCGATTGAGTTTCGCCAATATTGTCTTCATAATTAAAAAGTTAACTTTTCTGATTGCAAAAACCGAAGTGATATCATTTATTTTTCAGATTAAAAAAGCATTCTGAAAATGAGTAGGTATCCTTATTCTATTTTTCTAATATCAATATTTCTGTTTATAACATTATGTATTTGAATTCGAAGTCGGTTGCTGTCATTCGGATAAAATTAAAGAACTCCATTAATTTCCGCCGTTAACTGAATAAAAGGGCGTGGAGAATCATTTCTCTCAAGCCAACTTCTATTCCAACCAATTCCAACACTTTATTTAGACCCTTTCATCTTTATTGACAAAATCGCATAAATTTGACAGCAGAAAATCATTGTTGACAAGAAGCCATCCTACCATAATAAAATTACGCATAAATTACATAGGTAGCATTTCCCCAAAAATGATTATTTCATATTTAAATTGGTTCCATTTTTTAAATTTAATTTTGCTTGTGTTTTGAAATGATAATATGTGTAGTTCCTACTGGGATGTCATTTATCCAGTACCTACCCTCACTAACCATATCACCTTGCTGGAAAAACATTTGAAAATGGAACATTGACAAGACTGCATTGAAGTGCATTTGTTTGTGAAAAAAAGAAAAAGTTTTGGGACATTGGAAGCAGTGTTGCCAACTTAGTGGATTTTCCACTAAAACTGGTGGTTTTCATACTTCATTTAGTGGCGAAATATTTCTTTTAGTGGCTGGTGGATTTTTTAGTGGTTTCCAAAATTTTTGTTTAATTACTAAAACACAATCAATCAGCCACTAATCCACTTCTATTTTGAATCTTATTCATCCTTTTTCGTTCTACTTTCTTTAATTTTAAATGGGATTTACGTTTACTGTGTAGGCAACACCAGTGGCGTCAAATTCATTAATTAAAATGGAGTGAGATGAGACGAATAGCACAAAAAAAATTTGGAACGAAGTATTCAATTTTAAAGATGCTCAAGGAGGGCTGAGGTTTAAGGAATTAGCGACTTTTGCGATTAGTCTCCTAATACTGCCTCATTCTAATGTCGATGTTGAGAACTATTTAGCAGCATTAATATAATAAAAAACAAACAGAGGAATAGAATGAAGTTAGGTAAATCATTTAACTGCTATATTGAGAGTACGCTGTGGTTTGAGGTTGGAAAGAAAATGCTGCAATGATTATAAAATTCCAGAAGCCGTTGTAAATCAAATCGGTACCATATATCGGTCATATCAATCTGAAACCGACTATTTTTGTGCAGGTAAAAATGGTTCGTCTGAAGAAGACGACTTAATTTAGACTTAGTCTTAATTGAATAATTTTAAAATTTTGATTTACCTACAAATGGTGTGTTGGATACTAATTATTATTTTTGTAATAATAAAGAAAACAAATAATTTCTAAATTTATTTTCTTTCATCAATGTCTTTCATTAAACTTTATTTTAGGGGAAAATTTTGCGAGTGTGAGTGTAGTACTATATTTTTTAGTGGTTTTCTGGTGGATTTAAAGGTAGAATCTGGTCAATCTGGCGGAAAGCTGGTATAACTGTTGGCAACACTGATTGGAAGTAACTTGAGGCTGCTTCACCTCTAACTTAAGGTGAAGATTTTGGACTAAATTGGAAGCATTTTTGTTGGTTGTTCGTGGTCATATATATTCGTTTATGAACTAAAAGAAGGTGTTTTTGACTGTTTCAAGATAGTTTTGTACTTATTTGTGTTGTGGCGATAATTACTTACCTCGAGGTACTGCAGTGGAACTAAATACCTAAACTATATTTTGTAATTGTGTTGTTCGCCTTCGCAGAGATAAGTGATTGGTTTCTTTCTTCCTTGTAATCCATTAATTTTCCCAAAGACATATTATCACCCAATTCCAGCATACACCATTTTCATTTCATTTTAATGTCTAATTTACAGTCCATTTCAAAGTGCATCTGAAGCTGTAACTCGGAAACAGTTTCAGATGCAACAAACTTTCTAAAGAAAAGCAAAACAGTTATTTTGACATAATGAAAAAGATCCGTTAAACCGAGCAGGCTCGGTTTTAAATTATTCTGATCACAAAGACTGTACTGTATAATATATTATTTTGGACCTATCAAATCTTATTTTCTATAAATTTGGTCCTCGACTTTGACATTTTCGCACTGACTGAGCATCTGCACATGGCCCTCGCTATCCTTGGGTTGGCGGTTGAGCTTGGAGCAGCCAGTTGGGGCGACCTGTGAGGGTGCCACGCCGTGCACGTTGGTCTCATGCTTGTTGCGGTGTGCCTTGCGGCCAAACCTCGTTCCGCATAGTCGGCACTCAAAGTTCTTCTCGCCCGTGTGTGTCAGCATGTGGTATACTAGATTACTGGAAAAAAAAAACATATATTATATAATATGTATGTATACCAACATATCTATATATATAAAAATGAAAATAGGTATGCGGGTGGAGGGGAACCCGGGAGGGGGGAGGGGAACTCGGGAGAGGGGTTCGTGGTGGGGGGAGGGAAACCCGAGAGGGAGGAGGGGAATTTCAAAAAATGATGTACACGGTGTTCGGAATTTACATCACACAGGGAAAGGAAGGAGAAGAAGTTCTGGGAAGGAAAAGGGTATGAGGGGTGGAGTGGGGATCACCGTGTTCAGAAATGAGGGACAAATGAATCCATCATCGCCCTCAACCAATTTTTCTCGATCTGATCCACCACCAAGACCTAAACAAACCTCCATCCATGACCCACTTGGGGTGGCCTATGACAGAGTTGGGGTGACCTATGTTGGTTATCCAATAAAGGGTTAAGTAACAAATTGATAAGTATTGTAGAATAGAATTTTACCTGGCCGCCACAAAGGATTTGTCGCAAACTTTACAACGATGATCCCGTATGTTTTTGTGCCTCTTCTCATGATTATAGCGAGCCTGATATGAAACAAATGCTTTCTCACAAAATGAACACTTGTAATTCTTTTCTTTTGTATGGTGATATCTGCAAAATGAAATCAAACATGATATTTTAATAAACAAGGAGAATAATTTGACAAGCTGCAGAGCCGTTGGATCTACGGCATAATAAACAACTAACTACATGCAATGGCGTTACAATACTTGCTATTGTCTCACAAACTTAAGAATCTAATTAACCAGACAGCGGCTGAGAATTCATATTTCGTCAAAAGATGTTCTTATGATCGTACAGGGCGGTTCCAATGAGAAAGATTAATTATTCTCCGTACCAGCTTATAAAATAATAACTCAATATATCAATTTTATTTCATTCAAAAATTGCTTTAATTTATTCCTACATTCAAAAATGCTGAAAGGCGTTATGATAAAACTATTAAAATTATGTACTTTTTATAATTATTTTTTGACCATAAGTATTTACAATTTTTCAATAATGTCTAAGCAAAATAAGAATGTAAAAAAATCTTAAATATATTAGTTTGTAAGACCGTAAATAAATAGACAAACTGAAGTATTTTCGTCACAAAACACGTGCGTGGATCTTTTTTTAAATGATTTTACTTAAACTAAAATTAAAATTCTGAAACATAGCTTTCCCAGATAATTTATTGATTTATTTTACTGCATGATTATATGATTTGAAATGTGTGTTGTATAATAATACAAAATTTTGTTTGAAAATTTAACAAATCTGCGGTAAAACCTTATTGTACTAAAAATAAATATATTTTCTCAAAATTTAAAACATAGCTTTACTAGATAAAAGAACAGTCTTTCAAGATCAATTTATATTTTTTTGTGGAAAAGAGTCAAAACGTCTAAAAATTGATGTAAAAATGACATATTTCCGATATTGTCTGGTTATTCCCTCTCAAGATAAAATGTGGCAAGTAAGAATCACTCTTATGTTTCCACTAATTTCTTAATTCAAACGATGTTCATGAATGACAAAGATAGAAATTCAAGAAAATGTGTGTATGGACGAAATAAACGATAGGCGGCATTTTCGTGTTGAAAAGATGCATTGAATACTACCACAAGACTGACTAGAGTAGAAAGCCTGACAGATTTTGAAGTGGCCGTATCATATAAACATCGTCAGTTTGCAAATGGCGGCGATTGTTGTTGATACTCGTTACTGCTGATTTGTATGTTGTTTTACCGCAAGTATATAGATAAACAGAGTGATTAGACTATTTTAAATAGTATAGTTTATTTAGTGACAGCACTGACTTCGTAATTTGTCTGTTGCGCGCTCAGACCCTGTACTCTAGTAGGCCTTGCATTATATATGTGGCACATAAAATCTTTGGGCGGAAAATAATTGTGTCATTTACAATAATCGATCGTAATAAGTAATTTGCGTTTATTTATAAATGAAATGTTATTTCTTGGCTTTTACTAGTATTTGCTGAGTAATTAAGACACTTTCTAATTACACACGAGGATATTATGTCACTTTTTAGGGCAATTTACTTAGAGGTAACACTACAACTGACTTGTTTTTGGTTGTAACTTTGAGATTTCTACAGCACGTCTACATATATTGTAACGTCATTGACCACATGGGACACATTTCGAATGAATGTTGATTGGGGTGAGTACAAACCTGATGTGTATCATTAGCTGTTGTTTAGTTCTGGCTCCGTGGGAGCAATACTGACAAACAAACGGTCTCTCATCTGTGTGGCTTGTTCTGAAAATATTCATTTATTTATTTATCTACACTTTTAAACGCCCATCGGGCTTTTGCATTGGATGCATAATGTTTACAATTTTTTACACAACAGTTAAGTAATAAAAAAAACCCATCAGAAATAATATCTTGACATAAAAAAATTGTTTTGAACATTGAATTTGTTACATTAAAAATGTTGATATCATTGGTATATTCGTTTCTTAACCTGTGTAAGCGAGGAATTAGTGGGTTGGCTATATCTTACTAATATTATAAATGCGAAAGTTTGTATGGATGGTTGGTTGGTTCGATGGTCCTTACTCTTTCACGAAATAAATATCGAATGGAATAAAAAAATTCTTTCACTAATCGAAAGCTACATTATTTGCGAGTAACAACGGCTTTATATATTGGTAAGCTCTGGCGTTATGAATGAGCTGTGGCGTTATGAAATTATGTATCATACGTTTTCTGTCCCTAACAAAATCGAGTTATTGCAAACGTCAAACAAATTGTTACCTTGGTAACAATGTTTTTTTTTTTAATTTTAGGCTTAAAAAGAGTGCTTTGTTGTGATTAAAAAGAGTACTTTTTTGGCGTTGTAGATAATATCTACATATCTCTAAAAATGTTTATTCTCCGAACAAAAAGCATAACGTTGCTATAAAGCATAGCGTTTGAAGTGGACTGTCATTTTCTTATTTTTTTAGATTACTCTGGATTCAAATATGAATAAAATACTAATAAAGGGAGTAGGTACTTAAAATAAATTTCTATTTCTATAATTTAAATATTTTCAAAAATAGAATTTTTATTTGCGAAATTTCATTCTCAAATTTTGAAATTTTCTATTAAACAATAATTATTTTCTATTAGACAAAATAGCAAGAATAATAACAATTATGCCAATAATTAAGCCAGTAATTTCCCACTAATACTATGCGAGCGAAGCCGTGGGTAAAAGCTAGTAATTTATAATTGTGAATGGTTACATTGAAATAGGTCTTTATACCTAGTGAGTTGAGTAGGTACTCTTAAATTGACTACACTCAGGAATTCGCAACAGTCGAGCTTTAATAACAATATCGATTTAATAACAATACGCATTTATGCACTACAACTTAGTTATATTTAACATATAAACTATCATGTACCCAGTAGACCAACTAGACTGAAATCAACAATACTGGCACTAATGCAGAACAAAATTCAATAATACATCACTTGCACAGATTGCTAGATGATTATTCTAACATCGATTATGCCGGTGATCTGTTCTCATATAAAAGATGTATATAAAACAAAATTTGTCTGCAAGTACCAAATAACCGCAATGTACAAAATAATCAAAATATAACCTAACAGTTCTTGCACAATGTTAAATTTATCGTATCCAACTGTCATAATCAATAATACCTACTAACCTACCTACCTACTACAATAAACATTTTATTCGATAAAAAAAAAAAAAAAAATTAGCTTTATGGAAAAATATAATAAAATTTCAAGAATAAAGTGATTTATTTTTCGAATATTACGCCGTGTTTCAGAGAGCATTACAGTGTCCATCATCAGAGCAAATGTGTGAACACATGTGTAACGCTGTCTGAAACATTGGCTAAAGAAGGAGGTAGCGTAATAAAGGTGGATTTATATTTGTCTGACGTGTCGTGTCGTGATGTGCTCTGACGTGATGGCTAGCATTAGCATCTATATATCTTGTTTCGTGTTCTGACGCTTTCTGATGATATTTTGAATCAATACAGTCATCACAACACCTGAACCCAAAAATAAATCACTATAATACTTTTGGCCGTGAAAATCTAAAATCATATTTTTCAACAATATTTTCAAGTAAAAATATTTTTTACGACATGACAGAAAAAAAACATTTCTCTGAATATAAGTAGCTATTCTGAGGAAACTACTTGTAGCAGATTATTTACTATTTTTATAAATATATAAACACATTATCTGGTAAAATGGTACAATTATTACATACAACAAGTAAGTTATTATGAAACTAGAATCAGCTGGAGTAGAGTCTTCTATCTCACGATAGAGGTGCGAGAGCTCAGCATTGCAAAGGTTAAGGATGTAAATCGACTTTTAAAATTTTAAAAGGCCATTAGTGCAATCTTCAATAATTTATTAATCTTGAATTAGGAAAGAGTTTATTACGCATGTTGTTTGAGCATGCTGGGTATAGGAAAGGCCCTTCCGCAGCCCGGGTGCGTACACACGCAAGGCAGGTCATTCTCGTGCTGTCGCATGTGCAGGGAGAGGCTGTACGGCTTCAGGAACACGGCCGCACAGCGTTCGCACTGGGAGGGGTTGCGTTCGCCGTGAACGCGCTCTTTGTGGAGTTTCTCATTGCGGAAATCTACAAATTCATTTCAACAATTGGTTAGTCAGAAATAAGAGTGAAAAATATATATTTCTAGTGTTCAAACTTGAACCTTGATTGATTGATTTTCTGTTCTTTTTACGCATTAATCTCTCCTACGATTCCATGACAGTTGATCCCTCAATAGTTGTATATAATATGAAGTAGGTTTTGGAAAAATTCATAAAATTTCATAATTTTTTCTCAAATTGTGGTCGGAAACTTTGGTTTCATAGAGGTGTACATTTTAATTCTTCTGTGGATAACTTCTAGGTTTGAACATAAAGCGTGGCGTTTTCTCTTTCTCACCACTGGAGCGATTATGGTCGAAAAATGGACCATTTTTATTTTTCTGCGATTGATTTCGGTTAAAAAAATGGACCACATTTTACTACCATTCGTAAAACATTTATTGTAATTATTTGAAACATTTCCTTGGCCAGCCATTTATTTTAAAACGTAGCTATTGAAATGCTTTATCTTTTATGACCATAGATGTCACAAATCCGAACTTCGTAGACTATTTTAGAACGATGTTAAAAATAAATTTTTCAAATATTTTTTTCCCACCTAATTTTCGATAAGCTGTGGATAAAATTAAGTCCTTTTTCCATAGATATGCACCTTTAATTATCAAGTATACCACAGACAACACACAGAAATCGAAAATATTCTATGTTGACTCCAATAAATATCCCTCACAGCAATTTTAAGCAAGGATTCGCGCATTTATAAACTTTACAATTTTTTTATATTTGTTTTTATAAATCCTACAAATATAAGGTAAACGGTAAAATACAGGTTAATTCATTGGTTAAGCGCTATAATAAGTTTTTATGTTTCTATATTAAAATTTGAAGATATGATTTTTTTTAATGTTGGCAAAAAATCAAAAAATTACCTTCTGGAAAATCTCAAGCAATCGAGGCAAATTTATTTATTTCGCATGAGCGCTTTAGTGGCTAACACCGTTTAGATAATATTTCTCACCATGACAGTAAAGGAGATACAAGGATTTATATGAGACCATATGAGCTGTTCCCAAAAACGAACAAATCAGCCTGGTATCAAGGATATTGTGGTATATCTAAAAGCTTCCGAGCTTATCACATAGAGGGCAGTGCTAAGAGCTGTCCCGAAAGTCCGCTAGATGGCAGTTAGTTTAGTTCTGAGTTTGGGCACCAGGGGGGCCAAGGGCCCGGGTGCAGTCTGCAGGAGCTCATTCAATTCAGATCTCATTTAGCCAGCTTCCAGTTAGGCCGACTATCGTAGTCACCACTTATACACGTGAAGTATTAAATAAATCCCAGATTAACATAAAAGAACTCTATTCTTTCCAAAGAAGTAATCTCCTCTCAAGACATGTTGGAGAACTGTTTTTCTGAACGCAACAGGTATCAATATAATTCATTCAAAGTTTATAAATGGTATTTAGACAACTCACTTTTTTTACATATCTCACAGAAATACACAGGGTTAACTTTTCGCTCTTTCTTCTCCTTAAATTCATTTTTCTCGATAAAAAAATCATCATCATGTTCATTATCGTTTACGTAATCATCTCCGTGGATCGACAAGTCATCCACATTATCTAATACCGTGCACAAAACATTCTCTTCTAGCTTTACGTCTTCACGTAACAATGTTTCGTTTAGATCATTCTCTTCGTTGACGCAACGTACCATCAGGAAATTGCTTATTTTCATGTATGTCGAATCACAGAGGCGTTTGAACTTGTAAGCAGACGTGAGTTTTGAAATGCATTTCTTGCAAATTTGTCTTGGAAATCCGTCATTTGTGGCTACCTGAAAAATAATGTAGTAATATTTACATAACCACCACACTTTTAATAGATTATGGAAATTACATTTCATTTCAACTTAATTGGCATAGATTATGGAAATTACAAATTATTTTAAGGCATAGATTATGGAATTTTTTTTTTTTAATGTCATGTATATTATTGAGGCTTCTGACTCACACAATTTTGTCATTTTTTGCCTCATCTGTTTTTAAATTATAATATTAATCTCTAATGATCTTTTAAAGGAACTTAGTCCTTTTATATTCATTTTGTATAATAATTAACTTTCAAATATTTTCCAGTTTATATGATCTAATAAATTTCATTATTCTCGATATGGCATGAAACTTGGTTGAGGCTATTAAATTCTGAACTTCTCGACATGTGTGCTCGACATCTTCAATTTGTTCACATATCGAGCACATTGGAGAATCAGAGAGGCCTATCAAACACAATACTCTTCCCATTAGTGTATGTCCGTATCTTAATCTAAAAATGATTCTCATTTCTGATCTTTTCAGATTAACCTCAGTGAACCATGATCTTTTAAACGGTTCATTTTGGAGCTTTCTGTACCATATTCCCTTATTGGTACATTATGGAAATTATACTTTGTGTCAACTTAATAAGCATAGATTATGGAAATTACATTTCATTTCAACTTAATAGGCACAGATCATGGAAATTACATTTCATTTCGACTTAGTAGGCATAGATTATGGAATTTACAACTTGTTTCAACTTAATTACTACAATAAACAACTATTTACATCGAAGGAGATGGTAAAGGAGGCAAAAGTTCCATTTTCATTAAATCAGTTCAAATTCCCTTGAAGAACAGTCTTATGCCGCCATATTGGATTTTTGCATGGAGTGATGTTGCGAAGGGTTTGGTTTCAATCAAAAATGCACAAATTATTTAAATAACCTAAGCTAAGAACCTAATTCTAATAACCAATTTTGTGCATGTCCCCAGATGAAAATAATCGTTTCTTGTAGTATGTTACGTAAAAGTATTAGTAACAAGGTGTGTGCAGTCTCTTATACACACTTAATTTATGGTTTCGGTGTGTGGCACCTCTAGTGCTAGCCCATTGACATTATTTGGGCATTGGTGATACTGACAACTGAGTTCACTGGGAGGATTGGCCTGAAGCTTGCCCATTCTTTGACTGGCCACAGGTGACCTCGGACACTGTCCCTGTGGCGGGTCGACGCATCAAATACCCATAGTTCGCCATTATTGTACATCATGTGAAGATCTGTAAATCCGCGCCCATCAGCGGCATCCTTTAATCAAGACTATCAGCAAACTCATCAAGATCATGGATCAGAAGTGGAGTACCATGGGAGAAGATTATTTCTGGATGTAACAAAATCCAGCATCGGGAGTTACGCAGCCATCATAAGACCTTCCGACTATACCTGGAGCCGGAGGTGCTTGCAGAGATGACCTTGGCCGTCATCATCGTAGTCGGCTGGCTGGCAACCGCCCTGTGAGGTGACGTTACCGGGAAACCGCGGGGCTGGGGACCTGACTTGCTCCACCCCGCCGTTTCAGTATATGTCAGCAGCGGAGGGAGCAGACCGCATATCTCCGAAGGCAGCAGCATTATTCGCCTATGGCATCACCCACTCATCAGCTCCTCAAGATACGGTACTAACGCTCCATAATATGCCCAGTATTTAGTTTAGCTCTGATAGCTATTATTTGTACTTCAATTTAATCAATAAATTCATTTAACTGTGTTCTAAGCACTTTAGTATTTTATTTGAATAACCTCCTACTCATACAAAGTATTACACACAGCCGCCTGCCTAAGGTCCACTACCTGAGAATACAAAGATCACTGTAAGTATCTCATTGTCTCATGCTCTCTCTAAGATACATTACATAATGACCCAGTTCATCCCTTTTTTTATAACAAATAATTAACTTGAAACGAAGTATAATTTCCATAATATGTGCCTATTAAAAGTGAGTCGGTAAGGTAAATTTATACCGATCAAAAAATATGTGTGTTTTGCATTACATATTTTTACAGTTAATTGGATACTTCAGAACTCCATAGCTCATGATGATCATGACTTAGAAAGTATAGGGTAAAATTTTAGAATAAAAAAAAAACCTTAGCTGAACTACATAAGCATAAACATCTCCCGGGTGTAAATAGTAATATTTTATAGTAATTAAGTTGAATCGAAGTATTATTTCAAAAAATATTTGTAGCATGGAGCTCTCTGAAAAGAGTTACAAAAACTTATAAAATCAAGAAGAGCGGGTAAAATTCAAAACTTTCAAGAGATTTTGATGAGATTTTAATGAGACAAAAATGCAGAATTTTCTCATGTGGCATGCAAAGTACGCAAATATATAAATTTGTACTCAAGTAAACACAATTAATACATGTACTGATAATGTTATAGAGTGAAAAGACTCACTGAATTATCTCCACAGCAGAATTTCAGCATTTCGACACATAGAATTTTATTTTTCTTTACGGAACATTTCGTTGTGAACAATGGTTTTAAAGCCCCTCTCTTTAGACAAATTCTGCAAATCTGATCGAGCTCCATTGTATTCAACTGGTGAAAGCAATGAAATAATAGAGTTGTTCCACAGTAATAAATAAA
The DNA here is from genome assembly GCA_917563855.2 of Limnephilus lunatus. NCBI lineage: Eukaryota > Metazoa > Arthropoda > Insecta > Trichoptera > Limnephilidae > Limnephilus > Limnephilus lunatus. The sequence continues at coordinate 27,745,905 of OU830600.1, read as the reverse complement.
AAAATAATTAGGGACCACTCGTTTGTATGTATACAAATTAAATTAAGTGTTTTTTTTGAAAATGTCAAAACTGACAACCATAGATATCGATGACTAGAAGAGAAGTGTTTAGAAAATATAATTTAAAAAAATACGTTTTACGTTCAGAAAGCATGATCATAAGTAGCCATGATCACTTTAAAAATTACAGCTTTTTACCATTGCTAAAAAAATTGTTTTTTTTTTTGGTTTCTGCAAAAAAAAGTTGCCAAAGAACATATGTTATATTTAAAACGAAATATTTGAATATCGACAAACCAAAATTTCATGCCACGGAGCCAAACAACTACGAATTAAGCCCACAATACACGACATTTTTTTCAGCCCGATTCCAATTAGAGACAAAAGTCAACATTTTTCGCTTTACGCGATCGCTATTTCCATCTCTATTTTCATACCTACGATTTTAGTTGGCATCACAACAAACAGAATGGTTCATATGTTGTTCATGCAGTGATGACAATTGAAATCGTTAATATGATAACAAAGGTGAAAATAGCGATCACGTAAAGCGAAAAATGTTAAATTTGGTCTCTAATTGGAATCGGGCTGAAAAAAGATGTCGTGTATTGTGGGCTTTACGGGAAAGGAATGAAGCAACCCCAAACTGCGTTTCTTGCGGCTGCTACGCTTCCTTTCCCATATTTTGTGGTTCGGCTCGCGTGTGTATACGCAGCCATAAATCAGCCATTGTTTTCCAATAGGAAAAAACACGTGAGATCACGGCATCGAATGTGGAATCAAAGTTTCAGACATAATAATATGCATTTTGCAGTCAATGATCGCACTTTGCAGTTTGCATTGCACTTTGCAGTCAATGATCGCATTTTGCAGTCAATGAATGAACGCACCTCAATTTATTTTTGTGTTATGGCAACTTTTGGTTTCTTCTGTCAAAGTTGTCAAAATACACAATAAGGTTGTCACATTTTCGAGAGGGGAATAGTTTCAAAGTGTAATTTTATTATATGTTCATATTTATAATTTTTGTTTTACTGGTCACATATTCATTTGTACACACTTTAGAGTTCTAAAGCAATTAGATAAATTAAAAGTTAACTTTAGATGTTTACAGAATGTTGTGGAAAATATACAAAAGATGGAGTTAAGTCTAAATAAAAGTTAATAAATAATAAAAAGCAAAATGACGTCCCTAGACAAAGCCATGAAGATGTTGTTGGTGGCTCAAAATATCATCCACGAGCAGGAGGCCAAAATTAAACTGTTAAAATATAAACACCGGAAGATGAAAAGTAAAATTTACTCCTTGGAACAGTTCATTGAAACAGCGCCTCTTATTAAAACAGAGCGCACCCATAGAAAGGTTTGTATCATAGTTTATCAACGCACTTCCTGCAGCTCCTTATTAAACCCGCCTCACAATGTTATCCAACCAGTCTTTGTCACTCCACTGCAAGATTAAGGCCTTCCAAAGATCTCTGCTTGAAAATGAACTCCTCGTCAACTTTGCTTTATAAAATTTGTTCACAAAACATTCACAAGCTTCCTCTTTCCTATCTCCTTCCTCTCTCAACTTCCTTTAAGGTGGAGTTCCAAGCACAGCGACAGTGGTGTCAATAATGCTGCTGGCTTAGGGGCAGTTGGAAATCTTGTGAGGTATCAAAAGACGTTCAAATTAAATGACTATTGTCAAAACTATTATTCCATTCAGCCATTATTGTGCTCAGACATAGACATATGAATATTAGTAGACGAGAACAGATAGGAGAGGGGTACAAACCAACTACAGCGGGAAGCAGAGGGGCAAGATGACTGACGATATGTGATTCGTCAATAAATCAATCTGACAGTATACATATAGGCGTCTCGCATTATAATATCACCATTTAGTTCTTAAAAGTAAAATCTGCTTTTGAATGAATAGACCTTTTTACATGAACAAATTTGCGAAGTCCAAATACGGCAAAGTAAAGTTTGCCTGTTTTCAGAGTCGAATATTTTGTTGCCGTATTTAGTTAAGACACTTTTACAAATGTTTCATAATTTACTTACCCCAGTAAACAGCGACGAGCATACTTGAGAAATGCCTACATTCGTTAACGGCTTTGTGTTTCGCATCGCCAAGTATCTCAATGTGATAATATATGTTATTAAAACTGATCATATTATATGATCTGAATAAGCTTAAAATAAAGTAAAATAATGCTTACCTGTGGAATGTAATACGACAATTGGGTTTATTCTCTTTTCACTTCTATTTTTACACGTTTTCATAGTACAAACCACCATTTTTGCCATGTTACTTCGTAAAATGTACCGATGAGAGCTCGACGCTGGTTCGCACAAGAATGATGACGTCACATTTTCTAGTTCATGCGAGGCCATACGTGAGTCCAGCCAGCTCCAAATGGAACCGGTATTTCTCCCAAAGGGGGAATAATACGCTTTTATCACTTAGGGCAGGTCTACTAATATTCATATGTCTATGTGCTCAGATTATTTATTATTGATAAAATTTTAGAAAGAAAAATCTACCCAAACTACAAATGGAGATGCCTCGGAGAGAAATGAATTGTTGGATGGAAAATGTTCCTCGACCGTGCCACTGTGCGATCTTGTGGAAAAACTCGAACTCAATACACAGCCAACTGAAAGGTAAACGTTTCATATCATTTGTGTTGTGTTCACCACTTGTTGTATTCACACAATCAGGTTCTCCAACTCGTCTTGGAAGGAGATTACTTCTTTGGAATAATAGAGTTCTTTATGTTAATCTGGATTTATTATTACTTCGCGTATTACAAATTAATATTATGACTGTGAATAGTCTACCTAACTAGAAGCTAGCTAGAATGGATCTGAATTATGTGAGCTCCTGCAAACTGCACCCCGGCCCTCGGCCCCCTTGGTGCACACACTTCAAACTAAACTAACCGCCATCTTGCGGACTTTCGCGACAGCTCTTAGCACTGCCCTCTATGTAACAAGCTCGGAAGCTTTTAGATAAACAACAATTTGGGAGGTGGATATGGGTACCAAACAACTGGCGTAGGTTATCACAAGTGGTTCGCTATGTTTGGTGATTTGGGGGGGGTGGATTCTTGGGGTAAGCCTCCCTTTGACCTCTCCTGCCGAACTCTCTTGACTCATCGCCTTGCATCGCAGTGGGCGAGATAGATTTGTATGTTGCTCCTGGACAATAACTTGGGAGGTAAGTATGGGTACCGCAGCCCCGGGAACCATCTATTGGATAACCAACACCCTTGCCATAACTCACCCCAAGTGGTTTGCTGTGTTTTGTGATTTAGCAGAGTTGCCCGGGTTCATGGGGTGAGGTTTGTCTAGGTCGAATGCATTTGCCCACCTACTGCGTGGCGGGCCGGATCGGTAGAGACTGGTTGAAGGAGACCTAATCTAGATCACTCCAACCGAACTCTCTCGATCCATCGGCTTGCACCGCAGTGGGAGGGATGGATTCATACGTCTGTCACTCTTGGACATATTGACCCCCAGATTTCTACCCACCCCTCGTATCTTTTTCCTTCCCAGAACATCCTCTCCTTCCTTTCCTTCAAATGTCCCTCCACTCATCTCCAAAGATGATATAGACCCTGAGGTAATTTATATTCGTGTGGAAAGGTCGTACAATTAGTGGCGAGCAACACTTACTTAATGTTGTGTGTGTTAGTGCAAATGAGTACACTTCCCACAGTGATGTTCTTGCGAAATGCCACTGAGAAACAGCCCTTTGTCAAACTTGTTATTTTAAAAGCTATCTACCCACTTTCTGGATGCCTGGCATTCAAGTGTGAAAACCAAGTTTCATAGAAAATGCGTTTAACGAAATTAGCTCATCGAGGGGGTAGAGCGGTGATTGGCTAAAAATTCGTGACGTAGCTTGATTTCCATGTTCCACTGTGAGATTTAAATTAACTGTAATACAAATGGCAGTGTTTTACTTCAAACTATGTCACGCGTTCGAAATTTCGAATGCGGCCAAATGAGTTTTTTTTTCAAAAAAGGTCCGTATGAGCTAACCTTGTTAAACGCATTTTCTACGAACTGTGAAAGCTGCCTACCAACTTTGCAGGCACCTAGCGCTCCAGTGGTTAATCTGGCAACCACACCTACTATTGTAATGTCATAGACCACAGTGCCCTCTTTTTTTTTAAAATTATACTTAACATGAGTAGGTACTTTTTAGTAATATTTTCCTTTCTACATATTTTTAAAAGTATCTATACTAAACAAAAGAGAGGGAGTTGAAATTGACAGGTTCGTATTGTTGATATGAAATGTGTGCAGTTCTGAGTAGGTACATACATACTTTATTTTTTAATATTTTTCCCAAATATAAATAATGTCCCACAAAAATAATTATTATTTATGCGTTGAACCGCTTACTCGTTAATCCGGGATATTTTTTATTCAAACAGTTCGTTAGATTTAGCTTTATTATTACGAAAAGTGAGTATTTATGTCGGGGGAGACAAAAAACATGCAAAAAAAATTATTAAACATTTTAATTTTGTATTAATTCACTTATGCGGTAATGAAATTTTTATATTTATCGTTGATTAACATTTCATGGATCAATGCTGCCAATCATAAAAAAAATATTATTGCCATGTAAAACAATAATTTATTCACGTTATTAAGTGAATGCATTGTTGACAAGTTTGTACTTGTATTTATAACAGCAGAGCATGGAAAGAAATGTATAAGAATAATTACACATACCCGCTAGACAAACCCTGCTTTGCCAAACAAACCATTCAAAACCTGGGATGTATATCTAAATTATGATGACATGCAGCTTTCGTAGTTTTTATCTCAACTCAATAATTCAAAGTAGGTACTTTTTTGTTTTTATTTGGACGAGAATTTATTTTATAAGATTGGTACTTCCGACAAATGTCATATTTGATTGTCTATTAGTTAAAAAAGGAATATTCCGTATTATCCGTGCATCAAACTTTGACAACACAAACATTCCGTATTATCCGTGAGATGGACTCTATGCATATTTACCATAATTATGTCTTCTTTTCTTGTTAAGTAAGTAAATTATAAAAGTGTTTCTGTTATTCCAGGCAATCTTTGGCATCCACTTCGAGAGATGCCATTTCTCAGACTGTTCAAAAGACTGAAAACCAATCTCCTATCAACAAATCTCAATTTGGTGCTATAAAACAAACCACATCAAACAATACTATTGACTCCAAAGAATCCATACATATCATTACTAATATAAATTCCATAGAAACGGATTACGACACTAGCAACATAGAAAATAATGCATTGAATGAAAAATTTGTTTCAAAAGTCATAGACAATATCAAACAAGAAAATAATCTGGATTCTTTTGAATCAGCCGAGGATGAAAGTGGTTTTAATTTGGAAAACTTTCTCCGTGGAAATGAAGAAAGCAATGGTAATAGTATCACAAGTTCAATTTTTTCTAATGAAACTGAGTTACAAGAGAGTAATGTACAAAAATGTATACCATCGTTCGATGAAACTATAGCAGGAAGTGGCAATTTGTTACCGAATGAATTTGTTTTAAATGGTAATGAAGCTCAATCAACAGGAAGCAAATTCTTTTTTCACAACGGCGAACCCGCTACGATACCTTTCACAGATTTAGAAAACTCAGAGGCTGCGACACAAAATCGTGATAACAGCAATATTTTCCATAAGTTTTCTGATAAAATTCTTGACAAGCCACTTGATTATTTAAAGGAGCATTCTTTGCAAGCAAATAATTCATGCGTCAGCGATGTTGTAAGTTTTCCGTCGCTTGTCGAAACGAACAACAGTAAAAACTGCGATATATTGGCAGATTATTCACAAACTAATTATAATATGGTTAACTTTGAACTGTTGGAAAATTTATCCGAATCGCAAATGGATAATATGGAGTTATTTAACGATCAAGAACTGAATCTATCGGAGATATCGAATCATAATAGAGATGTCGAAAGATCAGATTGCCATATTGAATTTTCTAAACCTTTGCTGTCTCCCGTTCATGAATCTGAATTGATTAAAACCTCTGAGCTATCGAAGAGTAAAAAGAAAAATACAAGTATCAAAAAGACAACACAAAATAAGTGTAAAAAAAAGGCAAGGTTGAATACAAGGAAATACAAGAAGTTGAGTTCAGGCAGCAGTGGGTATACTTCTCATAGTAAACCCATCATCAGTGATAATATATTAAATGTTAGAAGTATTTTCAACGAAGATACAAATGAAGAAATTATTAATACGGAGCAAACTGAACAGGTAATAATTTAATATTTCTTCTTCTTCTTGTGCTCTGTCTGTTCAACGGACGTTGGCTATCATGTAGGCTATACTGACTTTGTTTACTGCGGCCCGGAACAGCTCTACAGTAGACTGACCAAACTACTGTCTCAGGTTTTTCAGCCATGAGGTTCTCCTTCTTCCAGGGTCTCGTCTTCCGGCAATCTTTTCCTGCATTATGAGATGCAAGATCTCATACTTCTCTAGATGTCTCATCACATATCCAAGATATTGAAGTTTTCAAATTTTTATAGTTTTAATAAATTCTTTTTCTTTATTCATCCGAACCATAACATCGTCATTCATAACCCTGTCCATCCAGCTTATTTTAAGTATTCTTCTGTAGATCCACATCTCAATGCCTCAAGTCCCCTAATTAGTTCTTCAGTAAGCGTCCATGCTTCCATTCCATAAAATAATATCGAAAATACGTAGCATCTGACCATTCGCATTCGTAATCCAAGGTTGAGATCATGACTGCAGAACATCTTTTTTATGCAGATAAAGGTTGCACGAGCTTGCTCAATACGGCATTTGATTTCAACCGAAGGATCCCATCTATTTAGTTTTGAAATATTACTTACGGTCTTGACTATAAGGTAGGAATGTGTTTGTTTGTCTGAAGCAGCAAAAATCATGAATGGTGAGCTTTAGTTTCATATATTGCATTTTTTTCTGTGGGCAATTTTAGATCAACACAATTCGTTTTCATCAGGAGCTATCGAGCTTTTATTATGCATTTGACCAATTATGTTACAATATGCATAGACGCTCTGTAGAAATCTCAAAGTGGCAAGCAAAAAAGAAGTCAATTGTTGTGTTTTCGATTTCATAGTTTTAACTAGAGATGCCACGAATATTCGGCTACTATTCGGTATTCGGCCTATTCGGCCACTTTTTTTACTATTCGATATTCGGCCGAATACTGCAAATCATTTGGCCGAATACTGAATACCAAATCAATGAAAAAAAAACTTATAATAAATAAAATGGTACTCACAAATTTCCGATCAAGGCGAACAGCTTTCATATAAAAATCAATTTCATTTGCGAAATGTAATTGACTTTTACATGAAAACTGTTTGCAAAATGTACTAAGTGCAGTTGAATATTCGGTGGCAGAATATTCGGCGCTTCGGCCGAGAGCCGAGCCAAATATTCGGTATTCAGCAAAATCATTATTCGTGGCATCTCTAGTTTTAACTGCCAGACATCGCTTAAATTTGTGTGCTACCTCTATTGCAAACAGTTTTACTAAAACTACTAAATCGAAAGCACTACCATTGACATACTTTTTGCTTGCCACTTTCAGATTTTTACAGCGCGTATATATATATATTTGTCATTGCCATTTATCCCATATTTTTTTCGGTTCCATGACAACTCGGAGTCAACTCAACTCAATACCTGTTTGAAAAGACATTAAAAGCCCTGAATTTTTTTTTTAAATAGTCCATAACCTAACCTATCATGTAACAAATTTTTTCATCACTATTAATGACTGGGGTGTTAAGTTGAATTCATTCTGAGTTGTCTGGTCACCATTTTTTCAAATATATTTTTGTATTATTATTATTATTAAAAAATAAATGATATTTTATTTTAGCTACAAACGAGCTCCCAAGACCAAGCGGATGAACTTATCAGGATTGTGGAAGAAGACCAGGTGGAATTCTTCGCCACGGATGATAAAGACACCTACATCATCAGTCTGAACTCCGACATGGATCCCAATCGGATTAAACAACTCCTCAACGACGGCACTTTGAGCATTCACGTCGACGACGGAGACAAACAACACCCCACCGAACACATCACGGAAGAGGATTATTGTAATGGTATCAACAAACAAAACATTGAAGATACCTCTTTCATCATTTCCAAAAACCCCGACAAACGTTGGAACCATCTTAATTCCACTGATAAGTCCAAAGAAGATGATGTCATCATATTCATCAATGACCAAACTTCAAAGAATCAAAATAATAATGTTTTTCAATCTGACAGCAATATTTCTCAGTGCCAAATGTTAAATATTGCTGATTCTGGTGATAATATTATATTTCAGAGTGAAATATTTGATGACAAGAAAAATGGCGGGAATATCGTTCATTCTGCGACCATTCATAAAGATTGTGTTTTGAATTTGAAAAATAAGAACAGTTTTACTTGTCAGATGTGTAAAAAGATTTTCAATAAAAAGGATAATTTCAAATCTCACATGGGTAGGTTTTTTTAAAAATTTGTATTAATTTTTGTATTTATTATTTTCTTAACCACTCCGATACATAAGCGGATATACACGATAGCAGTCAAGTACAATAAGCATGTTTTTATGCACGGTAGATACAGATTTTACCCACCGAATCGCCTATGGGCCGTTAGACGTTGTTAATTTTTTTTATTAAATATTTTTGTATGAAATGTTAAAAAGGTGAGGTGACTAAATTGTTTATTATACATTTATACAATAGAATAAGTTTACATAATCTGATTTTAGTACCGTTTTTTTTTTTACATAATCTGTGATTTTAGTACCGTTTTCACATAAAAACATAGTGTGAGTCATTTTTATATTTTTTTTATGTTTGCATTCTAAATTTTAATATTTACAAATGTTAATATTTATTTGTAATATAATAATTTGAAAGCCTATTTCGTAACCTTTCTAAAACAGTTTTTAGTATTCGGCTACATTCAGAAATGTTTCATTTATAGAGCTTTAATTGTGAAGTTTTTGTAAATCTGACATTTCGTTTTAGACGAAAAATGTGCATATTCGCGATAGATCAGAGCTGTCAAAATGTATTCTATAAAATGTAAAGATCAAGATATTTGTACTATTTGTGAATGGGATTTCTAGCTCACTAAAACCAGTTTTAGCAATGACGTTATATAAGATATAGACTCGCCATTGTCGCACAAACTCAAGATGGAATGTGGCAAATAACAAACACTCTTGTGTTTTCAGTAAATTCTTAATTCAAAAGTTATTTATCATCATATATGATAAAGATAGATATTCAAAGAATGTGTGTGAATGCATGACATAGATATAGAACCGGCGGCGTTTGCGCATTTCCACCGAATACTACATTCTACTAGTGTGATTGAGATGCCAAGATAGTATAAGATACGCTTACACTAAGATTAACACGGAATTCTATCTGAGACAACCTACTGTCATAGGTTGTCCTTCTTATACTTAATTGTTTGCTATCTCACTTTCTCTAATGTAATGGCGCTATATTTGCATGTATTACCTATAAATGAAATGTTATTCTTTGGCTTATACTAATGTTTGCCGTGTAATGGAAACATTTTCTCATCACACACGAGGGCATTTTTGCGCTTTTTTAATGTAATTTACTTACTAGTACGACACGACCTTACGCGAAGCGTGACAAATTAGTACAAAAACTACAAAATGGAAGACTAATACTATTGCCTTGATTTTGGCTTACCGCTTTTGAGATTTCTACCACGCATCCTTAGATTATATATGACATCATTGAGTTTTAGTGCCTGCTGTCCATGAGCTGTCAAGCTTTCTAATATCCATTTAAGTAAAAGATCATGAAATTTGCAGTTTTTGTTCTATACGAAATCTCTAGCTCAATTGAATCTCAATTCAAATCGAGATTTTCAATATCCATTGACAAAAAATATGTCAACACACCATATTTTAAAATTGTTAAATAAATAAGTAATAATACTTATTCCGATAGATATATTTTTTTAGTAATCCATTTGTAACATTTTACCGCAGCGACTCACAACAAGAAGAAGAAAAGACATGTCTGTGAAACTTGCGGTGAGGCCTTTTCGTGGCGTTCAAGCTTGGTACGCCATACCTCCTCCAAACATCTCCCTCCAACTAAGTGTGATCTCTGTCCTGCTCTCTTTCCTGATGCATCAAAGGTAGGTACCTACCCTCTAAATATGAAATATATTCTAGATTTTGATTTATCTATTATTATAGATTTTTTTATATATATATGACATCAGAGGTACCTAAATATGAATTACTAATTATCTAATTTTTTATTTATCTACGGTGGCAGTATTTTTGCAAAAATGTCCTTTTAGATACCTAAATTCACTTTTATTTATTTGTTTTATTGTTTTTCCTAGGTGAAAGAGCACATGGCTAATAAGCATTTAAAGGAAAAGACACATGAATGTACATACCCTGACTGTGGAAGGAAATTCTTCAAGAAATATAATCTCACTCTTCATATTAGGTAGGTAAAAACTTTCAACATTCAAAGATCTATAAGTATTTTGAAATTAGAATGCTCTAATTATTAGGCTACATTTGTAAATAATGTGAAATTTCATTGTAGTAGACAATGTCACTATCCAATTGTTATTACAGCCCTGTTATTTTTTTATTATTATTTTAGAACCCATACTAAAGAGCAGCCGTACGCCTGCAGCATTTGCGATACAACCTTTGGACATATATCACACAAAACGCGACACGAGCGGACGCATTTTACACCCATTCCAAGCCACAGCCAAAAGTAAGTCCGCACTGAACACTGAATAGACAATCCCTAGATGTGTGATCTGTACCCATTTAAAATAAAATTGATGTGATTAATTCATTTAATACCTTTCCACTCTTAGACCCTAGACATGCCAATGAAATTTTATTGATTATCTGCTGAAGAAAGAATTTAAATGTTTGACCAGTTTAACCCGAGGTAAGGTTAAATTGACCCTTCTTCGGGCATATCAACACGCCCACAATATACTTCCATATATGTTGTAGGTTTGCAAAGGATACTTTGCACTTGCATTGACCTAGAAATTTCAGACAGAAAAAAAAGGATATGCCAATTTTATGAACTGACACCTTGTTTGAGAGTTTTTTTAGTGGATATTCGAAAGCTTCGTAGCACATAGTCTACGAAGTCAGGTTAATACTGTCAACATGGTAGCCGTGTTGATAGTACCTTTTTATTCCACCAGAGCGCATGACTGTTGCGAGCTGTCAAGTCGGATTAATCAACATTAGGTTAGTCTTCTACTGTTCACAGAACTACTAGTCTAGAAATTTCTAACAGGAAAAGATATGCAAATTTCAAGACTTGGCGCTCAGTTAAAAAATTTTAAGACATATATTTTTATTTGTTTTTTATTCTGTTTTCAGAATAGTGCGGTACAAATCACCAGCGGCTGCCAATGGTAGTAATAATGTCACCAGCCATTCACAAGTGCAATGATTATTAATAGTTTTTTGTTACATAATACAGTGGTAATTCGAGATACGAGTGCCCTGACATACGAGATATTTGAGATACGATCTGTCGAGCGAGCGAAATTTTGCTTTGAAATAAGAGCAACATTTGAGATACGAGGAACGGCCGGCTGATTCACGGCGTAAAAAAACCCTTTTGCTTGTTATGACTACGTATTCATCTTCTCATAAGAGAGATTTGAAGAAACACATTCTAACTCACAGTGGAGAAAAACCTTTTTCATGTTCCGGCTGCAAACAATCATTTACTCGAAAGAGAACTTTGCCGATTCACAGTGGAGAAAAACCTTTTTCTTGTTCTGACTGTGAAAAATCATTTTCTAAAAGGGGATATTTGACATACCACATGCTGACACACAGTGAAGAAAAACCCTTTTCATGTTCGGACTGTAAAAATTCGCTTTATCAAAAACAATCTTTGACATACCATATGCTGACACACAGTGGAGAAAAACCTTTTTCATGTTCGGACTGTAAAAATTCGTTTTATCAAAAACAATCATTTGGCATTTTTACTAATATCTATTTAATTTTTTTTTTAAATAAAATAAATCAACATTTTGTTACAGAATTTTTTTTTTTTACAAGCAAATTGACATACGAAAAGGTTACGGAACAAATTATGTAAACTCGTATCTCGAGGTATCACTGTGTAACAACAATATCTTCTGTAATTAATTATGTTAAGTTTTTTTTTAAATATATATTACAGTATGTACCTTCCAAATAAAATGCATTTAAAAAAAATTATAATAATGATGAACGAAGAGTATGGAAAAATCAATTTATGCTAAGTTTACACGAAGCCAGTGCTCTGCCGCCAGTCCTACAGGCAAGCCAGCGCTGGCCGGCCCGTGTTGTTTAGACGAGGCCAGTCATTTCTGGATTTTTCTTGTGGTGAGCACACGTTTGAAACAAAAATGAATTCGGGACAAATCCGGCTGTTTAAGAAAAAATGTTTAAAAAATATCTCTGCACTATTATTAGAAGAGATAATTAATATTATAGTGGAAGAAATCGTAAATAAAAAACGACTTTGGACAAGAAAATGGATAACCGATAGAACCAGTACTGGAGCCTCTGCTTTGTTGCTATAACAACTAAGATTAGAAGATCCTTCTGAGTACAGGTTTGCCTTGCGAGTTACGACTGAAAACTTTGACTAGTTACTTTCACTTATAGAAGGCTCAATTCAGCGTCAAGAAACTCTGATGAGAGAAGTTTCATCATCAGTAATTTTTCTCGTCATTTTAAAAGAACGAAAATCTCAACAAACGAAAACGTGTGTGCACTTCACAGATATGCGCCAGTGACTGGCGCGATGCGTCTACACGTGTTGCAACGCTGGCAAGGGGGCTGCGGGGCGGAGGTCACTGGCTTGAAAAATAGACGCGTGCTCTGTTTTAGTCAGTGTTGGCAGTCAGGAGGCCAATACCAGTCATTGGAGGCCAATGCCAAGCCAGCGCTGGCTGCCAGTGAGACTGGCAGCCTGCGCTGGCCTCGTGTAAACCATACTTTTCTGTGAACAGTTTGATCAAATTTAATTATTTAATCTTGCAATTTATATATATAGTCTGTCAAATAAGAGTAGAAAATATAAAAAATGGAACTACAAAATTTGTAGGCTGGCAACACTAATTTAACGGTCAAATATTCCTTTGAATTGCAATGACACTGAATGTATAGAACACAGTAAACCACATTTTAAAAAACATTTATTCTTCACAACATAAATTTGATTAAAAGGTGTTTTATAAAGCGATTTGATTTAATTTAATTTAACATAAATTTGAATTTAACAATAGATAGAAAGGAAGAATCACTAATAGTGAGTTTAGTCACTGCTTTTAGATCTGAATTCGTTAAATATATTCAGATCTACAATTAAAGACACAATCTAAAGTCCAGGCAACGCTAGGTACCTATTTAATCTAGTATTAAATAAATGTGAGCAATTTCTAAACTGTGCTTTATATTTTATTACATTATCGTTATTCTTCATTATGTGAACACAAAATTTGCAAAGGTATAATAATAATGTATTATTGTATATGCAATTCAAATTTTGAGATCAGTGGGCATCTACAGTCCCTGGCCGAATTATTAGACGCACTGCAAGATTTCATGTAAAATATTAATTACCGGGTGATATTGTACCGTTTTATTATTTTAGATTGATTTGTTTTTTTTATTTTTATATTATCCAATCAATTACTGATTTATTTGACATAAATAAAACAGCATTAATTTAGAAAAGCATGAGTTTATTAAGTTTTAAAGAAAAGTGAAATTAATGTTAGTATAAGTCAATATTTAGTTGAGCCACCTTTAGCCGCTATCAAAGCTTTAATTCTGCGCGGCATGCTATCAATGCAAGACTGTACTGTCTCCTACATTTGAGGATGATGATTCCACACATAAATAATCTTTTCTAGGAGCTGGGTTTTGTTGGTAATCACATCTTTAGCCACTTCTCTTTTCATCAGCTCCCACACATTTTCAATCGGGTTCATATCAGGGCTATTACCCGGCCAATCCAACAGAGGGAGTCTTTTAAATAAAAAACAATAATATTGTGATTTAAATATACCATTATTGCATAAAAACTCTTAAGAAACATAAAATATAAAAAAAAAAATAGAGTGCGTCTAATAATTTGGCCAGGGACTGTATACTGCAATGAAAAAATATTTTTTCTACTTTTATGCCTTTTTAATTTTTTATTAAAATGTAGGTTACACAGCTTTACTTTAACACCATGAGTTATGTGTTTAGTATTGCCATTTGATCAACAGTGGCGCCCTCCTACATTTTCTACTCTTATTTGACAAACTGTAAATACCTATATCAAATACCCTAGAATAATAAGCCCCGGGAACCATTTATTATATAACCAACACCCTTGCCATAGGTCACCCCAAGTGGTTCACTACGTTTGGTGACTTAGCAGGGGCCTCCGGTGCAGGGGCATGGGGTGAGGTTTGTTCAGATCTTGGCGGCGGATATGTCTGCCCACCAACTGATTGGCAGGCCGGATCTGAAGAGACTAGTTGAAGGAGACTTTTGACATCTCCGGCAGGGCTCGCCATGCATCCCAGCGGGAGGGATAGATTCATACGTCCGTCACTCCTGGGCACACTCAATCCCAGATTCCTATCCACCCCTCATACCTTTTTCCTTCCCAGAACTTCCTCTCCAATAAAAAAGACCCTCCACACAGCATCCCCAAAGATAACATAGGCCCTGAGGGTAATTATTTTCCTCGGGGCCTCCTGTTTGGAACTATTTCAAAAAAGTGTAATTTTTTAATGTTTAATTAAATGAAGACAATATTAGTGAAATTCAATCAGAATCTGGAGACAGAAAAAGATATTGGTTCCACTGGGACTCGAACCCAGGTCACTTCGCTTAATCGCTAGCTCAATCGGTAGAGCACTTGCCATGTAAGCAAAGGGACCTGGGTTCGAGTCCCAATGGAACCAATATCTTTTTCTGATTTTTCTGTCTCCAGATTTTGATTGAGTTTCGCAAATATTGTCTTTATTTAATTAAATATTATAATTTGAGATTTTACTCATAAAAGTTAAAAATAAAAATATAACTTTTTTAAATAGATTTAAAGCGATTGATTCGATCATCTGATTTTTTTTTATACTGCTCAGAGATATAACATCTAACCAGGACAAGAACCAGGAACCGGGACGAGCACTGTCCTGATGGAACCAGCAAGAATGGTCATCTCATCCCGCATCCCATTTGTTTTATATTTATTTTATATTTGCACGTTTTTTACAATCATATGCTCGTACATTTTTTAAATGTTGTAAAGGAATACAATAATAGCCTTTCCTCACCATAAAAAGACAAGGCTCCCGTGTTTGGTGAGGGAATTCATGCTCAATTATATGAAATCCTATAAGTTAGTAAATAATAAAATATTACAATTCTACTACACTATAAAGAGGTAAGATTTGTTTGTTTGCATTGAATAGGCTCCGAAACTACTGAACCGATTTGAAAAATTCTTTCGCTGTTGGGAAGCTACACTATCCCTGGGTAACATAGGCTATATTATATTTTCAAAAAAATAGGCATCCTTACTAAAACTTCAATAATGTAACCCAAGGTGTAAAAAAATTACCTAAAATATTCTTTACATCGCGTGCGCTGCGAAAACTATTGATGATAGAATAAAATTATGTACTACGACTTTGTAGAACACATCATTATTTACAAAAAAGGTCACGACAGCAATATGTCTAACTATTATGGTTATGCCACAATAAGTATTCTTTTATTTTAAAAATTTAATTAAAGTGTCGCCGCTTGAAAAGGCTCTTTATTTGTATCTTGGTTTTAATCCTTATCAAAATAAATTACTTTATATTCAAGATTTCATTTATTTAACTTTTTGAATTTTTCAATTCGGATATTTAATTAGAAAGATATCACGAGTTTAAAAATGTTAGTATTAGAAAAAAGTTTCGGCTACGGGCCGGGCGGGAGAGGAGTCAAGAAATGAAGTGCCAGGGAGGTTGGCGGGACGGGGGAGCGGGAGAGCGGTGGCGGGGAAGGTGGAAGTGGAATGCTGGAGAGGAACGCACGGGAAAGGACATGTAACTAGTAACATTTTATTTATTTGAATATCTTATTTTCTTTTCTTTTTCATATGTTATTTGTATGCAGTTGGAGTCTACAATATGTATTTCTTGGACGGTAACGGAATGGTAGGGGAACGCACGGGAAAGGACATGCAAGGAGTAACATTTTATTTATTTGAATATGGCATTGCAATGCATGCCGGGAAAAAGCTAGTAATAACATAAAATATATATAATATAAAAAAAGTCAACATTTATCAATAATAGATTTCAAGATTTAACGGCAATAATAATTACAAACTCTTATAGCAGTTTTAGGTAATTTTTCAATTTAAGCTGGAATTCATGATTTTATTTTATTTTTCTTTATTCATTACTAACTTACAAAATAGGATTACGTTATTACATGATTTTTCGACCACCATGATAGGCTGATGCCCATGTTATGGTAGTCGATTATTTGATCATTTTTAGTTAATGATTTGTGAGGCGGGTATGGGTACCGCCGCCCCGGTACCATTTATTAGATAATCAACACCTCTGCCAAAGACCACCCTAAGTGGTTATAATGGTGTTATTACTTTAAAACTCTCAAATTGTTGTCAAAGCTTAGCTACCCTATTTCTATTGTACAATTTTTCGTCGAAATGACTGTTTAATATTTTAATAAATCAAATTACACGCCCAATAATACGGCAGCCTTGCCACATAAATATATCAAACCACCCACACAAGAAAAGTTTGGGAAACTCCGGTCTAAATAATCCCCAATGGGTTTACCATAGATGTCACAAAAGATATCCATGTGAGTCGTATACATACACAGTACACACATCTATGCCCGTCACTGTGGCAGGTGGCAGTAGGGTTGCCTGTGGAGAATTACCCAAATTTCAGGGAATTTCTATGATTTTTCAAGAAATTCGTATTTTTCGGGGAGAACTTTTTGTAAGGGAAATACGAGTGTTCTGGGCATTTCTTGATTTTTCAAAGAATTTAAAAAATTGTGAGAATGTACAATAACATCATTTTATTTAGCAGCATTTTTTTTTGTTTTTACAGCCTGAAAGAAGCAAATGTCCGAAAATGACTACATAATAAAAAGAATCGTGGGTGCAGTTCACACGTGGTAGAAGCGAAACCTTCAGAAAACTAAGGTAGACAGGAGTGGGGAGGCAACTAAGCACCGCACAAAGATGAGACCGATTATTCTATCTCATTCTCTCGCAGGCTAAATTTTATAGATGTGTGCGTTTGTCTCTTTTTAGTGTCTCTTTTTCATCGAGTTTCAAATCACAGTGGTGCTAAAGAAGTTTTCACTTCAAAAATAAATGCTAATTTCAATATAGTTTCGTTTCATTTTGAAGGCAAAGGAACTTGTAGAGAATTTGAACATCTATTGTGGGTATTTTAGAACAAATACATTGGCAACCCTTGGCAATTTGGCAGGTGGCAGCTGATTTCAGATGAGTGATAAAGTTGTTTTTGACTTTTGTTTTGTTTGAATTAAACTTAGAAGTTATGAGATAAGGCTTTGTGACAGAATATATCTATTTTGACCGCTTATCTTATTTAAATTCTTAAAATATTGTTTTCAATATTTTATTGTCGGTAAAGTTGTAATCGTGGTCGGTTGCAAGCTGTTGTTTTGGTGGCATTTTTTACGGTGAATTTTAAGAAATGTGTATTTTGTTCATACATACCGGCGGACCGTCTGTTGGAGGTTATAGGTTAATATTGGCTACTAATCGAGATGAATATTACGCCAGGCCCGCTACTAAAGCAGCCCCGTGGAATGAGGACCCCTCTGTCATTGGAGGTAAATAAAATTATGCAACTTTTCATTCATTCCGTAAACCGGTTGGCCACGTAAATCAATTGTCTCCAGTGGCAAAAGAGATCTAGAAACTTAATAAGTAGAAATCATAAAAAAAAACTGGAGTTATGCCTTATTTATTTATGTATTTTATTTTAGGGAAATCAACAATTTACAATTCATACATGTAAAATGTACCTATCTGAGAAACTAATAGTCAGTGGCGGATTTGCAGTCTTGGCCGCCCTAGGCCCCAGGCCATGTAGCCGCCCCTTTCTCAGTACCCATCATATTGACCAGGAGTATCCAAACTTTTCAGTAAGTTCCAGTAAGTTCCTAAGGTCAAAACCGTTTTAATTTTCCTGCTATTATCATTCATAGTTGCTGCGTGGCGGGCCGGATCGAGAGAGACTGGGTGAGGGAGGCCTTTTGACCTTTCCAGCCGAACTATTTTGACCCATCACCTTGCACCGCAGTGATGGGTATCTGTCCTGCTTATGAACCGTTCGTTCATAAGCAGGACAGATATTTTGTGAGTAGACGAATTTTCATGGGTCGATACTCGGTAATTGGAATTTTTCCAATCATTAAAACCTTCCTTTCTATCAAACTGACTCTCCCCGCCATTAAAAAGAAGACAAGGTCCACAAAAAACATGTCCAGTACTTCCGGAATATATTAGCCACTTTCGCGGAACTTTTTCGCCATTTAGAAGTTGACGTTCGAATAAATTTTCTGACAACTGTCGCACCTTATCTTTGTAAATTCGCACACTCTTAGAAAAATTATTTTGAATTTTTTGATTAGCTCCGTTCTTACAAATGTAATCACGCGTGAACTCGTCGATTGTCCATTTGGCTGGATCGTCGCTGATTTCGCACAGTTCCTGATCCGGATAAGGCTGCACTCCTGGTACTAGTGGAACATCTTTGGCTTCTTCCTTTAATCCACTTGCCACAACGATAGAAATATCTGCACTTGAAGACACTAAAGAAAAATCAGTTGATATAACACCGCTACCACTTGGAACGTCGCATGTTGGATCAATGACATATGGTTTTCCAAAGAAATCGTCTAATTTCCGCGTTTTTTTAATTACATCCTGTTGTTTATTATCTTTTTCTTTAGCTCGCTTGCGATACTCAGCCCCACTTAACCTTTTCTTTCCATCCATATCTAATTATGCGAAATAACACTTTTAACGTGAGGTATCGTCCACGTCCTGTAAAATATTTCGATTTTTGATAATATTGCAGTACATACATACACGTCGCGTCGCGAATACCTTTACGAAATTAGAAAAACGCTCATCCCCTCGCTGCAATTGCTGTACGCACACTGAACGACTGAACTGACCACTGACCACTGACTGCTGTCGCCTGTCGCGAGCGGGGGCGTATTTCCAATCCCTACCGCCTTTCAGTCGCGATAGGGTTTGTTACACTGGAACGATTTCGATTGAAAAATGGACCACGGACCACTTTTATTTTTCTGCGATTGATTTTGGTCCAAAAATGGACCACATTTCCTACCATTTTTACACGGAGCTATTGCAATGCTTTATCTATTTTGACCATGATGTCACAAATCCGAAATCCGTAGGCTACTTTAGAACAATGTTAAAAATAAATAAAAATCCTTTGCCTCTTAATCCTATTCCTATGTTCCTCCTCCCCCCCCCCCTCCTTTTTCATATATTTTAACTAAAAATATATTTTTTTAAAGAAAATACCTACCCTTTATAATGTCACACTTTATTATTTATCATCAGTGGAAAGTTCATAATTGGCATAAATAACAGCTTATTATTGTATTATTTTGTAATCTCTGATTTATTTATTTATTATTGCTTTTGTAAGGTGATTTATGCATAACAATACCTAACGCGGTTCAGTCACTAGCGGCACTAGCGCGACTGAATCCCGGTAGGGATTGGAAATACGCGAGCGGGCGAGCGACGGCGCATGATAGGTGTGGCGAGGGCAGCTGCGGGGCGGGGGGGGGCGCGCTGTGTGCTGTGTGTGAACACGCTCTTGCATATCGCTAGCCATATATTCCAATTGGGAATATATAGCGAGCGATAGGCCGAAATACGCCATCCCACGCATATTATAGCTGTGTGTGAACACGCTCTTATGAAACTTCCGAGCACGAGCGCGAGACCCTTGCGGCTAGCAATGACGTTCTCGTACGTAGAATATTTAGGTACTTAGAAAGTAATTTCTTGTTATGATCTGTGACTTTTTTGTCGCGATTGGCCGCCCCTAATATCTGGCCGCCCTAGGCCCGGGCCTATTAGGCCTAAGGGGAAATCCGCCACTGCTAATAGTAGATTTCCTCATTATACTATTATTTTATGTATCTCTAAATTAAACAGTAATCTTACAATAACGTACATAATATGTCATTCCATAATATATCATTACATTTATGCAGTGCAGTACTTATTCAATACATTTTTAATAGAGTTTTTATATTTATTTTCGTCACAATTGAAGATATCTATTTTAGAGAGAATGTTACTATATGTTGAACACAGTCTTACAAGGCATTCAAGGCAAGCTTTTGATTTGAATTTGTTTTACAGTTTTTTTCTAAAATACTACACTAATGTGTGTGCCGTGTAGGTACTTTCAAATCAATTCTGTTCAATAATTCGGGACAGTCAGTTATGTTGTTTACGATTTTATATAGCAACATTACGTCTGAGAATTATCTACGCACACTCAATATAGGTGTCAATTTTGAAAAATTTTGTTGCATCTAAGTACTTAATTATTAAATTGATTAATTATTAAATTTTTAACTGGTGGAGCGACTACGGTCAAAATGTGGACCGCTTTCATTTTTCTGCGATTGACAGCGAACCAAAATTGGAAAACATTTTTTTTACCAAAGTTTTTACACCAAAGTTTGCGATTTTATGATATATTTTTTATAAATCCTATGAATATGTGATAATCGACAAAAGATAGGTGAATTCATTGGCCACGTAGAACTATAATCCGTTTGTATGTCTCCATATTAAAATTAAGAGGTATGATTTTTTTTATGTGGGCGGAAAATATTCAAAATGATCTCCAAAAAAACCACGAGTAATCAGAGGAAAAAGTTTTAAATCAGTCTGTCGCTCGAGTGGTGGAAATGTATTTTATGATTTTTTTCTGAATCGATTCAATTATGTTTATATGTAATGCATAAAATAGAGACCACACAGTTACATTGCACAATAATATTACCTTAGGTAGTAAATTTCCCAAGTCCATTTTTTAACAAATTGATATTTGAAATTTGGGTAAAGTTTCCAAATTCCATTACATGCACAACAATGAATGTTCCAGAACATTCCACAACATTCGAGAATGTTCTACAGTTTGACAATTAAGTGTAGAAAATAAATGATGGCGCTGCGATCGATTTCTTGGTTTTAAATGGCAACACCGTGATGGCTCATAAGACAATGAATGTATGTTTTAAAAAACCCTTCAGCCAAAATGCATATTTCATAACGTGTTTGTATTTTCATGAATTTTGCACAAAAACACATAATTTATATGGGCATGTAGAGCGAATGAACGAGGAAAGGAGTGTAAGGAGAATATATGATGCAAATGTGAATGGTAGAAGAAGTCGGGGACGCCCGAGGAAGACATGGCACGACCAAGTGAATCAGATACTTGAGTCGAGCCATGTGAAGAGTCGGAATAATAGAAGAGCATGTATGAGACGATGTATGAATGTGAACGAGGCAAAGAGTGTGTGCCAAGATCGAGTTGTGTGGCGGTCCGTCCTCTCTGCCTACCCCTGCGGGGAAACGGCGTGATGGTTAGTTAGTTAGTTAGTTAGTTAACACATAATTTAATAGAAGTAAAATAAAACAAAACAGGTTTTAAGTGGGCGTTTATTTTGTTATAAAAACGTAGGTACATAGGTATTTAAAAATCTGAGTATATTTATTCAACACCCGACATGTAATAATTATTGTCTTAGTCCTCATATGATTCTTCTTCTTCCATATCTTCATCTTCATCTAAACGTTTTATCAGTTCATCTATATCATCATATAGAGTACTTCCTCGTGCATAATAATCTGCCTCGATTTTCATCACGTTTTTGCAACAATTTTTTTTAATCATCAACACTTATGCTATTTTCCGTTTTCCCGGTGTTTCAAATTTTCCATCTGCCTTTTCCCTTCCTTGACGATTTATCTTACTTTTCAGATTTACCTGTATGTGGAAAACATCATTAAAATAATTATTCTATAGAAGGTAGTTTTAAAAAAGCACACCTGTAAATATTCATTTAGAAAGAAAGAAAGAGAAAATTAAGAACAAGTAACATTTCTATGAGTTTAAAGAAGTTGCATATTATTATTTTTTTTTAAATTGAGTTATTCCATTTTTCTTGTGGCCTAATATTAACTGTCAAATGGAAATGTCAAATTCGGATTTTTAAACATAACCTCAAATCAGATTGTAATGGTTATAATCGCACAAAAATTGGCATAAATCTTGTAATACTAATGAAATTTATTAAAAAAAAACTATACCACGTACCATTCATTTCTGCAGTTCGTTCGTAAACTTCTTTCAAATTGGATAGGAGCTTCTTCGCACGATATTCAGCTAGGCAGCGTTGAAATACGCAGTTTACAACTTCTATTGCACCACTACGTATTGGTTTGTTCATTTTAATTCAATTCAAACAATGCACAGGCAAACTATGAAAAAAAAAACACTAAACGAGTGATTTTCAGTGTGTTCTACATGATTAAAGTTAGTAAAGCCAAGAGCCATACAAAATGTCATTGACAAAACGAGTATTTCGGTGTTACCATAGTTATGAAAAAATTTAGTTCCAAATTAATTAATTTCTACACTTTCTTGCCAAACAATAGAATGTGCCACAATGATTTGGGATGGTCCGGGATGTTCTGGAATATTGTGGAATGCTCTTGAATACTCTCGAATGTTCTGGAATGTTCTAGAAATTTCTAGAGGGCGAAAATTCCTTCCCTTATATCTTCAAAAGCACGCCCTTCAGGTAAAAACGGGAACCTTCTTCATGGATGGGGGATAGAGGGCTACCACAACCATACAACTCCCCTGATCGTACCAGGTTTCGTTTCTTAGTTTTAGCGGGACTCACTCTTTCATACACTTTTTTACAATTTTTTATTATAAATATTCATTTTTGTATATTATAAGAACAATCAATCAAATTTGGTACCTAACATAGGTACCTATTTAGAATATCTACAAAATTACAAAAAAAAAACAACTGCCTGCTAAATTCAATTTCATCAAACACGCGAACTGTCAAGCGTGCAAAGTTAAAATAGTTGTTAAGTTTTCTGAAATTATCAAATTTTCTGCGCAATTTTTTTATTTTTTCATTCCGTAAGAACCTTCTACAAAGTATGAGTAAACTTAAAAAAAAAGATGAATGAAATTGGTAAAGTCGTTCTGAAGTTATGGCGTGACCAAGGAAAAGAGGGATTCACTTTTATGCATATAGATTCTGCATAAGAACTTAACATTTTTTTTCTTTCATTCCAGGTCGTGATATGGAGCCCGGCAGAGAGGGAGGCACGTGGTTAGCCGCGTGTCCAACCCGTCGCCGCGTGGCCGCACTACTCAACCTGCCCGGCGAGGCGTCCCACGCGCGCGGTCAGTCTACTTTCCCTGTGTCCATCAAACAAACAGACAAACTCTACGGGGTAGGGGTCACAAAGGCAAATCATTATCATCTAACTCACACCGCTAGCATCAAATTGCTTTCACACTCTACTGCAAAACTCAGGGGCAAAATTAATTCTGCGCTAAACTTTACCCGGCAAGATGTTTCCGTCTAGATTTACTTATTGTCGGTCAAGATTCTTGTTGCTCGCTCGGTTAACGATATTACGACAATATTGCCGGGCCAAATCTATTTTCTTTTCATTATTGTTACATTTGTGTGTCTCTGTTCACCGCCTTCCCGCTACCAAAACTATCATATTTTCATATTTGACTAATATTAATAAATAACTAGCAGTTAAAAGCGCCCTTGAGGTGATTTTTCACAAAAACGGCGCTATATAAATCGTCCAAATATTATTATTATTAAAAGCCGGTTTTGCAGATTTTTGCTGCTAAGGGGGATACATTGATTATGTGAGCAGTTTTTCTTCCAATCTAGACCCCTCCCCCCCCCCCCCTTGGTGAGATAAATTTGGGCCACTTCGTATATTCTTTTCAGGTAACATGAGATTTTGCTGGACCCCCCCTCCCCTTTAAGCCCTTTAAGCCCCCTAAGCCTTGCGGGCGGCTTTTGGTTCAGCTTGAGAGTTAATGACCATTTTATAAATCTGATAGGAACTGGTTTCAAAAATAGCCGGTTCCTCGGTTCCAGTGACAGCTAGTCACTGGGACAAAGTAATCGTGGCAGGCAATGATTTCAAATATAGTATATAGATGCGTGGTAGAAATCGCAATGTGGTATCATTATTCACAAGTGCCAGTTCGTAATTTTAGTTAAAAAAACGAAAGGTTGGCCATTTTTCAAACTTTTTTATGTTTGCATGCAAAATTGTTATATTTTAAAAATTATATGTTTATTCTAATTATATAATTTAAAATCCTATTTCATCACCTTTCAAAAACAGCTTTTAGTTTTCGGATAAGTTCAGAAATATTCCATTTAAGTATTTCCATTTTATTGAAAAACGGAAATATTGTGACCATCGGAAAAATACGCCATATTTCTGAAGGGTTAAAAAAAAGACAAACATTATATGAATAACCTGATGATATTTGAATTCCTTCTACTACCATCATTATAGCGAGAAAATGTTGCTTGTTCAGTGATGTTGGACTTAGCTAGCAGAGGAATGAACCCATAACCCGATGCATTTGTCTACTCCGCCACTAACCGTATAAACTAACTTACTAACCAACACGGACCACCAAATAACTCGGTCTTGGCACCCACTCCTTGCTTCATTTGCATTCATAAATTGTCTCACACATACCCTTTAATTATTCTGACTCGACTACATATTTGGTTCACTTGATCAAACCGTGTCTTCCTCAAGCGTCCCCGACTTATTCTACCATTCACATTCTCGTTGTATATTCTCCTTCTTTTTTACATTGACTCTACACGGGAAGCCCTGAGGAAAATTATTCCCCTTAGGACCTATGTCATCTTTGATGATGCTGTGTGGAGGGTCTTTTGAGAAAACGAAGGCGATGAAGTTCTAGGATGGAAAAGGTATCTGGGGGTCAGTGTCTCTGGGAGTGACGAACGTATGAATCCATCCCTCCCACTGCGGTGCAAGGCAATGTTGCGAGCGAATCCTGTTGGATAGGTCAAAAAGTCTCCCTCAACCAGTCTCTCCCGATCCGACCTGCCAGATGGGCAGATTCATCCACCACCAAGACCCGGACAAACCTCACCCCATGAATCCGGGCACCCCTGCCAAGTCACCAAACGGAACCACATGGGATGACCTATGGATTGCAGAGGTGTTGATTATCCAATAAATGCATAACCGTCTCTTAAATTGAGAATTCTTATCATCCTTACACTCCATTTATTCGCTCTACATGCCCAATCCACCCAAGGATCCCTTTCTTAATATTACTCATTACGCTTACATTATTAGCCTTGCGTTCTTTGCAAATCTCCAAATTTTAACAATCTAACATCCAACCGGATAATTTTGAGCAGTGTGGTTTCTGCAAAATATAGATAATTTTCATTGCATACATTATATAATTAACATTGTATACAAGCGATTAACCTTTTCAAATTTAACTTACAGATATTACGCAAACACCTGCTAATACGATTGACGCGGGTAACATTAGTAAGTAAAAAGTCAAAGAACTATTGAGTTACGAGTTTTTTTCTTAATAATGAATGAATTAATAACCCCCTGAAGTTTGCAGTACGAGTTTAATAAACAATCAATTATTATAATCATAGCATTTTTAAAATAATAAACAATAATTTTTACTTAGATTAGTGTGTTACAAACTCTGTCTCATTTAATTGGCGATCAAAGCAAATTAGCATCATTTAAAATAATTGACATATGAATGGTCCCTGTTAAACGCATAACTCTCGGCCCATTTCAGCTTCTAATCAAATGTGATCAGCTGTTAAGCATAGCGGTCATTCTATTACGCACGGAAACTGATAACAATTAAATTTATCAATGAAGAAGATAATAATAATAAATCAAAATGAAAATATGAAAAAGAACAAGACACATAAAAATAAGACACAAAAAGGTCACAACTGGGACTCGAACCCGAACGCCTTAATCAACTAAACCATTGGAACCTCTTAATTTTTGAGTCATTTTTATCATTATTTATGTTTTGGGGTGTTTTGCTGTGTTACGCTACCTCCTTTAGCTGACGTTTTGGACAGATTTACAGTGTCCATCATCAGGGCAGATGTGTGGCAGGGCAGAATATTATCGTTGGGTTCGATTCTCAGTTGGACCGTTACGTTTGTTTTGATTTATTAGTATAATCTCATTATTCAATGATATATTACATTGATGGGTGTAACCTTCAAAAAGTTATTATAACGAGAGTTACTCCAATAAAAAAAATCAGAGTGTGCAATTCACACGCGGTAGAAGTAAAACCTTCAGAAAACTAAAGTAGACAAGAGTGGGGAGGCTACGAAGCACCGCACAAAGAGGAGACCGATTATACTAACTCATTCTTTCGCAGGCTAAATCCTATAGATGTATGTGTTTGTCTCTTTTTATGTCGCTATTTTTTGTTTCATCGAGTTTCAAATTACAACAGTGCTAAACAAGTGTTCACTTAAAAAATTGACATTGAACCACTCCGATAGGTAAGCGGATATACACGATAATATAACAATAGCAGTCAAGTACAATAAGCGTGTTTTCACGTCAACGCGTGTGTTTCCACAGAAATCGTTATAACTCCGTTATTGTTCTAGTGACATCCCTAAAATAAAAAGTAGAAGCTCCATAATAAATCTAGCTGCACATCTTTATTCAAGTTGTAATACATAAAAAGACCTATTCTGTCAGATACATGGTAGACTGCCAAATCGCCTACCCGCCGTTAGGCATTGTTATTTTTTTTATTAAATTTTCTTGTATAAAATGTTAAAAAAGTTATACGATAGAATAAGTATTGTTTTTTACATA
Source organism: Limnephilus lunatus (assembly GCA_917563855.2). NCBI lineage: Eukaryota > Metazoa > Arthropoda > Insecta > Trichoptera > Limnephilidae > Limnephilus > Limnephilus lunatus. The sequence continues at coordinate 27,718,729 of OU830600.1, read as the reverse complement.
ATCCGTGATTTTAGTACCGTTTTCACATAAAAACATCATGTGGGTCATTTTTAAATTTTTTTTTTTGTTTGCATTCTAATTTTCAATATTTACAAATCTTAATATTTATTTGTAATATAACAATTTAAAAGCTTATTTCGTAACCTTTCAAAAACAGTTTTTAGTATTCGGCTACGTTCAGAAATGTTTCATTTATAGAGCTTTAATTGTGAAGCGGAAATAACACAAAATGTAAATCTGACAATTCGTAAGTCGAAAAATGTGCAAATTCGCGATAGATCGGAGCGGTTAAATTTGATTAAAAGCAAAAACGGGCAAAGTGTTAGCGTTTTACGTAAACTTGTAACATGAAAATAGGGCACAAATCGTTAATCAAATAATGTGACAGTGTTTGTAACATTTCATCTTTTATTATTAACTTAACATTTTACGACCCATAAATTACAAATGTGTACCTACAATAATACGAATAAAATAATTTTAATATATATATAATTACATTATTTATGGCTTGTAGATAATATTGTGATTTTATTTGTAAATAAATAGCTTCACAATGTATTGAAGTGGTGATTACAAAACCACAGTTGTTATTTTTTTAATAACATTTTACTACAAAATTTCATTGTAATTATCTTTTTTATGATAATAATCAATTGTAAAATATGTAACAATTAACATCAAGATGACCTCTGTGGCCGAGGAGTAAGGCTATCAAGTAGTGAATCGAAAGTCACGGGTTCAAATCCCGGTATGGCCAAGTAAATTTTATTTGATTAATTTGTGTTATTTCACAATTTAATTGTTTAAAAGTAATATAAGATATATTGGCGGCACCTTCCAGAATGAAAGATACTCTCAGTTTTGCCCTGGCGTAAGACCACCATTCACAATTGAAAAGTTGCTATAAATGGCTTTAGCCATGTTTGGTGACTAAATCTGAATAGCTAGGTACTTCCCCACCTTCCTCTTCCCACTACCTTCAGCCAGACAACATACCCCAATTGGGGATACCATAGTCTCACTGACTCCAGGAAGTTAGAAGCAGATGAGACTCTTATGCAGTATTCACAAACTCCATTTACTCCTTTCTGAAATTCATTTGTCTATGACACAGTAAAAATTTTATCTATTTTTGTCTCTGGCCAAGTTTGGTAATTGATTTTTCTGATAAATGGGCAACTGGTTCTGGTAAATGAGCAACTTTTTACAGCAATTTTTTGCTATCTTCTTTTACCGGTGGAAGAAGTAGATGGCAATACATTGTCGGCAAGAAATTGCCGTAAAAAGTTACTTGTTTAAAAAAATGTTGATTTATACGTTTTTGCATAAGTTTTTCTGTACATCTTTAAAAGATTATGTTTTTAGGTAGAGGTTCTATAGTGTCAAACTTTGTCCTGGGAAATGATTCAACAGAGAAATATCTAGAAGAATTCCATAAAAATGGACACGAATACACTTCGTTCAATGTTATAACAATTGAGATAAAGTAAGTTCTCTTTTAAAATATGATTAGTTTATATTTATATGATTCCCATGAAACTTTTATAAAAGACTTATGTGTGTCATTGTTTTTTTTTTTTTTTTTAAATGTATAAAAACATATTTTCATAGCATCTCTTAGCTAAAAACTTTAATGACTAATTTGTTTCCCATATTTTGGCAGCTACGTTTTTAAATGTTAACAAATGTTCTAAGAACTGGTGTGTAACCTAGATAGTGTATCAGATAAACATATCTGATATGGGGCACCTATTGACCTTTTTCTAAAAGCCTAAATGAATATTCAATTTATTTTATTTATTAGAATTACTCTCTTCGTGTATAGAGAGTTAATAATAAATATAAGGTTTCACAACAATACTTGCAACCCTGTTTTGTGTTCTAACTGTGTAGAAATGAATTCGGGGAACACAGTTAAATACCTAGGAATTATTATAGACAGCCAACTAAAATGGACAAATCACGTAGAAAAGCTTGTAAATAAACTTAGGTATTTGACTTACATTTTTAAACAATTAAATAACATAGTTGATATTAAAATAATGAAACTGGTATATCATGCATTGGTGCAATCATCAATATCTTATGGAATAATTGGATGGGTGGGGGGGGTTTTTATGATACCCACATTAAGCCACTAGAAATTACTCAAAAATTAATAATAAAAATAATGTTGCATAAAGATGTTACCTACCCCTCCTTAAAATTATTCCAAGAAGCTGAACTCTTAGATATAAGAAAAATTTACTGTATGCAATGTCTGAAATATATATTTTCACAAAATGTATATTTTGCAAAAAAAGAAAATCGCTCCAGCAGTAGATTAAATAATGCATTTGAGGTTCCCCTACGCCAGTGGTGGGCAAACTTTCTTCATGGGGGGCCAGATAGTTTTTAGAAATTTCAGAGGAGGGCCAGGAGTATAGCCAAAATGCATTTTGTTTAAAAATCTAAATTTTAATTATAAAACTTTACACACAAACGCTAATATGAGTTACAGATTACAATTATTTAACTTTTATTCAAAGGCCCTGCTATGGTAGGCGTGTGAGACATATGAAATTGTTTTCGATTGGCCACAATGTCTTCAAATGCAGGTTTGAGCTGCGATGAAGTAACCTTTAGCAGCGAGAAAAGGTGCTCATCAGTTAATCGATTTCTGAATGAGTTTTTCCGCAATTTCATGGTTGAAAAAGTCTGTTCGCAGACATACGACAACCCAAACATCGCTATTATTTTCTGGGCGTGATCAATTATCTTTGGATATTCAGTTTTCGGCAGTGTTCTATAAAAATCTAATTTTTCGGAATTAAAGAACAATTGTTTTAAATGGGGGTTACACTGCATTTCTACAATTTCAAACTGCAATTCTGCAGGGACATTCTCCGGGTCCCCATTAAACGGCATTGAAAAAACTTCAACAAAAAAAACTTCTCTTTTTCAAATTCTAATAATTTACTTTATACAGCTGGCTATAATAGCCCGCGATAATTATATTTTGGCGCCGACGGTCCTTCGAAATTAATAGTATATAATAGGTATACATACTTATAATTTCGAAAGATCGTTGGCGGGCCGGATGAAATACTTTTGCGGGCCGGAGCTGGCCCGCGGGCCGTACTTTGCCCATCACTGCCCTATGCAAAACTAGGTTTGCGCAGAGACATACTTTTTTCATTGCACCAAAAATTTATAATGCCCTCTATCAGACTATAGAAATTAAATCTAAAAACATATCCTCTTATAGCATATGCAAAAAATTAATAAAGACTTGGATAACTACAAATGACACAAATACATACCTGCTATAACATCCTACCTGTTGTAACTTTACAAATCCCTAATTTTTATTTAACCTTTTTTTGTTTTTTATATATATTTTTCTTTTCTTAATTTTAGTTTTGTAAATACGGAATTTATTTGTTCTATAAATATTTTAAAACATAATTATGTAATTTACTTATAATCTTAACTTCCAAAAAAAAAAAATAAGTATCCCCACGAACTGGCGATGCCTATGTGGGATTTTTTTTGATACCATATATATATGCACAATATTGTAATATCTTTATCGTTTAATTGTATTATTGTTTAGAAATGTTTTTTGTAATATTTGTATTATTTTTATGTATGTAACAAAAAAATTTATTAATAAAATATATTTATGTATATATAATACTCTCTTCTTATACAGATAGTATTATGTGGGGTTCGGAATCTGTTTCCCTGGTACTAAATGTTAGGGTTTTCTTAATTGTTTTATGATGACATTACTGATATAATGGGAATAACCTAAAAGAGACTTATTCTAATAAAAATATATTGGTTGAAACTGTTCCAGGGAGACATCGAGTACAGTTTACCAATACTCCAATTTTGACGATCGAACTAGAAGCTATGAGAATTCTGGAGTTCTGGGATTTGGTAATAGCTCTCCAGAAGTCCCACTGCAGAAAGTGGTGGCGGGGAAACTGAAGTTTGAAGAGATTGTCAATCGCTGCACCTCCAAGGATGGCTCCAAAGAAATGCTGGTCAATGAATTAAAAACTCTGCTACAGTGTAAAGATCGGTAAGTACACATTAAACGAATATTGTCCAACTAACTATTACGCCGTTTCTCAGCAGGGGTGAGCAGAGAGGATAGACTGCTACGCAACTCAGTCTCGGCACATATTCCTCACATTCATACATTTCCTTCCATGGTTCTAAAGCTATTTTCGAGCTGTTGGATAGGCAGCAATCAAGAACAGAATGTCTCCTCTTTTTCGTTCGACACCAGCTGTCGGTAAACTAAATGATGAGAAAACCCATGATCGCTATTAGCATGCGAGGAGCCAATAGGAATGAATTTGCGAGTCGAAATTACTGCGTTGTTTGCCACCACACTATAAAATCTACACCAATTAGTAACAACCACATTAAACAAGAGAAAATAAAATTAATATTGTTGCCATATTCAATGTGGACACAACTGCATGTAGTTAGTTGATTGCTATGTGGTTTTCATTTAACTTTATATTTACTTAAACACAAGATATATTATGATTGTTTGTTCATCAGTAAATATTATTTTATTGTTCTGTCCATTTCATTGTTATCTTATTTGTGTATTTAACTAATTATGGTAAACCACCAAGCGATTGCTTTTCACAAAAACATTTGTTTATTGTTCGACCTTAACCCCTCAGGTCTTAATCGTATTGTCAGAGGGTCAAAATATTTCCATTTTACAATAAAATCCAAATAAAAGGAATATTTCTGAAAATATCCGGGTTTAGGTTTGTTCTTCTTTTTAACCTACTTAAAGTTGTCTCCACCAGAGATTGAATAACCAATATTATTATTTTATAATTACTTTAAAATCTACTATACTAAAGACTTAACGACTGTGTGCGTTAGAAAAAAATATGTGTTTATATTTTTGTAGTAAAAATTATGTGACAGAGTTGTAACTCCTTGTGATAGAAGTGTATTTCTTACAAATCACAGTTGTCTCTTGCCACCTTGACTTGCGTATATTCTATAATGTTACAAAAAAATTATATGGCGACATAAAATATAAAACTATTTTTAAACTCCAAAAGGTATAACCTATCAAGTAACAGCGATTATGATTTTATATGATGTTTAATAAAATATTTATAAAAATCTCAAAAACTTGTCTCCTACAACTTTTATGTTGTACGTCAACTCTGTCACGTGGGTTGTCATTCGAAATAGGTATACACGCAGCTCGTGTTTGTCACCCCCGATAGGCATTATAGGCCTCCTTCACCCCTTGCTACAATTTCCCCTCTGAGATCCAGAGAGAATTCATTTATAGTAAAAACAAATGTGACGGAGGGGTGGAAATGTGACAGAGTGGTAAAATTTACATAGGTTAAAAAGAAGAACAACCCATCCAAAAACTAAAAACTATTTTTGTAAGCTGATAGAATACGCTTTCATATTTTATAAATTGAAGTAAACTTATCATTTTTGAAATGTAAAAATTTTGAATGCAAACATTTAAAAAGTTTTAAAAATGACTCACCTTACATTTTTTTCTAACTAAAATCACTGTAACAGACGTGTGCTACAAGACTGTAGAAAAGGGCACCGGTGGCTGTGCACGTGGATGTCGACTATTGTAATATTGTTTGAAATGCAGTACTGGCTGGCCTTCCTTGAAGGTGACAGCCCTGTGTACTGGAGGGTGGTAACCCTGGATCTGCCTCCCTGCACCCAGAGCTGGTGAATGGTAGCCCTGGATGTCCTTGTTCTCTGCCTGAGCCTGGCGCCTTGCGGTGTCCAGTAGTTGGGCCGGCTAGTCTTGAGGAGGTAGGCACCAGACTTGTTTTTCAGGCAGAGCTTCAGCAGGAGGCAGGTCGGAGAGAGATTTCTTCCAGAGGAAGGAGTAAAACACGAAGATTTAAAGAAAACGTTGAACTGATTTATTATCGAAAAATTTGTCGTATTTATACCAATCGGTAGGTGGCTCACGGAAAGTGGAGGGGGAAACGGAACCCAGGCACTTTTCCTTTATAAAGGGCAAGAAACTGCTTAGTATCTATTTTGCCGGCTTAATCCGTAAAAGTGCTCGCTTAAATTTGGCAACTTTTACGGATTTTGTAGCCTTTATTAACAATCAAAATACATATTAAATAGAAAAAACATATAAATAAAGCCAAGATTTATAACAAGAATTTTAGTTTGGCGAATTTACCGTGATTTTAAGAATTTTTGATTTTTTAAGGAAATGTTTTATGATTTATCAAGTTATAATTATTTTTCCTAGGTTCCCTGTGAGATAAGTTAACGAAATCTGTTTATTTTACCATCTCACAGGGACCCTAGAATTTTGTACAGGTAAAAATGTAAAAATGTCATGACCGAATTTTTCTAAGTCTTTTTGACATGGCAAATTGAGCTCTAATTTTGGCTCTAAGTATTTTGAGAGCAAAGTCTCAGTTTGACTGGAGGCCTTGTAGGATCAAGAATGAAAACTGATTATTTCATTGTCCTACAAGGCCCGCAGGTTTTTTTATTTGGAAAAACATAAAATTTACACCTTCGAAATTTTCTAAGTGTTTTTTGGTAGGCAAAAATGACTTTATCTTTGCTTCCCAATTTGTTATGAGATAAATCTTGGCTTTACTCGAGACCTTGTAGGATTTCAAATGAAAACTGATTATTTCATTTGTCCTACAAGGCCCGTGTGCATAATAATTAATACATAAACATTTAAAAATAAGTACAAGAATCAAACATATTTAAAACGAGTTTACAATCTCCCCAGTAGCGATTTCTCAAAGTATTATTTATTGATCGCACCGGGGAGATGTACATGAAAATTAAAGAACTTAAATATTTTAAAACCAATAAGAAAATAATAAGTAATTCATAAAAATGACATTTTCTAACTAGAACAAATATTTTCCATCAAAGCGTCGCCGGCGGCACGGTACTCCAGCATTGTGAGGGCAGGCCATTTTTTCCTGATTCCCAAAAATGATCACAAAACTGTAGAGGACCGAGCCAAGCGATGAGCTTTGATGAAAAATATTTCGAGGGTGTGAACACGTCGGCTACAATCACTGATAATAAAAAATAATAAAAACACACATATTACGTTAGGCAAATGTATTATAAATGTTATAGTCTACTGACTTTTTTGTCGTATTCATAAAAGTGCACATTTGAATTATTTTGTGAAAAACTTTTAGATTTACATATATATAGCTTGGTACTTTCTCTTTCCAACATCGTTTAGATCATATTTCTAATCATTATAGTAAGGGAGACACAATGATTTCTATGAGACTTATATGAGTTGTTTCGAAAACCCAAGAAATTAGCCTCAGGGGTTAATTAGTTTAATTTGTACTAATACAGTTTGTATTAATAGTCATTGTTGTTAATCAGTTTAATTTGTACTAATACAGGTTGTATTACTAGTCATTGTTGTTAATCAGTTTAATTTGTACTAATGCAGGTTGTATTACTAGTCATTGTTGTTAATTTGTTGCAGACATCTCCCTGATGCAGAATTGGCAAGGCGAATCCATGATGCTCCGGAAGCTCTAGCCTCCATCTTTGTCCATGTTCCTCAGAAATCTTATGGAACAAGGTATTTAACCAACAGATCAAAATTTTACGTGAGAATGGGTCGTTTCTTCGACTCGTTTCTTTATAAGTCGGCTTGTATGATTCCTTAGTGGTCGAATGATAAGGTTCTCGACTAGCAATCCGAATCCCGGTGCAAAAAAAAATGATTTGATAAAATGTGTTATTTCACAATTAATCAATTTTAAAATGATATATACATAGTATATTCGCAGCACGTTCCAGAGTGGAAGATACTCTCATTGCACCCTGGTGTAAGACCACCATTCAGAATTGAAACGTTGCTTGAATTGGTTTTATTTTGACCAGATTTGAATAGGGTAATTCTCCACCTTCCTCTTTCACATCTCCTTCTCCCCACTACCTTTCGCTTCACAACATACCCCAATTGGAGATTCTATAGTCTTATTGGCTCCAGGCGGGAGCAGTTGTGACTTGCGCAGTATTCACATTAAAAAATGTGGAACGAGCTACCGACATCTGTTTTTCCTTCTTCATATAATCCTGGCCCTGTTCAAGACCTGCCTTAATAAATCCCTCCTATAGCCCCTACCTTAACCTGCCCGACCGGGTGGCGATATAATTCTCTGTCTGTACACTGCACTCCGTTTGATAGATTCTCCTATCTTAACAAACAGATTGCATTCTTTAAAGCACAGGCATCAGGTGGGAATGCTATCCTTGTTCTAACGGTATTACAATGGAAGATGCTCCGAGGAACTCGCCCCCAACATTTGTACACAGTTGACATTTGTCACATGAGAATGGGTGGTTTCTACGACTCGTTCTTGAGTTCAACGGCTGGGCTGTGGAACGATTTGCCGACCTCTGTGTTTCCTCCCTTCTACAATGTCTCTTAAAGACCCAGGTTTACTCCTTCCTTTCCACAAAAAGACCCTCCACACAGCATCCCCAAAGAAGACACAGGCCCTGAGGAAAGTTATTTTCCTCAGGGCCTCCTGTGTGGAATTAATGTTAAAAAAAAAACTAAAGACAGGGGTGCACTTGTGAAGTGTAAAATAAAATTTATTTAAAAAAAAGATAGATAATTGAATGATACAGATTCTAATTGAGAGGTTTATTTATTTGTTTCAGAACTCATACCGTCATCTTAGTAGATGTCGAAGGTAACTTTGACTTCTACGAATGGACAATGGTGCTGGGAGAAGAGAATTGGGCAGAAACCCACATTCACAGAACTTTATAAGAATCAGTATTTCAATCAGAATTTGAAACGGGTCTAGAGTTTTATAAATTAACATACAATTAATAATAATAATTGACTTCTTAAATATAATAATTTGTTATCCCCAGGTTTTTTCTGGGAAAATTAACTGGAAGCCTTTGCTATATTCTACTTTATAGTAGATTTGTTTTGTTTTTACTGTTGTGTTCATCTTACTAGGTGAGTAGAGTAAATTCAATTTTTTTAAAGAAAACAAAATTTCTCTACAATGAAACTGGTAACAACACTAAGGACGGGTTGTTTCAAAAAATTTTAACGATTCATCAAATATATGAAAATAATTTTCACGTTCTTTGTAAGTTCTGTTGCTTCATAAAACTTAAATAATCACAGAATGTGAAAATTAATTTAAAATATTTGATGAATAACTGTTAAAAAATTTTTAAACAACCCATCCTAAGACTGAATCATTATTGAAGAAATATCCAGTCTAGTCCAATATTTGAAATTACCTAATATACCTACATACTAGCAAAACTCATCAATATTATTATAACTAAATGTATGGATCTCTAAAACGTAGTTAGATTCTAAATCAGGCTGTTCTTTAAAATTAAAAATTAAAACAGTCAAACATACCTATGTACCTACGCTATTTAAAAAAAAAACCATTGTTGCATGTGTAAAAAACAAAACATAAATTGATTAACGCTTAACAAACAAATGTTTTGACCAATCACTACTCCTTTTATACAGAGTTTTGTAACAAAATAATTAATACTTTTCAATGATTAGCAATAAATGTTCATACAAAAGTTTATTTAGTAATAAGAATAAAATTAAATAATTTTGTAATGCTCTTATAATTATTTTTGTTTTATTATTTGAAAAAAGTTGAATAAAATATTACATATTTCTCGCATTAGAACAACGCATTTCTATCATTTCTATGTTACACCGCGAATGTCACTTTAATCTTATCTAATCATATGTTTTTTAATGAAAAAAAAAATTACTTCTCCAAATAACTGATCCCTAAATATTAGTTAACCCTTTTTTTTCAAAGATGTGCTATTTTTATTTAATAAACTAAAAGGTTTTTGGTTCCTCCTTAAAATCTGTGTAAAATGAGATATGCGGCGTTATAATGTAAGCGGCGTTATATAATTTCCAGTCAATTACCCCTTTTTTTTGTGTATGGCAATTCACCCTAATGAGAGTGCTATGTGCAATTACCCCTTGATATATGAACAGAAAAAACTATGACAGTTATAAATAAATTAAAATTTTGTAATACACCATATCATTTTTACTTTTTCTTCGATATATTATGTTGGCTTATCATTTCTAATGTATTATGCACATCTTAAGTACATTGTTTAATAATTTTATGTATTATCGTATAAAATTATCCTATTACTTCTTACATATATATTATCTTCTTTATTGCAATCTACAATGGTTAAAAAATGATATTAATGAAGTTGTCTAATTAATTTTAAATTAGTAATTCACATTGGAAATTTATTATTATTATTTCTCCTCTCCTAGGCACAAGCATCTGCTTTATGGAGATTATCTTATTTTATCCAAATTATTTCATTATTGGCCAATTCTTTCACAAAACTGAAATAATAACAGAACTTGAATAAAACTTTAACAGAACCTAAAAATGTGAAACAACTGGCCCTAAGTGTTTGAAAACTTTCAATGTTAACTTTGTATTGCAGATTCTAAATCACTGATCCAAATTCTAATATTGTGCAAACAATATATAAATGAATGGTTTGATCACTTGTTATGAAGAATCCTAGATGTTTGTAGGTCCTAAATAAGTGAGAAAAATAAGATATTCTTATTGCAAACAAATAAATTCAAATACACACTGTAAACATTTTTAAATACATATCTAAGAATTGTGAATGGAATAAACTATTATTATTATTATTTACTAAACCTTTCTGTGTCCGGTATACTTTTATAAAAAAATCGTAATAAATAAAATATATGAAGACTGTTACTGAAAAACTGTTTTCTTGCCAATTTTTTTTTTTTAATTGTTTGTGACCGAGTGGTTCAAAATATATTTTTTTACATTAGCTCCACACAGGAGACCCTGAGGAAGAAAAATCTCTATGCTATCTTTGGGGATGCTATGTGGAAAGTCTTTTTAGGGAAAGGAATTTTTGGGAAGGAAGAAGGTATGAGGGGTGAGTAGGAATCAATAAATCCAGGAGTGACGGACAAATGAATACATCCCTCTCACTGCAGTGCGAGGCAACGGGTCGAGAGTCCAGCTGGAGAGGTTTAGGCTAGGTCTCCCTCAAAAACGCATTCACCACCAAGATCTAGACAAACCTCACCCCTATGGACCTGAGAACCAGTGCTAGGTCACCAAACGTAGAACCACTTGGGGTGGCCTATGGCGGGGGCGTTGGTTATCCAATAAAGGTTCCCGGAGAGGCGGTACACATACCCACCTCCCAAATTGTTTGCACCCAAGCATTGTGAATTCAATCCTCTAAAAGACAAGTCCTCCATCACATAGCACAAACTGTAACTGTATCCATAACACTCGAAAATTCGCAGTGAACCGACAGCCGTAGTAGTTACGGCCCTAGCACACACTAGAACCCGGTTTCTGTACATGCAGCGGTAATGTTTGTAGCTCACAGATGAACTTAGAGACACATACGGGTTAAAAATGGCAGTGGATCTAAATATCGACATGTTTTTCATGTCCTATAACGCATTTACAGGGTTTTTGATATTGCAAATACATTTTTTAAACAGTACAATTATATGTATAATGACCCAATCTGAAATGTTTTTAAAAAAATGGAACGAATTAAATAAAAGAGTAGACTTAATGAAAACATTGTTTTGTGTACCAATTTAATAAATACAGAGAAGAATAATTACAGCTCACAATATGTTTTAAATGCATAAATAAATTACATTTTTAACTATTTTAAATTACACAACAATGCGTAAATAATAAACTCTTTTTTATTCTTGGTCTCAAAGAGTTTGCTTCATGACTGGTGGAATTTGAAACGGCTCTTCTGGATTCTGTTCCAAGACACAACCGAGAAATTTGGGAATGCTGAGAACAGTTCCGGATATTATTTTAGGGAACTTCTTGACTTTGTTCTCCTTGTAGTTGAAATGGAGACGCTTACTAATATAGTCATCACTGACGCTGATGTTCCCTACTTCTATATAAGTATTTAGCGGTGGAGAAAACATCCGGAAACTAACATGCAGGCTTTCCCAGGATTTAAGTAGTGCCGCAGGGAGGTAACATACTTTGAAATGAAACCCAATATTCTTGTAAATGTCTGTTATCAAAGTTACGGCTTTGTCGAGTTCTGTGTCCATATCTTCTGCAGAGTCTTTGACGGCTATAAAGAGTTGTACGACAGAGGATTGACTCACTTGGAATAGTCCAAGTTTTGATGTTTCGGGGACAGGGACATACTGACGCCCGAGAGAAAAATATTTCAAGGGAAGAGCTGTAGGGAAAATAACGTGCTTTGCATGATACGCTGCGAATGCTAACAAAGATCCGCCCCCGGTCAGATGAAGACGATTATCTTCGCTTAATTTTGTCGTCTCATTATGATGGAGGATAAACACTTTATCAGAATCCGTGTGGTCTAATCCGCAACCCTCGACGATTGCGCTTTTCGTAAAGTCGGGATTAGAAAACTGCGTAAACCCGGTGGCACGCAGATTCTCACTGAAGTAAAATTTACCACACAGCTCAAAGACCGCCGCATCTTTTTTTAGATAGTAACTTTGAGGACTTGTGAATTTTAAAAGATCGGCTTTTGTTGCAATTTCCACATGGCTTTCTACTTTTAAAGGACACGGTTTGTCTTGGAAAGAAGATAATTCGGTGGGTTCGAATAGCGGCGTTCTTGAATGGAGGGTATTTGGAAATGCGAGCGCATGTACCATTGCCTTTTCTTCAACAGACCACAACCCTGTTTTTAAATTCTTCATGTCTAGAGATATGACTTTTAAATGCATTTTTAACTTTTCTATAGTCTTTTTAGAAGCTTCGTCATCTAAAGAATTCAATTGTCGTACCTCATCAGATATCCTTTGGCGTTGCTCGTCAAGATCACCATAGTTCTGTCTCAGTGTTGAAAGAAAATCCCACACATCTTTGATTTGGTCTACGTCCACGTCAATACTCCGTCTTTTAACATTGTCTTTTAGAGATTCAATATCAGCGAGTTTTTCTTCAAAATCAATGAAAGGCGAGACCGGGGGACAAACTTCGATACCTTTATCCCCTGTTACAAAAAGAGCGGACCCATAATTGAATCTCGATTGGAATAAGTTTTTGATATGAACAAGATTTCTTATACGATTTAACAGAAGAGCCATTTTAAATACAACAGAACACTTTTAAGTCTAAAAAAATATATGGAAATTGATATTTCACTTATTCTGAACCTTTCTTTTTCTTGCTGTCACTCATCTTCACATCACCATCTTCGTCTTCATCTTCTTTCTTATCAGCACTAGATTTGAGAGCTTGAGTTTCTATTTTCCTTTTGAGGGGGGCCACGAAACTGCCTCGTCCTGCCGCGCGATCTGCCTCTTCAACGGTGTAAGGTTCTAGTTCCAAAGCTTTCAAACGCCTCTTGTGTACTTTGGTTCTGAAATGTTCCGTCAATGCCTGGTTGTTGATGAAATAGCGGGCGCAGTGGAGACAGTAGAATTGGGCGGATCCGGCTTTGTCTAAGTCAACGTCCTGGTTTAGTAGTACATCAGCATTTTCTAAATAAAATTCAAGACAGAAAATTCAAAATTATGGTCATACATAATAATAAAAACGGGTTCATACAAGTAACCAAAATATAACGACAATGTGTATCTTAACGTCATTCACATGAAAGCATTACAAAAGCAAATTGAAAACAAATTATTAGACTGGAAGATCGCAAGAGGATCGCGATTGTCATGCTGGAGAAATAGAGAGAACATTATTTATATTATTAACACCTTCGTACTGAAAGCGGTCGAGAGACAACATTGAAAAATTATATAATATTATTATCACGACAGTACCTCCAAAAGAATAGCAGCAATGTTGTCACAGAGGGTACAAACTTTAAGGTTATGTTCAAGCATGCTTTCAAAATAATGCTAACCCATGTTGTCAGTGAGTAAAAGACAGATTGTTTACCTGGTTTTATGTCCTTATCAATCTCGTCTAAATCTTTTCTTCTATTGCTTAACCTCCATCGTTTCTTTAAATGGGTGTCACCGCAGTGGTATTTCTTCCTTTTATATGTCATTTCACTTTATTTTTTATTTTTCTATGAACTGTTTTCGAAATTCAAAGACGCACGGAACATGAAATCTGTCATCTGTCATAGACAAATAGAGTTTTCTCGAGGTTGCAAATCTTGTTAATTATCTAGCCAGTAGAAATCGTTAAAAATTGAGTACTTACCAGCCTTGCATTATTTTAACGAAATCGGGATTTTTATCACAAATAAAAAATTATGTATGGCGAGCGATATGGCGAAATAGGACAAACCCACATATAATGAGGGTATAGCGCTCGTGTTATGCCCTCATGCCTGCTAGCTTCGATTATATCCACAACCTTTTTTTGAAAAAGAGACTAATATTAATCCTTTCCTTTTACAAACTTGTTCTATTTTGACAAATTTTTACCCTTCTCCAAATTGTTCGCAGGTCTCAGAGGGTAGGATGAACTTGGTTCATGCAAATCAATTTAAAGCGTTGTCTTGCTTGTGTAGTGGTGTACTGGGTGGAAAAAATATTATCACACAGCATCTTTGGGAATTTGTTACGCGGTCATACATGATTTGAACATGCCTCAGGGATCTCTCCACTACGGCATTCAACATACTTTCATCTTTTCTCTGCCAGATCCATGCGACACTGCCATCCATCAGGGTTGGTATCAGCACTCCATTGTGAACTGCTAGCCTCACTTGAATACAAGTGACCATCACATTATTTACTGCAGCGGTAGGACAGAGGATGGTACAATGTCATATGCAAGTATTTTATGCTTCATTCGCAATCAACTCCATTCTATTGCAAATTATTTCAAATAGGTATGAAATCAAATGGTTTGAAATCAAAAAATGTATTTATTGCTTATTGTGAAAAACAATTATCCAGTTACATTTCACAATTTACAGATAAGTAATAACATGCTTGCATCTAATTACATAGGTACATCCATCAAATCAGTTGGGATGCAGCCTTAGTTAAAAAATATTTATTGCTATCTTAAAGTCACTGTGCTAATAAGAAATGTATATCCCAGAAGAAATATGGTTTATTAGTGTAGTCATTCTCTCCAAAAGCATTATCATTGGTGGGTTGGTCCTGCCTCTTGGAAAAATAAAAGCCTGTGCTTTCTAGTTCTGGTGAAGTTATCGGGGACATAAAGCGAAATCTATTCCAGAACATCAGGATTGCCAATGAGCCCATTTAGCGTTGACCGGACAGCTCAGAATGAAACCAACTCAGAAGCACCTCAGAAAGGTCATTGAGTGATGATAAAAAATATTTAAAAAATTGGTTAAGTAGGTTAAGTTAGGTTAGGGTTACCGGCTATTTTAAAATTATTTTTTCATAGCTTTTAATGGCCTTTCTAAGGTGTTTCTGAGTTGGTTTCATTCTGAGTTGGCATGGAATTCCATTTAGCACCTTATGTGCTACTGTAATTTTTCTCCATCATTTGAGTACAGGGCATCCTTGGGTCTCCTTATCACACAGATCAACTCTCAATATGATGTCCTCCGTGGTAATTGATTGTAGTCTTGGCTAGCAATCCGAAGGTCGCGTATTCAAATTCTGGCGTGCGCATATAAATTTTATTGATGTCATTTCACAATACATTCATATAAAATAATATATAGTATATTTTTGGCATATTCTAGTGTGGAAGATATTCTCAGTATCACTCTAGTCTTACCACCATTCAGAATTGAAATATTGCTTGAAATGGCTTTAGCCATAATTGGTGGCCAGATCGAATAGCCAGGTACTTCCCCACCATTCCTGATCCCCATCTCCTCCCCCTTCCCACTACCTTTGGCCTCACAATACATCCCAATTGGGGATACCATAGTCTCACTGGCTCTAGACATGAGCAGTTGGGACCCTTGTGTGTTATTCACATAAATATTCTCGAAATTGCTGAGAACCGGAGTGCAGTATTCGGAAAACATGCCAAACATTTGTACACGATTGACATTAGTCACATGAGAACGGGTCATTTCTACGACTCGTTCTTGAGTTCAACAGCTGGGCTGTAAAACGATTTGCCGGCCTCTGTGTTTCCTCCCTCTTACAACATGGGTCTTTTCAAGACCCATGTTCACTCCTTCATTTGCTCAAAAAGACCCTCCACACAGCATCTTCAAAGATGACATAGGCCCTACGGGAAGAAATTGTTTTCCTCCTGTGTGGAGTTAATGTAAAAAAAGTGTATGTGCGGTACGTTCCAGAGTGAAAGATACTCTCAATATTGCACTGGAATAAGATCACCATTCCAGTAAATAAAGCATATTTCTAGTATGTTTTTGCCAATTTTTCATCAACCCATTTCCACATTTTCAATAATATATATTGATATTTTATGAAGCACCGTTTTTGTCGAAAATCACTTCAAGAGTGCTTTACAAATTAATAGTCTGACGACTGGGAAACTTAAGACAAAAATCATTTTCAAATGTAATCTATCTTACATCTTATTACCTGTAACTAGGGGCTTTCACCCGATGACCCACTCACGTAATTTAACTACTAACCTTATTTCTTGCAAACATAAACTGTCAACTTCTGTACCTTTACGTATCACCCATAAATAATATACCAAACCACCCATGTACTATCTCACCTGTCGGAAAGTACCAATTACATACATCACAAATTTATTATGATTTCAGCCTCTGCTTTCAAATTTGATTGTCAGTGTATTTTGTTACAATACATATATTAATTCCTGCATTTTTATTTTATTTTGGCCCAATATTTCATAACAATGTTGGCCCCACTGGGTGGCTTACCTGTGCTGAGGCCACATTTTATAATACAAAAATTTAATAAGATACATTTTGAAAATATGCATAAGGTTGCAATGAAAAATAAAATTAAGATAAACTAAGATAAAATTAAATAAAATTAAAAAGTATAATATTATATAATTATTAATATCGGCGTATATTATTAGTTGTGTGTTTGTGAATGATATGTTTTATAACGGTTTTAACAATAAAACATGTAGGTACATACATGTTTTATTGTTATAAAGTTTTGGTAATATTTACTTCATCATCGATTATTATTTTTTAATTGATAAACTAATGCTTGACAAGATTTTTTTGCACAGCACAAAGGTAACAATTATTATAAGCAATAATTATTAGCCTGAAACACTCATCTTTGCAAGTGGAAAAATGTAATAAGCAGTAATTGTTGAATGAAACACTAGTATATATTGAATAGTTTGGCGGGTAGCAGATAAGCCGATGTAGCTCAGTGGTCAGAGGTCAGAAGGACGCGGGTTCAAGTCCCGCCGGTAGCATGTATCTTTTGTCGGGAGATTTTATCAATGTAGATGAGTGTTTCAGGCTAATAATAATTGCTTATAATAATTGTTACTTCATTGTTGATTAAACATCATTTCTCCGAGCTATTCTGGGGAAACTGCTGATAGCATTTTACATACTATTTTTATCAATATATAAATACATTATCTGGTCTTCCCAATAATTGGGATATTAAGTTGTGAGGCTGAAGGTAAGTGGGGAGGGGAAGGAAATGGGAAGAGGAAGGCGGAGAAGTATCTGGCTATTCAGATCTAGTCACCAAACACGGCTAAAGCCATTTCAAACGTTTCAATTCTGAATGGTGGTCTTACACCAGGGGCGATGCTGCGAGTATCTTCCATTCTGGAACATGCCGCAAATATACCTGATATTGTTTAAAAAATGATTAAGTTGTGAAAACACAAATCAATCAAATAAAATTTTCATTGATTTGTGTTATTTATATTATATTTGTATTATCATTCATGATTTAGCAACAGGAAACAATGAAATCAAAATGTTTAAATTAGGTGTTTAGTTTTTATAAATACTTTTAAACAAACATTTTCTTGGGATATCTCTTCAATTTAAAGTTGCTCAAGAAACGCAGTTCCCCATTCCAAGTTTTGAGAAGAGTCACTTGGGGTCCGCTCGATAGATCTGGCATCTCTAGACCACAAGTATTAAACTCTTCCGTCTCTCGCTGTCTGGTCATCTTAATCACATCTTCTCTGCTAGCATGCTGCCTGTTTTTTCTTCCACCGATAGAATGTTTCAGTGAAATTTGAGCCAGTTCTTCGTCAAACCTTGAAAGATACCTTTGAATGAGAGTATAGATCATTTCTTTAGTGAATGTTGACTCGTCGCATTCGGGGAGGTTTTCTTTGAACCATTGCACCTTTTCTCCGATGATGTTTTGCTTGATAAGTTGGCCTAGTTTAGCTTCATCTTTGTTTGCGAGTCTTTTTGTTTTTCTGCCGAGGGCGATGGTTTTTCTACTGTTTGGGTGCTTGCATTTAAGCATTTCCGAATTGAGGTTCGGCATGTTCGCTACACAATAAAGCAAATTTAATAAATATTAAATAAATTTATGAAGATAACCTGCGGAGAACTGTCAACTTAACTATCTTATCAACACACGTGCAATTGACAGCTGTTTATTTTGTTATTCTTCTATGGTTATTGAATTTACAATAATTACCATAGAAAATTTATATTTTCATCGCGATAGCATAGACAATTTTCAGAAATGAACGTCGCAGAATACAGAACTGTCAGTGTCATATATTATGTAAACGTAAATAATCAAAACTAAAATGTTTTCCTTGATAGCTGAAATTCATAATTTACCAAAAATATGTTCAGTCATTAGAACTTCAAAAAGATCTTTTAGATTATTACCTGGATTATATCAAGAGTTTGCAATACAAGAAGAAGGTACACTTTTTGTGTTATACACATTTGCGTGTTTAATATTTTTATAAGACGAATAATAATATCTTAATCTTTCTTTTCATTACTTTTAGATTCATTGAGTTCTCAACGAAAAGTTCCTGAACACGTTGATCTAACTGTTTGTAGCCTTTGGGAGGCAGATGATCAAGAAATTAAGACAATTAGGAATGATCTCCTCAGGGATATGAAGATAATACCCGACTTCATCACAGCAGTGGAGGAGCAAGCGTTATTGTCTGAAGTAGAACCCTTCATGAAGAAGCTGAGATATGAATTTGACCATTGGGATGATGTAAGAATAACTCTAAATTATCTCAAACGCTCGTTTGTTTTAATTTGTGTTGTTGCTTACCATCTTGGGCTTGAACATCTGGGGCTTGAGATTATTTTTCAATTCCTAGCTATCAT
The DNA here is from genome assembly GCA_917563855.2 of Limnephilus lunatus. NCBI lineage: Eukaryota > Metazoa > Arthropoda > Insecta > Trichoptera > Limnephilidae > Limnephilus > Limnephilus lunatus. Next base: position 27,699,475 of record OU830600.1, on the reverse strand, counting down.
TGTAGATAGGAACGTGTATTAATCCTAGGGCTTGGGTAAAGTTGCCAAATTTCGCTGGTGAAAGCTCTCATGAAACCAATTTCAACGGTTGTTCCACTCGTGTTTCATCCACATGCACTGGAGCACGGGGATCAATGTTACTAGCTCCTGAGAGCATGCTACATTAAAATACCTGTAGAACAGACTCTGTATGCTTACAATGCGCCTTTGCATTAGAGATGGCAATCGTTATTGAGGTAATTTTTCACAAAAAGGCACTCTCCAAATGATCCAACGGATTGTCAATCAAACAAACAGCCTTCCTTTGCACAGAATCAAGTAGGTTTATCAAGCATTTTGCGGCTCCAGTCCAGCGGTGGCTCTCAAATTCAATTATTGGGCATACTCGAGATTTGTACAGGATTAGAAGCTGGTCGCTATTGAAGAGTCTGCTAGCCCTATACAAAACGTCCAACATAAATGTTGATTTTAGGTCCATTTAAAATTATTAGCAATGGAATAGTCAGAAAAGCACAACGTACAGAACTATAATCAGTTTGTATGTTTACATATTAAAATTTGGAGGTATGATTTTTTTAATGTGGGCGGAAAATATTAAAAAAATATCACGAGCAATAGGAGGAAAAAGTTTTAATTTGCACTGTCGCTCGAGTGGTTATAAAACTGAAATAATCACAGAACTTGAATAGAACTTTCACACAACGTGAAAATTAACTCAAAATATTTTATGTTCTAATGTTTCAATCAAATGAACTATCACATAATCAATAAGTGTGCCTTCAGGCCATCCACGGATTCAAAGAGACAGAGCGGACAGTGTGGAAGGGCGTGGGGGCGGAAGCCCTAGCTAGGGCTCGCCAGCTCTCCATACCGCCTCCGGATGTGCCCCTGCCCCACATGCACGTGCTGGACCTCGACCCCAAGGGATACATCAAGCCGCATGTGGATTCCGTCAGGGTAATTTATTGTCTTTCATCTCCCATCTTCTTCTGCTTGTCCTATTCGGGTCAGGGACTTGGGTCTGGTCCACTGCCTCATCAAAGTGTCTCCAGGCGTCCCTATCCCGTGCTCCTTGAGCAGCCTCCGTCGAAATCAGGCCCCGCCTCTTCTCGTACAGCCTCTAGAGTTGCTTTCCTCAATTTTGTTTAAGGGGCCGCAACTCAAATTTCTACCGATTTCTTACATATCTCCCTGAAACATTTTGAATTTTTAAGCTCTTTAAAAAATATATGTTATTTTTGAAGATAATGTCTAGATGCTGCCCAAGCCGAAACGCAAATCATATGAAATTCCCTCGTTAGAAAAAAATCGCAAAGTACGCTCCAAAAATTATCAAAAACAAGTCTGTTTCTATTATCTTATAAATTACATTTGTGAAAAAATTCACATTGTTTCTTTAAATGATACTTAAGATGCTCCCCAAGAGATTTTTGCTCTATTTTATACGAGTCGTATTTATTAAACATTTTAGCAATTTTCGCATCGATTTTGGCGCTGTAAATGTTAGCGCTCTCCTCTAACATTCGTAATTTCATATCTCTCCATCTTCTTTTTTTTGGGCCCGGTTGCGGAGCCTTAATCAAAACAGATTTCAATGTTTTTTTTTAATAAATTTAGAAGAATGTTATTTCCCTCAGGGCCTGCGTCATCTTTGGGGATCTTGTATGGAGGGTCTTTTAGTGGAAAGGATGGAGTGAACCTGTGTAGGAGGGAGGAAGCACAGAGGCCGGCAAATCATTCCACAGCTGAGCTGTTGAATTCAAGAATGTGATAAATATCAACTGTTTACGCACGTGTATACAAATGAATAAAATGAATTTAAAATTTAAATGATTTTAACACTTTCAATTGTAATAACTTTGGTTGAGGTTAATAAAACTTCATACTATCAATTCGTCATTCAATAATTTTGATGTTTGGCAGTCCTCATTAAATGCTGATTTTTGGCCCATTTTAGCTTTATATCAAATTGTGTTCAGCTAACAAGCAATAGCATGACTGTTTTGCTTTACGGCTAAAATTTTATTAAAAATTGATACAGAATCGGCGTTTAAAGATTCAAAATGCGCTAACCGACAAGTTGATCATTGAATGTAATTTAATTTGGAACACACCTAACTTAGTATGCTTTCTCTCAACAGTAATTTAGAGAACCTCCGTGGAAGAGGATAAGATCCTTGGCAATACTGTATAGGATGCTGATATCTTGTGATAGAAGTGGAAAATATAAATAGTTATTTATTTATATAATATTTTGTTTGCAGTTTTGCGGCAACGTGGTGGCGGGAGTGTGCCTTCTTTCTCCGGCTGTTATGAGACTCCGTCATTCCGAGAAAGCTGACCTTTTTGCTGACTTCTTGCTGTCCCGGCGCTGTCTTTACATGATGAAGTAACAACCTCAATTTATATTTGAAATTGTTTCTTTTTTACATTAACTCCACACAGTAGACCCTGAGGAAAATAATTTCCTTCAGAGCTTCTGTCATCTTTTCGGATGCTGTGTGGTGGGTCTTTTTGGGGAGAGAGAGTGATACTGGGTCTTGAAGAGACTCATGTTGTAGGAGGAAGGAAACACAGAGGATGTTAAATGATTCCACAGTCGAGCTGTTGTACTCAAGAATGAGTCGTAGAAACAATCCTTTCTCATATCACAAATGTTGGGCATATTCCCCGACTGTGCATCGATGCTGTAGGGATCAATGATGCTAATTCCTCGGGGCATTTTCATTGAAATATCGGTAGAATAAAGACAGCATTCCCATTTGACGTCTATGCTTCAAAGATTGCAATCCATTTGTTAAGATAGGAGAATCTATCAAACGGACCACCGGCTTCTGCACAGAGTCAAGGTTTTTTTCAAGTGTTTTGGGACTCCAGACCCAAGAACCAATTCAACAGCGTAGTGTACAGGATTAGCAGTTCTGTACTATCTGCGTGACCTGTACCCTACAGTAAGCCCAGTCTCTGAGAGGCTAACTTGCCTCTGGCTTCAATGGAGCCCCCATGACTGAGCTGGTCACAACAAGCACATCAATGGATGGCATGTTTTTTTATTAGGTTTGTCAACAGTGATTTACATCAAAGCTTTCACAGATAAAATTACACTGAACATGGTTGATGCTATCACTAATTAAAGTAAAGACAAACACATGTCGGGAAGATTGGTTCCGTTGAAGGATACTAGATTACTATTTTAATCCCTTTTAGCGTAAATGTTCCGCTATTGAGTCCACGCTCAAAACACACTTTAAAAAATTAAAATAAATTGTACTAGGTAGATAATAGTTACTAATAAGTAATTCAGTAACCGGAATTTAAAAATATTGCGTTTTAATGATTATTTTGTTAAATTTAAAAATGCGAAATGTCATTTTTCAAGGACCGCCATGTTATTAATTACGACGATGAAATATGCACTTTTAAAAGGAAAAATCACTCTCTGTCAGTTACACAATAATAAGTACGAATTTCAATCTTAGAAAATGATAAATAATGCGTATTAATCATTATTTTGTTAGGTTTCGTAAATTCAAAAAATCATCACTTATTACGCGTGCATGACGCGAGACGCAAGCCTATCAATGACGTTATATTATAAATAGACTCGCCATAGTCTCACATACTCACAAATAATGTGGAAAGCAAGCAACACTCTTTTGTTTTCAGCGGTTTTCAAATATAATTTCTAAATTCAAAACTTTATTCCCGTGTGATAAAGATAGACAATCAAAGAATTTACGTGTGTGAATGTCATAGATATACTATAGTAGGGCGGCTTATTAATTTCTTCGCCGAATACTGCTTTCACATCACGGGTGTGACTGAGATAACAAGATACTCTCACTCGGTTACACAATGGACAGGGAAGGGTAAAGAATACAATGACGTATTATTATAAAATTAACTGTCATAATTATAATAATTGATAATAATAAGTAATTTGCGTGTACTTGCTAATGAAGTGTTATTCCTTCGCCTTTACGACTATTTGCCGTGTAATTTAAGCATTTTCTCATCACACAGGAGGGCATTTTGGCGCTTTGCAATGAAATTTACTTACTGGTAAGACACGACCTCACTCGACGCGTAGCAGTTTAGTACTAAAGTACTAGGAATAGAGACAGCTACAATCGTATTGTGTTTGGCTTCCCACTTTGAGATTTCTACCCCGCGTCCAGTATTAATGTCTTTGAAGCCTATATGAAATGTGAAACTGTTCCTTAAATATACCAAACCACCCACAACTGTTCCATGTGAAACATGTTTTACATGCAATTTGCATATGAGCCAACCTAAAAATAAAAAAAAGCATTCACGAAACGAGTAGCTAGAAGCGATACATAGACGATATTATTACGAAAGTACCTGATTTGCCAAATTACGTATGTAATTATTTTAATACCTAAAATGAAAATAAATAAAAGAACACGCACGCGTTTTTCCTTTCAATAACACCCAAGTTTTGAAAGGTTTGTACTGCAAGTAGGATTAGTATTATAGACAAGTTTGTACCTGTATTTATAACAGAAGAACATGGAAAGAAATGTATTAGAATTATTACACATACCCGCTAGACAAACCCTGCTTTGCCAAACAAACCATTGAAAACCTGGGATGTTTTTTAAATTATGATGACATGCAAGTTTATTTTAGAGAATTTATTTTATAAGCACTTATATCACAAACCATGTTACACAAACCTAGCGTAGCCGCCAAACTACTTGAAAACTGGGATGTTTTTCTTGCCTTGACGCGAGCAGGCGGTATAAAGGGGCACTTTCTTTTGTATCACAAACCATGTTACACAAAGCCGCTAAACTACTTGAAAACTGGGATGTTTTTCTTGGTAGGTTATTTTACAACAATTAATTGTTATTATATTATTTGAAACAACTGGTTACGTAAATGTTTTTGAATTTTTAGGTTGGTAGTGTGTATTTACAATTTGCGTATTGCAGTTTCACATGGCACAAAAATGGCCTTCTTATTTAAAAAGATGACGGTCCTTGAAAAATGACATTTCATATTTTTAAAGTTAACAACATAATCATTAAAACACAATATTTTTAAATTCCGGTTACTGAATTACTTATTACTAACTATTAACTACCTAGTACAATTTATTTTAATTTTTTAAAGTGTGTTTTGAGCGTGGACTCAATAGCGGAACATTTACCCCTTTTAGTTGTAATCAGATGTTACTTTAAAATTAGAAATGTATTTATGTGTAACAATTTTCTTTTTTTATTTCCAGAGGCACGTCGAGGTATGACTTTTCCCACGAGGTTCTTAAAGCAGACCTGTCCTATTTTAAAGAACAACAAATCGTCAGAACGAGAAGAATTTCCATCATCTCCAGATCTCAACCCGATCCTACCAAAGTTTAATTAATAATGATTAAATACGTTATACAGATTTATAAACTTGGCTGTGTAGAAAGCTAAAAGAGAAAATAACAAATTAAAGAACAATTTTGATTGGCTTTGACTACTAGCTGAAGTCCACGGAGATGCCTGGACAAAACGCAGAGTTTTTCAAAATCAGATGTAGATAGTAATTTTATGACAAAGTATAAAAATTATTCTTTACGAGGTGGGAAAAGGAGGTGGTTTTTCGAATTCTCGTGTACAATGCAGTGGCAACTCGAGCACTTCTTTGATAGTGGGGATCAACATTTATTACCTACTGTATCGTAGAATATAATATAAATTTATCAAACAAAAAATTTCATGGTCAAATCATGCTAATCTGATGTCTGAACAAAAAATAATTTAAAATGTCTATAAATATAAACCAATTTATAATAGAGTATAATAAAAATAACGCTTCATCTTGCAAGATTTTTATCGAACTTAATTTGAATGCGAGTGATTCCCACCTGAAACTACGCAACTTTCTTCTTGAACTAAAATAAATTGTTAGGCATTTTGTTACTAGGGGTTTCAATGGAATGTCCCCATGGTATTTGAAATTCATATACAAGTGCGCATGCGAGAAAAACGCAAAGAATTAGCCAAAATGCTTAACGGGACTACTCGGATTTTCCCCAAGTGCGCAGTAGGTTCTGCGCACTGAGAAATGGACTCGATGGTTTGTGCGCTGGTCGGTTGGCCGCTGGTCGGCTGTCCATTGGTCGCATTAAAATGATTTGAAATATTTTTTTGTATTTTATTTCTGCAAATGTTAAATGCTTTTCTGTTTAAAGAATTCATTCATTTTGGTGAAGACGAAGCATCGACAGTTATTTCCTTTAGTAGGTTTCGGGTGTATCTGGTGAAGAACCGCCACTGGTAGAATATGACTTTCCTCTTGTTTTTACAAATTTGCAAAATTTCATCAATGTCAATAAAACTGTAGATATGTTTTAAAAACAAACCCAAACTGGGCCACTGTGATGAAAAATTAGGACTTGCTTTTGTTATCTGTAAAAATATTTCACTTTTGTAAATAAGTCATTATTTAGCATAGCTGTAACAAAATAATAAATCATTTTGGTTTTTAGTTCAGTATTATTTGGAAAAATCATGTACATACATACATAATTATTTAAGATGTGATAAAATTTGTTTTTTACACTTTTTGTAAATAAAATGTTTGATTATAAAAATAAATCGTGAAATGATGAGATAATGTGTCTTATTTTAATAAAAATATATGGTATGTCAAAGATTATTAAATTTTTTATATATATTTACTATACATATACATATTGTTCAAGTCAAACGATATTTCAGAAATATACAAATATATAATTTAAATCACAATACAGCTGCTTTACATAGGTACTCCAAAGGTATGAATATTTAATTTTCTTAATCAGGCAGTCAAAATTTCCTTTTTAAAAATAATTCAATCATGTGAATGATTATTACATATATACAATTCCACGGGAAAGTGGAAATGAGAAAATTAATTGTTTCGTTTATAAATAATAATAGTACATAATGAAATCAGAAATCAACAGAATTGTTCATGTATTGCAGATCATTTTGGTAAGAGTAACACAAAACATTGCCTCGGAATCCTTCCGAGTTTCCTCTGAAGTAAAATTCGTTATAGCATCTGAATGCCTGCCTTATTTGAACGTTTCTGTCCTCTGGAACGGTCATGAACGAAGAAAATCGATAATCGTGATCGAAGGTCACATATTTAATGTCACTGTGGAATATAATGTTATTCAAAACTTTATCTGATAGCTCCATGTTTAAATCCATTATAAACAATCTCTTGCAAGCCATCACCAGGTGGTTGATCCCTGCGCTCGTAAGCTGCCGGCAGTACCACATCTCTAGTATTCGTAGGTTTGTCAGTTTCTTGCTTAATGCTAAAGCGTGCGCGTCATTGAATGCGGACGAACTCACATTCAGTTCGGTCAAGGATTTCAAGTCACACGCTTCTATGTACTGTCTGAGTCCATTCTTCGTCACCAGCTTCAGCCCGGTCAGATGCAAGGTTCTCAGATTCACGAGGGATTTTAAACGCATTAAGCCAGAGTCGGTGATGAGCCAACAGTGGTATAGTCGCAAGTGCTGCAAGTTTGTGCAGTGAGAAATGATCTCGCAGGTTCTGTCTGTCACCTCGTAGCATCGCAGAGTCAAGTTGGTCAATTGGTTGTATCTCAGAGTGAGTAGATTGTGCAGCTGAAACATTGGATAGAATTGTACGTAGCCGTACATGTGAAGTTCCTTTAGACTGTGGCAGTTGTTGCTGATGGCCCTGAGAGTGGATTCGTCTATCTGGTTGTTGAGAACGATGGACTTCATTCCGGTGAGTATGTCCAGGAAGTGTTGACTGATGAAGTGGCTAGTTAGGAAGACGTCTATGTGCGTAAGACGGGGGAAGCACTTGCTCAGCCTATAGATGTGTCTCTCGCTGAGGGCGTTGCCTTTGCACATGGTGAGCGATGTGATGTGCGGGCAGACTGCTTCTAGCTCCTCAAACAGAGAGTTGATGAGATCGACCTGCATGCGAATGTCCAAGGTCTTGATAAACGAACTATTGGGCCAGTTTTTCAACAGAATCAAGTCTTTCTTGTCCTCCAGAAGAAATCGAGTGCTCAGGCAGCAGGTGTCCATTATTAGTTTGTACCATCTTTTGCACACTCTTATATGCGTTGTGGTAAAAGATTTTATGTCAAAATAGCTGAATATTTCAATTAATATCTCGTCTGGTAGGTTATCCATAGTGTCGCAAGTTGTAAAATCCTTATATTAGTAATTTGTCATGTCCATATCGGTAGTTTTACATGTTACAAAGTATATTTCGGATCCTCGGGGCTTTTTTGGGGTCAATGGAAGGTAAAATGACCATTTCTAGACACTAGTGAATAATGGCGTTGTTGTGAGGACTTGACTGCGATAGGTAATAAAATTATTAATCTATCGGCGGAATCAGCGCTCGGAATCTGAAGAAAACTGTCATATCATCATTTAAAATATAAAACCCACCTGTGACAGTCGATTTAAATATATTTTATTGCTTTTTCTCCAGTTTTGACAGAAGATGTCATCACAAACCGAGCACGCTGTCCGCCATATTATTAAAATAAAATGACACAATGACAGTCAACAAACGTGAAGCATTATGCAAGTGTTACAAATGAGTGCGTTCAGAAACCAAATTGATCGAAATGTGATCGATCTGTTCGGTCGAAAGACGATACAATATTATATTTTATTTATTGTTATATTTCATTGTAGAGTGTTGTTTCAATAATTTAAAATAAATAAATAGTTTTTATTTGATAATAAGTTCAGTTTGTAGAATGCCATTTTTTAAAAAATAATTTAGAATAAATAAATCTTTTTTCGAAATAATTAAACATTACACAATAAAAATTAATCTGCCATAGGTCACGCCAAGTGGTTCGCTACGTTTGGTGACTTAGCAGGGGTACCCGGGTTCATAGTGTGAGGTTTTTCCAGGTCTTGGCGGCTGATGCATTTGCCCACCTGCCGTGTGGTGGGCAGAATCGAGGGAGGTCTTTTATCCTGTCCAGCCGGAATCTTTCGACCCATCGCCTTGCACCGCGGTTGGAGGGATGGATTCATACGTCCGTCACCCCTGGACACACTGACCCCAAGATTCCTACCCACCCCTCATACCTATTTTCTTCCCAGAACTTACTCTCCTTCAAAAAACCCTCCACACAGCGTCCCCTAAAATGATAAGTTAGTGAAGTTTTACTTCAGTCGTGTGGTCTAAAGCACACCGTTTTTTTTTTTTTAATTCTAATACCTACTGCACAAGAAACACAACTTCTTCCAACTGTCGAATCACTGGGACTATGGCATCTTCAAGTAGGTTATCTTGGGAGGCTGAAGAGAGTGGAGAAGGGAAGGCAATAGAACGATGAAGGTTGGGAAGTAGGTTTCTGGTCACCAAACATGGCCAAAGCCATTTCAGTAAAAAATATTGATATTTCAAAAATAATTTAATTTATTTCTATTATGTATCAGATAGAGGATTTATAATAAGAGTAGAGGAACTAAAATTTTGTATTGATTGTTGAAAGATTGAGGAAAGTTTTTCTTACAGAATTTGAACAATTCATCAAATTTCAAATAAAATTTTCTGTGAAATTTTTTTTCAAGTTATTTTAATATACAAGTACTGAAGTATTGAAGCAACGTAATAAATAAATAACATTTCATACAAGTTCTCACGAAATTATATAATATTCAAATAAAACAAACACGAGAAACTGCAATTTTGCAATATTTAATTATTATGTAACCGCTATATTCAACTGTCACAAAATTTTAATTTACTTTTATCTATATAACATATATGCAATCTTCTCATGGAAATGTAACTAATAAAAAATAAAAAAAAATAAAAAAAAAACAAAGTATGTATGTAAATATTTAATATACCAACATATAATTTATCTTTTTTATCTTTCCACATACATATATATATATTTGTTTAAACACATTTCTTTTGGAACAAACATAGATGTGATTTACCCGCCTCGGAACAGACTTTGTCTAGTGAGGCGGGTAAAAGAAAAGAAAACAATGTAAATAACCATGATACTAAATAAACGCCCGGGTTGCCGGCACTGAAACTGAAACTGAACTGAAACGTGCCCATGATGAAATAATAACAGAACACGTGAATAGAAATTTCGCAGAACTTGAATTTTAACTTGATGAATTTTAAGATTCTGAGGTGAATCAATTTTATAAGCGAACAGTATAATAGATCATTCAGCTATTTATAAATAAATCTATGTAAAAGCTCTTTACAGCATGCCATTGTTATCTCTGCAGGCGGTCAATAGAAAAAAAACAATTTTTAAATACATCTATTCGAAATTCACTTTTCTTTGTTTGATGTGGAATCTTGCCAGTGGAAGTAAACCCACTTCCCGACATCAGATCGAGTTGAAACTCGGCAGGTACACTCGCTGTCGATGACAATGCATTCTAACATTTGGTAGCAATCATACACATACACACACGGACATAAATGCATTTTTTTTAATTCGAAGAAATGAAAGCATTTAATATACATATTGGTTTTAAAAAATCTTTTGGCAAGGTTGGTAGCGAGGTTTATTTCGATCATTGGAAAAGAAGTTTCAAACCTCAGTCAAATCAAAAAAGATTTTTTTAAAAGTGATTTGAAAATAGATGTGTTATAGTAAAAAAAAAAAATGTATTCGGGTTATTGTTTTAAAGATGTATTGATTATCTTTATCCACAACGCCACCAACTGCAGATATAAGTATGCCGAACTGTACAAAACAATATTTTCTCAATTTCTTTTCACGTTTTCACATTTTTTGGAATAATGAAAAATGTTTTCCTTCTGATATAGCAGAACGAAGAAAGTATACAATGAGAATGGTTTATAATTAAAATGAAATATCAATAATAATAATATTTGATTAAACAATTGTGTTAATTAATTTCTAAGCACATGATTTAAGGGGCTCGTAACCACAGTGGCTTAACTGCCATTTTACTTATTCAAACTACATATTGTAATAATGGCAAAGTCAAAGTTAACTATTAAATAAAGCCATTTTGGTTTAAATCAGTCAAATGCTTTCTCTAGTCAAATGGTGGCCGAGTCGCACTGGCAATCATAGCCTCAATTTGTAAGGTTAAGTTTGGAAATTCAAATGTAACATTGTCATATCAAATGGTCAATCAGCGCCATTTTGTTTTTTTTTTGACAATTTGACATTTCAGCTTTTGATCAGCAGAAAAGGACAACTATCATTTTGTTAAGCTCGTCAGTTTACGAGAGATGGGAAGGCTGATAGAGATATTGAAAGAAGGGTAAATGTAGGTAACTCCATTAATGGAGGACTGAATGCCGTTGGCGCTAATAAAAAAACTGTTAAAAGAAGCGAAGCTAGCAGTCCCCAATGGAGTCCTGGTACCTACTCTGGTGTATGGCAGTGAGGCATGAAACTCGCAGAGGAAGGATGAAAGTAATCTGAATGCCATTGAGGTGAGATCCCAGAGGCGTATGTGTGATAAAACTATGTGAGGAATGTGGAGATCCGCAAATAATGAAAGACTGATGTAAGCATAATGAGTAAGATTAAGAAAGGGACCTTCAGATGGTTTGGGCATGTAGAGCGAATGAATGAAGAAAGTAGTATAAGAAGAATATATGACGCAAATGTCAATGGTAGAAGTGGAGGATGCCCGAGGAAGACATGGCACGATCAAGTGAATCAGATACTTGAGTCGAGCCATGTCAAGTCAGAATAATAGAAGAGTATGTATGAGACGATGTATGAATGTGAGTGAGGCAAAGAGTGTGTGTCAAGACAGAGTTGTTTGGCGGTCCGTTGTCTACCTACCCTTGTGGGGAAACGGTGTGATGGTTAGTTAGTTAGTTTTTTTTAGTTAGAAAGTTGAAACCACCTTGAATCGAAGTTTAACAGGGACTTTTCAAATTTCAAAAAAACAAAATGGTGCTGAATGGCCATTTGACGACAGTATTATACGTGAATTTCTGTGTAACAAACTGGGCTTAAGGATCTGGTAAACGAGCAAGATTTTAGTATTTTCGGGCAAGGTTGTTGTGTATAGCCTTTTCTTGTCGAAGTAATGCCCTGTCTTGTTGGTGAGTTTGCCCGGCTACCGATATTATAACAATATTTCCTGACTAAATCTCTTTCTTTTCCAAAAAAAACTCCGTTACAAAAGTGAGCCTCTGTTTGCCACATGCCCTCTACCAAAACTAAGAACTATAAATACATAACAGGATATTTACAATGTCAATTAATTAACCATGGCCAAACTAACTTACCTCAAAAATTTAAAATATTACATTTGTTTAACAAAGCCCATCAGGGTCTTACTAATAAACATATTTAAAATTGTATACAATTTACATTGGTTATCAGTTGTGTAAAATTTAAAGCATGTTTATAAGTATATGAAAGGTTGGTGTTTTTTTTAATGACTAAACAGTGTTTAAAAATAACAATGCCTAGAACTATTGATACACTGTCATCATAAGCAAAAAGGTAGCTGGGAATTTGCAAAGGTCACATTCAGATGTATGAGACTTTTCACCTATTACCATATATCAGAATGTGCCATTTGCATAATCCTACCTGCTTTTTATAATGAGTACATATTTGAATTTAGAAATTAGAATAATTATTTAACAGTGTTGTCATCAAACAAAACTGCTCAGAAAAACTTACAACGACGGTAGGTACTTATTAGGTTAGGTTATTTGTAAAAACGCAAAAATGAAGAAAAAAATTCAGTTTAAATAATAATAAATAGACATTCAACATATTGATACATTTTTATGGTAACTGAAACTGCCGCCAACTAACCTAACCTAGTTTATTATTATTATAGTAAAGTTGGGCATTGACTGGATAGTGATTAAGTGGTCCAAAGCATCGGGTTTTAGATGCTGTAGGTTCAGAGGGAAATCAAATATTGTCACTTTATTAGTCACATGGGGATATTTATCATACTGAAATGGTTGGCGTTAGTGAATTGTGATTCGTAAAAAATTACATATAACAAAGGAAAAAAAATAAGTCCTCTTGAGTTATTCAAGACTCTCTTATAAGGTTTTTTTTAGGTACCACAAAAAAAAAATTAAGGGCAACAGCCGCACGGTCCGTTTCATACAAATCTTAATTTTGGATTTGAAACCAAAATACCAAACTGAACTGAAAAATTATTTTTGTAATCATAAGATAAGTACAGATTTATTTATTTGTGTTTTAAATTAAAAATATAGGCCAATAAAGTTTTAAACATTTCACGATTTTAGGGGCAACTTGGGCAATTATTCGTGAATAAATGATAAATATAAAAAAGAAAAATTTTACTCTATTTATTATAAAAATATGATGAAAAATAAAATAAAACATTGTTAAAAATGTTTTTTTTTGGGTAGGAATTTTAATATATAAATGACAAACCTTTGTTCTGACGTAAATAGATAATTTGTATATTAAATTTGCACTCATAAAAATTATATCTTTCATTAATTTTTACCGTTTTATTTTAAATTTCATCATATTTTTATGATAAATACATATAGTAAAATTATTTTTTTGGCCCAAACTGCCTCTAAAATCATGAAACATTAAAATCTTTGAACTACGTCTTATAATTTAAAGCAAAAATAAATAATAATTAGCCCACATCCATACTAGTTATTTGATACACCTTTTGATTACAAAAATAATTGTTCAGTTTGGTTAGGTATTTTCATCTCAAATACAAAATTAAAATTTGTATGAAACGGGCCGAAACGAGCCCCGCAAACGTTCCTCGCAAGTAATTAATTTTCGGGGACCGATACAACAGAACTAATTTAACAGGCAAACTTTAAAAGTGGGAACCTAATATACAGGATTTACCGCATTTAAAAAAGAAAATTAATCGTGGGTATAGTAATAAGATTGATGCCACCTAATTTTCGAGTGAATATTTTATCAATTTCATATTTACAATAATTAATAAACAGAGCTACAGTTATAACCTAATTGAATGAAGGACATGAGCTAAAGAATTACCCCTGGAAAGAGGATCTTCGCTTTGTTTCTGAAGACGTATCTTTAGGTCGTATTTGAGCCTTGCCTGCAATGACGCCTTAAAGAATGAATACATCATATTTACAACAATGAATAAACACAGCCACAGTTATAACGTGATCGACCGCAAGACTTGAAGTAAAGAATCACCGCTGGATAGCGTGCCTTCGCTCCGTTTCTGTCGCCGCACCTTCCGGTCGTACTTGAGCTTGGCCTGGACGCCAAGGCACATGCGGCGGTGACGGTCGTCGAGGGTGGGAGTCTCGTACGCCAGACGGAGCAGGCGGAATGCCGCATTGCCGTGACCGAGCTGGGAGAGGGCGAGGGCGAGAAAGAGCCAACCACGTGCTACTCCATCCGGATCGCCGCCCATCACGGAGAGCCGGATCTGCTGCATGGATATGCGGAGAGCCATCTTCGCCTGCAAAATTATTAAAAGATTTGAAAATGAGTTCACACAAAGCTTCTACTGGGCAGAGATCTGTATATGCCAGTGATGATCAACCTTTTTAGCTGGAGGGCCAATTTATCCTTTTTTTAATGGGATGCAGTTGGTAGAGTACAAACAGATTGTCAGGTTAAATTTGAATTTGGTGGAGTCGCAAACCTGATTGTATTTTCTAAAATAGTAACTTTTTAATTAACACATCATGTTTTGACAAAATAATTTTAAAATAGATTAATATTATTTTTTTAAATTTAAGAACCTGTATTAGGATCATGTTTTCAGTTAAATCAGAGAAGAAAAAATAAATAAACTTAAAACTTTCACATCAATTGCAATAGACACAAATTGAACAATCAATTTTAATTAAAACAAAACAACTACCTTTATATTTTGCCAACTTAGATCTCCAATGCAAAAGTTACTAGTTTGAGACGGTTTGTTAGGACAGCCGATTGAATTGTGATCTCCTTTGATGTACACAAAATGACAAAATTTCGAGGATAATTCATATACATATACTCACGCATCTGTCAAAGTAGTCCCCGAGAGCGGAGAAGGCCCCGCCGAGGGTGGACAGCCAGGCCGAGGCGCAGTCCCTCTCCAGCCCCATGTGGCACTGCCTCCATAGTCTCCAGCCCCTAAAAACAAACAGTAAAAATCACAACTATTCATAAAGACAGTGGAGGCGTGTTTATATCCTTCTTGAGTTCAATATCATAACAAAACAGCGTTTGTTCATAACAACACTATTAATTCATTCAATTCAATTTTATTCTTTCAAAAACATTACAAAATTTTAAATTTTAATATGTTTTTAAAATACATTCATAAAAGTATTACATAGAACATAAGTATGTAGTGGTATACAAACTATACAAGCATTTAGAGCTTGCCTTTTAAAGGCAGCTTTACTAAAGCTATATATGTCGATATTCAAATTAATTCTGTTCAACAGCAAGATTGCTCTCCCGACAGCATGACCATTGGCAAGTTAGTCCTGCAGGCCGGAAGATAGAACAGTCTGTGCTATCGGTGGCGAAGAAAACCATCGGGAACAGAGAAAAAAAAAGTTTTCAAACCATCCTCAAATCAATCTGAAGAAATGGGTAGCAATGTGTACATCCCTTCTGACCCGTAGATGGTTCATTCCGAGCATATCCAAAAGAAAGTCGGTAAGATAGAGCCACGGGTAATAGCCATATTCCCTCATGTAGAGAAATCTCAGATATTCATGTAAATTGCGACAACAATACAGATACAATGTGAAAACAAATATTATGCAGTGTATATATCAGAAAGCAAATTACCAAGCATAATCGATGACGTAGGATTCAGCGAGAGACACATTCAAAACAATTTGACGATTTAAATTCTGCCCATTCTGTTCAAAATGTTCTTTTAATTTATTGCTAAGATTATTGTAAACACCCTTCCTATAGCTACTGGAAGACTTCATTTCTTCTATAAATGGTTTTATAAGAAGAGCGTTTGTTTCCATACAAAATAAACCGCCTGGAAGACTTTTATTCGATATTTCTAGAATTTCTCCATCGGTATTTGAATGAGACTGCAAAATTTTTAAATCTTCTTCATCGGGAAAGAGTAAGCAATCATTTAATTCAGATATGGATAGAGCGTATTTAAACCTAATGTCGTTGTCGACAGATACGTATATTGATATAGAAGAGCAATCCATTTCGTGTTTTTAGGTTACGATTTTTCGAGAAGAAATAGTTGAGCTCATTGGAGACAATGTAACGTTGTTTTGATGCACGGAATATGGTCTTTATTGCAAAATTCAAATGAATGTGATATCAATCTCGATTGAACTGTTTTTTTTTTGTTTTTGTTGAAATTCGGCACCGCAAAACTAAAACCGCAAAACAATCACAAACAAGAAATCACAAACGTCAAAATTTTATTTTTCTGTGAACTTTGTTAGCTTCTCTATGGTTTTGAAAATTAGGGTTGTTCGATAAGATTATTATTTTTGCACGGGTACCTACTTATTTCTTTCAGCGAATTAACTATTTTTAAAGGTAAAGGTCTCATGAGCCGAAATATTCCAGATTTTTTCGAAATCTAATGTAGATAGTGACCTTCCTCTTGGTTTGTAGGTCAAGTGTGCAATTTTCGTTAATCTCCGAATAAAACTGGATTTGTGTAAAATCAAAACCACACCGCCCGCAACAAACACTCTTCTTTACATTAACAGATGTTTTATTATTCAATGAGTAGTTTTTTTAAGCGCCATCGTACATATTAAATTTTATGAGAGTTTTGATAAAAATTCAATGTTTTTTGTTGTTGACTATTCATTGATTTTGAATCTCAGGGAGCAGACAATTTATTTTTGACATCACAAAAAATTAATATATAAATGAAGAATAAATTGAAACGCCCCTGATGTTAGCTTATTCCAATCAATATATATGTTTTTCTTCTTTATTACCTTGATAATAATAATATGCTAACCTGCAGGAGAACAACAACGCAACAAAGAACAACCCAATTTTGATAACTGGTACAAAGTTAATGTTTCGTTTAGTTATATAGAATCGAATTTATTTCTCACTGTATAGAACGTAGTACATACTTACAAACTCGAAACCAAAGAATTATGGTTTGTACTAGTTCAGAAGTGTTTTTCTCTCTCACAATTTTTGGTGCAAGCCTGTCTGTAACGCGGAAGTAATGTTTAAAATCTCTGGCCAAGTTTTTTGATTCATGAGTTATTGCCAGTCTGTCCGGCTTGTACAGGTCAACTATATTTTAATTTCTCAAATAAACACATATGAACTTATAACATTTCAAGTTTTAAAATATCGCAGAGACGTACCGGGACTGTCTTTTCCTTTTTCTGGAGCCCTCTCCTATACTCCTATCGGAGCTGAATATCATCTGTATTAAATTCGTATGTCTTTCGTGGTTCGTTACAGCTATCCTATTTCATCGTGGAAACTAAAAACAAACCAATGTACCTTGTACATGCAGCCTACCAGGCCCCCTAGTAAGTACGGTCGATCGAAAAGGATTGATAGGATAGCTTTCAGAAAGTTCTCATCGTTCCCTAGGACAACTGCAGATCGTTAATATACAAACAACAGTTGACGTCGAATTGGTATATTAAGAAAAATTAGTTATTGTCAACTGTTACTTATTTGTTGGCGATCTGCAGTCATGCTAGGGAATGATGAGTTATACAATCAATCTGTACCTATGTCGATCGACCAAGCTAGGGGACCTGGCCCCCTAGCACTGTAGATCGATGTAGGTTTTATCGAAAATGTCGGTAACTTGTCGTCGCTCCCGAGCACGACTGCAGGCCGCTAACGAAAAAATAACAGTTCACGTCAAATAAATTAGAAACTCTTAGTCGTTGTGAACTGTTATATATATCGTTATCGTTGTATATATCGATCGACCATGCTACGACCCCAGGCCTAACATTTATGGATCATGACTGGATGGACTTTGAGCTTTGAACTTTGAGGTTTGGTTATCTAGTTTTGACCCTTTAAGCTTTGTGCTTCGAACTTTGATGTTTGAGCTTTGAGCTTTTGGTCGTTGAGCTTTTATGGTACAGACATAGGTACTCATAAACGGGCATGCTCTCCAACTGTACACAGTTCTTAATTGTCCAAACGACCATTAGAAAATTTTACAGGAGGAGAAGGTTTTCTTTCATTGTTTCAATGAAACATTTGATAGGTGTTTACGATAAAGCTAATTTCATAAAGGTAAAGGTCTCATTAGTTTAAATAATTCTTCGTAAAGTTAAGTGATTAACTATAATTTTTTTAGTTTATTTTAAATTTCAAAGTGGAGATTGAACAAAAACTAAAATGGTTGTTTGGACAGTTAAGAACCAAGGCGACGATTTGCTAAAAAGTGAGCTCACTTCTTTCGAGCATAGGCACTCTAGGCTCTGTCTAAACCTAAACCAACAATAGGCCACTTGCATAGATTTCATAAGGACTTGGAAAAAATCGTGTGGATAGATTTTTTACTAAGTTTACGAAAATGTTAGTAAAAAATTTTAGAAATCTATAGTTTTATTTTTATTTTTAAATAAATAAATCCATTATTTGAGCTCGTGACGTCGTCACTACATGAAAATGTCCCGTCTCCGATTATGTTCCCTTAATTTTGTACAATTCCACACCGTTTAATTTTTTTTGTATATGGCAACACTTTGATTTCCGGCGAATTTTTGAATTTGCGTTTAACGTTCATTAGGTTTATTGTTTGTTCTATACGAACTTATCATTTGGTTTGATTTTTTGATAAAGATGGCGGTATTTTTACAGATGTTACGAAGAGAACCCCGTACAATTTATTGCTATTCGTGTGGAAAACGTTATTTTTTAAAAATGATTTTTGCTATGTAATTATCGCTTTTTCGCACCCATTAAATTATGTCCAGCCTTTCCGGTTTATAAAAAATGGTTTGATTTTTCGGATTGAAATTTTCAAAAATCGCTAGGGTTACAAAAATACGATAAAAAAAATAAAGAATGTCTTAGAATATTTGCCTAAACCGGAAAAAAAAAAATGTGATGCAAGTGACCTATTGAAAACACACATGCTCTCGGCCAAAATGGAAGCAGGGAGAACCTTTTTGCGGGGAAAATGCGTCAAGTGCGCAAAATTTTATCAAAGAATTTCAAAATACTTTTTTAGAACTGGGAAAAGGGGATGGGGTGGTTTTTAGAAATCTTATGTAGATAGTGATCTTTCTATTATTTTAAAGGTTAAGTGTGCAAATTTTCATCGATATTGAAAAATAAATGTAGATTTGTAAAAATCAAATTCACGCCGCCTCTCCCGCGACATACTCGTACATAGACATTGACTTTCCGTTTTATAAATAGAAAGACGATTATGATGGTCACCCTACAGTCCTACACCTACGTAGGTTGCAAAACCGATGACTGAATAACATTTTTTCATTACTACTAATTTCAATAGTGTAACTTTGATATTGTGGTTCCTATTAGGTATGTTGTTTTATTTGTTTCGGAATGATATTTTCAATGAGTAAGTAGGTAGTACCTATTTAGTAGATATTAAATACCTTATTGGAAAGCCCAATACAAACATTCTAAACGCGCGTACATAAATGTAATGATACCTACCTACACGACATAAATTTTACGAATCATAATGTACCAGGCCGTCCAACTGTATAACAGCATCCCGAATGAAATTACTCAGATAGAAAATATGAATAAGTTTAAAAAAGATTTACGAAAGTATGTCTACCTCAATTATTAATGTCTTTATTTATGTGTAATATTTAAAGAATGATTATGTTTGCCAACCAATGCAAATGTTTATATCTTTATAAAATATTAGCACACACAAAGATGGGAGCTAACTTAAGATTAATAATTAAATAAATAAATAATATTTTGGCAGTAGGAACCTATTCATAAATACAATAAATTACCTGTATAAATGAGGAAAATATCTGTTTCTTTCAAAGGAAAAAGTAGTAATTTGGAGGAAACAGATACACGTGTAGGTATTTTGTGTCTCATCATTTGTCTCACCATTATTTAATGTGTAAGAAAGAGCTGCAGCATTATTAGGATAAAGAACGTAAGTTTTATGCTTTTTATGGCGTCACGGTACCGTGATTGTGGATCGTCTCGGTAATAATAAGAGCCCTCATTCACCATTTTATGGAAATAAAAACCAATCAAATTAAAAAAAAAAACGAATGTGCTTTAGACCACACGACTAAAGTAATCTACACTGAAGAGAGAAAGAAAATGTGCGTAAAAATAGCCTTGAAGTGACCCATGACCTTGGGGTGACCTATGACCTTGGGCTGACCTATGACCTTGGGATGACTTATGACCTTGGGGGACTCCAAGCCACTATCTACTGCCTGTATGTCGGACTAATATCTACAGCTCAAATGTTGGACAAATATCTATGAACTTCAGAGTGAGGACTAATATCTGCAGAGCTAAGGTCGGACTAATATCTATGACGGTACCAGTGGTGACTAATATCTATGGAGCGTAGGTGGGACTAATATCTACAGAGGGCAGCTTGAAAATCAGCTAAATGTGTCCAATAGTCCGATATTAGGGATTTTTATATACATGCATACGTAAATTAAGTTTTTCAAACTGCATACGCAATATTACGTTATTCTAATATGCTAAACATAATTGCAAATCCAACCTCTGCCAGTGCTGTAGATATTCGTCCTCACTTTGGTTCTCATAGATATTTATAGTCAGCAGTTTGAGCTGTAGATATTCTTCCTCACTTTGGTTCTCATAGATATTAGTCAGCAGTTTGAGCTGTAGATATTCGTCTTCACTTTGGTTCTCATAGATATTAGTCCAATTTGTTCAGTTTTTGGAATTCCTGTAGATATTAGTAGACGCTCCCCTTGGGGTGACCTATGACCTTGAGGTGACCTATGGCAAGGTTATTCAATAAATAATGATTCCTCGTGCTCGCACCTCTCTCTCTCTTGCCCCTACAGTAAATACGAAACGAAACTCTCTCTATTTCCATCTTCACTAACTTATATCTCCTTCACAACTTCCGTTCACTCGTAAGGCTCTCGACGTTTGGCGTGGTCATATGGTAAAAATTTTCTTGTGCCGCAGGCTGCAGGGGAAAGAGAGGGTTGGGGTCAATTAATTCTTATTCTTGGTAAATGCAATTATAATGTGAATGATACACAACATAAAGCAAATGGACAGGTTAGATAAAAAAAATAAAATGCTTAGATACCTA
Organism: Limnephilus lunatus; assembly: GCA_917563855.2. Lineage (NCBI taxonomy): Eukaryota > Metazoa > Arthropoda > Insecta > Trichoptera > Limnephilidae > Limnephilus > Limnephilus lunatus. The sequence goes on along the minus strand of OU830600.1, from coordinate 27,678,224 downwards.
AGTAAGAGCCATTTTGAAGCGCTTTTCCTACACTTTTCTTGTTTTGCCTACTCTTTTGCGTAGTCTGCATAATAATGTTTGGATACTTACCAGTTACAAGTAATTACTTCCCGGTTTCGGCCGCCGCCACCCAAATTTCTACCGATTTCTTACATATCCCCCTTAAACATTTGAAGTTTTTAAGCTCTTAAAAAAATCTATGTTATTTTTGAAGGTAATATCATTCCCCAAGCCGAAACGAAAAATTATGTGGAATTCCCTCGATAGAAAAAGTCGCAAAGTATGCTCCGATAATTATAATTTTCACACCCAGTTTCAGTTATTTTACAAGTTATATGTATGAAAAAATTCACAGTGCTGTTTTACACAGCCCTCAAGAAATTTTTGGTCTATTTTAAACGAGTCGTGTTGAATTAAACATTTTCACGATTTTCGCTTCAATTTTACTGTTTTAAATATTAGCGCACTCTCTCCAACATTCGTAATTACAATTACATATCTCTCCATCTTCAGGCTCTGTCGTAAGCGTTCAAAAATAAGAAGAAGATGGTTTTAAAGCGAGATTTATAAATACGAAGTTAGAGGATGGATGGACAGAGTTACGAATGAATCTGTTGTGGTTCGGATTTCGGATGAATAAACAAAAATAAAATATTTAAACAATAAAAATCCGAAAACTTCCATATCTAGGATATGTGATGAGACATCCTGAGAAGTACGATATCTTTCATCTCATAATGTAGGGAAAGATTGCCGGAAGACGGAGCCCTGCAAGAAGGAGAACATCATGGTTGGTCATTTAAAAGTTGAGACAGTGGTTTGGCCAGTCTACTGTAGAGCTTTTACGGGCCGCAGTAAACAAAGTCCGCATAGCCAACGTCCGTTGAACGAACAGGGCACGAGAACAAGAGGAAGAAATTAGAGGGACCTCGTTAATGATAAGAAAACCCGATTATAATTAGAGAAAATTGTGAAAATATTTAACAAAACATGACTCGTTTAAAATAGAGTAAAAATCTCTTGGCAAATGTCTAAGATAGTATCGAATTTTTTCGATAACAGAAGAAAATGTATTTTTAATAATTTCCAAGCATACTTTGCGATTTTTTTCTACTGAGGAAATTTCATATAATTAGCGTTTCGACTCAAAAAAGTGTAGATATTTTCTTTAAAAATAACACTTTTTTTTTAACAACTAAAAACGATAAAAAGCTCACGGCTGCGCGGCCTTTTTCATATTAAACTTAAATTTGACTTTTATGCTGAAATAATCAACTAAACTGAAAAATATTTTTTTAATCAAAAGATACAGCAAAGATGTAGCAGTCGGTGGCTGAGTTGGCATTGCGTTTGGGTCCCACCCAGGCGTCGTGTGTTCATTTCCTTGGCTGGCCAAGTCCCCCATCACGACACAAGCAACATTTTCCGCTTACTGTAGTGGTAGTAGGAGATTTTTAAATGTTGTCAGGTTATTCATAAACTGGAAATATTTGTCTTTCTTTTTTAAAAAAAAAATCTAGTACGGAAATGTATTTGCTTTATTTATATTTGTTTTACATTTTAAAATACAGGCTATCAAGGAAATCAATTTTTCATGCTATTAGAGACAACTTTGGCAATTATTAGTGAGTTAATGATAATTATTAAAAAAAAATATATATTATGCAAATATGATAAAAATTATTATAAATAGCATTTTGTTTGTCGTAAATTTAAGTTTATCAAATTTTTATATGAATACCTCACAAGAATCCCAGCTGCTCCCGGTAGTGGGGAAGGGCAAGAGACAGGGAAGAGGAAGGTAGTTAAGTACCTGGCTATTCAGATCTGGTAACCAAACACGGCTAAAGCCATTTCAAGCAACGTTTCAATTCTGAATGGTGGTCTTACACCAGGGCGATACTAAGAGAATCTTCCACTCTGGAACCTGAAATGATTTAATCGTGAAATAACACAAATCAACCAAATAAAATTTATTTGACCACGCCGGGATTCGATCCCGCGACCTTCGGTTTGCTAGTCAAGAGCTTTACCGTTAGACCACGCCGGCTGTTACAAATGACCGATTTTCTTTAGAACACAAATTTGTCGAAGATAAAATAAAATTCCTATCCAAAAAAAGTTTTTTTTAGATGTTTTTTGGATAGGAATTGAATGTATGTATAAAATGTGTAAAATAAATAGTAGATGATAATAATACGTTCTCAGTAGCAGATTTGTCCCGGTAGGAGGGGTTCTGGATTCGAGTCCAAGTTGCGACCGTCATCTTTTTTTTATTTTTCTGTGTCTTATTCTCTTTCATATTTTCATTTAGATTATTCTTCTTCTATGATATATTACATTGATTGGAAAAACAATAAAAAGTTATAAAAATGGAGTTGTTCTAATCGGGCTCCATCGAATCCAGAGTAAAGTTAGCCTCTCAAAAACTGGGCGTACTGTACAGGGCCCGCAAATATTTTAACATTACACAACTGCTAACCCTGTACAAATCACAAGTGCGCTCCATGGTTGAATTTGGCAGCCACCTCTGGTCTGGAGCTCTAAAATACCTGAAAAATACCCTAGACTCTGTGCGGAAACGGGCGGACCGTTTGATAGATTCTCCCATATTAACAGATGGATTGCAATCATTAGAGCACAGGCACAGACAGCACGGGTGGGAATGCTATCCTTGTTCTACCGGTATTTCAATAGAAGATGCTCCGAGGAACTAGCGTCATTGATCCCTTCGGCACCAGTGCATAGTCGGGAAACACGCCAAACGCGTGCCCAACATATGTACACGATTGACATTTCTCACATGAGACAGGGGCGCTTTTTCGACTCGTTCTTGTGTTCAACAGCTCGGTTGTGGAAAGATTTGCCGGCCTTTGTGTTTCCTCCTTCCTACAACATGGGTCTCTTCAAGACCAATGTTCATACCTTCCTCTCCTCAAAAAGACTCTCCACACAGCATCTCAGATTAAATAGAACCCGAGAGAAATTATTTTCCTCAGGGCCTCCTGTGTGGAGGTAATGTGAAAAAAAATATTGATTTAAAAAAAGGTTTTTTTTTTTTTGGAAAATTTCGATTTAAAAAAAATAAGAGAAATTAGTAACATAATTTTTTGTTAGTTTACTACAAGTGGTACCTACCTAATCAATAATCAAATAAGCAGGTAACTATTACCTACTTGGGTTTTACTGCAGCGACATGCATATTTAGGAGCACGTGTTTTGAGTGGTAGGTAAGTACTTGAGGCTCTTAAGTTTATACGTATTTCTATAGTTAGTCACAAAACATGAGCCATAAATACATTTGTTATCTATCTATTTTAAGTAATATTACTAAGCGGAAAATCTGTTTTATTTAACTACTAGCTGGGTTACCCGGCTTCGCTCAGGACAAAAAGATAGTGTTCTGGAATGTTGCACAATGATGTTCCCGATTCCCTATTCCTGATCATTCCACGACATACTCCGCCACTCCTTCCACAACTTTCTACAGCTCTATGGAACCTTCTAGAACTTTCCGGAAGACTGTTCTAGAAATTTCAAGAGAGCGAAACTTTCAGCCCTTATATCTTTAAAAGCACGCCCTTTAGGTAAAAACGGATACCCTTATTCCCTAGGGGGGATAGAGATCTACCACACCATATAACTCCCTTGATCGAACCGCGACTCGTTTCTGAGTTTTTGCGAGCTGCACGTTTTTTTGGACTTTCTTTTATAATATATGCCATATTCAAATAAATAAAATGTTACTCCTTACACGTCCTTTCCCGTGCGTTCCCCTCGAGAGTTCCACTTCCACCTTCCCTACCACCGCTCTCCCGCTCCACCGTCCCGCCAACCCCCCTGGCACTGCATTTCTTGACTCCTCTCCCGCCCGTAGCCGAAACTTTTTCTAATACTAACAATTTTAAACTCGTGATATCTTTCTAATTAAACATCCGAATTGAAAAATTCAAAAAGTTAAACAAAGGTATTGAAGCTGTCTTGAATATGAAGTAATTTATTTTGATAAGGATTAAAACCAAGATACAAATAAATGCCCTTTTCAAGCGGCGACCTTTAAATTAAATTTTTAAAATAAAAGAATACTTATTGTGGCATAACCATAATAGTTAGACATATGCTGTGGCGACCTTTTTTGTAAATAATGATGTGTTCTATAAAGTCGTAGTACATAATTTTATTCTATCATCAATAGTTTTCGCAGCGCACGCGATTTAAAAAATATTTTAGGTAATTTTTTTACACCCTGGGTTACATTATTGAAGTTTTAGTGAGGATGCCTATTTTTTTAAAAAATATAATATAGCCTATGTCACCCAGGGATAGTGTAGCTTCCCAACAGCGAGAATTTTACAAATCGGTTCAGTAGTTTCGGAGCCTATTCGATGCAAACAAACAAACACACAAACAAACAAACAAATATTACCTCTTTAAATAGTGTAGTAGAAGTAGATAGATATAGTGTAGTAGAAGTAGAAGTAGAAGTAGATAGTAGATAGATAGTAGAAGTAGATAGTAGATAAGCACTCTTGAACGGAGAACTCCGGCTTATGAAAGTTGCAATGAACTCTACATTTTTATTTATGGAATTTCTGAACGGTTATTTGCATTTTTTCAGCACATTAAACCGCGGCATTCTGAATTTCTGGTGTTTTATAACATATTTTTCTTGAACACATTTATGTTTTTAGGTTTCTAAAAAAATATATGTTATTTTTGAAGATAATATCTATACATTTGTAGAGCCGAAACGGTAATTATATGAAATTCCATCGATTGGAAAAAAAATCGCAAAGTATGTTCCGAAAATTATTATAAACATGTTTTTTTCTGTTATTTTACAAGTTATATGTATGAACAAATTCACAGTGTTTCTTTAAATGCTGTTAAAGCTTCGACCAAGTATACCATTTCCCAAGATTTTTGCTCTATTTTAAACGAGTCTTATTTTAGCCCTGTGCTTAGCCCTGTGCAGTAGGTACGGATGGCGCCCCCCCCCTACATTTTTACTTTGATTAAAAATTCGTTCACCCCAATTTTTTTATTTACTTAATTTTTTTTACACTAATTTATCAAATAAAATCAAGACATATAAAGAGTCTAACTTTTCCAGGTGACCTGGCGGTAGCTCTCACACTCGTTTTTTTTTAAAGAGAGATTCGCCAGGAGTCCTATACTCTCTGAATCTATTGGGTAAACATAAAATTAAGGTGCTATTTTAATTATTTTAGGTAAAACTCTTTTTGCAAGTTATGTTTTAAAATAATACAACGAATTGTTTGTTTGTGCCCGTACCATGATTTGAAATAAGGGTTACGAGACAATGCGGGTGGTTTTGCTGAACTAGGTCAATTAGACATTCTTGAGATTTACTGCGTTTATGTATACACCCAACGCGAAAATTAATAGAAAAAAGGAAATACAAATCGTTCTCATGGCAACGTACAACACAAGAATAGCATCTACAGCTTCTGACTAGCTCTAAAATCTAATAAGAATATAACCTCGAATTTGTACCTTGCATTTACCCTGTGTTGAGCGAAGAAACACCAAATTGAGCGAACAAACACCATAAAAACACTAAACACTGACGTATGGTATCAACGGCTTACGAAAGACGCTTACACTGACACCGTAAAATAACAAATCCAACAAATCTAATAGATATTAATTATACATTTAACGAAATTCAAATAATAGGTATGTCAAATCAATGATGAAACTGTCAACACGTTGCAACCTGGAAATCCTGCAAACCGTGCGATGCTTTTGTTAATGGAATTTACTGAAGATTTCATGAGAAAATGGTCTTTAACTACCTTCTCCTAGAGACTTAAATCGTACAAAATAAAACAATAGCGAGCGTACGGACAACACACTAACAAAAATTATCAGCATTTTGAAAGGCGCAAGTCGGTTTGTTTGATTCACAGGAACAAAAAAACTGCGCTGTGATTGGTTATTGAATTTGGATCGCACCCATTCGTCGTAAAAGATGTATGGAAAAAAATCTTACGTTTAAACTAAATATTTGGAATTTGTAAAAAAATTCTGTAACTGACTATAAATTCGTAAGCCGTTGATTTCAACCTGATGCGTGCGCATTCTGTTTCTTTGGAAAGTGTTGCTAGAACGTAACAATTATTTCGTACTATGGGTAATTTATGTTTAAACAAATGTTTTTTGGGAATATCACTTAAGTATCGCTATGGTGAAATACGAAGATTTGATTAAAATGGCTATAGCTGTGTTTCGTGACCAGATTTGGATAGTCAGGTACTTCCAAATCACCTCCTTCCCTTCCCCACTTCCACTACTCTCTCAAAGTTTTCCAAAATGGGCATGCCGTAGTCCCACTGTCTCCGGACAGTTGGGACTCTTGTGCGGTTCTCACATAAAAAAATAAATAAGAAGACAAAATATTCTTCTTGTAAATTCATTGAGTATATTTAATACGGCAGTGTGCAGGTATCTATTTATATAAATCACGATCTTAATATATAAAAATGAATGTTTCTTTGTTTGTCCCTTATTTTATGTGCGCATGCCCGTGATGGTTTCTATATATGTCTACTGGTGAGCCCTGACGTAATGAAATTTGTTTTAAAATGATGTAATAGGCGTAGTTCATATAAATGGTTGTATTTCGTACAGTTTAGCAGGGAGGGAAGGATGGATTGGAGGGGAAGGGGAACGGGAACAAATGGGAAAGGACAGGCAGGGAGAAACAATATCTTTATTTAAGTGAGATTGCAACTCATGCCGGGAACTCGCTAGTCTCCACATATTATAAATTAAAGTCCCCTACCGGGTCTGTCTGTCTATTCTCGATAAACCCAAAAACTACTGAAAGGATTTTCATGTTGTTTTCACCAATATATAGAATGCTTCACGAGGAAGGTTTCGGTAGGTATATAATTTGTCAAGGTTTTGTGTATATTGTTTGAAATATTTATTATAAAAAGGAGAATGTCTGTGTGCGGTGTGGATTTGATTAGTATGCAAATCTAGAGTTTTATGCCGAGGTTGATGTAATTTTGCACCTTTGATTTCGAAAACTCTGTATAATGCCTGGGCATCGCCGGGGACTTCAGCTAGTAATATAAAAAAAAACATTCTGAAAATAACTGCATTATAGTGTTGATAATAGAACAAACAAGTAAAAATAGGTTTTTAATCACAACAATATTATACAAAAATAGTCAGTATATTTTTTACGTGTTTATACAAATTAAGGAGAAATACCTACACATACAAAAATGCGTGACGTCTAACGAACAAAAAAACGCTAAGAGCGGGGAAGAGCGGTGCGGTTTTCCGAGAATACCAACTCGTTTTAAAAAACACGTGACTTCTGAATACGTAATCAAAAACGCATAGCTTTTGACATTTTCCTCGCTGACCAATCACAGACCTCGTACAAGACACGCCTTTCCACGGACCAATCACGAAAAGCTATAAAATTTTCCTTACAAAAGTGCTTAACGAAAGGAAATTTGAATTTTTCTTCAATTGTTTACGGTTTTTCACAAAGTCATCTGTCAGGAATGATGAATTTCCCCGGGCGATAGTGTGGGAAACAATATACCATATTACAAAGCAATTATGATAACGAATTACCGGTAAAATTCATAGTGCAGTGTCGTAATCTATTTTCGTGAGTGTTATATATGTGTACGCAGAGAACTCGAGTCGATCTATGCGCTATAGGTTTGCGCCGTGATCGGGAAAGTCAGCCAGCCAGTCGCGTTCTGTCTTTGCGTTCGTCGGTCGTTTTGCCCGTGGTCTATCGGAAATCCAGCCGCGCTAAAAGGCTGAAGTTTTAATATTTCACATCGTGAAAGATCCTAATTGAACATGGCCATCTTTCAATCACTCGTTCGCCTAGGAGTGGCCGGCAATTTGTCCAAGTATGGAAGAGCTATCAACGATGCTCGCCTGTGCAGTGCAATTGTAAATCGCATGAACCAGTGCAGTTATAAGTCTACAGCTCCACCGGCATCAACTCAAACAGCTCCTAGAGACCCTCTGGACCTATCATTCGACTGCAACATCGCTGCCTTCAAAAGCAAGACCTTTGGAGACCTGCTGCGAGCTTACTTTGTGTTTCAGATATGCTCCTTCGAAGTGCTGGTCGAAAACAATATGAAGGTAAGCAATTGCATAACCAAGTAGATATACAACTCAAAAAATACATAAATTTAATTGAAAATCTAACTCAAATCTATCACAGATCTTTTCTATGCAATACATGTCAGTTTTCAAGCACATCTAGCATGAAAATCAAAGTTTTTTGCCTCAAATACATAGTGCTGTAATCGTTGTATAAATTGTATTACGTTTCATGTCTTCTTTAGCATTGTTTCAGTTATTATTTCAGCGTTTATTCAGCCCTTACTGCGTGGTTTGTCCACCCGTAACAAAATGTGCGCGCGCACGTCTATTCCCCATCGATCGTCAGTACAATATTATTACGAAACCAAATTGGCAGCGATGTGTATCCAGCTGACAAGAAGTTGTCGGCTAGACTAGGAACAAATAACACGCCAAATCATATAGCTATATACACACTTCAGAGGAACTGCCAATAGATCTCTATTAACTTATGTGACCCTGGTATAGAATCTAACAAGAAAGAAAATGCTGTCACTATTTAGCAATTTATTCTTTAGATTCTATGCGTCTTGTAATTGAACTGTAATTATATTATCTTATTTTCAATTAGCTGAAGTCCGGCGATGCCCGGGCTTTACACTGAGTTTTCGAAATCAAATGTAGACAGTGACCTTCCTTTGCATACAAATCAAATTTACACCGCTCGCTTATCCACCCGCTCGTCCACCGCACACAGACATACTTAATATATTTCAACCAATTTACACAAAACCCTGACAAATTATATACCGAAACCTTCCTCATGAATCACTCTATCTATGGGTGAAAACCGCATGAAAATCCGTTCAGTAGTTTTTGAGTTTATCGCGAACAGACAGACACACAAACGCGGCGGGGGACTTTAATTTATAATATGTAGAGAAGATGAATTTTATATTTGTAATTATTATCTTGTCCGCCGCACATTGCACGTATATTTTTTAACATTAATTCCACGCAGAAGACCCTGAAGAAAATAATTTCCCTCAAGGCCTATGTCATCTTTGATGATGCTGTGTTCTAGGGTATTTAAAGGAAAGGAAGGAGATGAAGTTCTCGAAAGGAAAAGGTATGAGGGGTGGGTAGGAATCTGAGGGTCAATGTGTCTAGGAGTGACGGAAGTATGAATCCATCTTTCCAACTGCGGTGCAAGGCGATTGGTCAAGAGTCCGGCTAGAAAGGTCAAAAGTCCTTCCTCAACCAGTCTCTCTTGATCCGGCCCGCCATGCACAGGTGGGCAGACGCATCCGCCGCTATGACCTGGACAAACCTCACCCCACGAACCCGGGCCCCCTGCTAAGTCACCTAAGTGAACCACTTGGGGTGACCTATGGCAGAGATGTTGGTTATCCAATAAATGGTTCCCGGGGCGACGGTACCCATACCCGCCTCCCAATATCTCACCTATATTTCAACAATTATTGAATAATAATTAATTAACAATACAAGAAACAACTATGTACACAGAGAAAATAGGTTATTAGATTCTTAGTTTGGGTTAATTATAGCGTATTTAGAGTAAACAGAAACTTGCAAATATCAATCCATATAATAATAAAACCAAAATGGCTGCAAAGGGGTAGTTTTATACATCCAAACGTAATTTGTTCTTTTTTGTAGTAATTAATTGGAAACGTTGTGTAATTGTCTAAATCTGTGCCTAATAAAAGGGCGACGGTCAGGGAAATATTTCATGGGCTGAGGTTTGTCCAGGTCTTGGTGGCGGATACGTCTGGCCACCAGCTGACGGGTCGGATCGGAAGATGCCGGTTGATCTCTCTCGACCTATCGCCTTGCACCGGAGAGGGATAGATTCATACGTCACTCCGGAACACACTGACCCTTATATTCCTACTCACCTTTATACCATTTTCCTTCCCAGAACTTCTTTTGTTTAAAACGCTTTCCCACAGCATCCCCAATAGATAGGAAATTATTTTCCTATGGGATTCCTGCGTTGAATTACAGTTTTAAAAAAATGTCATCCACCTGAATAAGACTGATTAATCAAATGAAATGTACTTGCGCATGCCGGGATTTGAACCCGCGACCTCCAGATTTTTATCCATGAATTGTGATCACTCATCCACGGAGGCCGTCAAATAAGATTCAATATACAGTTAAAATCGTTGATCTGTAAACAGAACGCTAATATCTCAATTCATCTCAACAGAATATTGATTTTAGGTTAAGAATTCCTTTACGCAATATTGGCTTTACTTTCAAAGCGTTTTCCACATTATTTTCCGCTTTCTATTCCCTTTTTATTTACTTTATTTACCTTTAATAAACATTTCTTTACTTCAGGTAATCATTTTAAAACTTTTAGATATGCATTATTAATTTATTTGATAAATATTATAGGTAGTTCATAAACTGCAATATTTATTTTAATCAGCAATACAAGTGATTTTATTTTAACGCTTGAAGAAAATAAACGATTTTTCTGAATCCCTCGAACTGTAAGCTGGAGTGATGAAAGTTGCCCAGCGTTTTCCGTTAGGAATTTATAAGTCAATGCAACTATTCTCAGATCATTTTATGTACCGTCAATCATGAGCTAAGAAACTTAAAAAAAAACGTTCATCTGATCTGAATTATGTAAAGAAAATCAGTTTGTTTGAGGTAGTAAAATCGCTCGTACGTTGAGCTCTGGCGTTATGAAAATTGCACAGCTTTTTCTTTCTGAAATTTATTTGACAATACGACTTATTTAAACTCCTTGAGAATTTTCATCACGAGAAACAGAGTATTGAAATGTTTAATTATGTATCGTAAAATAAGACATAACACAGGCTTTTTCATACATAACCTTAAATTTGGATTTGAGGCCAAAATACCCAACCAAAATTAATAATATTTTTTTTTAAATCAAAATATATAGCAATGGATGCGGGTGTATAATATGTGCTACTTTATTTATTTATGTTTTAAAATTTGATAAATACCTAGGTCATTGAAGAATTAAATTTTGTTCGATTTTAGAGGCATCTTTGTAATTTTTTTATAAGTTAATTGTAATTATTAAAAAACTAGATTTCACCTTTAAATACTTAGAATAAAATCTTTACACCGTATAAAATGAAGTCGCTCTCGCTGTCTGTGCGCTTAGATCTTTTAAACTACGCAACGGATTTTTATTCGGTTTTCATCATTAGATAGATTGACTCATGAGGAAGGTTTTTAGGTATATAATTTGTCAAGGTTTTATGTAAATAGATTGAAATATATTAGATATCTGGCCAAACGGCAGCGAGCAGCGGGATAACAAGCGGGCTGTGTGGATTTGATTGAACAGATGGCGTTGGTTATAAAGGTTGGGTATATGGCGTGGCGTTGTGTTTCGTTAGCCACAGCAACGTGTGGCCGGGTCTGCTGGTATAAAATAAATAAAAAAATTACTTAAATTTTTTTTTTATCTGTCTATCCTAATAAAATTTTTTTGCGTAGATATATTAATTAACATTATTTGTGCTCAAACGTAAATTTTCGTTTACACGTATCAAAATACTTCTTTTAAATTTTTATTTTTTTTTTTTTAATTTTTTATTTAATCATGTTTTTATATAGAACAAAAATATGTTTTTAAATAATTTTCATTAATCTCAAATAATTTCCAAAGTTGCCTCTAAAATCATGAAATATTAACTTCTTTAATGGCATGTGTTTTATAATTTAAAACACAAATATATAAAGTAGCACATATCCGTACTAGATGTTTGCTATACCTATTCATTAAAAAAATAACAGGTGTGCAGTTCACGGGCGGTAGAAGTGAAATCTTCAGAAAAATAAAGTAGACAAGAGTGTTGAAGCTACGAAGCACCGCACAAGAGGATACCGATTATTCTATCTCATTCTCTCGCATGCCAAATCCTATAGATGTATGTGTTGGTCTCTTTTTCTTTCATCAAGTTTCAAATCACAACAGTGCTATAGAAGTTTTCACTTCAAACATAATTATTTAGTTTGGTTCGGTATTTTGTCCTTAAATCCAATTTCATGTTTTGTATGAAAAAGGTCGCCCAGCCGGTCCTTTTAAATAATTTTCAATTCATGTCTTGGAAAAGTGGGTGGTATATAAGTACATATAGATATATTTTATAGCTAGTTAGAAAGTAATGATAAAAAAAACGAGTGTGCTGTAGACCACACGACTGAAGTAAAACTTCACTAACTTATAAAAGAAGAGAGAAAGAAAATGTGCGCGCGCAATGCTCTCTCTTGCTCCTACAGTGTGATGCGGACAATAGGCCTGCACTGTGTCTAAGATATACGAAACGTAACTGGCCATGAGAGAAAGAGAGAAAGAAAATCTGTGCTCGCACCTCTCTCTTTTGCCCCTACAGTAATATACGAAACGTAACTCTTTCTCGTTCTATCTTCAATTAACTTATATCTCCCTCTCAACTTCCGTTCGCCTCGCCCGATCACACATTTCGTAATGCTCTCGTCATGCATTCACCAGCTTACTCCCCAAGTCAACCGTGCGTAAAGAAGTTTTACTTAAAAAAAAAACATGACGCTTATATGACTATTATAAATATGACCTTCATTTTCTACGTGCATTTAAAAAAGCTAAATATTTTTTTTATATAACATTCGTGCGTTCATAAACCTGTCGGGTAGATAGTACCTACATATACATATCTATCTAATTAACTTGCTAACTAACCGTCATGGCGGCGTTACCACAGGATAGGCAGAGATTGAACCATCAAACAACTCGTTATTGGCTAACACCGATTGCTTTATTCACATTCATACACAGGCGCGGCCGGTGCCTTAAATATTTGGTGGTTCACCGATTTCATAAAAAACGTAATGTATGCATAGAGATATACTAAATGTATGTAATTTATATAAATGCACGTATCGTACTTATTTCTAGAGAAGATCAATTATTCGATCCCTTTGCCGAGTTCATGCGGTTCTTTTTGATAAAGTCCACATTTATTATTGCATCACTCATTTTCAATAGGGTAAAGAAATTCAATTGTACCTAAAAATATTGATACCAGAATAATTCAACAATAATGATAATAAAGGGATATTTTATAGAGCGATTTTTTTGTGTGAAATCACCTCATGGGCATTACAATTTTACTATTTGCAAACAGATACAGATATACTCACCTGATAAGGGTCATTCCGCCGTTTCGTTCAAATCGCATGTTCACGCAAAAAAGTCATATGAAAGTTAATGTTTATCAAGAAAGTTTTATTGTAAGATGTAGCTATTTAAAAAAGGAAAAAGGAGTATTTGCCGAATTAGGCATTTGTTACTTAATTGCTTCATGATTTACAAAAAACATGCTAAAATTTCATTACCTTCCCTTTGCAAATGAGCGACCGGTAAATTGATCTATAATAAAAATCAGTTTACACTAGTAAAATCACTACATTCATTAATCGACCTGTATGTACAACTAATTATGCATATTTATTTGTGTTTAATTTATTTTTAAAGCTACTGTATCATAGAAAGAATTGAGATTTTGTTTTTGTCCAGAGAAAATCGTTGTCATCTTCCGCGAAAGTGGTAATTAAAATTGAGACCGCTTTTATCCCTGTTCGTCAGCTGTACACCGCCCCGCACCTTCGTTACTAATCAGTGTACCGCTACATCCAGACGGGGGAGGACATGTGTCGCTGAATAAAGAAATATCTGCGATCTAAGTGCTCGAAAACAACTTTGTCACTGACCAGGCATCATTACCTTCCAGCATTTTTTAAAGTAAGTACATGTTTTAAAAATTCGAATCGTGTATCTATAAACTATAATTAGTCGGACTATTTTTGATTGAATCATAAAGATTTGTAATGTCATTATTAAGCGAGTAATTGAGGAAAGATTGTCAAAACTTCATTACCCTCCGATTCATTACCTTCCGTATCGTCAAAATTTTTGCTGGATGGTAATGAAGAGGTGTGGAGGGTAATGAAAAATTTGTAAGGGTTATTTTTACGTACATCTGGGACCATGTTTGGGGTTAATAAAAGCTAATATTATTAATAAAAGCAGTTTCTTGCGTTCTAGCGTCTGACAATTTCGGGTTTGGTGAAACACATATTTTCATTTTATCTATTTTCTAATATGGAAAAACAATCTGTTAAAATTTACCCTTCGAATTTTTATTTGAAAATCGATTTTTTATTAATAATATAATTATTCAAATGTAAATGAATATATAAAACAAATGATTTAACATTCCCCTACAGTCACAAGATGTTTCATTCCTTCGGTTGTCTATCAAAACTGATGAATTTTTACACAATTTCAAGTTTCTAAACAAATCCAGATTTAAACAAAAATCTACATAACTGGGCATCAAGAGTCCAACGCAAATTTCTTGATTAAAAAACGATATCACTTCTGTTAGATTTTCAATCATTTAGGCAAAAAAATATTAAACAAATATGTAAAAGCAGTAACAATTTTTAGGCTCTTTTGTAAAAGTTATGAAATTATTCATTTTTGTTCTTCAACTTCTCATTTAATCCGATACTTATGATAATTTTTCTTTATTATTTGTTACAGGCTTAACAATTAAAACCACAATGGCAAAGTTAAATAAGAAACTGAAAAAAGAAGATAAGTTATCCAAGGACAGGCTACGTAAGCAACAAAAATATGCAGAGATTAAAAACAATCCGGAACTGTACAGTCTTCAGAAAGTGAAAGAAAAAAAAGATACTTAATGCGAAAAGCGCAAAAAAAGATTTGCAGCATTGAAAGAGCACAGAGAGAGCAAAGACGAAGATGTCGAAAGAACTCTCTAAATTATTTGAAGAAAAAAGAGTAGCAGCGTAAAATAGAAACGATTACAGTAGAAAATATGCTTCCAATTCATGAAAATGTCACGAAACTACCCAATAATGTGCAAAACACTGTAGATCCTGACCCCCTCACAGTCGAGAATGAACAACAAATCACACAAAAAAACATGCGTGCTCTAACGAATGTTAGGAAATTAAGGTACAGATCTATGAAAATCATTAAATAGTTACAGGACCAGATAAGCAAACTTAAGAATGAGAAAAGAAACGAACAAAAGAAAATGGAAGCGTTGCAGCTACAAAATGCAAATACAGCAATCGAAGATACAGTAGAGAAAAAAGTAAACGACATAGCTAAATACATCCCAATGAATAAAGTCGAAGATGTAAAAAAGAAATTGTTGTTCAGTGAATCGCTGTCTCGAGGATTAAATGAAAAATACAAGGCTTTAAAAAAACAGAGAAAAGACAGTTTGCGAATGAAATACTGAGAGACAAGAACAAGCTAAAGAAATATAAAGTCCTCAACAAAGTTCCCTTTCATATCAGAAAGACTTTAGCTGAAAACAAGAATAACAAAACAAATGAAATTAAACGGAAGATACAAGATTTTTTTGAAGAAGATGTTAATAGCCGTGTAGCTCCCGGAAAAAAGAATTTGTGAAACGCAAAGGTTTAAAAAAACAAAAAAGATTTATTACAGATAACTTCAAAAATCTCCACAACAAATTCTGCAAAGAACAAAAAAAAATCAGCTATTCGACTTTTTGCAAATATAGACCCTACTGGACTGTTTTACCAAAAAAAGAACGAGACACTTGCCAATGAAAACTTCACTGTAACGTTAACCTTCTAATTAAAGCTCTGAAGAAAGCAAAGATAATTGCAGAAGGATCAGCGACAGAAGTATTGACAAGTTTGTTTTTTTCCATTTGTATTTTGATATTTTGTCCCTTTATTTTTTAACAATTCATACAAACATTGCAAGCATAAGTAAGCAGAACTGATTACGCATGAAAAAATGTATTTCTTGTCTCCAATGCTCAAAAGTCTGAATAAAGCATTTAGTTTTTCACTTTAATCGTTTTTTCTTCCTTTTTCTTAATCCGCTCATCACTTCAGGTCAAATGATACTTATATCTCTTTTATTATTCAATTTCAATTCATTTTTCATTATTCACAGAAATTTTAAGAACCTACAAGGTGTTCAATACCATCTATTAATGTTTCATTACCAAACTTCATTACCATCCAAATTTATAAATTACCATCCAACCGTTTTTCATTACCATCCACCCCTTCATTACCTTCCATCAATTTTCTTCGTATCTAAGTGTCGCACAAAGGTGCCCTTTTCACCTCTCTACATCTGATAGGTACAGGAACCCATTTCTATAAAAATATATAGTAAAAACGCAAAAAAAAAAAATTCCGCGGAAACAGGCAAATTTGAACGAAACGGCGGAATGACCCATAAACTCGTTATCCGATAAACACATTTATATTAAAGTTTATGCTTGGAAGATACGACTTTGCAAGCGGTGACACTGCATTGAAAAAACTTCAGAAATCATAAATTGTTTGCTATTTTACACTATGGTTCATTTCTTTTGATATTACATCTATTTGTATTAGAGGATTAGTGGCAAAGAACGGAAGGTATTTATTTAAAAGACTCAACTTTCGGATATGAATTAATATCACAATAATGTTTTAATTTGCAGCATAGGATGCAAACATTGCGAACGGTGGCGTGTGTTTTACTGACCCACTAAGCGTCGGTCGTCGGTGTGAAGTTAGCAATAATTAAAAAAACGCACACAAATAAAAGGTTACTTTCTGCCAAAAAAAGCAAATAATAAAGTCAATGCCAAGTATGTAAATCCGCAGGAGTTTATCACAAGATAATTTCGCACGTATAGCTGACCCGTGACCCGTTGACCCGAGGTTGCATTTTACAAGAGAAATGTTATGATTTTACTTCATACTGTCCAAACCCTACATCGCTCGAGCCCTTCGTTCGGAATTCTTCGATTCTTCGTTCGGATATCTTCGCTGACCGTGCGGCGTACGGTCAGCGATATTTTTCTTGATACGTTTTGTCAAAACCACGGTCCAGAGATGTTTCGTATGGGCAGCATATAAAATATTATTAGTCAAACAAGGCGCACAGCTAAAGCGCGCGGTTTGGTATGTACCTCGGTTTCTCGTTCCTAGCCAGTGTAAACGACGCGCGGGTGCAACGTTTTTGCTGTATTTATCTACAATATTTCATCGTTAGTCACGTTTTAGTAACATTTAGTATGTTATTAATTGCAATTTTTAAGATTTTTAAAATTTTTTGCTTAATTTTATAATTAAAAACATTAAGTAAGATTACGATCAGCTGTAAATTGTTGTTCAATTTTGTTGGCGGTTCGTTGCACGAGTGCACTGATGCACCAGCCGCGCCTGTTCATACATATACTTCCTGTTATTCTGACTGTTGACATGACCTAACTCAATTATTTGGTTCTCTTGGTCGTGACATGTCTTTTTCCACCATTCACATTAGCGTCGTATATTCTTCGTTCATTTGCATTACATTTAAAAAAAAAATTTATGTGAATACCTCACAAGAGTCTTAGCTATACCCGTCTGGAGCCAGTGAGACTATGGCATCCCCAATTGGAATATGTTTTGAGGCTGAAAGTAGTGGGGAGGGGAAGAAGATGGGAATAGGAAGGTGGGGAAGTACCTGGCTATTCAAATCTGGTCACCAAACACGGCTAAAGCTATTTCAATCAACGTTTCAATTCAACTCAACTCATGCATGCCAAAGCCACCTAAGCCTCTCAACTGGCAAGGAGGACGCGGGTTTAAATCGTGCCATCCGCAAATAAATTTTATTTGATTAATTTTTTTTTCACAAATTAGTCATTAAAAATAAGATGTAGATTATATGCGGCACGTTCCAGAAAGGCAGATATTCAAAATTGAAATGTTGTTTGAAATGGCTTTAGCCATGTTTGGTGACAAGATCTGAGTATTCAGTTTCTTTCCCACCATTCTCTCCCCATCTCCTTCCCCTCCCCACTACCCCCAGCCTCACGACAAACCTCAATATTATGGCCTCAGATATTCAAAATTGAAATGTTGCTTGAAATAGCTTTAGCCGTGTTTGGTGACCAGATCTGAGTAACCAGTTACATACTTTCCCACTATCCTCTCCCCCATCTCCTTCCCCTCCCCACTACCTCCAGCCTCACGACATCAATTTTGAATATATGATGTCGTAATCTGACTGGCTCCAGACGATTGGGAGCAGTTGGGACTCTTGTGCGGTATTCACAGAATGAACAAAATAGGCTATCGTAAAAATGTTTCCATAAAAGTTGATCACCCTAAGTTGGCCCCCTCGCATACTTGTATACAATTTGCAGTCGGTTTAGGGAAAATACGGTATACTTACTTACACAAATGTAACTGGCACTGCTGAAAACCAAAATGTATCAAGGATAAAACTACTATACCTAATACCTACTGTATATACCAGCGTAGGTATAAGTACACAAAATCGACACCGTAAATAGATTCGTTTGATATCCATACCAACTTATTATTAAAGGTATTTTTGTAGTTTTGAAGAATTCTAGGTTTGAAAATGGTGAATAATGTGTAAAAAATTATAATTTTACTTATAATTTCGGTGGTCCAACTGTCGGGGTCACCCGTAAAAACATCTGTTTTTTTCTTCTTCTATTTTTAGGATTGTCTAGGGACGTTGTCGTAAAAAATGTGTTGCCATACGGATTCGGTTCTAATTAACTTCACGTCCACCATTTGCATCTGGCAATTATGCAAATGTAACCTTGCGATTTCGTAGAATTATGATATAATGCCGATTGATGGTTTTTAGGAGTTATGACTGAATGATTAAATAATTCTCGTTTCAGAATGGTGGATATTCTGAGTATCGCCTTGGTGCAAGTCCATCATTCAGAATTGAAACGTTGCTTGAAAGGGCATTAGCCGTGTGTGCTTATCAGATCTGAATAGTCAGGTACTTCTCCACCTACCTCTTTCCCATCTCATTTCATTCCTCACTCCCTTCAGTCCCACAACAAATCCTTATAAGGGACAGAGCTAACGTGCCAATGGTTTTGCCGATGGACACTGTAACGCTCTCTAAAACGTTGGTTGAAGAAGGCACAAGGGCAACAAGGCATAATAACCCATAAATCATGGTAATAGATCATTTTAGCTTCGAAAATCACGGATTTTCTCACATGCATTTGGTCGAAACACGCCATAATACTGACCTGATAAATATTGAACGTCTAGGGTAGCACTTTGATCCAGTGTGGATACATTGTGATAAATATTGAACGTCTAGGGTAGCACTTTGAACCAGTGTGGATACATTGTGATAAATATTGAACGTCTAGGGTAGCACATTGATCCAGTGTGGATACATTGTGATAAATATTGAACGTCTAGGGTAGCACTTTGATCCAGTGTGGATACATTGTGATAAATATTGAACGTCTAGGGTAGTAGGTACTCCGATTTAGTGTGGATCAATCGCGATAAATATTGAAAGTGTGGCCCATGCCTCAATATTTATCACGATGAGTGGGTTCAAGACACGGAATTCAAAAATATAGATATCTGTGATCTATTTTGTGATCCGTCAATTCGTTAGTCTACACGTTCTATAAATATGAAGATATTTGATAAATATCTGCGAATCATAATAAATATTGAGTGTGTTAGGTTCGCCTATGCCTCATAGTTTGAAGTTCGTCACACTATTACGGAGAGTATATTGGTAGGTAGTCGCTAGTATGTATCGGTATTGGTGAATGGCCTAAATTCGCCCTAATAACCGTGCGGTGGCGTTGCGACCATGAATTTACTCGAATTATATTGTTATCATCGTACCTCGCACTGAATATAAAATCTCTAGAATTGTGTACCAACTGATGTCGCCAGTTTACACCAGACCATTCGACCATACTAGGATACTAGGTCCCAGACAGTTCGATGAAATTAGTTGTTCCGTGACAACTCAACACAATGGCAATGCTGAATTGGGTTTAACGCAATTGTTGACTAATACCGAAGTCCGAAATACTGATTATTTTTCTTAAAAAAAATTAATAACATACAACAGGTTAAATACACCCTGGGGTTAGATACTTGGGGTGGGTTACAAGCACGTAGGTACTTGATTGGTGTGTGAGAGTTTTTCTAGCTTATATGAAACTAAACACTGTGCGTCGTTGTACCTGCAAAAATAATACTTAAAAGTCTTGTGTAAAGAAAATCCGTTTGAGGCAGTAAATGGCTCGAACGTTGAGCTTTGGGGATGGTTCCATGCCAACTCAGAATCAAGTCAACTCAACACTTCTTTGAAAATTCATTAAAATCTGAGAAAAAAAGTTAAAATAGCCCATAACCTAACCTAACGAGACCTATTTAACCAATTTTGAATATATTTTTTTCATCACTTTTAATGACACTTCGAGGGAGGTTTTGAATTAATTTAATTCTGAGTCGTCCGATCACCATTTATTTTTGTTTTTTTGTTTTGTTTTTGAATATTTATTTAGATGTATGCAAAAATTTTTTCATACATCTAGTAAGAAAATATAAACAAATACAATTGATACAGTTACATTTTTAAAATACATTTTAAGAGGAAAAAAAAGAAAAGATTACATAAATAAAAATACATTTTGAGGAAACAGATATGACAATAATATTGGTACGATTATTATGAATCAAAAAAAATTCTTCACATATAATGCACACATCCTACGAAAAGTGCTAACTAAGACTTGAGGCTTCCTTAACGGCATTCGGCAGGCTGTTAAAAAGTTTTTGTCCTTTATAAAACGCGCTATTTTGTGTGCACGAAAGTTTAGTTTTGGGAAGCCTAAAGTCTCCGCGTCTTCTCGTAGGATAGTTGTGAACATTTTCGTGAAACATAATGTTACTCTTCAGATAATTTGGTAGCAATTTTTTGGCTCGGGTATTGTGTAGAGTTAGTAGGTACGTTACGTCAAGAGGTATATAAATAATCAGAGTGTGCAAATCACACGCGTTAGAAATGAAAACTAAAGTAGATTACGAAGCACCGCACAAAGAGGAGACCGATTATATTATACTATCTCATTCTCTCGCAGGCTAAATCCTATAGATATAACTAAATGTTTGTCTATTTTTAATGTCGCTATTTTTCACCGCGTTTCAAATTACAACGGTGCTAAAGAAGTTTTCACGTCACTTAGAAATTTTTGAACGATGACGATGATGATCGGGGTTTTATCAGATAGACACTGTGCACGTAGGTACTTGAGGTACCTTGCGTCTTGAGGTGATTTCGACTCAGCGCCCTTGAGGTGATTTTTCACGAAAACGGCGCTGTATAAATTAGCCAAATATTATTATTTTAAATGCATTCTCAATTGGGGTGGTTGATGGTTGAACTCTGGTGGATGCCAGAGTCCGAAATACTGTTTATTAGGTTTTTTTTTAAATTATATAATTTTTTTCTTAATTTTAGGGCTAAATACACCTCGCTGGTGGGTTACAAATACTTTATCGATGTCTCAGAGTTTTGATCGTCTAGCTTATATGAAACGAAACACTGTGCGTCGTATAGAACCTGTAAATAAAATATTTAAAAGCCTGAAGGGTTACAAATGTTTATTATATTTTACCAGAAGTAAGGAACAATTGAGCCTGCTTTGGGCACACGGACACTCCCAAGATACACTTGTATCAGTTTTTTTCCTTCAGTGGAATCTCCTACCTTGGTACTAGTAACCAGATTGCTGATTGCAATAAAATTTCCTCGCTTGACGAACTCGCCTCGGAGGCCATCGCTCATTGCTCAATTTATTACCATTGCAATTATTTTTTATTGCTTTTTATCCGTTATACATTAAACCGATGCACATATTTGGGAATGCTATCGATTTGACGGCCTCCGTGGTCGAGGGGTACGGCTCTCGACTATGAATCCGGAAATCGCAGTTTCAAATCACAGTTTGCGCAAGTAAATTAAATTTAGATAAATGAAACAATGTTACTTTGTTTGAACCACTTGTATATTCGTTTAAAGCCGACCGGTTTCGGAACGACCGTTCCTTCCTCAGGGCAAACGTATACTATAATTTATTTTTTATTTTTAACTTTGTGAATAAAATCTCAAATTATAATATTTAATTAAATGAAGACAATATAAGCGAAACTCAATCGAAAATCTGGAGACAGAAAAATCAGAAAAAAGATATTGGCTATTGCAATGTAAGCAAAGGGCCCTGGGTTCAAGTCCCAGTGGAACCAATATCTTTTTCTGATTTTTCTGTCTCCAGATTTTCGATTGAGTTTCGCTAATATTGTCTTAATTTAATTAAAATTTTAATTTAATTAATTAATTTATGTTATTTCACAATTCACAATTTATCCATCAAAGAAAATAAATAAAATGTAAAACATTATGAATCCAAAGTTTCCCGCCAAAATTTGATTTTTTTAAAAAATGAAACGACAAAAAATGAGATGTCGATAACGTTTATAACACATTTTCCTAATACAAAATGTGTATGTTTTTATTTTTTTCGTTACCAGTAATTTTATTTAGAAAAAAACGTAAGGTGAGCCATTTTTAAAAATTTTAAAAGTTTGACTCAAAATTTAAAAAAATATATTTCGTATTCTAAAATTTGTACGCGTATTTATTTATCAGCTTTCAAAAACGGTTTATAGTTTTCGTATGTGTTCAGAAGATTCCATTTATTTTGATTTTATCAAGTCGAAATATTTTTACTTTGCTACAAAATAGTTCCGAGGCCTGATTGGTTAAAGAAACTTATATCATATGCGCGAGTAAACACAAAAACCGACAGTTCGAGCTGTTTGAGATCATTGACGAGTCTTACAATACCAGTTATCATATCTATCGATGTTTGACGTGCCTCTCTGGTCAAGAACCCCTACATCTCGATATCCGAAGAAACTTCGACTGTATGCAAAAACGGGCAATCCGTCTATATGTTATATATATACGTCAATAAGTTTATACGTTATTATCTTCGACGGATAGCAACTGTAGGAATTTAATACAGTATGTTGACGACAGGTGGTCACGATTAAATAATTCGTGGTATAATATAAACAAATCATTTATGAAATTTACAATGCAAGTATTCTCCGATTGCTTGAATACAAGTCTAAGTTTTTTTTTGTCTTAAGTGATATTATTTTTTTTACTTGAAGTCCACACGAGAGGCCCCGGGGAAAATAATTTCCCACAGGGCCTATAGTCATATTTGGGGATGCTGTGTGGAGGGTCTATCTGTGGAAAGGAAGGAATTAAGTACATTGACACCTAGTTTCCTACCTCCCCTCATACCTTTATCCTTCCCAGAACTTCCTCTCCTTCCTTGCCCTAAAAATACACTCACACAGCTTCCCAAAAGATGACATAGGCCCTGAGGGAAATTGTTTTCCTGAGAGCCTCCTGCGTGGAGCCAATTAAAAATAAAAACAATAATTTGTTCGCTAACATAGCGATTCGTCAAATCTTTTGCAATTTGTTTGTGACTCATAATGTTTTTTTTTCAATTATTTCTGGCTTTCACCCTTCATGGGTGTTCTAGGTTATCATTTAAAATTACAGAAAAAGAAAATGTGAATTTATATGTATAGATATTAATTTTATTTAAATGTGCAAATTTTAGAATTGTATGGAAGATTTGAGGCTAGTTCAGACTTAGAAGAGATGAGATATTGAATGTAGTGAAGGCAATTTTAGATAACGCTTGATAGAAGAGAGCATATTTATTTAGAGAGATACTCGTACAACCAAACAATATGTGATCTAAAGTTTCCACATCTAGACCACAGAATGTGCAATCTGGGGAGTCAAGGAAGTGAATTTTAAGAAGGTGACAATAAACAGAACAATATCCGATTCTCATTCGAATAGGTGAGGAAATTTCTTTTTTTGGAAAAATGGGGGAATTATTGAAACCATGGTTTTGATTTTTGATGTGGATAGTCCTTTGTTTTGTTCCTTGGATTGACTAGCAATGAATTCATAATGTTATAATATTGTGATTGTAGTTTTAGAAATCTAGATAACTTGTAATTTGACCGGCTACGGTCGATATGGTTAGGCCAATATACCGAATAAGTAACAGTCTGTTGGTAAAGGTGTTTTGCCGATTTATTGCACATAAAAAATAAGCGATAATATTAAATATAAATTATGCACATAAAGTCCACTAAAAGGTGTTCACTCGCTACTCACGAAATTGCGTTTTTTTAAATTTTATTTAAAAGTCCCAACTGATCCCCTCTGGAACTAGTGAGACTATGGCATCCTCAATTGGAGCTTGTTGTGTGGCTGAAGGTAGTGGGGAGGGAAGGAGATGGGGAAGAGGAAACTGAGGAAGTACCTGGATATTCAGATGTGGTCACCAAACACGGCTAAAGCCATTTCAAGCTACGTTTCAATTCTGAATGGTGGTCTTACACCAGGACGATACTGAGAGTAGCTTCCACTCTGGAAAGTGCCGCAAACATACTATACATTAATTTTATTTAAATAATTGTGAAATAACACAAATTTCAAGATAATAACAAGATTCGATCCCGCGACCTTCGGATTAAGAATCGAGAGTCAAAAGAAAAATATATAAACTTTTTAGTTACATTCGATTGATAAAATAGTTGTACATAGTTTTTACTGAATAAAATGTACGTACATTTGTACGTAGTTTCAACCCACACCTACGGTTTTAAAAAAAATTATAAAACATTACAGGTATTCATAGGTTAATTCGGATATACTTTTTTAAATACATTTTCACTTGAATTTCACTTTTGTTTCCTTGATTGAATGAACGTATGAATGAAGTGGAATCTTGGAAGTGGAAATTAACCCACTTTCCGACATCCGATCAAGCTGAAATTCGGCAGTTAGACTCTTTGTCGATAAAAATAAGCTATAGGTGGAAGTTACGCACACACATGCGGATGTATAAGCATTTATCTGAAATTCGGCGACCTTGCAATCCGGACAGAAAAAGCTGTGAGATTTTTATGACACCAGGGCTCACATAATCCATAAGAATAGATTTTCCGGTTTATATAAATTAACACGGTACCTACCAACGTTAGTTATCGGTTTAGCCCCAAGCCCTTGTGAAACGATTTTTACATTGGCAAATATTTCAATACCCTAGAAGCACTCCGAAAAATATTTTTAGGCAAACATTTTTTTTAGTTTATCTCCGGTACCATACTAAGTCCGCCAATATTGAAGATCAACTTATAGGTATGTCCCTAACGCGTATACTCGTGGGAGATTCCACGCACTTTTTTATGCTCCGAAAGCGAGAACTTCTGCCTATCAGAATGCACCATTAAGCAGGGAGACTCAAATGCTTAACGACTCTGCATTGAACATCGACTTCTTCAATGTCACCTACAGAGAATTCAGTAACTATCTCTTGACATACGTCACGACATAGTTAAACTACCCCCATGCATTTATAAAATATATTGTAATCTTCTCCATATTTTTTTAGTGTATAACTGTTTTATGGAGAACCTGTATAAAATAAATAAATAAATAAACACTTATTATTCGACATATAGAAAATCACGGTCAAGGCCTACTATAAAATATGTTACTATTTTAACTCCCTGTTGACATTATATAAATGATTCAATGACAAGCAGCTGCTTTCAATTTCACGCGGTTAAGTCCGGTGGTGAATGGTGACGTCATAGATAAACTCTGAATGATGGCTTACAACATTTCGTGAAGGCGCGTACTCTCGTCAAAATATTAAAACTTGAATAAAACCTTCACGGAACTGGATATTTGATGAATACTTCGAATTCTCCGAAATAACCCGCCCTGAATCTTTCACACGTTTTTAACGGCATTCACAGTTTGTGAAAATACCCCTTTGCTCCGTATATCAACGACTTTTGACTCTGTTTTTTTTTTCAGAAAGGTAGGTAGGCTTATTTCATTGCTTTTCCTAGTCTCGTGTGTTCATTTATGGCCACTTTTTATTTGGATATCATAAATAAATTATTGTAGTTTGCACTTAAATACTTTATTTAAATGACCAGATATTAAACTCCTCCAGCATTTCCTTGATTGTCTTGTATCTATTTTTCTTCACTATAATTTTCGAAAATAGATCTTTTTTGTAGTAATGTTATTTGTTTCGCTAATCCATCGTTGGCTAAGAATAGCATTTTTATCATCGCCTCCCTCTCACTGTCCTTCAATTTCCCCCAATGTTTCCAAAGAATCACTTCTCTTAAGATGTTCCCCTTAGAGAAAGTGAATGGTAGGGAATGTGGTAATGTTGAAGTTTTCGTTTAGAGCCGACAGAATTCGAGTCGCAACCGCTGTTGGTTCTTGGACCGAGTACAAAAATAGACTCCGGCCTGTAATATGAAGAATGAACAATGCTTTTTATGATATTTTTTAAGCAGTCACGGTGCGCGAAATTTTATTATTTAAACACGTTTTAAGATAAGATTTACCGACTGGTTTCGCAGTTTGGTTTTAGGTTTTCGATATTTTATTACTTTTTCTCATATGTCACCCCAAATGGTTGGCTATGTTTCGTGAATTGGCAGGGGGTGCCCAGTTTCATCAGATGAGGGCTTGGCGGCGGATGCGTCTGCCTTCCAGTTGCGCGGCGGTCCAAAACCGGTGGGGCAGGTTTGGGGAGACCCTTTGACCTTTCCAACTGGTCTCTCCCGACCCATCGTCTTGCACCGCAGCGGGAGGGATGAATTCATACGTCCGTTACTCATGGACACATTGAACCCCAGATTCTTACCTATCCCATTCCTCGTATATTTTTCCCTCCCAGAACATCCCCTTTGTGAATGCCTTTCCATAAAAAGGCCCCCAAAATAGTGTCCTCGAAGAGGACATAGGCCTTGAGATTTTTTCTTCAGGCCTGTATATAAAAGATATACTTACCAAATCGGTACAGAACACACATCTTGTTTATTTATGTTAACAGATTTTTTTGCGAATTTACGTAATTTACAAATTGATTGATTTTTGCGTCATTTTATAATACCTACATTACTTTATTGTATTTAAAATAAATCTCTGCTTATTATGACATTCTTCAATAAATATAATGTAGCATAATTCACATTCTTAATTCAGTAGAAATTCCGAGAACCTTATCAAATCAACTTATGATATTATTATAATATTCTTGCAAACAATGCATTTGGATCTTTAAAACTGCTTCAGGGAATAATATTAATCTAATTCTCAAAACTTTGTGGATAATCTACCAATCATTTGTACACTTTATATTATATCTTTTCTCAAATATACAACTTATTTTTTCATCTATCAGAAGAAGACAAAGACACTAGATAATATTTGTAATCAAACTTCAGGTGTAGATATTTAAAAAAAATCTACTTAGATTTGCCTATCTCTAAGTCATTGTGATTTGGATTGAAGTACCATTAATTTCTTTTGCAGAAATAATAGAACCGATGATAAAACATACATTGTAATCTTTGATACACGTACGTACATATGCGGAATATCATCATACCAGGGCCGGATCTAGAGGCGTCTGCCCCGGGTAGCAGTTTTAAGGGCCCGCCAAAATCGTAATTTATTTGTTTGATTGAAAAAAAAAACTTGATTTACAAAGCGCCTGGCATCCAGCGCACGTTGTTCTATCGATTATTAATTTGATTTTAAAACGGCCAGTTGATTTTTGATCACATCCTAAGTTGATTTATTAACGTATCCTAAGTCGATTTTGAACGCGTGCATAGTGTACGTCACAGGTTCTCAACGTGGGTTCAAACGCCCCCTTATAGGCGTTTGAAATTTTCAGGGGGGAGAGTAGAAGACCCATAGAAAATTAGGGGGCTTTGAGATGGCACAGTGAGAGCGTAGGCATGTAAAATAAAGGTCTAAAAAGACAAAAAGCTAATCACGTACCTACTAATAGCAGAGTAAACATTAATATTGCTTAATTTTTGTTATTATATGTATTGTAATAATTTTTATTGTAAACATTTACATATTTCTGTAGTTCGGGAAGTGGATGGAAAATGAACTAAAAGATTCCATTACATTCAGATCTACATTAAATTTGATAATATGATTTTTTAAATGTTTATATAATATTATCATCTTACCTGTTTTATTATTATTATTAAGAATACATCACGAATACAAGAAAGAAGGAGGTAGCAACACAGTACTTGAAATGCAAAAGACTTGATTTTTCAACTTGCTAAACAAAAAGGTGTAACAAATAATTTATTATATTTTAATCGAATTATTGATTCCGTCACAGTTATGCCCACCAGTCATTTCACAGATAATTTTCAAGTTTTTTAAAAAACCCCTAAGTTTTTTCTATGACAATCCGTGTAAAATATATGTTGTATGCATAATTATAGTGCCTTGCCACACTTCTGATATAATCTATGACTAATCGAGGTACCTACCTACTTGCACTTAATCACAATGTAATTATTATTAACTAACGAGTTATTAGTAATACAACCTACACAAGGTGGTAATGACGACCTTCAGGCGTATTGTACCAAAGTGAAACACTGCCTTCGATCAAAGATGTTCACATTTTTTGCTACAAAGTTATTTATTAACTTATTTAAAGCCCCTTTCAGGGGTTTTCACATATGAATAGTAAAAATTATACAGTTCCAGCTGGTACCCGGCATCCGTTGCAAGGCTATTCAAAGAAATTAATTGTTTCTCCCTGCATGTCCTTTCCAATGCGTCCACGTTCCCCTTTCGCGTCCCCTTCCCTTCACGCGTATCCCTTCCACCTCCCCCGTCTTCCTCCACCCTCGTCAACCTGCTTTCCCTCCCTACCGCTAAAATACATGTAGTACACACAGTTTCATTTCTACAAATTTTAAAACACCCGCGCTTACCATTATATATAGAAAACCTTCGTGGGAAAAACAAATCACAAAAGTTTCATCGCAATCGAATGAACGGTATGGCAGCGCATAAAATATGAACAAACAACAAATATTAATAAAATGATAAATAATTATTAATTAGAAGATTTTTAATTAATTATTATAAATATATTGTCATTTATTAAGTAACACAATAAACTTATCTATTCTAGTGGTTCTGTGAACGGTAGACCTGGAGTCCAAAAAATGTTTCTAATTTTCTCTTATATAATAAATCAAAACCAAAATTTCCTCTGAAATCATAATATTAGTGAGTAGGTACTTAAATGCATACCTACTTCATTACAAACCATATATTTTATAATAAAAATATTAAATTTCAAATAAGAAAACACACCATTTTTCCAAAGAAATTGTAACCACCATAAACAGCTTATACTATGCAGACTATTTTCCTCTCATGTTATCTTGAAATCCGAAACAAAATGATACTATTTTAACAATTTTTAAGAATTCTTGAATAAAGGGATAAATTTGGGAGGCGGGTATGTGTACCGCCGCCCCGGGAACCATTCATTGGATAACCTAAACCTCTGCCATACGCCACCAGCAGTTCGCTACGTTTGGTGAAATCAATGACAGTTCTTTTTTCAAACGTTTTTCATTTGAGTACCATAATATGCAAATAAGAAAGTCGAAATAAATAATTTCTAATGAAAAAAAAAACAAAATCCTTACTGAATCATAGTTGGAAAAGTTAGTTATGTAAAGTTTGCTTGAATAATGAAGTGGGTGCAGCAGATTTTATAAAACGGAAATGTAACACACAAACAAAATTAAAAAGAGATAGGTGTGTCAAGTTCGCTGTAATCATATTCTGCATGAATAATAAATCAATAAAAAAATGTCCGGTTGCCATGGTAATTGTTGAATACAGTACGCTTCAGCAACTTAGTATATCGATCCACTCGCTAATAATATTCCTTCCTGTTTCGAGCCCAACCCGTTTGCCGCTCTCACAGTCAGCTTTATTAGTAGATGAACACAAAATAATTACATAGTATTAGGTTACATATTACCTTATAATTATTATAACTACCTTAATTATTTTTTTTACGGTGCTCCAGATTTTATGTCCGGGTTGAATCTTTCCCAGACTAAACCCCTCCACACACTTTTCAACAAATGAATTTCTAGGAAATGAACGCAATGTAAGTGCACTATATAAGAATAAAAAAATACAAGAACAATACGTCAATCCACCAGAAACATAATGGGAAAATATTTCACCGACTCCAGATATTTTCATATCAGAGGGTTCGGCTCTGATGAAATCCTAACTGGTCCGATAAATCCTACTGATCCCTCAATATAAATATTTAAAAAATCTTTCGTAATCCTACATGTATTTAAAATGACCGACTTTTGCATTTTTATGTACAAATTTTTTGACAAATCTAATACGCCTAAATTTTGAATGAGAGAGCTAGGTATAATGCCAGTAGCCGAAATAACAAATGGTAATATTTTTATAGTCTGAGAATGCCAAATTCTTTTAATTTCATTTCCTAAATCTGTATATTTTCTTATTTTTTCAGAAACAGTTTTCTGAATATTACAAGAATTTGGAATAGCGACATCAATGATATAAGTTATTTTCTTAATTTTGTCATGTAAAACTATATCGGGTCTATTATGACTAATTGTTCTGTCTGTCAGAATATTAGTTATTAATTATAATTATTAATTATTAATTATAATTATTAATTATTAATTATAATTATTAATTACCTCCATTATAATTAATAATTACATATTACCATATGTTTGGGAGGCGATTTTGGGTACCGCCGCCCCGGAAACCATTTATTGGATAACCAACACTTCTGCCATAGGTTCGCTATGTTTGGTGACTTGGCAGGGGCGCCCGGGTTTATGGGGTGGAATTTGTCCGGATCTTGACGGCGGATGCGTCTGCCCCCTAACTACATGGCAGGCCAGATCGAGAGAGACTGGTGAAGGGAGTCCCTTTGACCTCTCCAGCATCACCCTCTCGGAAAATCGCCTTGCACTAAAGTGGGAGGAATGGATTCATACGTTTTATCCGAATACCACACAAGAGTCCCAACTGCTCCTAACCGTCTGGAGCCAGTAAGACTGTGGGATCCCCAATTTTGATATGTTGCGCGGGGGGGAAGGAGATGTGAAAAATGTACCTTGCTCTTCAGATCTCTTCAAACACGGCTAACATCATTCCAGGTAACGTTTTAATTCTGAATGTTGGTGGTACTGATCTTTACGTTTCAAAAGATGCTATTTTCTGTGCAATGGGTTCGCGTGATTTTTTACGTCCAGCCATTTTGCAGCTAACTGTGGTGCCAACCTACATAATTAATTAATAAATTCACATACTCGCAGAGTATTCGCTTTGTCTTATGAATTCCTTGGTTCAGTTTTTCAGTTGATCGGCCGGTACCGTTCATATTTCCATTTAGATTCGGGCAAAAAGTTGCTATGCCAAAATGATTTGGCCACTCTGTGATTTGAACTTGAAAACTAGTTTTGTTCCACACTGTCAAGGCAAGAGGCATGGACCACTGTGCATACCACCAAAATCTGCGTTTAAACTGATCCCCCTTTTATTTCGTTTAGTTTACCTTGCACAAACAACCTTGACATTTAGGTAACTCAATTTATCAAATTAATATTTATTTAGAGTTAGAGCTACCTAAAATCCCCAATTAGGGTGTGTTGTGAAGCTAAATTTGGCATATACAATTCTAGCATTAAGAGAAAGCCGGGCTGCGTTTTACCCATACAAGCGTATTCCCCAATTTCCTCTCTGGATTTTGACACTAGGTACCCCAAATATAAAAAAAAAATAGATATCGACCTGTGGGGGTATGTGAGTTTGTAGTGAGCTAGAGCGCTAAGATTGGAAAAAACGTCGTTCTTGATTTTGTTGTAGCTGAAAACGATATTTTTTTTCGAAAATTTCAACTTTTTGTATGAAGATCTTTTCAGTATGTGGAGGCGGCGCATCCCCAAATTGAAAGAATTCTGGAAAACTTCATACAAAAATGGAAAATTTGGAGAAAAAAAAAATCGTTTTCAGCTCCAACATCTATAACATTTACTTATCTTAGCACTCTAGCTCACTGAAAAGTCACGGACCGCCACTAGTATCAAACACAAACATGTCGGTAGGTTTGGCTGTTTTTGATTAGTTACTTCTTATAGGAGTTAGGACCATCCAAAGTTAAAAATTTGAACGCCATCAAAAGACGTTCAGAATACAATCTACACAATGTATGTAGAATATTTTCTTCTAATAGAGTTAGTAAAAAAATCTTAAAAATCGGCCCAGTTTTGGAGGAAAAACATGTTAAAATACAAAACCTCGATTTTGAAGATTTTGGTTAGGTATTATCATTTTGAGGTGCAGTAGACTCTTTACTCAGTATTCGGGGGAGTAGGAGCGACAGTAACACCAAGTTTGTTTATATTTATCGGCAACCAGTTTTCTTTTTAATACCCAGATATATATTTAAGTATGTAATTACATAATTATTCTTGTTCATTGCACTATGACATAACGCGTTCTCACCATTTTCGTGGGATTGTTTATCAGTCATTGTGTCATCTAGACGTCATTAGAAATTGGTTCTGAAGTCATTAAATCCAACATTACAACAATTATCCCCAACAGAATATCGATCGATGAAGGTTTTCCCACACTACACTAATGTGCCATATTTTCCCTTTGACGATTGAAAAATTATATTGTTCACATAATATTTTAATGATTTGGCCGCAGGTGACAATAATTTAAACCGTGTGATCTATTAATTGTCAAAATTGATATCGTAATCAAGTGGCGTTTGTCACCAGCCAATTTAAAATAAATTACTCATTTGGTGTTGTTTCGTGGGAAACATGTTAAAATTTCTAATCGGTTTCCATTAATGATTGACAAATTACACTAATTTACTTACTATGATCATACTTACTTACGGATGTTTTTGCTGGTAATGCACATTTTCATCCCGCGACCAAATGTCCCCGACAAAATATCCCCGATAAAATATCGTACGGACAAAACATCCTCCAATAAAATATCTACTAAAACCTAACCAAACCTAACTTTACAGGATGTCTGTATTATTTTTGTCCCATTTTACTATTTTTGAACAATAATTTATTGTCTATAAAGGATGTCTGTATTATTTTTGTCCCATTTTATTATTTTTGAACAATAATTTATTGTCTATAAAAGATGTCCGTATTATTTTATCACATTTTTTTTGTTAGGTTTGGTTAGATTAGGTTAGGTTAGGTTTTAGTATATATTTTGTTGGGGATATTTTGTCCTTAGGATATTCTGTCGGCGATATTATAATTACCCTTACTGATAAAACGTGCTGTACATTTTATAAAACTAATAACCCTGTAGGTATGTAAAAACCTTACTGGTAAACTATAATTGACAAAACTGATGTTTACACATTGTTTATACGGCGGAAGAGGGTAGTTTATTTGTTGAATAAACTTGAAATTTCTAATCGAATTTCGAAACATTTCTAAGTTATTTTATATATTTTATACTAGCTTTTACCCACGGCTTCGCTCGCATAGTGTTAGTGGGAAATTACTGGCATAATTATTGGCATAATTGTTATTATTCTTGCTATTTTGTCTAAAAGAAAATAATGATTGTTTAATAGAAAATTTCAAAATTTCAGAATGACATTTCGCAAATAAAAATTCTATTTTAGAAAATATTTAAATTATAGAAATATTAATTATTTTAAGTACCTACTCCCTTTATTAGTATTTTATTCATATTTGAATTCAGAGTATCCTAAAAAAATAAGAAAATGACAGTCCACTTCAAACGCTATGCTTTATAGCAACGTTATGCTTTTTGTTCGGAGAATAAACATTTTTAGAGATATGTAGATATTAACTACGACGCCAAAAAA
This sequence comes from Limnephilus lunatus, assembly GCA_917563855.2. Classification (NCBI taxonomy): domain Eukaryota; kingdom Metazoa; phylum Arthropoda; class Insecta; order Trichoptera; family Limnephilidae; genus Limnephilus; species Limnephilus lunatus. The sequence goes on along the minus strand of OU830600.1, from coordinate 27,644,337 downwards.
GTACTATTTTAATCACAACAAAGCACTCTTTTTAAGCCTAAAATTAAAAAAAAACATTGTTTCCAAGGTAACAATTTGTTTGACGTTTGCAATAACTCGATTTTGTTAGGGACAGAAAACGTATGATACATAATTTCATAACGCCACAGCTCATTCAAAACGCCAGAGCTTACCAAAATATAAAGCCGTTGTTACTCGCAAATAATGTAGCTTTCGATTAGTGAAAGAATTTTTAAATTCCATTTGATATTTATTGCGTGAAAGAGTAAGGACCATCCAACCAACCAACCATCCAACCAACCAACCATCCATACAAACTTTCGCATTTATAATATTAGTAAGATGTGTTATATATTTCTTCATTTGAAGATGCCTTAAAAACAAATATATCTTTTTAGAAAATCGCCAAAATTACGTTTTCAATTTTTGTTACCGAAATATTCTATAATATTTATAAATTGGAATATTTTAATTTCAATCACGAAAACAGTTGAAAAAAAACCACATGCCTACATTTTTACTTAAAATGTCGAAAAATTGTGAAAAATATATAGACTAGGAAATTTAGAAAACTTATTATTTTTACTTAGGGAATTTGCCTGTAAACTGTAACTTCCCTTTTTTATCTCGTTTATACAATAAAATACTATAATACTAATTCTTAGAGAATAACAAAAAAATACAATATAAACTTTGATTTATATTTGCCTGCACATGCCTAATAGGCATTTATGTCATTAAAAAAATCACTTTCATGGAATTCTTGTTATATTCATGCGGTAGGTAATAGTAAATTAACAAAATAATATGTCAGAAATCGCCTAACTTTTTGGAGACGGGAATCTCAAGCGTTAGTTTGCCAACATTCATCGTCGCCAGCTCTTTCGCAGTACAGAAAACATTTTTATTAGTAGATAATATTTCAAAACAAAGTTTTTATAGATTTAATTTAACGTATAACTAAAACACCATTTATTGGTTGGGAATTTATTAGTAATATATAGTATATCATACGTCAATGAGTGTAATTATTTATACGCGTGACAACTGTTTCGCCTTATCGGAATTGGGCATAGTGCCTATGTAAGATTTAAAAATCACCCAGGAATGAAGATTGTTTATCGATTTCTTTGCGTAAAAAATGCTGAAACAATATTTTGACGTCTACATTACACAGGCCCATGGGCGTAGCCAGGTTTTGATTTAGGGTGGGGCTAAAAATAAAAATTTAGGTTAGGGACCGAACAAATTAGGCTTCTACAACATATTCATGCTTTAGGCTCTTTGAATAAAAAGAATTTGAACGAAAGAAGGAAAAACCATCCCATGAAGTGCTGTAAATTTTAAAAAGCGACTCGGTTGACCATCCCAAAGGTCATGCATCGGCCAAACAGGGTGGAGCAAACGCCCCACTTTGCCCCACCATGGCCTCAATCTCGTACATCTAGAACACCTGACATAGATATTCATAGCGTTTAAATGTGAGATGTTTTAAAATTCTGGTTCCTTTGATTTAGGTACCAGTTTACTTTATGGTACCTAAATAAAATTACCAAAACTGACATAAAAACTTCTAGCATTAACCCCGGTTATTTACCCCTATCCTATTTATATCTGTCTGCTTAGTTACATTGCGATGCGGTGAAAGCCCATCATTTTCATTATTATTTTCCACCGACAAGTTAGACTTTCATCCTTACACGGTTAATATTTTATCTCAGGTCGATTGCTAACACGACGCGTAACATAACTAATTATCCGCACTCGAGTGCTTTGCGGTTTAATAACATGACATACACTCCACTCCGGAGATTCGATATCCGTTATCCGTTATCGTTACAAGCCGTTACTTCCAGCCAGTGGTGTTCTGAATCAGGGTAGATAGTAAGAAAATTACCCAATTAGGTCGCGGCATACCCCATTTCTACCTATTTATTACATATTTATCATAAACACTAAGTTTTAAAGCTCTTAAAAAAATATATGTTATTCTTAAAGATTGAAGATAATATTATCTATACATTCCCCACGCCGAAACGCAAATTATGTGAAATTCCCTCGATAGAAAAAAATCGCAAAGTATGCTCCGAAAATTATTATAAACACGTTTCTTTCCGTTATTTTACAAGTTGTGTATGAAAAAAATCCCAGTGTTTCTTTAAATGCTGTTTTAGACAATCCCCACTAGATTTTTGTTCTATTTTAAACGAGTCGTGTTTTATTAAACATTTTCACAATTTTCCCTTAAATATTATCGATTTTAACATTAGAGCGCTCTCTCTAACACATATATTTACATATCTCTACAACTTTTTCTTTTTGAGCGGGTATACCGCGCCTTAAGAGGAAACGGCTATTGTACAAAGTTTGTTATTTCGCCGCCAAGACCTAAACAAACCTCACCCCATGATCCCGGGCACCCCTGCTAAGACACCAAACTTCGGATGACATACGGCAGGGGTGTTGGTTATCCGATAAATTGTTCCTGGGGCGGTGGTACCAATATCCGCCTCTCAATTTTTTCCGGCTTTTGACCCATTATAATATGATGGTCGGTGGGGCGAAAGTGTAGATTGATTTTTTGCATTAATTTTAATTTAATTTAAGTTTAATGTGAGTAGGGTAGGGTTGGCAGTGCTTATATGCACGCCTCTGATTTCAGCGGGGAGTTAATCGGAAAATTCGAGTGGTGTAACGACGGTAATCGGTTCGTTATCTCGATAACGCCCGATGACCTTGAAGGGAGGGTAAATAGTAGGCAAATGACGACTTTCTCATGCCAAAAGTGCGCAAATGACGTTCACGCTTGTAGTTGTTTTTAAAACTAACAATTTTTATTTATTTATTTTGTTGTACGATAGATTAATCATCCATTTACAGTACAAGATTTTTTATTTTAAGTTGTGGCATTCCGAATTTCCACAGTTTTGTAAAGAATTTAATAAGTTTTAAGATTCTAAAAAATATTTTATTTTTGGTGGCTGTCCGACTCAGAATGAAAACAACTCAGAACCACCTCAGAAAGGTCATTAAGCGTGATGATAAAAAAGTTGGTTAAATAGGTTAAGTTAGGTTAGGGTTACCGGCTATTTTAAAATTACACTTTTTCATAGCTTTTATTGACCTTTCTGAGTGGTTCTGAGTTGGTTTCATTCTGAGTTGGCATGGAACCCTTATTTTTAATCCCCGACGCAAAAAGAGGAGTGTTATAAGTTTGACGTGTCTGTGTGTCTCTCTGTGGCATCGTAGCTCCTAAACGAATAGGCCGATCACTATGTTTATTTTTGCTTAAAAGCTGACGTGATCGATTCGTGATGATTCTTAGCTACAATTCATGATAATCTATTCAGACGTTTCAAGATCATCGGCTCTTTTTTGTGCTAAAATTTAGATTGACCGTGTCGAAACGGTAATTATATGAATTTCCCTCGATAGAAAAAAATTGCAAAGTATGCTCCGAAAATAATTATAAACACGTTTTTTCTGTTATTTTGCAGGTTATACATAAGTATGAAAAAATCATAGTGTTTCGTATGCAACGAGATTTTGGCTCCATTTTAAAGGAGTCGTGTTTTATTTTAAAAAATCACAATTTTCGGTAAATTATTATCTATCTTTTTTTAAAATTAGCGCGCATCCTCTAACATTCGTATTTATATATTTATAATATATAACCCTGCTAAGTCACCAAACGCAGCGCACCAATTAGTGTGACTTACGGCAGAGGTGTTGGTTATTGATTGGTTATGACGCGGGAGGGGGGAAAAGGGGAGGGGAAGCATTTTCTTTATTATGTGGCATTACAACACATGCCAGGAACTCGCTATTCGGTAATAAAGTAACTGGTTATCTGGTGCGGTAATAACAAACATAAAAATGTATTCCGTTATGTTTTCTATTTTTACGATTTATGCAATGTTATGTAGTCATGTTGTAAATAAAAAAATTAAGTACACTGAGTGTTGCCAACAATACATCGCTAAATATATTATAAATATTATGTCATGTGTTGCGGTCGCGTGCGTCACCCTTCACAAACTCTCTGTGTAGTCTTCGGTCTTGATTAACCCTAGAATATTTGGCTTCCTGACCGATAAATAAATACCTACGTCACGTTGTAGAGCCACCGTAATAAGTAATAATGTTTCTATGCATTATTGCGATGAATACGAACATTAATGCAAAATCATTATTTTCGATTAATGTTTACTACGAATCGGTTAACGTTATAAATTCAACAAAATATGCATTGGATAAATTTAAGCTTTTTCTACCATTTCCGTTGAGTAGAATTAAATTTTACTTATTAATTACCTACTTTTTTTAAAATATACGCGTAAACTACTAAAAATATAATTTTTTTCTTTAGAAATGTATGAACGCATACAAAACACAACTTTAAAAAAAATACTGTTTTATGGGTAAAATTATCTGTAACAGTTTCCCTTGATTAATATTTTCTCTTTCTTATAAAATCTTTCTTCTCAATATATAAAACTAAGTCGGGTTAGTTAAGCCATTTATAACTCGAGAACGGCTGGACCGATTGTTATAATCTTTGATTTGTTAGATTTGTCTCCGCCCCGAATAGCAGAATAGCTATTAAAAAATCAGAAAAATGCACGAAAAACAAAAATTATGAAGAAAATTCTTTTCCTCATACATTTTGTATGGAACGAATTCTCATCCTTTGAAAGAGCTGCAGCAATATTGTGATAAGGTAAGTATAATATTGAATATTGAGTGAATTCCAAAAATTCAAAAACGTCAAATATCAATGCGCTGATTGTTTTGCTTTTGTTCTGCTTCCCCTCTTTCTGACACACTAATATGTAAACAGTCGAAAATGAGACAAACGGTGAAATATGTCTGCACCCCTCCAAAGGAAAAATATAATAAATCTCCCCCACACGTATAAATAAATTAAACGCAATTTCCGTACGTAAGTGGAAAAGTAAGAAAATCACAAAAAATATAAATCCGTACAAAACGCAATCTCTGATACTGACAAAAACAAAACACGGACAGTTGCGTATTGATAATTGCTTCATTATGTAATTTTTAACTTAATAATTAAACTGAATTTAATTCAGCTAATAAGTTAACACAACAGTTATTGATTCTGAGGCGGTACGAAGTTCCCCGGGTCAGCTAGTTGTTCATAAAATAAATAAAAACCGCCTTTGCACTTGAAATCGTGACCTTTAGATTCTGCTTGTCAAGCAATTTTTATGCCATTTACTTGCCTATATTTGTGGCGATACAAGCCACACCAAGAATACTCACATTCATTTTGGCTTGTAGCTTACGCTTAATTTTTGGGTTACTAGGCCGTGTTGGGCTCCCTTCTTCTTTAGCGTTACAGTGTTAAAGTAAAGGGGTCCATCATCAGGGCAGATGTGTAGGTTTTTGTGAAGTGTGAAGGTATTTATTTTATTTTAGTTTATTGAACTTTTCTATGCCATGATTTAGATTGGCTATTGACTTTGAGCAAACGCCTAGAAGAACACTTTGGTGACATGGAATTGACTGGGATGCATGGAATTGACTGGGAGGGCTTCGAATTGACTGGGATGGCATGGAATTGACTGGGATGGCATGGAATTGACTGGGATAGCATGGAATTAACTGGGAATGCATGGAATTGACTGGGAAGGCATGGAATTGACTGGGAAGACATGGAATTGACTGGGATGGCATGACATTGGAATGAACTTAACTTTGCAGATTTTAATAGCGAAACCAGTCGTTAGTTTCATCGAATTCATAAAAAATATTCAGGACTTCACCATTAGAACTGTATCATATTTTTACGTGCGGTTTTGGACAGAATTGTCTGCGGTTTTAAACCGATCGATGATGTCTCACGTGATATTTTATTTCAAATATGGTGTTGTAATGTCGCTCTACAAAAGTTACGTTAAAGAATGATAATTTATCAACCGGTTAGGTGCAAGGCTTCGTTATTATATCAATTCTCCGAACCGGTTTTAGCAAATTACCAAATTAATCGCTGTGAATTTATTACAGGTAGGTACTTACTGCATATTTTAGAAACAAAGGGGATAGGACATGAACCATTATTAGTATGAAAACGCGTGAACGATATTTGTCCCCACATACTACTAAGGTCCCCATATAGCTAAAGCATTCAAATGGGGGGGGGGGGGATATATTAGAATGTTTTTCGAACCTCTAATTATTTTGTCCCACTGGCTATGGATCGTTGAGATTATTATTACCGTTACAATCTACGATTACGGTAACATTATAATACTGCAGCTCTTTCTTACACATTACATAATGGTGAGACACACAATGTACATGGGTTTGCTTACTCCAAAGTATTACTTTTTCCTTTAGAGGAAACAGACGTATCTTATTACAGCTCAGCTACGGCGACGGGAATTGAGTTTCATTTTCTTTATATGTGTGAGAAAGATGTATGATAATGATTGTATGTTTCCTTTGGGGGGTGCAGGCATACGTTCACTTTTTGTCTAATTTTCGACTTTTGTTATTTATTGTGTAGGAAAGAGCTGCAGCATTATAATGTTAAAGAACAAAAGCAAAAACATCAGCGCATTGACGTTTGACGTTTTTGAATTTTTCGTAATCACTCACACTTCAACATTACCCTTGTAACTATATTCCATACTTTCAAAATTATCGTCACGGCTAGTAGTATTGTAGGGGTCTACGGAGACGTTACGGTGCGGTGTGTGAGAGAGATGCAAGAAAATGATTACTTTTTTCCTTTGGATGAAACAGACCTACGTACATTGTGTATCTGATCTTTTGAAAGAGCTGCAGCTTTATTGTGATTAGGAATATTTGTTTATTGCCTTTTTTGTGCCGTCACGGTACCGTAATCGTGGATCGCCGCGGTAATAATTAAAGCGCTCATTCCATTGACGTAGACTTAATTGATCGAAGGCTCATTCACACAAAAAAATACGGTCTCTTTGAATTACATAGCAGAGGTTTCATAATTTGTTAATTATCATTTTCTGCGGTTCAGTTTACATAATTATCGCTGAATTTATGATTGTGGTTGTCTTTGTTTGATATCAAATTCACTAGGTAACTTATATCCCCGTCTGCATTTTCATTCAAGTAATTTACAGTTTGTCAAGAATTGTAGATAAATATGAAGGGCACGGCAACACACAAGATGATAAAGAGCGTATAACCAGAGAAAAACAGAAATATGTCATTTTTAAATCAGTGTTTAGACGTTTTGACTCTTTTCCACAAAAAATTAAATTATAAATTGATTTCGCAAGATTGTTCTTTTATCTAGTAAACGTGTGTTTTAAATTTTGAGAATTTATTTTTATTTTTAGAATAATGAAGTTATGCTATATTATATTTTCAAAAAAGATTTTGTATTATACAACACCCATTATAAATCATATAATCATGCAGTAAAATAAATCAATACATTATCTGGTAAACGTATGTTACAGAATTTTAATTTTAGTTTAAATAAAATCATTAAAAAATATATACGTATATGTGAAAATTGGTCCGTTTGTGAATTTATTTGCGCACTTACAAACTAATATATTTCTGATTTTTTACATTCTTATTTTGCTCAGACATTATTAAATTTGAAAAATTATAAATGCTTTATGATCAAAAAATAATTACAAAAAGTACAAAACGTACACAATTTTAATAGTTTTATCAACACGTCTTTCAGTATTTTTGGATGTAAGTATAAATTAAAGCAAATTTGGAATGAAATAAAATCGATATTGAGTTATAATTTTAAAAAGCTGGTACGGAGAGTAATTAATCTTTCTCGTTTGAACCGCCCTGTACGATCGTAAGAACATCTTTCGACGAAATGTGGATTTTCGGCAGCTGGTTGGTTAAACGCTCTTATAAACATAATGCTACAAAAACAGCACTTGCAGTACAAGAGGGAGAAAATACATCACATTTGGAGTCGATTTTGCTGTGGGTATAACTTGTTTTTGATTTCAGCTTTCGTTTTCGAGTAAATCGAGTTCTAAGTTTAGTCATATTAAAAAAAATGTCATCAGGGCGTTTTTTCGTTATTTATTTTTGGGGTGTTATGCCGTGTTGCGCTACCTCCTTCTTTAGCCAAAATTTCGGACAGCGTTACAGTGTCCGTCATCAGAGCAGATGTCATCATCAGAGCAGATGTCCATCATCGTAAGATGTCCATGTGACACTGTAATGTTGTTCGAAACGTTGGCTTAAGAAGGAGGTAGCGCAACTCGGCATAACACCCCAAAACAAATAACGAAAATACTTATGGCTGTGAAAACCTGAAAACGTACCATTAATCAGGGCGTTTTTAAAATACCTTGAATCGTAGATCGTAGACCTGGTTCAAAATTTTATGATATGCGAAAGATGAGCGCATTTTCAGCGTTAAAAAAATAAATAATCTAATTTGAAACTATAAAAATTTATCTAAAACCGGTGTGGCTGAAGTAATAAAGAAAATTACATTATTTCTCGTATCTCTTTTTCTGCATGTTTATTATTGTCTGTATTTATTACTGTTGTCAGATACGTGTTTTTTTCACGTCAATAAATTTGCGATGATTCGTGGGTATACCTCAGAGTACTGAGGGGTATACCGACCTACCATCAGTCGTAACTGTCATCTGACTTCAGTAACTAATTAATGACTGTTGTCAGTTACTGCGGTAGGTAGCTACTGCCTCGAAGGGGCTTCCCTGCTTCTTCGCCTACGTCACGGGGTGGTGATTCTTGGGCGATCGTTGGTTCGGTGGTATGGAAAATGAATGGATAATTTTCAAATGAGATCTTCATCCTTAATACGCACAAATTATTTAAAAAAAAATTCTTCGTATCGGTTTAATTACAATAAGGAACAACTATTTCAGACAATTTTTATTTTATTTTTTATGTTTTTAATAAAAAAAATTAGTTATTTAAATATGAATAGTTTACATTGATTTGTTGTTTATAGTAATTATTATAAACATATTATACTAGTGGGTTAAAAAATTAGCAAAATTTTTTGTTAATAATTTTGCAAGGAAAACTTCAATAGTTCTCTTTGAATATTAGAGATGGCGCCACTTCAGTTAGCGAGTGGGGGGAGTGTGTATGAAAAACGTTAGCGTAATAATATTAAACAGTTTTTAAAAATTAATTATTCCATACAGAAGGTCTGGAGGAACATCATTTCCCCTCAGGGCTTATGGCATCTTTAGGGATGATATTTGGAGACAAAGATGATTTTTGAGGAGAGAAAGGAGTAAACATGTTTCCTCTTACAACATGTCGTATTGAGATACGACATGTTGTAAGAGGAAAGAAACACAGGTCGGGAAATCGTTTCGCAGACGAGTTGTTGAACTCTACAACGAGTACCAGAACCGTCCGTTCTCATGTTGTGACAAATGTCAACCGTGTTCAGATGATGTTAGCCGCGAGTTTGGCGTGTTTCCCGATTATGTATCGATGCCGAAGGGATCAAGCTAGTTCCTTTTTTTAACATTGAAATACCGACAGAATAAGGGTAGCATTGTCAACAAAGACATATCTGGGTACGTTCGATCCCAAAGGATAACTTATCATCGTTTCCGAGAAGGACTGCGGATCGCCAACCTAAAGCTTTGTCCATTGCGCGGGCAAACGCCAGTCTTTTGACAGTCCAACACAACAATCAAGGTCATAAATGTTACAATTTTTGCCAACACTCAAGGCCATAACTATACACCAACACGTTTGGGGTGAAGTTCGTGCGGTCCACACAATTTGACAAGTGGTCTGAGGTACGGACGTGTCCACGGCACGCTTACACTTGACGTTTGACGTTTATACCAATATTAAAATGCGTTCTGATGACAAAAGAGATGCATCAGGGAGAAAAAACAGATATTTATTTATCAGGAAAGATTTCCGACAAATACGCACGACCTAAAGTTACTATTTATTAATAATTTAGAGCGAATACATTTTGTTGCTACGTAAATAATTACGTAGCATCAAAAATAGAATATCGATTTACAATGGTCAATTTCTCCCGTGTCTCTGAAACCGATTAATAAATTAATAGACTTTATTTACAAGTGAGTTCACGAAAGAAATAATCATCCATTACGACAGTGTGTTTATTTACAACTTAAAATCATAATTATTAGGTCCGCGTACCAAAAAATTTGACGTTTATCGTTTGCATAAATGTTAAAATGCGTTCGATGTAGAAAATATGCTACCTGCATCAGGAAGAAAACACAGATCAGGGTTTATCAGGAAAGATTTCCGACTAATATCGATTATTGCACCAATGACATATAATAACGTCATTTTATTGCACGACCTAATTTAGAACTATAGAATCTAAATTCTATTATCTATCTAAAATCTAATTCTACTCTAAAGTACGTAAATATTTACGTCAACAACAGAATAATTATAAATATTTGATATTATATTATCAAATATTTCTATTATTATATTATATTTAGGTATAATAATATTTTAAACTCGTGATTATGTTCGCTCATACATAGCACATAACCACAAAAATCCGTTCCGATTTTTCTACATACACGGACCGCACCGCGCGACTTCTGTCAAAAAATGAATTCTCCCCCCCTCCGCTGGACCCCGCCTGCCTTCCCGCTTCACCCGGGATGCGATGTTTAAGTTTTGTTTTCCGCCGAACACGGGAAGCACAAACACTACACACATTATGGCCTTGATAGTTGGCAAAAATTTATGACCTTGATTGTTGTATGGGACTGTCAAGCAAAATTCTGGCGTTTGCCCTCGCAATGGACCCCGCCTTACAAACAATAGTTCACGTCGAATAAATTAAGAACACCTCATTGTTTCGAACTGTGGTTTGCTCGTTGGCGACCTGCAGTCATGTTCACGGACGATTATAAGTTACCGACATCGTCATCGTTAACGAAAAGACCTTTATCGATCAACGGTGCTGGATACCCCGACGCCTGTTCTCGGAAGATTGCAATCCGAGGAATCTATCGAAAAGCGTCTAAAAGGCAAAGGGAATGGGTACCGCCGCACCGGGAACCATTTATTGGATAACCAACACCTTTTCCATATGCCTACCCAAGTGGTTCTTTACGTTCGGTCACTCAGCAGGGCTGCCAGGGTACATGGGGTGAGTTTTGTCTAGGTCTTGGCCTTGGATGACCCGAACATTAAAACCTAGATTCCTATCCACTCCTCATATCTTTTTCCTTACCAGTACCACCTATCCTTCAGTTCCTTAAAAATACCTTCCACACAGCACCCCCTAAGATGACGCAGGCCGTGAACAAAATTATTTTCGTCAAGGTCTCCTGTTTGGAGCTAATGTTAAAATTATGGACCACCTGTTTCTGCAGAGTCGAGGGTTTTTGAAGAATAGTGAGGAAACATTGATAATGTACTACAGAAATACAAGACTTTTTTGGTTGTATGTTTTATCCTAGTTTTTAGGGTTCTTTTTTGTTTAAATTCCCGCCGAAATTCTTTGGCAATGAACAAAACCCGTTTAATATTTTCTCACGTGACTTTAGTGGCATGTTGAATAGCGAAGAATAAACCGTGGCGTGACACCAAGTGACCAGTGACGCTGTCTTTATTTTGGCCAGTCTAGCTGTTACGAGTTTATGAATCACGTTTGGGTTCCATAATGTCTGAGTGGGCCGCTCTACTTCAACAATAAATATAAATACAGTCTGTCAACAAATTTGTAGACGAGGATGGAGGACGCTTCAATAGTTTTTGTAATACCATTGGTGTTGGTATCAGGGTGTATTGATTATGCTTAATTTTATGATATAGAAGCTGTTACCCGGCATGCGTTGCAATGCCATTCAAACATTATTATTTATTTCACCCTTAATGTCCATTCCCCCGTTCCCCTCCCGCGTTTCCTCCCACCTTCCATGCCTTCCTCCTCCTTCGGCACCCCTCCCGCGAACCCCACCTCCTCCTTTACCCTCCATCTCCTGCCTTTCATTCCTTCCGCTAAAATATATGAAATGGCTCATATACCTATTTTAGCGGAATCAATCAGGCTGATTCATAAAGATGTATGTGTTTGTCTCTTTTTAGTGTAGCTTTTTCGCTTCATCGAGGTTCAAATCACAACGGTGCTGAAGAAGTTTTTCACTTCAAAAAAGAAAACGTTAAAAATTGTCATTTTTCCTGTCCACTATTTGTGTCAGATACAGGTGTCAAACATAACCTCACTTACATATTTGTTCTAAAATCGGTGTTGCCATTTTTTCCATTTTATGAAATTTCCAGAATGTGTTGTAGGGCAGTTTGTATTACCTTCTATTATTTTATTAGAATCAAATGTTTTGTTGTTAGCAGTCTTTGGCTCTGGTTCGCCAAGTCAATTGCCAATAATTCTTGCTGGCCACTCTGAGGTGTCGGCTGTACCATCATGTTTTAATCACACTTATATATAGTACTACTTCTTTCGTTCATTGCAAATATTGCTTTTAACCATTGGAGCGACAATTAAAATTAAAAATATTCTCCGATTGCTCGAGATTTTTTGGTGACCATTTTGGATATTTTCCGCCTAGATCAAAAAAATTGTTCCTCTGATTTTTAATATGGAGACATACAAACTGATTATAGTTCTATACAACCAATGAATTCACCTATCTTTTGTTGATTATCACCATAGACATATGAATATTACTAGGCCAGAACAGAAAGGTGAGGGGTAGAAACCAACTACAGCGGGACGAAGAGCGGGAATGCGGGAATTCGTCAAAACTCAATCTGACAGTATATAGGCACCTCGCATTATAATATCTCCACTTAGTTCTTAAAAGTAAACTCTGCTTTTAAATGAATATACCTTTTTACATGGGAGCGCGAATTGCTCGCCGCGTAATGTACAAATTTGTGAAGTCCAAATACAGCAAAGTAAGGTCGCCTATTTTCGATTGAGACCAATATTTTGTTGTCGTATTTAGTTTTAACACTTTTACAAATGTTTCATAATTTTCTTACGGGCACACGCCATGTATCTCGGGTGATAGTATCTATATATTACAAAAACGATCATATTGTGTGATCTGAATTGATTATTATAAAGTAAAATAATGCTTGCCTATGGAATGTAATACGACAATTGGGTTTATTCTCTTTTCTCTTCTATTTTTACACGTTTTTATAGCACAAGCCACCATTTTGTCGTGTTATTTCGTAAAATGTACGATGAAAGCTCGACACTGGTCCGGACAAGAATGATGACGTCACATTTTTTAGATTAACGCAAGGCTCTCGCAAGCCCAGCCGGTTCCGATAGAATGGTTCCAATGGGAGGGGGAAATAATACGCCTTTTATCGCTTAGGGCAGGTCCATCTATTTGTATGTCCATGATTATCACATATTCGTAGGATTTATAAAAAAAAACTAATAAAATCGTAAACTTCTACTTAATTGTAAGGGAAAATTTTAAATGTAAGGGAAAATTTGCCAAAATTGGCAGCAAAGCAATCCGAGGTATTTTTAATGGTGCCATATTTTGGCAAAAAGCACTCCAGTGGTTAAAAAGTTACCAACTGAATCGCTATTAAATTATTTAGCGAACGATTGCGGCGAAAGCCCTTCATGCGAAAGCGTTTCGTCGTAAAGGGGTTACGGCGCGGCATTTCGCTTAGCGGTTTGAATATTTTTTAGTGTTTCGACGTCGCGTCGGTCGCGTCGTTGCGCGGAAAGCGTATTTGTTGTTTTTCTACGGGACAGCAGTTTAAGTGTGGCGCGAAGCTGTTTTAGGGCGAAATCACCTATTTAGATTAATCTTTACCATTAATCTTTACTTTGAATCTTTACTTGAATGACTTATTACAGCATCTAATGTAAAAACGTTGGCCAAGGCTCTAAAAGGATATTTTCTCAGCAGCTTTTTTATAGAGCAAGAGCCCGTGACGATCAGATCTTCGTTATTTTATAAAACCTGAAAGTTTCTCTACGTATGTTCCTAATACAGGTAGAGACGATCCCCGACCATGAAGTTTTGATCACGGTAGCCTTGAAAGATAGCAGGTAGCAAAGATTTATAAAATTGCACCTGAATTTCAAGAGCATTTTGCTCGCACTTTTACAAGGTAGTATAGTCTGAAGCGTCGAAATTTCGCACTATTTCACTCCCATCCGCTTGCATGTATATATCGTGCTCGCACCTACGGTAGACTTTTAATGTGTCTGAGAAGGTGAAGGAACCATCGAAACTATCTGATAACTTAGAAAACATATGTTGATAGTTTCTCAAGTAACATATATAAAATTCAGCTTTTATACTTTAACGTAAGTAAAATTACAATTAATTAATATAATATCTTTCAAAGCCACTGTGGTCCAAACTTCAGTAGTCGGGGATGGTCTTTACCTGTATTAGGTACATACACAGATAAACTTCCAGGTTTTATAAAATATAACGAAGGTCTGATCCTCACGGGCTCTTAAACTATTAACCAGTGACGAATTTAGCTGTATTTCTTTGTAACTCTTGTATATAATTCTAACTGCTCCAAATGTGTCTAGTCCGGTTTACAATCTATGTAATCTATTAACTACCCTTCAAATTCATATTCTTATGTAAAAATAATTTTCTTTTAGTTGTTTAATGTTGGGAGTAATGTATTGTAAAGGTTATGTAATAATTTTGTTATATATTATCACTAATAAATAAAAATCGGTTTACAGAATGAACACCAATTTTTTTCTTTTGATAAATTAAAGCTTTTACTATCGTTTCGCTAGACCAGACTTAAAATTGTCAATTTTACGTCTACACAGACAATTTGTGGCCTGCTGCAATTATTTAGGGGGGGGGTGTATTTCAGAGGAAGTTACACGTTTTTTTTAAAAACGATTACTCCAAAATCTCTGTTGCAACCGTCTCGGAACTTGAACGGATATGAAAAAATACTCAAACCAACCAAATGTGCAGGCGCCCGTCTCTCTTTTACACAAATCACCGATACCGATCGATAAACAGCTTAAAGTATTTTTAGATGAACAAGTCTAGATTTTATTTGATAATTTGATTTTAGTTGTGTTATTTAAAATTTAAATACAAGTTGTTTTGTACAGATCCTCGCTATATCAAGGAAACTCCTGGGAAATCGAGGATTTGAATTACTAATGGATATGACCTTCTTCGGGCACTTTGTCGGAGGGAGGGACCTAAAGGACTGCGTCAAGACCCTCGACAGGTAATCCTTTCCCATCCTCTTCCTTATTCACCACCCATCTTCATCCTTCCTATTTACTTCTGTGGATATTATCGGACTGGCAGAAACCTTCTACAATAGGTAGCTCGCCCATCGGGTATGAAGTTAAAATAAAACACGACAGTAGCCTAGTCACAAAATTCACGTACATATCATCCATACTCAGACTGGAGAGATTCATGAAAATGCAAATCCAATAGTACTTACGCCTGTCAGCCGAAGTTCCTCATGCTAGCTGTTAACCTAAGTGGCGCTATCTTTTGGAGTTATTAGCTACTTGCTTTAATTCGGTTCTATTACGATAGTAGCTTAGTCTCAAACTTCACGTTCACAGATGGTTTCCATATGGCGCGGCGTCAGAGTAATACTCGGAGTCTGATTCTTAAATTTCAACCGAACGGTCGCTTAGGCCGCTTAGGGTATTAATACTGTCAGATATATTGTTTAATTCAGCGGAACAGAGCGGTAGATGCAATACTTTATCTGCCTTAAGAGGAATGACTGCGCGACCTTATTCATCCAATAATTACATTTTTAATCAAAAGATATAGCTAATATTTAGTACGGAAATGTGCTACTACATATATTTATTTTTATTTTGCCCGGGCAACGCCGGGTTCTTCCGCAAGTAATATATAAACGCGATGACATAAAATGGTAATACAAAAAAGCAATTTTATTTATAACATTACATTTGATACATTTGTATAGCAAAAATAACATAGTAATAACATTGCAAAATAACTATAGTCATTAAAATGTGTACAAGTGTTATTATGTCTTGTGGGTCGATATTAGTTCCTAGCTAGGCAGATTGCCCGTTCCAATGAACCAAATGCTGGTGAAAATGCAAAAAAAATATTCTGTAACAAAATGTTGATTTTTTTTTAAGTATACTATATGTATGCATTTATTTGGCAATTTATTATTACTAGCTCTCTATCCGTGGTGTAAGGGTGCGCTGCGCCACTGGACTATATCCTTGTAATATTGGGTATTATTTACATTCAAACACTATTAGTTTTTTGGGGCAATTCTGAATAACCTTAGGTTCTTAATAAAGTGGTATATTATGAGTTTACGTATTAACAATAATAATTATGCGAGTCACACGACCTGTCTATACTAGCGGCTAATTAAATCTGGTCGGTAGGTTGGCCAGAGTCAGTATCGGCGGAACCCGCCTACTCGGGTACCCCTGTCGGCCATCGATAGAAGTACTTTCCATGCTGGCATCTGATCGCATCACTTAGAAGCTTTTTCAATACATTACAATCCTGGACGAGTGCTTTAGGATTTCCGGAGGCGCTGATACTTGTGGTGCATCAAAGCGGCGAACCCATGAACCCTTCCTTCCCAGGGGAAGCCGAACAGTGCTCAGTACCTACACGTGGTTTGAAAAATAAATTCTTGGAGTTCATGCTAGTTAATTCTGAAGATAAGTGCCTGTCAGCTTTATATCGGATTATGTATAAGACGTTTGACTTCTTCCTTTCCTTATTTCTGTGATTATCGCCCGACTGTCCGTCCGTGCCAAAATGGTTACCTAACGAATTTTCAGTGTCGAGGACACGCTTGTAATTTTAATTGGCTTCTAATTGAAGAAGTTGGCAAGAGCGAGAGTTCCATTTCGATATAATGGATCTTAATATAGTCAAAATATTGTGCGCAACAGCAAAAAAATCTCGATCGGTGGACTCCAGATACTAATATCTACAGCCTGTATGTCGAACGAATATCTACTGCTCATACATATGTTGGACAAATCGTCGCCTTAGTTCGTATTTGTTCAACAGACCAATAGAAAATTTTACAGGAGGAGAAGGTTTTCTTTCATTATTTTAATGAAACATTATGATAATGTTTAAGATGCTATTTCCGTGAAGGTAAAGGCCTCATTAGTTTAAATATTTTTTAGTTAAATGATTAACTATAATTTTTTATAGTTTATTTTTAATTTTAAAGTGGAAATTCAACAAAAACTAAAATTGTCTGTTGCACAAATAAGAAGTGAGGCGACGAAATATCTATGAATTCAGAGTGAAGACTAATATCTACAGAACTAAGGTCGGATAAATATCTATGACTGTCCCAGTGGTGACGAATATGGTGAGTATTGTAGGTGGGACTAATATCTACAGAGGTCAGCTGAGCACCTAACCTAACCTAACCTAACCTAATTTTACCTAACCTAACCCAACCTCTGCCAGTGCTGTAGATATTCGTCGACATCACCTGTTCCATAGCTATTAGTTAGCAGTTTGAGCTGTAGATATTCGTCCTCACTTTGGTTCCCATAGATATTGTTCCAACATACCTCGTATAGATATTAGTCGGAACATGGATTCTCATAGATATTAGTCCGATTTGTTCAGTTTTTGGAATTCCTGTAGATATTAGTAGACGCCTCCGATCAGTGCGGTCTGGTGTGAAAAAAATGTATTTATTTTATAGGTCAAACCAATCAGTCTCAGATCGTAACAGGAACAGAGGCGGGTTTAGGTACCGCCGCTCCGGGAATTATTTATTGGATAACCAACACCTCTGCCATAGATCACCCCAAGTGGTTCGCTACGTTTAGTAACTTAGCAGGGGTGCCTTGATTCAAGGGACGAGGTTTTTCAAAGTCTTGGCGGCCGTGTGTATGCCCACCTGCTGCGTGGCGGGCCGAATCGGGAGAGACAGATTGAGGGAAAGCTTTTGGCCTCTCCAGCCAGACTCTCGAAATATATCTATTCTCCTGGACACACTGACTCTCAGAATACCCACCCCTCATACCATTTTCCTTCCCAGCACTTCCTCCCTTTCCTTTCCCTTAAAAACCCTCCACTCATTATCCTCAAAGATGACATAGAGAAACTGTTTTCCGCAGAGCTTCTTACGTATGTAAATTACACGTGGTAGAAGTGAAACCTTCAGAAAACTAAAGTAGACAAGAGTGGGGAGGCTACGAAGCACCGCACAAATAGTAGACCGCTTATACTATCTCATTCTATCACAGGCTAAATCCTATAGATGTAACTGTTTGTCTCTCTTTTAGCGTCGCTATTTTCCTTTCATCGAGTTTCAAATCACGGCGATGCTAACGAAGTATCACTTCAAAAAAAGATTCATCAGTTTCCCCCTTATACTACGAGTTTTCGGACACCGTGTAAACTTTCATAAATATACGAGAAACTCATGTTCTTTGAGTCTACGTAAATAATTAAATTATGTGTCAGTCTGCGTGTTTGTAAGTCAGTTAGTATGTAATCTAATTGCTCGTTTAACATTGCCTTAATTACATTATGTACATCTGCGAGGTTTATTGTTTGCTTTGACGCAAAGCATTGTTTGAACTAATACACTTGTTTGCTCATTATTCATTCAGAAAGTGGTTCGTAGTAACTCTTCAATTATATAATCAGAAAAAATGATTATATTACTGTGCAGGTGCACCTCTACCATTTTATGAATCATTAGCGAGTTACCGGCATGCGTTGCAAAGCCACTCAAAGAAAGGAAGTATTTTAATTATCTTTAACTCCCAGATTTCCCTCCTCCACCCTCTTTCTCTCCCTGCTGCTAAACTGTATAAAATACACACACTCCTCGCAACTGTGCGTGTGAGAATTATGATTTTTTCAAATTTACCTCCTTCCTCCCTTAATGCTACTCTATCTCCTTTGAAAATCCTTCATCTGCCCCTCCCTCGTCTTCCACCCCTTCCGCTGCGTGTCCTTTCCCATGCGACTCCGTTCCCGCCTCCGTTCCCCTCCCCCTTTCGTGTTCCCCTTCCACCTTCCCATCTTCCACCCTCCCTTGTTCCCTTCTACCTCACCTTAATTCCCCTCCGCCCTCCCGGATTTCCCTCCCCCTCTCGCCTTCCCTCCCTGCTGCTAAACTATCTGAAATACACACATGTTCCAAACAACGTAAATTTTGTATGCAAATTTAGTAATTGTATGCCAAAATATTTCTGCTCTATAATAAAACCAAAATAAATGGCTTATTTCTGAACGTTTCCGAAAACTAAAAACTCTTTTTAAAAGGTAAAAAAATGCGCTTTCAGATTTCATAAACCAATATAAACATATACTTTTTTAAATATAAAATTTTGCACGCAAACATAAAAAAATATTTTAAAATGGCTCACCTTACTTTTTTTTCTAACTAAAATTACTGATAAGAACGAAAAAAAAAATAAAAACACATATAAATATTCTATCAGACTTAGACAAATGTACTATAAACGCTATTATGACCTCACTTTTTTGTCGTTCTATGTGAAAATAATTACAAAAAAATTCTCAAAGTTTCATAAATTTATTTCAAAATGCGATTAAAACCTTGGTTTTATAAAGGTTTACAGTTTACTAATTTTACGGTTAGTTTTAGATTTGAAAATAAAGCGTGGCCTTTTCTCTTTCTAACATCTTTTATATCATATTTCTCACTATGATATTAAGGGAGATACAACGATTTCTATGAAATATATATCAATATGCGTCGTTTCCAAAAATGAACAAATAGACTCTAAATTTAAAGAGTTAATAAATTAAATTTCCTTTGTTACGATACGCCCTTGAAGCGAGTAGTTTCGAGAACGCGAGCAGCTAGCCCACAGTTCCGCCGCCGCCTCTCCCCGCCCCGTATCCTGTTTACCTCCCCGCTTGCCCGGCGACTCCGCAGTCCGCTGCGCTCGCCACACAGACGAAATCCGAGCGCCTTGGAGAACGCACGCTAGCGGCTCACTGTAGCCGGCGGACCCAATTCAACGGGCCGCGATGTATTATTGAAATACCTTTGAGTATAATTGGCCTTTTGCCGCACCATAGTTCGGTCTATTTAGACTATGAAAGTGCCTGATGAAGCTGCCACATGAGACCAGGTTCCTGCCAACCTACATGTAAGCTGTATCTTGATTTCCTCTTTAAATGTTGTCCGTAATTCAGTGAAATGTAGGGCCCCCGCGGAAATCACGACTCGGAGAGTTTCGTTTTGAGAGACAGTCAGGGAGAGTTAAACACTTTAGCTAGGTTTGTGTAATTTGCATTTCTTGTAATTGAATTGTACTGTAAAAACCTATGTATGTGTTTGAGTTTACAATACATGTCTAAATGATTTAACATTGTTATTATTCTGCTACGGCGGGAGGATTGTTGACCAGTGAGGATCCCGTGGGTCACCGAAGGATGGAGAGAAGTTCCCTAGCCTTGAGCTGCCCACCCCCTGAATAGAGAGTACCCTTGTCCCGCTGAGAGCTAGCCAGGGACGTGTTGGTGTGCTGATGTTGGTTTAGAAGCCGACATCGGGGTACCCTAACAATTGTCGCCCGAACGGGGGCTGGAATTTTTTCCCTATCCCGGTCGCTTTGCGGGACCCTTGTGTGTCGAAATCCTCCCCGCCAAACAATTGGCGCATCAACGTGAAGCCTGGAATTTTTTTTTCTCTACCTCGGTCACTTTGCGGGACCTTCCTCTGTCAAAATCCTTCCCGCACAACAACTATTTTGTAAAACATTAATTATGCCTTGTTATTCTACAGTGAATCCTGTGAAAAAACCACAGAAACCAATATGTAAATCAGATCCATAACAGATCTGATTGTAATTATGAAATTAAATCGCATGTGAAACGGCCATTTTGAGTACCCGAAACGCCAGCTTTTGACCGCGAATCTGAATTGCGTCACCAAGCGGCGGGCGCGTTAGCAACAGCAATACCCGCCAAATCCAACGGCCTTTGTTTCACGCGATATTCCGGATTGCGCGCAAATGCCTTGTTCCCGCCGGAATCCTAACCGACTGTTGCTAGGCTGCGTTTTAAATCCAAACCGTTTTTTATGACTGAACCGGGATACCAACGGAAATCATTGATTCTGGAACCCCAGTTATTTTGCGAATTCCTTAATGAAAATTTCGGACTTACGTATTTTTATTATTTCTGCACAATATACCAATTGGCCCACTTGTGTCTGTCAAATTAGTACAATTTAATGTTTCTCCAAATGGACAAAATAATGACTTTCTTTCCCCATTGTACATTATAGGTACTGTTTTTTTTCAGCATAAGTGAAAGTGAATTGTGTTTTTTCCCTTACATAAGTGAAAAGTGGAATAATAATAAAGCCAATGACTGATTCCATGAATAAATAAAATAATTTTAATATGGTTGGATGCAATAAACCCCATATTCAGTCATTTTCATCCGGAAGTTTGTCCTTTATTTGCCAGAAATGTGCCTTTTGTGAACTTTAGTGCCTTTCTCAGTGCAAAGTGTTTTGTGAAAATAAAAAACCTGTTTTCTAAAGGTCAATCCTGGCAAAATTTTTCTAAAATAAATAAATACTTGTGAATTTCACAGTTTTCTCAAAAGTGGTCAGTGAAATACAAAAACCTTTACCACTAAGGTCTTTCCACGCAAAATTTTTTCTCGTCTGCCTCTCCTTGACAAGAATTCTGGTGTCATGTATACAAAACACATTTGGAAGTGCCAACAGTGATCACCAAGTGAAAAGTGCCTCACAAAAAATTAATTTTTGCGCTTTCTAAAGGAAACCCCTGGCCAATTTTTTTTCTTCTCCCCACCACCCAGGAAACTCACAATGGAGGACAAGCAAACTATTACATCATCCAACTTGGGTACCATTCCCAATGTGCATAGTTTATCAAAAGCCCACTTACAAGCTGCTTTAAGGGATAGAGGACTCTCGCCATCAAGCAAATCTAAATCTACATTGAAGGCATATGCACTTTTATTCAACAAAAAGTACATTAGGAGAATAAATCTCGCCCCCTCCAACGAAAATAATTCATGTTCGGCTACGCAAGTTTTGGATAATCTTGACAAAGAACCTACGCCGCATGTAATGATAAAACAGGACGTCGCACCCATCTTGACACAAGATAAAACTTACGATTTATCCTCTTGGAAAGTCAAATATAATGGCGTCTCCGATGTGCTGGATTTCATTGACCGTATTGAAGAAACGGCTACAATCAAAAATATCCCATTCGAGATTCTACGGAGAAACTTTATAGAACTCATCTCCCCAGAATTAATTCCGTGGCACCGCATCCAAAAGACTAAATGCAAAGATTGGAATAAACTCAGAGCTGCCCTAATCTCTAGCTTTGGAAAAAAGGAGGCCCAGCACCGGATCAAACTATCTCTACTATCTATTAAACAACTAGTAGATGAACCTGTGGCTACATTCATAGAAAGGGCTGAGTCCATCAACATCAGGCTTTCACATCCTGTTCCAGAAGCTGAACTATTACCAGTCATAACTGATGGCCTTTTAAGCAAATACGAGAACATCATCACCTCACAGAAAATTGCATCCCTGGCCCAGCTAAACGAAGTCTGCCTCCTCCTGGAATCGTACCAGGATAGGAAAAACATAAAGAATGTGTCGAATAATGTGGTTGTGCCAAGCCGTTCGTCTGGTTTAAAGCCAGAATTCGACAACAAAAAAGTGTGCTCCTTTTGCAAAAAAGTAGGCCACCTGGCCGCTACTTGTTTCAGGCAAGCAAGACTTCTGGAATCCAAGGAACCCCGAACCTCCAAGAGACACCACTCTAGGGACCGCTCTCCTCCACGCGACGAACTGCGCAACATTTTCAAGAGATCAAGGCACAATGCAGAAAGGTTACAAAACCCAAGCGATGTCAAACCTCAGGTGGATTTCTCCAAGCCCCCACCAAATTTCTACATGAAGAGGCCAAAAAACTAAATAATAACCTCTCAGGTACCCATTCTGAACCAAGGTCTAAAGAATGGACTGATTGGTTATCACACATTAAGTATTTTAACCAGACCTTAAATGTTTCCTCGGTTTGTGGCAAACAAGCTAAAGATGGGAGACCCTATGCTCTTTTCTCTGTTAACAATGTGCCCTTTTCCGGATTACTTGATAGCGGTGCATCTGTCAGCTGTCTTGGCAACAATGCTCACCTGCCTTTTGTTAACAGTGATTTTAAAATTTCGCCACAAACAACACACCTGACGACTGCGGATAATGTTTCCCAGCCGGTCATCGGTACCCTTGCACTGCCAATTAATTGTAACAATAAAATAATTACAATCAATTTTCTAATAGTGCCCTCTATATCCCAGAATTTCATCCTTGGCGTTGACTTCTGGAAGGCTTTTAACGTTGCTCCCCAAGTATTTAATACTCTTGGCGAAACCTCCACTGCTGCTCAAATTAGTGAGATCCGCACAATAATACCTCACGAAAATTTAAGCACGGACCAAGCTCTCCAACTAAAGGAAATGGTCAATAAATTCGAATCAATATCTTTCGAAAAATGTGGATTGGGTTTGACAAATTTGGTAGAACACCACATTAAAACCAATGGCCCACCCATAAAGCAACGTTATTACAACTTAGCCCCCCAAAAGCTTAAACTTTTGGAAAAAGAACTTGATGAAATGTTAAAAATGGGTGTGGTGGTTCCCAGCAGAAGTGCATGGACCAACCCAACTCTTTTGGTTTCTAAAAAAGATGGCTCCGCACGTTTCTGTCTCGACAGTAGACGTTTAAATTCTTGTACGGAAGCTGACGCATACCCCTTACCTTACGTCCACGCGACCTTAGACCAACTGCGCAACGCCAAGTTCATCTCCTCTGTTGACCTAAGCAAAGCTTTTTGGCAAATACCTTTGGACGCAGAATCGTGTGAAAAAACTGCTTTCGTTGTACCTGGTAGGGGAATGTTCCATTTTAAAAGATTACCCTTTGGTCTAAAGAACAGCCCCGCCGAATTACAAAGACTGATGGACAAACTCTTCGGTCCTGAAGTCGATAACAGCCTGTTTTGTTACCTTGACGACCTCATCATCGTCAGCGACACCTTTGAAAAACACCTATTAATGTTGGAAAAGGTTTTTCAACAACTCAAGTTCGCTGGTTTAACCATCAACTTGAAGAAGTCTGAATTCTGTAAGTCCCCTTTACGTTATTTGGGATTCATTGTCGACGAAAAAGGTCTAAGAACAGACCCCGCTAAGGTGGAAGCCATGGCAAATTTTCCCCGACCCAAAAACGCGAAGGAAGTCAAAGGTTTCCTTGGACTTGCAGGTTACTACAGAAGATTCATCAAAGACTTTTCCACAATTGCAGCCCCCTTAAATAAAATTACCGGCACCCGTAAAGGTGTCAGCAACTTCCGATGGTCTGCTGAAACTGAAGAAGCGTTTACAACTTTAAAAAATGCCCTTCAAAAAGCCCCCGTTCTGAATTGCCCGGATTTTGCACTCTCTTTTACCCTCCACACGGATGCCTCCAACGTAGGAATCGGTGGAGTCCTAACTCAAGAATTCCCAGATGGCGAACACCCTGTAGCGTATTTTTCCCGTACACTAAATAAACACGAGAAAAACTACGGAATTACCGAAAAGGAGTTATTGGCTGTATTGGATTCTGTTCACCATTTCCGCGGTTACATAGACGGTAGCAAATTTACTGTAGTCACAGACCATAGTAGTTTGAAATGGTTGATCTCTTTAAGTAATCCCTCCGGTAGACTCGCTCGTTGGGCCTCCCGTTTGTCTCAATTCAATTTTGATGTTGTACACTGTAAAGGCGCGGACAATATTGTTCCTGACGCTCTTTCAAGAATTGAATTGGCTTCATTAAATGTTGACACAATTGCCCCCCCTCCATCCACAAAAGATGAATGGTACTTGAAAATCTTCGAAGGTTGTAAAAATAATCAACAAAAGTTTCCTAATTTTATCATAAAAGAAGGACAACTATACCGTAATTGCAAGGCACCACTATCCATCCTC
This sequence comes from Limnephilus lunatus, assembly GCA_917563855.2. Lineage (NCBI taxonomy): Eukaryota > Metazoa > Arthropoda > Insecta > Trichoptera > Limnephilidae > Limnephilus > Limnephilus lunatus. Next base: position 27,619,330 of record OU830600.1, on the reverse strand, counting down.
GAAGATTACTCTTGGAAACTTGTCGTTCCCCTCGAAGGAAGAGAACAAATAATAATTGACAATCATAGTGCTCCCGACTCTATACACCCAGGAACTTTCAAGACGTATAAAAAGATTTCCTTGAAGTATTACTGGCCTGGTCTTTTCAAACAAATTCGCAATTACATCTCTAAATGTGAAACTTGTAAAGCTTATAAACATAGCACGGCAGCACCTGCCGGCCTAATGGGTAAACCCAAACGTGCCGACAGACCCCTACAGTCATTGTCAATGGACCTCGTCGGACCTTTTCCTCGAAGTTATGCCGGACACATGCACATACTTAGTGTAGTGGATGTTTTCACCAAATTCTGTTGGATCTTCCCTTTAAAAAGAGCCAATGCGTCCGCCATCATCAAACTTCTGGAAAAACACATTTTTATACCTTACGGAACACCCAGAACCGTAATTGTTGATAACGGAAAACAGTTTATTGCCCAAGAATTCAAAGAATTTCTTGCCAAATACGGAATCAAGGACATTTATTATAACACCTTGTACACTCCCCAAAATAACACTGTCGAACGTTACAACCAAACAATCAACACAGCTCTAGCTATTCTAGTTGATAAAGATCAACGCACTTGGTGTAAAAACCTAGATAAAATTCAGGCCGCTATGAACAACACTGTTAACCTGGCCACTGGTTACACACCTTTCTTCTTAAAACACGGTATGGAACAAGTCGTCCATGGTTCTCTACATAGGGACACAAACTTTCCTACGTCATCCGCCACCACAAGCAACCCTACCGCAGACTATGCCCATCGCTTGGAAGAACTGTCGGCCATTTACAGTGAAGTCACTGATGCTTTGCTCCTGGCTCACCAAAAGAGTGCGGACAGATATAACTTACGTAGAAAACATGTCACCTTCAATACAGGAGACATAGTTTGGAGAAAGAACAACACACTTTCCCAAGGAGCCATGTATTTCTCTGCTAAGCTGGCACCACGTTTCGTGAAGGCCAAAGTCCTAAGGAAAATATCAGACCTAGTGTACTCCTTGTCTGACTCATCTGGAAAGCACATTGGTAATTACCACATTAAGGACATTGTAAAGTCTGGAAGTGAGGAGTCAAGTAAAACTGCCCCCACTATCTCAGCAAACGTAAAATGATCCAGTATGTATCACATTTTTTTTTGTAAGCTTACAGAGTCTTACTACGTCAGGCGTGTAATGTGTCAATCACATGCCCATCGTTTCGTAAATGAAACAAGTTGTAAATTATTTTGTAAATTAATGCGTACTCTCCTTGAAGTTACTTTCAAATGTTGTTTTTGCACTGTTTTTTCTTTCCCTCACGGCAATTTTTTTTCTTTTATTTTTTTTCACCTGTTCTAAAACTGATCACTTTGGAACGGAGACACTTTTTGAGTTTCAATGTTTGGGAAGTCGCGAGCCCATTTATTGTCTCAACACGTACACTACGCAATGTTCATGCCATGTCATACCCTGCCTTGTCATGTAATTTTGTAATTTTTTTATTTATTTTTTTGTTGCATTTTTGTCGTGCGGAAAGGAACTTTCTCACCTGTTTATTTTGTTCATGTAAAGTAGTTGACAATTGCCCATCGGCGTGTCGTTCTAGAAGTCGGGTTTTGTAAATTCCAAAGTGTTAAATTCCGACTCAGAACCAGTTAACTATTTTTTACAATTTTTTCCTTTCATTTTGTTCATCATGAGTTGTAAAACCTTCCGAGGTATCTCTAGCATGAAAATCAAACAGTGGTTACTTACATAGTCGCCCCTCGTGTATATAAGTTTTTTTCAATTTTTTCCTCTTAAATTAAAAATTGATGGCGTCCTACCCAAATTCATGCTCTTGTACCCAAATTGGATATCGACACGTCCATTTTGGAACTTGTATTTATAAAACCAATGTTTGGTCTTTATAACCCTGTATATAAATCAATTTGGCTCGTTTCAACTAAAGTACGTAAAACCGAATCATCCGGTCTTTGGTTGTTATAACAAAGCCACCTTTTTGTTATTTTGTTTTTTTTGCTTGTACGTTACGTATGTCTTATATGACACGTTTCAACCCTACAAGACAGGTTAATAAAACCTTATGGTCATCCTGATTTTGGAATTCACAACTTTTAGGTGTCCATTTAACCAAGTATTTGCAACCCAAATTGCACATAACCTGGTATGTTTGTAACTGCACAAAGGGTATGTAAAACCGTAATTGGTCCCTTTTCTTTGGTCTTCCTCACTGCAGGTTGCCACAACAGACAGTATGTAAAACCATTATAGGTCTGTCTTTGTTTTAAATACTTGGTGTAAGTAGAATTATACTCTGCCATCACTCTTGTACTTTGTAACACATGAAGTGACATCAAATTGTCTATCTTCTCTGTCGTACGCTCTTGGGCTACGGAGTTAGTTAATCTAACGAATCTTTATAAAATGTGTTAAAATCAAGCATCGTTAACGTTTATTGTGTTGTATTTAAACGTAATCCACCGTCATAGGAGAGATCCTTAGAACATCCACCGTCATAGGAGAGATCCTTAGAACATCCACCGTCATAGGAGAGATCCTTAGAACATCCACCGTTATAGGAGGGATCCTTAAAATACCTGCCACGATACGAGAAGTTCGTCATAATCACTTTTGCTCATAGCTAAATGTTATTGAGTTGGTCGTGTGACATATTTGTCATGAGTACCACCCTTTCTGTACAATCTATTTTGGTCGTGTGTCATTAATTTGTCATGAGTACCGCTTTTGTATTTTGGTCGTGTGTCATTAATTTGTCATGAGTACCGCTTTTGTATTTTGGTCGTGTGTCATTCATTTGTCATGAGTACCGCTTGTATGTATAATTGTGTACAACCCTTGTACACGAGACGTGGAGACGTTAAAACACTTACCGTGATTCGTGCGAACGACATAATATCGGCCTTGCCATCTTCTTTAAGAGGCATTGTATAAACTCTTGACTTCTGTCTATAATTGAGTTTTATCTTGTATGTACTTACATGTTTTTATACACTATACGTGGAGACGTTAAAACACTTACCATGAGTCGTGCGAACGAAATAATATCAAACCTTTTGTGTGCGATCTACGAAATGTAGTCCACAACCCTTTGTTGTCATTCAACGCCAATGCCCGTGGACCTCCTGTTTTTTTTACTTCTTTGCAAAAAGGAAAGAAGCCCAGGAATATCTACTATCCCAAAAGGACTAGTTTGTAGCTTCACTGCTAACTATGGGGCATAGTGCTGTGGGAGTTAATCGAGTGAGCACAAAACCACCCAACTCGTTGTCTGGGGAACGGATAAGAAAACCCCCAGGTTTGTGAAATTGGAGCAAGGGTCTGTCTTTTCTCACAATCACGCAGGAGTTTTTAAAATGACCCCTAATCTTTTGCCCAATACACGCAAAAGATTAGTCTCTTTGTTAATGTGTATTCAAATTTCTCCTCATCCTTTTAACAATTGTAAAGAGTCAGGAAATCTGCTGGTTGATCATGTTTCATTCTCACATGGAGTTTGAAGTGGAAATTAGTCCAGTCTCTAGCAAGTTTCGTCACTCAACTCCTTTCCTTTTCCTTTCCTTTCTCCTCACCATCATGTTCTCAGGTAAATGTTATGAAGAGGAAAATCTGTTGTTAACCATAATTCGCCCTCACTGGGAGTGCGAATCGGTAAACTAACCAATTATCAGCAGGCTTTCTCCCTCACTCTCTGCATATGTCTCACCTTTTGTTCTTTTTCTCAATTTTACGAAACACATTCATGAATGTTGGATATGTACGATATGCACTTGGCGTACCGTCTGTCTCCTTTTGACAACCTTTATTCATGAATTGGTTCCTCTACTTTTACCGTGACTCATTCACGACTTCTTTGTCTTGTTCGTTGAAATTCTACAAAAATGTTACCACCTTTATGTTAACATAGGCCATGGAAGGCCGGTTGTTTTTTTAACCAAGACATATTGTCACTCGGCAAACGCCAAGTCATCCTGGTAAAGGAAAATGTTCATGTAATCACAATTTAGTTAGAAAACTCTCTCTTCGTCACTCTCTGGGTCGGTGGTTAAAATTTCGTTTATTTCATTATCTGGACACATTTTGTTTCTCTCCAAACCTTTTCTTCATTGGTCCCTAGGCAGGTAAACTTCAAGAATTTTGCTCTAATAATAATTTCTCCCGGATTAAAAAGAAGCCCAGGCGGATGTCATCACCAACAGCCAAGCTGAGCTCCACTTCCTGACAGCACGCGCTGTGGTTACTAGGTCCCTCCTGCTGCCATTTTTCTACGCATTTGTTCCTGAAAGCACAGACCATACCGCCCATATGTATGTTGTTTTGTCGTGCCACAGCAAGTTGAGTTGTCCCACTATACATTATGACACTCTGAACCACCTTTTGGGCACGCTAGCTCCTAGGTTTGTTTTTACTCTTGCTATCAATGCCAACCATGTCGTCTCTTGCGCTGTCATGCAGTGACGCATATATCGTCATGTGTAAACCATCATTACCTTGACCTCCAGTATTCGCTGAATGCGTACCAATACAAGTTATGTTGAGCTACATTATGCTTCAATAACCATTATATACGATCCGTGTTTACCTTAATAACACTTAGGATTCGTACTGGCATGTCTGCAGACACTGGATTCTCCTCTTCAATGACCTCTGTAACCATAGTCGCGGCGCAGCAACCACAGTCCCCACTTCGTGAACTTCGTCGTCTTCGACAAAACCAAGTGTTTTCTAAGGCCCAAGTGTACTTTTGAGTGTTATCTCAAAGGGGTCTGATTACAGTGATAATGTAATCCTTAGAATCTGTGAAACCACGTCCTCCTCTTCGAAATTCTCCGAAACCAAACAAATCCACGCTTCGCAAACTTAGCTCCCAGACCAATGAAACCTTAGAATCACACAGGCATTTTTGTTCTTGTTGTTTTTTTGTTCTTCAATTGTACAAATATGAATTGTTATTTTTCAATTGCATAACCATGTATTGTTATTTTGTTCAATTGCATAACCATGTATTGTCATCTTTCAATTGCATAATCTTGTATGTTGTTTCACACCATGTACTTTCACCAAAACTGTTCTTTTCCAAACATTGTATGTACCCCTCACCCATTCCCTACAAACATTGTGACCTAAACTATAACATAAATTGCATGTTCTAGCTAGGCATCTCTCAAGCAACGAATCTCTCAAAAACCCCGATGGAAGTTTAAGAGGATTTTTTTTATCCTACAGCTCCATTGCCACGTCGCTTTTTTTCCAAGCGCGGGGGGAAGTGTTACGATACGCCCTTGAAGCGAGTAGTTTCGAGAACGCGAGCAGCTAGCCCACAGTTCCGCCGCCGCCTCTCCCCGCCCCGTATCCTGTTTACCTCCCCGCTTGCCCGGCGACTCCGCAGTCCGCTGCGCTCGCCACACAGACGAAATCCGAGCGCCTTGGAGAACGCACGCTAGCGGCTCACTGTAGCCGGCGGACCCAATTCAACGGGCCGCGATGTATTATTGAAATACCTTTGAGTATAATTGGCCTTTTGCCGCACCATAGTTCGGTCTATTTAGACTATGAAAGTGCCTGATGAAGCTGCCACATGAGACCAGGTTCCTGCCAACCTACATGTAAGCTGTATCTTGATTTCCTCTTTAAATGTTGTCCGTAATTCAGTGAAATGTAGGGCCCCCGCGGAAATCACGACTCGGAGAGTTTCGTTTTGAGAGACAGTCAGGGAGAGTTAAACATTTTAGCTAGGTTTGTGTAATTTGCATTTCTTGTAATTGAATTGTACTGTAAAAACCTATGTATGTGTTTGAGTTTACAATACATGTCTAAATGATTTAACATTGTTATTATTCTGCTACGGCGGGAGGATTGTTGACCAGTGAGGATCCCGTGGGTCACCGAAGGATGGAGAGAAGTTCCCTAGCCTTGAGCTGCCCACCCCCTGAATAGAGAGTACCCTTGTCCCGCTGAGAGCTAGCCAGGGACGTGTTGGTGTGCTGATGTTGGTTTAGAAGCCGACATCGGGGTACCCTAACACCTTAATTAAAACTATTAAAATATATATGCGTGTCAACTCTTACATACAGTTCAGTAATTACAAATTTAAAAAAAGTCCTTTTTAATGATAATTTTACGTTGTTAATATAATATTTAGCTACTGGTTTTCCCTACGGTTCTGGGTGTGACGTTTAATTAATTTTTGGTTAGGGAAATACACGGCACTCCAATTAATGTTAATTCTTTGTCAGCTTTTGACAGTTAATCATTAAAACTCATTTAATGTTTTTAATCATCTTTAGAAAGAAGCCTAATCCAAATAACTTACTTATATTATACATACTATTATCTTATTAGGAATCACGTCCTGACAGTTAATCAAAACAACTCATTCATTTTCTCAATTAATCACCTTATGATAGGTCAAAAAAATAACTCATTATAAGGGATATTTTTGACAGTTAATCAATACAACTTGATTCAGTAATCAGATTGCAACCATATTTCTTGGAACAAAAACAGTTTTTTTTTCTACATTGTTTTTATCCAAGAACTGTGAAACAACCGGCCCATGATGAAATAATAAAAGAACTTGAGTAGAACTTTGAAATTTGATGATTTGTTCAAATTCTGTCAAAAAAACGACCCGTCCTGAGATCATTATCTTTTATTTTTAAAATAAAGAAAACATTCCCGTGTTCGGTTAGGTTACGTGAAGTATATCTTTTTTACATTCCCAGGTTACGTCGGGCTACTTAAGTATATCTTTTAATTTAAAAATAAAGAAAAAATTCCCCGTTTAGCTTAGGCTACCTCAAGTATATGTTTTGATTAAAAAATAAAGAAAAACAATCCAAGGTCAGCTTAGGCTACCTGAAGCATATTCTTTTAATTTAAAAATATAGAAAAAAATCCCAGGTTAGCTTAGGCTACCTGAAGCATATTCTTTTAATTTAAAAATAAAGAAAAAAATCCCAGGTTAGCTTAGGCTACCTGAAGTCTATTCTTTTAATTTAAAAATAAATAAAGCATTCCCAGGTTGGTGTAGGCTATCTGAAGTATCTATATCTATTAAATTAAAAATAAAGAAAACATTCCCAGGTTAGGTTAGGTTACGTAAAGTGTATATTGGGTAGAACATAGCGAAAAATTCTCGGGTCTAAGGGCGGCGGCACTCGAAAATTCGGCAAAACTGACTCATTGTATACTATTAGCTATTAGTATCACCGTGTTATCTTCTGAGTTCTCATACACAATTACCGGACCGCAATGTGAGTAAAAAAATATTAAAAATTCGTATTTATGAGATATAATCCACCAAAGAATAAAGCGTGTTCCGTTTAATGATAACACAAAAGGGGGTAAACATGGCGATATTTTCCGGTTGCTGCTTTTTATTAATTAACCAGAATTATCAGCGTGTGATGGGGAGTAATTTTGGCATACCTACACGTTTTGTGATAAGATAAGAAAGTCAAATATTGTAATTTCGCGTGCGTGGGTCAACTAAATCAATGAATTCATGCATTGCCTTGAACCTGTGTATGCAGTGGAAAATTACGAAGTAGGTAACTACATAGCTCATTATAATAATCTGACTCTCAAGATGAAATCTCTGAATCAGTAAAAACTCTCGAACTGTGAGCTTAAGCATCGTGAAACTTACACATTTACACACATTTTTTTTCTTTATAACAGTTTGTCCTCCGACAGTTGGCCTACACGGCATACTTATATACAATTAATGCAGTCGGCTTAGGAAAATACGGTATACCTACTTACACAAAATACCACTATGTAAGTGTCCGAATGGGTGTGCAGAGAGACACGATCCAAGACACCATCTAGATAGCATTCATAGTCATTCGCTCTACATGGCCAAACCATGAATTTCTTAATCTTACTCATTTCGCTTACATCAGTCTTGCATTTTTTGTGGATCTCCACATTTATCAAATTCTTTCAGATTCGTATTCCCCGGCCCATAGTTAGTATAAAAAATAACTAGTTTGTATTTTTAGGAATTTCGCCACTAAACCGAACTTTAGCCCCACATTTATCACACGAACATACATGGTTTTACCACACACCCGTGTCAGGGATCTCATTTTAACAGCATTCAGTTTAATCTACCAGTCCCCTGCTTCACTGCTTATATCAGTGTAGGTCCTAGCACTCCATTGTGATAACAACTGTTAGATATTCGCTTCTTTGGACAGTTTTTTTTTGTTAGCGCCAACCGCGTTCAGTTCTCCATTAATGGAGTTCCTGCATTTACATTTCTTTCAATATCTCTATCAGCCTTCCCATCTCTCGTAAACATACCTACTTCCCAAATATACAAACTCATCCACCTTCTCCAAGTATTTATCATTCACAACTATATTGCACACTGTTTTCGTACTCCCTCTCTTTAAAAAACCATGACTTCAGACTTACTTACGGCTCGGAGGGCTTTGAAGCAAAGAATGGACGGTTACCTGGAGAGTGTTTTCTCTTGGGGTAAGAATAACCTCGTTGAATTTAATGTTTCAAAGACCCAATCATGTCTGATTACGTCAAAAAGGGATCGAAATGTTAATCTAATCTCCTCCAACAGGCCCTCCATTGATATGATTGGTGTAACCCTTAGAGACCAGCTCAGTTACGGGGGGTCCATCAAAGCCAGAGTTAAGTTAGCCTCTCAGAAACTGGGCGTGCTGCGCAGGGCCCACAGATACTTTAATAGTACACAACTGTTAACCCTGCACAAAACGCTGCTTTTGTTGTTGAATACTTGAAAAAACCCTCGACTCTCTGCAGAAACGGATTGTCCGTTTCATAGATTCTCTTATCTTAAACGGATTGTAATCTTTAGAGCGTAGATAGGCTTCGGGTGGGAATGCTGTCCTTGTTTTACCGGTATATTAATGGAAGGTGCTCTGAGAAACTATCGTCATTGATCCCTCTAGTGCCAACACGCCAAACACGCGCCCAACATGTATACATGGCTGACATTTGTCACATGAAAACGTGTCGTTTCTACGAATCGTTCTTGAGTTCAACAGCCCGGCTGTGGAACGATTTGCCAGCCTCTGTGTTTCCGACAACATGAGTCATTTCAAGACCCACGTTCACTCCTTCCTCTCCTCTAAAAGACCCTCCACGCATCATCCACTAAGATGACTAGGCCCCGAGGGAAATTATTTTCCTCAGGGCCTCCTGTGTTGAGTTAATGTAAAAAAAACATCCCAAGGGTTGAAGATAGCTATAATATAAGAAGGAGAGATATCAAACACACTACAAATAATATTGTACCCTCAACGCGTATAGAAAAGGGAAATAATCTAGTTTTATCATTATACAAGTTTAGTGTCTAATAGAAGAGAAGCCTTATTCATTAACTTGGCGCCTGAGATCTGATAACCCTGAGGGATATATATAGTACACTCCAGGGGTCGGAAATTAGTTTTGGTGGCGGGCCGTATGAATATGTCAATTGTTTTGGATGCCCTTGCGACCGTCGACATCATTCGTACGCGTGGGAGCCTGCTCATTCAAGTGCACTTGTGCGTTATGTGGGGCTTAACGTCCACTGTCTAGATAGAATTTTTAGTGACAATCGGCCATCACATTTAAAAAAAAAAATTCCGGTATAGGCAAATATTCTAAGACATTCTGTATTTTCCTTTTTAATCGTATTTTTGAAACCCTGGCGATTTTTTGAAAATTTCAATCCGAAAAAGCAGACCATTTTTTATAAACCGGAAAGACGGGACGAAGATGGGTGCGAAAAAACGATAATTACATAGCCGAAAATCATTTAAAAAAATAACGTTTTCCACAATAGCAATAAATTGTACGGGGTTCTCTTCGTAACATCTGTAAAAACACCGCCATCTTTATCAAAAAATCAAACCAAAGGATAAGTTCGCATAGAACAAACAATAAATCTAGTGAACGTTAAACGCAAATTCAAAAATTAAGAAATCAATGTGTTGCCATATAAAAAAAAATTTATTAGTGTGGAATTTTACAAAATTAAGGGATCATAATCGGAGACGGGACATTTTCAGGTAGTGACGTCACGAGCTCAAATAATGGATTTATTTATTAAAAAATAAAACAAACTATACATTTCTAAAAATTTTTACTAACATTTTCGTTATCTTAGTAAAAAAATATATCCACACGATTTTTTCCAAGTCTCTATGAAATCCATGCAAGTGGCCTATTACATGTTTTGAAATATCACGACCAGCCGATTTGTAGCTTGATAGTTATTGATCCACGCATGGGCTTTGCGAGTTCGATCCTCTACTTGTTTAACTCTCCAAAGTTGAACAAGCCACATTTGGTGACTTAGCAGGGGTGCCCGGGTTCATGGAGTGGGGATTGTATTGGTTTTGGTGACGCATGCGTCCGCCTACCTACTGTGTGGCACGCCGGTTTTGGAGAGACTGGTTGAATGAGACCTTTTTAACTCTTCAACAGGACTTTCTCGACCCTCACCCAGCGAGAGGAATGGATTCATACGACATACTGACCCCCAGATTCCTAACCACCGCTTATACCCTTTTCCTTGCCAGATCTTTCTCTCCTTCCTTTCCTTAAAAAAACCACAACACAACAGCCCCAAGGATGACATAGGCCTTGAATTTATTTTTCCCAGGGCTTCCTGTATGGAGTTAATGCAAAAAAATCCTCTTGTAATGATGGAAATGGGTCGATTTTCAACATTCTGACAATATTCGTAAATACAAGCACCACGGACTGATAAAGCGCCACAGGCGAACAATTTTTAAAGTGATATTGGCGTCCAATCAGTAAGTGGCGTGGCAGTTATTGAATACCACTCGCGCGTTGCGGGTTCTCAAAAACTTACATTTATGTTTTCTTCACAAGAATTAGATAAGAAAAAAATTATTGTGACCGATGGTACGTCAAGTATAGGGAAGGAATAGTCGTCCGTTGGGTCAGAAGGAAGCACTTTGCGGACCGGATTTGGCCCGTGCACCGGCATTTGTCGATCGCTGGTTTACTCCCTCAGTGACTGACAGTTGTTGCGGTAAACACAACTACGTTATTATTCAGTTATTTATTATCGCTTGAAGTTTCCTTCGACTCGTTAATAATACTTCACAAGTTATAAAGATGTCTGTCGTCAAAGGCAAGGTAGGTTTTTATTAAGTTTTATATATCTTCTTCTTTTTCTTATATTTGCCGTCAATGGGGGTTGTTTATCTTCAGATCTTAAGTCGTAACGTCGAGCAGTTACGTATTTGACAATTAATTATTATAACATCATTTATTGTGTGTTTGCGGAACGTTCCGGAGTGGTAGTTACTCTCAGTATCGCCTTGGTGAAAGACGACCTAAACGTTACTTGAAAACGGTTGATAATTCAAAAAGTTATAAAAAATATCGATTGCGTATACTAGTTTTGCCGTAGTGTAAGTGTACGAACTTTAGTTTTAACCTGCTCTTAGGTGCAAAATGATCCATTCGAATGCTTTCTTACTTGCTGAATATTTCACTGTAAAAATTATGCAGGTGATAAAATATGGATTAGCTTCAAATTCGTTTGTATATAGGGGGTAAGTGTACGCACCAACATAGCCGCGTTCATATCTTAAAACTATAATGGTTATCTGCATGAGAATTGCCTATTTGCACCTGTGGCTGTGGATCTATCATTATTTTACTAAAAATTATCATGGACATTATCGACAACAGAGACGGAATAAATTTAAAAAAAAAAACTATAAAAAAAGTAATTTCTACATAGAGCTCAATGTATCCAGTATAAGTTGGCGGTGGCGTAAACATGAACTAACGCCATATCTTTACATATTAATCCGGCAACCACTACTACTATCGTTATGTCATAGACCATAGTGCTCTCATTTTTCGCTAACTTATATTATACGTGTAGCACTGTACACTATCTGCTTCAAGGCGACCCAAAGCGCTATAAAATTTGTGAATTATGCACCCATTTGTAGCTAACATCGCCGCGCATACTTTCACACCGCGTACAGTTACCTCACGTGACTCTACTTAAAATTGAATTTTCTTTTATTATATTTTCTGACCACACGTGTCTGTTATCTGAACACTAATATTGAGAGATTATTTTGTTTATTGTTCTGTTTAACTCAATTTAATAATCGGAAAAAATAGTTTTTATGATTGTTATAAGTACAGAAAAATACAGTCGGTGTTGCATGCAAAATACAATCGATAATAATATTTTTTTACGCCATTTTCTTCATAAACTTCTTGTATATACTATTTTTAAATTTTTCACTTTATAACTTTGGTATAAATACTAACTCGATAACTTTTGTAAAACTTATTTATAATCTATGTAAAAGCCCTTATGGGCGTATAACAATAACAATAACAATAATAGAGCTGATGGTTGTTGAATGGCTGTATCAACACAATTAAAATTTACGCGTGCCAACTAATTTGGTTTAAAACATTTAGAGTTAATTTTCTATATTTCATTATTCTGCAAGTAAATGAATCTGAATAAATAAATAAATACCTTGCAAGTTAATTGATTATATCAATAAGAAATATGACACTTAACAAGGTATCAAATGACAAGGTGCGTCCTTGATAAAAATTGTGTTCTCGAACTTGACTAATCGCCGAGTTATTAAGTTATTGTGGAATTAAAATAAAATTGTTAATCTTAGTATATAAAAATGAATGTTTCTTTGTTTGTCCCTTATGCGTTCCTAAACCTTTCATCCGATTGCGAAGAAACATTAGTGATTTGATGTGCGCATGTCCGAGATGTTTTTTTATATATAATAGAAAGCTCTGACTTTATAAAATTATTTCCTGTACCTTTCATCCTAATGCAGTTAAACTTTGGCGAGTTGTTGGTTGCACGCCCGCTAAGGTTTCCGTATATACTGGTGAGCTCTGACTTTTTTAAATCTGTATTAAAATTGCAATAGGTTGCCCGCGCATTGTTTGAAAGTTTTTAATATTTCATATACCTAATTTATTAACAGGAAGGGAAGGCCTTCATCATGTATAATTTTCTGATATTCCTGCCCGTACATTTTTTTCTAGCCTCGGCAGACAGAGTAAACATCATTAATCTGTTATGAGCCGACCTTCATACTAATAATGCGAAACAACAGAGAAAGCAGACTAGGTCACTACTTTCCCAGTTTAATAAATGATATATTAAGTTTCCTTATAGCTTATAGCCTTCATAACTAATAATAGCTATATGAGTTTAATCTCCAAGGAAATCGAAACAATTTGTTGATCTAAAGCGGAACTTCTATATGTAATTATTAGACATTTTGATTATTTGAAAGGTCGTTTATTCTTATTATTCATAGAAACATTTCCATTCCGTGTTTTATAAACTGCGAATTAATTCTTAACCCCTAAGACTAATTTGTTCGCTTTTGGGAATGGCTCATATTGGTCTCAAAGAAATTGTTCTTGTGTTGAACAATTCATCAAATATTTGATGTTAATTTTCACTGTTCTGCTAATGTTCTATTCAAGTTTTGAGATTATTTCAGTTTTGTAAATTAACTGTTATTTAATGATGTAAATAACAGAACTTACATAGAACATGAAAATCTTCATTTTTTTTAAACAACTCGTACTTACTGTCGTAGTGAGAAATATGATCAAGAGAAAACATATATTTTAAATGAAAAGTTAACCACAGAAGAATTAAAATGTACATATATACAAAACAACAAAACCAAAGTTTCGGAATGCTATTTGAGTAAAAATTATGAAACTTAATATTTAGTAATTATTTTTACCTAATAATTATGTCTAATAAAATATGAACGTGTTTTTATATACTTTTTAACGTTTTTTCTTCAGTTAATTTAGTTAGAAAAACGAAGGATTAGCCATTTTAAAACATTTTTATGTTTTCCATTGAAAATTTTTATATTTCTAAAACTATGTATTTATTTCGAGGACCGGACAACTCAGAGTGAAAACTTAACACCTCCTTTGAAAAGGCATTAACAGTGATAAAAAAATGGTTAAATAGGTTAGGTGTTAGGTTATGGGTTATTTAAAAAAAATCATAGCTTTTAATGACTTTTCTAAGAGGTGTTGAGTCTTTTAATGACTACATTCTGAGTTGGCATGGAACTGTTTATTTCTAATAATAAAATCTTATTTCAAGAAAACTTATTTTATCACTTTTGAAAAAATATTTTTAGTTTTCGGATACATTCAGAAATATTCCATTTACCTGGATTTTTTTGCAAAGCGGAAGTACTGTGACCTTCTGACAAAATACGCTCGAGGCCCGAGTAGTTAATATCGTATGTTGTCTTGTATCAGACGTTGTAGATTGACGGAATTTTCTTTTTTTATGTGACCGTCAAACGAAATTGAGTTGGTAATTATAGATCTAGTGGCGTTGTGACTTTGGAAATGCGCTTGACAGCTACTATAATGGTTGCCATTGTTGTCTAAATATGTGGAATGACGTTTAGAATGACTGTCTTTGCCAGAAACAGGGCCGTATTTATGCCTAAGAAACCAACGGAGCTGCCTAGGGCGGCAAGTTATAGGGGGCGGAATTTATCCGAAGTTTTAAAGACCATGTTGTTTCCTTGTTTTGAGTAAACTTTTTCTTTTGCGGCCACAAGTTTGCAGAGCGGTTTTTTTTGTAGGTCATAAAATGTGGATTGTGTAAATATTCCCTCTGGAAATAAGTAAACTTCAATACAAACATCTTATACGGAATCAAGATGTTTAAAAAGTTGTCTATGATATACATATACGCATATGCACGTGTGATAAGTATATTTCAATGTATGCATTAGAAAAGCTTCGCCGAAACGATATTAAAAGGAAATCGGGCGGCATTTTGTCCGTACAATCGTATTCCCCTATTTCCTCTCTGGATTGACAATACTGCACACATTTTTTTATTATAATATAAATATCGATCACTATCGTATTGGTACGTTTTGCTTTTTTGATACCTTACTTCTAAAAGTCGTTAAAATTTGCCTGGTCTGAATGTTATCAACAGACGTTCAGTATACAAAGTATACAATTTATTTTTTAACAAGTAAAATGTACAGACATAAGAATATTTTCTTCTGATACAGTTAGTAAAAAACAAGGTGGAAATCGTTTCAGTTTTGGGGGAGAAAAATTGGGGAAAACAAAACCTCGATTTTGATGATTTTATTTAGGTATTATCAGCTTGAGTTGCAGTTGTTCCTTTCGCTCAATATTCAGGGGAGTAAGAGCGACCGTTATAGCACAGTTTGGTAAAATACCTATTATTCAAATTTCTCGGCGACCGGGTCTCTTAAGGTCTCTTAAGTACTCCATAAAGAAAAATGTTTTTTTTTTGGCATAATGCTAGAACTCGAGTGTCGTGTTCTTGCTACGAGTATTTCCCAATGCAATTTAGGTATGTTTCTACTGTGGCGAGATCTGATGTCCCTACTCGAAAGTTTGTTCATGTAATTATGTCTTCTTCGGGTATTTATACTAACTGTTGGTATGTTTGTTTGTTGTCCACAGATAATGAACCTGATGAAGGGTGTAATGGGGGAGCGACTATTCACCATGTTCATGAAGAAGACCTTTTACGGGCATTTCGTTGCTGGGGAGGACCGCGAACGCATCGTCCCCACTCTTGACAGGTACTGGTGCTGGTATACCCCTGGTCTGCTTCCTTCTGACCTTCCAGTCCCATCCTGTCACCTTCCAACCCTGTTACCTCACAACCCCAAACCTTTTAATCCTGTTGCATTGTTATCATCCAATTTTGTAATCTTCCAACCTTCTAACCTTCAGACCCTGTAACCTTCCAACTCTGTAACCTTCGAGTCTTGTAACCTTTCAATCCTGTAACCTTACAACCTCGTACCTTTCAATCCTATTGCATTGTTATCCTACAACTCTGTAACCTTCCAACCTTCTAAACTTCAAACCCTGTAACAGTACCTACAACCCCGAAACCTTCCAATTCTGTTACATTGTTATCCTTCAACTTTATAATCTTCAAACCCTGTAACAGTACAACCCCGCAACCTTTCAATTCTGTAACATTGTTAATTGTTATCCTCCAACTTTGTAACCTTCCCCATCTTCATACATTGTAGCTTCCCAACCCTATAACCTTATAAACTCGTAACTTTTCTACCCTGTGATTTTTTTAATTTTACCATAAAATTTTGTAATCTTCCTCCATTGATCAATCTATTTTATCACTGATACATCCCATATTGTTACCATTCAACCTCGTAACCTGCCATTTCCGTGACCTTCCAATATTGTTATTTTTCAATATTGCTACCTTCTAACGTTGTAATGATCTCAAATTCTATCCTTGTCCTTCCAACCCTGTAACATTTGGACCCTGTAACCTTTGACATCCTACCTCTTCAAAATCTTAACATTTTATCCCGGTAACCTTCCAAACGAGTTACCAATCAACCGCCCTAACATCGTATCTTTCCATATTTATAACCTTTCAACGTTGTAACTTTGCATATCTATAATGTTATTGTTATCGTATAAAATTAAAGATCTTGTATTTTTCCAACATCGAGGGCCTGTAATAAAAAAACTGTACTGTACTGAAAGCCTTTGCAATTTTTTAAAGTGATTTAACCTTCCAATTGCAACCCTCCAACCTAGGCCTTCCAACATTGGCTTTCCAAAATTGTCCTTACAGAATCTTTGACTTTGTTCTAGAATGTTTCATGTTTCAAAACTATATACTCGTATCTATTCCATTCAAAATTGTATCCTTACTAAGTTGTAGTCTTTCAAACCGATAATCATTTTTCTGATAAATGTAACCTTCTACCGTAGTACATAAGATGATGTTACATTCTTGCGTTCCGACTTTGTAACTTTCTAATCTTGTAATAATAATAATAATAATAATAATTGGACAATTTGTAGAGCGCCGTTTTTGTGAAAAATCACCTCAAGGGCGCTTATCACCTTAAGGGTCCATCGTGTAACCTGCATTGTAACCTTCCAACCTTTTAACAGTCTTATAATACTATTTGTTATCTTCTAATTATTATTAGTCACCATTTTCCTCTTTTCTCTTTTCCTTTACCCTT
Source organism: Limnephilus lunatus (assembly GCA_917563855.2). Lineage (NCBI taxonomy): Eukaryota > Metazoa > Arthropoda > Insecta > Trichoptera > Limnephilidae > Limnephilus > Limnephilus lunatus. The sequence continues at coordinate 27,602,210 of OU830600.1, read as the reverse complement.
CTGTGAGGGTTCTTCTCATTTTCCTTATCGATTGTAAATATTAAGCCGCACTACAAATGTTATTGTTATTACTAAAAAAAAAAATTGAATACTCCGATTTTCCAGTCTAAAGATTTCCATAAATTATTATATATACATATTTGCTATGTGATGGTAATCGAACCCACAACCTCTCAATAACTTACAGACGCTTAAAGTTCTTTATTTTTTGACAACTAATAGTGTAATATTTTGCCTGACAATAAAAATATTATTCATAGGTACCTATGTACTTATACATAATTACAATAACACCTCGTTAAACTGGTAGATAGCAGTTTATCAACGGGTTCTTATTAACAATCTATTTTATATTTTTAAATATGGGATCTACGATTGTTATAAAGCATTATTATTTTAAATCATAGACATAAGACATTTATAGTAAATATTGAGGGTGCGGGAAGCGATCGGCAGAGACGGGTAGGACGATTGAAAATGAAAGGACGTCAGTCGATGTATGAGTCAGTCTTTATTGCTGCTACGTAGCGATGGTAAGTTTGGAGTAAAGTAACGGTGTAGACAGGAGCGATGATGATGTGGCTCTATGGTGTTGCATGTGATGAAGGTCGGTGATGCAGTGGTGTAGCAGAACTCGTGTCTGCATGTCGCCAGCATGTTGTTCCGCACCGTGGTGGTGGAGAAGACCTTGACGTCCAGGATGGATGCTCGACGCGGTGTCGCGGAGATGGCTGCGGTGAACCTGAGGAGTTGCCGCTCACGTGACAAGAAGGTCCGCCGTGGGACTTGTCGTGGGCAATTGTGTCGCTTGTTGCGTCCTCAAAGGTAAATGATATGATGATGCACCGCCACAGGTCCGGCACGTCGCCGTGGACCTGGCGGTTACCGCACTGGATGTTATCACTCGATGCACTGTCTATGTATTGGTGATGTTACTGATACTAGCGACTGGAACTGACTGACTGACTAGCGCGGTGTCGCTGCGCTTTATATAGCCGACCGTGTGAGTACCCGGAACGTCAAGTAATGTTGAGCCACCGCGCAAAGCGGAGAAGCCTCTGGAACATTCCGCGGCCGTAAGAATGTGACGGCTGTTAGTCGAGGCCTTTCGCTGCGCTTCCCGAAATATTTAGCCGTGAGCGGCGTGAAACACTACAACTGTAGGTAGTATGTACATTTCGAGAATGTGCTTGCTATATCAGTGGCGGCGCAAGGATTGTGGCAAAAGGGGGCGACCGTTCTGGTCGCCACAATATAATAAATAAATAACAACATAAATAAAAACATGCCTAAAAACAACAATACATGAATACAGAATCTGAAAAAAAGTACAATGATAATTAGAGAAAAATAAATCACTTCAAAAAGTCTTTCAAATAACCATTCTTTTCAGCATGAAAATTCTAAAAATCCTTCTGAAAAGTTGTTCACAATTTTTTGCTGACTTTAATTACATGTATAAGTAATAGGGACACTGTATTCTAAGATTCTTTGACTGTATTTATTTAGATATATATAATACTAGCTGGGTTACCCGGCTTCGCTCAGGAAATCATTTGAGAGTGTTATGGAATGTTTCACAATGATGATCCCGATTCCCTATTCCCGAACATTCCACGACATACTCCGCCACCCCTTCCAGAACCTTCTTGAACTTTCCGAAATTTCAAGAGGGCGAAACTTCCAGCCTTTATATCTTCAAAAGCACGCCCTTTAGGTAAAAACGGGTACCTTTTTTCCCGAGAGACAGAGATCGGGTACCTTTTTTCCCGAGGGACAGAGATCTATCACACCTTATAACTCCCTTGATCGTACCGGGACTCGTTTTTAATTTTTTGCGGTTCGCACGTTTTTTTGTATTTTCTTTTATAATATACAGCTGTTTCCCGGCATGCGTTGTAATGCCATATTTAAATAAATAAAATGTTACTCCTTGCATGTCTTTTCCCGTGCGTTCCCCTCCAGCGTTCCACTTCCACCTTCCCCGCCTCCGCTCTCCCGCTCCCCCGTCCCGCCAACCCCCCTTGCACTTCATTTCTTGACTCCTCTCCCGCCCGGCCCGTAGCCGAAACTTTTTTCTAATACTAACATTATTAAACTCGTGATATCTTTCGAATTAAATATCCGAATTGAAAAATTCAAAAAGTTTAATAAAGGTATTGAAGCTGTCTTGAATATGAAGTAATTTATTTTGATAAGGATTTTTTATTTTATTTATTTAATTATAATGTATTACAAAAACATGGCAAGTAACACATTATTCCCAATGAGTTGAGAAAAAAAACTCATTACGGGAAGGACAGATAGACAATAAGTACATTTTACACGGATATTACACGTTTAAAAAATACAACATATTGGAAAGGAAAAAAAAATGCATTGTCAAGAATAGAGATTTTAAAAATACTGAGAGACATCCATACACATTAAACATAAAAAAAAACAAATGTATGAAGGCGAGCCAATATTTACTGGTTTAAAAACATTTTCAGGAAATATTCTTTAAGCGTTTTCACTAATATTTTTTTGTAAGGTACTGATTGCTTAATTTCATTAGGTAATGCATTGTATTGTCTATATGCAATATATTGTAATGAGTTAATACCAAATTTGGTTGTGCGGGTAGATGATGCTAAGTGTATTTGATTTTGGGATCGTGTTTTGTGCTGGTGTATGTCTGTATTAAAGGCTGGTCTGATGTTGGTGTGTGAGGATCTATGTATGATTTGTAATATTGCACTAGTGATATTGTATTTAGGTAGAACCGTAAAAGGAAGTATGTTTGTCTTTGAATATATATGTTTGATATGTGTATCCCACGGTAGATGGTAGATATTCCTTATAGCTCGATTTTGAATCACCTGTATCTCTGATATTTGTTTTTTAGTAATAGTGCCCCAGATACTAACTAAATAACTCAGATGGGAGTGAATCATCGCATAGTAAGTGGCACGTAGTAGAGATATGGAGAGAAGACCTTGGAGTCGGTACAGTACACCGGTAATTGGGGAAATTTTCGATTTTACATGCTCAACATGGGAATTCCACGAGAGTTTAGAGTCTATTAACAGCCCTAAATATTTCGTAACTTCCATATTTTGGAGTTTATCAGTTCCAAGTGAGATATTCATGGACACATAATCCTTATTACCGAATGTTAGGTAGTGCGTTTTTTTTATGTTGAGGCTCAATTTATTAATACGGAGCCAATTAGCTAAAATTGAGACATCTGCATTCATTAGAGACTCAAGGTCACTCAGGCTTTTACTGTGATAGTAGATTACAGTATCATCCGCATAAAGTTGGAGTTTTCCAGAGATACCACATTTAGTTATGTCATTGACATATAGCAAGAATAGCAGAGGGCCAAGAATTGATCCCTGTGGCACTCCACATGTGATTCTACCTAAGCCACTCGAGATCCCTTTGACTTCAACAAGACAAAATCTATCATCTAAGTAGCTTCGGAGGAGATTTAGGGGCTTCCCAACAATTCCCAAATATTCCAATTTCTTTAAGAGTATTTCATGATTGACCGTATCAAAGGCTTTTTTGAGATCTATAAATATGGCTGCCACATATTCACCCTGGTCTATATACTGTTGAAGGGTAGAGATAAAATCAAAGGCGGCACATTGAGTACTAGAATTTTTCCGAAAGCCATATTGTTGTGGTGTAAGGATATTATTCGCAGATATGTATTTTAGGAGTCTATTTTTGATTATGGTCTCAAATACTTTTGAAAATACCGATAGAAGTGATATAGGACGATAGTTAGAAATACATGTTTTACAGTCTCCTTTGTGTATAGGTATTATTTTCGCAAGCTTTAATTCATTTGGAAACTTTCCCGAGGACAGAGACCAATTAAAAAGTTCTGCTAGGTGACCCGCTAATTCTTCTTTACAAGCCTTAAGAACTGATGGTGTTACTCCATCGAGTCCCGGTGCTGCTTTCAGCTTTGTTTTAGAGATGATCCTCATTACCTCATCTTTGTTTGTCCTAGCCATGTATAAGGATTGGCAAGCCTTCGGTTCCGCAAGGACGGTATTACAGTCATCCGGAAATGACGGAATGGTAGCTGCTAACTTTTCTCCTATTGAGAGGAAAAACTCATTAAATGCTGATGCTATTTGATCCGGATCCTTAATTTCGCAGTCATTTACGATGAGGGATTCTATTTCGTTGGTTGGTTTATGTGCTCGGTTTGATAGAATAGAGTTAATGATTTTCCAAGTTTTAGTAGGGTTATTTTGGTTTTGTTGAAAGCTGTCCGCATAATATTTGTGTTTTAGACTTCGCCTATAATTAGTAATGGTATTTCTCAATCTCTTTTTAAGTGTTACAAGAGTAATATTACCAGGGTCTTGTTTCCACTGTTTGTGAATCTGGTTTCGTTCTTTGATTAAGGAATTTAATTTGGAATCAAACCATGGAGTATTCAGTTGTTCCCGTCTTCCTAATCTTGTTTTTGGTTTGGTTGTACCTGATTCTATTGCCTTTTTAATGTGATAATTGAAACTTTTAAAGGGGTCTTCTGAGTTGCTTAAGTCAATCGTGAATTTGTTATCAAGAAGATAGGATTTTACTGACATACTGTTGATGGTAGGTCTCGTAATCCGGGATTTAGTTCTATTATTAAAAATTTTTTTTAAGTTGTTCTTATAGTCAACAATAAGTATGTTATGGTCACTAAGTGGATCATCAATATTCGATATAGTAGTCTGAATGTTTTGCCTATTTGATATGAAGTGATCTATAATGGTGCTGCTTGTATCAGTAACTCTCGTGGGAAATGTTTTGTTGTGTATTGAGAAATTGTAAGATTCTAAGATGTTGCAAAAATTTAATGAAGAGTGTGTGGATATGGATACGTCAATGTTAAAGTCTCCGAATAATAATGTATCTTGTCTACTTTCGTTCAGTATGTTTTCTAGGTGTATTAAAAAATCCTGCATGTTTGTGTTAGGTTTACGATAGATAGCATAAATGTTGACTGGTTTCCTATCACTGCTACATAGACTTATACCTAAAAAGGAATTTTCATTTGAGAATTTTTCAATAATTGCACACTTCATAGTATCAATCACGTATATTGCTACGCCGCCTCCTCCTTCGTTGGGGCGAGAAGCAAAAACACTTTTATAACCACTCAGGGAGTAAAACTCTTCCTCTCCAACGTTGAGCCACGTTTCAGTGATGACGAGGACGTGCACAATATACAGCGAATTTCTAACTTTTTCTTCGATCTCATCAAACTTATTACGGATGCTTCTCGCGTTCAAGTACATTATTCGTAGACAGTTCATCACGGGATTATAATCCTCGATGGTGAGGCACTTATGCTCATGTATGTTACACTCCATAATCGATTGTAGCAAGATCCTTTTTAAGTGCAGCTTGATAGGCCGGGCAGTTGTCCCTGTCTCCAGTGGAATGAGCAGCAGGCTTGCCAAATCTGGTACATGTAGCGCAAACTGGATCGGAAGCGGCATTTGGGCAGGATTCGCGGGTGTGATTTTTTTGGCCACAGTGCCCACACCAAGTTTCATCTCGGCAATATTTGAAGGAGTGTCCAATCCCATGGCACTTAGTGCAGACGGTAAGTCCAAAAAAGTCTCGGACGCGACACACAGTCCAATCAACAAACACTTTCTCCTGTTCCACAGCAGCAGGCATCTCATATACTCGATGGCAGGTATCTCCTGTACGAGCGCCAGCCAAGTGACTAAGCTTGCAGCTTGCCAGTGTTCCCTCGACGTCTTGAACATTGGGAATACCCGTTAGAGCGATCCTCAAAAATTCAGCATCAGTTAAAGCCCTCGGCACGTTAAAAAATATCAGCCTCGGGAGTCGTTTGGTGGGTAACCGGGCCTTAAGTATGCTCGAATTATTAAGACAAGTGGCATTTAATAATTTTTCCTGCTCACCTGCAGTTGCCGTGTTGAGCAACACGCCCTTGTTCCTTATTTTGCGCATGCCCGTGATCCGAACGCCTATTTCGGACGGTCGGATGACATCTTGGACCATTTTTTTTGTGGCATCGCTGTCCATGGTGGCTTCAGCGTTTACTGGGAAGACGCAGATGGCGGGCCTTGGTACTCCAACGCGATGTCCAGATTTTATCGTTATAGGCGGTTGTTCCTGAGAGTTCATTTGTTGATTACGAACGATGTCCGCAAAGGAGAGGCTAGCCTCCGTTGCCACTGCTACTCGACGCATAACAGGGCCGAGGTCGGTCTCTAGTTGAATAATTTTCTGTTTCAACATTTTTTTTCTCGTGTTTCCTGCCGTAGCCTACTTTCCGCGACTCTTAGTTGGGCAGTGATAGTTGCGAAGTCAGCACGCGAGGCCTCACGCTCTAGAAGAAGTTGGGAAACGGATCTAAAGACTTCAGAAATGCTCCTTGAAACCCTCAGCTGCTGGTCCTTTGAAACCTTGGTCTGCTTCTCAGCTAGGACGTCTTGCAAGGCAATCAAATGAGATTGGGCTTCATTTAGAACATCCACTCCAGAAACGCAGGGATACTCCACCTCTGTCCCTTCTAAGCATTGAAATACCTCATCTGAGGCATCTGAATTACAATCTATCTGATCTGATTAACACCAAGATACAAATAAAGAGCCTTTTCAAGCGGCGACATATTAATTAAATTTTTAAAATAAAAGAATACTTATTGTGGCATAACCATAATAGTTAGACATATGCTGTCACGACCTTTTTTGTAAATAATGATGTGTTCTACAAAGTCGTAGTACATTATTTTATTCTATCATCAATAGTTTTCGCAGCGCACGCGATGTAAAGAATATTTTAGGTAATTTTTTTACACCTTGGGTTGCATTATTGGAGTTTTAGTAATGATCCCTAATTATTTTGAAAATATTATGTAGCCTATGTCACTCAGGGATAGTGTAGCTTCCCAACAGCGAAAGAATTTTTCAAATCGGTTCAGTAGTTTCAGAGCCTATTCGATGCAAACAAACAAACAAACAAATCTTACCTCTTTATATAGTGTAGTAGATAAGCATATTTTTAATGGGGCTAATATATTGGATAAGTACATACTTCAGAGTAGTAGATATAAACTTATTTTGAATGGGGGTAATATTTTTAGTGACTACATACTTCAGAGTCGTAGATATAAACTTATTTTGAATGGGGGTAATATATTGGGTAAGTACAAACTTCAGAGTAGTAGATATAAACTTATTTTGAATGGGGGTAATATATTGGGTGAGTACAAAATTGAGAGTAGTAGATATAAACTTATTTTGAATAGGGATAATGTATTGGGTGAGTACACACTTCAGAGTAGTAGATATAAACTTATTTTGAATGGGGGTAATATATTGGGTGAGTACATACTTCAGAGTCTTATTAGGTCCATCTTTTGGAAATAAGTCCATCGTTAGCAAACATGTCCATCGTTTGCAAATAAGTCCGTCGTTTGCAAACAATTTCATCGTCTGTACATTTCAATTTCATTGTCTGTACATCAGAATTTCAATCGGAATCATTTTTGTGGAAAGTCTAATAACTTGAGACTATAATAATATGAGTGAAGTTTTAATGAAGTATTTTGTACCAGTCATTCATCTGTGTCATTTTTACAAAAATTATATGGATAATAATTATTTGATGTATTTCAGGCTGCGTCAGTTCGGTGTGAAGCCCATCCTTGATTACTCCGCCGAGGAAGACATCTCACAGGAGGAGGCTGAAGAACGTGAAGTTAGGTATGTCAAACTCAGTTTTACGTTTCCGCGATTTTCCATCCCGCGACATAATATCCCCGACAAACGATCCTACGGACAAAACATCCCCCTACAAAATAACTGCGACAGAATATCCTACGAACAAAACATCCCCCAATAAAATATCCCCGAAAAAATATCCTACGGACAAAACATCCCCCGACAAAATATCCATAAAAAAATATCCCCGACAAAATATCCCCGACGAAATATCCTACGGACAAAACATCCCCCGACAAAATATCCACAAAAAAATATCCCCGACAAAATATATCCCACAAAACATCTTAACCTAACCTAATATTCCTAACCTGACTTACCTAACCTTACATACCTAACCTAACCTAACCTAACCTAACCCGACCTAACCTAACCTAACCTAACCCGACCTAACCTAACCTAACCTAACCCAACAAAACCTTTCAGCGCTAAATTTAAAATTTGAATCGATTCTGCAAGTTCCTTGCACTGTCTCTTTTGCATCTTCTCTTAAATCAAGGGATATTTTGGCGGAGGATATTTTGCCGGAGGATATTTTGTCGGGGGATATTTTATCCGCAGGATATTTTGTCATAGGGATAAAAAAACCTTTAAAAAGGGATTTAAAAACCTGTATCTGTATTATAAACATGTTATGTAAAAGCCCACCAGGGCGTTGAAAATCAATAAATAAATAATAAATAATATGTCAGGGGATATTGTGTCAGAGTATATTGTGTACCCAATTTTACAGTTAAAATCAGTGCCCTCTAAAAGGAGCGGCCTTTTTCATTAAAAAAAAACTTAATACCCAATCCTTAATTAAAAAAAATATTATTCAGCAAGTTGGGTACTTTGGCCTCGTTTCTAAAAGTAAGATTTGTATGAAAAGACCGCGCTGCGGTCTCTCGAGAGCCCAATTGAATTGCTCGGGTTACGTAATGGAGAGGTAATTGAATTTGAAATTGAAAATGAGCTTAAAACCATAAATCAAAAAGCTATGTAGCTACGCGGGTACCTACAATTTTTTTTTGTATGTTGTTTGCTTTATTGCATTGGCTAACAAAAAGAGGTCAAAATTGGGCAAAAATAGGTTAAAATAGGTTTGTGAATTGTTTTTCTTTTGCCATGTAACTTAGTTAGTTTCGATATTTATTCTGAAGAGCTAAGGTTTTAAAAACATCTGGGTCTCGAACCGAAGCAGGTAGCAAATTTTTCCTGTAATTTTCCACCAATTTTCAAAGAATTCATAATTATTAACTGTGTTGGTAAAAATATTGTGTCGCGTAGTTTAGAACCATGTTTATTTTTTCATTTGGTCCCCGAAGGAGGCCCTCAGGAAAATAATTCCCTTCAGCGCCTATGCCTTTTTTTCATGCATATTTTTGGGGATGCCGTGTGGAGGGTCTTTTTATGAAAGGAGAGGAAGTTCTGGGAAGGGAAAATGTATGAGGGGTGGGTCAGCGTGTCCATCAGGAGTGATGGATACATGAATCTATCTCTCCCACTGCGGTGCAAGACGATGTTACGAGAGAGTCCTGAAGGCCGGATCAGTCAGCCTCAGATCCTGCCTGCCACTCAGTTGATGGACATACTCTATCGCCACCAAGACCCGAACAAATCTGCACCCCGCGAACCCGGGCATCCCTGTAAAGTCACGAAACGGTGTTGGTTAATTTAATAAATACAGTTCATATTATACAGGGTGTTAATGGACATACTTAACTTACCAGTGATTCCTGGCATTATTTGGAGTGACAAATGTAAAAATCCGGCGACATCTTAATCTTCTTTTTTATTATCAACTAAAAACATATAAAAAATCAGTAGGGTAAGTGGTGGACATAAAGGGACGGGTTGGGTGATTACCCAGCTGCGTATTCCCAATCCCTAACGCGATTCAGTCGCTCTACCGACTTGACTTTTGACATATTGGCATACAGAGCTCCGGGCCAAAAAAGGCCCCTTTCTCTTTCATCATGAGTTTAGTTTGTTTGTAGAAATAATGAATTTAAGTGTTTTTAATTGTTATTTGCAAGGGGGAGACATGGCTGCAATATGGGGGGAGGAATTTTACGGAGGATTTGTTTAGGTTTTTTGTGTTTTGTTATTTCGTTAGCGTCGTATCGGGTGAGGCAGTTCATAGACGGATTGACGTGAGTGGGTATACCCGCATAAAAGGTTTCCGCGAGACTTAAGATGTGTTTTTTTAATAGTGGGACTTCTGAGTCCTTGTGGAGTTGGGACACCCTTAACCACTTCGGGGCGCCCAGGGCTGTGCGGATGACTTTGTTTTGGAAGATTTGGAGTTTTTTCATGTGACATTCGGAAGCGTTCGCCCATATGGGGCTCGCATAAGTTAGTTTGGGTCTTATTGTTGATTTATATATTAGGAGTTTGTTTTTAACAGAAAGTTTTTTATTTCTTTTGCAAAGCATGGGGTAGAGGGCTGCAAAGGTTTTGGAGGCTGAAGCTAGGGTTTCATTAATGTGTTTTCTCCATGTGAGTTTACTGTCGAGGGTTACGCCTAGGTATTTTATATGTTTTACCCAGGGGACTTTTTCACCGAACAGCTGGATGTTGGGTGGCCGTCGGGTAGATCTTTTACGTGAGAAGACGCACGCTGCGCTTTTGGATGGGTTAATGCTTATACGCCATTCTTTGAAAAAGGTTTCGCATTTTGTGACGTGGGATTGGACTCGACGGGTGGCGATTTTCGGACTTACTGAAGTCGACATGACTTCAGTGTCGTCGGCGAATTTTCCTATTTTTGTGCGATGATCTTGGGAGCTGGGACGGGGGATATCGCTTAGGTAGATGTTAAAGAGGGCTGGGGAGAGGATGGATCCCTGGGGGACTCCTGCTGTGAGGGGTCTGATGGTGGAAAAAATTCCGTCGAGTTTAATTTGGAATTTTCGGTTTTTGAGGAAGTTACCTATGAGTTGGATCATTGGGAGGGGAATCCCTAGGAGGAACATTTTATAAATGAGTCCTTCGTGCCAGACTCTGTCGAAAGCTTTCTGGACGTCTAGGGAGAGGACTACAGTGCATTGGTTAAAGTTGAAGCCGTTTGTTATTTCTTCGACCACCCGCAGAAGTTGGTGAAGAGTGGAGTGGCCCGATCGAAAGCCGTGTTGAAAGTCGGGAATGAGTTTTAGGTCGTCAACTATTTTTTTGAGTCTGGCGAGAATGAGTTTTTCTAAGATTTTTCCTGTGCAGGGCAGGAGACTGATTGGTCTGTGGTTTTGAGCTTGAAGGGGGTCTTTGCCAGGTTTGGGGATGAGGATGACGTCAGCGGTTTTATAGTCTTGCTCTACCGACTGAAATGCGTTAGGGATTGGAATGCATACATCACCTTCCAAACACTACCGCATTTCAGTCGCCTTCGCGCTTTGTGGCTCTCTGTTTCTGTTAGGGTGACGACCATAATTATAGAAGGGTAAGCAGAGAAGATGGACCGCGTTTTTTTTACTTACGAAATCTTTTTTTGCACTGTAAAAAAAGATTTCGTAAGTAAAAAAAACGCGGTCCATCCTCTCTGCTTACCCTTCTATAATTATGGTCGTCACCCTAACAGAAACAGAGAGCCAAAAAGCGCGAAGGCGACTGAAACGCGGTAGTGTTTGGAAGGTGATTTATGCATTCCAATCCCTAACTCGTTTCAGTCTATAGTGCGACTGAAACGCGTTAGGGTTTGGGAATACGCTACCCGGCTGAGTGACCAGTGACGCCATGTGGAAGAAATTTAAAGTAAGTCAAGTAATTTCCTTAACATTCTGTTTATTAACTCTTATAATCTCCGTGATATAATGGTGTATAACCCGTTACGAAGAACCTATTTTTTTTTTATTTAAACTTATTAGAAAACTGTGCATTTTTGCGATAACTTGTAGAAAGATAAATAAAAAAAAAGTTTTATTCTTTTTCTTTACAACGAGCTTTCGTTCTCCGATGCTTCTGTTATTCATGGCATTACTGTACAAAGCACAATTAAGTTCTCCGAAGCTTCGTTAAACGTAGTATTACTGCTCAGTAACGACCTTTTAGCTTGATTGAAATAGAAGCCATTATTTCCGATGTCATTCCGTTTTGTTTTATTCATTCTAAGGCCTCTCGTTCTAGATTCTTCCTAGAAAGCTTATCCCATTGTTTATAGTTTGCAGCTAATAGAGCTTTTCCTACTTCTGTTCAGATCCGATAGATCAGAGTCAGAGGCTTTTCTATGTATGTCATCAATTTTATATTTATGTTCACATTAAACTATGGGAACAGGTGTTTTATAGCGCAAGCTTCTTTTCAACGCAGATAAATCAAATGAAGTTTTTAATTTAACACATTTATAGGTTAGCATTTAGCCGAGGATGTGAAGCTAATGAATTCACCTAGATTTTACAATTTTTCTCATAGTTTTAAGTTCTATATTTTTGGCATATTATGGCAAGAAATCGCTCAAGACGTTTTGCGAACGCCATAATATGCCAAAAAATCGTTTGAGTGACTAAATGACGTAAAACCACATGACAGGATGCAAGGTTGATGATTAAGAAAGGCGCGCTTTGATGGTTTGTGCTTTCATTTTTATTTATTTATTTATTTTACTTTAGTTTATTGAGGAAAAAAACAGTCAAACATATTTTATCATAAAAAATTACATGTTACATGGATGCATGAACCAGTGAAGTTTCTGCATATGATTCGTATTTCTATGTATCTATCTATATAAATAAAAATGAATCGCCGAAATTTATGTCCGCTCTTAACTTCCGAACGACTGCACAAAATTTGATAATAATTATTTTTTTGTGTTCATTATTGTCAGGACATGGTTTATATAAAAATACTGGTGAGCTCTTGCATTACGAAATTTTTGTTAAAAAAAAGCAATAGGTGTCACGCGAAATGTTTGAAAAATGAACGTACAGGGACTGAATGTATGAAATGCGCGAGGGGGGAGGGGAACCCGGGAGGGGCACCTGGGAGGGTGGAGGGAAACCTGGGAGGGGGGAGGGGAACTCGGGAGGGGGATTCGCGGGCCGGGTGAAAGGGGGAAGTGGAGTTGAGAGAGGGAAGGTGGAGGAGGCGGAGTGGGAACGCGAGGGGGAGAGGAAGGGGAGGCGGAAGGGGAGGCGGAAGGGGAACGGGAAGAATGGTAATGGGCACGTAGGGAGAAACAATTGCTTTATTAAATGGCATAGCAACGCATGCCGAGAACCAACTAGTATATGAAAAAACAACATTATTGATTAAAGAATAGATACCATAAAATGGAATAATTGATATAAGAAGAAATTGAGAAATACTCTACTTTTGCCACTAATCTTTTCATAAATGTAATACTAGCAGTGATGGGCAAGGGCGTAGCTAGGATTTTGTTAAGGGGGGGCAGACGGGGGGGGAGGGGGGGGAGGGGGGGAGGAAGGGGGGGGGTAGGGGGAGTGTGACAAAGGGTATGGGGGGGTCACCAGCTCTGTGACGTTATATGAAAAAAATTGAACTACTGTTTTGACTTTTTTAGATGTAAAATTGCAAAATATGTGACGTCACACTAGGGGGGAGAGAGGGGGGTCTCACAAATGTGACGATAGGGACGGGGGGTTGGGGTCAAAAAACATAAAATTCGTGTGACGTAATTTATGAATGGCCCTTTAGCTCATGTGGGCATTTTGTTAACGAGGAACTAACAAAAATTTTGGCTGACTAACTTGAGTATAAGACCCAATTCTGTGTCTGAGGCCCTCAGGGCCTTAACCGTTTTTATTAAATATAAGAAAAGAAGCAATAATAAAACAATTAAAGACACATGTTTTACTTCGAGAATACATATTTCTAAGGAAAGGGTTCGAGGGCCTCTACGGATTAATTCATAAATTATAAATACCTAAACTGCTTGAAAACATTTGAAACCGTACATGGTTGAAGTTTTACAAATGCACGTAAAAATAATACCTTAAAAAAATTAAAAGTAAAATACAAATAAACCTTCAATCTTTAGTTAGATACGTAAGTTATGCGGGTACAAAAAAAAGCTTTTCTAATATTTATCCCAACTTTCCACGATGCACACAAACATTATAAACTAAAAAGGTAATAATAAAAATTAAATTGATTCTCACAAACAATAGGCTACCGATGTAATATTACTTTACGGTTTGTGAGCAGCGCCGGATCTGCCATACGTTCAAAAACGTGCAAAAAACCTGGCGCCAACTCCGAAGGGGCGCCGTGAGAAAATAAATATTGTATTAAAATTTAGTTATAATATTCCCTGAATCGTTTAAAAATTACCCATAGTATGAAATAATTATTACGCTCTAGCAACTCTTTCCAAAGAAACAGAATGTTCGTTAAATTGTTAAATATATAATTAATATCTATTGGATTTGTTATTTTACGGTGTCAGTGTCAGTGTAAGCGTCTTTCGTAAGCCGTTGTATTGTGTTTAGTGTTTGTATGGTGTTTGTTCGCTCAACACGGGGGAAATGCAAGGTACAAATTTGAGGTTATATTCTTATTAGATTTTTAAATTTATAGCTAAATATAAAATTACTGTGGATTACAATGAATAGAATAATAATTTAAAAAAAACTTCAGGCTCGCAGAACCTAAAACGTAGAATTAAAGAGCAGAACGACATAAAAAAACTCGTTTCCATTGGGAATTTTTTTATTCCAATTTCTCCAGCACCGATAAAAAATGATGTCCCGCGCAATGACGTTACAATGGTCCCGAGCACATCTAAACAGATATCTTTCGCACAAATTCCTATGGTCGAATTATTAGAAAATAAAAATAACGTTACTGATAGCAGTTTAAATTTAAGTCTGTTTTCAGAGCTTGAATTGAAAGATCCCGGATGCTGGAAGTTATCACAAAATTCCATTAGTTTATTAGTTCAGGAAGGTCCTGTAGAATTGAAAGATTTTGATTTTCCTATTACGAACAAGCGTAAATTTAATTTAAAGTATTATTATAAGAAACTGCCTAATGGAGAAGAATTACATAGATCGAGTGTGAGAGCTACCGCCAGGTCACTTGGAAAAGTTACACCCTTTGTATGTCTTGATTTTATTTGATAAATTAATGTAAACAAAAAAAATAATTAAATAAAAAAATAGGGGTGAACGAATTTTTAATCAATTGTGCCATCGGTACCTAATGCACAGGGCGCCAGATTTCGTAGATCCGGCCCTGTTTGTGAGCATTCCTGCATCTTCTAGGGGGGGGGGGGGGGGCAGCTGCCCCCTCCTGCCCGTACCTCGCTACGCCCTTGGTGATGGGGGTAGTAAATGTAAAATTGTGCAATTTACAGTGTTTTAAATATAATGTCCTCCGCGTGCAAAGCCGTATCTTCTCCAAGCATAAACTTTCTAATTAAAATGTGTTTATCGGAAGTGACCTGCCAGGTAAGTATGTTTCTGTATCTATTTGTAAATAGTAGAATTAGATAGAAACTAAGAATTCTTAATAAATTGTACAGCGCCCCTTCACAAAAACGGCGCTCTAAAAATTATCCAATTATTATTATTATTAAACATTTTGACGAGATCAACTCGTCGTCCTAATCGAGTTTCGTCACTTTCGACGTGCGTGATCACAGAGTAATTTAGGGTTGATCTTGCTCTTGGCAGTGACCAATGACACCTCTATATTTCGAGTGCACACTTGAGTGTATACCGTGCAGTACACAGTACACAGTACACCGTGTCGTGTTGTATATGAAACGATTATTCGATTGGCACAGAGGAGGAGGAGACCTAATCAAAACGACCTTGTGACGCGAGTGCTCTCGTAAGGCAATACAAACAATTGTATTATATGATAAAAGACGAATCAATATATCAGATGGAATATAGAAAATAAGTCTGGTGTCTATTACGCTAACAGGGCCGGACTCACCGTAAGTTAAAATGATTTTAGGTGTAGAGGAGATGTACCGAATATGGAATAGCTTAGGTAAAAAAATCTGATTAATTATAATTGAATCGTTTATTAAGTATTTATACATTGAAATCTTTGGTAAAATAGTTACGGAACTTAAAATGTCAACAAAGTATTAAAAGAAACACAAAAATGTCTTCATTTTATACGAAAGGTAAAACAATAGAATTTTTTTTTTTAAGTGCTCCTATAATCTGATTTTTTTAAATTTTGCATGCAATAATCACATGAAAAATCAATATTATCGGCTCCCGAACACTCCAAATGGCATCAATGGCGGCAGACTAAATATTGGATTCACTCTTCGCCTCTGATATCTCACGGTCTTCGATTTTACAGCTTGTCTTCCGCTGTTTCTTCTACGACATTGTTTCACACTGTATCGACTACGACATGCCAAAATATAACCTGGAATAGCAAAAAAAATAGTTATCTTAGAATTCCATATTGGAAACACTCTTCCTAACATGAGATAGTATTCCATATTAGGGTCATCAAAAAATCCCATATTAGGAACAAGATCAACACAAACAAATATATTCGTGGAATAAAATCTGCTTGCATTTTACTTTAAATTATTACGAAAACATAAAATTTAAATAATAATATTGTCTATCAGTGAAAGATTGACAATTTTGTGGAGAAGTTTTTTTGAGAAAAAATAAAGTGAAACTTACGTAAAAAAACAAACAATTTTTTTTAAAACTTAATCACTCTCTCATGTGAGTGTGGTGTGTTCGGCATCCGGACGAGTACTTACCTTTTTAAGGTCAGTCGGTGGGGAATCGGGAACGCTGGGTTTTATAGAGACTTTTCTTATACAAATTTTGAAAAACACCACCATCTCATATTAGGGACGTATGCCATATTCGGTACATCTCCTCTTTTATATTTTTAGGCATATAAGTCTGAGGATTCTCTGCTTAAATTTCATGTATTATGCTTTGTTTTTACTTTATCTCCACACAAGCGGCCCTGAGGGAAAAAATCCCTCAGGACCTATGTCATCTTTGGGGATGCTATGTGGAGGGTCCATTTAGGGAAAGAAAGGAGAGTTCTGGGTAGGAAAATCTACCAGGAGAGGTTGCTAATCTGGGGGCCAATGTGTTCAGGAGTGATGAACGTACGAATCCACCCCTCCCACTGGGGTGCACGGCGATGGGACGAGAGAGTCCGGCTCGAAAGATCAGAAGTCGAAAGTCCCTCAACCAGTCTCTCACATTTTGGTCTCGTTTTTTAACAAAAACATAAAAAAAATAGTAGGTGATTGACAGTTAGGGCGGGGTGAGAAGTTGGGCGGTTACTCGGCTGATTTAAAAAAAACGAGTGTGCTTTAGACCACACGACTGAAGTAAAACTTCACTAACTTATAAAAGAACATATGACATTGGGGTGACATATGACATTGGGGTGACATGTGACAATGGGGGTGACCTTTGACCCTGGGGTGACCTACGACTGTGGGGTGACCTACGACCTTGGGGTGACCTACGACCTTGGGTTAGTATGTACGCCTTACCTTAGTTGTGCAGTATGTACGCCTCGCCCGATTACCGTTCGCATCACACTTTTCGTAACGCATTCACCAGCTTACCCCCCAAGTCGAGCGTGCGCAAAGAAAAGTCACCGGAGATCAAAATTTCATTTGCATTTTTTACTCCAAATAATGTCAGGAATCACTGTTTAAAGTATGTCAAGTACCTACGTCCCTTCACACCACGTATAGGAATATTTTTAAATTATACAAAGTTTAGTTATAGTTAGCCTTCGTATGGTCTCGTATATTATATCGTAAGGATTATTGTTATTATGTCTTCTTCGTTACTTGAAAAGTCCGGCCCTGTTGATTCAGATTTAATTAAGGGCAGAAGCTCTACAATTACTCTAGGAAAATTCAATTAAACATCTCGTGCAATCTGTACACGTTGAGACTAAATTATTTCAGTGGCAATGTCCTCTGTGTGAAGAAGTGAATGGTAAAGACTATCAGGCGTTAATCACTCGCGAAATGTTATAATACGCGATTTTAATTCAATTCAACTCAATTTATTAATTTTAAAAACATTACAAAATTAACATTTCAATTTCAAAGCGTTTTTTAAAGAGAGAAAATATTTAAGATTAGATAAACAGATTTAAACTGACAGCAACGAAGCTTGCCGTCTAAATTGTGCTTGATTGATGTTAAACATATCGATATTTGAAGTGATTCTATTTAACAACAAGACCGCTCTCCCGACTGGCATGATCATTGGCAAGTTAGTTCTGCAAGTCGGGAGATAAAACAGTCTATGCTGTCGGTGACGGAAATAACCAACGGGAACATGGGAAACTAATATACATAAATCGTGTGTCTCACCAGTTTTTAATGTGTAAGAAAGAGCTGCGTCATTATTGTGATAATGAACGTATGTGTATTGCCTTTTTGTACTGTCGCCGAATATTAAAAGCACCTAAAAGCGTTTTACAATCAGAACCGTGGGTCTATGAAAATGAAACTCTTGATTGGGTAAATTTGTGGAAGAATTCACAATGTGGTATTAATCTAAAATATTATTACCAATGTCGCCACTGATATAATACCTTTTGAATGTTAGATCGCGAAAACCAATCGAAATTGCGTGCTCTGTATCTCTTACACTGCCTGACATCATATGCCCTTATTCTACCGGTATTACAATTGAAGATGCTCTTGGGAACAACTGGCTTCTGGAAACTGGAAACAAGCCAAACGGGTTTCCATTATAAAATTGTAAGTACACGGTTTTGATGATTGTGTACGAACGAACTCTGTTTTTCTTCCCTCCTAAACAACATAGATGAAAAACATGAAGATTAAAGAAAAAATATAAAGTGAGGATGACCGGACAACAACAATATGCAACTTCAGCGCTTCCTTTGAAAAATCATTAAAAGTGATGAAAAAAAATCATGTGTCTGTCACTCCTAGACATACAGACCACCAGATTACTGCCCACTCCTCATACCTATTTCCTTCCCAGAACTCCTCTTCTTCCTTTCCTTAAAAAACCCTCCACACAGCATCCCCTAAGATGACATAAGCCCCGAGGGAAATTATTTTCCACGGGGCTTGTGCACGTCCTTCTGAGAAATAATTGTTGTGCTTAGTTTGTTTTTGAATGTGGGAAGTAGAATGGAAGTAAAAGTTGGTTTGATCGTGTATTTAGTATTGGACAGTGGAAAAATGGACAATGTCGCCTCTAATTGTATAACTCTATGGTTTCGGCTGGTTTATTATTAAATGTTGAGCAACCCTGACGCTTCAGTCTTCACGTGGTCTTCATTCAGCGTCCATGATTGAAGAATTCGGCACATGTGTGTCTGGTGTCTGTTGCCGAGGGCGCAGGTACTAATGTGCTATTTTCTAGCTAATTCTTATTTAATATTTAAACGCCGTGACTGGTAAATCAACATAACGCGTGATGTTGACTAAAATCGTAAAATGTGAATTACCTTATTAACTGCTTAGGTACTGCAATATTCAACACTTTTTTAATAAATTTCCATTTAAAAAGTTAGAACTGACATGTCAAGAATTCGACATAAAGCAAATATTAATGCTAAGTCATTATTTTAAATAAATCTTTACCACGAATCGGTTTATATTATATATACAAAAAAAATGCATTGGATAATTGCATTGAAGCTTTTCCTACCTTTTCCATTGAGTAGAATTAAAATAAAATTATTGATTACGTTATAAAAACAAAAGGATAAACCATTAAAAAATGTGTTTTTTCAGAAATGTGTGACGCATAAACAACTTGATTTTATGGCTAAAATTATCAGTGACAGTGTTCATTGATTTTTTTCGTTCTTTCTTATAAAATTATTAACAAAATAAATATAGCTGATGCTCAACACAGGAGGCCAGGGAAGAAATCTCTCAGGGCCTAAGACATCTTTGGGGATGCTGTGTGGAGGATCTTTTTATGGGAAGGTAGGAGAGGAAGTTCTGGGAAGGAAAGAGGTAAGAGGGGTGGGTAGGAATCTTGATTCAATGTGTCCAGGAGTAACGAACGTATGAATCCATACTTACTAGTGCGGTGCAAGTCGATGTTTCGAGAGAGTCCTGCTGGAGAGATTAAAGGGTCCCCCAATCCGACCTCTTCCGATCCTGCCCACCACGCAGCTGGGCAGGCGCATCCGCCGCCAACATCCGGACAAACCTCACGCCATGAACCTAAGTCACCAAACATGAAGAATCACTTGGGATGATCTTAGTTCTATAGCTACCTATATGGGGTGTTGGTTATCCAATATTTGGTTCCCAGGGTGTCGGAACCCATCCCGCCTCTCAAATAGATAAATCTGCTTTATTAAATAACTAGCTGGTACCCGGCATGCGTTGCAATGCCATTCAGAGAAATACATTGATTCTCCCTGCATGTCCTTTCCCGTGCGTCCCCGTTCCCTTCCACCTTCCCCCTCCATCGTCTCTTCCCTCTCCGCGAACCCCATCTTCCATACAGCTTTTGTTACTCGCTGATAATGTAGCTTTCTATTGGTGAAAGAATTTTGAAAATCGGTTTAGTGGTTTAGGCGTGAAAGCGTAACAAACAAACTCGCGCACTTCCGCATTTATAATATTATAAGTATAGATGGATAACGCTTGTTTTTATTTGTTTCCAGTTCATCAGTGTCCTCGGCGGGTGACAAGTCGGAGGGTGCCGCCCTGCCGCAGTACCAGGTGAACAAGTCCTTCGCGGACAGGAGGTACAAGGTGCAGTCGGCCAGGACATACTTCTACCTGAACGAGGCCACTTGCGAGAAGAACACAGAGATCTTCCTGCGCTGCCTCGAGTCCGTTGCCGGTGAGGGTTCTGATTAAATTGCTTTCTTATATTGGAACAGTTATACAATTATACTAGGGGCAGTTGTTTCACAGAATTTGAAAATCTCATCGAATTTGAAAGTTAATTTTTAAGTCCTATGAAAGTTCTGTTGAAGTAATATCGTATTTAAGTTCTGTGTAACAAATAGCCCATAGTGACATATTAACAGAACTTGAATAGAACTCTCACAGAATTTGAAATTTGAACAATTGATTCATACTATTTGTTATTATATATTATGTTATTATATACTATTTCTATTTGCTATTATACATTATATGTACAAAGAAATGTGAATAAATAAAGTTAAAAAAAAATAGAAAAAAAAAAATTATAAGTTATTTTTCAAATTCTGTGAATTTTCTATTCAAGTTCTGTTGTTATTTCATTTTTGTGAAACAACTGACCCATAATGGAACAATAACAAAACTTAAATAGAACTTTCTTGAAACTTGAAAATTAACATTGAAATTTGATAAATTATGAAATTGCTTATGGACAGGTTGTTTCAAAGAATTTTAACATTTCATCATATTTAGATGTTAATTTTCAAGCTCTGTGTAAGTTCTATTCAAGTTCTGTTATTATATCATTGAAGGCAGATGCTTCTAAAGACTGAAATAATTATAGAACTTTCACAGAACTTGGAAATTAACTTCGAAATTTGATGAATTGTTCAAATTTTTTGAAACAACCCATCTCTAGTATTATAGGTATAAAGACTTTTGTTATTTTACAAAATTTCAAATGTAACATTGTCATCAAATGGCCATTCAGCGTAATTTTGATTTTTTGACATTTTAAAGTTCGCCTTTAAAGGCCAATTCTAGGTGCGTTTCAGCTTTCTATCAATTTGTAACACCTATGCTGACAAGCCTAACAGCATGATAGTTGTCAAATCATGTTATATAGATGTGTTCCACATCACATGGTCTTAAATGAATTTGTTGACATTTTCATTCATATTGTATCACAACATCATTTCAAAAATTAACAAGTGTCTGCCAATTGATTTTATGTTAATAGGTTAGATATTCAGTAGCCAAATTATAACATCGCTAGTTATGTTAGCTACGAATGACAGTCCCAGCTACCCGGAGCCAGTGGGACTATGGTATCCCCAATTTTGGAAATATTTTAGCTATTCATATCTGGTCACTAAAAATGACTGAGTAAATGTATCATTTTCAAATGGCGGTAACTCACCAGGGAGACATTGAAAGCATTTAACATGCGATACGGCGTAAAACGCAGAATCCATCGATATTAGAGCGGCGAGCATCTCGTACATTGATGGTATGTCTAGGGAAATTTTCCAATATCTAGGGGAAAAGCTCAAAATTAAGGGAAATTTTCAAATTTTAAATTTGTAGTTAAAATTCTCAAGCCAATCTGTGTAGATTTCAAAATATTCTGTGGAAATTTCTGTAAACTTTGACATTATAATATAGAACCTAAATCTAACCCCCCCCCCCCCCCCCCCACAGGATATAAATAAATATTCTGGGGGAATTCAGAACTTAAGTAAGTACCTTTTACAAACTCATTCTGAAATCAAGGCAAATTTGGTTCTGAAATCTAGAGAAAATTTATTTTTAAACACAACCACTCTGCAAGACAACTGAATGCCAATGAAGTCATGCTCCGATGCTCGGCATGCCGATTCGTTGCGTACATTCACACACGAACTGGCTCGTGACGGACAAATGGACGGTGGACCGACGTATCAAGCCGATCTGCCGAATTCTGCACACAAACAGAATTTAAGATTTTAAGTATTTATTTAGTGTAGGTGCCCAATTTATGGTAGACTAACAAAATGAGGTTGGTTTTTAAAATTAGCATCTTTCAATAATAATTCAAGGTTAATACTGTTAACAAATTTGTGCGTTAGTTATGAATGAAAAATCAGGTATATGTTCATCTTTGTTGATCAATAGAGGCAGGTGTCATTGACGGCCTCCGTGGTCTAAGGATAAGGCTCTTGACTCTCAATCCAAAGGTCGCAGGATCGAATCCCGGCGTGCGCAAATAAATATGACTTAATTGATTAATTTGTGTTATTTCACAATTAAATCATTAAAAATAATATATAGTATATTTGCGGCAAGTTCCAGAGTGGAATATACTCTCAGTATCGCCCTGGTGTAAGACCACCATTCAGAATTGAAATGTTGCTTTAAATGGCTTTAGCTGTGTTTGGTAACCAGATCTGAAGAGCCAGGTATTTCTCCACCTTCCTGTTCCTCATCTCCTTCCCCTCCCCACTACCATCAGGCTCACAACATACCCCAATTGGGAATGCCATAGTCTCACTGGCTCCAGAATGGGAGCAGCTGGGACTCTTTAGAGGTATTCACATAAAAAATGTGTTTAATAAACCTTCCATTCTCATTCCTTCATTTCTCTCCCCCCACCCTCACCAACCTTTCCGAAGTATTAAAAAAAAAACAAAGAATAACTAGAATTTCACGGAACACCCCGTTCCGCACAAAATCATCAATCCAATACGTAAAAGTAAAAAACTTAAATTTTTGTTGGGCTCCACCTTTATATTATTGCTCCACCACTATTTAGTATAAAACGCAAAGTGTCTACAACAGTAACTTGTGAATCTACAACACATTTTTTTTCATCCGGTCACTATTCACGGGGAGCCATAGAGCTATGAAAATATAAATACCAGACCGTGTTAATGTGTAAAATATTTTTGTGACTAGTAATTTTTTTCCACGGTTGGCACCCCCCCCCCCCCGGGTGGTACTCGGGGCGGGCCCCCCAAACCGCCCCCCCCCCCCCCTAATTCAGTCTGCACCAATATTTTAAAATAACCTCTGATTTTTCTGTTCCATGTTTGCCTCCCCTCACCACTCCTTCTAATTCCGCTCCTGTCACGAAAATATCCTGGTCTAACTGATGTCCTCAAATGTCTTATGTCCTGCTTGTGCAAGAAATCAGTATCCGACCGACACATTGACAAATCCCTTGCACACGAGGCTGGTTAGAACATAATATCTAATAGTTCATGTAATCTTTGGATAAAGTCAACATTAGCTAATATGGAAGATATTATCAATTAGACTCGCTCTTATGCAATTGGTGCAGGGTGCAGGTCACTTTACCTTCTAAGTACAAGTGACGACAATTAGCGACCATTCATATTGACCCGGGTATATATGTCTTTCTTTTTTAATTTAATAAAAAAATTAATAAGTCATGCAACTACTAAGTCAGTATGTATTATTTTCTTGGTGATGGGCATTGTAAGGCGTCAAAAATGTTAACTTACGAGGGGGGAGGCAGACCAACATGATACAATATCCCAAACAAACCATATCTGTCACTTTCCCCCTATCGTCATCTCATTCTATCCATTCCATGACAGTTGATCTACCAACAGTTGGCCCCCGGCACACTTAACCCGTGTGCTTGGTTCAATATATTCGCACCTCACAATCCGGTGTAAAATATCAATGCAAGTTAGCTTTCATATTTCAAAGACAATAAGAAGCATTATTTTGTTCTCTTTCTGGTTAAAAGATAATACATATGTTTGAATGAGAGGAAGAGAGATATGTATATGGCTTTTAAAATGTAAGGTCGCTCTGGGACGTTTTTGGTCTTATGAAAGTGTAATGCAATTACATGTTTTGGGATGTA
Organism: Limnephilus lunatus; assembly: GCA_917563855.2. Lineage (NCBI taxonomy): Eukaryota > Metazoa > Arthropoda > Insecta > Trichoptera > Limnephilidae > Limnephilus > Limnephilus lunatus. The sequence continues at coordinate 27,578,020 of OU830600.1, read as the reverse complement.
TTTATTCCTAAACAAGCAGATTGATTAAATACAATATGCAGTCGGTTTAGTAAAAATACGGTATATCTACTTACACCAAATATAACTAAGTGACCCCGCGGTGTGTGCAGAGAGGATGTAACGCCGAATAACCAAACTATAAAACATATTTTCATTCAAATGCTTCAACGATAAAACTACTTGTCTATATACTGTATATACCAGTGTATAAGTACAAAAATTCCACACTGCAAATAAATTCATTTGATATCCATACCAAATTATTATTAAAGGTATTATTGAACTCGATTTTGGGTTTGAAATTGGTACAAAAAAATTATAATTCTATAATAATTAAAATTTCGGCGGTCAACTGCCAACGGATCAACTGTCGAGTCACCCTTTCTAACACCGATTAATTATCATCTAAGTAGTTCTCTTGTGAAAGGATAAACAACTTCTGCTGTATTTGACGTATTACTAAATATTGATGATATTATTTTCAGGAGCCACTTTTGGCACTGGCATCATGGCCATCAAGGTGACAGCGCTTGGCAGGCCGCAGCTTCTGGTGAGTCCTGCTTCATTACATTTATGATTTATATCAACATTAAAATGAACCATTTGTTAAACTGGTGTCCAACCGTTTTTCTTCCACTTGCCACATTGGGTGAAGAGGAATTATTATTGTCTTGGGTCATGCATAAAATATATAATTTTCTTGTGAAGTCTTATGCAGCACTCTATTTCACTATATTGATTCTCTTTTACTATTTACTGGTATAAGCATAAAAAAATGTAATATGTAGTAACCAATTTTATCTTTTTTGAGTCTGAACTTTGATTTTTTGAGTTGGTCATTATTAGATTTTTGACAAGTCAGTTTCAATTTTGAAAATGACACTATGTGTGTAATTTCTAACTCTAATATTCTTAAGTTTTAATGTGCACAAAAAGTTAGGATACTATGTGTTTGGTACTCTCTTGCGTTTATTAAACACAAAACAAAATCAAACAACAAATATTTTTCTTCCACATGTCGCCCCTGGTCACTCTACTGAGTAACCAACCAATTCTTCACCCCACCCTTAACTATCCAATACCTGCAAATTTTTTACATTTTTAGTTAAAAAAAAAAAAAAAAATTTCACCAGAAAAAAAAATTTCATTTACATTTTTTCTCCAAATAATGTCAGGAATCAGTGGCAAGTAAGTCAAGTGCACCCTGTAAATGAGTACAGATTTTTGAACTTGCACACGTGCACCCTGCAAATGAGTTCATATTTTTAAACTTCTCTAAGGATGTCATCAATATTTTCACTAGTCCACTCCGGCAATTATAACTTGAGTAACATGATAATATCTTTTCTTAAATAGTCATTAGATTCCTGTTCTCCAAAACGAAGTTTTCAACTACTCGCCTAAATGACCATTAGAAAATTTTACAGGAGGAGAAGGTTTTCTTTCATTATTTCAATGAAAAATTATATTAGGTGTCTAAGTTAACTACATATTACCGTAAAGGTAAAGGTCTCATAAGTTTAAATAATTCTTACTTAAGTGATTAACTATAAATTTTTATACTTTATTTTTAATTTTAAACTGGAGATTGAACAAAAATTGAATTGTTTTTTGGACAATTGAGAACTAAGGCGACGAACTGTACTTCAACAGTACTTATTTTTACAGGATATGAGAATAATTTAATGATGTCTTCTTCTTCCAGCTCCAACTGTCAGAGGTAATCATGCAGGCCCGTAACTACATGAACGATCTGGCTGGCGGCAAGGGCAACGTACTGACCCACCACAAGACCATCGCCGATCTGCAGAAGTACTTTGGCGACAAGGCCGACAATCCCGATGTCCAAGCCTTCCTCAAGAACATCACCAGCGATACCAAGGGGTAGGCACTTGAACATAACATTAAGAACCCAAGAACAACACGTAACCCCAAGGAAAACTAACCTTAAAACAAGAAAGAAAAAATTTGACTAATTTCAGAACAATTTTTTTAAAATTGGGTTTAATTTAACTAATTTATTTGGGTATTTTACGCAAATTTTATTATACCCAGGGGTACGCGCATGCAAACATTAATTTCACAGAAATATATTAAGACTTCGACTCAAAGATAACGCTCACTAAACAGCAACCTGATTTTTCAGAGCAAAAAGAAATTAAAAATAAATTTATGATTTAACAAAACATAGATTTATGATTTACATTATTATTAGAATTGTGCCATTAATAAGAATTAAGATTAAAGCTAATAAATGTTGTAAAACTATATATAATTTTTGGTTACAAGGGCTATGCGATTTTTTAATAATTTAAATATAGGTGAATTCAATGACTCTCTATCACTATAAGCAGTTTATGTGTATCCATATAAAATTCAGAGGTATGATTTTTTTTAATGAGGACGGGAAAATTCCAAATCAAACACTCAGAAGTCCCGGATTTTGTATTTTGGATTGCTCAAGTGGTTAGAAGTAAAACTCACTAAGTGCATACAGCAATATATTGTGGAGCACACGTATTGGCTGTTATGATATATTCTTTTTTTATGTTTATGAGTGTGAAAAGTATTATATAAAAATAACTATAGAGAAACTATTGTGGTTGCGCGTATTGCTTCACAAATACAGAATTTAAAAAAGTATACTTAAACGAAACTGTATTCATAACAGCAAACCATCAAGCTCACATATAAGTGTTTTATTTTTGGCTTCAATTTGTGGCACTGCAAAAAGTTTGTTTGTTTCTTCCCATTCTTCTAATTTTGTTTAACTCTGTGTAGATTATGTGACTGTTTTTTTTAATTTGGTCAGAGAGTTTGTGACAATTTTCAGTGTGCTGCACTTATTTAGTGACTATTTATTATGTAACTGTCTTGTTTTATTTGGTCAGAGAGTTTGTGACAATTTTCAGTGTGCTGCACTTATTTCCTTGGGACAAACTAGTGGAGCCGAACACCCCACCTGTAAGAAAGTAATCCAACATACAATGGTGGGATCCGAACCCCAAACCCCGAACCTTAATCATACATTCATCCCCCGTATTCTTTGAAAAAATCTATCCGTGTATTTTATGTGGAATATTTAATAGTATGTACAGTACAATCTCTAATCCAGCACTATCAAAAACCAGAGGGTGCCAGATTTTTGGAATGTTCAGATCACTGGATTATAGAGAAAAAATCATAATAGATAAAGCACGTAACAAGTAGCACGCCCAACACCATATTTTTTTGCCAATTTGCACGTGTTTTCTCTACTATCTAACTTCTTTAAAAGTCCATTTTCTCTTTCAAATCTAGTGTCTTGTGTTTCCGTTTACTTGACATTTTTAATTACACACTATTCTCACTTCAAAACAACAGATAAATACGTATGAACGTGCACATGAGATAAGTTTTGAGGTTAGACTGCTAGACGACGACGCGGCGATGGAGCGCATAGGCTTAGAGGGGCGAGGGAGGCGCGGGCAGAGGTTGCCGGATTATTGGACGTATCGGTCTATTGAAGTGCCGGATTAGTGAGCTTGTACTGTACTTACATCCTTAAACATTTCTGTTATTCCTTAGTAGATTTTTTTTATTGACGAGCGTATCGCTATCTATCAAATTATCCAAAATATAAGCGTCGCAAGCAAGTGCCACCGAACTTAACCTAAAAAAATAGATATAAGGTGTTTTTGGTGTCAGATGTGTGTTTTTCCTTTGCTTTAATTGTTGACTACAAAAACCCATAACATGCCAGCAAGATTCATCGCAAGTATAATAATCAACAAAAATGCTTTTTATAATTCATTTATGATCATAAATCCTCATAAGGTAGATTTCCTGAACCTTCTGTTCATTTTCCATTGTATTTATTGGAAATAATTGTTTAATATTAGATTGGAATAATTTTACTGAGTCATTCCATTGGATGAGTTCACGTCTCCAGTTTCATATATTAGGCCTTTGTTAGATGAACTTTGTTTCCTCTTTATTATTTTATTATGTAATATTTTAAGCTTATTTCAAAAGAATTTTCATTATTTATTGAATTAAATAATTATTACAATCAAGGATGGATCCAGGGGGGGGGGGGGGGGTCATGTGGGTCATGTGGGTCATGTGGGTCATGTGGGTCATGACCACCCCCCTGGGCTAGGTCCAGGACCTAGGTGTACGGTGTACCACTAATTAAAATTGTTAAACATAATGTTTTTATATATTTTTTGTCACAATATAGATTTTATTTAAGTAGGTACTTAATAAAATACCTACTTTTACTTGTATTTATTATTATCAAAATTAAATTATAACTTCTTGTGACTTGACCACGACTATGTGACCCCCCCCCCCCTGGCGCCAAAGCTGGATCCGCCCTTGATTACAATAGGTGTATAAATATTTTATCAAACCTAACAGAATAAAAAGTTTTGTCGAAAAATGGGGCAAAAGTATATTATGTACGTGTATTCTATTATGTAGATATATTTAATGTGACTTTAGAACGGGGTACCCCACTAAGGACACATTTTTCTCTATAAAATTGTAAAAAAAAAAAAAAAATCTTTTATAATATTAATATCAAGCTAACGTCTGCCGTACACAAATGCCCCATATACCAACTGCAAACGGAAGTGGCGCCACCACCTCCAATATTCAAAGAGAACTAATGAAGTTCTCCTTGCGAATTTATCTACAAATATTGCAATATTTTTTGCTGCTTGTCTAATATAATATATATGTAAACTATGTTTACACCGAGTGTAAGTATAGTTATAAATAATAAATGTAAATTCTATTTATACCAAGTGTACAGTACCGGAATGTACAGACTTTTTTTGCACCCTAAGCAAAGAGTTGTGTGAATTTATGAGGGGATTTTCCTGTATAGTGGTCTATTTGAACCTTTTCGGTAAATATTGAAATGTCGACACCTCTTGAACCAAATTTTTTGCTTTCTTATTTATTATTTTTAATCTAATTTAACAGCGTTAACGAAGCCTCCCATCTAAACCTGTATTGCTTAAGTTTGGTTTGTTAAAGTTTTTAGGTCTTTTACTCCAACAATAAATCCAGGTAGATCAAAGATAGTTTTTTATTGTAACCAACAAAATGTACAACAATTCCCCTGAAGCCCCCCAACGGACCGATAATGTATGTTTCCTTTTAAAGGCAAACTATGCAGAAGAGAGAGAATTTAAGATAATTCATCCTATTTATAAACTCCATTATAGGTTCGTTGTAAGGGAACAAATATAGCCGCTCCTGACATCTTTGTCAAAAAACCCAGACTATAATTACTCCTGACATCTGTGCCATGCAAAGAAACTTTTACCCTAAATAAAGCTTCATTTTCTAACATGTATATTGTGGTGTTTTTGCAGTATCTTGCATCTGTTCCCCTGGTCCGGTATCATGGACGAGAACTTCGCCCTGTCGGAGACGTTCAGGATTCCGGACCCAAAGACCGGGCAGATGCGGCGCATTATCTCTCGCCTGCCCCCCAAGGAGGAGGAGATGTTCCGAAACATGATTCGCAGGCTCAACCAAGTCGTGCAGGTGCGTGCATTTAGAGGACATTTAGGGGACAATTATTTTCACGCTGAGTACTGTAAAATTGTGTGACTTTGATCAATTTTGATCTTTGAAACTACCGTAGAACTCGCTTAATCGCCCCTCTTGAAGCACTGCTAATGCTAAGTAATGCAAAATTATGTGATTTTGGTTTGAAGATTAGATTGCTTGGAAATATTTTAGATGCTTTAATTAAATACTGCGAGTAGAACACATTTGCCTTTAAAATAATTGAGTATTTTTTTATTAGTCTTTATAAAAGCTCAGAAAACAAAATATATATCAGGCCTATAAAAAACGCTTCAAAGTTCGAAATCTACTATTTAAAAACCTTTTTTCAGTTATGGTTTTATTGTATAATGTGGAAAATTAAATTATTTAGAAAATGATCGTAAAAAATTTAAATTTATTGTCTGAGTTTGAAAAATAAAATAAAACAGGCTTTGTGGTGATGCTTTTTTCTTGAATAAGTAAAAACAGGCGGATGGTGTTAAACGGAAATTTAAACCTTATCGCCATCTTTTGTTCCATCACCCTCTGTTGAACTCGATGGCTTCGTCAGAAATCTTGGGAAGTTGATCCCTCCAGGTGATTGAGAGCTGTCAGTCATCAACCCAGTGAATTCTATAAATCAACATATTATTGGACATTGGCTTCCTGAGTTTGGTACAGTGCCATGTTTAGGGAGCGTGTACTGATACCGGTTTATTGAGATGAGGTTGATCACAAACTGCCAGTTTGTTTTTCACATTTCCTCGCCTCAGTTCTTATTTGTCCAGTGGACCATTTTAGTTTTTGTTCAATATCCACTTTAAAATTAAAAATATAGTATAAAATTGATAGTTAATCGCAGTGGCGGTTCTTCACAGGGGGACAATGGGTACAGTCCCCACCAGTTACACTCAAAACTTACTAAAGGAAATAACAGTCGATGCTTTGTCTTCACCAAAATGAATGAATTCTAAAAGTAATTAACATTTGCAGAAATAAAATACAAAAAATTATTCCGGATGATTATAATAAGACCCTAAGCGCGCGTACAGCGAAGAATGTACGGCGCAAAAAAATCGGGTCTATTTCTTAATGCGCAGAATCTAATGCACACTTGGGGGACGATCCGAACAGTCCCCATACTTTCCTTGCGTTGTTTCGCAATCGTATGCAACTGCGCATGCGCAGTCGTATGTGAATTCAAATACCCGCGGGGACAATCCTTTGGATCCCCACAGAAGCATTTGTTTGCGAAGTTACGGGCGGGAATCACTCGCATTCAAATTAGTTTGATAATAATCTTGCAAGATAAAGCTTTATTTTTATTATAGGTACATACTGTATTGTAAATTGGCATTATCTGTAGACATTTTATATCATTTTGTGTTTAGATATCCGACCATCTTTTTTTTTTTTGAGAAATTTTATATTATATTCTACGAGTGGTGAGATTACGGTACAGTAAGTAAAAAATGTCGATCCCCACCACTAAAGAAGTGCTCGAGCCGCCACTGGTTAATCACTTAACTAAGAATTATTTAAACTAATAAACCTTTAACTGTACGGAAATAGTTTTATCTTAACCACTCAGCAACATAAGCAGATATACACGTTAATATGCCGACATCAGTTAAGTACAATAAGTGTGTTTACACGTCAACGTGTATGTTTATACAGAAATCGTCATAACTCCGTTATTGTTCTAGTGACATCCCTAAAACAAAAAGGAGAAGCTCCATAATAAATCAAGCTACCCATCACTATGCAAGATGTCCATAGAAATAGATAAAAAAATCTTGGTAAAATTTGGATAGGGCCTGACACGCTTATTACGAATAATTTTTAGAAAAAAACTTTATATTCGCCTTAATTACTATAAAAGGAAACTTTTTGCATTCCGGGAGGCGGAAAATTATGCATTTTAATTTTCAATTGCGTAAATCCAAAATTCACTTCGAACCGGTCGGCGACTGTCAGCGGCCATTAGATACGTCACTGTTATGTTGGTATCACTGATGCATTAACAAGAGCTAAATACGACCGTAGCCATCTTCGTGGGTAACACAAAGAGGCGCGGAATTATGAAAAACAGCGCATTAGGAATAAATAATGTAGATAAACGAACCTCTAATCAGAATCACTTCAGAGTCTAGCTGAGGCACTGGAATCATGTGTTGGATTTCATCGTCATTATAGTTGGAGGTGTTGGTATTCGTCGCATTAATAATTGAAGAATAGAAATAATAATAATAATAGCTAGAAGTTACGTAAAATAAAAATAAAACGTGCGCATTAGGTAAGCACTACTTTGACGAAATTCTGAAAATAAAATGAATAAAGGCCTTTAGGCAAGTTTTTTTACATTGAAAATTTTATTTTTACATTGAAAAAAAATTTTTTAAGTAAAAAAAAAAAACGCGGCGTTTTTTTTTTTTACTTAAAAAATTTTTTTTCAATGTAAAAATAACATTTTCAATGTAAAAAAACTTGCCTAAAGGCCTTTATTCATTTTATTTTCAGAATTTCGTCAAAGTAGTGCTTACCTAATGCGCACGTTTTATTTTTATTTTACGTAACTTCTAGCTAATCGTTATTTTATGGTAATAATAAATATACATAATATAATATACGAATAGAGGTTTGTTAATATTATAATTCTGTTGTGTTTTCATAATTCCGCGCCTCTTTGTGTTACCCACGAAGATGGCTACGGTCGTATTTAGCTCTTGTTAATGCATCAGGGATACCAACATAACAGTGACGTACCTAATGCCCGCTGACAGCCGCCGGTCGCTTCGCGAAGTGAATTTTGGGTTTACGCAATTGAAAATTAAAATGCATAATTTTCCGTCTCCCGGAATGCAGAAAGTTTCCACTTATAGTAATTAAGGCGAATCTAAAGTTTTTTTCTAAAAAATATTCATAATAAGCGTGTCAGGCCCTATCCAAAAATTACCAAATATTCTTGTATGAAATGATAAAAAGCGAGATGACCAAATTGTTTATTATACATTTATAAGATAGAATAAATATTGTCTTTTATATAATCCGTGTTTTAGTATCGTTTTCACATAAAAACATCACGTGAGTCATTTTTTCATTTTTTTTTGTTTGCATTCTAAATTTTAATGTTTACAAATGTTAATATTTATTTGTAACATAACAATTTGAAAGCTTATGTATTCGGCTAAGTTCGGAAATGTTTCATTTATAGAGCTTTAATTGTGAAGCGGAAATAACATAAAGTTTTCGTAAATCTGACATGTCGTTTAAGACGTAAAAAGTGCATATTCGCGATGTATCGGAGTGGTTAAGTACCCATCATAATGTTTCATTGAAATAATGAAAGAAAACCTTCTCCTGTAAAATTTTCTAATGGTCTATTGGACAAATAATACGAACTAAGGTGACGATTTCTAAAATCTCTCCAGTTTCTTTGTTTTGTATTTAAATGCATGCGTCTTGTGCATTGTGTTATTTATTTTCCCCCTTTGACCATACAACTCTGTTTTGCAGGCAGCTAAAGAGATGGACGTGCGGGTGATGGTAGATGCAGAGCATACTTATTTCCAGCCCGCCATTTCCCGAATCACTCTGGAGTTGATGAGAAAATACAATACGGTGAGTTCCAGCTTACATTATTCATTAACTAACTAACTAAACATCACACCGTTTAGGTGTAGTGACGTAGGCAGAGAGGACGGACGGCCAAACAATGCGGTCTGGCACACACTCTTTGCCTCATTCACATTCATATATCGCCTTATACATACATCATCATCATCTTCTTCTCCTTATCCTATTCGTGTCAGGGACCCATTCCATCGGCAAGGCGCCTCCATTCGTCCCTGTCTTGCGCTGATTGTGCAACCTCCGTCCATGGCAGTCCCATCCTCTCCTGACACAGTTTTTGGAGTTGTCTCGCCCAACTGTGTTTGGGGCGGCCCACTGGACGTCTACTCTCTGGAATCGCACTCGGTATTTTCCTAGGAATTCGGTCATCAGACATTCTTAGTAGTTTTCTATGAAGAGTAACAATGGTTCAATGTTTAGATCGTCTCGGATCATCGAGTTTCTTATTTGATCCCATTTCGTAACTCCTGCCACTCCTCCCAAGCACCTCATTTCGGCAGGTTGGACTCTAGATGCTAAACGGCTTGGATTCATGGATAATAAATGAACGAACAAGCTCTGGAGTCCAAACCTTATATGTACATACACTTCTATTATTCTTTTAACTCTTGACAAGGCCCGACTTAAGTATGTATCTGATTCAATAGATCATGCCATGTCTTCCTCGGACTTCTTCTACCATTCACATTTGCGTAATATATTCTCCTTACACTCCTTTCTTCTTTCATTTGCTCTGTGTGCCCAAGCCAACTGAGGGACCTTTTCTTAATCCTACTTATTACGCTTACATCAGCCTTGCATTCTTTGAGGATCTCAAATGGGGCTGTTGAATCGCAGGCAATTAGAAAGGAAATAATTCCTTTTATGGAAGCTCAGACCATGATGAGTGTCATTCTAAAATTTGTCTTCTGGTTTGTTGTTGCATCTCTGAGGTTTACTCTTTGGTGTTTGTTTGCCACGCTCCCAGAGTGGACGTTACTCGCAGTGTCGCCCTGGTGAGATAATTTACTAGCTGTCTCACTGCAATTATTGGTAGGTGTACTAAATCGTTATCTTATTGTTTACAGGAGAAAGCAGTGGTGTTCAACACATACCAAACCTACCTTAAGGACGCCTTTAATGAGGTGGTGACAGATCTGGAGCAGGCCGACAGACAGGGATTCTACTTTGGAGCCAAGATTGTGCGAGGAGCCTATATTGAATTGGTATGAGAACCCCTGCCCCTTTATTTAACATCATGTTGGCTATGAATGCCATCTGTGGTGGATAACCGCGTAAAACACGTTTATTATCTCTGTCAAAACTGTAATTTCTTACTTATTGACACTTAACCACTCCGACCCGTAAGCGTGTTTACACGACAATATAACAACAGCAGTCAAGTACAATAATCATGTTTCCAAGCTTACGCGTGTGTTCCCACAGAGATCATTATAACTCTGTTATTGTTCTAGTGACAACCCTAAACCAAAAAGTAGAAGATTCATATTGAATCAAGCTTCACATCTCTATTCAAAGTTGTCCATAGATGTTCATAAAAAAGACTTATTTTGTATAAACTTTTTTTACCCACCAAATCGCCTACGCGCAGTTAGACATTGTTAATTTTTTATTGAATATTCTTGTATGAAATGGTAAAAAAGTGAGATGATAAAATTGTTTATTAAACTTTTTTACAGTAGAATAAGCGTTTTTTTTACAAGATCCGTGATTTTAGTACCGTTTTCACATAAAAACATCATGTGAGTCATTTTTACAATAGATGCTGTTGTGCCTTGTTTTTTTGTCAGTAAAATACACATTTCAAAGCTGGAAAGCTTAACCCGTCTGCTTGTTTAGGAATAAATACATCCCAAAACACGTAATCGTGTTATACTTTCATAAGACCAAAAACGTCCCAGAGCGACCTTACATTTCGCTCTCTCGCATCTATCTTCCTCTCATGGAAACATAATATGTATTTTTATTTTAACCAGAAAGAGAATGAAATAATGCTTCTTATTGTCTTTGAAATATGAAAGCTATCTTGCATAGATATTTTACAATCTCGATCCAAAGTGACGGTTTGTGAGGTGCGAATATATTGAACCAAGCAGACAGGTTAAATGACAATGTAAACTAAAAAGTTGTTTGACTTTGAATTTCCAGGCATAAAATTGTACAAATTGATTCCAGAGCTCTCCGTTAATTTGAGAGCTTAGTGTTTTACATTAATGTTTTTATCTTCTTTTGTTCTCTAGGAAAGGGCACGAGCAGCCGCCATGGGATACGAAGACCCCATCTGCCCCACATACGAGGCCACCACTGAAAGCTACCATAAATGCCTCACCGAGTGCCTCAGGCGCATCAAGGTACCCACACTAAATAATTTATCTTGCATTCATTGATTACTTACCAAAACCTCAAATATTTCTTTAATGCCTAGTTTACTTTGAATTTTGGAACGAAAAAAGATTCTGGCATATTTTTTTTCGGGAGTTTTCAGTTAGGAGAATTTTGACTACCATTGTGAATGTGGCATAAAAATATCCCTACTCTTCTTCAGCTAGCTTTACACTCGTAAGTAAAATTTATGACTTTACGTAAGTTTTTCACTTGTTACTCCCAGAAGCCTTTACACATTCATCGGACTTGTGGTAATTAATGCTCACAAAAGCTGTTCGGAAGTTCAACATGTGTAAATGCTCAGGCGACCGTTTACATCTGTAAATTTATTTGCTGTAGATGGTTTCCTATCAACAACGTCGTGAAATTTACGCGATTTTGTCAATAAAGACGGAAAGGTTCAAATAAAGTGTTGAAATAGAATTTGGCTTTAATTAAATAATTCTTCATGCGCTTTTATGCCGTCAATGGCGGAAATTAATGCAGTTCTTTCATTTTATCCGAATGACATCTACCTGACAGCAACCGGCTTAGAATTCAAATACGTAATGTTAAAAACAGAAACATTGAGATTAGAAAGGATTGGACCGATAATTGAATAGAAGGATGCTCATTTTCAGAAAACTTTAATAAGTGTAAATAAATACTAGTTTTATAGGAAAAAAAACGAGTGTACTTTAGACCACACGACTGAAGTAAAACTTCACAAACTTACGTCGTCCATTAACAATCTAACAATAACAGGAATAAAAATATCCCCCTCCCCTCAACATCCCCATCAACTCAACTCAACTCAAAAGAACTCAAAATAACTCAATAGAACTCAAAAGAGCTCAAAAGAACTCAAAATAACTCAAAAGAACTCAAAAGAACTCAAAAGAACTCAAAAGAACCAAAAAGAACTCAAAAGAACTCAAAAGAACTCAAAAGAACTCAAAAGAACTCAAAAGAATTCAAAAGAACTCAAAAGAACTCAAAAGAACTCAACTCAACTTAACTTAACTCATATCGATTAGCGTTTCATATAGATTAGCGTTACACATTCATTATAGCGTTTCATATAGATTAGCGTTTCACTTTCATAGCGTTTCATATAGATTAGCGTTACACATTCATTTTACTTCAATTAGCGTTCGCATATGGTTCTTTTTTGTGACATATTCATCATTTTACCCCCAAGTGTCGAGCGTGCGTAAAGAAGTTTTACTTCAAAAATCCTACGAAAACAACTGTCTTTTAATTTTTGACATCTTAGAACGGTGCATTTTGTGCGGCCAGTCTCTCAGCTTATCAAACTGATTTTATAAGCTGTGAGAAGGCTGGAAATTCATGCGGACACGATTAGACCTGTCAAAAACTTCCGAAAGAACAATGCTTGCAAGAACTTGCTATAAATTACGTTAAGTGACTTTTGATGTCGTTTACATTGGTAATTTGGCCATAAATCGCTTACATGAGCGATAACACATCTGTCAAAACCAAAACTTTTGCTTTTATTTTATTTAATTTAAAAACAGAACTTTTAAATGAGATGGAAATTCTTTGAGTAAATTACCTACCTACCACGAATTTGCTCAGATGTTTTTAATATATATTTTTTTAAATATAATTCTTTACGAATTGAATGTTTTTGTTTTAGGCAAACAAAGACCTGGGCGCTGACAAGAAGATCGGCATCATGGTGGCTTCCCACAACGAGGACACGGTGCGCTTCGCCATCGAGCAGATGAAGCAGATCGGAGTCCACCCCGAGGACAAGGTCATCTGCTTCGGCCAGCTGCTGGGCATGTGCGACTACATCACCTTCCCTCTGGGTGAGTTCACTAATTCATTAACTAACAAGGACTGGCGTTCCATCATCAGGGCAGATCTGTCATTTCTGCTGGCTTCCACTTTTCAAAATGGTTCCACTTTTTTACCTTTAATTGACCTCCAATGCTCCCAACGCTCTAACGGCGAAAGACCAGAAATTACTGAATTTTAATAGAGTAACATGTTTCGACGAGATATTAGTACTTACGCAAAAGCGTCTCTATTTGTGTAGCTCTATGACTGATTAGAATTGTTGCGTTCTAACCTCAAAAATACTTAACAAAAATTCATTAATTTTCCTTGTCAAGCAATGACGTTATATTATAAATAGACTCGCCATAGTCTTACATACTCACAATATAATGTGGAAAGCAAGCAACACTCTTTTGTTTTCAGCGGTTTTCAGTATAATTTCTAAATTCAAAAGTTCATTCCTGTGTGATAAAGACAGACAATCAAAGAATGTACGTGAGTGAATGACATAGATTCATAGTAGGGCGGCTTATTAGTTTCTTCGCCGAATACTACTGTCACATCACGGGTGTGACCTATGGGTGTGACTGAGATAACAAGATACTCTTATTCGGTTACACAATATGACAGGGAAGGGTAAAGGCGGGTAAAACGTGACACACGGGCAAATATTTTTATATTTATTATATGAGTTTTCATTAGTAATACAATATTGGTACTATTATAGTAGTATTGTATTTTATTATACAGTACAGGTTATAAGGTTCAAATGATTATACAAATCTATACAGATTAATAACACCTAGGACCGTTACTATTTACAATTTTCATCAACGAAATTATTAAATTAATGAACGCGTTACCCTTTGTACGTTTTACCCCATCTTTCCCAATGGAATAAAACGAATGTGGGACGCTGTGTGAACCGACTTACTGTTAGTAGGTTGTCCCTGTTATGCTTATGTCACTTTGTGATGCAATTTTCGCTGTCTCCTTTTCGACTATTTGCCGTTTAATTGAAGCATTTTCTCATCACGCAGGAGCGCTTTGCAATACAATTTACTTACTGGTAAGACACGACCTCACTCGACGCGTAGCAGTTTAGTACTAAAGTACTAGAAATAGAGACAGCTACAATCGTATTGTGTTTGGCTTCCCACTTTTAGATTTCTACCCCGCGTCCAGTATTAATGTCTTTGTTGTCAAGCTGGAAATTCCACATAAAATACACCTGAAATTAATAAATTGTTATAATTTAACCTCAAAAATTACCCAATTCTTTTAATTTCCAGGTGAAATCAGATATTGCAAGCTGTTATCGATGAATTGGTGTATTTTAATCTCAACATTAATTTAATTTGTGACATTTCCAGGACAAGCTGGATATTCTGCCTACAAATACATCCCGTACGGCCCCGTGAACGAGGTGCTGCCGTACCTTTCGCGGCGCGCGCAGGAGAACAAGGGAGTACTGAAGAAGGTACAGAAGGAAAAGAGGCTGGTACGCAAGGAGCTGCTCCGTCGTCTTCTAAGCTTCCAGCTCTTCTACAAACCCAAGGGAAACTACGTGCCCGTCTGAATCAAGACTCTCCGACGGTTCCATTCCTCTCTCGATCCTCGTCATTGTGCTGTAATGTCTTGATTACTGTATAATTTGTGAAATTTAGCATTGCTTTATTGCAAACTGTGGACTAATATCACCTTACTTTGCAGAAAAATGTGTTACATATCCTTACTTTATTGAAAAGTTTGTAACCTTGCTTTACTGCAAGATATGTAATGTTTTCTACTTCTTTGCAAAGCATGATATGTTATGTAACCTTGCTTTGTTGCAAAGTGAATCTGGATTTATCCTTACTTCTTTGTATGACATGTAAAGTTATGTAATCTACCTTTGCTGCAAAGTATGTAATGGAATCTGAATATATCCTTACTTCTTTTTATAGCGTGTAAAGTTATGTAATCTACCTTTGCTGCAAAGTATGTAATGGAATTCGGATATACATATGTATATTTACATACTTCTTTGTACATCATGTAAAGTTATGCAATATACTTTTGCTGCAAAGTATGTAATGGAATCCGGATACATATATATTTACTTCTTTGTACATCATGTAAAGTTATGTAATCTACCTTTGCTGCAAAGTATGTAATGGAATCTGGATATATCCTCACTTCTTTGTATAGCATGTAAAGTTATGTAACCTACCTTTGTTGCATGATGACAACATGTCTGTTACCTATCTTTCAACATTCTATACTTTCGTTGCAGCTTGAGTAAGATTATTAAAGAATGTCACACATATATCTTTGATAGGACGCACCAATCTTTGCATTTCATACATGCCAGCAAGATTACCTGCCAGCTATCATTAGAATTATAAATTGTAAATTGAAAATCTTAACAACTAATTATGTCGATGTTAAAACCAGCTGTTGCCGCGAATTTTAAAATATTTCCAGACATTACGGGCTTTTACGAGGTGACGGGATAGCTACTTAGTATTACGGTCAACCGAAGATTGGTTGTTATCAAGCTAATACCATTTGATCTCGAATCCTAGCTTGGCAACAATCGATCATTTTGACTTTTAGTTAATTCTCCTCGTTTCGTCACAAGTCTCCGTGGTGTTTATTTATGTGTATTTTTTGTACTATCAATAGTTGCACATTTTTTCATTTATTTCGACCGAAATTTATAAAAAGATATAATATACATATTGAATAGTTTTGATTTAACAAAGAAAATAATTATCTCGCGTTGGATAGTCTTTAGTTGTTTATTAATCTGTTTAATTTTAAAGGCATTTTGAAAATCTCATTCACTATAAAATGAAAATGCTACGTGTTATAAAATAGTATTGTATGTTTGAAGGATAAATGAATTAATTGAATGTATATTGAAATGTGGTGATTTTCAAAATAAGCTCAAAAGGCTGTTTTTGACATTGGTTCTCACATTATAAAATGGTTTTCGGTCAATGTCAATATGATTTTCAATATGATAAAAGATCTAATTTTTTTTATTTTGCGGCAAGTAAATTTTTTGTCATATTATTTTGTTTAGTTAAATCTTTGATGTATTCATAGATGTGCATAATTATAAGTTGACAAACCCATAAAAGCGTAATTTCTAACCGTGTCCCATTTCGTTGTTTGGAGGTTTGCTCAAATTAGATCGATTCGGCACCAATGCACTGTTTGTAGATCCTACTGGGTATACTGCCTTCTGTCATGGTTGTACGTAAGTATTTGTGTTTTTGGAACACATTCAGTTAATCTTACAATATCATGAATTGCCGAAAATGTCATACTGAAGTTGTACTGAAGTTGGTGTACTGAAGTTGATATATGTACTGAAGTTGTCATACTGAAGTTGTGCTGAAAATGCCATACTGAAGTTGATGTACTGAAGTTGTACTGAAGTTGATATACTGAAGTTGCCATACTGAAGTTGGTGTACTGAAGTTGATATATGTACTGAAGTTGCCATACTGAAGTTGTGCTGAAGTTGATATACTGAAGTTTGTGTACTGAAGTTGTCATATTTAAGTTGTACTGAAGTTGATATACTGAAGTTGCCATACTGAAGTCGTCGTACTGAAGTTGATGTACCAAAGTTGTTGCACTAAGGTTGTTGTACTGAAGTTGATGTAAGTACTTAGTTGTACTGAAATATTGAATCTAGCAGCTGCAGACCACTCCAGTTAAGCGGAGCCTCTTGGTGTCGCATCTAATTATTTGCATCTATGAATATATCATACTAATTTACAAAAGTGTAATGTAAAGGTTTAGACGATTTGTTGGCGGCATATCACGTTATGCAAACGGCCGAGATTAAATATGAATACTTTAGGAAAAGTGACTGCTATATTGTGATCGTTAACTCGGGTTGAATTAGCAAATGATTGATCTATCTCATTTTGATTTGGGGTGACTTATCTATTTTATTGTTTTTCCGTGAACATACAATTACTAAATATTGTGTAAAAACTGTTCCATGTTCTGTCCTAATTATTCGTGTTCAATCCACTGACAGAATGCATTCAATTTAGTAATATTTTGAACACGAAAGCAAAGAACATGAAAATGTAAAAATATTTCTCTTTGGTGTTTAGATACTATTGATCAATTACTACTATAATTATTATAATCAAGGTAAATTTGACAGATAAATGTTTGTAATTTGTGCATTTTATTGCGCATCGCGTTGTTATACATTATGATTATAAAATTCACTACAATGTTTATGAAAGTAATTTATTTAAACAAAAGTAAATTAATCGTTGAACAAACTTAAAATATTGTTAATGTCACCTATGTATAGAAATTAAATAGTTATATTACTGTAGAAGAAATGAAGGAATGAATGTAAATGAAATCTTTTTTATGAATGCGATGCTTTTTTATAAAACTTTAATGATATTATTAGTTTTATGATCGAAGGCCTTTTTGCCAAAGTAACTTATTTTGTGTCGTTGTATTGTTTAGATTTGTTTTTATTAGTTGGCGATGAAACATTGTTACTTTTAAACGGTCAAACATACTATTTTTGTTGGCGATGTAACACTGTTACTTAGAGTCAAACATAGTATTTTTTTATCATTTATTAGCGATGTAACATTGTTACTTTTATTACTTTCAAAGGGTCAAATATAAATTTTATTTGCTGGCGATGAAACACTGTTACTTTTGAAATTAAATTGAGAAATATCTTCCGCCGTCTAACCGCGTAACACAATGCAGATATTTTCCGTCCCTTTTCTACTGAAAAACTTTACCACTTTGAAAAAATGTATTTGAGGTCGACTGCTGATTTTTCTCGTATTTTTTATTTTTATTATTTCGTGTTCTGTAGAGATGTTCTTCGGTCAGTAAATTGTTCGTACTGTCCCGAGGTTATGATCTCAGTATCTCGATTTCAAATAATCATAAATTCTGTAAACCTACAAGTGTTTTGATAAATATAAATCAATGAAATTCTCACTTTGGTTTTGCCTAAGTGTATAATATTTTTTTGTAAAATAATGTGTTTAAATATCAATCGTCCAGTTAATTAATTAGACATCTCCGAAAATTTTAAATTTTAGTTGAGTATGCAGTTATATGTAAAAGTGTACTCTCTATTTAGTGCAATACTCAGATTACTCATTAATAGCACCATCATCATTTATAATGCTGAAAAACTTATAGCGAATTAATCAAAATGTTGATATTTTCTGGGTCACTAGTAGGATATTTCAATTGTCATACTAATGTACCGGACGGGAGTTATTTCATAGCATATTTAATATATAAAACACAGAAACATGTAAATAATATTTGATTTTGCTGAGCATTAGAATATTGCATTCCTCATTATCTCAAAACTTAGTATTTGGAGATGTCTGATTAATCAACTGGACGATCGATATGCTGAGGAGATGTATCCTCGTTGTTATTAGCTATTTATGATTAGTTTCATGTGTTGAAATAGTTCCTTTTATAATATTATTACTCCTAGTATAATATGTAACCCAAAACTGAAATACACATGTTAATATAACATGTACCTACATAAATATTGAAGAGTCCTATAATGAATTATTTTGTGACAGGCTGTTGTTATGTGAAATCATTTAACATAATATTATATTGTAAATTGATTTGGTATATTTATTTTGCTGTGGAATGGTTCTTTTAAATGTAAGAAGTTTAAAACATAGAATATTAAACATAAATTATTTGTACTCGCTCGTTTTTTGGGAGGGGCCTTTTGAGAAAAGATGCACACTTTTTTGATATTGTATAACATTTATTGGAAAATATTACGTACAACACTAAGCAGGGATACCAAATTAAAGTAAAATATTAAAATTTCAATGTATTTTTAACTAGAAAGAAATATGCCGGACTTTTTTGAAATAATGATTTGTGTTTGCGAAATTTTAGGGGTTTAAAACCCGGCTAATGAATTTAGTCCAAAACCCCTTTTTAACAGGGATGGAGTATGTTGTTTACCCTATGTAATGCTAGAAATAAATTTTGACATTATTTTATCCATGAAAAAGATGAGATTAAACAAAATAATACATCACAAATCTTTTAGTACAATATTTATTAAACATCTTTCTAGAATTTGTGTGTGATCTGAGTAGCTTTTTGTAAATTCGCTAGATGGCAGCAAAGAGTTACAACAGTCTGAAATAATTTTATTTGTGACATCTTTCATATTAGGCATGCAGTTAAAGATTGTCATAATAACTTGTTTAAAATTAGTTGTGCTGCCATCTGTTGGCAAAAAAGGAAAACTAACTAATCATAGATAAACTGTTGATTTGTATAAATTTGCGCTGCCATCTGTTGGTGGAAACAGCAAGTTAACTCTTAATGACCATAAACTATTTTGAAAATTTAGAATTTAGATGCAGAATTTACTGTATTCATCAAGAGTTGCGTCTACTTTCTCAATAGTATAAAATAATGTATGATTATATTGTACTGTTGGAATAACTGTATTATATATTTATTGTATTATATATATATATATAGGGCGAAGTATGGAGGGAGGTATGTTGTCCACGCTTGTGATTGACTCACTGGGCCAGGGTACGTGTGAGAGAGTGGATGGAGCGGACGAAAGAATGCAAAGAGTTGGTTTGTCAAGGAAAAGTGCCGACAATAATACTTATATATGGTCTTGACGAAGGCGGGCGTGCGTTATTATTCAATAAATGTTAGTGTAAACCTAATTTTGTTATTTTACTTTTACAAATTATTTTAACCCCCAAAGCATTCGAAGCTTAAAACATTTTGCAATGTACTGCTCTTAGGAGAACAGCATTCAGATTCTGCAGAAAATATGTTTGCATTACATTTGATTCCTCATAAAATCGCTGTTTTTGAACGAACAGTAGAATCCGTTTATTATGACTCCGCCTATATCGACCAACCGCTTAATATGAAGTAATTACACAGCCAAGTTTGGTTTTCATATTAAATTCTTTATAACAAAGTCGGATATAATGACTTTGCTTATAAGTTACATGTCACTTTTTATGACCCATTTTTTATAAAGTATGTCCGGTTATAGTGACCGACATGATTCCAACTCCTTCGGCGGTGTTCGGAAAGGTCACGTGACGCCCGACAACGTTCGGCGCGAGCGAGTTTTGAGTCTCAGTGAGTAACTGATAGTTGAAGGTCACGCATTGTTTGTTAATGATTTGTGAAAAAATTACATCTCAACGTCGTCGTAAAGCATTTACGATTGAGGAGAAAGGTGCAGTAATATGCAGATTAGAAAATGGAGAATCAAACTCATCTCTCGCAAAGGAATTTGGGGTTGGTCATTCGATAATCTCAATATACCTAACAAAACCAGGAGGTTATTTATTTTCTACAAAATGCTTTGTATGACGTCCGCTTAGTATGACGTGTTTGTCATTTCCCTTCGATGTCATTATAAACGGATTCCACTGTATTTAAAAAAACAACACTGTTCTTGAAAGCAAATGAAAGACTCTTTGAGATTTTGATTACAAATCGACAAAAGCAATTAAAAATATTTAATTATTGAACGCAAACAAAAATAAAGTTTCTAAAGTTGTTTACCGATGGTTTTTATTGTGTTTAACTGTAATAATTATTACTTAAACATATTTGGTATGACGGCCGCCGTAGTCGAGGGGTAAGCTGTGACTCACAATCCGAAGGTCACGGAATCGAATCCCGGAGTGCGCAAATAAATTTATTTTTTTAAATTTTGTGTTATTTCACAATTTAAAAACAATATTCAGGGTGTTAAGGGACGTTCTTGACTTTCTTTAACCAGTAATTCCTGACATTATTTGGAATAAAAAATGTAAATGAAATTTTGGTCAAAAATCCTGTGACATTTTTTTTTTTTTTTTTTTTTTTTCTCTACATAAAAAAATGGTACGTAATGGACAGTTGGAGGCGGAGTGAGGAGTTGGTCGGTTACTCGGCTGAGTGACCAGTGACGACACGCGAAAGAAAAAAGATTGTTTGATTTTGAAGAAAAAACTTTGGAAAAACAAAATAATTATCAAAAAAAGCACCGGAGACCATAGACATATGAATATTATTCATATGTCTATGCAGGAGACCAAAATTTCGTTTACATTTTTTACTCCAAATATTGTCAGGAATCACTGAGTAAGTAAGTCAAGTAGGTCACTTAACACCCTGTAGAAAATATTTGCGGCAGATTCCAGAGTGGAAGATACTCTCAGTATCGCCTTGGTGTAAGACCGCAATTCAGAATTGAAACGTTGCTTGAAATGGCTTTAGCCGTGTTTGGTGACCAGATCTGAATAGTCAGGTACTTCCCGACTTCCTCTTCCCCATCTCCTTCCCCTCCCAAAAAAATTTATGTAAATATTTGGGCATCATGCCTGTCTTACGTGCTGAAGTACAAAAAAAAATTACAAAATTAATTGAGGTATATTATAAAAGTAATTGTCACTTCATTTATTTAATTTATTTAAAAATTTAGCCTTGAGAAATATTTTACAAAATGCTAAGTCATTTCGTAGAATTATTTAAAACTTTTCGGGAGTGTTTATGGTAAGTTTTTTTAACCCCTCAGGCTAATTTCGGACCACTCACATAGGTCTTATAGAAATAGATTAGTTTCCTTTACTATCATCATAGTAGGAAATATGATAAAAACGGTGTTAAAAAGAGAAAATACCACGCTTTATATTCAAATCTAAAAGTTTACCACAAAATAGTTTAATGTACACTACTGTGAAATTAAAGTTTCCAACCAGAAATTTGAAAAAAATGAAGCTGTGGGAATTTTTTGTTCATTATTTTTACATGAAATGACAAAAACAATAACGTTTAGGTATAATGATGACCGGTCAACTCAGAACGAAACCAACTCAGAACCACCTCAGAGAGGTCATTAAGAGTGATGATAAAAAAATATAAAAAAGTGGTTAAATAGGTTAAGTTAGGTTAGGGTTAGGTACCGACTGTTTTAAAATGATTTTTTCAAAGCTTTTATTGACCTTTCTGAGGTGGTTCTGAGTTGGTTTCATTCTGAGTTGGCATGGAACCGTTTATAACATCAATAATGCCGTATCAAATTTGATGGATTTTCACACAAAAATAAGAAAAATTATTTTGAAAATATTAAGTAGCTAACCCTTTCATGATCAACTAACTGAATAAATGTATTTATTTTTAAATTTGAATTTTTGGCCTGTATTTAAGGGGTTATTATAAATAGGTTATCACTCCAAGGTTATCAGGTTATCGTAAGCATTTTCGGGGCTAAGAAAGTGAGATTAACGATCAATTATAATAATATTATGACTTATGTAAGGATTTTTACCTACTGACCAATATTTGTAACTAGCTGGTACCCGGCATGCGTTGCTATGCCATTAAATAAAGAAAAATTTTATCCTTGCGTGTCCTTTCCTATTCGTCCCGTTCCCTTTTCCCCCCATTCCTCTCCCGCGTCCTCTTCCCCTCTCGAGTTTCCACTCCGCCTCCTCCACCTTCCCTCTCCCCACTTCACTCTCCCCCTTCCCCCGTCCCGCAAAGCCCCCTCCGAGTTCCCCTCCCCCATCCCTGCTTCCCAACCCCCCTTCCCGCGTTCCATAAATTAATTCCCGGTACATTTAGTTTTCAAACAGCCCGCGTACCACCTATTGCAATATTTTTATACAAATTTCATAATGTCAGAGCTCAATATAACAAAAAAAGAATATCCAATTTGGTGCAGTCGTTCAGAAGTTATGCACGTACATATGTACATTTCGGCGATTCATTTTTATACAAATTTCATAATCCCAGAGCTCACCAGTAGTTTAATACAAATCTTGTCCTGACAATAACGAACACAACAAAAAAAGAATTATTCAATTTGGTGCAGTCGTTCGGTAGTTATGCGGGAACACACATTTGCGCGATTCATTTTTATTAACATAGATTACCTATTAGGTGTATAGTACATGTGACCGGTCAGTGGCTGAGTGAGCATCGCGTTTGGGTTCCGCCCGGGCGTAGCGGGTTCGATTCCTCGGCTGGCTAAGTCCTCCATCACGACACAAGCAACAATTTCCGCATAGTATGGTGGTAGCAGGAAATTTTCAAACATTGTTGGGTTATTCGTAACCCGGGAATGTTTTGTCTTACTTTAAAAAAAAAACCATGTTGATTGTCACGTTGATTAAACATCTCCGAAAGTCGAAATTTGTGTTGAGTATGCCGTTATATGGAAGAGTGTACCGTGTACCCTCTATCTGGTAGATACAATACTCAGATTAATCATAAACACCACGAACACCACCAATTCTAAACGCGAAAGTTTGTATGGATATACGCGTGTTTGTTACTCTCTCAAGCAAAAACTACTGAATGGATTTTAATGAAACTTTACAATAATACAGCTCATATATCAGAATAATATATAGGCTATATACAATGGTAAAATCTGGCGTTATGGAATTTATATAAATGAAAAGGTGGGGAAGGTGGGAGGGAACGTGGACGTACGGGAAAGGACATGCAGGGAGAATCAATTTATTTCTTTGAATGGCAGTGCAACGCATGCCGGGGACCAGCTAGTCAATTATGAAGCACAAAAACTTGTGGTGAATTAATAAAAAAAATGATGCTTTATGGGTTACTAGTAGAAAATTTTGAAATGACATTAAAATACCGGATCTTTCTGTTTCACTGTGTTATTAAGGGCCAGGGTTATTTAACCAGCCAGGGGGCCGAAAATCCACATTTCGTCGAAATATGTTCTTACGATCGTAGAGGGCGGTTCCAATGAGAAAGATTAACTATTCTCCGTACCAGCTTTTTAAAATTATAACTCAGCATCGATTTTATTTCATTCCAAATTTGCTTTAATTTATACCTACATCCAAAAATGCTGAAAGGCGTGATGATAAAAACATTAAAATTATATACTTTTTGTAATAATTTTTTGATCATAAGTATTTATCATTTTTTAATAATGTCTAAGCAAAATAAGAATGTAAAAAAATCAGAAATATATTAGTTTGTAAGTGCGAAAATAAATACACAAACGGACCAATTTTCGTCAAGAAACACATGTACGTATATATATTTTAATGATTTTATTTAAACTAAAATTAAAATTCTGAAACATACGTTTACCAGATAATGTACTGATTTATTTTACTGCATGAATGATTTGAAATGGGTGTTGTGTAATACAAAATCTTTTTTGAAAATTTAACAAATCTGCCAACGACCTACGGTAAAACCTTATTATACTAAAAATAAACATGTTTTTCTTACAATTTAAAAGATAGCTTTACTAGATAAAAGAACAATTTTTCGAAATCAATTTATATTTTTTTGTGGAAAAGAGACAACACGTCTAAAATCTGATTTAAAAATGACATATTTCTGGTTTTCTCTGGTTAAAGAATTTTTATTTTGTAAAACACAGCAACCTGTAAATAATATTAGATTTATGGTGAGCATTCAAATGTTGCTTTAATTATTATCTCGAAACTTTGTATTTGGAGATGTCTGACTAATCAGTTGGACGATCAATGTGTTTTCAAATGCATACTAGTGCTACGCGTGCATTCCATAATGGCTAAAAAGCCATTAACTCTACACAGGAGACTCTGAGAAAAAAACCCTCAGGGTCTGTTTCTTCTTTGGGGATGCTATAGGGAGGGACGTTTTTAGGGAGATGAAGTTCTGGGAAGTAAAAAGCTATGAGGGGTGGGTAGCAATCTAAGAGTCAATGTGTCTAGAAGAGACGGACGTATGAATCCATCCCTACTACTACTGTGCAAGGCGATGGGTTGAGGGAATCCGACTGGAGAAGTCTAGGTTAAGTTTCCCTCAACCAATTTCATCCGATCTGGCCTGCCACATAGTAGGTTGGCAAACGCTACGCCACTGTACTGAACATGTGTTGATGGCGTTCAAACCAGGCAATTTTAACGATTTTTGAAAGGTACTAACTCCTATAAGAAGTAACTCATCAAAAAAGCAAAACATACCGACACGCTAGTGATTGCTATGATTATATTAGGTATATCAACAAATATTTGCCCTAGTTAAGTGTCAAAATCCAGAGAGGAAAATAAGGAATACTTTTGTATGGACAAAACGCCGGCCGCCTGGTTTGCTTATGATAGATATATTATATTACATTGATTGTATAACCTTCAAAAGTTATTCAAATTAAAATTGTAACACTTTTTGTATCTGTAAATGACATTAGGTACATACTTTGTAGTTTGTACCCATTATAACAATAATAACTGAGGACACTTTTGGCGTTATTGCATCATACAGTTAAATAATATTATTTATATTTAAAAAAAAATTATGTAAATACTAACTTACACAATATAAATATGTTTTTAATTTAAAGAAAAAGGCGCACATGTCCAGTGAAAAATAACTTGATAGTGTTTTAATTTCTCTCATTAAGGGAAAGCGGGCGTCGTTTTTTCAATACAAATGTATTCCCCAATTTACTCGCTGTATGTCGACGCCAATGCAAATGTTTTTTATTTATTCTAACATAGATATCGACGTGCCGGTACATTTTTCTTTTTTGATAAGTTACTTTTTATAGGAGTTAAAAACCTACAAAAATCGTTATAATAATCTGCTTTTAACGCCATCAACAGATGTTCAGTACTTAGGGGGCATACATTAATTACGTGAGCAGTTTTTCTTCCAATTTAGACCCCCCCCCACCTTGGCATATATTTTGTTAATATATTTTAAATATATTTTCATCCAGATACTCGTCCCTCTTCTAATCACAAGCGTCTGCTTCTATAGAAGAGAAATGTCATAAGAAAAAAAAATTATCATTGAAAATTTATTACCTATGTAATTTATTTTGTATTAAAAAAAGTTATTTTGAAATATAAATATTATGTTAAAAAAATAATGATGGAGCACAGATTTTTAGAAATGATTTTCCTGAAGCTCCGATTAACAATTTCCAAGAATTTAAATAAGAAATCGTGGAAATTGCCAATCGTTTAATTTACGTTGATTATTTCACACAAATGATTAAAATAAAGTAAAAGACGTACCTCACCTTGACCCAAAGTAGAAGTTAGGTTAGGTTGGGTCAGGTTAAGTACCTCTCAGTGTTGCCTCAAAGAGAGAACACCAATTAAAATTGAAACTTTGTTTCCCAATCATTATTTTTTTACGCGAGCACAAGAGTCCCAATTGCTCCCAAGGGGCAGGAGCCATTGATAATATTCTAACCAATTGGAGTAACGTTGTTAAACTGAAGCTGGTGGGGATGGGAAGGAGATGGGGAAGAAGAAGTACCTGGCTATTCAGATCTCGTCATTAAACACGGCTAAAGCCAATAATGTAACGTTTCAACTCTGAATGGTGAACATTCAACAGCGCGATACTGAGAGTTGAGGGCATCTTCCATTTTGGAACGTGCCGCAAATATAATACATAAAATATATTATTTTTAATGAATTACTTGCGAAACAACACAAATTCACAAAAATCAAATTTATTTTGAACGCCGGGATTTGAACCTGCGACCTCCGAAATCAGGGTCTTATTCTTCGACCACGAAGGCCGTCAAAAATACATCCTACCCCGAAAAAATAGGATTGCTATAATTCCACTGGCTCCAGGCAAATAAACACTTTTTTTGGTATCTACTTAAAACATTAAAAAAAAACTTCACCCGACACGGCACACGACGTAATGACATAGTTTTATTTTGCAACTTTTCAACAAAGAAGGCGTTGGAAATCGACAAAGCAAAACTAATAAAATATAGGTAGATACATTTAAATCTATTTTTACCACTGCATGCTCCATAAGCGTTAAAAAAGAAAAGGAAGATTACTGAAGATGGTTAGAAAGCGAGATATGTATATACGAATAATGGAAGGAGCGCGCAAATAGGTACATATAAAAAATAACATTATAATCATAGACATACAAATAACTAGACGAGAACTTACAGATGAGGGGTAAAAACCAACTATGGCGGGGCGAAGAGAGGAAAGAGACTTGTGATTCGCCAAGTCTTCTTCATTGTCTAAGTATGTGTTTCATAGACATACAGCGTCCGCGCGTAAAATGTACGACGAGAGCACGACATTGGTCCGGACACGCCCAGCCGGTTCCGAAAAATGGTTCCAATGGGAGGGGGAAATAACACGTTTTTTAACACGTAAGGGCATGTCCATATATTTTGTACGTCCGTGATTATAATGCTAAAGCGTAGGCCATATGTGAAAATATTTAATAAAACACTTTTATATTAGCTCCACACAGGAGGAAAATTATTGCTCTTTATCTTCGGGAATGCTGTATGGAACGAATTTTTAAGGAAAGGATGGAAAGGAAGTTCTGGGAAAAAAAAGGTATGAGGGGTGGGTAGGAATCCGGGGGTCAGTGTATCAAGGAGTAACGAACATATGAATCCATCCCCCGTACTGCGGTGCAAGGCGATGTGTCTAGAGAGTCCGGCTGGAGATGTCAAAGGGTCTCCCTCATCCAGTCTCTCCCGATCCGGTCCGTTACGCAGTAAGTGGACAGACCTATCCACCGCCAAGTCCTAGACAAACCTCACCCCAAGAGCCCGGGCACCCCTGCTTAGTCACCAAACTTAGCGAACCACTTTCGGTGACCTACGGCAGAAGTGTTGGTTATCCAAACAATGGTTCCAGGGGCAGCGGTACCCATTACCGCTTCCCAAAATATGTCTTATTTAAATGGAGCAAAAATCTCTCGACATCTGAGTTAAGTCGTATTTAAAGAAACTGTTTTTTTTCATGTTAAATAACAGAACCAGGTGCTTTCGTTGTAATTTTCATCTCGGCATTCATATTCGTCAGAACTTTTATTCAAACAATTTGAGGTCAGAAAATTAATTTCATTATACTTTTAGCATGCAACATTACAAATTTATGAAGATAATATTCAAAATAAAGTTGCGCCCTTTAAACATAACAGAAATCTTAGACAAACATCAATACTTCCTCATCCAAAATGTAAAAAAACAATACGACAGTTAAATCATAAATATCTCGGAGTAAATTTTTTTAATTCACTGTCTCAACAATCAGAAACATGAATAGTAATATAAAAAAATTTAAAACCCAAATTAAAAATTATACCGAAAATTTAAAATGAAAAAAAAAATAAACCAATGTAATAACACCCCCCATACACACGGGGTAAATCAAATACATATATTATATTTTGTAACTAATTATTGTATAAAATTTATTGTAATTTTGTGAATAATTTTTTTTTAAATTTGATTAGAGATTATCTTAGAAAATAATATCTGATTAGAGATTATTAAAAATATCATTTGATTAGAGATTATCCTAAAAAATAACATCTGATTAGAAATTATCAAAAATAACATCTTATTAGAAATTATCTTAAAAATAACATCATCTGATTAGAAATTATCTTAAAAAATAACATCTGATTTGAAATTATCTTATGACATAACATCTGATTAGAAATTACCTCTAAAAATAACCTATGGTTAGATATTATCCTCGTTTAATCACAGGAGACCGTATTTGTCCCAGCTCACACAAGTCTCATAGAAATTGTTGTGTCTCCCTTATTACCATATGAAATATGATGTAACCGGTATTGGAAAGAGAAAACAACACGCAATATATTGAAAAATTATGAAGTATATAGGTACCTACACCTTTATGAAACCAAAATTTCCGACCGTAATAAAAAAGAAACTTTTTTAATATTAAAAAAATCTTTACAAGAACTAGAAAAAAATGCATAAATTTTATATTTTTATCATAGGATATCAGTAGGTTTAGTTAGAAAAAACGTAAGTTTAGCCATTTATAAAAAAATTTTACCTCTCAAACTGTGCGCAATTTTTGAATAGGTGTTAAAAAATGACATCTGATTAGAGATTATCTCCAAAAACAACGTACATTTTTTAAGAGCTTTAAAACTAAAGTGTTCATGGGAAGTATCTTGTATTTCGGTAGATAGTCGTCCTTTATTTCTTTTAAAATCGATCGAACGTTTATATAATGTCGAAATTATTTCCTGAACAGATAATTAATTTCGTCTACCTGTTTAGGGCCTAGGAGTCGAAAGGTGCCAGTTTTCTACTTATTCATTGAATATTTCTTACTCGGTACAAAAATCGTTTTGTTTTATGTATGACCGGAAACAAGTATTCAATAATTTTATTATCAGCTGAAATAGAAAAGAAAAAACATCATAATATTATAAATTTTATCAATCGGTGTTTCCAATAATATTATCAGTGACAGTGTTCAAAGACTGGCATATTCAATACTGAGGTCTGTTTATCAATTCAATGTATTATTTATTTTTATTTTATTATCAATGTATTAATACCATCGCCTCTAAAACGTTAAAATTGATATAATTAGATTATTAGGTAGGCACTTGAAGTGTTTTTTATAGGCATATTATTTTTAATTGATAAACTAATGTTTAAGACAAATTTTTTATGCATAGCACAAAGCGTAACAATTATTATAAGCAATAATTATTGGGCCTGAAACACTCATCTACATTGAAAAAATCTCCCGAGAAAAGATACATGCCGCCGACGGGACTCGAACCCGCGTCCTTCTGATTTCCGGTCAACTGCTCTAATCCGCTGAGCTACGTCGGCTTATCTCCTGCCCGCCAAATAATTCAATTTAAACTAGTGTTTCATTCAACAATTACCGCTAATTATCATGCTTATTACGCGGGTTCGAGTCCCGTCGGCGGCACGTATATTTTCTCGGGAGATTTTTTCAATGTAGATGAGTTTTTCAGGATAATAATTATTGCTTATAATAATTGTTATTTTTAGGCAATTTGAAAAATACAGCGATTAGACAGGTTTACAAAAATACAAGACGTGTTGTAATAAATATTTTATATGATCCACAAAACTCGCGTTTATATTAAATATGCCAACATCACCCAAGTATTGATTTCCCATAGTGTGAAATCGTTGTATCGGAGAGTGGGCAATGAAGTTACGCTTATGAATGCTGCAGTAGAATAGCGGGAGGCTGGTATGGGTGCCGTTGCTCCGGAACCATTTATTGGATAACAACACCTCTGCCATAGGTCTCCCCAAGTGGTTCGCTACGTTTGGTGACTTAGCTGGGGTGCCCGGGCTCATGGGGTGAAGTTCGTCCAGGTCTTGGCGGCAGATGCATCTGCCCACCCGCGGCGTGGCGAGCCGGATCGAGAGAGACTGGGTGAGGGAGGCCTTTTGACCTTATCAACCAGACTCTCTCGACCCACCACCTTCCACCGCAGTTGGAATGATAGATTCATGCGTCTGTAAATCCTAAACACACTCACTCCCAGATTCCTACCCACCCCTCACACCATTTTCCTTCCCAGAACTTCCTATCCTTCCTTAAAAATACCTTCCACACTGCATCCCCTAAGATGACATGGGCCCTGAGGGAAATTATAAGTTATTCGTAAGTTTATGAGTTGCAGGAGTTCGCAACAGTCGAATTTAGGGTTTAGTATTTTAAATAATAAGGTTGAGTCGTTTATTTTACGTCTGTCTTCTAATGTACAAAGGTAGGGATATATTTTTAGAATATTTAGTAAGAAATTATATTTTTAGGTCTTCTAGTGGGATATTTAAAATAAAATTTATAAAACGCAGATTTTTTTTGTATACGCTCAATGTTATTAATGTGAATTTTGTAAGTTGGAGACCAAACTACTCAGTTGTATTCAATTATGCTTCTAACTAGAGATACGTATAATGCTTTAATGGCTTGTAAGCATTGACGTATGATATATCGAAGCTTGTAAGGAATTAAAGCTTTTAGCTGTTCTTAATACAAATCTTTGTGTTTTCACTCCTGTGTGGAGCTCATGTAAAAAAAACCCTTTGTATAAAATTTAGTGGATATGATTGGCGAAACTTAGTTTTTTATACAAAATAATTCCGAGATCTTGTGACTCTTTCTAAAGCTGTGTTATTGATGGAATATTCGAATAAAACAAGATTTTTATTTTTGAAGAAAGTCAAAGTTTTGCTCTTTTCTACATTTTAAAATAAGATTATTTTTAATGCTTTTATTTGAATGGGTTAAGGGGAACGTATGCGCGGCCCATTTCGGCCGGTTTCATACAAATCTTAGATTTGGATTTGAGATCAAAATACCCAACCAAACTGAAAAATTATTTTTGTAATCAAAAGGTATATTAAGTATCTAGTACCGATGTGAGCTACTTTATTTATTTTTGCTTTAAATTATAAGATATATGCCAATAAAGAATTTAATGTTTCTGGATTTTAGTAACAATTTGGGCAATTATTTGTAAGTAAATAAAAAACAATAAAAAACTTCTTTTAATATATTTATTTTAAAAATATGATGAAATATAAAATAAATTTTATAAAAAAAAAATTTTGATGGGTGTAAATTAAAAATACAAATTACGTATTTACGGCGGAATAAAAAATGGTCGTTTATGTATTAAAAATACTACCCAAAAATGGATTTTTAAGAATTTTTTATTTAATTTTTTAATGAACTTTTAAAATAAATGTAGTAAAATATTTTTTTTGATGTTTTTCAAATGAAAAAGTA
This sequence comes from Limnephilus lunatus, assembly GCA_917563855.2. Taxonomy (NCBI): domain Eukaryota; kingdom Metazoa; phylum Arthropoda; class Insecta; order Trichoptera; family Limnephilidae; genus Limnephilus; species Limnephilus lunatus. Next base: position 27,546,062 of record OU830600.1, on the reverse strand, counting down.
AATACTCGCAAATAATTGCCTAAGTTGCCTCAAAAATCATGCTAAAATCTTTAATGGCCTACATCTTATAATTTAAAGCAAAAATAAATAAAGTAGCTCACACCCTTACTAGATATTTGATATACCTTTTGACTACAAAAATAATTTTTCAGTTTGGTTGGGTATTTTGATCTCAAATCCAAATCTAAGATTTGTATGAAACCGACCGAAATGGGCCGGGCATACGTTCCCCTTAATTGAATGCTTTTCGTATTTATGCTGTACAAAAGTTATTTTTGTTAATATTATGAAGGAAAATAGATTTTTCGAGGTAGAAAGCGAAAAATACAAGACAATATTAGCGACTCTCAATCGAAAATTTGAAACAGAAAAATCGGAAAAAGATACGGCCGCATCTAGGAATTGAACTCAGTAGGTACTTTAGCCTTGCCGGGGCATTGCTCTATCGCTGAGCTAATGGGTCCCTATCCCCTTCGGTCATATTTAACTGTATCATACTTCCATTAAGAACTACCAACATTCAACATTATCTTTATTTTTAGCATATTTTCATTGGCTGCTATATTTTTGTATGATTGCAAGTTCCATATAAACCCGGCAAAGTTAAGTCCTGGGTTCATTTTCTAGACGTCGCCGTATCTTTTTCTGATTTATTTGTTTAAAATTTTCGATTGAGGGTCGCTAATGTATTCAATGATTAAATATTACAATTTGAAGTTCGATAAAAAAATCAACTTTTTTGTTTTCTGAAAATCTTCCTATACATGTGGAGAATACATTCTTAAAGTTATAGCATCAAATTCGACCTGTAAATATAGTTAGGATCGGTGCGCGCCAAGCAGGTAGACCGGAAAACGTAGTGATCCGGTTACAAGGAGTTTTTCTCAATACTACCCGTTTCAAGTTGGCTGGATTTTTCATTGAATTTTCACTTCTTCAAGATCTCGTACTTCTCTGCTTGCGGCCGCTATATCTACGTGTAGGATATTCAAATCAAATTTTCAATAATGTTTTTTCTTATTCAAATGTACCTTTTTATGTAACAAAAGTTTCGAGAACGAAAATAAATTATATCTTAAAAAAACATTCATTGGATAAAATACTCGACTGGACCAGAGTTCCCTCTTAACTTAAAATAATAAAAATAAAGAAAAAATATAGTTTAAGAATAGTTTGAGATTGGTTGAAGCTTAGAGAAATAACATGTATAAATAACATGGGTTTAAAAGTTTGCGAAAATTAAACAAGGAAGAATAGATTACAAGGCATTACGGCGTATTTTATGTATATTGATAAATAACATTTAATTATCATTGTTTATCGGTCTGTGGTTCTCGTCCATATTGATTGGCTTTAAAATTGCGTTTGCTTACATCAAAACTAAATCAACAAACTTTGACCAATGCTCCTTTTTATTTGCATTTAAATTTGGCGTCGCTAAATGTCAACACTTTGGTCCATTTGTTACGAGACAAGAACATACAAAATATATTTAGTAAATAATCAAAGTATTTATTAATAAACAATATTTTTATCAGTTGCTTCAAAACAGATGGAGTGACACTTATATATATATGGGTCTTTGGTCAGTTATCGGCAGGAAGTGTTCTCTCTCGGACTGGACAGATCATTCTGTACCAAGAAAGTACCTACTTATTAGTATTTTTCACTAACAGTATTATTAGTTATAATATCGTTGTGAAATGAACTTTTTTAGTGTTGGATTGTTTCTGTGCTTAGTGTTTTGCGTGGCAGCTGATACCGACATCGAAGATGACTCCCCTGTTGAAGAATACGACATTGAAACCAAAGTAGGAGACATCCTGCAGGTTTTGATGGTGACCAGACATGGACAACGAACGCCTAAGAATCCTTACCCTAGTGACCCTTGGGGAGCAGCGAAATACTGGCCTGAAGGTTGGCTTCAACTCACAGCAGAAGGTGCGAAGCAACACAACTCCCTTGGAACATGGCTACGCACTCGTTACTCTGACTTCATACCGACTGCATTTAAAAGCGCAGACATCTTGGTAAGAAGCACTGGAATCTCGAGAACTCTAGCTTCAGCCTTTGCTTTGACCAGTTTTCTATTCCCTGCACAAGCAATTCCAATACATTCAGCTCCAAGCGCTTTTGATATGCTGTTTTCTCCGCACAAGTCCTGTCCAGCTTTTGACAAAGAAATGGAGCGTTTTCTCGCAACATCAGACGTAAAAGTTGAAGAATATAAAAGACAGCCGCTTTACGAATGGTTGTCGCATCAAACAGGCAGAACAGTGCATGGATTAGAAATAGCAGAACAGTTGTACAGCTTGCTGACAATCGAGAAACAAAGAGGTCACGAGTTGCCAAAATGGACTGAAGCAGTATACCCACAACCATTGAAGAACTTGACTGGCAGATTCCTGAGTAGAAGCTCAGCAACACCGCTATTAAAACGATTGAGATACGGCTCACTTTTAAAAGACATCCTGAGCCACGCAGAAAAAGCAGGACGACCAGCAAAACCAGGAAAAAAAGGACACAACCGCAAAGTTTTGATCTACAGCGCTCACGATTTTACCGTAGTAGGTTTATTGAACTGTTTGGGAATTTTTGACGGATCTCCTTCAGGTTTTGCAGCATCTTTAACATTTGAAGTTCGCAGAGGAACACACGGAAATACTGTGCAAATCTTTTACAGGAATGATTCAAATGCAGAGCCGAGGATTATGGAAATAGAGCATTGTGGAACGCCATGCCATGTTAAAAAATTGAAAGAGATCTTTCGTCCAATTATTCCAGAAGACATCGCTGAAGAATGCAAGGCAGATGCAACTCCTAACTTGTGTGCACTCCACAGGACAGCAGAAGATGTTTCTTTGCTTTGGGCTGTGGCTTTGGGGTCTGCGGCTCTCGGTGCCCTTCTAGTGATTTGTTGTAGTAAGCTATATATCTGTGGACGGCCACCCTTGTGGAGAATGTACCAACCACATGTGATGAACTACGAAGCCGCCTCTCTGCGAAGGCACGCGTATGATAGGCTAAAAGGTGAAAATTATGTGGAGAGAATCTAGGCATAAGAAAGTCTGTGGAAAATATTGATCTCTGTTTTGTAGTTTTATTAATAAATTAGGTTTTCTAAAGTTTTGTACATCTGTGTTTTTTTCATTAGCTTACACAGGAGGCCCTAAGGAAAATAATTTCCCTCAGGGCCTATGTCACCTTTGGGGATGCTATGTGGAGTGTTTTGAGGAAAGAAAGGAGATGAAGTTCTGCGAAGGAAAAAGGTATGAGAGGTGGGTAGGAATCTAGGAACAGTGTCTCCAGGAGTGATGGACGTATGACTCCATCATCCCCACTGCGGCTGGAGAGGTCAAAAGTTCTCCCTCAACCAGTCTCTGCAGATTCAGCATGCCATGGTGGGCAGTTGCATCCATCGCCAAGACCCAGAAAAACCTCCGGCACTCCTGTTAAGTCACACAACGTAGCAAACATGGGTAATCTATGGCAGAGGTGTTGGTTATCCAATAAATGGTTCCCTGGCGGCGGTACCCATACCCACCTCCCAGATAGAAAATTGTTTGTTGTATTTATTCTGATAATAATTTTAGGATTCACGCTTGATACGAACGATGTCATCTAAATTATTGTTTTTTGGTTGTGTATTGATTATTACAAAGATTTACAAAACAACGGATCTATGTCATTCCATCAATTACTGACTAGGAATAGTTGTTCTGAATAGCCAATTTGTCCCAATCTTCTTTGAGTTTTTTTTTTCTTTTAGGTAGATATTTAAAATCTGCTTAAATAATGAAAAATAATTTATTGCAGAAGATGTAGATATGATATACCTAGTGGAATTCACAGTCACCCGACAGTTGATTCCTCTACAGTTGCCCCCCGAAATTATAATTAGTTTAAAATTATAATTTTTTGTGCTTTATTAAGAATTTCAAATTTAAATCGACTTAAAAAAATACCTATAATAATAATTTGGTATAAATATCAAACGAATTTATTTACAGTGACGATTTTTTGTACTTATACGCTGGTATATACCTACAGTAAATAGACAAGTAGTTTTACTTTTGACGCATTTGAATGAAAATATGTTTATACTAATATGTTTATACGGCGGTTTATCCTCTCTGCACATCCCTACGGGGTCACTTAGTTATATTTTGTTTATGTAGATATACTGTATTTTCCCTAAACCAATTGCACGCTGTATATACCTAAGTATGTCAAAGGGGGGGGGGTCACAAGTATTGAGGGATTGACTGTCGTGGAATGTATATATTTAAAAAAAATTAAATGAAGACAATATTAGCGAAACTCAATCGAAAATATGGAGACAGAAAAATCAGAAAAATATATTGGTTCCGCTGGGCCAGGGCCCTTTGTTGACATGACAAGAGCTCTATCAACTGAGCTATGGAATCCATTTCTAATTCGGTCACTTTTAACTGTATCATACTTCGACTAAGAATTTACCAGCATTATCTTCATTTTCTTAACACACATATTATTGGGTGCTATCTTTATATATGATTGCAAGATTCAACCCGAACTAAATGCTATTCAGATAGTTTCTGGATAAACATTTATCCATTTTATTTTAATACGCGACATATATTGACTTTTTCTGCAAGTCTAGGATGAATATTTTTATTTTTATTTTTAGCTTTATGAATAAAATCTCAAATTATAATATTTAATCAAATGAAGACCATATTAGCGAAACTCAATCAAAAATTTGGAGACAGAAAAATCAGAAAAAGATCTTGGTTCCACTGGGACTCAAACCCAGGTTCCTTTGTTGACATGACAAGAGCTCTACCAACTGAGCTATGGAACGAATCCATTTCTAATTCGGTCACTTTTAACTTTCAATTAATATATTTTTTAATTGACAGGAATTTTTTTGACAACCCACTCGAGATATATTTTCTAATATATTAAATATGATATAAAATACTTTTCATCCATTAAACAGATGGGTGAAGGTCGTTTCTAGTACGGATCCTCTACTATAAGATATATTTACGGCACGTTTTAGAGTGGAAGATACGCCCTGGTATAAGACTACAACTCAGAAATGAAACGCTTCTTGAAATAGCTTTAGCCGTGTTTGGTGACTAGGTCTGAATAGCCAGGTACTTCCCCACCTTTCTCTTCCCCATCTCCTTCCCCTCCCCACTAACCTTCATTCTCACAACATACATCAATTAGGGATTTCATAGTCTCAGTGGCACCAGACTGGAGCAGTTGGGACTCTTGTGAGATATTCACACAAAAAAATATCACCCATAGCCTCAGTAGCTCCAAACTGTTGGGACTCTTGTGCGGTACCTAGTACCTACTGACATAAAAAATGATGTGCCGACTAACCAGTCAAGTCTCTTTGTTCGGTTTTCGGAACAACTCACACAGGTCTCATGGAAATCGTTGTCTCCCTTACTACCGTCGTGAGAAATATGATCTAAAGAATGTTAGAAAGAGAAAATTCCGCGCTTTATATTCATATCTAAAAGTTAAATGCACAATAATTAAAATATACACCTTTATGAATCCAAAGTTTGCGATCACAATTTAAAAAAAAAATTACGAAACTTTGAGATTTTTTTATTAATTATTTTTATATGAAACGACAAAAAATTGAGTTGACGACAACGTTTATAATACATTTGCCTAATGTATTATGTATGTGTTTTTATTTTTTTCAAAATCAGTAATTTTAGTGAGAAAAAACATAATGCGAGCCATTTTTAAAACTTTATTAGGATATGCCTATTCATAAATATTACATTTATTTCAATTTGGGAGGCGGGCATGGGTACCGCTGCCCCGAAAACCATTTATTGGATAACTAACACCTTTTTTATTTAAGGTTTCCTAATTCATTGGCTTTTTTATTACATAAATTGGAGGTTTTTCGACCACCATGCTAGGCACATGCCCGTGTTGTGGTGGTCGATTGAGTGGAGCTAATGTAAAAAAATCACGTCCTCTGAAATTTCAAACTCATCCTGATGTCGTGTCTTATCCCAACACTACTACAGACGAGAACAGTTGGCACAGTAGATCCTGAGGAAAATAATTACCCTCAGGGCCTTAGTCATCATTGGGGATGCTGTGTGGAGGGTATTTTTAAGGAAAGAAAGGAGAGAAGGTTCTGGGAAGTAAAAATGTATGAGGGTGGGTAAGAATCTGGGGTTCAGTGTGTCCAAGTCATCCACCGCCAAAACCTAGATAAACCTTACCCTCTTCTCTCACTCTTGTGAGATATTCACATTTAAAAATTACCACAATTGAAAATGCCATAGTCTCAGTAGCTCCGAACAGTTGGGAGTCTTTTGCGGTACCTACTCACATAAAAAATGATATGCCCACTATAGTAATAATATTACTATATATTGTTAGGGTGCCTCGATGTAGGCTTCTAAACCAACACCAGGGCCCAAAACACGTCCCTGACTAGCTCTCAGCGGGACTATGGTACTCTCTATTCAGGGGGGTGGGCAGCTCAAGGCTAGGGAACTTCTCTCCATCCTCCGGTGACCCACGGGATCCTCACTGGCCAACAATCCTCCCGCCGTAGCAGAATAATAACAATGTTAAATCATTTAGACATGTATTGTAAACTCAAACACATACATAGGTTTCTACAGTACAATTCAATTACAAGAAATGCAAATTACACAAACCTAGCTAAAGTGTTTAACTCTCTCTGAGTCTCTCTCAAAACGAAACTCTCCGAGTCGTGATTTCCGCGGGGGCCCTACATTTCACTGAATTACGGACAACATTTAAGGAGGAAATCAAGATACAGCTTACATGTAGGTTGGCAGGAACCTCGTCTCATGTGGCAGCTTCATCAGGCACTTTCGTAGTCTAAACAGACCGAACTATAGTGCGGCAAAAGACTGATTCTACTCAAAAGTATTTCAATAATACATCGCGGCCCCATTGAATTGGGTCCGCCGGCTACAAGTGAGCCGCGAGCGTGCGTTCTCAAAGGCGCTCAGATCTCTTCTGTGGCGAGCGCAGCGGGAATGCCGAGTGGCAGGGCACGGGGGAGAGGCAAGGAGAAACAGGATACGGGGCGGGGAGAGGCGGCGGCCGAGCCGTGTGGACTTGTGCTGCGTTCTGTGCTCTCGTATTTACTCGCTTCAGGGGCGTATCGTAACACTTCCCCCCGCGCTTGGAAAAAAAGCGACGTGGCAATGGAGCTGTAGGAAAAAAAAATCCTCTTAAACTTTCATTGGGGTTTTTGAGAGATTCGTTGCTTGAGAGATGCCTAGCTAGAACATGCAATTTATGTTATAGTTTAGGTCACAATGTTTGTAGGGAATGGGTGAGGGGTACATACAATGTTTGGAAAAGAACAGTTTTGGTGAAAGTACATGGTGTGAAACAACATACAAGATTATGCAATTGAAAGATGACAATACATGGTTATGCAATTGAACAAAATAACAATACATGGTTATGCAATTGAAAAATAACAATACATGGTTATGCAATTGAAAAATAACAATTCATATTTGTACAATCGAAGAACAAAAAAACAAGAACAAAAATGCCTGTGTGATTCTAAAGTTTCATTGGTCTGGGAGCTAAGTTTGCGAAGCGTGGATTTGTTTGGTTTCGGAGAATTTCGAAGAGGAGGACGTGGTTTCACAGATTCTAAGGATTACATTATCACTGTAATCAGACCCCTTTGAGATAACACTCAAAAGTACACTTGGGCCTTAGAAAACACTTGGTTTTGTCGAAGACGTCGAAGTTCACGAAGTGGAGACTGTGGTTGCTGTGCCGCGACTATGGTTACAGAGGTCATTGAGGAGGAGAATCCAGTGTCTGCAGACATGCCAGTACGAATCCTAAAGTGTTATTAAGGTAAACACGGATCGTATATAATGGTTATTGAAGCATAATGTAGCTCAACATAACTTGTATTGGTACGCATTCAGCGAATACTGGAAGTCAAGGTAATGATGGTTTACACATGACGATATATGCGTCACTGCATGACAGCGCAAGAGACGACATGGTTGGCATCGATAGCAAGAGTAAGAACAAACCTAGGAGCTAGCGTGCCCAAAAGGTGGTTCAGAGTGTCATAATGTATAGTGGGACAACTCAACTTGCTGTGGCACGACAGAACAACATACATATGAGCGGTATGGTCTGTGCTTTCAGGAACAAATGCGTAGAAAAATGGCAGCAGGAGGGACCTAGTAACCGCAGCGCGTGCTGTCAGGAAGTGGAGCTCAGCTTGGCTGTTGGTGATGACATCCGCCTGGGCTTCTTTTTAATCCGGGAGAAATTATTATTAGAGCAAAATTCTTGAAGTTTACCTGCCTAGGGACCAATGAAGAAAAGGTTTGGAGAGAAACAAAATGTGTCCAGATAATGAAATAAACGAAGTTTTAACCACCGACCCAGAGAGTGACGAAGAGAGAGTTTTCTAACTACATTGTGATTACATGAACATTTTCCTTTACCAGGATGACTTGGCGTTTGCCGAGTGACAATATGTCTTGGTTAAAAAAACAACCGGCCTTCCATGGCCTATGTTAACATAAAGGTGGTAACATTTTTGTAGAATTTCAACGAACAAGACAAAGAAGTCGTGAATGAGTCACGGTAAAAGCAGAGAAACCAATTCATGAATAAAGGTTGTCAAAAGGAGACAGACGGTACGCCAAGTGCATATCGTACATATCCAACATTCATGAATGTGTTTCGTAAAATTGAGAAAAAGAACAAAAGGTGAGACATATGCAGAGAGTGAGGGAGAAAGCCTGCTGATAATTGGTTAGTTTACCGATTCGCACTCCCAGTGAGGGCGAATTATGGTTAACAACAGATTTTCCTCTTCATAACATATACCTGAGAACATGATGGTGAGGAGAAAGGAAAGGAAAAGGAAAGGAGTTGAGTGACGAAACTTGCTAGAGACTGGACTAATTTCCACTTCAAACTCCATGTGAGAATGAAACATGATCAACCAGCAGATTTCCTGACTCTTTACAATTGTTAAAAGGATGAGGAGAAATTTGAATACACATTAACAAAGAGACTAATCTTTTGCGTGTATTGGGCAAAAGATTAGGGGTCATTTTAAAAACTCCTGCGTGATTGTGAGAAAAGACAGACCCTTGCTCCAATTTCACAAACCTGGGGGTTTTCTTATCCGTTCCCTAGACAACGAGTTGGGTGGTTTTGTGCTCAATCGATTAACTCCCACAGCACTATGCCCCATAGTTAGCAGTGAAGCTACAAACTAGTCCTTTTGGGATAGTAGATACTCCTGGGCTTCTTTCCTTTTTGCAAAGAAGTAAAAAAAAACAGGAGGTCCACGGGCATTGGCGTTGAATGACAACAAAGGGTTGTGGACTACATTTCGTAGATCGCACACAAAAGGTTTGATATTATTTCGTTCGCACGACTCATGGTAAGTGTTTTAACGTCTCCACGTATAGTGTATAAGAACATGTAAGTACATACAAGATAAAACTCAATTATAGACAGAAGTCAAGAGTTTATACTGTTAGCAGCATATTTAAATATTGCCGCTCATCTGCCGCCAGAGGTACTGCTATCGCCTCTGGCGGCCAACAAGGAAACTATACCAGCTATTGCGGTCGGTAAAGAAGGGACGCTTCCTGGCTGGCGGGAATGGAGAAGATCTACCTACTGACACGGACAGCCAACGGCCCAACGGCTGGATTTACAAATGGCGGGACACGGAATATAATCTTGCTGATTCTTGAATGTTGTTATTGTCAATTAACGTGGAGACAATATATTTCATCATAAATATTAACTTAGCGTTTTATTATTGCTAACATCAGAAGTGGGATTCGTAAAAGCAAGTGTTTATTGGCTTTTGTTTCGTTCACCTGACAAAAACTCGTGTTTTGTATACAAACGGCGTCCATCATGGCGTCTCTCGAGTTTGTTTATGTTTGATGCCGGTGATTTAAATGACAATCTGTGTATCGGACTTCTGAAAATATGTGAAATGTTTGGACTTCTGTTATGAATTTACGTAAAAATGCCGCGTAATTACAGTGATGACAGATGCATTGATGCCCGATATCGGAGGAATGCGTGGATCGTGTTTCCGCCGAAAGGACGCATTGAAAATTTTAATTTGGTGCTTGAAAACTCATTTGTGGTTCAATGGGTTTGTCAAAAAGACCTTTCCCTTTCGTGTTTATCATCGTGAGCCTAATTTGATGATCGAAGACATTTGTCAAAAATGTCAACAAAGGACTGTCAAATAAAGTCGCCAGCATTGTGCTGGGCGCGTAATCTGAGGAAAGCTGACTTCAGGGCCAGAAGATAGCAGATGGATATGATCATATGATATTTTGATGGCAATTGGTGAAATCTTCGGAACTTCAAAATCTTACAAAATTACGTTGCTGAAAGTTTACGCGGCGATGACAAAATCTGATCTTGGTAGCCGTCTAGCTGACAAAAAGGGATGAATATTGTGATTTGCTTTTGAGTATGGACATCGCAGATGCCTTATTGCTATAACTAAAAGGAAATATGTTTGCGAAAATTAAAGCCCGTTTATGTGTGGCGAAAAGAAGTTGTAATCATGTTGAATTACAATTATACCGACTATCTATGTCAAAACCTAGTATTATGGTTCGAAGTTATTTGAAATGGTTTGGAGTTAATCGAAATGATTCAAAGTGGTTTGAAATGATTCGGAGATAATCAAAATGATTCGATGTTGAATGGTTCGAAGATATTCTAAATGGTGAACACCTAGAAATGTCAAGTGTGGCGTTCTTTGGATTCTTCATGATGAGATTGGACATCGAGGTGTTAATCAAACACTGGCTGCCGTCCGAGGCAAATACTGGTTTCCATGGAAGAGGAATGTTATCACAAAATATTTGAAAAACTATTTTAAATGTTGGTTGGAAAATGAGATACTGGACTGATGTGATATGTGAGCCCGGGGTTTTTAGAAAATGGAGATGTCTTTTGCTGTTGTGTTGAGCAGGTAGATCAATTTACTATGATCTTTCGTGAAGAGCGTGAACGGAATGCTGCGTGTTATTGCTCTCCAGGATGGCTTCATGAAAAAAACTGCCGATTAGAGGCAGAGGCAGAAACAAGCATGAAAGTTGTCATCATGACAATTTTGGAGATGGCGTACCTTTTTGGGGTGCCACGGGTGCTTTTGATGAATATCAAAAGCGGCAGATGAAACGGTTCATCTCGAACCGATTCATAAACTCACAGGTTGATGAGTGGCAGGACCTTATGGTCATACGTGCTGAGACACGGGTGCTTTTGATGAATATCAAAAGCGGCAGATGAAACGGTTCATCTCGAACCGATTCATAAACTCACAGGTAGGTGAGTGGCAGGACCTTATAGTCATACGTGCTGAGACACGGGTGCTTTTGATGAATATCAAAAGCGGCAGATGGAACGGTTCATCTCGAACCGATTCATAAACTCACAGGTTGGTGAGTGGCAGGACCTTATGGTCTTACGTGCTGAAACACGGGTGCTTTTGATGAATATCAAAAGCGGCAGATGAAACGGTTCATCTCGAACCGATTCATAAACTCACAGGTTGGTGAGTGGCAGGACCTTATGGTCGTTCGTGCTGAAACACGGGTGCTTTTGATGAATATCAAAAGCGGCAAATGAAACGGTTCATCTCGAACCGATTCATAAACTCACAGGTTGGTGAGTAGCAGGACCTTATGGTCGTACGTGCTGAGGCACGGGTTCTTTTGATGAATATCAAAAGCGGCAAATGAAACGGTTCATCTCGAACCGATTCATAAACTCACAGGTTGGTGAGTAGCAGGACCTTATGGTCTTACGTGCTGAGGCACGGGTTCTTTTGATGAATATCAAAGGCGGCAGATGAAACGGTTCATCTCAAACCGATTCATAAACTCACAGGTTGGTGAGTAGCAGGACCTTATGGTCTTACGTGCTGAGGCACGGGTTCTTTTGATAAATATCAAAGGCGGTAGATGAAACGGTTCAACTCGAACCGATTCATGCTTTTTGATGCAGATCAAATGCGGCAGATGAAACGATTCTATGCGAAACGGTTAATTAAACCTTCGTATCGCGTTGGCGATACAGTTTTGATACGGATTTCTGGGGGAAATCCGGGGTACAGAAAGTTGAAAGGTCGGTTTCGGAGTTTGCCTTATAAGGTGGTAGAAGTCTTGCCGAACGATCGTTTTGACGTTTACAAAAGTTGAAAGGTCGGTTTCGGAGCTTGCCTTATAAGGTGGTAGAAGTCTTGCCGAACGATCGTTTTGACGTTTACAAAAGTTGAAAGGTCGGTTTCGGAGCTTGCCTTATAAGGTGGTAGAAGTCTTGCCGAACGATCGTTTTGACGTGGTGGGTACCAGACCCAATGGCAGCACTCACAGAGTGATGGTCGCATATGAAAATATGAGGAATTGACCAAATGAACAAATTTCTGCAATGGTCAGGAAGGGCGAGCAGGGTAATCTGTTTGTCAGTACCATTGTGGGGTTGAAAAAAATTTCAATCCCTCTAATATTTTTTTTTCTTTTCTTTTAGCTTCCTGCTTTGAGGTCAAAGCAGTGGTCAGTATGGCCGTGTTAGCAGCATATTTAAATATTGCCGCTCATCTGCCGCCAGAGGTACTGCTATCGCCTCTGGCGGCCAACAAGGAAACTATACCAGCTATTGCGGTCGGTAAAGAAGGGACGCTTCCTGGCTGGCGGGAATGGAGAAGATCTACCTACTGACACGGACAGCCAACGGCCCAACGGCTGGATTTACAAATGGCGGGACACGGAATATAATCTTGCTGATTCTTGAATGTTGTTATTGTCAATTAACGTGGAGACAATATATTTCATCATAAATATTAACTTAGCGTTTTATTATTGCTAACAATACAATGCCTCTTAAAGAAGATGGCAAGGCCGATATTATGTCGTTCGCACGAATCACGGTAAGTGTTTTAACGTCTCCACGTCTCGTGTACAAGGGTTGTACACAATTATACATACAAGCGGTACTCATGACAAATGAATGACACACGACCAAAATACAAAAACGGTACTCATGACAAATGAATGACACACGACCAAAATACAAAAACGGTACTCATGACAAATGAATGACACACGACCAAAATAGATTGTACAGAAAGGGTGGTACTCATGACAAATATGTCACACGACCAACTCAATAACATTTAGCTATGAGCAAAAGTGATTATGACGAACTTCTCGTATTGTGGCAGGTATTTTAAGGATCCCTCCTATAACGGTGGATGTTCTAAGGATCTCTCCTATGACGGTGGATGTTCTAAGGATCTCTCCTATGACGGTGGGTTACGTTTAAATACAACACAATAAACGCTTAACGATGCTCGTTTTAACACATTTTATAAAGATTCGTTAGATTAACTAACTCCGTAGCCCAAGAGCGTACGACAGAGAAGATAGGCAATTTGATGCTACTTCATGTGTTACAAAATACAAGGGTGATGGCAGAGTATAATTCTACTTACACCAAGTATTTAAAACAAAGACAGACCTATAATGGTTTTACATACTGTCTGTTGTGGCAACCTGCAGTGAGGAAGACCAAAGAAAAGGGACCAATTACGGTTTTACATACCCTTTGTGCAGTTACAAACATACCAGGTTATGTGCAATTTGGGTTGCAAATACTTGGTTAAATGGACACCTAAAAGTTGTGAATTCCAAAATCAGGATGACCATAAGGTTTTATTTAACCTGTCTCGTAGGGTTGAAACGTGTCATACAAGACATACGTAACGTACAAGCAATAACAAAAAAAGCAGTGGCTTTGTTATAACAACCAAAGACCGGATGATTCGGTTTTACGTACTTTAGTTGAAACGAGCCAAATTGATTTATATACAGGGTTATAAAGACCAATCATTGGTTTTATAAATACAAGTTCCAAAATGGACGTGTCGATATCCAATTTTGGTACAAGAGCATGAATTTGGGTAGGACGCCATCAATTTTTAATTTAAGAGGAAAAAATTGAAAAAAACTTATATACACGAGGGGCGACTATGTAAGTAACCACTGTTTGATTTTCATGCTAGAGATACCTCGGAAGGTTTTACAACTCATGATGAACAAGATAAAAGGAAAAATTGTAAAAATAGTTAACTGGTTCTGAGTCGGAATTTAACACTTTGGAATTTACAAAACCCGACTTCTAGAACGACACGCCGATGGGCAATTGTCAACTACTTTACATGAACAAAATAAACAGGTGAGAAAGTTCCTTTCCACACGACAAAAATGCAACAAAAAAATAGGAGAAAAATTACAAAATTACATGACAAGGCAGGGTATGACGTGGCATGAACATTGCGTAGTGTATGTGTTGAGACAATAAATGGGCTCGCGACTTCCCAAACATTGAAACTCGAAAAGTGTCTCCGTTCCAAAGTGATCAGTTTTAGAACAGGTGAAAAAAATAAAAGAAAAAAATTGCCGTGAGGGAAAGAAAAAACAGTGCAAAAACAACATTTGAAAGTAACTTCAAGGAGAGTACGCATTAATTTACAAAATAATTTACAACTTGTTTCATTTACGAAACGATGGGCATGTGATTGACACAATACACGCCTGACGTAGTAAGACTCTGTAAGCTTACAAAAAAAATGTGATACATACTGGATCATTTTACGTTTGCTGAGATAGTGGGGGCAGTTTTACTTGACTCCTCACTTCCAGACTTTACAATGTCCTTAATGTGGTAATTACCAATGTGCTTTCCAGATGAGTCAGACAAGGAGTACACTAGGTCTGATATTTTCCTTAGGACTTTGGCCTTCACGAAACGTGGTGCCAGCTTAGCAGAGAAATACATGGCTCCTTGGGAAAGTGTGTTGTTCTTTCTCCAAACTATGTCTCCTGTATTGAAGGTGACATGTTTTCTACGTAAGTTATATCTGTCCGCACTCTTTTGGTGAGCCAGGAGCAAAGCATCAGTGACTTCACTGTAAATGGCCGACAGTTCTTCCAAGCGATGGGCATAGTCTGCGGTAGGGTTGCTTGTGGTGGCGGATGACGTAGGAAAGTTTGTGTCCCTATGTAGAGAACCATGGACGACTTGTTCCATACCGTGTTTTAAGAAGAAAGGTGTGTAACCAGTGGCCAGGTTAACAGTGTTGTTCATAGCGGCCTGAATTTTATCTAGGTTTTTACACCAAGTGCGTTGGTCTTTATCAACTAGAATAGCTAGAGCTGTGTTGATTGTTTGGTTGTAACGTTCGACAGTGTTGTTTTGGGGAGTGTACAAGGTGTTATAATAAATGTCCTTGATTCCGTATTTGGCAAGAAATTCTTTGAATTCCTGGGCAATAAACTGTTTTCCGTTATCAACAATTACGGTTCTGGGTGTTCCGTAAGGTATAAAAATGTGTTTTTCCAGAAGTTTGATGATGGCGGACGCGTTGGCTCTTTTTAAAGGGAAGATCCAACAGAATTTGGTGAAAACATCCACTACACTAAGTATGTGCATGTGTCCGGCATAACTTCGAGGAAAAGGTCCGACGAGGTCCATTGACAATGACTGTAGGGGTCTGTCGGCACGTTTGGGGTTACCCATTAGGCCGGCAGGTGCTGCCGTGCTATGTTTATAAGCTTTACAAGTTTCACATTTAGAGATGTAATTGCGAATTTGTTTGAAAAGACCAGGCCAGTAATACTTCAAGGAAATCTTTTTATACGTCTTGAAAGTTCCTGGGTGTATAGAGTCGGGAGCACTATGATTGTCAATTATTATTTGTTCTCTTCCTTCGAGGGGAACGACAAGTTTCCAAGAGTAATCTTCGAGGATGGATAGTGGTGCCTTGCAATTACGGTATAGTTGTCCTTCTTTTATGATAAAATTAGGAAACTTTTGTTGATTATTTTTACAACCTTCGAAGATTTTCAAGTACCATTCATCTTTTGTGGGTGGAGGGGGGGCAATTGTGTCAACATTTAATGAAGCCAATTCAATTCTTGAAAGAGCGTCAGGAACAATATTGTCCGCGCCTTTACGGTGTACAACATCAAAATTGAATTGAGACAAACGGGAGGCCCAACGAGCGAGTCTACCGGAGGGATTACTTAAAGAGATCAACCATTTCAAACTACTATGGTCTGTGACTACAGTAAATTTGCTACCGTCTATGTAACCGCGGAAATGGTGAATAGAATCCAATACAGCCAATAAATCCAATACAGCCAATAACTCCCAGGCTTTTTGAAGGGCATTTTTTAAAGTTGTAAACGCTTCTTCAGTTTCAGCAGACCATCGGAAGTTGCTGACACCTTTACGGGTGCCGGTAATTTTATTTAAGGGGGCTGCAATTGTGGAAAAGTCTTTGATGAATCTTCTGTAGTAACCTGCAAGTCCAAGGAAACCTTTGACTTCTTTCGCGTTTTTGGGTCGGGGGAAATTTGCCATGGCTTCCACCTTAGCGGGGTCTGTTCCTAGACCTTTTTCGTCGACAATGAATCCCAAATAACGTAAACGGGACTTACAGAATTCAGACTTCTTCAAGTTGATGGTTAAACCAGCGAACTTGAGTTGTTGAAAAACCTTTTCCAACATTAATAGGTGTTTTTCAAAGGTGTCGCTGACGATGATGAGGTCGTCAAGGTAACAAAACAGGCTGTTATCGACTTCAGGACCGAAGAGCTTGTCCATCAGTCTTTGTAATTCGGCGGGGCTGTTCTTTAGACCAAAGGGTAATCTTTTAAAATGGAACATTCCCCTACCAGGTACAACGAAAGCAGTTTTTTCACACGATTCTGCGTCCAAAGGTATTTGCCAAAAAGCTTTGCTTAGGTCAACAGAGGAGATGAACTTGGCGTTGCGCAGTTTGTCTAAGGTCGCGTGGACGTAAGGTAAGGGGTATGCGTCAGCTTCCGTACAAGAATTTAAACGTCTACTGTCGAGACAGAAACGTGCGGAGCCATCTTTTTTAGAAACCAAAAGAGTTGGGTTGGTCCATGCACTTCTGCTGGGAACCACCACACCCATTTTTAACATTTCATCAAGTTCTTTTTCCAAAAGTTTAAGCTTTTGGGGGGCTAAGTTGTAATAACGTTGCTTTATGGGTGGGCCATTGGTTTTAATGTGGTGTTCTACCAAATTTGTCAAACCCAATCCACATTTTTCGAAAGATATTGATTCGAATTTATTGACCATTTCCTTTAGTTGGAGAGCTTGGTCCGTGCTTAAATTTTCGTGAGGTATTATTGTGCGGATCTCACTAATTTGAGCAGCAGTGGAGGTTTCGCCAAGAGTATTAAATACTTGGGGAGCAACGTTAAAAGCCTTCCAGAAGTCAACGCCAAGGATGAAATTCTGGGATATAGAGGGCACTATTAGAAAATTGATTGTAATTATTTTATTGTTACAATTAATTGGCAGTGCAAGGGTACCGATGACCGGCTGGGAAACATTATCCGCAGTCGTCAGGTGTGTTGTTTGTGGCGAAATTTTAAAATCACTGTTAACAAAAGGCAGGTGAGCATTGTTGCCAAGACAGCTGACAGATGCACCGCTATCAAGTAATCCGGAAAAGGGCACATTGTTAACAGAGAAAAGAGCATAGGGTCTCCCATCTTTAGCTTGTTTGCAACAAACCGAGGAAACATTTAAGGTCTGGTTAAAATACTTAATGTGTGATAACCAATCAGTCCATTCTTTAGACCTTGGTTCAGAATGGGTACCTGAGAGGTTATTATTTAGTTTTTTGGCCTCTTCATGTAGAAATTTGGTGGGGGCTTGGAGAAATCCACCTGAGGTCTGACATCGCTTGGGTTTTGTAACCTTTCTGCATTGTGCCTTGATTTCTTGAAAATGTTGCGCAGTTCGTCGCGTGGAGGAGAGCGGTCCCTAGAGTGGTGTCTCTTGGAGGTTCGGGGTTCCTTGGATTCCAGAAGTCTTGCTTGCTTGAAACAAGTAGCGGCCAGGTGGCCTACTTTTTTGCAAAAGGAGCACACTTTTTTGTTGTCGAATTCTGGCTTTAAACCAGACGAACGGCTTGGCACAACCACATTATTCGACACATTCTTTATGTTTTTCCTATCCTGGTACGATTCCAGGAGGAGGCAGACTTCGTTTAGCTGGGCCAGGGATGCAATTTTCTGTGAGGTGATGATGTTCTCGTATTTGCTTAAAAGGCCATCAGTTATGACTGGTAATAGTTCAGCTTCCGGAACAGGATGTGAAAGCTTGATGTTGATGGACTCAGCCCTTTCTATGAATGTAGCCACAGGTTCATCTACTAGTTGTTTAATAGATAGTAGAGATAGTTTGATCCGGTGCTGGGCCTCCTTTTTTCCAAAGCTAGAGATTAGGGCAGCTCTGAGTTTATTCCAATCTTTGCATTTAGTCTTTTGGATGCGGTGCCACGGAATTAATTCTGGGGAGATGAGTTCTATAAAGTTTCTCCGTAGAATCTCGAATGGGATGTTTTTGATTGTAGCCGTTTCTTCAATACGGTCAATGAAATCCAGCACATCGGAGACGCCATTATATTTGACTTTCCAAGAGGATAAATCGTAAGTTTTATCTTGTGTCAAGATGGGTGCGACGTCCTGTTTTATCATTACATGCGGCGTAGGTTCTTTGTCAAGATTATCCAAAACTTGCGTAGCCGAACATGAATTATTTTCGTTGGAGGGGGCGAGATTTATTCTCCTAATGTACTTTTTGTTGAATAAAAGTGCATATGCCTTCAATGTAGATTTAGATTTGCTTGATGGCGAGAGTCCTCTATCCCTTAAAGCAGCTTGTAAGTGGGCTTTGGATAAACTATGCACATTGGGAATGGTACCCAAGTTGGATGGTGTAATAGCTTGCTTGTCCTCCATTGCGAGTTTCCTGGGTGGTGAGGAGAAGAAAAAAAATTGGCCAGGGGTTTCCTTTAGAAAGCGCAAAAATTAATTTTTGTGAGGCACTTTTCACTTGGTGATCACTGTTGGCACTTCCAAATGTGTTTTGTATACATGACACCAGAATTCTTGTCAAGGAGAGGCAGACGAGAAAAAATTTTGCGTGGAAAGACCTTAGTGGTAAAGGTTTTTGTATTTCACTGACCACTTTTGAGAAAACTGTGAAATTCACAAGTATTTATTTATTTTAGAAAAATTTTGCCAGGACTGACCTTTAGAAAACAGGTTTTTTATTTTCACAAAACACTTTGCACTGAAAAAGGCACTAAAGTTCACAAAAGGCACATTTCTGGCAAATAAAGGACAAACTTCCGGATGAAAATGACTGAATATGGGGTTTATTGCATCCAACCATATTAAAATTATTTTATTTATTCATGGAATCAGTCATTGGCTTTATTATTATTCCACTTTTCACTTATGTAAGGGAAAAAACACAATTCACTTTCACTTATGCTGAAAAAAAAACAGTACCTATAATGTACAATGGGGAAAGAAAGTCATTATTTTGTCCATTTGGAGAAACATTAAATTGTACTAATTTGACAGACACAAGTGGGCCAATTGGTATATTGTGCAGAAATAATAAAAATACGTAAGTCCGAAATTTTCATTAAGGAATTCGCAAAATAACTGGGGTTCCAGAATCAATGATTTCCGTTGGTATCCCGGTTCAGTCATAAAAAACGGTTTGGATTTAAAACGCAGCCTAGCAACAGTCGGTTAGGATATCGGCGGGAACAAGGCATTTGCGCGCACAATCCGGAATATCGCGTGAAACAAAGGCCGTTGGATTTGGCGCGGATTGCTGTTGCTACACGCTCGCTGTTTGGTGACGCGTGCGCAATCAGATTCGCGGCGTTTCGGGTACTCAAAATGGCCGTTGTTTCAACTTGCGATGCAATTTATAATTCCAGTCGGATCCGTTATGGATCTAATTTACATATTGGTTTCTGTGGTTTTTTCACAGGATTCACTGTAGAATAACAAGGCATAATTAATGTTTTCAAAATAGTTGTTATGCGGGAAGGATTTCGACAAAGGAAGGTCCCGCAAAGTGACCGGGATAGAGAAAAAAAATTCCAGGCTCCACGTTGATGCGCCAATTGTTAGGGTGCCTCGATGTCGGCTTCTAAACCAACACCAGGGCCCAAAACACGTCCCTGACTAGCTCTCAGCGGGACTATGGTACTCTCTATTCAGGGGGGTGGGCAGCTCAAGGCTAGGGAACTTCTCTCCATCCTCCGGTGACCCACGGGATCCTCACTGGCCAACAATCCTCCCGCCGTAGCAGAATAATAACAATGTTAAATCATTTAGACATGTATTGTAAACTCAAACACATACATAGGTTTCTACAGTACAATTCAATTACAAGAAATGCAAATTACACAAACCTAGCTAAAGTGTTTAACTCTCTCTGACTCTCTCTCAAAACGAAACTCTCCGAGTCGTGATTTCCGCGGGGGCCCTACATTTCACTGAATTACGGACAACATTTAAAGAGGAAATCAAGATACAGCTTACATGTAGGTTGGCAGGAACCTCGTCTCATGTGGCAGCTTCATCAGGCACTTTCGTAGTCTAAACAGACCGAACTATAGTGCGGCAAAAGACTGATTCTACTCAAAAGTATTTCAATAATACATCGCGGCCCCATTGAATTGGGTCCGCCGGCTACAAGTGAGCCGCGAGCGTGCGTTCTCAAAGGCGCTCAGATCTCTTCTGTGGCGAGCGCAGCGGGAATGCCGAGTGGCAGGGCACGGGGGAGAGGCAAGGAGAAACAGGATACGGGGCGGGGAGAGGCGGCGGCCGAGCCGTGTGGACTTGTGCTGCGTTCTGTGCTCTCGTATTTACTCGCTTCAGGGGCGTATCGTAACAATATAACATTTAGGCTTATTTATCAAAGAGTTTATATATAAAAATGCAATAATCAATCATTTAATATACATGTAGGATTAGGAAAGATTTTTTTAATATTTATATTTAGGGATCGGTAGGATTTATCGGTTCAGTTAGGAGTTCCATCGAGCCGAACCCTCCAACATGAAAATATCTGGAGTAGGTGAATTATTTTCCCATTTGGTCTGTGGTAGGTTGACATGTTGTTCTTGTATTTTTTTGTATTTATTATACTTACATGGTGCACTTACATAGCGTGGATTGACTAAATCAGCGGTTTTCAACCTTTTTGAGCCTGCGTACCCCTTAACCCTTACTACAAATTTGTTGAACCCCTAGTAACTAGTGGCGTAAACTAGCATGGGTGTCACCCCCCCCCCCCCCCCCCTCTCCAAATTACAATACGATGAATATGGCGAACGAAAACAATAAGTTCGGCCTGAATTGAAATGCCTGTACTTTCGTCTACTTGGGCAGAAAAATATTTACTCTTTTTTACTCTACCTACAACTGACATCTCGACATCTTCAGATATTTCCTGAATTCGCCTGGAAACAGTCCTATCTAAGAGCGGTGTGTTTGTTATTTTCTTTGATATATGGTGGCCAAGCATGCATCGGACAATGTCTTTGGCACACGGTATAATTAAATCCTCTGCAATTATATGATTTTTACCTGGTTTAGCGATGCAATAACTTACTCTATATGATGCTTCCATAGCTGTTTCCTGTGCTTTAGAAGCTCTTGAGAAAAGCGAACCTATATTGACAGTTAAATGTTTCTGTTTTCTTTCAAAAAATCTGATGTATGGCGTTGCGGCAGGCTGCCAAACCACCGAGCGCAAACCGCCGAAGTTAGAAAACGTTGAGTTGAGTTTTAAATCCTATATACATTCTTGTTTCGTGTACCCCAAGCGGTACGCACCACTGGACTAGATGATCGTTTGTGGAAAAGTATGTGGAAGGGTTTAGTTTTTCCTGTGAGGAAGATTTAACCCAGACATAAAGTTATAAATTACTACTAGTATAGCAAAAGTAAGTATAGTATAGTAGTATAGTAACCTACGATAAATAAAACACCGTTTTAGTCCTTTATTGTTTGTAATGACCATCTTTTGGATAATTTACAATATGGCAGAACATTAAAGCTGAATTTTACATCGAAAACATAACAGTCTTTAAATTTACCATGTTATATATTTCAACAATTAGTATTTACTTTATTATCTTATACAAACATGTAATATTTCCTAATCTAGTCCGCGTACATAATATTTCAAACAAACACACGCAATAATACCAACAAACTTTAATTCGGAACATTCGCGGTAGAATGTAGAATCAATACACAGAAAATAGAAAGAAAAAATAAGAAAAATAAGAACATAATATATATATATATATGTTTTATTTATTTATTTTCTGCAATAGAATACCTATGTAATCGTGTATTGAAATAATGATATAATAAAATTTTATTTCTTTGATTCATAACTTTTCTTTTCACCTTGAAATTTGGATTGTCACGATAAAATAAGTTTTTAAATTTATTTATTTATTAAGTCGAAATTTAAAGGTTTCTTTATTTATTTTTAACTTTATGAGTAAAACCTCAAATTGTAATATTTAATTAAATGAAGACAATATTAGCGAAACTCAATCGAAAATATGGAGAGAAAAATCAGAAAAAGATATTGGCACCTCTGGGACTCTGCTTTCATGGCAACAGCTCTACCAACTAAGCTAAGGTGTCTATATCCAATTCGGTCACTTTTAACTGTATTTAACTGTATGAAAGCAGAAGGTCCTGGGTTCGAGTCCCAGAGGTGCCAATATCGTTTTCTGATTTTCGATGCAGTTTCGCTAATATTGTCTTCATCTAATTTAAATGTTTCGCTACATACAGCATAATTATTGTGTTTTATAAAACACTTATTATATAGTTTGACTTGAATAAATAAATAAATAAAATTGTTAGTATATTTTTTCATGAAAACATTTTTTTTAATTAATTTGTATATTACAGATTAAAAAATTCATTTCCTTAATTTTACTTGGTAATTGTGATTATTAAATTTAATACAGTTTGTTGAGATTTTCCTTTATATAATTTAATTAATTAATTGTTTATTACTTTATGTACATAATATTATTATGATATTTGTGTTAATAGTTTATTTATTGTTTTAAACTTTTGTAATAAACATGGTTTGTTTAGTTTCACTAGATTTAATCACGGAAACCGCATTATTTTTTTTTATTACATCTAAACATTAAAAAAGTACTTACATTTTGTTAAATCTGCTAGTTCAAAAAAAATAACGAAAAATATGCATATTCCAAAAATTTGAAATTTGAGTTGAGTATGCAATTATGTGTAAAAGTGTACCCTCTATCTGGTACAATACTCAGATTACTCATAAACACCACCAAATCAGTTATAATACAGAAAAACTTGTAGTGAATTAAACAAAATGTTGATGTTTTCTGGGTCACTAGAAGGATATTTCAAAATGTCATACCTACTAATTAACCTGACCGTTATTTTATAGCATATTTAATATGTAAAATATAGATAGTGTAAATACTTGATTTGTGGTGAGCATTCGAATATCGCTTTCCTTATTATCTCACAATTTAATATTTGGAGATGTCCGGCTAATCAACTGAACGATTGTTATTTAGACGATCTCTTTGACCGAGCTGAAGGTACGATCCTTGGTCAGGGTTCAGAAATCGTAGGTTCAAATCTGAGTGCAAATAATACTGTATTTATTTGGTATGGGATTATAATATTATTCACGAAATTAAAAAAAAAAATCACATATAAATTTATATAACAATAGAATATTTGCACTTCGTTATACAGAGTATAAATTGTGAGAATATACTTTCAGTGTATACCTTGTTTGTTTAAGCTTAGTAATGTAGATCTTAAATGCCAATGGGGTATTTTCACAGACGATTAATAAAGGAAAAAATAGCTTGAAGCTTGAATAAAGGTTTTTTTCCGATTTTTTCGATTCTGATCGCTGTACTAAATATATTCATTTTAAAATTTTAAAAAACGTTACAAAACCGTACTTTCCGAAACGGTTCCAATCGGCTACAACGTCATTGTGACGTAGAAAACGCTACTGGCTGAACCACGTCTGTCACCAAAGTTGCCCGGCGAGACGTCACCGCCGCCAAATTCGCGAATAAAAACGAATGTGTCGTTTTGGCAGCAAATAAAAAATGATACATTTTAATACGTCATAAAAGAAGTATTCGTCAACTTAAAAATAACGTAATTATCGTAATTTTTCGAGAATAAAAAAAACATTGAAAACACCCAATTCTGCCCATTTTTCTTTTTCACGACCTTTTACTAGGCAAATGATTGTAGAAGGGAATGAAATGTAAACGTTGAGAGAACTTGACTATACAGATCTAGCAACCAAACAATAATTATTGGTTTAAACGTTTAAAGTAATGCATCGGGCGGTACTGTAATAATTCATTCATACAGGGCGATACTGAATTTTAATAAACATGCTGTTACCAATCCAAACACCGATCCAACGTTGCTTTCGCGACTCACGCGAAAGATAACATGTATTTTACCCGCTGTCAATGTAAGGTAATTTTAACTTACTTAATATACTCGTAGGTATGACATTCATTACTTTAGCTATTTTAATATACAACAATGAATATATTTTTATTTAATATTAGGAATCAATATTTACAAGGATGGGTATATATATCTTTAATTTGTTTATCTGGTAAATAAAATTAATCTCATGTTAGGCTTATTTGTTCAAAGATCTTAAATTTTTGTGAGTGCCTTATATACTCGTAATTATTAATTATGATATTTAAGTAAATGTATTATTTCGGTTAGTTTTCTGTTGATCAGTATTTGTAACGAAAGTCGATAAGGTGAACGGCTGCGCCTTTTTTATACTAAACTTAAATTAGGATTTGATGCCAAAATACTCAACCAAACTAAAAATATATATTTTTAAACAAATGGTGTAGCAAATATCCAACTAGGAAATATGCTACTTTATTTATGTGTTGTAAATTATAAAATACAGGCCGTTAAAGAATTAAAAAATTTACGATTTTAAAGGCAACATTGGAAATTATTTGCGAGTTAACCCCTCGGGTCTATTTTGTCGGAAGGTCAAAATATTTCCGCTTTGCATTAAAATCCAAATTAATGGAATATTTCTGAACACATCCCAAAACTTACAAACTGTTTTAGATAGGTGATGAAATACGCTTTCAAATTATATAAATTTAAATAAACCCATAATTTTGGAAACAAAATTTTTTATTGCAAACACCTTACGTTTATTCTAACTAAAGTTACCGATAACGAATAAAAATACACACACAGATATTTAACTAGTCATAAAATATTATAAATGTTTTCGTCAACTCGCTTTTTGATGTTTTGATAAAATAATCGATAAAAAAAGTTACATAATTTTTTTTGAAACTCGGAAATTCGGCGGTCGGAAACTTTGTTATCACAAAGGTGTACGTTTTAACTATTTATTGGTTAACTTTTAGATTTGAATATAAAGCATGGCATTTTAATTTTCTAACACCGTTTGGATCATATTTCAAACCATGATAGCAAGTAGCAAGGGAGACACAATGATGTATATAAGACCTATATGAGTTGTTCCAAAAAGCGAACAAATTAGCCCGAGAGTTCAATGACAATTGTTTAAAGAAATATGTTCTCTCAATATCAAAGATATTTAAGCATAAGGAGATGTGCTATCCGCAATTTTTACTAGGTTTGACTGCGCTTCCGGGTGTCGCCGATATTGTTTACCAATTAACGAATAAACTAAAATAACGAATAAACTAAACGAACGCTAAACTAAATGATCGAATTCTTTTCATATTCAAAATATATTGTTAACCAATACTAATGCACACCTTCAAGAAATCAAGGAAATGAACAAATTCTATTCGTATGCAAACTACCCTTATTAGGTAGTAGTTCACCGACAGTCGCTCGGACATCATAGCACATCTCTTTTGTCTTTGAATATCTTTGCTTTATATATAGTAGGTATATATACTATATAAATATGATCAAGTATAAAAACAAAAATTAAAAAAAAAGCATTTTGATAGGCGTAAACTTAAATTAGGTACCAACGACCGTACGTGTGAAGCTCAAATAATCACATAAAATGGCAAAATTGTCTCGAAAATCGCGCGAAATTTAATTATTTATATGCCTGTATGTTTATCATAATTTAAAACATAAATAAATAAAGCAGCTCATGTATATATATATATATATCCTTACTAGATATTCGCTATATATTTTGATTAAAATAAAATTATTCAGTTTGGTTTTATATTTTGGAAAAATTTAAGTTTTATATGAAAAAGGCACAGCCGTTCAGAATTTCGATTTTTTAAAATTCATTTAAATAAAGGTAATACAATAGATAATAAAATGCAAATAATGTTTTTTTACGAAGTTGCCAGTTAAAATAAAATACTACATATAAACTACCTTGAGCAAATTTTACAACCTACTCTCTATTCATAAGGTTGTACATAAGTATTTTTTTCTCCACTTCATAACTTAAATACTTGAAAAACTAAGTTTATTTTGGGATAAAAATCTTGTCTCTTATAATTTATAATGTATAATAATATTACGTGTGATATTATGTTTGATACTTACGCCAAAAAAATTATGCATGTCGTGACGTTACGTCGAGTTAATAATTCAATTAGTTTTTAAATTAAAATTTTACTAAGCAACTTCTCGGTCCCTACACCAATATATCTATTATTTATTTAATATATTTTATTAATTTATGATGCGAGCAGGTGCGTTAAGTCGATTATTCTAAGCATTTTCGCAATCAAAAGGCGACGAGTTTTAAAAATTTCTTTTCATGGATATCTTTGAGTTAAATAAAAGACCTTCAGAAACAAGTTCTATGTACAGTAGGTGCCGGTTAATGTAATCACATTTTTTTGCTGATTTTGAGCGAATTATGCGGCGAATATTTTATCCGATAATTCAATTTTTGACAATCTCAACAAACATTTTCTCATAAATTATTGAAACTCGAGTTTAGAACTGATTTCGCACGAAATAACTCCTACCTCAATGGATTTTTAGATTTAATGTAATTCATAAAGAAGCTAAATTTTCAATATAAATGAACAGAGCTTTAATTCGGGAAGCAGGAATGGGTACCACCGCCCCGGAACCATTTATTGGACAACCAACACCTTTGCCATAGGTCACCCTAAGTCGCTATGTTTGGTGACTTAGCAGGGATGCCCGGGTTCATGGGGTGAAGTTTGTCTAGATCTTGGTGGCGGATACGTCTGCCCACCAACCACGTGGCTGGCCGGATTGGGAGTGACTGGTTGAAGGAACCTTCTGAGACCAGCAGGACTCAAACATCGCTTTGCACCACGGTTAGATGGATGGATTCATACGTCCGTCACTCCTGGGCACACTGAACCCTTGATTCCTATCCACTTCCCATACATATTTCCTTTCCATCCTCTTCTTCCTTTCCCAAAAAGGTTTTCCACACAGCATCTCCAAAGATGACATGGCCCTGAGGGGAATTATTTTCCTCAGGGCCTCCTGTGTAGAGCTAATGTAAAAAAGAGCTTTTAGTTCACAATAATTAAAATCTGTATTCAGTTTTTCGCAATAATTATTTCATATAAAATTATTTTATAAATGAGATAAAAGTAGGTGTTTTTTGCCTTACTTATTTTCATAAGTCTTCTATTTGTCGCGTCTCCCAAAAATTGATTCTACTAAGCATCTGATTCCAGCTGAGCACATTAACCGGTGCATACTGTTCGTGCCTTTTCAACATTTTTTCGTTAACTTTATAATTACAGGATTCTTGCTCATATCAATTTTTTTTGTTCCCTAATGACTTTTAAGGATTAATTTATGAGATGTTTGTAACATGGGTCCGTAAATATTAAAACTAAACGTCATATTGGAAAATCTATCAACTAACCATAAAACACTTTTTGGAAATAAAAAAAAAGTTCCTTGAAAACATTCAAGAATTTAAAATACACGCAGAGATGTTTACCTTTTGAAAGAGATATACGTAATATTATATAATAATTATGGGAAAATATTTACGTAGGTAATAGAAATAATTGTCTTGGTGAGCTAATTTATAGATCTTTTTAAATCATACAAAGAACGATTTATATGGAACCGTGAGATTCTAATGCATTTTAAATGTTTCTTTCAGGGATATTAAGGGATGTACTTGACTTACTTTAACCAGTAATTCCTGACATAAGTAATACATTGGAGTAAAACCTTTAAGTCATGTTTTAGTCTCCGGTGACTTATTTATGTTTTTTTTTCTTTTTTTTTCTTCAAAACGTAACAAAAAAATCTTCCACATGTCATTACTGCTCACCCAGCCGAGTAACTTGGCAGGGGTGCAGAGGTAGCAGGGAGGCAACCGAGTGACTTAGCAGGGGTTCTCGGGTTCATGGGGTGATGTTTGTCTAGGTCTTAGCGGCGGATGTGTTTGCACACCTGCAATAAGGCGGGCTGGATTAGGATAGACTGATTGACATCTTTTGAACTCTCCAGCTGGACTTTCTTGACATATCACCATCGCAGAGGGAGGGATAGATTCCTAATTACCCCTCATATATTTTTCCTTCCCAGAACTTCCTTTTCCTAAAAAAGACCCTCCTCACAGCATTCCCAAAGATGACATAGCTCCTGAGGTATTTTTTATTCACGGCCTACTGCGTGGAGCTAATATAAAAAACCCTCACCCCGACCCTAACCAACCAATACCAATTGATTTTTTTATGTTTATAATTGATAAAAAAACTTTAAAAATGTCACCGGAGACCAAAATTTAATTTTCATATTTTTAGCCCTCGACGCAAGGTGTGTCTGTCTGTGGCATCGTAGCTCCTAAACGAATGGACCGATTATGATGCGGTTTTTGTTGTTTGAAAGCTGACGTAAAAGAGATGGTTCTTAGCTACAATTCATGAAAATCTGTTCACGCGTTTCAAGGACATCAGCTCTTTTTGTCTCAGGGGTTTCTTAAGATTTTAAATTTTTTACTTATATTCCAAATAACGAGAAGAAACACTGGTTAAAGAAAATCAAGCACGTCCCTAAACAACCTATATAATCTTGATTCTTATAAGCTGCACACTACACTAGTAAAAGAAAAACATAGTATTAACATTTTAAGCAGTTAAAATAGATTTATTTTGTAGTTATGACTGAAAAATAACTATGTAAGTACCTCCCACACCGGGTTTGGTAGACGTCAAACTGACAAAATACCTGCAAAAAAATTATAAATTAAAAGAATTTTTCTTTTATTTTGTGGATATTCTACCATATCATCAAACACACTTTTGAGCTTAAATCACCAATTTGTCAACATATATCACACAAATTCTTTTTTATTTTTTTTATTAGGCAGCCCAAAAAGTTTTGACGCAAGTGCTGAAAAACTTTTTGGACATCCATATCTACATAAAATCTAATTTTATACATTTACACATTTCATGTTATTCATTTAATGATAATTTATAATAAAAATCACAATTTATTCTAATAATCACGTGGAGAATGCTTATGCTTAGCGTGTCGACGAATATAAAGGTAAGACTCACTGAGCCCACGTATGCAACGTACGCAACGCATTGAGAAACGGCTGCGCAGACATTTTCATACAAAATTTAAATTTGGATCCGAAGTCAAAATACTTGACGAAATCATAAAGATATACTATAGAGACGCTATCCCGTACATAATTCTCCGAGATTCGTGTTCAAATCATGCACAGGCAACAGGGAAAGTGAATTCTAACTGAAGCCACTGCGTCGAAAGGCTCGGCCGTCGGACCGTCCTTTCCTTTTACTCAAGCCCATGGTTTCATCCCTTTCCATCCTACTTTGATACGTCACACGCCAGCCACGGTCGACGGTTGTAGAACTACTAATACTAATAGAGAAATGGAGGTACTAACCTACGATTCCGTTGAACCAATTTATTCGCTAAATGTCTCATCTATGGACGAAATTGAATAATAATAATTTTAATCAAAAGTTATAGCAAATATCTACTACGGATATATGCTACTTTGTTTATTCCCGGCGATGCCCGGGCTTTACACAGAGTTTTCAACCTTCTTGTTTTGAGGGTCACATGTGCAAAATTTCATCAACCTAGGCATAAAACTGTAGATTTGCATACAAATCAAATCCACACCGCCCGCTTGCCAGCCCGCTCGTCCACCTTTATGTTTTATATATTTCAACCAATTTACACAAAACCTTGACAAATTATATACCTAAACCTTCCTCATAAATCACTATATCTTTTGGTGAAAACCGCATGAAAATCCGTTTTTTTTTAGTTCATCGCGTACAGACAGACAGACAGACGCGGGGGAGGACTTTGTTTTATAATATGTATAGATAGGTCATTAAAGAAATCTTTTTTAAAAATCATTTTAGAGGCGGCTTTGGCAATTATTATTTAAATAAAGGTAGCCATTTTGATTGTTTTTATTTATTTACTACATATAAGAATATGATGAATAATTATAAATCCAAAATTTGCTTCCAAAATCATGCAAATTGAATTTTTTAATGGCCTGTATTTTATAATTTAAAAAAAAAACTTTGAACGTATCCGTACTAGAAATTTGCTATAGCTTTTGATAAACAATTTGATTTTGGAATTTCATCAAGTATTTTGGCCTCAAGTCCAAATTTAAGTTTTGTATGAAAAGGGCCGCGCAGCTTTTCCTCAATGTGTTGCTTACATTGCATACGTGGGCCTAGTGTGTCTTAACCTTAATACATGTATTTATTGTTGACTGTAGAGTGAAAGAATGTTTAAAATTGTTATCTAACATTTTCGCCTTATCAGTAGGTACCTAAATGGCATTTGCAAATTCAAAATTTAACCAAATATTTTCTATTATAATCATCGATATTGCGTCGCCTTAGCTCTAAATTGTCCAAACGACCATTAGAAAATTTTACATGAGTAGAAGGTTTTATTTCATTATTTCAATAAAACATGATAGGTGCGATAAAGCTATTTCCGTAAAGGTAAATGTCTCATTAGTTTAAATAATTCTTTGTTACGTGATTAACTATCATATTTTGTACTTTATTTTTAATTTTAAAGTGAAGATTGAACAAAAACTAAAATGGTCGTTAGGACAATTAAGAACTAAGGCGACGATTGGTCGATGGATAAATATTATATATATCGTCTGGAAACTCGCAGTACAAGCGAGAAAGTAGTGGATTTATATCACATTTGAAGTCGATTTGTGATATAAGTTTTCGTGTGAATTTTCATTTACGAGTAAATCAATTCAAAGTCGAAATTGTTAAGTCAAATTCAACAAATGTTGTCAGATGTTTAATGTATTTTAAAATGTTTCGAAGCACAGACTGGGTTTCAAAAGTTGGGGTCACCATATTATGGATGGCATAAATTGGTTTCGTGTATACAAAACAAATAAGCAATACTCTGTACTTACAAGTTTATTAAATAATATTTCGGCACTATAATTTACATTTATACAAGATTATTTATCGAGAAGTGGGGAGCGAACACAAAGCTATTCGCGAACTGTTGAATCGGCGGCAATCGGAAACAGAATGAAATCATTTTAGTGCGGCCCCCGTCACTGGGTGCTAAAAAAGGTTCGTGTTCACTATTGGAGTACAAGTATCCAATAAGAGATAATCACGTCGCAAATATGTTACGTTGTTCGCTATTTTTTATTCGCCTTAGATCGAAAAAAAAATATTTTTAGGTTCTCTACGTGATGTAGATTCACCAGTTTCCCTCTTGTAATGCGAGTTTCCGGACACCGTGTATAATATTACAATAAATATTAACATTAATATTATAAAATTTGAAATCATAAACAGCGGATAAACATCAATGGAGGTACGAAAATTATTCATTTTATGACTAATCACAAATATATACATTTATAGGATCACTTATGTAAGTTATAGATATAGGGTACACATGGGAACCACCTGTCCAGCTCTAGTCACGATGCAGGAAGTGACTGTCACAGCTACAAACATTCACAGCCATGATATTTGGCCAACTTTACGAAATATTATTTTCATCAACTTCTATTTTTTTTAAACCATTCAGTCATTTAAAAAATTGAAGAAATACATTATTTTTACCATTCTTTTAAATATTGATTGAACAATACTTTTATTATCAAGTACACAATTCGGTTGTCTGTGCGTTTGTTAGACCTGCGTGTAATCTGGCTAACAAATTTACATAAAATTGTCATTTTCAAAATTGGAATCAATTGTGTAAATAGTTTTAATACAAGCGATAAAATACCTAAAAATGTAATATTTTATTATTTCAAAAAATTTAACTGATTTGCCAATGAGAAATATTATGGCTTAAAAATATATAGGTATTCATACAGATCAAAAGTTGATTTCATCATGTTTAAAGAGCAGGAATTAGAGCCAATCAATATTGTCAACACGCTCAATCAGAACACAGAAAAACAACATTCTTCAGTTGGTAATCAAGATCATCAATAAACTATTTTCTTTAGTTGGCCATCAAGATCATCACGCTGCAATCTCTAGTATCAAGATGGCCAAATAACACAATTACTTACCTAATCATATTCTTTAGTTGGCCACTAAGATCATTAATCATCGGTTGACCATCAGCAATCAATACCACATTATTTAGTTGGCCATCATGATCATTAATCATCAATTAGCCATCACCAACGTATACCATATTCTTTAGTTGGCCATTAATATTATTAAACAACAGTTGGCTATTACCAATCAATACCAGATACTTTAACTATCAATCCATCAAGAGCATCTATCATTAGTCGGTCATCACCAATATAAACCATATTCATTAGTTGGCCATCACCAATCAATACCATTTACTTAAATTGGCCACAAGAGCATTAATAATAATCAGTTGCCCTTCATCAATCAAAACCATACTATTTAGTTGGCTATCAGCAATCAATACCACATTTGTTTAATTGGCTATTAAGAGCAATGATGATCAGTTGGCCATTACCAATCAAAACCATATTCTCTAGTTGGTCATCAAGATCATTAATAATCAGTTGGCCATTACCAATGAATACCATATTCTTTAGATGGCCAACACCAATCAATACAGTATTCTTTAATTGGCCATCACCAATCAATACCGTATTCTTTAGTTGGCCATCACCAATCAATACCATATTCTTTAGATGGCCATCACCAATCAATATCATATTTTTTGGTTGGCCATCACTAATCAACACCATATTCTTTAGTTGGCCCTCACTAATCAATACCATTTTCTTTAGTTGGCCTTCACTAATAAATACCATATTCTTTAGTTGGCCATCAAAAACCAATACCATATTCTTTAGTTAGCCATCACTAATCAATATACCATATTCTTTAGTTGGCCATCAACAATCAATATCGTAATCTCCAATTGGCCATAAAGAGCATTAATAATCAGTTAAAAATAACTGTATCATCAATCAAAACCATATTATTTAGTTGGCCATCAACAATCAGTACCATGTTTGTTTAATTGGCATTGATAATCAGTTGGCCATTACCAATCAATACCATATTCTTTACTTGGCCATCAACACCACATTCTTCAGTTGGCCACCTCGATAATCATTAAATACCACAATCATCAGTGGGTGATTAGTATCATCGGTCCGGCGCGAAGAGCAGCGGTAGCGCGGCGGCAGGCAACGCGAGGAAGAGTGCTCGCAGTGCCCAGCGGGCGCACAGAGTGGAGCGGGCCAGAAAGGCGAGCGACAGGCCGAGGGCGCGGAATGACAGCGCCAATGCAGCGCGCCCTGCCGGCACAGGCTCGTCGACGAGAGCTGGGGAAATAATGGAATGTTACACAAATTATTGTAGTTGATTACATAGGTCTGCGACTTTTTTTTCTTTGAAATAAGAGGTAATTCCCATGTATTTTTGGTTGCTAAATTCAGGAAAATTATCACAAAAATTCCATCACGTAAGGTTTTTCCGTAAAACGCAAAATACTGTGGGATTGCCTATATTAAGGCGCAAAACGGGCCGAATATTGCCGAAATATATATTATTTATTAATTCCAACTTATTATAAGATAATGTTATGTTTTATAGACTGAAACAACATATTTAGTAACTCATGACGATAAAATTAGTCAGCATTGAATCATATATATCGAGATTTTCCATAGTAAGTATGAAGTGAGAATGCTAGAATTCCCAAGGTGCCCACTCCCTTCCATGCCCTTTCATTTATTTATTTCTGTTCCAAATTTCATAACGTGCGCTTCAAAAATGACTTCAAGAGGTAGTGGAAATTATTCTGAGAGTTTTTGCTAAATTTGTGGTGAATTTGTAGTGAAAAAACAACAAAGAAATATTACTGATTTTGTTAAAAAAGTGTATTTTGCGTATTTTGGTGTGAAGATAATGTTCCGTGTTCCTCCTCCTTTTGCCAATGTTTCAGACAGCCTTGCAGCGACCATCCCAATGTCAGATGATGGATGCGTCATAATCAATTTGGAAAACTGGTTGAGGGACACCTTTTGATCTCTCCAGCCGGACTCCTTCGTGGGTTGTTGCACCGTGGTGAGAGGATATATAAGTCCGTCACTCCTTAACATGCTAAATTAAATTGTTATTTTACATCCACCCTTCAGATTCATGCCCTTTTCCTTTCATACTTTTTCTCCTGCTTTACCTTTAAAATACCCTTCACACAACACCCCGAAGATTGCAAGTTGCGATGCCACTTAATAAACAAATTGTTTCTCCTTGCGTGTCCTTTCCCATCCGTCCCGTTACCTTTTCGCCTCCTCTTCCTCTCCGCGCCCCCCATCCCTTCACACGATCCCGCTCCGCCTTCCCCGCCTTCCCTCTTCCCTCTCCCACTTCCCCGTCCCGTGAACCTCCCTCCCGCGTTCCACTCCCCCCTCCCGTGTTCCCCTCCCTACTCCCATCGCGGGAATGTGCACATCAAATCCTCAAAGTTTCATTGCAATCGGATGAATGATTTAGCAATGCCTGGACAACTAACATACATACATAGACGCAAACATCTTTTGATTTTTATATATACATACATAGATAAACGTGGTTAAAAGTTAAAACTAAGTAATCTATTAATTTTGAAATAAAAATTAAACAACAAATGTACTAGTGAAATAAAACTTTTCAAAACAAAATGTCTAAAAATTGTTACATAGTCAATGCCAAAGAAGTAAAAAAATAAATAATGAACGGTGTTCTTACTGGGCAGCAGGAGGTCCCATACCGCCCCGCAGCCCGCCCAGGCCGCTGCCATGACGGGAGGTAACTGCATGTCTGCTCGGGCGGCTCTCCAGGCGCCCAGAGCCAGCAGCAAACACGAGTGCCACACCAGACCACCACCTGACATTATATGGGAACATCAAAACAATAAACTTATGGGGGTAAAACAAATATATCTACCATGTAATTCATTACTGTATAAAATTTATTTGTAATTTATGTATCTATTTGTTACTAATAAAATAAAATTAAAATAAAAAAAATATATGTCATTGTGTGGGAGGGATAGTTCATTTCTTAGGGTCTGTCAAAATGAGAGGACTGATTTAAAAATGTGTATTTTTGAATCGGGGCTATAAAATAATTGGATGGTTTCTTCGGAAATCATAAGTAACAACCTAATTATATTGCAATTGTTGTAATTATATTTTATCAAAAGGACCCATTTTGACCCAGCAACAAAATACTCTTTTAAGGGCTAAAAATATTGTTTTCATCCATTGATCCTCTCAGGGTCAAATATGACCCGCTGATTTAAAAAATATATAGCATGCGTGATTTCTTCGGCGTAAGAAAAGGAAACAAAAGTTATTTTCAGTTTGTCTCTAATACATACAACTGATGCTTTGATTAAAATTCTAAAAATAGGTAAATTAAAAAAAAAATCATCAAATTTCATATTCAAAATTCAAGTTCTATTCAAGTAGTTATTATTTCTTGACCGCTTGTTACATAGTACCGGGATATTAACTGTACTTTAATAGTACTTTCACAGAACTTAAACGTTAATGGCCTTACTAATAAATTTATTTTAATTTTTACACACGTGATAAACTATCATGACCTAATGCAGGGTAAATGGTTGTTTATCAGTTGTGTATAAATCTAAAACACGCTTAGCAGTAAAGGGGTGTCTCTGAAATTTAATGAATTGTTCAAGTTCTGTAAAATAACCCCGTCGTAAGTGCAAATCACTTAAAATAATAGGATTTATTCACAGAATATGTAAACCATTCAAGGACCATGGGTCAATTCTAACCATTTAAAATTATTTAAAACCAATGAAGGTCAAACTTTTACAGATATTTTTTAGTAAGAGAAACAAACAAATCAGCTGCAATTTTGAAAATAAATATTTATCATGATAAATTAATAAAAAACATTACAAAATAAACAAATAAGATTATTGGGTGAAAAAGACCTATTCACCAAGAGGACAATAAGAAAAAGACCGGACAAGATAAGCGGACAAACCTGCGACGAGCCTTCTTCTCCCGTGCGCCAGAAGCATGCTGAGCGTGGCAGATACCAGGGAGCGCAGCACGGCCACCGCTGCTAGCACGCTCCACACTTGGGACCCTCCTGCCACGCAAACCACGTACCACTACAGACAAAATACATGTTTAATACCAAACACAGAAACGGACCGATTGTGAATGATGACTTGGATTTATTTATTAAGTACCCCGCACGTCTTACAATACCACTCAGAGACTCCCCTCCCGCGTTCCTCATCCAGGAATTTCTTTCACTCTTTTTCATATCCCTTTTGTAGTTCTTTTGCCAGTCACCAGCAGATGTAACTACGCTTTCAACCCTAAGACCAGTGCTTTTACCTCCTAATCCCAATATACGTCATATGTTCATAATTCTACTTGAGTAGACCATTTACTTGATCGTGAGGACAATCACCTTACACACTTTTTATCTCACCTTCAAAAAATGTGCATAGAGAAACCCCTGCTCCAGCCCAATGAAGAAGGCTAGTGGCCCCGCCAGTCGCATGCGGGGGTCCGTGATGGCCATCAGGGCAGCTCTCCAAGGCAGGGGGCCACCAGCGGGCGGGGCGCCTCGCCCGCGCCCCTCGGTCCAGCACCACAGTGAGAGCAGCGAGGCCAACAGGCAAAAGAGGCACAGGCAGTAAGGGATGTCGTCGATCATAGAGATTTCTTCCCGACAGTCGGAACCTTGAACAAAACAGTCACAATAATGTAACGCGATGCATTTTGTTTACTATTTTATTGTGTTATATGTTTGACTTGGATCGGCTAAGTGTCTAAAAATAACTGCCGGTTTTGGATGAGAACCATTAAGTATCAATGAAATTGAAAACATTGGAGGAAGGTATACGTCCAAAGTGAGAATAGTGTAACCAACAGGCAGGTCATCTATTACGAAGATTTCTTCCCAGCATTTGACCAAAACAGATTTATCGTGATTGGTTTGGAATATTGTGCCTTATTGCGCTTTCTCCTTGTTAGGTCAGCGTTTCAGAAAGCATGACAATGACCTTCATCAGGGCAGAGCAAGACAAGGCATATCATTATAATATGTGAACTTCTCAAATCGTGTCAGACTTCTTTATTGTTGGATATGCGAGTACCTTTCTTTTTAACAATTTTATTGCGCTATATCCTTTCTGTCCCTTTGTGCCTGGCTGGAAAGTAATGCACAGATATCAACCTATAAAACTGAAAGCTTCAAATGGGTGAGAACGTTGTAAATATTTGAAGAATGTCTATGTCCATAGCAAAGTTTAGCAAAATTCTAAAGTCTAATGATGAAGATTATCGCACAGAATCAACATTATAATGCAGCAACATACTGAGGATGAGATGGAATAACCTCTTTCTGGGAAGGACAACATCAAGAAACCATTTCAAATGTAGTATTACATCGAACAAGAGTGAGCAAAATCAACGAAATAAGAAAAAGATAAAGTGGTAATTACCGTCTGGAATATCATTACCCGGGCACCCTCTCGACCCGCAAGCCTCCTCCCTCCATCCCTCCAATTCCTCTTCAGTTTCAATGGGTATCCAAGTCTTGTCCGTGGCATTCTGCTTCGACTTGGATTCCTCCCAAATGAACACGCTTTCCACCAGAATGCTAGCATTATTCAGTCCATAAAGTTCAGAACTACACGGAGGAGAAAGTAAACAGTTAGTATTGTTGAAGTCCGCTATGATACTTGGACTGGAGACTACTGAACGAGATGGAATCAGCGGTAACATCAATGCTGCGAACAGTAGACCAGTGTCCCTGGCTATTCTTGAGGCTCTGGTCAGGCGGCGAAGAAGGGTTCTCCTCTCTGATTGAAGGCCGGAGACCGCTCCGTGGGGGTTGTGAGGAGGGAGTGTCTGGAAGTTGCCCTCGCAAGCCAATTCTCCCAGAATAGAGTCGTGAGCAAGGAGAAGAGGCGTCCAACAGAGTCCGGCAGCCAAGTAAAGAGGGAGCAAGATGTACAACTGCAACAAATAAACAATTTTAAAAAAGAACTACCGGATTCAGTCGGGTGAGATCTTCCAGTAATCAATAAATCTGGAGACATTTGACTATAGGCCAATGTCCAAAGCTGGACTTCAGAACTCTATTAGGACGAATAAGAAGAAGAATAGTAGGATCGTACACACGGCAAATTATTGACAGATTAGGGAATTCTTCTAAATCGTAGGTACAATTTGAGATATTACGCTTGCAGCACATGAATGCTGGGTATTCGTATTCAGTCATTCTCTAGACGCGATGTCGAGATATGCAGCATCGTTATGCCCCCAAGGAACTGAAGAGTGGACTTTTTTACAAGGATGTACTCCGTGGTTTGATCCTGGTACCTGGCACCGTGGTATGTCCCATCTTCGCATCATTATTTTTTTTTTTTTAATTGAAAAAATTTTCCTTTGGTACAATACATACAATAGATACATATATATAATGAAAGTATATAAAAGCTAATGCAATTATAATTATTACAATTATATATATACATATATATAATATGATTTAATTCTTTTCTATTGATTTATAAATAAAACACTTGTGTTGCAAAGTTTAACAAAGAAACGACATTTATGTTTATTTATAATAAAATAATAGAAAATAAAACAAGTGACAATTGATAATTACATTCCAAGTATTCCAACTGACACTACAGGATTCAAATTTAAATGGAATATATTGCCATTACATATATATATATATATTTTAAAATTATTCTCCCATAATAAGAAAATGCTTGTGTGTACGGGAGGAAGTATTATTTGTTTGGTTATTTTGATTTTTTTACTTTTTTTTATTGCTGTTTTTATTTATATTTAGTACTTTGAAATTTAGTTTATGTAAATAATAAGATAAATATATGTTTATATAAATATATGTATATTTATAATTTTTATTTTATTATTTAATTTTTTTTAGTTAAGGTAGGTTATCATACATAGGTATATGCAGAATAGCTTAATTGGCTTCCTCCTTCGGGGGAAAGCTTTTAGGTTTTTCACCTTTAGGTTACAGCACATGAATGTATAAATTTCACAAGCGATCTGACTAAACTTTGGTAACCTAATACTTTTGGATGTAAGTATAGTAAAATAATAAAAATAAAATAATGAAAAAACACAAAAAGAAATTTAATCACAAAGACTTGATGTAAAAGGTATTCACTTTAAATTTTTTTTTTTTTTTATATTTTGGTAGAAAGCAGTAACTTTATGGTTTGACATATCAATTGAAATAAAACAATCACTTTGTTTGTAACCACGATTTTCACCACGGTATTCACTTTACTCAAAACATTGTAACACATAACCAAACATAAACCAACCCAAACATTTAAAAAAAAAAAAAAACTTTGTTTCGGGACAGAAGATTTTACCAAAATATTATTTATACCAGTGGCTTGTGGTCCATAGAAAAATATACCTACCTGTTAATCAAGACAATTGATAGTGATCTTAAATATTTATGTATACGATACTGCCGCCATGGGTCGATCCAAAGTGTCCTTCTTGACAATATCGAGGAGGATACGGTGTTTTTACCTATTTCGACAGAATAGCACTTAAATCCTAAACATGGAAACACCTCAGCACAGGTTCTCCTAATGAGGTGTCCACAAAACATTACTACTAATCTATTTATGTACATACAGTTACTGATCATTAACTTTTTTTTATTACTGAAACATATTATCTAGGTATGTAAACCACTGTAATAATCCAGAAACCACACCTATGTAATATTTTAATTGCACTTGTTCTGTCCTTAAATCATCAAAGATAGGTAGGGATAATCATAAACAACCAACTAAGTTGGGAAGTGTTGAGTAGAGATAAATTCAAAGGTGTTCTAATACTGTATTTTTAAGTTGGCAACACTGGCCGTGTGTGGCGCTACTGTTGCTGTTTCCTGTCACATAAAGAAGTGTATTTTGTTTTTGTTCTAATAAATAGTAATCCATAAAATATAAAGAAATCTTACTTATTTTCAACGAAATATAACCAGATTCCAATAGGTTATGGGCCCAGGAATAATTATAAATAATAATTTCTGTAAAAAAATAGAGTAAAGAGCAAGATTTTAACGTTTAAAATTCGTCACATTTGTGCTGCATAAAATCTACAAAATGGAGGTCGGCAATTCGATGAGAATTGAAAAGTTCGATGGCAGAAACTTTAAGCAATGGAAATTTCAAGTTAAATGTGCATTAAGAGCAAAAGGATTAAATATTGATTAGTAAGACCGCAAGAAGCCAGTTCGCAAGTGCAATGGAATAAAGATGATGGCATGGCCATGTTTATCTTGACATCATCAATGGATTTGAATCAGATATCAATAATAGAAAACTGCGAGACTGCAAATGAGGTCATGAATAAATTAGAAGCTATTTACGAACAAAAATCTGAATTTAATAAAATGATGATTCATGAGAAATTTTATCAGTATTCTTATTGTGCTAGTGATACGATGGCACAACATGTCTCCAAAGTGGAAAGCTTGGCAAAACAACTGAAGGAAACTGGTGAAAAACTCAGTGACACAGCAATTATGACCAAGATTCTGAGCACACTACCACCAACATACCGTTCGCTTAGACAAGCATGGTTGTCACTAGATCAAAATAGTCAAACAATTCAAAATCTCACATCACGCTTAATAGATGAAGAGGGAAGCCTTGCCAATGACACATCTTGTAGTGAGACTGCACTTGTAATCACAAAAGGAAATTCCAAAACAAGGAATGGAGATAATAATAATAATTCAATTGGTCAAAGAAATTCAAGTCATAGATTTATTTGCTACAATTGTAACAAAAGAGGTCACTTTGCAAGAGAATGCAGAAAACCGAAGAAAACATACAATAAAAATCAGAAGCCTGATGATATGTTAGCATTCAATGCAGAAAAATATTCTTTATTTATGAATGGTGAAGAAGCTTGGATTTTGGATAGTGGAGCATCAATGCATATGACATTTAGACGTGACTATTTCCGTGAACTGAATGAGTCTCAATGTCATGGCATTGACAAAGAAGTTAAATTGGGCAATAAACAAAGCATTGAGGTATGCGGCGAAGGCACTATTTAAATAAATAAACTAGTGAATGGAAAATGGGAACAATGTATATTAGAGAATGTCCTATATGTGCCTGACTTACGAAGAAACCTGTTCTCTGAAGGAGCTGCCACCAGGAGAGGTTATGTCATAGTGAAGAATAGTGAAAAAGCAATGATAGTAAAGAATAATATAGTTGTTATGTGTGCATAATTAAGAGAAAACAATTTGTATGAGTTGGAAATCAAAACAGTAAAACAAGAAAAATTGCAATATTTTACAAACCAATGTCAAAATATGGCATGAAAGATTAGGACATTTGAATGTCAAGGAAATTCAAAATATGAGTAAAAATGGAACAATTCCAATTAAACTTACTGGAAATGAAAATTTCATTTGTGAAGCATGCCAATATGGTAAGCAAACAAGATTACCCTTTCTGAAATCTACTAGAGGCCCATCACAACCTGGTGAAATAGTATATAGTGATGTATGTGGCCCTATCGAAGAGCTTTCTGTATCAGGTATGAAATACTTTGTTTTATTCAAAGATGGTGCTACTAGCTATCGCCATATTTACTTCATGAAATACAAGAGTGAAGTGTTTCACTGTTTTATAAAGTACAATGCAATCGTGAAAAATAAATTTCAACATAATGTGCACATTCTACATACTGACAACGGTAGTGAGTATGTAAATCAAGAATTCAAGTCATTTCTAGATAATAATGGAATAATTCATGAGCGTACAGCCCCATATACCCCACAACAGAATGGAAGAGCGGAAAGAGAGCTGCGTACCATTATGGAAAGTGCAAGAAGCATGTTATATGCTAAAGATATTTCTCTAAACTTGTGGGCAGAAGCTGTGAACTGTGCAGTATATCTATTGAATAGAAATACATCAAGTCAAACGGGAAATGTCACACCATTTGAACAATTATAGAGTGAAACCTAATCTACAACATATAAGAATGTTTGGTTCCATTGGATATGTTCATCTAGCAAAAGAAAAAAGGAAGAAACTGGACAAGAAAAGCATAAAAATGTTGGTAGTTGGATATGAGCATGATAATTACAGAATGTATGATCAGAGTACAAGAAAAATTACAGTTTCAAGAGATGTAAAATTTGAAGAAAGTAGTATACTAGAGAAAAGACAAAACTTTTCAGAGATGAAGGTCAACGAAGAAGAAAAAGAACAGTCAATATTGACATCCCCACAAAGAGAGTTTCAGGATCAACAAGAAAAAGAACCCTCAATATTGTCATCCCCACAAAACGAGTTTCAGGATCAGCAAAATACAACTCAAATCTCTTCAGATGACAGTATGAAGAGTATTGAAGACACAGATGACACTTATTATCCTCCTAGTAATATTAATTTAGAAGAAATATCACATTACGTCCTAGACGAAATAATAATATGGAAGTAAACTTGACTGAATTAGAAATTCCTAACAGTTATGAAGAGGCAATTAATAATATCAACTGTCATAAATGGAAGAAAGCTATTTCTGAAGAGCTACAGTCACACGAAAATAACAAAAACTGGATAATAACTGATAGAACTGAGAAGAAGCCCAGTAAATGGGTGTTCAGCATAAAGAAGAATAGAGATGGAGAAATTGAAAAATATAAGGCAAGACTATGCGCTCGAGGCTTTACTCAAGTAAAAGGTTTGGACTATAATGAAATTTTTTCTCCTACTAGCAGGTATGACTCCATCAGACTGTTACTTAGCATGGCCACCAGAGAAGACCTGCAGATAGAGCAATTCGATGTGAAGACAGCGTTCCTGTATGGTGAACTGCCTGAGGAGATATACATGGAAGTACCAGAGGGTGTGGAAGCTGAGCCATCAAAAGTATGCAAGTTGATTAAAGCTATATATGGGCACAATCATCTAGATGTTGGAACAATAAATTTTGTTCATTTTTAACTACTTATGGATTTAAATCATGTCCATCTGATAATTGTGTATTTGTTGGATATTTCAATAATATTAAGGTAATATTGGTTATTTATGTTGATGATGGATTGCTATTATCCAAAAGTAAAACTATTTTATCTACCATATTAAATGATCTAAAACAAAACTTTGATATTAAGATTTTAAAATTTAATTCATTTATTGGAATGGAAATAAATAAAACAGAAGGATGTATAAGTATAAGTCAAAAACAGTATATTGAGACATTAATAAATAAGTTTAATTTGTCAGATGCTAAAGCTAGTAATACCCCTGCAGATGTTAATGTACATTTA
This sequence comes from Limnephilus lunatus, assembly GCA_917563855.2. Taxonomy (NCBI): domain Eukaryota; kingdom Metazoa; phylum Arthropoda; class Insecta; order Trichoptera; family Limnephilidae; genus Limnephilus; species Limnephilus lunatus. Next base: position 27,502,207 of record OU830600.1, on the reverse strand, counting down.
TCTAAGAATACCAATAATGAGCATACCAATTTCCCATATAGAGAAGCAGTGGGAGCATTATTATTTTTAACATCTGTTTCTAGACCTGACATAGCATATGCTGTTAATGTTGTAAGTAGATATGTCAATGATCCAGGTCCTTCACATGTAACTGCTGTGAAAAGAATCCGGCGTTATTTGATTAATACAAAAGAAATGTCCATTGTTTATAACAGTAATGTAGATTTAGTCGGCTACTCTGATTCTGACTTCGCAGGTGATTTGGATACTATAAAATCTACTACAGGCTACATTTTTTTGATGAATGGAGGTCCTGTTAGTTGGTCAAGTCGTAAACAGTGTACTGTGGCATTATCCACAACAGAGTCAGAATACATGGCTGCTAGTGAAGCTACTAAAGAAATATTATGGCTTAGACAATTATTGTTTGATATTGGGGAGCCACAAAACTCTGTCACTTTGAATATAGATAATCAGAGTGCAATTAAATTAATTAATAATCCTGTATTTCATAAGAGAAGTAAACATATAGATGTTAGATATAATTTCATAAGAGAGAATGTTGAAAGGAAAATTGTTAATATTAAATATATAGAAAGTTCATGTCAACTGGCAGATTTTCTGACCAAAGCTTTGTCTGTAAGCAAGTTTAATTGTATTAGAGATAAGATTTTGAAAAATACTTAGATACTTGTGACTTGCAGTCAAATATTTGTATAATGCTAAGATGATTAGATTTTGAATAGGTTTAAATTTGTTATGATAAATGTTAAGTAACCCCTTTTAATTTAAGTGGGAGTGTTGAGTAGAGATAAATTCAAAGGTGTTCTAATACTGTATTTTTAAGTTGGCAACACTGGCCGTGTGTGGCGCTACTGTTGCTGTTTCCTGTCACATAAAGAAGTGTATTTTGTTTTTGTTCTAATAAATAGTTATCCATAAAATATAAAGAAATCTTACTTATTTTCAACGAAATATAACCAGATTCCAATAGGAAGCCCATATCGATTACACAGTAAAAAAACTTCGCAAACTTTGCCGTATATATTCTGCTCCCTTAGGTCCATCCTAGATTTACAGACCCTAAGAAGCGTATACTTTTCCCTTTTCCAATCCATATCAGCATATGGTATTGTGGGATGAAGTGGTTGTGCTGAATCCATTATCAATCCAATTATTACAGTTCAAAAACTAATTTTGAGGATTATATTTAAATGCCAACCTACCCATTCCACAAAGGAACTCTTTGCTCAAATCAAGGTCTTAGATATTCGACAATTATCGATATAAAGTCACATAATTCTAAATCTCTCTTTAAAGTATAAAACATTGGATATTTGAAAAGGGAAGAGATTTCAAACAACACATAAGAGCTTAATATTATATAATATTATAAAAATAAATAAATAATTATAAAAAAAAATGTACTTACTCTAGCGCATCTATTTTTCAATTTCTTTCGTAGAACGAACTTCGAAAGCGACCATAAACATGTACTCTCGTGTAGAAGAATAGTTACCAAATTTTACTTTAATTTTTATTTCAAGAAGAATAATACTTATCAATTTTAATTTTCATTTTTATTTCAATCTTCTTTAAAATATTTTGTTATATTGAACCGCTCGGCTGTTAAATGATTATTCGAGATTAGAAGAAAAATAAATAAATAAAAAACTTATGCAAAAAAAAACAGAAAAAAGCAAGTGATGAGTATACCTCTGGGACGAGGTGCGCTGGGAAGAATACGGCCAGTAAGAAGTAGATTAGGGTGAGCGCCCTGCACGGAGTAGCCGCCCTCAGCAGCGCGGGGGAGGCCAACGCGGAGAGGGCGCTCGCCCCGTGCAGGGCAGACAGCAGCACCGGCCCGTTGGACCACGGACTCATGGATCCCTGAAAATATTCTACATATTAACTTATGTTTGGCAATATACCTCCCAAATCTTCAAAGAGATGGGATAATAGCTAAAAAAATATCTACTATTACAAATCAAATCTTGTGATTTGAGGAAGTTAGACATAATTGAATATCTCCCCAGAAGAAAGAAATATATATTACATATAATGACAAATCAATTTTGTTTACGAGAGGCAAAAAAACAATTTCATATTCAAAATATTTAAAAAATAACGATGCGAATAGACTCGTAAGTTACTACTAATGGGTCAAAGTTGAAGGAGTATTGGTGGAACAAAAAAAAATAGTTGAAGTGAAATGAAGTGAATTGAAGTGAATTGAAGTGACTTGAAGTGAATTGAAGTGAATTGAAGTGAATTAAAGTGAATTGATGTAAATTGAAGTGAATTGAAGTGAATTGAAGTAAAGTGAAGTGAAGTGATATGATGTGAAGAGAAGTGAAATGAAGTGAAGTGAAGTGAAGTGAAGTGAGTAAAAAAAATATGAAATGACGCTCACCTGTATCGCCATTAGCGGCAGCAGCGCGGCGGCCGCAAACGCCCTGGCGACGCAGGCGGCCGCCGCGCGCCGCATCCAGGCAGCACGCACCTCGTCCTCCTGTCTCGGGGCGCGCGCTCCCCCGCCGCCGCCCCCACCGCGCACCAGGCGGCGCACCGAGGCGGCGCCCACCGAGGACGAGCAAGACTCGCGGCGGCGGCCGGCCGCGGCGTGGATCTGCAACACACCAACATTACTGTTTTGACATTTGACGAGAAATGCAAAGTAAATTAGATTGCCACAACAAGGAAGAAAGCAAGTACACCAGAAATCACTTATGTACCAGGCCATCCAAATTTATAACAAAATCCCGGCTGAAATTACTCAGATTTAAAATATCGGTTTGAATTTAAAAAGGAATTAAGAAAGTAGGTCCACCTCAAATTGCTCCACATTTGGATTACTGCTCTACGATGTTATATTTGGCCAATGAAGGAAATTTAAACAAAATAGAAGTTATACAGAACAGAGCTATGAGATGTATACTGGGGAGCTAAATTGGATTCCAATAAAAGATATTCCAATAAATTCCAAAAAAAGACTACTATTTAATGTGTTAATTTTTGTGTATAAAATTATGAAAAACCAAATGCCAAAATACTTCAGGGATGAAATTGTTTTTAATAGAGACGTACCTACATAATTACGAAACAAGAAATATAAACAGAGTTCGATTGCCACAAATTAAGAAATCAAAATCATAGAACTGCCTAATGTATAGAGGACTAAAGATTTTTTTAAATTTTATTTATTTATTTGTTTATCTTAAAATTGTTACATATTGTATGTAGATATGCACATGAAATGGGATACTCACATAAGCAACATTTGCAAACGCCTACGAGCTATTGCTGGGCGAATTTACAAAATTAAATATTTTATGCCCATAAGTACGTTAAAAATTATTTATTGGTCACTAGCGGAATCTACTATCAGATACGGAATAACGTCTTGGGGAAACTCGTGCAAGACAAATATAGGCTACATTCAAACAATTCAAAACTCTTTGACTAAGCTCTTGGTAAGCAAAAGTATTTATGCACAAAGGAGAGACATAAAATTATTACATGAATCAGTTAATATATTACCTGTTCGAGGGATATTATGGTTTAAAATGGTATGCCAAAACGTATTGTCGGATTCAATATACAAAGAAAAAGTTGATCATGCACATGGCACTAGATTTAGTAAAAATGAGGGTTTATCCATTCCGAAAATTATAAATAAATACGGGCAACGGACTCTCACTTATCTTGTCCCTACCATATTTAATAAGATGCCAATGAACATTAAAATCGAATCAAATTGCACCACCGATCTCAAAAAAAAATTAAAAAATGGCTAATGGATCAAAACTTTTTATATTTATATTGTTTGTAATCTTATGTATAAATATGACTTTGCCTGTATAATATCTGTCTGTCTGTATATTTTATGTCTTTGTATTCTACTTAAAAGTTATTCTTCTGTATCTATTTTGCATATTGTGGTTTCTTGTTATATTTGTGCTTTAGTGTTATATTAATATTGTTAAATTGACCTGCTGACAAACTGCCTTGGCGGTTTAGCGGGTGCTTAAAATGAAGAATAAAAAATAATTAAAAAAAAAATAAATTATAATATTACTGGTCTTCCATTAAAAGCATTTGCTTGTGGATGGAAGAAGAGTTTACATTTCATGTATGTATAAATACAGTCACGTGTACAGTTAATACATATCATATATGTAGGTACAATTACTATAGTCATGTATTTCAATATATAGGTGCAGTTAATACAGACACATGGCAATCAGACCCGTTAACTAAAAGATACAGACTAATTTGGTAGGCGGGTTTGGGTACCGCCGCCCTGGGAACCATTTATTGGATGACCAACACCTCTGCCACAGGTTACCCCAAGTGGTTCGCTACGTTTGGTGACTTAGCAGGGGTGCCCGGGTTCATGGGGTAATGTTTGTCTGGGTCTTGATGGCGGGTGCGTCGGCCCACCTTCTGCGTGGCAGGCCGGATTGGGAGATGCTGGTTGAGGGAGACCCTTTACAACCGGTTACCGTTGTCCGGGCCGCTCGATAGTACAGGGGCCCGACCCTCAGGCTCACGACTGAGGGTGGGCTGCCCCATCAACGAGTGCAAAAACCCCACCGTTGCTGTTGTGCCGGTTCGTGACCGGAGGGGACCCAACAGTTGCGTTTGGGGCGCATTGGGCGACCTCTCCAGCCGGACTCTCCCAGCCCATCGCCTTGCACCGCAGTGGGTGGGTTTGATTCATACGTCCGTCACTCCTGGACACTCTGATCCCCAGCTTCCTACCCACCCCTTATACCTTTTCCTTTCCAGATCTTCATTTCTCCTCTTCAAAACAAAAAACTTAACTCAATCATGAACTCACAAACAAACATAAATAACATCTTTACAACGGCGAGAAGCAGGAGTCCCCGGTGCAGGCCAAAACTGTTGGTGAACTTCACCAACATTCGCGGCCTGCACAAAAACCTAAATTCAGTCCACCACCACCTTGTTTCCCAACGTCCCAACCTTCTCTTCCTTTCCGAAACGCAGATAGCTGAGCCTACAGACGCCTCCTATCTGGATTGCCCGGGTTTCACCCTCATGGGCAAATTCAGACCCAAAGGAGGTGTATGCCTCTTCAGCCGAGCTGACGTCAACTGTGTGCGACTGTTGAATCTGGAGAACTCCAAATTCGACGTAATGTGGGTGCGCGTCAATCTTGCCAGTACGGTAAGATTTTACGCGTGTTTATACCGCTCACCGAACATTAGCGTTTCAGATACATCCGAACTCTTCAAACATCTAAGCAATACTGTTGATGACCTCTTGCCCCGCTTCCCTACAGCAGAGTTTGTGGTCCTGGGGGACTTTAATGTTCATAACGATCCTTGGTTAAAGTTCTCAGGACCAACGGACTCGGCTGGACGAGAGGCGGAATCCTTTGCCCTCTGCTACGGACTGGAGCAAATGGTTCAGGAGCCTACAAGGGTTCCTGATGTCCAGACTCACCGCTCCAATCTGCTAGATCTGTTTCTAACCACTGTGCCACACAGCTACAAGATTGAAGTCACAGCGCCTCTAGGATCGTCCGACCACTGCCTGTAAACATCAATCCCCGTAACCTTCAGACCGCCAAACGAGCGGCTGAAGAGAAAAGTGTGGCACTATAGATCAGCAGATTGGTTTGGTCTGCGGGCTCATTTCAATGCCTTCCCGTGGTGAGCTGTCTGTTTTCAGACTTCGGATCCCTCAAGATGTGCCCAGGAAATTGGTGAAGTCATCACATCCGCGATGGATGGCTTCATCCAATCCACTGTTAAAGAAACTGGTGTGGGCTCAAAGCCGTGGTTCAGTCGACAATGCTCCGAAGCAGTGCGACGAAAAAACGCGGCTTACCGAGCCTACAACACATCTCGAACGTCTGAAAACAGAACAGTATATAACAAAATGGCAAAGGAATGCAGGAGGATCATTAACAGGTCAAAATTCGAGCACGTTCTGCAGATCAGCAGTAAGCTGGCTGCCTGCCCGCACGGCAGCAGAGCGTTCTGGTCGCTTGCGGGCTCAATAGGTCGCAATTTCTGCAAATCCAGTCTGCCACCTCTTACCAGACCTGATGGCTCTCTAGCAAATACCGCCGCCGAAAAGGCTAACTTATTAGGCAAAATGTTCGCGGAAAACTCGACCCTCGATGATCAAGGTGCTACCCCGCCGTCGGTTCCTCATTGCAGTTTTCGTATGAAAAAGCTAAGGATCCGGCATCGGGATGTACTCCAAGTCTTACGAGGGCTTGATGTTAATAAAGCTAGCGGGCCTGACGGAATACCTGCCCTGGTATTGCAGAGGTGCGCTGTAGAAATAGCTCCAATTTTGACGAAGCTTTTCAAAATGTCCCTGAAGACTGGCTCTGTGCCCTCTGGTTGGAAAAAAGCGATCATTCACCCCATTCCAAAGAAGGGTGACCGCTCCAACCCAGCCAACTACCGCCCCATAGCGATCACATCTGTTCTGTCAAAAGTGATGGAACGTGTGATCAATGACAAACTGCTCACATACCTCGAGAAGAACAAAATTATTAACGACAGTCAATACGGATTCCGGCGGAACCGCTCGTGCGGTGATCTTCTCGCGTATGTGACGCATGTTTGGGGACGGTGCCTGGAATGTTTTGGTGAGACCCAAACGGTTTCACTGGACATTTCCAAGGCCTTTGACCGGGTTTGGCATCGAGCGCTTGTCAACAAACTGCGTTCTTACGGACTTCCCGCATCCTTGTGTGCGTGGATTGCCGACTTTTTGAGGGGGAGGTCGATTCAGGCGGTTGCTGACGGTTTCACCTCTTCCTCGCATTCGATAAATGCTGGCGTCCCACAGGGATCGGTTCTGTCTCCGACTTTGTTTCTGTTGCACATCAACGACCTCTTGTCATGTGCACCGATTCATTGTTACGCGGATGACAGTACAGTCCATGATAGCTTTTTGTTTGACAAGCCTCCAAAGAGCACACAAACCACAATTGCTCGGAGGGCTTTGAAGCAGAGAATGGACGGTTACCTCGAGAGTGTTTTCTCTTGGGTTAAGAATAACCTCGTCGAATTTAATGTTTCAAAGACCCTATCATGTTTGATAACGTCTAAAAGGGATCGAAATGATAATCTAGTCTCCTTCAACGGAAGCATTCTCCCGAACAGGACCTCCATTGATATGCTTGGTGTAACTCTAAGTGACCAGCTCAGGTATGGGGGCTCCATCGAAACCAGAGTTAAGTTAGCCTCTCAAAAACTGGGCGTACTGTACAGGGCCCGCAGATACTTTAATAGTACTCAACTGCTAACCCTGTACAAATCGCAAGTGCGCCCCACGGTTGAATTTGGCAGCCACCTCTGGTCTGGAGCTCCCAAATACCTAAAAAAAACCCTTGACTCTGTGCAGAAACGGGCGGTCCGTTTGATAGATACTCCCATCTTAACAGACGGATTGCAATCTTTAGAGCATAGGCGTCAGGTGGGAATGCTGTCCTTGTTCTACCGGTATTACAATGGTAGATGCTCCGAGGAACTAGCGTCATTGATCCCCTCTGCACCGGTGCATAGTCGGGAAACACGCCAAACACGCGCCCAACATTTGTACACAGTTGATATTAGTCACATGAGAACGGGTCGTTTTTACGATTCGTTCTTGAGTTCAACAGCTCGGCTGTGGAACGATTTATCGGCCTCTGTGTTTCCTCCCTCCTACAACATGAGTCTCTTCAAGACCCATGTTAACTCCTTCCTTTCCTCAAAAAGACCCTCCACACAGCATCCTCAAAGATGACATAGGCCCTGAGGGAAATTATTTTCCTCAGTGCCTCCTGTGTGGAGTTAATGTAAAAAAAAAAAAAAAATACAGACATAGATGTATTCAACAAGAAGATGTATGATGAAATGCCTAAAAGTATGAAGAATTAATGTATTTAAAAATAAATGTTATGCTTACTGTAAAAATATTCAAATTTATCAAATGAAATGTTACATTGTGCTTATTAGTTTATATTCATGTAGTATAAACTAACTCAATAAATAATAAAAAATAAATATTGATGTTTTGTTAGTGATTGAATACAATTAAATTAAAAATATAAAATTATATCATGTTTGTTAAAATCGTAAGTTAAGAATGTATAGTTACATTACATTGGCAAAAATTGTAAATTTAATATATAAGTATGTTTATTGTGAAGCACGACACAGCTAAATATGACCGAAGGGGGTGGGGTCGAATTAGCTCATTGGTCCGAGCCAAAGATATTGAAACACAAAAGAAATATGCTATGATGTCCGTCCGACTATCGGCGGACTACTACTTAATGGGAATAGTTTGTATACGGAAAGAATTTGTTCATTTAGTTGATTTTTTGAAGGTGTGTAGTAGTATTGGCAATAAAGTTTGAATATGGAAAGAATTTGTTCGTTCAGTTTAACGTTCGTTTAGTTTATTCGCTTATTTAGTTTATTCTTTAATTGGTTAACAATATCGGCGACACGACACCAGGAAGTATAGTCCCACCCAGCAAAAACTGCGGAAATCACAGCTCTTATATTTCAATATCTTTGGTTAATAGAGCAGTGCCTCGACAACTCTAATGTCCTGGGTTCAATTACTAAATGCGGCCGAATCTTTTTCGGATATTTCTGTTTCGATAATATTTTATTAAATTGCTGCGACAACACAAGGAATCAATATAAACAAAGGGGTGATTTAGTTGAAATGTTTACCTCTAGTAGTGCCGGGGTCAAAGCTTGCCCCGAGTCCAGCCGGAGAGCTCCCCTCTCATACTTGCCACCCCTCCCAGCCGGAGGCCGCACCTGTAGGCCCGTGGCAGCGCCTACAATAACAAACAACAACAAACCGTCAAAAGAATGGCAGATAAACCATATATTATTATGCAAATAGACCTGGTTTGTCCATTGAGAAGATGACCTGATATGGTTTGTGCCTTGCCAAAAGGCGTATATAGCACGAACCTGGGTCTGTCCATTGACAATATGATCTGGATGACAGGCGATGGGTGGTGATTTACCAAACGACGTATGTAGCATGCGCTTGGGTGTGTCCATCGAGAAGACCTGATAATATGGTTGGTGTCTTATCAAAAGACGTAATGTAACAAGCGCTTCAGTCTGTTCATTGAGAAGATGACCTTATATGGTTGGTGTCTTATCAAAAGACGTAATGTAACAAGCGCTTCAGTCTGTCCCTCGAGAAGATGACCTTATATGGTTAATGTCTTACCACACGAAGCGACGTATGTAGCAAGCGCCTCAGACTGTCCATTGAGAAGATAACCTGATATGGTTGGTGCCTCGCCAAAAGACGTATGTAACAAGCGCCGCAGTCTGTCCATTGAGAAGATGACCTTATATGGTTAATGTCTTACCATACAACCTTTGAAGCAAGCGCCTCAGACTGTCCGTTGAGAAGATGACCTTATATGGTTAATGTCTTACCATACGACCTTTGAAGCAAGCGCCTCAGACTGTCCGTTGAGAAGATGACCTTATATGGTTAATGTCTTACCATACGACCTTTGAAGCAAGCGCCTCAGACTGTCCGTTGAGAAGATAACCTTATATGGTTAACGTCTTACCATACGACCTTTGAAGCAAGCGCCTCAGACTGTCCGTTGAGAAGATGACCTTAGATGGTTAATGTCTTACCACACGACCTTTGAAGCAAGCGCCTCAGACTGTCCGTTGAGAAGATGACCTTAGATGGTTAATGTCTTACCACACGACCTTTGAAGCAAGCGCCTCAGACTGTCCGTTGAGAAGATGACCTTATATGGTTAATGTCTTACCATACGACCTTTGAAGCAAGCGCCTCAGACTGTCCGTTGAGAAGATGACCTTATATGGTTAATGTCTTACCATACGACCTTTGAAGCAAGCGCCTCAGACTGTCCATTGAGAAGATGACCTTAGATGGTTAATGTCTTACCACACGACCTTTGAAGCAAGCGCCTCAGACTGTCCGTTGAGAAGATGACCTTATATGGTTAATGACTTACCATACGACGCGACGTATGTAGCAAGCGCCTCAGACTGTCCATTGAAAAGATGGTCTGCTATGGTTGCTGTCTTAACGAAAGACGTATGTAACAAGCGCCTAAGTCTGTCCATTGAGAAGATGACCTGATACGGTTGGTTTCTTATAGCGTATGTAGCGGGCATCTCAGTCTTTCCATTGAGAAGATGACCTTATATGGTTGGTGTCTTAACAAACGACGTGTGTAGTGCGCGTCTGGATCTGTCCGCTGATAAGATGACCTGGATATCTGGAGATGGGTGGTGGATTATCATAGGTATGTAGCCTGGGTCTGTCCATTGAGAAGATGACCTAAGATGATCGGTGTCTTACCAAATGACGTACTTCGCGCCTGGATCTAGCCATTGATAAGATAGTCTGGATATCTGAAGATGGGTGGTGAATTACTAAAAGAAATATATAGCACGCGCCTGGATCTGTCCATTGACACTATGACCTTGACCTCAGACAGGAGATAGGTGGTGACTTACCAAAAGACCTGCGCGGCGCGTGCCTGGGGCTGTCCAGGTAACGAAGCTCGGGCAGGCTGCCCATGTCCCTGTGGTGTCTGTGAGGCGGGAGACTGTGCCCATGTCACTAGGACTGAGCCCCCCCGAGGGCGGGCCGGGGGCCCATGGGGGCCTGCTACCCGCCGCTGCGACCGCCCATCTCCGCCTCTAATAATAGAACAAAAACATACTTGTTAGTCACTTGTACTACGTTGTAAGAACGGACAGACATAATGGAATAATTTATTTATTTTACTTATGAAGTGCGCCCCACGGTTGAATTTGGCAGACACCTCTGGTCTGGAGCTGCAAAATACCTGAAAAATACCCTCGACTCTGTGCAGAAACGGGCAGGCGGTCCGTTTGATAGATTCTCCCATATTAACAAACGGATTGCAATCTTTAGAGCATAGGCGTCAGGTGGGAATGCTATCCTTGTTCTACCGGTATTTCAATAGAAGATAATCCAAGGAACTAGCGTCATTGATCCCCTCGGCACCGGTGTATAGTCGGGTATATGTGACATTTGTCATATGAGAACGGGTCGCTTTTTCGACTCGTTCTTGAGTTTAACAGCTCGGCTGTGGAATGATTTACCGACCTCTATGTTTCTTCCTTTCTACAACATGGGTCTCTTAAAGACCAATGTTCAATCCTTCCTTTCCTCAAAAAGACCTTCCATACAGCATCTCAGACGACATAGGCCCGAAGGGAAATTATTTTTCTCAGGGTATTCCTGTGTGGTGTTAATGCAAAAAAAAGCAAAACGGCTAAAGCCATTTCAAGAAACGTTTAGAATCTAAATGGTTGTTTTGTTTATAAAGAGTGGAAGATACTCTCAATATCGCCCTGGTATAAGACCACCGTTCAGAATTAAAATATTGCTTTAAAAGTCTTTAGCCATATTTGGTGACCAGATCTGAATAGCCAGGTACTTCCCCACCTTCCTCTTCCAATTTCCTTCCCCTCACCACTACTTTCAGCTTCATAACATACCCCGATTGGGAATGCCATAGTCTAACTGGCTCCAGAAGGGAGCAGTTGGGAGTCTTGTGCGGTATCCACATAAAAAAAAAACCTTCATCACTGAATCCCCAAAGGAGGACCTTAGGAAAATTTCCTCAGGGCTTCCTGTGTGGGGTTATAGATAGCTATAGACCTATAGATAATATAATATTAGAAGCTATCTTTTTCTCAAAAAAGACTAAATCTCTTTTAAAAATAAACCATTTTTCATTTCAGTCGAAATAATTTACTGACCACTCTTAAAATGATAAAAAGCTCCCGAAGCGACACGGAAAAGTTCAAGGCGATTTAGCCCTTGTGACGGGGTTAAGCTGCGACAATTTGTTGGGGAAATAATAGCTACACGGCTAGGCTTTTAGTGGCGAGGCAATTAGGCCTGAAGTCCCTTGGCGATAGGCGAAACTGACTCCGCGTCGTGTTGTGTTATTAGTTTATTAGGCGAGGGTAATTTTTGTGGTTTTCCGTATTTTCTGAAATGGTTTTATTTTAGTGATGGACGTACATCTAGATTAGTTGAATATCGAGACATGTTTATAGTCGAAACCTTTCAATATTCGAAACATGTTGATAATCAAAACATCTTGGAAAGCGAAGCTTGTTAGCAATATTACTCTTTACAGATTATATTTGTTTTATCTATTTATTGTTTTCGAACATTTACAGAGTATTAACACGAAAAAGTTATAAGGTAAACACTCTAAACAGCGTAAATGTTCATAATCTACTTTAAAATGTTTACAGAGCCGATAAAAGACCGTCTTGCGATTGTACCCTTGCAACTATACAAGGCGGTTCCGATGAGAAAGATTAATTTATTCTCCGTACCAGATTTTAAAATAATTACTCGATGTCGATTTTATTTCATTCAAAATTTGCTTTAATTTATACCTACATTCGAAAATGATGAAATGCGTATTGATAAAACTTTTAAATTATGTACTTTTTGTAATAATTTTTTGATCATAAGTATTTATAATTTCTCAATAATGTCTAAGCAAAATAAGAATGTAAAAAAAACTGATATATGTTAGTTTGTAAGACCGTAAATAAATAGACAATCAGAAGTATTTTCGTCACAAAACACGTGCACGGTTATTTTTAAAAAATATATTTTATTTGAACTAAAATTAAAATTCTGAAACATAGCTTTCCCAGATAATTTATTGATTTAGTTTACCGCATGATTATATGATTTGAAATGCGTATTCAATAATACAAAATTTTGTTTGAAAATTTGACAAATCTGCCAACGTCCTACGGTATAACTTTATTATACTAAAAATAAACATTTTTCTCAAAATTTAAAACATATTTTACTCGATAAAATAACAATCTTTCGAAATCGATTTGTACTTTTTTGTTCAAAAAAGTCAATACGTCTAGAATTTTATTTAAAAATGACATATTTCCGGTTGTCTGGTTATTTATTCCCTCTTAAGATTTGTTTTTGAAGTGAAAACTTCTTTAGCACCGTTGTGATTTGAAACTCGATGAAACGCAAACGAACGACACTAAAAAGAGACAAAGAAACGTAAACTTTATTCCTTTTCAACTGAAATTGATGAAACATTGTCTAATTATTTCTTGAACATATTTATAAAATCAATTACATTGATCTGTCTGTGAACTTGTAGTCGAAAGATTGCGATATTAGTTTTCTTTCAATTCGATATAGATCACACTTTTACAGAATTTATTTTTTGTGACTGACATCATGCGGATGCGTCTGCCCTCCTACTGCGTAGCGGGCCGGATCGAGAGAGACTGGTTGAGGGAAGCCTTTTGCCTCTCCAGCTGGACTCTCTACCCATCGACTTGCACTGCAGTTGGAGGGGTGGATTCAAACTTTTGTCACTCCAGGATACACTGACCCCTAGTTTGCTAACCACCCTTCGTAACGTTTTCCTTCTTCCTAGAACTTCCTCTCCGTGCTTTCCATAAACAGACCCTCCACACAGCATCCCCCAAGAAGGGCCTATCCCTGAAGAAAACCATTTTCCTCACGGCCTCCTGGTAGAGATAATAATAATCTTTATTTGGAAAACAAACAGCTTTACAAAGATACATAAAAATAAAGAGTGCTAAAATAACACAGTAAGCCTAAAAACATGTTTTCGCTGATAATGAGATAATGTTAACATAATATATAGCCTTCGAAAGGAGAAACGGCTGTAACATTTTAAATTAGAGTAACCTCGAGAAGCAGCATTTTTTTACGCAAACATAATAATAAAAAACGCCAATAATATATATATTTTTAAATCTTGTTTCTTAAAACGATCCGTCATTTCGGGGCGAAGGCCTCATTTTTTATTAATAGATCATTTATCGAAAGAATATCTCGATTCGTAAAACGTTCGATCATCTCGAAATTCATAACTTAATTTTATTATGCACAACCCCATCCCTAGTTCTATGGCCCCGAAGTAATGTTGGAAAAATTTACCAGAATTTTTTTGAGATTGAGCGGTTTCATTATTACCGTGACCATTCACGATTATGGTACCATGATGGCACAAAAAAGGATAAAACGTACCTTCTTTATCCTAATAATGCTGCAGCTCTTTCATACACATTATAATGGTGCGACAAAAGATAAGACACACAATATATACGGGTGTCTGTTTCCTTCATAGTACTACTTTTTTCCTTTGGAGGAAACATATATATCTTTATATACGGCTCAGCTACGGCGACCGGAATAGGCCACTTGCATGGATTTCATAACGACTTAATAACATTATTTGAGCTCGTGACGTCACTACATGAAAATGTCGCGTCTCCGATTATATTACCTTAATTTTTTAAAATTCCACACTGATTAATTTTTTTTTATATGGCAACACTTTGATTTCCGGCGATTTTTTTAATTTGCGTTTAACGTTCACTTGATTTATTGTTTGTTCTATGCGAACTTATCCTTTGGTTTGATTTTTTGATAGAGATGGCGGTGTTTTTACAGATGTTACAAAGAGAACCCCGTACAATTTATTGTTATTCATGTGGAAAAGTTTTTTTTTAAATGATTTTCGGCTACGTAATTATCGTTTTTTCGCACCCATAAAATTATGTCCCGTCTTTCCGGTTTATAAAAAATGGTCTGATTTTTCGGATTGAAATTTTCAAAAAATCGCCAGGGTTTCAAAAATATGATTAAAAAAAAATACAGAATGTCTTAGAATATTTGCCTAAAACGGATTTTTTTTTAAATGTGTTGCAAGTGGCCTATTGCGTGTCATTTTCTTTCTTTCTGTGAGGGAGTTGTATGATGATGATTGTATGTTTCCTTTGGAGGGGTGCAGACATACGTTCACCATATGTCCCATTTTCGACTGATGTTATTTAGTGTGTAAGAAAGAGCTGCAGCATTATACGTTTGAGAACAAAAGCAAAACCACCAGCGCATTGAATTATTGGAATTCACTCATACTTCAATATTATCCTTGTAGTACTATATTCCATACTTTCAAAATTGTTGTCACGGCTAGTAGTATTGTAGGGGTCTACAGAAACGTCACGGTGCCGTGCGTGAGAGAGATGTAAGAAAATGATGATTTTTTTCCTTTGGAGGAAACAAACCTACATTGTGTATCTCAACTTTTGAAAGAGATGCAGCATTTATTGTGATAAGGAACGTTTGTTTATTGTGTTTTTTATGCCGTCACGGTACCTTAACCGTTAATTGTCACGGTAATTTTAAAAGCGCTCATTCACAACCAAAATTATGTTGTTTAAATTTAATTATATCTAATAATTACCCGTTTGTGGCTACTGTATGGGATTGTATGGTGAGCCTGGGTAAGCTATATCGTGAGAAAGAACACTGCAACTTATATTTTCGTATTACATTCCCCGTGTGTAACAATCTTTAAGCGCTGCAATAATTTGCCTCCCACACTAACCTAGTTTTCCGTTTTCCTTTTCCTGCAGACCTTGCTGTTTGTTTGGAAGCAATTTCCACCGGCAAATAAGCATTTATGACTTTATACTTTGGTACCACCCGACTAAGGTTTTTTGGCTTTCTTTGCCTTGTATGTAATACCGTATCATTTATCTACAAAAGGGTACGATGGTATCCACTCGAGGGTTCGCGTTAATAATTGAAAAAGGCGTCCAGCGCCCTGGATTTTTGGGCTTCCGATTTAGAAATTTCCAGCCCTGATTAAAAAAATTAGAGTTTGCAATTCACACGCTTAGAAGTGAAACCTTCAGAAAACTAAAGTAGACAAGAGTGGGAAGACTACGAAGTACTTTTTTTATCAATGTGAAGGATGATTTTTTCCTTATTTTTGTCGTCGAATTCCAGTGTATTTTTTCCTATACATTTGGTCATTTTGTTAGTACTTGTGTTTTCCTCTTCGGAGTTGCTAGGTGTCGCTTTCTTTTATGTTTACTTTGCCTGTTCATTTTGGAGTGGTTTAAAGATTGGATATTGATTTTACAATAATTAAAGTTTTTTTTATTTCACATTATTCGATTCTTGGTCCGCTGAATGTCTGGCTGCTAAGGTTCGTCAGGCGCTTTATACCACTACATCAAAGGAGATTTGATGGGACCGTGAATTTATAGTAAATTGGATTCGAGTACCCGTAAAAATAAATAAATAAATATCTCATTCACCCGCAGGCTAAATCCTATAGATGTATGTGTTTGTCCCCTTTTAGTGTCGCTCGCTTCCGTTTTATCGAGTTTCAAATCACAACGGTGATAAAGAAGTTTTCTCTTAAAAAAATCATTCCTCCGAATTTTAATACATAGAGACATATAAACTGAGAAAAGTGTTAAGAAAGTCATTGAATGAACATTTTAACATTTTATCACATATCTTTAGGCCTAGTATTTACTTAATTTTGGCGTACGTAGTAAGTTTTGGAGAATATTAAATATTAAGTTGTCTATAGCCTACCCTAGTTAATAAAATGTTATTTCTGTGAACCCACATATATATCACAAAAATTGGCCAAATTAAAGGTCTCCCGCAAAAGTCCTAAAAATTACAAATTTATTCAAAAAAATATCTCATGGCTTGTATTTGATTTCTGTTCCCAGCGACTTTGACGCTAATTTTTAAATATTGGTTAAATTTACTCAATTTTAGGACAAGCGGTAGAACTAGACGTTGCGTTGTTTAGAACTTTAAAGGATTTTTTTTATGCAGGTACTTTGTATTCCTCATTCAATTGTTAACATTTTTCAAATTGGATTTGGGAGGAGGCTGTGGGTACCGCCGCCCCGAGAACCATTTATTGGAAAACCATCACCCCTTGCATAGGATCGGAAGAGACTGGTTGAGGGAGACCTGCCTAGTATTTCTATATCTTTTGTGGGATCGTTATTAGATAACGGGCGTGATATCCTGTCAGATTTGTGTGATTTTTATGGATTTTATTTGTGTTTTCTATGTACATTAAATGAATAAATAACCATGCATACTTGCAAGAATTGGTGTTTAAAACGATCTAAATCAAAATATGTGACAGTAAATTTGTAACAATCTCACAAATCAGACAAGCGATAACGTCCGTTGTCCCATAAAAGATATAGAATCGCTCGGCTGATGGAAAAAGCGTTTTCGGTTTCTCCATTTGATTTAGATTCACCAGCTTTTTGCTTGTACTACGTGTTTCCAGACGGTAGTGCACGTTTTCATATCCCCGACAAAATATCCTACGGACAAAACATCCCCCAACAAAATATTTACTAAAACCTAATCTAATCAAACCTTATTTTACATTTAACTATTTTTAAAATGATTTATTTTATTTACAGGATATCTGTATTATTTTTGTCAAGTTTTTTTTGTTAGGTAAGGTTAGATTTTTCTCCGACAAAATATTTACTAAAACCTAACCTAACCTTATTTTACATTTTACTATTTTTGAACAATAATTTATTGTCTTTCCAGGATGTCTGCATTATTTTTGTCCCATTTTGTTGTTAAGTTAGGTTGGGTTAGGTTAGGTTAGGTTAGGTTAGGTTAGGTTAGATTAGGTTAGGTTAGATTCAGTGGCGGCTCGTGACTTTTGGGTGTGCTAGAGTGCTGATATTTCAAAAAAGGAATTATTGATGTTGTAGCCGAAAAATTTTTTTTTTTAAAATCAGTTTTTTGTATGAAAAATTTCAGAAAGTTTCAGTTTGGCCGTGTGCCACACGGATTTCCTGAAAAATCTTCATAACGAACATATTTAGGATATTTGAAAAAAAAAAATTCACGCCTACCACAACATCCGTAATGCCATTTTTTTTTTTAAATATTAACACACTATCACACCCAAAAGTCACGAGCCGCCACTGGTTAGGTAAGGAAAGGTTTTAGTAGATATTTTGTTGGGGGATATTTTGTCGGAGGATATTTTGTCGGAGATATTTTATCGCGCGATGAAAAGTCGCGGAACCTTTCCAGACACCGTGTATATACTGTATATGAAGTTCCTCGTATAAACGTGGTAGTAGAAGATGATATTGTTGACATTTTCCTCCAAAGCATAAATGAATTAAGGTTGTGGCTGTATCGGATTAGGGATGCATGTTCCACCCTCAGTGGCCCCGAGCTCCCCGCCAGTGGCGCAACCGGAATAAACAAGTGGGCGGGCAGGGGGGGAATTGGCCAGGGGGGAATTGGGCATTCATTAATTATTTAGATTGGTAGAGGATTCGCTTTTAGCTATCACAAAAATACGGTAAACATAATTTGTACGGCTTTCAAATGAGAGTATTAAACCCTCAAACTTCGACCATAATTTGTCAGAGGGTCAAAATATTTGCGCATTGGAATAAAATACAAATAAACAGAATATTTTTGTACGTATCAAAAAATTAAATACTATTTTAGAAAGGTGATAAAATACGCTATCAAAATTTATAAATAGATATAAAATTTAAAAAAATTAGGTTTAAATTTTTGCATGCAACACAATTTTTTTTAAATGAATTTTTTTAGCAAAAATACACAAATATTTTACTAGAGATTAGTTTGTCTAATAAAATATTATAACATTGTATTATAAACTGTCATCTAACTTTTTTGTCGTTCTATGTAAAAATAATTAATAAAAAATTCCCAAAGTTTCAATTGTATTCGAAGTTTTGTTTCATGAAGGTTTACATTTTACTTCTTTTGTGGTTATTTTTTAGATTTGATTTATAGAAATAGAAAGCGTGATGTTTTCTCCTTCTAACACCGTTTAGATTAAGATTAATCTTTACTGCGAATCGGTTTATATTATGAAAACAAAAAAAAATGTTTTTGATAAATTGTAAGCTAATTACGAGGACTTTATAAAAATATAAGTGCAAACTCCTAAAAATGTATGTTTTTCGATTTAAATGTATGAAGACATATAAGAAACAAAATTTAACTAAAACAATATTACTTATGGTAAAAATTATTTGAAAAAAGTTTTCCTTTTTATAACATACTAGCGAGTTCCCGGCATGCGTTGCGACGCCACTAATAAAGACATTGTTTCTCCCTGTGTGTCTTTTCCCATTCGTCCCGTTCCCCTTCCGTCTCCCTTTCCACCCACCCCGCCTTCCCTGTCCAATCTCCCGCAAACCACCATGCCGCGATCCCCTCCCCCTCTCCCGCGTTCAATATCGTTACATTCAGATTTTCAAACAGCTCGCGTGCCACCTATCGTAATTTTTTAAATAATTTTTTATTTATTACACGTTAAAAACATTCATTTTTGTATATCTTGAATATATGTATATATTGTATAAGAACAATCAATCAAATTTGGTACCTTACATTTAAAATAATATAATTTTCAATTAGATTCAAAGTATTCGATTTTGATTGGTACCATAAGTGAGTACTACGATTAAATTCATTAATTTAAAAAGTTTATTCAAATATTGAATTTTGATTGAACGATCGATGTTTTAATAATGTCATTTTCAAATTGTGAAATTTTTGTAAGAGTTTTTGTAATGATTAAAAAAAACTTTTCAGATATATTGTCATGTGGTTGTAATAATCCAGAAACCTTCGCGAAGGTGGAAAAACGGTATTTTGAAAGTATGAAACATTTCCTATGCCTAATATAGCAACGCATAGCGGACATACATTCATACAAACATTTTTAGATTTTTATATACCTACATAGATTATAACATTCTATACGTTAAGAGTAGTTACCTACTTCATATTATTTTTTTTGTTGTTTTAACACACATTAAATAATTGTGTCCGATACCTAAATACTTGCTTTTATAATACATTGTTTTATAATTAAAAAATCCGAAAATAACCTAGTAAATTATTTAACTACTACATGAGTACGTATTTATTTTGTATTTCTTTTCAATATTATCTCATGGTACTTCTAATAACAACTAGATCACTTCAGCGATATTATTTTTGTGTTCTCATACATTCTTAATATAATACTGATACCCTCCTGTGTACCACTCTGTACTTATAGTCACTTGTATCACTCTAATGTAAAAGCCATTTTATGATCTTTAAATAAATAATAATTAAATGGCTGATAGTGGTGGCCAAATGATAAAAATGAGCTTACATGTTCCTTGCCAAATTGAAGGAAAAATCATTTTCATTTACATTTACACAGTGGCCGGAACCTTGTAGGTAAATTGGGAAACTTGTAAATGTACGTCACTTTTTGAGTCGATTTTGAGATTTTGTTGACTTGAGCTTTCATTTTTGAGCAAATCGAGTCAGAATTTGGAATTTTTTACACTTTAATTCACCAAATTAAAAACAGCTCTTCAATAAATTTAAAATGAATCCAGGCGTAGATCTGGCTAACCCTTGCCGAAAATATGAATAAGAGAAAAAAAATATATTATCTAATTATTAAGATCGGAAATATATATATTTTTTTGTTTCCTGTTTGATGTAGATTTACCAGTTTTCTGCTTGTACCACGAAATTCCGGACACCGTGCATATTTACCTGTATATATTTTTCTTAGAGTTGGCAAATACTTGTAGTGAATCAATAAAAAAATTCATGTTTTCTGGGTTACTAGTAGAAAATTTCCAAAATGTCATATTAATGTAGGGGAATTGTGATTAAGATGACATACATAGGTAAGATGACACAGTGTTTACATCTGTGAAACCATACGCACCACAAGTCCCAAGATGTCGTTTACATGCCGCCTCATAGATGGCGTCACCGCTCAAAACTGCAACTTTGTGATTTCGTGACTCAAAACTATTTTTGTTGTGAAAGTGTTTATGCCGATAAATTTGTATCAGGTACATTTTTTATTGTATTGAGTACTTTGTTATGAACTGTGATTATTATTGGCTATGAATATCGAAGAATGATTTAAGTAACATCAAAGTTTATAGTCACAAAAGGCGGCAAATATAAATATTACCTCGCAGGGTAAGATGACATAGCAACCGTCGGCTTAAGATAACATAGTATGTGTTAAAGTTAAAGCCTAAGTCCAAAATAAAAAAGAGAAGGAAAATCGCAAGAGCATTAGAGCTCGAAAGAAAGTGAAACGTGCTATCCTCCAGGATGAATCTGTGGAAGATTTTACTCAAGATGAAATGTGAATTATGCACCGATAAATAGGTATGTCAACTTACCCAGTTGGACATGATCGGAGTTTTTTTGATTTATTTTAATTATGTAATTTTCTTTAGCGTTAAGATAGTTTTGTGTGCTTCGTAAATAAACTTGTTTTAATGTATACCCTTAGATTCATTTTTATAACCAAATATTTGCCTCCAAACAAGAAATATGTCATCTTGAACACAATTCCCCTACCGCACCTTTCTGCTTCCCGGTGTTAATTTGTAGCATATTTAATATGTAAAACACAGACACGTGGAAATAATATTTGATTTGTGGTAGGGGAGACCGGGGACAGTTGTACCAATTTGACTTTTACCATTTTCCACATCTTAGGTATAATTTTTATGAAAAAAATGCTCATACTCAACGGCAGATAATTTAGTTGTCTACAAAATTCTTATTCTATGATTTTTCCAAATTCTATAGAAATTAAGCTATAAGCTCATGAACACATCGGAGGAAATGCTACAACTGACCCCTAGCCCGGGGTGAGTTGTACCAGTAGCGGAATTTAAATTAAAACACAGAATTCATTGATAAAGTTGTTCAATTTTAATAATTACGGTTAGGAAAAACTGTAATTTTTGTTAGTTTATAAAATAACTATTCACAATTTCAATTACATTGAACGTAATACTCCATTTATCTGACCACAAGAAAACTCTTATAGAATTCGTCAGTTGAAGTGCTACCAAGGATTGTAATGTAATAAAAATACAATACAAATATATATTAATACCGTAGCATGTTTTAAACTCAAGAAAAAGTGAAGAAAAAATAATTAAAATTTTGTATAAAAACATTGTGATACAATTGTCCCCGTGGTACAGTTGTCTCCAAACAATATGTATATAATATATTACGAACAAATTACCGAACTACACGGGCTCAAACTTTTACATGTTACAATCTTATATTATCGTAGAAAGCAAACACTTTGTGGCTTGACATTATATGGAATGAAACAAGTATTATGTTTATTATGTTTATTGTCCTGAAGAAGGTTGAGTTCAACCGAAACCGGTCGACGAATATAAATAAAAATAAAGTGGTTTTTAAACAAAGTACTTGTTTCATTATATATTACAATCGTATTAAAATTAAAATATAAACTTGTAACCATAAAATACACATATTTATTTATTTATTTATTTATTTACGCCCTTTTTCGGGGCTTTTACATATACAATTTAAAAATTACACTTGATTAAATAAAATATAAATACTATATATTTCTTTTACCAATAAATATAAAAGGTATATATTTATTTTACTAAGAAATAAACAGTATTTATTTTACATAACTGAACTGCCTCAGTAACAGCATTTTGTATTTGTCTAAAGATAAATTGAAGATGTCCACAGACTTGGTAAAATTATTTCCCTCCATTAGTATTCTGGGCAAAGAGGAATACATATGGTAGTTAGTTCCAGAATTTCTGCACTGAAATAAATCCTGACTTCTAGTATTACGTACAGGAATCCGGAAGCTTATTAATTCAAGCAATAATGGACTATCAACTAAATCATTTAGAATTTTATAAAGAAATACCAAGTCTGTGAAAATTCTTCTGTCTGACAATTTGAGCATATTCATATCATTTAAAATAGTGTTGTAGTTCAACATAATTGCTGGAATACCCATTTTAAAATTTAGAAAACGTAAGAATTTATTTTGTATTCTTTCAACAGCTTGTACATGTGTATTATAATATGGGTTCCAGACGGGAGAATTGTACTCGAGTTGACTTCTAACAAATGCAAAATATAACAGTTTAATACACTTTATATTTTTAAAATTTCTAGTTAGCCTAGTTATAAATCCCAACATTTTTAAGCCCTTATTAGAAATTTCTGTTATGTGGTTAACAAATGAAAGATTTGATTGAAAAGTGATGCCTAAGTCTTTAATTTGTGTTAATGTCTCAAGAGTATTGTTATCAATGTTGTAATTAAAGATCACTGGATTTTTTATTCGAGAAAATCTAACTACTTGACATTTTGCGATATTTAAGTAGAGTCTATTTTCATTACACCAAATCAACAATTTGTTGATATTATCTTGAAGAATGTTGCAATGGTAAATATTTTTAATAATTCTAAACATTCAAATATGATTTAGTAATGAAAATACAAAATTTATCACAAAAAGAAACAGTAACAAACATAAAATAACAAAAATGCTGGCAAATTAACAAAATAACTAAAAAAGTATAAGTAGGTATTAAATAATATATAAAGGTACGTGTAAGAAGTAAGAATAAAATTATTATTATGGATGTGTTATTATTTATTAATAATATTATCAAGGTACAGATCATTGACATGTTAATTTAACCAAAATTAATATAAACACATAAAATGAAAGGGGTTTGGACACTGAAAGTACGACGGACGAACATTCATTTATGACTTGAGAGCTGTACTCACAGAATCTTAAAAGAAAAACCTGGGGCACGGGGTCGATTGTACCGGTACAATCGTCCCCGGAAAATTGGTACAACCATCCCCGAGGGGTCATTTTAAATTAAAACGCAAATTTTTGGTTAATGCCTACTCAAGAACGTTTCAAAACCCATCCTAAAATAAACTCAATTGTCCAAAGAAATGTGTAGATAGCAAAATACTAACAAACAAAACAAAGTAATTGTAATATTAGAGAATGAACGCAATCGAAAGAAGTAACTTTTAGGGCTCAAAAATTTCTTCTTCCAATTGCAAACGTCCGGGTTCCACTATGTCTCGTGGGCTACTGCCGATTGTCCGCACGTGTCAAGGCTATCCCCTGATGACATATAGTATTTTCTTCTTCTTTTCTTTGATAGGGCAAATTAGACAGTAGGTCCGTCCAATACACGGGTCGCTAGTCGCAATTTGTATACACGGCTTCTTTACTTACGTCGTCGTTAAGATTGTGTATATATTTTAGGGTATATTGTCGACTTAACTCCACACAGTAGGCTCTGAGGAAAATAATTTCTCTCAGGGCATATGCCATCTTTGGGGATGCTGAGTGGAAGGTCTATTTGTGGAAATTAAGGAGTGAATTTGGGTCTTAAAGAGACCGATGTTGTAGAAAGGAGGAAACACAGAGGCCGAGCTATTTTCGTGAGACAAATACGAACTGTGCAAATAGTGAGCGCGCGTTTGGCACGTTTTCTGACTGTGCACCGGTGCTAAACGAATCAATGTCGCTATAACCACGGAGCATCTTCGACAGTATTCCCACACGACGCCTGTGCTCTAAAGATTGCGATCCAATTGTGATAGGAGAATCTATCAAAAGGACCGCTCGTCCGATTCTGCACAGAATCGAGGGTTTTTTCAAGTATTTTATTGATTAACTTTATACACCTCAGTTCAATGATATGTGGTACCTACATACTGTTACATCTTCAATGATTCTCAAGCAATGATCACGAAGTAAGCAAGTAACGTGATGGCGGCCTAATCCCGCTCTGGGCTAGACCGGCAGGGCGGCAAGACCGGAGGGCGGCAAGACCGGAGGGTGGGGGGACGGGAGGGCGGGGGCTGGTTCCACCTTGAGTCGCTAAGACGCAGTTCGTTACGCCGCATGTTTTATTCAGGAGCTAAGCCACTTCTGATTTAACTCCAAAACCCAACAAACAAACTAACAGACACACCAAACACCTTCATTATACTAGTATAACTAACAAAATAAGATAAACATAACAGCATAATGACAATGTTTGGAGTCAGTTTCGGTAAGGTCAAGGATTGCCTTAATTTTAGACTATATAAAGAATTCGAAAAAAAATGTTTTATTTATTACATGTTAAATATGTCATGTCACTGGTTGAAAGACGGGCCAAAGCTGTGGAAATGGACCGAAATTATATTAAAGTAATATAACAAATAAATCGTCAATAGTGTAGTTTATATCTCGACAATTAAAGGAGAAAAACATAGGAGGCATTACTTAGTTGACTGCCCCTAGTATGTTTATTGTGGGTTTTGTATAACTGTAAATATGCATTTAAAATAAAATAAATAAATTAATCTCAGTACCTGTTGATCAAGGCCGATTAGAGAGGCTATAAATTACGAATTCATTGTCTTCGCGTCGCTAGTAAACATCACTGTTTCAAATAGTCTAATCACTCTGTTTTTTTAATATGCTAGCTGCAAAACAACACAAATTAGCAGTGACAACGAGTATCAACAACAATCACGTATCACGTGTCGCGCGCAAGGTTTGTTGTTGTTGATTCCATTAGTCGACTCGTGGAGTTATTATGTCGACGGGAACGTGGCGAGGAATATCTTATTTCAGTGTTTCTTGGTTGTTATTCCATTATAATGAAAATAATGGACCTTGCATCCATAAAAGCGATGCAACCACAAATTTTGTATGTATCGGGAATTTGAAGAAGAAAATACTTTGTCACCTACGTAATCAGTGAAAGAAGAAGAGAGGTATTTTAACACGACACAATTATATTATTGAAGTAAAACTTCTTTACGCACGCTCGACACTTGGGGGTAAACTGGTGAATGCGTTACAAAAAGTTTGATGCGTTACGAAAAGTGTGATACATTACGAAAAGTGTGATGCAAACGGTGATCGATGCGAACGGTGATCGGGCGAGGCGTATATACTGCACAACTAAGGTAAGGCGTACATATTTACCCAAGGTCATAGGTCACCCCAAGATCGTAGGTCACCCCAAGGTCGTAGGTTACCCCAAGGTCATAAGTCACCACACGGTCGTAGGTCACCTCAGGGTCAAAGGTCACAGGTCACCCCAATGTCATATGTCATTCAAATGTCATATGTTATATTATAAGTTAGTAAAGTTTTACTTCAGTCGTATGGTCTAAAGCAGGGGTGGGGAACCTACGGCCCGCGAGCCGCATGCGGCCCGCGAGGCCTTTTGGTGCGGCCCGCGGGCACTTATGGTGCGGCCTGCTGAAAGAACCACAAAAAATTACACAGAACGGGATGGTTTTTTCACGGTGTTTCAGATGCATTTTTATTACATTTTTTATTACAAAATCGTTACTAGCAAGAAGTTTAGATACAAATAAAAACGTGATACAACATCCCATTTTATTTTAATTTGTTATTGTGAAACGATAGTGAAATTTCATGGTACTTTTAACTTTCTTGTACGGGACAGTTCCGATATTTCAGGAATAATGGCAAGTCTATTCGGAGGGGAATCTTAGGCACTTTGTCATAAACATTATTTTCTAGTCATCGTTGCGGAAGTAAAGTGGAAAGTAAATCTATAAAATTCTATTAATGGCAACTACCAAGAAAAGAAAATTTTGAAGCTCAGTGAAACGTGAAATCATTTGAAGCTCATTTAAGGCTGTGGAAAGCTGTGCAACTCGAAATGAATAACACGACCATTTTCCAACATTGCCAGGAAAATAAGCCTTCTGCATCGTTTGACTACGCTGATGAGTGCGCAAAATTAAGAGAGGCATTTAATGAACGATTTAAGGACGTGAAAAGTAAGCAAATGGATTTGAACATATTTGCTACACCGTTCAACGTGGAACCATCGAATGTGTCTGATAATCTGCAGCACGAAAAATATCCAATTACAAGGCGATGACGAACTAAAAGCTAGATATAACAATATCCCGCTGCTGGAGTTCTACAAACGCTGTATAAGAAATGATGAGTTTCCAAGTTTAAGGAGGCATGCCCCTAAATATGCATCTATTTTCGGAACAACTTACTGCTGTGAGCAGTTCTTTTTAAAACTATCCATCGCAAAGAATCATCTGCGCTCCAGACTAACCGATGCAAATCTGGAAAATCACACGCCTTGCCAAAGAGCAGCAGTTCCAGCCATCACATTAGGGGTGACCTACATACTATGATATTGTTCATCTGATATTACTGTTTGAGTATTTTTCTGTTTTTGCTCTGATTTGAGAATGATGAACACGAAGGAAAAAGTGCGTTGTGTTATCTGAGTTTTAAATATATTGCCAAACTTCTGCCATGTAAGTAGTTAAATTATTAAAAAATCATTCCATGTAAATTAATTTAAATAAACATAAAATCATATTCTTGTTCTAATCTAACCTAATTGCATACGATAAATATGCTACAAAAATGTAGAAAACCTATTCATATAATCCGAGTACTATTTAATTTAAGCCGGTGGACTAGTGGACTCCTATGCAGATTCATTCTTAAGGTAAATCCAATCTAGTGTTCACAATGTAAATTCCTGTAGGGAATTCATCTGCTAACGCATTTCGAAGGAAACCGTTCGTGCGTTCCGACTGCAAAAACTCGGAGGAACTCCATTTTGGTATTCTAGGTGCAGTATTAATTAAAGCTGGGGATTCACAATCAGTCTAGTGTTCAAAATGCAAAGAAAAAAATCCAATTATGGTTTCGTCTGCTTACGCATTTCGTAGAAACCCGTCCTCGTTTTGAAGTGCATTTATAAAATTCTAGTTGCTTTTGTGCTGCCACCATTGGAGAAAAGCCATTTTCATGTACTGAGTGTAGTTTTAGTTCCCCGCGTACAGATTCACCCTATAACTAAAACCAGTTCTGTGTTTATGTGGCAACGAAAAAATTCCAGATGGGGTTTCATTTTTTGACGCATTTCTCGTGTTAGAAGTTAATTTATAAAATTCTAGTTGCGTACATTGTGCTGCCAGAATTGAAGGAAAGCCATTTTCATGTTCTGGGTGTAGTTTAATTCCCCGCGTAAGAACTTACTTTATAATTAAAACCAGTTTTGTGTTTAGAATGCAACGAAAAAATTCCAGGTGGGGTCTTATCTTGCTAACGCGTTTCGTACGAAACCATTATCGTGTTTGAAGTGCAGTTATACATTTGTAGTTGAATTTGTGCTGCCAGTAATGGGGAAAGCAATTTCACGTTCTGAGTGTAGTTTTCCCTGCTTACAGATTCATCCTGTAATTAAAACCAGTTCTGTGTTAAGAATGCAATGAAAAAATGTCAGGTGTGATTTAATTTGCTGACGCATTTCTTGTGTTAGAAGTGCTTTTATAAATTTCTAGTTTCATAGTTTGTGCTGCCAGAATAAGAGGAAAGCTATTTTTATGTTCTGAGTGTAGTTTTAATTCCCCGCATGCAAATTGAATCTTAATTAAAGAACGTTCAGAATGCAACGAAAAATTTCAGTAGTGGTTTCATCCTGGTTGCAACGAGATATTAGTGTACAAAACACTTATCAGACCAGTACTCACATACGCAGCTGAGACTTGGGTACTAACTAAGAGGAATGAGCGAGCACTGGACGTTTTTGAAAGGAAAATGTTGAGGCGTATCTTCGGACCGGTTTTAGAAAACGGATTTTGGTGCAGACGTTACAACAATGAGTTATACACTCTGTTTAAGGATCTAAACGTCACAAAATTTATAAAACCGGGAAGACTTCGGTGGCTGGGTCATGTGGCGAGAATGACCGAGCATCAAGCACCAAAGTCCCTTCTGAACTCAAGACCGACAGGGCGAAGAAGCCTGGGAAGACCAAGATTAAGATGGAGCGACAACGTCCTCAAAGACATATCTACCTTTGAGCTTGTAAACTGGAGAGAGCTGGCACAAAACCGAGATGAGTGGAGGAAGACTCTTGAAGAGGCCAAGACCCACCAGGGGTTGTAGAGCCAAGAGTGATGATGATGATACCCGCCCAAAAAGAAGAAGAAGATATATGTAAATACGAGTGTTAGAGGAGCGCGCTAATATTAAAAACGATAATATTTAAGCGAAATTGTGAAAATTTTTAATAAAACACGACTCGCTTAAATTTTTTTCATACATATGACATATATCTTCATTCATTTTTTAAGAGCTTTAAAATTTTAAGTTTTTAAGGAAAATATGTAATAAATCGGTAGAAATGCGGGAAACCAGGTCCAAATACCAAATACCAAGAATTATTGCTCTTAGCCCCGTCGGTCGTCTAGATTATATTTATATACGATATTAGATATTTATTAATTGCTTATTCTATTTAAAATTTATCTACTCTACTTATCTTTTCAATTACCTTATTTAATCAACCAAGGACCTGACTTAATTCAGGGCTGGCCCTATCCAGTAGCAATAAGGAAGTTGAGTGAAAAATATTTATTCAAAAAATATCGATTCTAAACATATAAATATATTTCTATATTATTATTCTTAGAATTTATTAAAAATGATTAAAAAGCTATAAACTAAAAACGCTTCACGATTGGTCGAAAGAATTCTGATGTCACCTGTACGCTGGTTTGTACTATCATTGGAATCATGATATTGCATCTCTTTCTATTTCATGAGAGATGGTTTGTTTATGATAAGAGAGGTATAAGTAGTATAAGAGAGGTAACCAATTGAGTACTATCTTGTTGCGAGTCTTTTTAGTTTAAATAAAGCCTCGATGATCGAGTTTACAAGCTACCAGCTGGGAAATTCACTATCTGTTAGTAAACTCGCTCAGTGTAATCATATTACTATCTATCTAGCAGATTGTGGACAATCTAAGAAAAAAGTTGAAAGGTTGTTAACTTTGCTTGCTACCCGTTTGCATTATTTGCCTGAAGATGGTGGCCAACGAACAGCTGATTTTGTAACTGTCAGAATTAGTTCGCACGGGAGTCGTAATTTTCGCTACTGGCTAGCGTGCGGCGCTAGCTGCGAGTACAAAATGTCGACAGAATTGGTTCGAGCGGGAGTCGTTATTCAAAAATTCTAACTTTAAAAATTAATTATACTTGAAATCTGATAATTTTTTTTAATACCATGAATTCTGATAGACGGTTAAGATTGATATAAAAAATTACTGGAATTCCTTATTGAAGAATTAAAAAAATCTCCATACAAAATGCTCAAGCGACGTGTTTTTCAGAGTCCAATTGACGTCACACACACATACCCCGCCTCTTACCGCTCATATTCCGCTCGTTTTGGCGGGCTTAATAAAATTTAAACTTATTTAAATTTTATTATAAAAACAAACTGTAAAAAATATATACTAGTATTTAAGTTTGAATATGACCATTGATAAAAAAAGTTTCCGTAGTCTCTCAGAACATCACCTTGCACCGCAGTGGGAGGGATGGATTCATTCGTCCGCCACACCTGGACACACTGACCCCCAGATTCCTACCCACCCCCCAATACCATTTTCCTTCTCACAGATTCCTCTAAAATTAATTAATTTCTTCAGGGCATCCTGTGTGGAGTTAATACAAAAATAAAAAAGTATTACTAATGAATAAATGCGATAAAAAGTAAAATAAACAAATTGTGGCACGAAAACTGACAAAAATTAATATCAATGAGAACTTAAAATAATAAAAACTGCTGGTATATGCACTCGTATCATGCACCGATCGAACTAGAACCGATATGAATAGGAGACGTAAGCTTCTTATCTATTCACTTGTTATCTCTCTTTCACTAGGGACAATGAAGTAGGCATAAACAAGACAAATGGTTCCTCGCCGGTGAAAGCATACACAGATGCACTCGGGTCAGGGCCGGATCTACGAAATTTGGCGCCCTGTGCAGTAGGTACCGATGGCGCCCCCCCCCCCCCTACATTTTCATTTTGATTGAAAATTCGTTCACCCCAATTTTTTTTTTATTTAATTTTTTTTTTACACTAATTTATCAAATAAAATCAAGACATATAAAGGGTGTAACTTTTCCAAGTGACCTGGCGGTAGCTCTCACACTCGTTTTTTTTAAAGAGAGAATCGCCAGGAGGCCTATACTCTCTGAATCTCTTGGGTAAACATAAAATTACGGTGCTATTTTAATTATTTTAGGAAAAACTCTTTTTACAAGTAATGCTTTAAAATAATACAACGAATTGTTTGTTTGTGCCCGTACCATGATATAAAATATGGGTGACGAGGCAATGCGGGTGGTTTCGCTGAACTAGGTCCATTAGACATTCTTGAGATTTACTGCGTTTATGTATATACCCAACGCGAATATTAATAGAAAAAGCAAATACAAATACGTTCTCATGGCAACGTACAACACAAGAATAGCATCTACACATCTACAGCTTCTGATACCAACCTGATGCGTGCGTATTCTGTTTCTTTGGAAAGTGTTGCTAGAGCGTAATAATTATTTCGTACTATGGGTAATTTTTAAACGATTCAAGGAATATTATAACTAATTTTAATACAACATTTATTTTCTCACGGCGCCCCTTCGGAGTTGGCGCCAGGTTTTTGCACGTTTTTGAACGTATGACAGATCCGGCGTTGACTCGGGTGCCTGCAATCTAATCTATTTTTTTAAATCGTGGTATCTAGAGAATTGTATTATCTGTGTTTATAAGAAATTTATCTGTGCAATTTTCGATATTGACACCCGGTAGGCCACTTGCATGGATTTCATAAAAAATCGTGTGGTTAGATTTTTTTTACTAAGATTACGAAAATGTTACTAAATTTTTTTAGAAATGTACAGTTTTCTTTTTTAATTAAAAAAATCCATTTTTTGGGCTCGTGACGTCACTACATAAAAAGGTCCCGTCTCCGATAATGTTCTATTAATTTTGAAAAATTCCACATAGATTTATGGTTTTTAATGGTTACACATTTCAGGCGAATTTTTGAATTTGACATTTAACATTCACTAGATTTATTGTTTGTTCTATGCGAACTTATCATTTGATTTGACGTTTTGACAGATGTTACGAAGAGAACCCCGTACATGCTGATTTTAACAAAATCAAATTTTGTAACCCATTATTATTATTTACAAGTACACGTATATTACATTGGATTTAGTCATATATAGACGTTGAACATTATAATGATTAATGATCAATAAGATGGATCAAGGAATAAAATATTTATGAGACGTAATATTTTTAGTATGCTTCGTTATTCTCCTGTGCCATTCGTGTGGAAAACGTTCTTTTTTTAAAAATGATTTTCGGCTATGTAATTATCGTTTTTTTCGCACCCATAAAATAATGTCCTGTCTTTCCGATTTATAAAAAAATGGTCTGATTTTTCGGATTGAACTTTTCAAATAATCGCCAGGGTTTCAAAAATACGATTAAAAAAACGGAATATCTTACAATATTTGCCTAAACCTGAAAAAATAAATAATGTGATGCAAGTGGCCTTATATCCTTATCTGTGAAACGTTTGATATATACTTATTTATCTAATCTAACAGTGTTCAGTTAAGTGCAAAAACAATTTTTGGTTTTATTATCCTTTGTTTTTTCTTATATTAGTTTGATGTAAAGTCTGGCTTCGCGAGTTTTTTGCAATACAAGAATTTATATTCATCATGTTATAAATATTGTCAACTGAGACAATTAATAATATAATCTTTGGTAGTGTTTGATTTGTGAATAATTTTGGTAAACGAGGCAACAGCAACATAGAATGACAGTAAAGGGTGTGTAGCAGTTGGAATACTGCCACGACACAATTAGTTCCTACCCGGACAAAGAAGATGCAAGTATTTCCAGCCGCAGGGTTTTGGCAGATTATTCTAGCCACTCGTTTTGGTCTATGGCAGGTTGTCTTGGGCTCAGTGTTGCCAACTAAGTGGATTTTCCACTAAAACTGGTGGTTTTCATACTTCATTTAGTGGCGAAATTAGCGGTTTCGATTTTTTTGTTTCATTACTAAAACTACAATCACTCAGCCACCAAGTCACTTACAAATATGTTTAATCTTATACATACTTTTTCGTTCTACTTTCTTTATTTTTAATTGGAATTTACGTTTACTGTACAGATTTAAAGATGCTCAATGAGGGCCGAGGTTTAAGGAATTAGCGACTTTTGCGATTAGTCTCCTAATACTGCCTCATTCTAATGCCGATGTTGAGAGACTATTTAGCAGTATTATATAATAAAAAACAAACAAAGGAATAGAATGAAGTCGAATAATTTAATTGCTACATTGAGAGTACGCTGTGGTTTGAGGTTGAAAGGAAAATGCTGCCATGATTATGAAATTCCAGTAGCCGTTGTAAATCAAATCGGTACCAAAGAATCATATCAATGATCAATCCGAAACCGACGATTATGGTGAAGGCAAAAAAGATTCGCCCGAAGAAGACGACATTTAGAATTAGTCGTTATTGAATAATTTTTATGTTGATTTACCAACAAATGGTATGTTGGTTACTAATTATTATTTTTGTAATAATAAAGGCACCTAATAATTTCTAAACTTATTTTCTTTCATTAAACTTTATTTTAGTGGAAAATTTTGCGAGTGTGAGTGTACTACTATATTTTTAGTGGTTTTCTGGTGGATTTAGGTTGAATCTGGTGGAACGCTGGTATAACTGTTGGCAACACTGCTTGGGCTATTCCAGAGATCAGTGAGGGTCAGACCAGGGGGGCACCGCCATCTTTATTTCCAAGCCGTGCTGTAGAAAGCCAACTGACATTAAAGAGTCCTTTTTTTTTTGATTCTACGGATTCTTTCGTAATCCTCTAACTAGCTAGGGCTTTGCAATACCATTCATGTTTCTAGCTACTAGTACTACGGCTCATTTGGCCTTTTTACTATTACCTTCTGAAGGTCGTATTTAATTGACTGAATTTAAGTTACAATTAGTGTCATCGTGAGGTAAAAGTCTTTACTGGATAAAAAACCTCACGCAAGTTGCAAAGCAATAGGGAACATAAGTTCTGAACTTTTTCTCAAAATTTTACATTTATTTTTACTGAATGTAAGTATTTTATTTCTTCAGGTCTGAGTCTCGTCCTTGGAGCTGGTTCTGGTGCCTATGTCTAGTGGAGGAAAGAGGGAAGAAAAACATCATTAATTTCGGCTCGATCTGCGTTGGTTTTTACACCAACGCCCATTGATATATATACACACCTTATTTTTTTATATAGATTTATATACCTCAATGCCAACGCCCATCGAGCACAAAAAATCCGAGTAAACTCGCCAACTCTACGCCCATTAACACTAGAAAGACCGGAGCATTCATTTTGACTGCTGGCCAAAGTAATGTGACGATATAATGCTTAATAATTTTTGTATTGGTGTGATTTTTTTTCACATTTCATGATTTATGATTTTACAACTATGGTGAAAAAAACAGGTACGGGTCTTATTTAGTTTTTGAGATATATTGACTTATACCTACAAAGACCGCCGCCGTCAATGTGACGGTTTGGGCCATAATGCTGAGTTTGTTTACAACCTTCTTTACCCAAGTTTACAACATGCCCATTCCTCCTCGTTTATGTAAGTACCACGATAGTACTAATATGTCTGTCTCTTTCTTTCGCTATCGCGTATGATATCATTTATAAAAATGCCACAAAAAATATATCTCTGGCCCAAATTTATTGTATGGCTCGTCGGAGAACTAAAGACAAGGTATGCATACATATACCAGGGTTGGTCCAGCTGGGTTAGCTCCTGAAGAACTGGAAGAATCATTTATTGGATAACCAATACCTCCGCCATAGGCCCCCCTAAGAGGTTCGCTAAGGTTGGTGACATAGCAGGGGTGCCCAGGTTCATGGGGTTAGGTATTTTTTAACATTAGCTAACAGGAGGCCCTGAGAAAAATAATTCTCCTCGGGACCTATGTCATCTTTGGGGATGCTGTGTAGGGAGTCTTTTTAGGAAAGGAAGGAGAGGAAGTTCCGGGAAGGAAAAGGATATTAGGGGTGGGTAGGTATCTGGAGGTCAGTGTGTCCAGGTGTGACGGACGTATGAATCCATCCATCCGTGATGTTTCGCGAGAACACGGCTGGAGAAGTCAAAGGGACTCCCTCAACCAATCTTTTCCAATATGGCCTGCCATGCTGCTGATGGGCAGACGCATATTTATTTGTACAGCGCCTTTGAGGTGATTTTTCACAAAAATCACGCTATATAAATTAGCCAAATATTATTATTATCTTCCGCCAAGACCCGGAAAAACCTAGTCCCATGACCCCGGGCACCCCCACTAAGTCACCAAACGTAGCGAACCAATATTGGTGACCTATGGCAGAGGTGTTGATTTTCCAATAAATGGTTCCCGGGGCGGCAGTACCCATATCCGCCTCCCAAATTGGGAATTTGTTCGGGGAAGGTGTGTTCGGATCTTGGTGGCGGATGCGTCTACCAAACGACTGCATGGCAGGCCAGATCGGGAGTGACTGGTTGAGAGAGATCGTTTGACCTCGCCCACGGGACTCTCGGAACATTGCCTTGCATCGCAGTGATAGGAATAGATTCTTACGTCTGTCACCACACTGATCTACAGATTCCTACCCACCCTCACACCTCATTTAATTCCCATAACTTATTCTTCTTCCTTTCCCTTTAGGTACCATCCACACAGCATCCCCAAAGATGACAATGCCATGAGGGGAATAATTTTCTTTGGGGTTTTTTTTTATGGAGCTAATGTAAACGAAAAAAGAAAAGAAACCGGGCCCTTTGCCATCTTTGGGGATGCTGTGTGGCGGGTGTTTTGAGGGAAAGGAAGGAAAGGAAGTTCTGGGAAGGTAGAAGGTGTGAGGGGTGAATAGGAAAAATTGGTAAATTTATCCAGTAGTAACGGATGAATGTAGAAGGTGTG
This sequence comes from Limnephilus lunatus, assembly GCA_917563855.2. Classification (NCBI taxonomy): domain Eukaryota; kingdom Metazoa; phylum Arthropoda; class Insecta; order Trichoptera; family Limnephilidae; genus Limnephilus; species Limnephilus lunatus. The sequence goes on along the minus strand of OU830600.1, from coordinate 27,466,545 downwards.
ATGGATGAATAGGAGCAATCGATAAATGTATTTTGTAGTGTTAGACGAATGAATCGATCTCTCCAGCAGCGGTGCAAGGCGACGGTTAGAGAGAGGTCCTGCTGGAGAGGTCTAGAATAGGTCTCCCTCAACAATTTTCTCCCGACCCGGTCGGCTAGGCAGTAGGTGGGCAAACGTATTCGCCACCTAGATCAGACAAACCTTACCCAATGAACCCGGGCACCCCTGCTAAGTCACCAAAAATGCCGCGAACCAATTGGAGTGTCCTATGGCAGAGGTGTTAGTTATCCAATAAATGGATCCCGGGGCAGCGGTACCCATATTCGCCTACCAATTGGCAAAAAGAGATCAACCGTCAAAATGACGGTCGTGGTCTTTATAGGTATGGAGAAGTACCCGGTCTTTCTAGTGTTAAAGAGTCCTATTTTTGGGACTTCATAGTAACTTTTTTCTACGCGCCAGTGTGGATTGTGTAGGCGTCAGAAGAGTGTGTACTACTGATTGAAGCAGATATTTAAAAGTTTTCATCACATTTCTGTAATATTAATACTTAAATTTTGTAAAACAATACGTTGGTGGTAATATACGATCGTTAAGGTAAGACATTTTGGTAAATTTTGGATAGGGCCTGACACGCTTATTACGAATAATTTTTAGAAAAAAACTTTATATTCGCCTTAATTACTATAAAAGGAAACTTTTTGCATTCCGGGAGGCGGAAAATTATGCATTTTAATTTTCAATTGCGTAAATCCAAATTTCACTTCGCGAACCGGTCGGCGACTGTCAGCGGCCATTAGGTACGTCACTGTTATGTTGGTATCACGGATGCATTAACAAAAGCTAAATACGACCGTAGCCATCTTCGTGGGCAACACAAAGAGGCGCGGAATTATGAAAAACAGAATTAATAATGTAGATAAACGAACCTCTAATCAGAACCACTTCAGAGTCTAGCTGAGGCACTGGAATCATGTGTTGGATTTCATCGTCATTATAGTTGGAGGTGTTGGTATTCGTCGCATTAATAATTGAAGAATAGAAATAATATAATAATAAACGCGGCATTTTTTTTTTATTTAAATTTTTTTTTTTCAATGTAAAAATAAAAATTTCAATCTAAAAAAACTTGCCTAAAGGCCTTTATTCATTTTATTTTCAGAATTTCGTCAAAGTAGTGCTTACCTAATGCGCATGTTTTATTTTTATTTTACGTAACTTCTAGCTAACCGTTATTTTATGGTAATAATAAATATACATAATATAATATACGAGTAGAGGTTTGTTGACATTCTAATTCTGTTGTGTTTTCATAATTCCGCGCCTCTTTTTATATCCCACGAAGATGGCTACGGTCGTATTTAGCTCTTGTTAATGCATCAGGGATACCAACATAACAGTGACGTACCCAATGCCCGCTGACAGTCGCCGGTCGTTTCGCGAAGTGAATTTTGGTTTTACGCAATTGAAAATTAAAATGCATAATTTTCCGCCTCCCGGAATGCAGAAAGTTTCCTCTTATAGTAATTAAGGCGAATCTAAAGTTTTTTTCTAAAAATTATTCATAATAAGCGTGTCAGGCCCTATCCAAAAATTACCGAAATTCTATAATTTACTAGATAATATAATATAATCTACATAATAGTACTATTATATAACATGTGTAGAGCTTTCTGAGAGAATAATAGGATTAATCCATAAGCCGCGATGTTTTTAGTTGGAACTTAGAAATGACACTTTCTTTCGACTCGACCGTTGATTTGTTTTCCAAGTGAAGTTTTATTGGTTTTGAAAATACGTAATATATTTATCAGTGGATATTATTTTCTGATGCCTCATAAGTGTTGTGTTCCGGGATGCAAAGCGAATTACGCCAGTTCTCTGAAGAAGGAAGGTGCTGTTACCATCTTCAAATTTCCAGCGGAGGAAGAACGCAGACAGTCATGGATCAGGGCTATTCCTCGCAAAAATTGGATTCTAGGTGCTTTCGCTGCCGTTTGCATCAATCATTTTGATAAAAAGAATATCATAACTCACCCTAAACCAAAATTGGCTATCGGAGCTACACCAAGTGTTTTTAAGGGTTTGCCAAGTTATTTAACAAAGAAAAAGGCAACGGAGAGAATGAATCCCAAAAATCGGAAGATAAAAATAAAATACCGACACGAGGAACAAATTGAACTTTTCATTCAAAGTGACACGATAGTGGATTACAGTGATTTTGTCAGAAATATGCAAATTAAAATTAAACTCAGTGAGTGGAATGTAAAAACTATAAATGACAGAACATATTTTTACGTCACAAACTTTGACAATGTAGATAAACATTTGTATTCAAGTTCTCAGGTTGTAGTTGACTATCATCTGAATATCAAAGTGTTTGTCGGAACAAATGAACTTTCTCATAGTGAATTGAAGTGGCTATTCCCTAAAACTATGATATTGAGTTTATGGTCACAACTAGAAAATTTGTTGGTACGATATCATAATATTAATATAGATGACAATATTAGTTATGAAGACAGAAGTCAAAATACTGTAAATAATCATTTATTTATATTTTATATTTAATACATACATCTAAAAATAATTCTTTTACTATTTATTCATGAAATTCTAAAATATTTACTTCTCACAATAATTATTTTACTTTTTACCCATGAGATTTAGGTAAGTACATATATATATATATATATATATATTCATTTATATGAATCAAAACGATTTGTGTAGGTGAAAAAGGTAAGTATTTATAAACAAGAAATATACATGCCTTCACTGTAAATTAAATTCACCAACATTTTCTATTAGAACCTTTAAAATCAGAGCTGGAATGATGTATTTGCTTCTTGGGGAAATAGGCCTCTTTACTTTGAATTCTGATTTCCCGCCAAGTCTACAGCACGGCTTGGAAATAAAGATGGCGGTGAGGGGGGGTTAAACTCCGTCAGTTTTTGTAACCAGGCCACGTGGTTTGTGACGTCATAGTAATGACTACCAATAGGAATCTTACAATTTCCATAGAAAAACTTTTAAGAACTGAGTGGTTTAAACAGTTAAGGTGAGCGTCGACCTGTCCGCACGCACGCAACGCACGCACGGCACGCAACGGATTTTTCTATATCTTTATATGAATTAGTACATCACTGCGTCCACTACCGGCAAATACCGGCCCGCCCGCCGGTATTTTTGAGCAAAAAATGCGTTGCGTGCCGATGACGTCACACGGATTAGCTGACTGAGCAAAAAAATGCGTTGCGTGCCGATGACGTCACACGGATTAGCTGACTGAGCAAAAAAATGCCGGTGACGTCACACGGATTAATTGACTTTAGTTCGCAGCTTGCATCGCTCACTGCCGCAAGTGTTGTTTGGTTTTTTTTTTACATTAACTCCACACAGGAGGCCCTGAGGGAAATTATTTTCCTCAGGGGCTATGTCATCTTTGAGGATGCTGTGTGGAGGGTCTTTTTGAGGAAAGGAAGGGGTGAACATGGGTCTTGAAGAGACCCTTGTTGTAGGAGGGAGGAAACACAGATGCCGGTAAATCGTTCCACAGCCGAGCTGTTGAACTCGTAAAAACGACCCGTTCTCATGTGACTAATGTCAACCATTTACAAATGTTGGTCGCGTGTTTCCCGACTGTGCACCGGTGCCGAGGATCAATGATGATAGTTCCTCGGAGCATCTTCCATTGTAATACCGGTAGAACAAGGACATCATTCCCACCTGACGCATGTGCTCTAAAGATTGCAATCCGTCTGTTAAGATGGGAGAATCTGTCAAATGGACCGCCCATTTCTGCACAGAGTCAAGGGTTTTTTTTTAGGTAATTTGGAGCTCCAGGCCAGAGGTGGCTGCCAAATTCAACCGTGGGGCGCACTTGCGACTTGTGCAGGGTTAGCAGTTGTGTACTATTACAGTATCTACGGCCCTGTACAGTACGCCCAGTTTCTGAGAGGCTAACTTAACTCTGGTTTCGATGGAGCCCCCATACCTGAGCTGGTCACTTAGAGTTACACAAGAGTGACACAGCATATCAATGGAGGTCCTGTTCGGAAGAATGCTTCCGTTGAAGGAGACTAGATTATCATTTCGATCCCTTTTAGACGTTATCAAATATGATTGAGTCTTCGAAACATTAAATTCGACGAGGTTATTCTTACCCCAAGAGAAAACACTCTCGAGGTAACCTTCCATTCTTTGCTTCAAACCGAGCTATCGGGGTTTGTTTGCTCTTTGGAGGCTTGGTTGTTTGTTTTAGAAAATTGAATTGAAATGGAAAACCCACAAAAATTAAATTAATCTTCATCATGAAGAAAATCAGGAACAAATAACAAATGATATTCCCCAAACATTGGTCGCTTCAAGTTTATTTTATGAACCCATATTCTACGTTTAGTTTTACGTTTTTCTTCTTCTGCCAACAAGCAACTGATAATGATAATATCTTCGTCAATATCCATGACAGACGACCGTCGCCTACTACAAAAGTACTCAAACTAAATTTAAAATCCGTTTACAGTGGACGCGTGCCATCGGCAAATCCGTTCAATCCGTTGCGTGCCGTGCGTGCGTTGCGGCCGGCGCGGACAGGTCGACGCTCACCTTTACAGTGGGATATCCATAAATGAACTATACCGGGATATCTATGGTATTATATGTCAAATAGCACGTTCATCAAATGATTGGTTTATTTATGAGCACGTTCGTCACCGGGTATATTTATGTTCGTCACGCCGATGGCCGAAACAGTCCCGAGGTATAGTTAATTTATGGTCCGAACACTCCGAACATTCAAAACAACGAAATAGTATATTTATGCAACGAAATATTTTGAAAAAATGGTTCCTTAATATCGTTGCAGTGTCGAAGGCTGTGAGGATAGTGTTTCAGTTCGACACAGAGTACCATTATTTATGCAGAGTACCGAACTGCGAAAATAATGAGAGTCGTTATGGGAATGGGCGTTGAGAATCGGCAGATCTGACTATTGCTTATCCGATTTTAGGAAGTTGTGGTTATGTTTGGTTCCAATTTCACTAATAACTGCAAAAATTCGAATGGCACGTTAAAAAAGACGGTTTGCCGACCCAATCTTCATGGAATCGGAACACATCGGGGTTTACCCGAAGAAAACGTAAACGTACGTAGGATACGTGGTTGGAACCAAAATACAGGTGCGAATCTTTTGTTTGTGCAGTGTTCCTAATATACTTTGTAACTTTTCCTTAACTTCACCTAAAAATTGTATCTATTTTCGTTTTTAGACTTTATCCATCTTCTACCTGGAGTGTCCAGCACGAATGCTGCCGTCCAAGACCACAATTACAGTTTAAAAGGTATAAATAATGTCTTCTCTATACTCTATATGGCATCAACCTATTTTATTCATAGAGATAGATGTTGATTCACTGAGTCTTTCTTATTATAAAGATATTCAATACATTTATTATTTCTTCAAACACAGCAATTCCATTATTATTAAGATATTTAATATGACAGGCGCGTATCCGAGACGCGTGGTCGCTGTTCTTCATTTATTTTCTCTTTTATACTCTGCACTGGTAGGATATAGTTCATAAGATGAGGCTGGGTAATGTAATGAATTTTTTTTGGTAATTATCGGTTCGGACTGGACACGCTTATTACGAATAATTTTTAGAAAAAAACTTCAGATTCGCCTTAATTACTATAAAAGGAAACTTTTTGGCTTGGGGGCGGCGGAAAATAATGCATTTTAATTTTAAATTGCGTAAAATTAAAACTCACTTCGCGAACCGATCGGTGACTGTCAGCGGCCATTAGGCACGTCGCTTTTATGTTGGTATCACTGATACATTGCAAAGAACTAACATTTGTTTTTATTTCACAGACAATCAATCATAATTACACAAACCCGCTAGACAAACCCTGCTTTGCCAAACAAACCATTCAAAACCTGGGATGTTTTTTTATAGTTTGATGACATGCAGCTTTCGTAGTTTAACCGTGTTTTTACGTATGCCACGAAGTTGGCCACAGTAGTATTCAGTTATTTGCAATGTATCAGGGTCCAGGGATACCAACATAACAGTGACGTACCTGATAGCCGCGATTTGACATCGTGTAGATTCGCGAAGTGAATTTTAATTTACGCAATTGAAAATTAAAATGCATTATTTTCCGCCGCCCCCAAGCCAAAAAGTTTCCTTTTATAGTAATTAAGGCGAATCTAAAGTTTTTTTCTAAAAAATTATTCGTAATAAGCGTGTCCAGTCCCAACCGATATTTACCTTTTTTTTTTTTTTTCAGAACCAAAAGTGTTCCCCCTGGGCCGAGTACCTGGGCGTTTTGCTGCCAAAAAAGTAGTGGAAGATTATGCAGGTATACATCTGTATTTATATTTCATTAAACGAGATAATATTCTATGTTTTGCTTGCGAACTTTGGTTAATGTGATGAATATGTTTATTTCAGAACCAAACGTGTTCCCTGGGCTGAGCAGCGTGCCGTGTGTGAATTGCACTCTGTTATTACATTGTCTTCAGACCTCTGCAGCCATACTCGGTCAACCATCGCCTTAGCCGCAGTAAGACGGATAGATTCATACATCCATCACTCTTGAACATATTGACCCCCAGATTCCTAACTACCCTTCTGTACATTTTTCCTTCTCAAAACTTCCTCCCTTTCCTTTCCCTTAAAAGACTCCACACTGCATCCCTAAAGATGACATAGGCCCTGAGAGAATTTTCTCCTCAAGGCCTCCCATGTGGGCTAAAAATCTATCCAAACACTTCCTTTTTTATTATTATTACTCATATTTTCATTAGTTATGATTAACACTCCCGTTTCCGCGGTGCGATTTTAGTCTAACACGCTCTTTAAAACTTCAATAACTCTTTACATGCGTCAATCATTAAAACTACATTTTAGGTATTCCTAAAAAAATATTTTTTTGCATTCGTAAAAAATACTTAAAAAATTGTGATGATTCTGTTTAAAATAATAAAACTGTTTTCCTAAATATCAACACATTTCTGTGTCTGTGTCACATTACAATCTCTTTTTAGTTATGTATAACAAAAAGAGATGTAAAATAAAACTTTTAAATCTTTTGCCTATCTTTAGAGACTATTTGCTTCTCAAAGTTGACATCATACTACGTGTGTCGTCTCTTTCTAGTGCATTAATTTGAAATGTCTAAAAACAGAGATGACAATATTAATTATCTTACTGCAAAAAACTTAAGTTGCTAGACTTTCCGTTTTCATTAAAAAAAGAGCCACAAAAAAAATTAGGAACCACATCAGAAGGTTCGGCAGACCGACCATCTTATCCTCAAAGCAGAGTATTTTTTTAATGCCTTTCTGCATATTTCCTTAAAATTGACGACAACATAGGACGAGTGTAGGCAATCGGACAAGGGGGATGTTTTTTGCTTAGTTTTATGGGTTTTGGGTTATTTGCAGGGTCATGTCACATTCGTTCATAATAAATGTTTATAGGTATTATTTAATTTTATTTTTATCAAATAATCTTTTCGTGGAAGACTTGATTTACAAGGTTGTAAGACAAGACAATGCAGTGCTTTTTTTACATTGGCTCCATACAGGAGGCCCTGAGGAAAATAATTCCCCTCAGGGCCTATGTCATCTTTGGGGATGCCGTGTGGAGGGTCTGTTTAGGAAAGGAAGGTAAGGAAGTTCTGGGAAGGAAAAGGTTATAAGGGACGGTAGGAATCTGGGTGTCAGTGTGTCCAGGAGTGACGGACGTATTAATCCCTCACTTCCATTGCGGTGCAAGGCGATGTTCCGAATGATTACAGCTGAAAAAGTCAAAGATACTCCCTCAACCATTCTCTCTCGATCCGGCCTGCCATGCAGCTGGTAGGCAGATGCATTCGCCGCCAAGACCCGGACAAACCTCAACCCACGAACCCGGGTACCCCTACTAAGTCACCAAACGTAGTGAACTACTTGGGGTGACTAATGTCAGAGGTTTTGGTTATCTAATAATAGTTCCCCATACCCGCCTCCCAAATTGAAACGTGAGGCATTGAACTGGCAGAGGAAGAATGAATGTAGATATGCTGTATAAATGAGATTCCTGATATATACCTATGTGTTGTAAAACCATATAGTTAAATTATGGGTATAGCCATGTTAAATTGTGGAGATCTGGAAGGAATACAAGGCCGATAAAAATTATAATTATTTTCACCTTTTTATAGCACCGCTTAGTGATAAATCACGACAAGTGCACTTGATGGGTAGGATTAAAAGGTACGCTTAGTTTTAGTTAGGGCATTAAAAAAGGAATATATGACGCGAAGTGAATTGTGGAAGAAGTCAGAGAAAGCCAAGGAAGTCATGGCATGATCAAGTGAATCAAATACTTTCATTCGGGCCACGCCAAGAGATAGAATAACAGAAATATACAGATAAACCATTTTAAAGAGAGTACGTTTGAATGTATCTTTTACCTCGCTGTAGTCCTCCGATAGAGTGTGCCGTAACGCATCCAAGCATCTATTTATTCAGATTATTCTGTATTAGATGATTTATGAATGCAAATGAAGCAAGGAGTGTGTGTCGAGACAGAGGGTTTTGGTGGTATGTTCTCTCTGCTCAGCACGGCATGATGTAGTTTCAGTATCGAAGACTATACTTCAACCAAAATACGATTGTAAACATTTATTACTGCACCACCATAAAACTCTTTTGTGAGGGTCGGGTGCAATATTTAGGAATCTTACCTACTTATTTTTTTTACTAAAACTACCCCCATTAAATAATTATTTATTTCTTTCCATTGAAACAGTAGTTAAGTGACATCTTTACAAATGATTACCATTACATGGAAAGAAGTAGCAATAAATATAAATGCTTAGTTTTAAACGAATTGAAGGTACAATTTGCAACGAATGTTATGATTCTTAGAATTTATTTTTTACTATCTTAGAACGCTCAAAGTGTCTTTGTTTAACTTTTTATTTCGATCATTTTCTAAAATGCATTTTTTTATCATTTCATAATAACGGCATGCCGCCCCCCCGGAAATCATTTATTTGGATAACAAACATTTCTGCCATACGTGACTTCAAGTAGTTTGCCACGTTTGGTGACTAAGCAGGGGTGCCCAGGTTCTTGGGGTAGGTTTGGTTCTGGATCTTGGCAGCGGATGCGTCTGTCTACCAACTGGCTCTGCCTGGCTGGCCGGGTCGGGAGAGACTGGTTGAGGGAGACCCTTTGACCTCTCCAACAGGACTCTCCCGGAACAGCACCTTGCGCCACGGATGGTGGGTTGGATTTATACGTCCGTCACCCCTGGACATACTGAACCCCGGATTCATATCCGCCCGCATACCATATTCCTTCCCAGAACTTCCTCTCCTTCATTTCCTTAAAAGACCCTCCACATTGCGTCCCCAAAGATGAAAACTATAATAAATAAATTTATGAAAAATATTAAAACATTTTTATTTTTTTTTATTTTATTTTATTTATTTATTTTTTATTTTTTTTATTTAAAAATATAAAAGGTTTCAGTTTTACAACATAATAATACATCAATATTTCAATCACTCTCCTAATAAAGCAACTGCTTGTGTTTAGGAGAGGACAACTAAAAAAAAATTACATTTGTTTAAATTAAAACAAAAAATATTACTAATTTAACAAAAAATATTAGTGATTTCATGAGAAAATACAGATAAAAGTAATAAAAATATAGGTTAGTTAAAATAAATGATTTAAAGTATTGATAAGGCAAAAACACATTTCTAAATACGCAATACATATTTCTAAATATAATATACAATAAGTTAAGTTATGAGGTGGTACTAGAATATTTTAATTTTTTTTTTTTTTTAATATTTTTCGTAGCTTTCTTCCGATCGTATATCAAGAGGTAATTTATTAAATAATTTTATACCCTTGAATACATAGTGATGCTGTATTCAAGGGTATTATAAAAAATAAACAAGTATATATATATATATATATATATCCTGCTACATTTGTTGCGTCCACCCCCTAAAATCTCCATAGCATTGCTGCGTCCACCGACTTACGGCGTCCGATATACGGACGCAACAATGTTTTGACTTCAAAATTGGCCAGATTGATGCTTACCCCATGTAGAATCGATTGGCAAAAATTGTCATGGAAGCAAAAAATCTATCAGAATGTCTGGAAGCGAATATTGAACGTTTGACGATTTGCCGCCAGGTTCGCGAAACGAAATATATTTCGATCAGTGTATATTTTTATACATAATGGCGGTCCTTCTGCGTCCCTGCAGAAATATATATATTTTTAAGACATTACGACGGTCGTGCTGCGTCTACACATTTGTTCCTTCTGGCGTCCACGCAGCAACATTATTTTTAAGACATAACGACGGTCGTGCTGCGTCTACACATTTGGTCCTTCTGGCGTCCACGCAGCAACATTATTTTTAAGACATAACGACGGTCGTGCTGCGTCTACACAGTTGGTCCTTCTTGCGTCCACGCTATTATCACGCAGCAATATTATTTTTAAGACATAACGACGGTCGTTCTGCGTCTACACAGTTGGTTCTTCTTGTGTCCACGCAGCAATATTATTTTTAAGACATTACAACGGTCGTGTTGCGTCTACACAGTTGGTCCTTCTTGCGTCCACACTATTATCACGCTATTATCATGCTATCATCACGCTTTTATCACGCTATTATCACGCAGCAATATTATTTTTAATACATAACGACGGTCATTCTGCATCTACACAATTGGTCCTTCTTGCGTCCATGCAGCAATATTATTTTTAAGACATGACGATGGTCTGCGTCTACACATTCATATTACTTTTAGTGCATAACAACGACAGTATTGCGTCCTCGTTGCCATTCACGAGTAGATAGTAAATATTGTTTGAGCTCTTGGTAAAGTAAATCTCTAGATTTGGCAACAGTGGTTTTATTTACAACGGTGCCGCGTGCCACTTACAACTAAGAAGCGACCCGCGCGGATGGACATTCTTATAAGATTTTTTCTACAGTGGACGATGAAATGATGTTCTGGCCTAAAAATGTCCAACCACACACTACGAGGGCGCAAAGCGGTGCGTTATGAAACAATACATTTTGAGTAAGGGCATCGCTGTAAAAAAACTGTTGCAGGCCTGCGCCCAGTAGGTACTTATTTTATACAAATGATTTATTTAGACTCTAACTATCAAAATACAGTTCGTTAGCATACATCGACATATTATCATTACTATTATTACCGGAAGATTATTATTACGAGTTATTCGTCTTCAACAATAATTACTTATACACATATAATACATGCAAACTACATATATCGCACGGAAAAAAATAATTCAGCATGGGAGTTTTTTTTTCTGTACCTATCAGAAGATTAATTAAGTTAGCAATATTCAAAAGACGTAAAATTTAAAAAGAGCGGAAGGAAAAGAAACTACATAAATATCTGTTTATAACATACAATGTATGTGCATTCGGACGTCAAAATAATATATTCGGTACGGACGCGAAAACTTCATTAAAACAGTTATCAATATACAGAAGACGTAAAAATTATATTAGAGTGAAAGGACGTGAAACCTATATTAGAAGAAACCTACAATATACAAAAAATATACACCCGGACGTGAGTATGTACGTGACGCAAGAAGTGTATGAAAGTATACTAAATATCAATTCCTGTATTTTTTACAATATTAAAAAAATATGATATCAGCGATTAGTATGAGCAGTACATAACGCAATATTCACAAAAAAAATCTGAAAAAAAGAACTAGAACTGATGGACGCCCAAAGACGGATTTACGTACGGACGCAATAAGTGTAGTGGGACCTATATATATATATATATATATATATATATATAACATACAAGTATTATAAAAAATACAAGTGTGCAGTTCACACCGGTAGAAGCGAAACCTTTAGAAAATGAAAGTGGATAAGAGTGGGGAGGCTATGAAGCACCGCATAAAGAGCAAACCGATTATTCTAACTCATTCTCTATAAATGCCATATAATAATAATAATATAATATTTATATAGCGCAGTTTTGTGATATTTCACTTCAAATGCGCTTAATTATAATAAGCCTAAAATTAATTATATAATGTTACTTAAGAGTCCTTACAAAATTGATTAAATAGTGTGAAACAAAGAATATACAGTATATGCAAAGCAATTCCTAAAGAACAATATTAACAACAATAGTGATTGCAATAGTGAGTGCACATGACAATAGATATTAATCCCATTGAAACCATAATGGTGCCATTCAACAAGAATCATTAAAAACTAAAATATACTATAGAACAGGAAACAGTTTACGTTTAGAAATAATACAAATTCGGAGTGTACATAAAACTATATTAAGGAGGTAATCGAAACCAAACAATTACTGGAAAATTGAGGAACATGGTTTATTATAGTTTTTTGAAAAGGAGTTAATATGCATGTGTTTGTCTCCTTTTAGTGTCACTTTTTCGTTTCATCCAGTTTCAAATCACATCGGTGCTAAAGAAGTTTTCACTTCAAAGTAATTTTAACTTTTTTTTTTCTTGGTTTGCTTTTTGTTTCTTTTTAGTGTCGGTTTTTCGTTTCAACCAGTTTCAAATCACGACGGTGCTAAAGAAGTTTTCACTTCAAAGTAACTATAAAATAAATTTTTCGCTGTTTGCTTATTATTTCTTTTTAGTGTCGCTTTTTCCTTTCAACCAGGTTCAAATCACGACGGTGCTAAAGAAGTTTTCACTTTGAAATAATTATAAAATTATTTTTTTCGTGTTTTGCATAAGCGTAAAACTGTATTTTTTTTAAAAATTCATGTATTCCGTAAGTATTGTAATTTTCTTGTAATCTATTTCTCTACGCAAGTGGTGTTAAAACCAATCAATCTGGTATTAAATTAGATTATCAAACATTAAAATAACTCTTTACGATAAATTATTTTTGAAAATATATTTAAAAAATGAAAGTAGGTCGGTGTCAGCCCTTACCAGTACCTAGCGCATTCCACATGTAGCTTTCTGAAACAATAGTGTTACTCTGAATGCTAACGTGACCCTAGGCGGTCGGCTGTCTCAAGCGCACGCCTTACTGGGCGTTGCAAATAATATTTGATTATTTATTATGAATGATGATTTTTTAAATATTTCAGTTATTAATCAATATTTTTTTCTTACAATAAATTAATATACCTAAGCCATTTAAAAAATATTCACATCAATATTTTTACAAAAAACCCGAAATAATTTCCAAATCCCATACAGTAATGCTGTGTAACAAGACGGTTTGTCGAGGGTATTTTTAGGATGGTATGGGAAAGGTTAAAAAAACCTTACCTTTCCAGGTGAAATTACTGAGATATTGTAATCAGTTCCTTCTAAATGTGTTTGCACATGATTGTATTTCCGTTTTTTTTGTGTTATTCTGTATAAAGCAATAAAATACTACATGCAATTATGAGTTTTTCATTTTATTTTTAAAATAATTTTTAGGCTAATGATTTGGGTAGGTACTGATATTGTCTAAGGTAGTACTTTTTTTTTTTTTTTACTTTCCTCTATCCTTGTCGATGGTCTGTGGTCAAATAGTGTTGACACCCGTTCCATACAAAAGCCCGAAGATATCGATCTAGGTATTAGTTAATTTATGGATCAGACATTCTAGAAGGCAACATGGCGTTCCGGAAAGAGATGGACGGCGTGCGACATTGGTTCTACTGACAATGTTTCTACGTAGATTCTTCGACTTCATCATTCACGTATAGTTGATTATTATTACCTTGTTTAACACTTATTCAATACCACTTATCAATCATGTGGTTTACAATAGAAATCGATTGGCGCCCTTAAATATAACATTAAATACATACCGCAGTAAATTCAGTAGAATCATTTCTAATATGTTAATAATTTACCTGGCATTTTAGAGCAGGTACCACGACCTGAGGTTTAGTATAATATTCACGAGTCTTTCATTCTATTGTTCTTACCATGCATTATAATAAAGTTAAATGTTATATCCGTGTTTTATTCCAGACACTAGAATGATACATGCTACCTACCCTGAGCTCTTTATAAGTAAATTCAATTCAATAAACTATAAATTAAACTCTATAATCAAAACATCATCACACATCTCTCTTTTTATTACGTTACAGGTGGAGCGCTTGAAGTGTGAAGTGCGACTGACAATGGAAGCAGATAAGACGAGTCGACTCTCAGCTCTCCTGGCCTGCCGGTCCCGCGCAGACCTGAGACGGCTAGGAGGAGTGGACTCTCCCTCCTCATCTTTTATCACCTTGGCTTGCAAGCACAACAGGATTGACCTATTGAAGCTCTTGTTGAAGCATGACTCATCCTACCCTTCAGATAATGCTGTTACTGTTGTTCCCCGCCAGTGTTCAGTGGAGCAGGAAGACGAAGGGCATAACGCCGTCTATTATGCCATCCGTTCCAGCAATGTGGAGCTTTTCAGTACACTCCTCAGGTCAGTAACCCCTGAACTCTCGGAAAGGCTCATCTCCGAGGCCTACGAGGAATTGCTCTTGAACAATGTCTTTGTTTCAGAGGAAGTGCATGTGTTTGTTCAATACAAGTTACTCGATCTATGTTTCTTCTCCAAAGGAGACGAAGCGCTTCCTCCAACTTCCTCCGCTAATATCCAAGAACGCATCCAATTGCTTCTGGAAAATATCTCGCATATTAATACTTATGCGGAAGTGGACAGTCACTTTTTATACTCGGCCAAGTTTATATCTCAGAATATCCACATACTAAAACAGCAATTGAAGTCGACTTACAATATTTTACCCTGGGAAGAAATGGAGTTCTGTTTGGTGAGCTTTGTGTCTGCCCACATTCGGCGACACGAATTAAATGTATTCTACCTGACCATACTGAAGAAGGAGAGGTTACTGAAGGAATTGGACACGTTTGCTTCGGACCTACAAGGGTTGGAAGAACGTATCAAAGGTACAGCTGATGTCCGTATGCTTAGGAAATCAGTAGCATCTAGCCGCGAGGACGTAGCCGCTGCCATCAGCAGCAGATACCCACACTTGTACGCTGACTATAAGGAGCTGAGAGACGTTTCCTCGCTGCACATAATGGAGACATACCTGGATGCGGCCTTGCTGGCAGACTCTGGTACTAGACTCGGCCAGTTGACTATTAAGAGAGCTCTCCAGGTGACGGGAGAGCATCTAAAGAACACATTGGACAGCCCCAAGCTCTCCCCAGCCGTGAGTGATCTTCTCCTCCTCTCCGCACCCAAAGAAACCAGAAAGGTCCTGCAAGACTTGCGAAACTCTCTATCCCATCCTCACCTAGAGCTGGAAGACTCTGTACTATATTCCAAGATTCAAATCGACATTAAAAAAATTGCTTCTGTTATCACTGATATCACTAACTCCAACAAAGCTGAGAAAATAAAGGGTATGCTGACCGCGCTCGTCGACACTGATAGCGTAGAAGAATTTAGAGAAATGGCTAATATCTTTCAAAATGTTTGTTTAGTAAATAACAAAGAAACAGTTACAAAAGAACCTTTTTTCTTTCAAAATGTTTGTTTAGTAAATAACAAAGAAACAGTTACAAAAGAACCTTTAGAGATTGAAAACCTTATTAGAGACACTTTAAGAAAAGTAGTAGATAAAACTCCGTACGAGAAAAAACTGTTTGCTGATATTAAAGATATCCTCGACAAAATTAAATGGAAATCTTATTTGTCAAGCGCTGACTATGTCTCTTTAAACATAATAGCCTTTACTTTCTCGTTTTATGCCAATAGTAAATATTTTCACAATATGATTAGGGACTCAAAACAAGTTGCTAAAAAATTCTTAGATACAAATCCATCTCAAAAAAATTCTTTAGATTTTGAACACTTGCTATCGTTAGGTAGCCTATTACAGAAATTTTTTATCAGCGTATCTACGAGAATCACACCGGAGGTTGCTGATGAAATTATGTTTGTTATAGCTAGGTATAATTATGGTCAATCAAAAAACAAAGATAATATTAATTGTATTGATGAATTTAGTAGACAAGTATTATTGGATAAATCCAATCAAAACAATAACGGGGTGAAAAAACGCAACATAAAAAATAGCAGCGATGTTGTTGGTGAACAAATCTCTCTGAAATTAACTGAAATTGGAAACAGCATAGGAACTGATAGAATGGTTGGTCAACTATATGAGCATCTCACATTACTCCAGAAAGATAAGACTACAAATAGATTTATGGTTGAAGCCCTTGTATTGGATACCATGACCTTATTAGATAGCTCCAAGAGGGTTCCTAATAATATACTGTATCTGGACGGAGACATGCCTCTATTAAGCGGCAAGTGCTTACGCAATCACTTGGCTCACGGGAACGCCTTGGTAGACATTTTGCCAACTGATGCGTGGTCGGCTGTGCTTCTAAATGCAGTTAAACTTTCTGAAAGCAAAAACATCTTACTAAACCGTAAAATAGGAAACATTGTAAAACACGATATGGAGCAATTAAGACGGAGATATCAACGGGGCATATCTATTCTTGACAAGCAAAATGAGATGTGGAGGTCTCTTCTAGATGGAAATTTTGAGAATTTGGCATTAGCAATAGCAGGAGGAGCTGAAATATGTTCAAGAAAGAAAGATTTGTCATCTACGCTTCACTTTGCTGCGCGGGGACCCAGTGTTAAAATGATCAAATTATTAGCTAAACAAAAAAATATAAGCAGCGAATCTGAAGATATCAATGGTCAAACTGCATTGCACGTAGCCGCGGCTTTCGGTCGAGATAAGATTGTGAAATTTTTAGTCATAAAGATGAGAAATACTATTAATAAAATTGATTTTTCTGGAAAAACACCGTTACACCTGGCTTCCCAAAATGGGCACAAGAAAACAGTCGAGATATTGCTTTCACTCGGAGCCAAAAATACTATAACAGATATGCTGGGATATTCTCCTTTACGTTTCGCATTTATGAACAATCACCTACATGTGGTCAAAACCCTCTTGGCGAAAGATATTACTGTGGATATTAATACTATTTCTGGGGATTCAAATTTACTTCATGACGCTGCAGAAATCGGTCACACAGAAATAGTTAAGTACTTGCTTCGAAATGACGCTGATGTCAATGCTAAGAATAAGCTAGGCGCCTGTCCATTGCATCTGGCAGCATTCAATGGTCACCTGAAAGTTGTCAATATCCTGCTAGAGAAGGGAGCTCATGTGAATTTCAGAGACTCAATGGGTCACTCTTCATTACATCTCGCAGTACATAATAGTCACGGAGAGATTGTCAAAATCCTCTTGGAAAACGGAGCTTATGTAAATAACGCAGAGGTGAAATATAAAGAAGCCCCCTTTCACACAGCTGCACATAAAGGCGATGCATTCATCATAGGTCTACTGTTGCAATACAAAGCCAATGTCAATGTAATAAGGAATGATGGCTTCACCCCGCTTCTCTTTGCGGCCCAGGCTGGACATGCTGATATAGTTAACCTTTTGTTGCAGAATCGCGCTCGGGCGGATAGCAGAGATATTAACGGTGCAACGGCGTTACATATTGCTGCTCTGCATGGCCGTACTTCTGTTGTAGAGATTTTAATCCAAAGGGCGATCGACATCAACACCCAAAATACATATCGTGCGACCCCTCTGCACATCGCTGCAAAAACAGGTCACCGACAAGTGGTAGACACTTTATTAGCTGCAGGAGTAAATGTACATTGTGTAGATATTGTAGGTTGCACAGCTCTACATTACAGTGCTGGAAATGGGCATGATGCAATTTCAGAGGCTTTGTTAAAAAAAGGAGCCAAGGTAAACTGCAGAAACCATCTCAATTCAACACCATTGCATCTAGCGGCTGCCAAATCTTGCAATGAGAAAACTATTCAAATATTGCTAAAGTATGAAGCCGGAGTTGACGAGAGAGAGAATTTTTGCCGCACAGCGTTACATATCGCGGCGTTTGCTGGAAACAGTCCAACGGTTGAAGCATTGCTTCAAGGAATGGCTGATGTACACGCGGAGGACAATAGTGGTGCCACTGCATTGCACCTGGCTGCCAGTGGGAATCATAGGGCGGTTGTTGAGATTTTATTGCATTATGGATCCAATGTTAACCATTTGGATGCTGCAGGATCTTCCGCGTTATGCTGCGCAGCAAAGAATAACAATAAAGACCTGATGGGCATCTTGATTGCGAAAGGAGCGGATGTTAATGTTAACGGGGGTAAACTTCTGTCATCTGCGATAACTGCCGGACATAGACATGTAGTAGAAGCTTTGTTGAAGAACAAAAATATCGACATCGATATTGCACATAATGAAGGATCAAATCTCTTGTGTATGGCTGCTGTAAATGGTGACAGTTTAATAGCCAGGGCGCTGATAAAGAGAGGCGTTAAAGTTGTAGATCGCATACAAAACCCTTCACCCTTATCAATTGCAATATCGTTTGGACATACGGAGTTTGTAGAGGTTTTGCTAGAAAATGGCGCCAATGTCAATCCCCTGGATCCTGATTTCTCGCCAGTATTTGTCGCAGTCCACAAAAATAAGCCAGATATTATGGAAAGGTTACTACACTGGGGAGCAAAATCTAATATCAGAGATTCGATGAATAGAATGCCGTTAGAGCTGGCAGTTGGTCTTGCCCAAATGTCAAATGTCTTAATACTATTACAACAAGCAGACGTTGGGATTAATGAGAGAGGAAATGACAACTGGTCGTTGCTGCATATCGCGGCTCTAGCGGGTAATCTTGAAGTAACTAATCTCTTGGTAGATCGGGGAGCTGACGTAGATGCTCTAGACAGTAATGGTTTAAAACCAATCCACATAGCCACTGCAAGGGGCCACCACAATATCTTGGCATTCTTCCTAGAGCTTGGAATGAGCATTGATGAACTGGATTCTAATGGCGGTACACTGATGCATGTTGCCGCGACAAAAGGACATCTAGCTGTTGCCCAATATTTGATAGGCAAACATGTTGAAATTAATTCCACCAATTTAAACGGATCAACGCCTCTTCACTGTTCTGCCCGAGAGGGACACACAGAAGTGGTCAAGTTTTTATTACATAACGGTGCAGTGTATAATGCCACCGACGTATTTGATAGAATCCCTTCAGATGTAACTGAAAGTCCAGATATTAAAGAAATATTAGAGTCTATTAAAAAACTATTTAAGGCTGTCAAAAGAAATGATGTCTTGATGATTGGCACTTTGGTTAAATACTTGGCAAAATATGTAGATGTAAAGAGCTCTGATAATGTAACACTTTTACATATTGCCTCCTGGAAGGGATTCCAAGAGGTGTGTGACATTTTGTTGAAGAGCAAAGCCAATCCCAATGTTGTTGGAAAGGGCGGCAATGCTCCTCTGCATTATGCATCCAAATTCTCACATCCGGGAATAGTTGAATCGTTGTTGAAAAATGGAGCAGTACACAACCTTAAGGCCAGCAATATGAAAACTCCGTTGGATTTTGCTACACACAAAGATATAAAATATTTACTGCAAAAAGTTGCAGTCTGTTTCAAGAAAGCGCAAACCCGCGGTGTCCGGTTAATTAAAGATATTACCAAAATAAGGGACGAAGAAATCGTAAAGGCGGTGATGAAGGCTCGCGACACGGATGGCAACACGCTTGTGGTTGTTGCTATGAAAAATGGTTTCCCCGATACTGACAAGTTAAAGCAAGTCTCTCAGCCCAATGTTCATATTAATTTAATGAAGGTGGAATCAATGTTTATGCGTGAAAGATTCACAGAAGCCTTGGAAATTTTAAAACAACTTCTTGATAAAAGAATGGAAATATTGGGAGAAGATAATCCAGGAACGCTGGATATCCAATACAAAATAGTGACGGCGTTGTACAAACAGAGTAAATATTCTGAAGTCATGCCGATGTTAGAAGACATCTATAAGAAGAGGGTGGAAGTATTTGGTCCCTACAACCCGGATTCCCTGGAAACCAGAAGTACCATAGCATTGATATTACACCGGTTGGGAAGAGATGAAGAGTCGTGGGATATTTTCCAGGAAGTTATGATAAGGCAACAGGAAGTGCTAGGCGAGGGGCATAAACAATTAATAAAAACTAAAACGGAGGCAGGGCTTACCCTTCTAAACCTTGGGAAGTACGAAGAGGCCTTGTGCTTGTACAAGCAAGTTTTGAAAACACATAAAAAGACATTAGATGCCGATCGTCCTCTCTCGTGGCCATTACACAACAATATTGCATTAGTGTTGCTTGCTCAAGACAAGCCCCATGAAGCTTTTGCTATGTTTGAATCCGTTTATGAATCCAGAAAAAATATTTTAGGTCCGAACCACTCTGACACTCTCAGAGCCAGGCGCAATATGGCACTTGCTCTCACGGGCCAACACAAATCTGACGAAGCTTTACAAGTCTATGAAGAAATATTATCTATTCAGAAGAATGTGTTAGGACCCAATCATATTGACACACTCTATACTCAAATTCATATGACAGCTATGTACTTAAACCAAAAGAAAATATCAGATGCCATGAAGGTTCACAAGGCGTTGTTGGATGCGAAAAATGTAATCTTCGGGCCTAACCATCCGCAATTCGATTTGATGGATGGATTTTTTAACGATGCTGAGAAATATGTTGACTTAACTTACGATTCACATGCCTTCTATACTCCTCCTTGTGATTTTAATTTACTCAGAGCTGTCAGTGAAAGCGATAGGAGCGAGGTTTGTAGATTAATAGAGAATGGATCGGATGTAAACACTGCGGATGACGAGGGTAGAACGGCGCTGCATTTTGCCACCACGGTGGAGGTTGTAGAGCTTTTGTTAGACAGCGGAGCTGACGCTAGAGCCGTGACCCAGAAGGGGGATACCCCCCTGCATGTCGCCACGTCCAGGGCTTGCGAACAGATGGTACGTCTCTTGCTGCAGAACGTAAAGAGAAACAAACCCAAAGCTTCTTTCCCCAAGTTTATCAACGCTCAAACTATAGTGGAAGGTTATACAGCTTTGCACGTTGCCGCTATGAAGGGAGCAGCCGATATCGCGAGATGTCTGTTGGATAACGGTGCGTTCTACAACATTCGAGACAGAATCTGTAATCTCACGCCTCTGCAATGGTCGACCAGTCTCTCTGTCACCCGACTGCTGCGTTTAGCCGAGGAAGTATTTGAGATGGCGAGACGGGGCGGAACTGTTCTTCCACGAGGAGACGAGATGCATTTGACGGCAGTGATGAACTCAAGAGATACAGAACACAGAACTCCCCTGCAGCTTGCAATAGTCAATGGTCACACCGGTACGGCCAGACTTCTCGCTGGACTTTTGAAACCAGTTGAATAAAGCTGCTCCGCACAACGCAAAGCTAGCTTAACCAACGTCCCCGAAGGAAAAATGTGTCTAAAACACCGTCTAGAGGTGGCATCATCATTTACACAGCACTACATAAAATAGAGTTAAAACATTTCTTACTTAAATGAAATAGCAATTTTATTGGAATAGCTTTTGCAGGTTATGTCCATCACTAATATATAAATAAATCTAAACGAAACAACAAACCAAATAGACACAGAAAAAAAAACGTAAGTTACAATCTTACTGGGATAACGCCTTATTGCCACTGATAAGCCACTCGGCTATTGGGACCTATTTATTTATTGCAAGATTCGAAACCTTATCTAGTGTCTTAAATAATTTTGTTTTCCATTTTTGTTTTAATATGCGATATCTGTTGATGTTTCTGCAATTCTACGATGAATATTTATTTTTAACTACATGTGTAAAACCTATAGTAAAATATTGTCTTCATTTAATTAAATATTACAATTTAATTAAATGAAGACCATATTACAATTTGAGGTTTTACTCAGTAAAAAAAAATTAACCCTTACTTTTTGTTTTATTGGTGGTAAAACGCACAAATAATTGTATCCATATACCTAAATTGTGGCTTTTCACATTATAGGTATTTTATTTAATATCAAGTCTTTTTCTTAGATAGAATTTTTTTTATTGGTGCAACTATATTATTTATCATGTTATACTTAAATACTGTAAACAATTGTAGTTTTTTATGTCAAAACCCAATAGTGGGTTAATAAATGATAAATAAATAGTTGAAATGTGAAATATAACTTATATTATTATTTATGATTATAATTTTGTAAATTTTGTTATATATAGACCGGTCAGTGGTTTGAGTGGGCATAGCGCTTGGGTCTCACCCGGGCGTCGCATGTTCGATCCCTCTGCTGGCTAAGTCCTCCATCACAACACAAGCAACATTTTCGGCTTTCTGTGGTGGTAGTAGGAGATTTTCAAACATTGCTGGGTTATTCGTAACCCGGGAATGTTTGTCTTTCTTTTTAAAAAAAAAAAATATATATATGTGTATGTAAAAGCCTAAATAGGCGTAAATAAATAAATAGTGTAGGAAAAAAAAACAGTTTTTTAATCATAAATCACTTCAAATTTCGAAAGGTATTTCTTGACTTATTTTAACCAATGATTCCTACCATTATTTGGAGCGAAAAATGTTTTTTAAAAATATGTTATTCTTCCTTGACTTTTTTGATGTTTTTTTTGTTTTTAAATTTTTTTTCTTCGGAACAAAACAGAAAACTTTCTTCCACACGTCATCAATGGTCACTGAGCCGAGTAACCGCCCAAACCCTTACCCCAAACCTGACTGTCCAATCTTACTAATATTATAAATGCGAAAGTTTGTATGGATGTATGTGTGTTTGTTTCTATTTCACGCAAAAACTACAGAATGGATTTTAAAGAAACTTTACAATAATATAGCTCACACATCAGAATAACATATAGGCTATAATTTATAAAGCTAGCTTGGAAGGGGTCGCGGGAGGGGAACGGGGACGCACGGGAAAGGTGATTCAGGGAGAAACAATGTATTTCTTTGAATATTTATGTTTTAAGTTAAAAATAAATTATAAAAATATCACCAGAGGCCAAAATTTCAATAACATTTTTTACTCAACATAATTTCAGGAATCACAAGTAAGTTAAAGTAAGTCAAGTACGTCCTGTAACACCCTGTACATATATTTTGGTAGTAAGCAGTAATATAAAGGAACAGTTGGTTTCTTTCTCACTGTCCCTTTATATTGTTTTTGTCTCTTTTTTTTACGTATACTTGTGTTAAGCGAAACCGGTCGGTATTAAAAATTAAATAAATAATCGTAGTTACAAACAGTTTTATTTCAGTAACTTGTACAAAATTGTCCATACCTACCTGCAATATAATATAACTGTTAACCTGCTATGTACCAATAATAACTACCTTTTGCTCGTCTTTTATTTTTTCCTATAGTTTATTTACAAATGTTTAATTATACTTCCTTCTTATACAAACTAATTTTATTTAATCATAAATATTACTACTTTTTATTAAATATTAATCATTTGAAAAAATCAAATCTTATACAATTAATTGTGATTAATATGTATGTGTGTATGGTTTGTATAATGCACTGTTTATAATAAATAAATTAACGATTTATTCCAATTTTATGTGGTGTTTCATTTGTCACAATACATAAAAAAACCATAAGTCACGTAGTGCCATATCTCTCACCAAATATCACGTCCTCATAAAACTCGTTCTATCTCCTTTTCTATTATGGTGAGATTTTTTTACATTGGCTCAACACAGGAGGCCCTGAGGAAAATAATTCCCCTCAGGGCCTATGTTATCTTTGAGAATGCCATATGGAGAGTATTTTTAGAAAAAGGAAGGAGAGGAAGTTCTGGGAAGGATAAAAGGCATGACGGACTGACTGGAGTGACGGACATCATATGAATCTATCCTTACCATTTCGATGAAACTATCCTTACCACTGCGGTGCACTGAGGGGAACCTTGGAGGGGGGAGGGGTACTCGAAAAGGGGGTTCGCGGGATGGGGGAAGGGGGAAGGGGGGGAGTAGAGAGGGAATGCGAGAGGGGAAGGGGACGCGGGAGAGGAAGGAGAGGCGGAAGGGATACGGGACGAATGGGAAAGGACACGCAGGGAGAAACAACTTTAAATGGCATATAAACGCATGTCGGCTACCGGCTAGTTATATTTTTATTGTTATTATTATTATATATCTTAATATATAAAACAAAGTCGGGTTAGTTACACTATTTATAACTCGAGAACGGCCGGGCCGATTTTGATGATCTTTGATTTGTTGGATTTGTCTCCGCCCCGGAAAGGATAATAACTATTAAAACATTGCAAAAATTAACGAAAAATATAGTTATTAAGAAAATTCTTTTCCCCGTTCATTTTGTATGGAACGAATTCTCATATTTGAAAGAGCTGCGGCCATTTTGTGATAAGTACCTATAATATTGAACTGTGCGTGAATTCCAAAAATTCAAAAACGTCAAATGTCAATGCGCTAATTGTTTTGCTTTTGTTCTTAATCGTGTAATGCTGCCCCTCTTTCTTACACACTAAGAATCAATAGCCGAAAATGAAACAAGCGGTGAACGTATGTCTGCACCCAGCCTCGAACCAAGAATGAGACCAAGATTAATAGAAAATATTGAATGGGAGGCAAAATTAAACTTCCTATGCGAGTTTATAGGGATAAATTACTGAGAATAGTTCCGTTTAAAATGTTTACAATATTATAATATTTTTTTAATAAATTCTAGGAATATGTTATAGTCAACCAAAGATAGGTGAATTCATTGACTATCAAGGGCGGATCCAGGATTTTTTTCTGGGAGGGGCACAAGGGGCGGAGAGGCACAAGGGGCGGAGGGGCACAAGTGCCCCCCCCCCCCCCATATGGATGGACCAATTTTTTATGAAGTCGAAATTTGTGTTCGTCAACTTTAATGGGGGGGGGCTTTTCCGACCGCACTTTCCCCCGACCGTACCGCTCTCGCGAACGCTGATTATCATCCTTCATTTCCATGTGCATGAATTGGATGCAACGAACAAAATTCGCAATTCCAGCCAGAAATAGACAAGAGTTTGACTCATGTTCTTTCCGTTATTTTATTCATATATTTTAACTCTGATAATTTGATTTGCTTCTAAGTATGTACTGTGATGGAATCTCCACAGTACACAAAAAATACCGTCCTGGGGGGGGCACGTGGCCCTGTGCCCCCCCCCTAAATCCGCCCTTGTTGACTATATAGAACTATGATCAGTTTGTATCAGTTTGTAAACCATATTAAAATTCGGAGGTACGATTTTTTTAAGGTGGGCGAAAAATATTCATAACGGTCACCAAAATATCACGAGCAATCCGAGGAAAAAAATAAAAATCGCGCCGTCGCTCCAGTGGACAGTGGTTAGGATACGTTCATAGATCAACTTAGGATGTGTTCAAAAACCAACTGGGCGTTTTAAAATCAAATGAATAATCGATAGAACAAGGTGCGCTGGGTGCCAGGCGCTTTGTGAATCAAGTTTTTTTTCAAATGTAAATTACGATTTTGGCGCCCCTTAAGACTGCCGCCCGGGGCAGGCGCCCCGGTTTGCCCCCCCCCCCCCCCTCTGATCTAGGGAGATCCGACCCTGTCTTCACCCTTCCAAAGGAAAAATACAATAATTATAATAAATCTATGAAATGAAATGTAGTTTAACGCACAGGAGGCCCTATGGAAAATGATTTCTCTCATGACTTATGTCATCCTAGGGGATGTTGTGTGGAGCGTATTTTTAAGGAAGGGGAGGATAGGAAGTTCTGGGAAGGAAAAAGGCATGAGGGGTGGGTAGGAATCTGGGGTTCAGTGTGTCTAGGAGTGACGGACGTATGAATCCGTCCTTCTCACTGCGGAGCAAGGCGATGTTCCAAAAGAGTTCTGCTTGAGAGGTCACAAGGTCTCCCTCAACCAGTCTCTCTCGATCCGGCCCGCCACGCAGCAGGTGGGCAGACGCATCCGCCGCCAAGAACCGGACAAACGTCACCCCATGAACCCGGGCACCCCTACTAAATCACTAAACGTAGCGAACCACTTGGGGTGACCTATTGCAGAGGTGTTGGTTTTCCAATAAATGGTTTCCGGGGCGGTGGCACCCGTTCCCGCCTCCCAAATTTCCTTAAGTAAGTGGAAAAGTAAGAAAGTCATAAAATATATAAATCGGTATACAACGCCATCTCTGATACTGACAAAAACAAAAAACGGACTGTTGTGCATCGATAATTGCTTCATTGTGTAATTTTTAACTTAATGAAAAAACTGAATATAATTCAACAGTTATTGATTCTGAGGCGGTACGAAGTTCGTCGGGTCAGCTAGTGTATAAATAAAAATGAATCGCCGAAATGTATGCACGCGCATAACTTCCGAATGACTGCACCAAATTGGAAAATTCTTTTTTTTTGTGTTCGTTATTGTCAGGACAAGGTTTGTATAAAACTACTGGTGAGCTCTGGCATTATGAAATTTGTATAAAAAATTGCAATAGGTGGCACGCGAGCTGTTTGACAAATGAATGTACAGGGACTGAATGTATAGAATGCGGGAGGGCAACTCGGTAAGGGATTCGCAGCAGGGGGTGGGGAACCCAGGAGGGGGAGGGGAACTTGGGAGGGGGAAGGGGAACTCGGGAAGGGGGTAGGGGGGAGTGGAGTGGGGAGAGGGAAGGTGGAGGAGGCGGAGTGGGAACGCGAGAGGGGAAGGGGATGCAGAAGAGGAAGGGGAGGCGGAAGGAGAAAGGGACGAATGGGAAAGGACACGGAGGGAGAAACAATATATTTATGAAATGGCATAGCAACGCATGCAGGGAACCAGCTAGTTTGTAATAATTGTAATTAAAATCGTAAAGAGTTTTTCAATTGCTTTGAAAAACTTGTTGGAAATTGAACGTCAAACGGAAATTTTCAAAATAAATTTATTCTCGAAGTGAAAACGTCTTTAGCACCGTTGTGATTTGAAACTCGATGAAACAAAAAATAGCGGCACTAAAAAGAGACAAACACATCAGTGGTGGTCCGTGAGTTTTCAGTGAGCTAGAGTTAAAAAATTGAAAAATACGACATTAGATACTGATGTTGTTGTGGCTGTAAATGATTTTTTTTTTCAAAATTTCAACTTTTTGTATGAAGATCTTAAGAATCTAATCCTGACAATCTTCTTATTAATGACAACAACTTCAGTAACGTCATATTTTTTAATCTTATCACTCTAGCTCACTGATAACTCACGAATAGGAACACAAAAAGTATCGATACTTTGTGGTATAGAGTACTTTTTCTTTCGATACCGAAACTTTTGTACTCGATACTTTGTATTCAATAATTTTACTCAATGAGTACTTTTTGGCAAGTATCGATACCTATAAAAATTTGGCTAAGCGGCTCATGTTTATGGCAACACCATCTGGGTCAATCACAGCAAACCTTCTAAAACATTCCATTCCATTGGTATAATTGCAAGCACACGCAATCTAGTGTGTTCATGGAATGAATAGATGACTTATAATGCAAGAAAGGTAAGTTTATTTTGTTATCTAAATATTTAGTTACTGAAAAACACCATTATGTTAAAAAAATATCAAAAGTGCCATACTGACTCTCCTGCCAAAACACAAAGTAAAGAAAAAAGTATTGCAAAAATTTAATTTTACTTTTTAGTTCGTGTTTTAACAGGGCAGATGTTTTTCATTATTTATTTAACTACGTACGTTTAGTTTTGCAGTTGATTATATGTATAAGTTACCAGAAATGTATGAAATCTAGGAATTGTACACAAGTCCTAGGAAATGTAAACAATTCCTAGATCCGTTAACATATACATAAATTAAACATTACACCTTTTTTATGCGTACCTGAGATACAAATTTGCAAATTTACATGTCATTTTTATTATTCGTTATACGTACTTAAATTTGATTATTTTTTTTATTTCACTGACGTTGACGTCCTTTTACCTATTCTAACTAAAGTAGATACTGAATTTGAAAATTCTGATCCTCTGAAGGGGGTTTGAAACGTAGTTAGCCCGGTTAGAGCTGTAAATCAGGCCCTATGAAATGTACTCGATATTTTGAAGTACCGATACTTTTGTTTCAATAATTTTACGAGTACGATACTATTTTTCCGATGCTACTACTCATGAGTACAGTATCGATATCGATACTTTCTATTCGATATCGTGTCCTTACTCACAAACCGCCACTACGTCTATAGGATCGTGTGGGAAAGGGGGATGGGAGTAGTTTTTAGAATCATATGGATCGAACCCTTAATTTTGTTTTGAAAGTCAAGTGTGCAAAATTCGACAGTCTTAGAATAAAACTGCAGATTTGTATAAAAATAAAATCCATACCGCGTGACCTTCCGGTGTCCGCCACAGGCATTCTTCTTTGTATAAGTAGACAGAAAGAGAGATATTTTCTTGGTGTAAAATATTTTAAAAGCCGAAGAAAAAAACTACACTTCGAGTGTTACCCCGGGGAGAGATCACAATTTAGAATCAAACGAAAAAAAAATCTGTCTCAGGTCTGTATGTCAGGTGCTTCCCGACCTTCCTCTTCTATCTCCTTCATTTCCGCACACCATTCAGCCAAACAACATTTAAAAAAAAACTAGTGTGCTTTAGAAGACACGACTGAAGTAAAACTTCACTAACTTATCTCTCCCTATTATCCTTACCCTCCTTATCCTTATCCTCATCTTCATCCTCATCCTCAGCCTCATCCTCATCCTAATCCTCATCCTTATCCTTAGCATCGATCACCGTTCGAATCGATTACCGTTCGCATCACACTTTTCGTAACGCATTCACCAGCTTATCCCCAAGTCGAGCGTGCGTAAAGAAGTTTTACTAAAAAAATAATGCAAAAGCTTCAGATGGAAAGAGAAGTATTATATATATATGGTGTCTGGAAACTAGTGGTACAAACGGCAGACTGATAAGTCTACATCACATAGAAAGCCCAAAGAAACTTTTTTTTTATCTGAGCAAAAATGTTGCATATCGATAAGGGAAATTTGAAATGATGTAAAAGACAACATGTCGATTGTTCAGGAGAGATAAAGATTTTTTTTCTTAAATCGATCTAATGATTTTGAATTTTTCTGTAAAAAAACTAAGTCTATCAGAATACTTAACATTTTTTGTAAATTCTTTAAACTTAAAAACTAGACAACCGGAAATATATAATTTTTAATTTTTCGAAGAAAACTTCTTCGGAAAGGTTTTCACTTTATGATGGCATTATTTATTTTATAAAAAGACAAATAACTTTGTTTACATCAGTTTTATTGGTACACAGTCAACATGTTTCGTAAACAATGCTTACTTCATCAGGATCAAACGTATACTAAACTTAAAAATCAAATATAGATTACACATGGAAGGAAATGGTAAGAGGGAGGGGGAGGGGTAAGAGTGGGGAAAGTTTATCAATTAGGGATGTCAAAGCCATTAGCAGGGAAAGACCGGTTAAGTGGGAAAAGGTTCAAAAGAGGGTTTATAAAAATAATAAAAGTTTAATGAAATTTATATTAACTTTTTAAATAAATTTCATAAAAACATTCAATTCACACTAGAAATAGGTAAAGAGAAGAGTTTTAATTTCTTAGATTTAAATTTAACACTAATAGGTAAAAAAAATAGATTTCAATGTTTTCCGTAAAGATACGTACACCGATACTGTTATACATAATTCATCTAATCATCCTTTCACTCAAAAACTCTCGGCCTTTCACTCTATGATTAATAGATTAGTTACGATTCCTTTGTCTGTTCCCAATTTTACTTTGGAATTAAATCTCATTTAACAAAAAGCAGTTAATAATGGTTATTCTACTAAACTAATAGATCAAATACTTAATAAAAAGAATAAACAGAAATTCTTAAACTATATATTTACCCTTTTTCTAAACATAATAATAATCAATGGCGTAGAATTCTATTTGTTAATAACGATATGTCAAAAATAATTAGCAAAAATATTCCCAGTAATATACAACCTGCATTTTATACAAATAACAAATTAAAAAAAATCATCCTTAACAACAAAGACAGCGACATCAAAACAAAAAAAATCGGGCATTTATAAACTCGATTGTAAAGATTGTAATAGCTTGTATATAGGTAGAACAAATAGAAACTTTGGAGTAAGGGTTAAAGAACATCTCAGGGCATTAAATGGCAACAGCGAGTCTGAGTTCGCAGATCATTTAATAAAAAATTATCATAATTTTGACAAAATTCATGGACTTAAAATATTACATACAGGCTATAAGGCATCACAGATAAATAATTAATAGATTTTAGAATTTAGAAAAAATGTAAATAATAAAGCAGACATAATTAATAAGCAGCAAATTTTTATAAACCCTCTTTTGAACCTTTTCCCACTTAACCGGTCTTTCCCTGCTAATGGCTTTGAAATCCCTAATTGATAAACTTTCCCCACTCTTACCCCTCCCCCTCCCTCCTACCCTTTCCTTCCATGTGTAATCTATATTTGATTTTTAAGTTTAGCATACGTTTGATCCTGATGAAGTAAACATTGTTTACGAAACATGTTGATTGTGTACCAATAAAAGTGATGTAAACAAAGTTATTTGTCTTTTTATTAAAATATAATTTTTAACAAACTCCCATTAAAACTAAAAATTATTGAAAATAAACGTAAATTTCAAATTAAATTAAAAAATTACCTGAAACAACTGTAAGAGTACATTACTATTATTAATATTTCATATCATTTCATTTAAATCTGTTTATTGATATATCTCTAGTTTATCTTACATATCTATTGTTATCAGTTGCAATATTATTATTCACTTACTCAAATGATAACATTGATAACATAATTGAGCATGAATTCACTCACCAAATACAAGAGCCTTGCCTCTTTATGGTAAGGAAAGACTTTTATTATATTCATATTACAAATCTGTCTAACATGTAAAAAAAAGTATAATTAGTGTAAAAACATACATATATTATATAATATATTTATATATATTTTTATCATGCAACATTACAAATTTATAAAGATAATATTCAAAATAAAGTTGCACCATTTAAAAACAACAGAAATCTTAGATAAACATCAATACGTCCAACTCCAAAATGTAAAAAAACACTAGGACAGTTAAGTCATAAATATCTCGGAGTTAATTTTTTTAATTCACTTCCTGAAAAAATCACAAACATGAACAGTAATATCAAAAAATTTAAAACTCACCTTAAAAATTATACCGAAAATTTGAACTGAATATAAAAAATAATACAATTAAACCAGTATAATAACACCCCCATACACACAAGCCATGCTTTTTTATGGGGATAAATCAAATATGTACACATATTATGTAATTAATTATTATATTGAATTTATTGTAATTTATGTATATTTCTCTGAATAAAAAAAATAAATAAATAAAAAATCAAATTCTATAAGTATCAACTATTTATTTCTACCAAAAAACATAAAACGATTTCGAAAGATTGTTATTTTATCTAGTAAAGTTAGGTTTTAAATTTCGAAAAAATATTTTTATTTATATTATAATTAGGTTAAACAGTTTTACCTTGGCAGATTTATTAAATTTTCGAACGAAATATTGTATTGTGTGAACACACATTTCAATACATGTACCTAGTCGGAGAGAAAAATAAATCAATAAATTATACAGGAAAGACACTGATAAGTTTTTAGATTTTCACGTCCAAAAGCATTTTCGTTGTTAGTTTTTGGGGTGTTATGCCGTGTTGCGCTACCTCCTACTATAGCCGACGTTTCGGACAGCGTTGCAGTGTCCATCATACCGGATCTGCCCTGATGATGGACACTGCAACGCTGTTCGAAACGTCGGCTATAGTAGGAGGTAGCGCAACACGGCATAACACCCCAAAAACTAACAACGAAAAGGAAAGACACTTTTCAGAATTTTAATTTTAGTACTTGTTTTGGGACGAAAATGCTAAAGTTTGTCTATTTATTTATGGTCTTACAAATTGGTATATCTCATATTTTTTGCACACTTACTTTGCTTAGACATTATGGAAAAATTATAAATAATTACGATCGAAATAATCACAAAAAATACATAATTTTTATAAGTTTATCATCATACGTTTGAGTATTTTTTTATTGTTTCCATGAATGTAGGTGTACATTATAGCACATTTTGAATGAAATAAAATCGATATTGAGTATTAAAATTAATTAAAAATTCTGGTAAGGCGAATAATTAATCTTATTCAGCGGAACCGCCCTGTACAGTTGCAAAGGTACGATGGCAAGACCACCGTTCGAAGATTTTTGAATTCTCGGCAGCTGATAATCGCCCTTCAGAATTTAATTTATTTTTAATTTGTCAAACAAAAAATCCTCTTAATGTAAGTCGTAAACATATTTTCCTAGAAATACTTCGACGACGCAGATCGAAAGGGAAAAAAACGAAAAAAAATGTCTTGGATTTAAGTTTTGGATTTTAAACCTTTTTTCGGGTAAAAAAAACTTTTGGAGCCGGGTCGACGATTCGAAGCAATTTTAAAGTACAATAAACTCAACCCCGTTCGCAACCCCAAAATAAATAAATAAATTAATAAACAAATTCGAACTCGATTTACTCGAACGAAAGCTTCAATATAAAAAAGTTATACCATCAAATCGACTTCAAATGTGATATAGATTCCCCTTTTACCACTAGTTTCCGGACACTGTGTTCAACGCGTACGTGCCCGTGCCGTGAAAATATAGAAGTTTTATGAATTAATGTGAAAATTGGACGTAAAATTATTCAAGTCACGAAAATATAGGAAGGGAAATATTACGAAATAGCACAATATTATAATTATACCTATGTACGAGTACGCCTTTAGTTCTACCAACACATGCAGCATTATGTTATGCAGATTGCCTGTAAACAGGCGCAAGATTGAATTTAATAAGTTTCTGCACATTGTTACAATCTATATAAGTGTTACTTACGGACCCTAAATAAAAGTATAGAATAATATTATTATCGTGATTAATTTTTTGGATTACGACACAGTTACAGTGTCTTTTATCAGGGCAGATGTGTAGATCTTGGTGCGTTTATGTATGCTAAAGTGATACCGTATTCCATAACCTTCAAATTCAACAAAAACTTTGAATGTACATTTGAAACTTTGCAACAAAGGCAAGCAATAGCTGTTTTAACATTTATTCACAAAATATTAAATAATAACATCGACTATACCGAACTGTTTTTTATGTTATTGACATGATGTTGTTTTTAAATTTGGACAGTGAATCGGAGAAAATATCGATATTAGTGTTTAAGCAAATATTATTTAACGTATCAAGATCGCGGTTAATTGGCGAATTGGTTGCTGCATTTGTCTTGTAATTAAGCGTGTGGAATAGTTCTGTATGGCGTGTACGTCTGAAGGATACATTGAACTTAATTAGGGAAAGAATTCTTACGTCTGAAGACTAAAAGTTTTTTTTTTTTTTAACTTTATTTATTGCCATTTCTTTGTACATATAATGTATAATAGCAAATATTATATAATAACAATTAGTTTGAACAAGAAATGAAAACCCTCTAAGGAACTGCCTGAGTGTGAGTAATATTAAAACAAAATACTATATTTTCAAAGTACTTAAAGTATAAAATAGACTTTAAAAAAACTTATAAAATATAAAGTTAGTATAAAAAGTTCAAAAAAGTTAGTATTACATAGGTAGAATAAGTGAAACAGGATTTTTTCAGCTATTATAAAAATAAAATTAAAAATATGGAGAAAAACATACTGATTTTCAATTTTTTTTTTGTTATTATAAAAAAATAAATAAACAGAAAACATATTGTACTGCAGTTTAGAAAGTTACAGAAAGTGAGTTGTAGAAGGATGGATAAATTTAAAAGCGTTTCAATATCTACATTATTCAGCCATAATTTTACATATTTTATCATTTTATTTATCATTTAAGTTTGTAGTGGTAGAAGGTTAAATGTAGGGTAGACTGGGGACGATTGAAACACGTTATGATTGAAACATCTCAATTTACTCGAAAACTATAATACCTAAGAGTGTGATACAATACTCGAAACTCCGTCAGGTCTGTTGGGACGTTTCTACAAAAGCGCAGTAGCCGGCGAGTGACTCAATCGTGCATAGGGGACATTATTGAATTTCGCACTAAAACGTAAATATTTAAAACATTATTGCTTATTTTATAACTCATTTTACTCTCGCAGCTTGACGAAATGTTTCATTACATTCTCTTCTTTATCTATTTAAAAGTATTTATAATGCATTTGCGTGGCGTTAATGTCTATTTAAAAGCCATGTTTTTGACTTTGAAGCAGAAAATGCAGCGTGGGGATGTTTGAAACAACTCGTGTGGGGATGATTGCAACGTTTCAATCATAACCATGTTTCAATCGTCCACACTGAGAGAAAATTTAAAAGTTATAATGAAAAAAGGTCAGAAATTTAAATCATTAAGTATTATTCAAATTCAAATCATTAAGTCTAATGTACTTCTTTGATCTTGAATGGTGAACTTCTGTGATCTTGGTTGATGAAGTCGATCTCATTCGACCACATTCGACGTCACACACCCTCACGTGACAATTTCGTAATAACATTTCTTTATTGATTTTCTTACATTTATAACTAAAAAAAAAATCAACGTTAGTAGTATACCTACATTATTTTATCAATTATGTAAGTACAAAACAACAGAGAAAAAAATTATGTTATGAAGAAAGTGTGTTCCCCTTCTCAAGAAACCGAGGTTGCAAACTATGCTAAAAAAACAGCCAACATTTACCTATTTTGGGCTATCTTCAAAAGATTTAAGACAATTGGCATTTGATTTGACCACACAAGGCCAGATTCATGGTACACAAATGGGATGGCCGGAATAGAATGGCTCCGAGGATTTTTGCGCGCCATCCAGAATTTATTATCTATAAGATGTGCCCAAGCCACGAGTAGGTATGGCACAAGCAACAAGTTTTAATTGACATAATGTTGATGAATTTTTCAACAATTTAGCGAACGTTATGGATAGTTTTAAATTTGAACCAAAGGACGTCTATAACGTAGATGAGACCGGTGTCACAACTGTTCAAAAACCTAATCGGTTTATAGCCAGGAGAGGAACTCGGCAAGTAGATGCAGTAACGTCGGCCGAACGAGGAACTTTCATAACTGTCTGTAGCGGCAAATGCAATTGGCAACTCAATTCCGCCGATGTTCACATTTCTACGTATCAATTAAGCCATTTCTTAAAAGATAGTCCGATTGGTAGTATCGGTACCACGAACAAATCTGTCTGGATGCAAGAAGAAGATTTTACCAAATTTCTTATTCATTTTCAAAAATTCACCATTTCGTCCTTAGATCGCAAAGTTATTTTATAACTTGATAATCATTCATCGCGGTCGAATCCTACGAAATCAAAAAAGAATATTATTTTGTAAAATCAATATTTAGTCTTCAAACCATTCCAAAATGAACAGGCAAAAAAAACTACACCTAGAGACTCCGAAGAAGAAACCACAAACAAGATGACCAATGTATAGGAAAAGGTGCACTGGAATCCGAGGACAAAAATATTTTAAAAAAATCACCCTTCACATTGATAAAAAAAGTGCTTCGTAGTCTCCACTCTTGTCTACTTTGGTTTTCTGTATATTTCACTTCTAACGCATGTGAATTGCACATCCAGATTTTTCTTTTCTTTTAATAGATAATATTTACTTGTTTAATAGATTTTAATGCCACTTAACAGATTATTTAAAAAAAAAATCTAAAATGTTGCGATATTTTGTATAATGATGTCACATCCCAAACCATAAATTCAATAAATTTTTATATTTTGCACTTAATTCAGAGGTAAATTCTACATTGTTATGATTGAAACAGTGTGATGGTTGAAACAAGCACTTTTGTATGAAAGCAAAAAACTTATTTTTAATACCGTTCTATTCTGCTCCAGGATAATATCGCAGTAAAAGTATGTTGATTATGCCAAATACTCATAATAAGTATAACTAAGAGCACGTAAATATAAATAATAAACAATATATTTAAAGTTGTTTCATTTCAAGACATTTATGTTTATAATTTTTTAAATACTTGTGATATGTTTAATCACTATTCATGATCTCATTGAGTACTGTTTTAATAATGAAAATGTTGAACATTGATTAAAATTATTCCAATTATTCCATAGATATTTAGAGTGTTTCAATTATCCCCACATACTGTTTCAATCGTCCACACTATGGGGATAATTGAAACAGTTTTCCCCATCGTCTTTAAGTGGTCATTGTAGCTTACCTGTACGAGTTGTGGCCATACAATAAATTTAATTTGATAAATAGATAGATCATAGAACATCTGGTATAAACATCTTTTCCATAAATACATAAGAAATATTACTAGGCCTAGTTAAAGTAAAAGTGTTTCAACCATCCCCAGTCTCCCCTACGAGGACCAATGAAACTGCTATGTGTCTGCAATAATTTAGTATTGGTTTGTGGGGTGTAAAACATATTATTTATTCTTTTGCTCATTCTGTTTTCATTTATTTCGAAATTATTTTTGTTTTTAAATACATATTTCAAAGTTTGTAATATAAATAATTTACGTATATTAAATATTTTAGTTTCTTTGTATAATAAGTTAATCGAGAATGTTTTATTTTTGTTATATATGACTTTAATTATGTCTTTTTGAATTATTTGTAGAGGCTTAATAAATGTATCAAGTGCACCACCCCATCCTATAATGCCATAAGTGATTGAAGATTGCACCAGGGAAAAGTAGATCATTTTCAATTTCTCAATGTTTAGAACTTCTTTAAGTCTATAAAATATGTAGGTCAGATATCTTAATTTAGAAGGTGACTAATTGAGGTCCAACGCTTTTTCAAGGTCCATATGGCACCTTCGTCATGAATGGGTTAATATATGATTTCCAACTAAGATTTATATCTATTGATACTCCTAAATATTTTATATTTTCGACAATAGTCAGTTCGTTGCACATGAAGCACATTTCTTTTCAGTAATGTACAGTATGTAGTTCAATGTACCCTTCAGAAGTACACGCCATACAGAACTATTCCACACGCTTAATTACAAGACAAATGCAGCAACTAATTTGCCAATTAACTGTGATCTTGATATGTTAAATCATATTTGCTTAAACACTAACATCGATAATTTCTCCGATTCACTGCCCAAATTTAAAAAGAGCATCATGTCAATAACATAAACTGCTCAATGCGCATACATACATACATCACCGCTTCTCACATCTACACTCATACTCGCACATACACATACACCTACCCACTAAGCACATCACCCGGTAATTTCTAAATATATGTACCATAAATAAGACATTACAAGAAACATATAATAGGTACCCACCATGAAATATTACTTTATATCTATAAATATTATTATATCACTGTAATCAATGTACTGTTTGTTTTTTTTTTTTAAATAAATACGTAAATAAATAAAAATAACCACGTTTATCGGGGGTTTGCCCGAGGCACACATTTTAATTTATTTTGGTGAATTCGTAATTGAATTATCATTTTTATTTCCGTGCCTCACAAGGGATGCGAGTTATTTATATTTTAGATTAATAAAAACAGTACGTTGTCGTAACTTTTTTCAACGTACAACGCATTTAAAAAATTATAATATGTTGTACAACTAAAGTTAGCGGTGAGCACCCGATTTTATTTTTCCAGACGATGAATTAATAACTTCGGGAGGTATTATTTTAAAAACATCTTAAATATTTGTAACACGTTCTTCAGAATTAGTTCAAATGAACCCGGCGGAAAGGTCGAATCTCCAGGCCTGCTAGGGTGAATTCGACCGTACGAATACGCCGTGCCGCGGGCGTATATTTTTTACACGCTTTCTTCACTTACGTGGTTAAGATTCCCACATTATTTTTCTTCTTTTTTTGATAGGGCAAATTCGACAGTAGGTCGGTCCAATTCACGGGTCGCGAGTCGAAATTTGAATACACGGCTTCTTTACTTACGTCGTTAAGATTCTGAATATCTTTTAGGGTGTGGTGTCGTCTTAATGTAGTTTTTTGCGATTAGTTTTGATGCAGCCATCTAAGGAAGGGGGAGGAGAACGGGGACACACGGGAAAGGACATGCAGGGAGAAACAATGTATTTCTTAGAATACGGTGTTTGCAACGTATGCCGGAAACCAGCTAGTAACATATATTTTTTAAGAGCTGTAATACTTACAGTAAAAGGACAATATGCAATGAATCGGTAGAAATGCGGGAAGCACAATGCTAACCATTTCACCATAAATGTTTCTAGATGTTTTCTTGCATGGGTGATTTTACAGCTGTTATATAATTCAGTCACTCAATAAAGAAACAATACGAATAAAACAATCAACTTAATGGGTGCAATTATTTAAATAACGACTTAAAATTTATTATTTATTTTAAAGTCATCGGCCATGACATTGTGAACGAATCAATTTCACGTCATATTTTCATTAACCCCTCGGGACCCTGAATATTTAGATCTTATATTATTAGATATTATGTATATATTATATCAGAATATGTCCGCTTTAACAATAAAGTGATCGAAATGTTAATTCACAATTTATTCATTTAAAATAATATATAGTATATTTGCGGCACGTTCCAGAGTGGAAGATACTCTCAGTATCGCCCTGGTGTAAGACCACCATTCAGAATTGAACCGTTGCTTGAAATGGCCTTAGCCGTGTTTGGTGATAAGATCTGAATAGCCAGGTACTTCCCCACCTTCCTTTTCCCTATCTCCTTCCCCGACCCACTACCTTCAGCCTCACAACATACTCCAAATGGGGATGCCATAGTCTCACTGGCTTCAGACGGGAGCAGTTGGGACTCTTGTGCGGTATTCCTATAAAAAAAATAACTCCTAATAAATGTATATTTCTGAACGTATCTAAAAACAGTTTTTGAAATGTGACAAAATACGCATTCAAATTTAATCAATAGAAACTAGCGAGTTCCCGGCATGCGCTGCTAAGCCACTATTAAAGAAATTGTTTCTCCTTGCGTGTCTTTTCCATTCGTTCGGTTCCCCTTCCGTCTTCCTTTCCCCTCCCATGTCCCCTTCCTCTCACGCGTTCCCCCTCCACCTTCCCAGCCTTCCCTCTCCACTCTCCCGCAAACCACCCGGCCGCGATCCCCTCCCCTCTCCCGCGTTCAATATATTCAGTCCCGGTACATTCAGATTTTCAACAGCTCACGTGCCACGAGCAGGTGGACTTTTTTTAAATATTTATTTTTTACATGTTACAAACATTCATTGTTGTATATTAAAAGAACAATCAATCAAATTTGGTACCTTACATAAGTACCTAGCTATTTAAAATAATATTTTTTTTAATTAGATTCAAAGTATTCGATTTTGATTAGTACCATAAGTGAGTTCTTCGATTAAATAAATAAAAAATAAGTTTATTCGAATATTGAATTTTGATTGAACAATCATGTTTGAAAAATGTCATTTTAAAAGTGTGACATTTTAGTAAGAGTTTTAGTAATGATTAAAAAAACTTTTCAGATGTATTTTCATGTGGTTGTAATAATCCAGAAACATCCGCGAGGGTGAAAAAAAGTTATTTTGAAAGTTTGAAACATTTCCTATGCTTAATATAGCAACGCATAGCGGACATACCTTTTTTTTATTATTATTATATATGTTTTTTTTAATAAAAAGACAAATAACTTTGTTTACATCACTTTTATTGGTACACAATCAACATGTTTCGTAAACAATGTTTACTTCATCAGGATCAAACGTATACTAAACTTAAAAATTAAATATAGATGACACATGGAAGGAAAGGGTAGGAGGGAGGGGGAGGGGTAAGAGTGGGGAAAGTTTATCAATTAGGGATTTCAAAGCCATTAGCAGGGAAAGACCGGTTAAGTGGGAAGAGGTTCAAAAGAGGGTTTATAAAAATTTGCTGCTTATTAATTATGTCTGCTTTATTATTTACATTTTTTCTAATTTCTAATATCTCTAAATTATTTATCTGTGATGCCTTATAGCCTGTATGTAATATTTTAAGTCCATGGTTTTTGTCAAAATTATGATTATTTTTTATTAAATGATCTGCGAATTCAGACTCGCTGTTGCCATTTAATGCCCTGAGATGTTCTTTAACCCTTACTTCAAAATTTCTATTTGTTCTACCTATATAAAAGCTATTACAATCTTTACAATCGAGTTTATAAACGCCCGATTTTTTTGTTTTGATGTCGCTGTCTTTGTTATTGAGGATGAATTTTTTTAATTTGTTATTTGTGTAAAATGCAGGTTGTATATTACTGGGAATATTTTTGCTAATTATTTTTGACATATCGTTATTAACAAATAGAATTCTACGCCATTGATTATTATTATGTTTAGAAAAAGGGTAGATATATTGTTTTGAGAATTTCTGTTTATTCTTTTTATTAAGTATTTGATCTATTAGTTTAGTAGAATAACCATTATTAACTGCTATTTGCTTAATGAGATTTAATTCTAAAGTAAAATTAGGAACAGACAAAGGAATCGTAACTAATCTATTAACCATAGAGTGAAAGGCCGAGAGTTTCTGAGTGAAAGGATGATTAGATGAATTATGTATAACAGTATCGGTGTACGTATCTTTTCGGAATATATTGAAATCTATTTTATTACCTATTAGTGTTAAATTTAAATCTAAGAAATTTAAACTCTTCTCTTTACCTATTTCTAGTGTGAATTGAATGTTTTTATGAAATTTATTTAAAAAGTTTAAGAACATGTTCAGTTGCCTTTCTGTACCTAACCAAATACATATAATATCATCGACATATCTTTTCCAGCAATATACATATTTAAGTAAAAGTGCACCGCTATTAAAAATCTTATTCTCTATATTATTAACAAAAATATCTGCAATCAAAGGGCTATTATATATGTATTTATATAGATGTAATTTAATTGTAATTCTAAAAAAAATATTAATAGAAATAAACATGTCATTTTTTCAACACTAAAAAGTTTTACACATGGATTCCGAACTTTACGTTTTTTCGAAAAAACATTAAAAACGCAAACATTATTTTATGAGGGAAATGTATTTTTTTTTTTTTTTTTTTAGAAAAAAAGACAAACATTCCCGGGTTACGAATAACCCAACAATGTTTGAAAATCTCCTACTACCACCACAGAAAGCCGAAAATGTTGCTTGTGTTGTGATGGAGGACTTAGCCAGCCGAGGAATCGAACATGCGACGCCCGGGTGGGACCCAAGCGCTATGCCCACTCAACCACTGACCGGTCAAAAAATTATTATACTATCATCGAAACCTCACTTTTTTGCCGTCTCTTGTACAAATAATTAATTAAAAATGTTCAATTTTTATTTCAAATGGCGGTCATAAACTATGATTTTATAAAAGTGTAAATTAAAAAAATATATGGTTAACACTTAGATTTAAATACAAGGCGTGGTGTTTTCTCTTTTTAACACAGTTTACACCATATTTACCTCTACCATAGGTAACCCCAAGTGGTTCGCCACGTTTGGTGATTTAGCACGGGTTCCCGGGTTCATGGGGTGAGGTTTGTCTAGGTCTTGGAGGCGGATGAAAAGGACACACTGAACCCCAGATTCCTACCCACCCCTTAAACCTTTTTCCTTCCCTGAACTCTCCTCTCCTTCCTAAAAAAACCCTCCACACAGCATCCCCAAAGATGACAGAGGCCCTGAGGAAAACTATTTTTCTCAGGGCCTCCTGTGTGGAGTTCATGTAAAACCACATATATATATAATTTTT
Source organism: Limnephilus lunatus (assembly GCA_917563855.2). Lineage (NCBI taxonomy): Eukaryota > Metazoa > Arthropoda > Insecta > Trichoptera > Limnephilidae > Limnephilus > Limnephilus lunatus. Next base: position 27,424,698 of record OU830600.1, on the reverse strand, counting down.
ATTATTATATATGAGTTGTTCCCATAAGAGAACAAATTATCCAATTCAAAGTTTTAATTTCTCATTGACTGCAATTTATATAATTAACGTAAAGATAAATCTCGCGCAAATTCGTATCTCTTTGTACTTAGCATGTTTCTATTTTATTAATTTTAATGCTGAATTGATAAACCAATGTTCAATACTATTTCTACCGTAGCGTATTAACTATCTCCGTTAAATTAGGAACCTATGTGATATTAACCCCACCTCATCACAAGCTTCAGAGTACCGAATAGTATTAGGTATGTACCACAATTATTTTAAGTAATAATTATTAGCCTGAAACACTAATCTACACTGAAAAAATCTCAGAGAAAAGATACATGCCGCTGACGGGACTTGAACCCGCGTCCTTCTGATTTTCGGTCAAATGCTCTGACCACTGAGCTACGTCGGTTTATCTCCTACCCGCCAAATAATCCAATGTATACTAGTGTTTCATTCAAGAATTACTGCTTATTACATTTTTCCACCTGCAAACAACCAACTTTATTTGTATGAGAAAGGCATTGTAAGTGCTAAATTTCTCACTAGGTGGCGTCGACACAAATTATGTCTACATTTTTTGGTGAAATACTTTAACTCGTCAAATATTTATTTTTATTTTTAATTGATAAACCAATGTTGAAGACTAGATTTTTATGCATAGCACAAAGGGTAACAATTTTTTTAAGCAATAATTATTAGCCTGAAACACTCATCTACATTGGAAAATCTCCCGAGAAAATATACATAAATATAAATAAAGTTGGTTGTTAGCGGGTGGAAAAATGTAATAGCAGTAAATGTTGAATGAAACGCTAGTATAGTAGGTATATTGAATAATTTGGTGGGTAGGAGATAAGCCGACGTAGCTCAGTGGTCAGAGCATTTTACCGGACCTTGAGGTGACCTACGACCTTGGGGTGACCTACGACCTTGGGTGACCTATGGCATGGTTATTCAACAAATGATTCCTTGTGCTCGCACCTCTCCATAACACTTTTCGTAACGCTTCACCAGATTACCGCACAAGTCGAGCGTGCGTAAAGAAGTTTTACTTCGAAAAAAATATTAGTATTGATTTCCTCATTTTAATAAAGCTCAGTGACAAGATGAAAACTTTTAATTGGCTACCTTTGTATGTTGAAACTTACTCATTTAAAGCTTCATAACTACCTGTGTGAGCAGTCGGATTATTTTTGTTCATGGCAGATAACGAGAAACAAAATTTAAGTGGTAGGATCCGTACTTTTCAAACTGATAAAGCTGCGCAAATTTCATAATGAGAGTTCACATAACCCGACCAGATTCCTGCATTGGATTTCAGGCCCCCTCGCACGGTCGATCTGTAAGGATTGATAGAATAACTTTCGGTAAATTCTTGTCGTTCCCTAGGGCAACTGCAGATCGCTAACGTACAAACAACAGTTGACGTCGAATATATTAAGGCGATCCAATAGTCCAGGAAAAAATCGAAATCGGAATTCACAAAGCTTTTGGAAAGATTGGAAAAGGTATTTGAGAAAAAAAATTACAGGTTGATTTCGTAAAGGCCAGTAAAAATCATTATTTCAATTTTTACGCATTGTTTATTGTAATTAAACAGAAATTTAAAATTGATTTCACGAAACCAAACGACGCGGAGCCTAAGGTCTGTTCCCCGCTCCGGCCGGGGGAAGACTGACAGAAAATGGGTGTGGCTAGTCAGTAGTTCTTCGGTGGACGGTATAAGGTTCACTTTGAAAATCCAAATCGTCGACTGCCGAATTGTCGCCGTGATGTCAAAAATAACAACGCGAAAATGCATATAATATTTTATTTTGTGAAGTTCGGGCGTTAATTTGTATTTTTTTGCGATTATTATAAAAGAAACTGAATTTACCACATTAAAAAATAAAACCATATCCGAAAAGAGGTTTATAAATAGGAGAATTTACACTTGAAAGTGTTTTTTATAGACCTTATACTTTATTTTTTTATAGGCTTATTAAAAACTTAAGCTTAGAAAAATGACCGATATTATTAAGGGCCAAGATATGTTCTACACGCAGTATTTAATTGAAGCATCTATAATACTTCTAAGCAATCTAAGCGATCAATTTTTCATTACATATGATTTTGAATGATTTTGCATTATTTAGTATGGCTTCATTTTAAGAACACAGTCATTGTGAACATAGTACAAGGAAATTATATTGATACATTTACCTTGACCGATCTAACAAAAGTTTAACCAAGTTAGTGTTTATCTTTGTTTCAATCAAAATTAGCCGTTATTTGAAACTGTAACACCGTCATAGTTTATTGAAAGTGTATAAGGCGTTTTGTGGTGTGACCATTCAAAACAATCAATGATCGTCGTGGAAGGACTTTGCGTAGTGTTCAGTTGAGTAGTCGACATTGAATAGAGAAAGTGAAAGGGTGCGGGTTTGTGTCCTTCCCGTTGCATTGTGATAATAAAATAATATAAAATGTAATGGAAACAATCTAAAATGACTATTTTTTATTGTTGCTGGATAAAAGCCCAAAATTTGGGATATTTCATTAATGCACATAAATAGTGATTTTACTATTTTCCAATTTAATCTTTACTAGGAATTGGTATTTATTAGGAACTAGCTGACCCGGAAAACTTCGTACTGCCTCAGAATCAATAACTGTTATGTTAACTTATTAGCTGAATTAAATTCAGTTTTTTTATTAAGTAAACAATTATACAATGAAGCAATTATCGATGCGCACTGTCCGTGTTTTATTTATTTCAGTATCAGAGATGGCATTGTGTACGGATTTATAATTTTTGTGATTTTCTTACTTTTGACTTAGCAGGGGAGCCCGGGTTCAAGGGGTGAGGTTTGAGGTGTTCTACAGTCGTACTCTCTCGTAACATCGCCTTCCACCGCAGTGGGAGGGATGCATTCATACGTCCGTCACTCCAGGACACACTGACCCCCAGATTCCTACTCACCCCTTATATCATTTTCCTTCCCAAAACTTCCTCTCTTTCGTTTCCAAAAAAAACCCTCCACACATCATCCCCAAAGATGACAAAGGCCCTGTTGCTAATGTAAACAAAAGTTCACTGGCATGAACGTTAAGAAAAAAAATACAAGTGTGCAGTTCACACGTGGTAAAAGTGAGACCTTCAGAAAACTAAAGTAGACAAGAATGGGAAGGCTACGAAGCACCGCACAATGAGAAGACCGATGTATGTGTTTGTCTCTTTTAGTGTTCCTTTTTCGTTTCATCGAGTTTCAAATCACAACGGTGCTAAAAACTGCTCAGTTCAAAAACAAAAATTTAAATAACACCTTGCAAAGAACAGATGAGTTGCGGTGAGCCAACGTTTTGATACTACAAATTCATCGATTTTCAGAGAAAAACGTCCGCGTATACGTGTGCGTGATTGATAGAATGCATTGTCATGGACAACGAGTCTATCTGCTGAGTTTCAGCTCGCTCGGATATCTGGAAGTGGGTTAAATCCCACTTCCAAGATTCCACTTCATTCACAGATTCACGGTTCGGTTTTCGGTTTATACAAAAATATTCGCAAACTTAACTTGACCGGGTGAACTCTTTCTGAACTCGGGTGGTTTTGAGTTTTCTATAATTATTTCAATTTCTACAGGAGCACCTATAAATCTTTTGGCAAAGTGAAAGTTAGGTATTCTTTTCTTCTGTATCTGTTTCTATTACAATACATCTGAATTTAATAGAAAGGGAGATAAAACGACTTTTATGAGGACTTGGCATTTGGTGACAGATGTATTATAGCACTAAGTGACGACTCCAGATTCTAATATCTACAGCCTATATGTCGGACGAATATCTACAGCTCATATGTTGGACAAATATCTATGAACTTCAGAGAGATGACTAATATTTACAGAGCTAAGGTCGGATAAATATCTATGACGGTCCAAGTGGTGACGTATATCTATGGAGCATAGGTGGGACTAATATCTACAGAGGGCAGCAGAGCAAGAGGTTGGACGGAAAAGCATACATTACTTCAATTACGTAATACTAACCTAACCTAACCTAACCTAACTTAACATAAATTAAGTTTTTAAAATGCATACGCAATATTACGTTATGCCAATAATACATAATTGCAAATCCTACCTCTGCCAGTGCTGTAGATATTCGTCGACATCACCTGTTCCATAGATATTAGTCAGCAGTTTGAGCTGTAGACATTCGTCCTCACTTTGGTTCTCATAGATATTAGTCAGCAGTTTGAGCTGTAGATATTTGTCCTCACTTTGGTTCTCATAGATATTAGTCAGCAGTTTGAGCTGTAGATATTTGTCCTCACTTTGGTTCTCATAGATATTAGACAGCAGTTTGAGCTGTAGATATTCGTCCTCACTTTGGTTCTCATAGACATTAGTCAGCAGTTTGAGCTTTAGATATTCGTCCTCACTTTGGTTCTCATAGATATTAGTCCGATTTGTTCAGTTTTTGGAATTTCTGTAGATATTAGTAGACGCCTCCCTACGTGACTAATGGTTTTTCTACTTGACAAATAATGCTACGAACACATTTGCTCATTTGAAGCCAAAGAGCATGCTACCTTGTAGTACGTGTGTCATGCTCATTTAAAGCCAAATGAGCATGCTCACAAATCAACAGCCGTTTGATTTATGAGCACGCTCATTGGGTTATCGGTTGGAAGGTGAAGCCTCTATGCATGTGTGAACAGACTAGCTTATGAGCATGCTCATTTCGATCCGATCCCAGTTCGCGCCTGAGCATTCTTTGCAAAAATGTCAAAATAGCCGGGGAGACGAAAAAACCTTGTTTTTCCTAATTTATTATGGGAATCACGAATATATTTGGAACACAAGGTCACTAACATTCTTACCCACAATAGATTTCCAAATTCCCCAAAATTCCTTTACCTCCAAAATGAAACCACATTATATTTATATTAGTCAGAAGATTCTTAAATACTTGCGTTGCAAGCAATAAGATTATTTGGTTTAGTTCTGAGCGAATGGAACAGACTCCATTTTGCATTTATTTGACATGAGCATACTCATTAAAGAGCATGTGTGTTCTATTGTTGGCTTTGAGCATGCTCCTTCATAAGAAAGCTCAAACCAAGCCTGCTCGTTTATGAGCAAATGTGTTCAGTTGATGAGTATGCTCATTAATGAGCATGCTCATAAGCCGGCTTTTTATTGAGCAAGTGTGTCAGTACCACAATTCACAACATAACTCTGGAGTTATGTTGTGAATGAGTTATGTTGTGTTGTGTATGAACACTGCACTGGTGCAGTGTTCCAAATAATAATGTAATAAATCGTTTATATATTTATTATAAACAGCGCATTGTACAAACCATACACATACACATATTCATCACAATTAATTGTATAAGATAAGTTTTTTTTAAAAATTATTATTATAAATAAATATAATAAGATGGTAATATTTATGATTAAATAACATTAGTTCATTTAAGTAGGGAATAGAATTACAACTTTCTAAATAAGCTCTAGAAAAAAATAAAAGACGAACAAAAAGTAGATATAAATATTCATAGGTACATAGCAGGTTAGCAGTTATATATAATAGGTAGGTACATTATACAGAGTTTTACTTGAATTGTGATTCCTATTCATCCGGCCACATTTTTAATGTTTTTTTTTTCAACTTAAAACATAACAAAATATGTAGGTATTGGACGGTTAGGATCGGGGTGAGAGTTTGTGCGGTTACTCGGCTCATGACGGTCGTTTTGAGAAAAAAAAATGTCCAAAATATTTTTGACATTTTTTGAAGGTACACTGGTCAAAGTAGGTCAAGTAACACATTTTAATACCCTTAAAAAAGCAGAGGCTAAAAAATCACGAAATTTAACATGATTTTCCAAGATTAACGCTGTTTTTTTTTTCCTACAGAATAAAGTTATACATTTCAAATATTTATTAATTATTTAGTAATCCTCTATCGGACTTTTACATAAGAAATTACAATTGTTTACAGTATTTAAGTATAACATGATAAATAATGAAGTTTTACCCTTTGGTTGTACCAATAAAAAAAATACAGACTAAGAAAAACTACATAAAATAAAATATAATGTAAAAAACCAAAACGAAGTTATATGGATTCAATTATTTTTGCGTTTTACAACCAATAAACTCAAAGTAAAGATTTTTTTTTTAACTTGATGAGTTAAACCTCAAATTGTAAAATTGTCTTCATTTAATTGAATTATAATATTCAATTAAATGAAGACAATATTTTGCTAGAGGGTTTACTCATTGAGTTAAAAATAAAAAAAAAGATATTCATCCGAACTTGCAGAAAAGTCACTAGATGTCGCATATTAAAAACAAAAATGGATAACAAAATTATCCAAGACACTATCTAGATAGGGGTTCGAATCTTGCAATAATGACAAATAAATAGGTCCCAAAAGCCGAGTGGTTTAAGACGTTGTCCCGGTAAGACTGTAAGTTGCGACCGTTACCTTTATTTATACACGTGTATCATTGATAGACATAACCTGCAAAAGCTATTCCAATAAAACTTCTATTTTATTTAATTGCGAAATGTTTTAACTCTATTCTATCTAATGCTTTCGGAGAGCGTCTTTGTTAATGATGATACTACCCCTGGTCGGTGTTTTAGATACATTTTTCCTTCGGGGAATTTGCCTACTCGTAGCTTTGCATTGTGCAGAGTAGCTTTATTTGGCTGTTTTCAAAATTCCAGCGAGTAGTCTGGCCGTGCCGGTGTGACCATTGACTATTGCTACCTGCAGGGGAGTTCTGTTTTCTGTATCTCTCGAGTTCACCACTGCCGCCAAATGCATCTCGTCTCCTCGTGGAAGAACAGTTCCGCCCCGTCTCGCCATCTCAAACACTTCTTCAGCTAAACGCAGCAGTTGGGTGACAGAGAGACTGGTCGAACATTGCAGAGGCTTTAGATTACCGACTCTGTCTCGAATGTTGTAGCACGCACCGTTATCCAACAGACATCTCACGATATCGGCTGCTCCCTTCTTAGCTGCAACGTGCAAAGCTGTAGAACCTTCCACTACAGTTTTAGCGTTGATAAATTTGGGGAAAGAAGCTTTGGGTTTGTTTCTCTTTACGTTCTGGAGCAAGAGACGTACCGTCTGTTCGCAAGCCCGGGACGTGGCGAGATGCAGGGGGGTATTCCCCTTCTGGGACACGGCTCTAGCGTCAGCTCCACTGTCCAACAAAAGCTCTACAACCTCCACCGTGGTAGCAAAATGCAGCGCCGTTCTACCCTCACCATCTGCCGTGTTTACATCCGATCCATTCTCTATTAATCTACAAACCTCGCTCCTATCACCTTCACTGACTGCTTTGAGTAAATTAAAATCACAAGGAGTACAGAAGTCATGTAAACCGCATTGTGAGTTAAGATATTTTTCAATATCTTTTAAAGCCACATCTATAATATCGAAATGCGAACGGTTATGCCCGAAGATTGCATTCCTCGCATTCAACCCCACCTTGTGAACATTTATGGCATCTGATATTTTCAACTGACCAAGGTATGTATTCCTCATATGCATTTGAGTATAAAGTGTGTCAATGTGATTGGGTCCCAACACATTCTTCTGAATAGATAATATTTCTTGAAAGACTTGTAAAGCTTTGTCAAATTTGTGTTGGCCCGTGAGAGCAAGTGCCATATTGCACCTGGCTCTGAGAGTGTCGGAGTGGTTCGGTCCTAAAACAATTTTTCTGGAGTCGTAAACGGATTGAAATATAGCAAAAGCTTCATGGGGCTTGTCTTGAGCAAGCAACACCAATGCAATATTATTTAATAAATGCAGCGAGTTAGGATGATCGGCATCCAATATATTTTTATGTGTTTTCAAAACTTGCTTGTATAAGCACAAGGCCTCTTCGTACTTCCCAAGGTTGAGAAGGGTAAGCCCTGTCTCAGTTTTAGTTCTTATTAATTGTTTATGCCCCTCGCCTAGCACTTCCTGTTGCTTCATTATAACATCCTGGAAAATATCCCACGACTCTTCGTCCCTTCCCAGCAGGTGTAATATCAATGCTATGGTACTTCTGGTTTCCAGGGAATCCGGGTTGTAGGGACCAAATACTTCCACCCTCTTCTTATAGATGTCTTCTAACATTGGCATGACTTCAGAATATTTACACTGTTTGTACAATGCCGTCACTATTTTGTATTGGATATCCAGCGTTCCTGGATTATCTTCTCCCAATATTTCAATTCTTTTATCAAGAAGTTGTTTTAAAATTTCCAAGGCTTCTGCAAATCTTTCACGGGTGAACATTGATTCCACTTTCATTAAATTATTATGAACATTGGGCTGAGAGACTTGCTTTAACTTGTCAGTATCGGGGAAACCATTTTTCATAGCAACAACCACAAGCGTGTTGCCATCGTTGTCGCGAGCTTTCATCACCGCCTTTACAATTTCTTCGTCGCTTATTTTGGTAATATCTTTAATTAACCGGACGTCGCAGGTTTGTATTTTTTCGAAACAGAGTGCAACTTTTTGCAGTAAATATTTTGTATCTTTTTGGGAAGCAAAATCCAACGGAGTTTTCATATTGCTGGCCTTAATGTTGTGTATTGCGCCATTTTTCAACAAAGATACAACTATTCCCAGATGAGAGTATTTGGATGCATAATGCAGAGGAGCATTGCCACCCTTTCCAACAACATTGGGATTGGCTTTGTTCTTTAACATAATGTCACACACCTCTTGGAATCCCTTCCAGGAGGCAATATGTAAAAGTGTTGCATTATCAGAGCTCTTTACGTCTACATATTTTGCCAAGTATTTAACCAAAGTGCCAATCATCAAGACATCATTTCTTTTGACAGCCTTAAATAGTTTTTCAATCGAATCTAATACTTCTTTAATATCTGGACTTTGAGTTAAATCTGAAGGGGTTCTACCAAATACGTCCGTGGCATTATAAACTGCTCCGCTATGTAATAAAAACTTGACCACTTCTGTGTGTCCCCGGCGGGCAGAATAGTGTAGAGGCGTCCATCCGTTGAAACTGGTGGAGTTAATTTCAACATTTTTGCCTATCAAGTATTGAACCACAGCCAGCTGTCCTTCTATTGCGGCGATATGCATCAGTGTCCTGCTATTAGAATCCAGTTCATTAATGCTCATTCCAAGGTCCAGGAAGTATTCCAATATATTGTGGTGTCCCCTTGCAGTGGCTATGTGGATTGGTTTAGAACCATCAATGTTTAGAGCATCTAAGTCAGCTCCCCGATCTACCAAGAGACTAGTTACTTCAAGATTACCCGCTTGAGCTGCGAAATGCAGCAACGTCCAGTTGTCGCTGCCTCTCTCATTAATGCCAACGTCTGCTTGTTGTAATAGTATTAAGATATTTGGCATTTGGGCAAGACCAACTGCCAGCTCTAACGGTGTTCTTTTCTTCGAATCTCTGATATTAGGTTTTGCTCCCCAGTGGATTAACCTTTCCATAATATCTGGCTTGTTTTCGTTGACTGCGACAAACAATGGCGAGAAATCAGGATCCGTGGGATTGACATTGACGCCATTTTCTAGCAAAACATTTACAAACTCCGTATGTCCAAACGATATTGCAGTTAATAAGGGTGAAGTGTCTTGTATGCGATCTACAACCTTAACACCTCTCTTTATCAGCGCCCTGGCTATTAAACTGTCACCATTTACAGCAGCCATATATAAGAGATTTGATCCATCGATTTCGACATTTTTGTTATTCAACAAAGCTTCAACTATATGTCTATGCCCGGCATTAATCGCTGATAACAGAAGTTTACTTCCGCCAACGTTGACATCCGCTCCTTTCGCAATCAAGATGTCCATTATTTCTTTATTGTTATTTATTGCTGCGCAGCACACTGCGGGAAATCCTGCAATGTCCAAGTGGTTAACATCGGATCCATAATTTAATAAAATCTCTACAACGCCCTTATGATTCCCACTGGCAGCCAGGTGCAATGCAGTAGCACCACTATTGTCCTCCGCATGTATATCAGCCTTTCCTTGGAGCAATGCTTGAACCGATGGACTATCTCCAACCAACGCGGCAATATGTAACGCTGTGCGGCAATGCGTCTCTCTCTCGTCAACATCGGCTTCATACTTTAGCAACATTTTTATAGTTTTCTCATTGCAAGAAGCAGCCGCTATATGCAATGGTGTAAAATTGATATTGTTTCTGCAGTTTACCATAGCTCCTTTTTTTAACAAAGCCTCTGAAATTGCATCGTGCCCTTTTCCAGCACTGTGATGTAGAGCTGTGCAACCTTCAATATCTACATAATGTACATTTGCTCCTGCAGCTAACAAAGTCTCTACCACTTGATGGTGACCTGTGTTTGCAGCTATGTGCAAAGGTGTCGCATGATATGTATTTTGGGTGTTGACGTCGATCGCCCTTTGGATTAAAATCTCTACAACAGAAGTACGGCCATGCAGAGCAGCAATATGTAACGCCGTTGCACCGTTAATATCTCTGCTATCCGCCCGAGCGCGATTCTGCAACAAAAGGTTAACTATATCAGCATGTCCAGCCTGGGCCGCAAAGATAAGCGGGGTACAGCCATCATTCCTTACAGCATTGACATTGGCTTTGTATTGCAATAGTAGACCTATGATGAATGCATCACCTTTATATGCAGCTATGTGAAAGGGGGTTTCTTTGTATTTCATTTCTGCGTTATTAACATTAGCTCCGTTTTCCAAGAGGATTTTGACAATCTCTCCATGACTATTTCCTACGGCGGGATATAATGAAGAGCGACCCATTGAGTCTCTGAAATTTACATGAGCTCCTTTCTCAAGCAGGATATTGACAACTTCCAGGTGACCATTTAATGCTGCCAGATGCAATGCACAGGCGCCTAGCTTATTCTTAGCATTGACATCAGCGTCATTTCGAAGCAAGTACTTAACTATTTCTGTGTGACCGATTTCTGCAGCGTCATGAAGTAAATTTGAATCCCCAGAAATAATATTAATATCCACAGTAATATCTTTCGCCAAGAGGGTTTTGACCACATGTAGGTGATTGTTTATAACGGCGTAATGTAAAGGAGAATATCCCAGCATATCTGTGATAGTATTTTTGGCTCCAAGTGAAACCAATATCTCGACCGTTTTCCTGTGCCCGTTTTGAGAAGCCAGGTGTAACGGTGTTTTTCCAGAAACATCAACTTTATTAATTGTATTTCTCATCTTTATGACTAAAAATTTCACAGTCTCATCTCGTCCGAAAGCTGCGGCTACGTGCAATGCAGTTTGACCGTTGATATCTACCGATTCGGTGCTAATATTTTTTTGTTTAGCCAAGAATTTGATAATTTCAACACTGGGTCCCCGCGCAGCAAAGTGAAGCGTAGATGACAAATCTTTTTTTCTTGAACATATTTCAGCTCCTCCTGCTATTCCTAATTCCAAATTCTCAAAGTTTCCGTCGAGCAGAGACTTCCACATCTCATTCTGCTTGTGAATGATTGATATGCCTAGTTCATATCTCCGTGTTAATTTCTCGACATCGTGTTTTACGATGTTTCCTACTTTACGGTTTAGTAAGATGTCTTTGCTTTCAGAAAGCTTAACTGCATTTAGAAGCACAGCGGACCACGCATCAGTTGGCAAAATGTCTACCAAAGCGTTCCCATGAGCTAAGTGATTGCGTAAGCACTTGCCGCTTAATAGAGGCATGTCTCCATCCAGATACAGCATATTATTAAGAACACTCTTGGAGCTATCTAATAGGGTCATGGTATCCAATACAAGGGCTTCAACCATAAATCTATTTGTAGTCTCATCTTTCTGGAGTAATGTGAGATGCTCATATAGTTCAGTCAAATTCAGAGAGATTTGTTCACCAACAATATTGCTGTCATTCTTGCGTGTTTTCACCCCATTATCATTTTTATTGGATTTGTCCAATAATATTTGTCTATTAAATTCATCAATACAATTAATATGACTCCTGTCGTTTGATCGACCATACTTAACCCTAGCTATTACAATCATCATTTCATCGGCAACCTCCGGTGTGATTCTAGTAGATACACTGGTAAACAAATTGGATAATAGGCTGGCTAGTTGTACAAAATAGTCAAATTCTAAAGTTTTGTTCTGAGATGGATTCTTTTCTAAGAATCGATTAGCAATTCGCTTTGAGTTCGTAATCACATAGTGAAAATATTTACTGTTGGTATAAACGGATAAAGTAAAGGCTATTACTTCTAAACAGGTATAGTCTGCGTTTGACAAATAATATTGCAATTTAATTTTGTCGAGGATATCTTTAATATCAGCAATCAGTTTTTTCTCGTACGGAGTTTCATCTACTATTTTTCTTAAAACGTCCTTAATAAGGTATTTAATCCCTAGTGGGTCTTTTGTAACTTTTTTTTTCTATTTATTAAACAGACATTTTGAAATATATTAGCAATTTCTTGAAATTCTTCTACACTATCAGTGTCGACGAGCGCGGTCAGCATACCCTTTATTTTCTCAGCTTTGTTGGAGTTAGTGATATCAGTGATAACATAAGCAATTTTTTGAATGTCATTTTGAATGTTGGAATATAGTACAGAGTCTTTCAACTCTAAGTGAGGATGGGATAGAGAGTTTCGCAAGTCTTGCAGGACTTTTCTGGTTTCTTTGGGTGCGGAGAGGAGGAGAAGATCACTCACGGCTGGGGAGAGCTTGGGGCTGTCCAATGTGTTCTTTAGATGCTCTCCCGTCACCTGGAGAGCTCTCTTGATAGTCAACTGGCCAATTCTAGTACCAGAGTCTGCCAGCAAGGCGGCGTCCAGGTATGTCTCCATGATGTGGAGCGAGGAAACGTCTCTCAACTCCTTATAGTCAACGTACAAGTGTGGGTATCTGCTGCTGATGGCAGCCGCTACGTCCTCGCGGCTAGATTCTACCGATTTCCTAAGCATACGGACTGCTGTATTTTTGATACGTTCTTCCAACTCTTGTAGGTCCGAAGCAAACGTGTCCAATTGCTTTAGTAACCTGTCCTTCTTCAGTATGGTCAGAAAGAATACATTTAATTCGTGTCGCTGAATATGGGCGGACACAAAGCTCACCAAGCAGAACTCCATTTCTTCCCAGGGTAAAATATTATATGTCGACTTCAATTGTTGTTTTAGTATGTGGATATTCTGAGTTATAAACTTGGCCGTGTATAAAAAGTGACTGTCCACTTCCGTATAAGTATTAATATGCGAGATATTTTCCAGAAGCAATTGGATGCGTTCTTGAATATTAGCGGAGGAAGTTTCAGGAAGCGCTACGTCGTCTTTGGAGAAGAAACGTAGATCGAGTAACTCGTATTGAACAAACATATGCACTTCCTTTGACATGAAGACATTGTTCAAGAGCAATTCCTGGTACGCCTCGGAGATGAGTCTTTCAGAGAGTTCAGGGGTTATAGACCCGAGTAGTGTGCTGAGGAGCTCCACATTGCTGGAACGGATGGCATAATAGATGGCGTTGTGACCTTCGTATTCCTGCTCAACTGAACACTGGCGGGGAATAACAGCAACTGCATCATCAGAAGGGGAGGATGAGTTATACTTCAATAAGAGTTTCAATAAGTCAGTCCTGTTGTGCTTGCAAGCCAAGGTGATGAAAGATGAGGAGGGGGAGTCCACATCTCCTAGCCGTCTCAGGTCTGCGCGGGACCGGCAGGCCAGGAGAGCTGAGAGTCGACTCGTCTTATCTGTTTCCATTGTCAGTCACACTTCAAATACTGTCTCCCTCTGTTGCTGCTGCCTTACACTACCAAAACTATGCACAAAACACTTCCAAAGATTATTAATGGTCTCGTTTAACTATATTTGTAACGATATTAATTGTCATATTGCAAGAAACTCGCGACGCGCCGGTCTTTGAGTTAAATGCGATAGGATAAAATAACAAAAAAATATGTTTGCACTTAACGCGATTAGATTAGATAAATAAGTATTTATATCAAATGTTTCACTGATAATGTTGTACTAATCGGATACCTTTATCGAAAATCGCACAGACTAGATTCTTTAACACAGATAATACAATTATCTAGATTTAAAATAAATAGATTGTATGCACCTGAATGCAGCTAGGTAACGCAGCGAGAGTTGGAAACAATAAAAAAGTATACTTTATTTTGTAGGTTCTCTATAAAACAGTTGTATATCAAATTATTGTGGAGAATATTGCAAAATTGAAAAGAAAAAATGTTCTTGGGGGCAGTTTCATTATTTTGTGACAAAATAATGAAACAATATCAGAAGATAGTTACTGAACTCTCTATAGATAAAATTGATTGAGCAAATGAATTGCTCGCCGCGTGATAAACAATTTTGCGAAGTCCAAATGCGGTAAAGTAAGGTCGCCTATAAGTTCGAGTCGAATATCTTGTTGCCGTATTTAGTTAAGACACTTTTACAATTGTTTCATAATTTACTTATCCCAGTAAACAGCGACGGGCACACGCCATGTATCTCGAGTGATAGTGTATGTTCAAAAACGATCATATTATGTGATCTGAATTATCTTAAAATAGTGTAAAATAATGCCAGCCAATGGAATGTAATGCGACAATTGGGTTTATTCTCTTTTTAACTTCTATTTTTACACGTTTTCAAAACACAAGCCAATATTTTTACTGTGTTATTTCGTAAAATGCACCGATGAGTGCTCGACGCTGGCTCGCAGAAGAATGATGACGTCACATTTTTTAGATTAACGCGAAGCCATACTCGGTCCCAGCCGGTTCCAATGGAATGGTTCCAATGGGAGGGGGAAATAATACGCTTTTATCACTTAGGGCAGGTCTATTAATATTCATATGATGTAGATGCCCAGCCGGGCGTGAAATTCAAATTACATAAATTAATAAGTATGCCGGGGGGGGCAACTGTCGGGGGATCAAATGACATGGAATAAAAAAAAACACATGACTGGTGTTTACCAATTCAACGTAGAAAAAGACATTTGGCGCGACGAGCAAAATCACGCTACTACTGTAGCAATTTTAATTTGGCATTGCATAATACATTTTTATAAAGGGCGCAAGTCACATGACGCCTTTGTTATTTCATCTGATAGGACGTGATGGTTCAGAGGATAATAAGAAGGGTATAAGCCGCGTGTGCGGTTCGGGGAGATATCATCGCCACCTTGAAAGCCACTTTTATGTTGGGAGCTTTGCGTAAAAAAGGATAATAATGCGATTTTTTGTAAAGGCGACCAAAACCTTTTCACTTTTATGAACGCAAATCTAGGCTTTACTCGTATTCTTCCCACATTCTACGTTTACGTTTTTGATATTTTTTATTCAACTGTTGAATCTTTGAAATACTAGCTGAAGTCCCCGGCGATGCCCGGGCCTTTTTTTAAATTATTTATTTATGTCTATTCTTGAACACAAATTTTACAAATGATTACAATGGTTTATATAGTAGTACAATAAAAAAACGTTAATATTCAGTAGCTGTATCTATGTAAAAATATTTTATTTTTTTATTATTATGTTGGGTGTAAGGTAGGTTTGAGAAGGTAAAACTGTGGGTGGGTAATATTGTATGTTTCGTGTACACCTCACTAGGAGAACCTGTGCTGAGGTGTTTACGTGTTTATAATTAAGTGTGACAAGTATCTATGTGTTGTAGTACGAAATCAAATGTAGACATTGATCTTCCTCTTATTTTGAAGGTCACATGTACTAAATTTCATCAACCTCCTCATAAAACTGTAGATTTGCAAACAAATCAAATCCGCCCGCTTGCCAGCCCGCTCGTCTACCACTAACAGACATATTTCCGCCAATTTACACAATTTATCTCGATCTCACAAAAGATGGAGAATAGCTCGGCAGTAGTTTTTGAGTTTATCGCGAACAGACAGACGCGGCGGAGGACTTTTTATAATACATCTACTCAACCAGTTCAGAAGTGCTTAAACGCATTCGTAATATGAAATAAGTAGTAGATAGTTATTGTATTAACTATAAACTAACACTAAGAGCAAAGTATAAACAACAAGAAATGTACAAATTGAGTACAAACATAAAAAAAAATTACACAGCACAATTTGTTGTTATTTTTCTAATTTTTAGGTTTCGAGAATTCAACAATGATTTGTGGCGACGCAGGTCTCGAGATTTCAGTAGCAACACGCACGAACTGTGTTCGGGTACACAACATTAGTATCGGATACTTGCATATCCCTGTGGGAGAAGGGTCTAACACCTCCTTCATTACACCAGCAACATTTCCCATTTTTGAAGTAAGAACTGTTTGCTTCTTTTTAGCGTCGCTATTTTTCGTTTCACCAAGTTTTAAATCACAACGGCGCTAAAAAAGTTTTCACTTCAAAACAATATATCCCTTACAAAAACAAAAATAAATTAAAAACATGTTTACGACAAGTTTGAGAAGCACTCCTCTATCACGTAACAAAAATATCCAGTAATCTTTCTGTGTCTCGTACTATTACGTATCGAATACAATATTTATACCAAATATTCGATTCTACGTTATTCCAGTCACATAACATTACAATACTGAAGCCTTTGTTCCGGTTGGGAAAACATACAGGGTGTAACAACACGTACACGAAGGATTTTAACCAGCGATTCCTGAGCAATTTTGGACTAAATTTTACAATTTGAGAGGTGGGTATGGGTACCGCCGCCACGGGAACCTTTTATTTGATAACTAACACCTCTGCCATAGGACACCTCAAGTGGTTCGCCAAGTTTGGTGATTTAACAGCCCGGGTTCATGGAGTGAGGTTTGTTCGGACACATTTTATATCCCTGAGAGCGACACAAATTATCTTGAAAATGTATTTATAATAAGAAGCTGTAGCACATTTAACAGATTATGCCCAAATATCGATGTGTTTAATAAAAACCTTGATAAATTCACAGCATGCATAAAAAATAATACTTTATTGAATGCCACATGTTTAACTAATAACTTTATATTTCATTGATTTCTGTATTTCTCTTTTTTTTATTTTTAGTATCACTACATTTCCTCTCCTACTTTTAGCAGTTCGAATTCAAATAAAATCACTTCCTGAAAGATATTAAAAAAAAATAACTGTAAACCCTTGAAAAATTTCATTTAACACTTTTGTAGATTTAAGTAAGAAGATGCGCTTTATCAGAATTGTTTATATCAGGTATTAGCTATTGTTGTGTATTTTTGTCTTATGGTTCTAAATTTCAATTTGTTGTTATTTTATTGGTCAATGACATACATATCATTTATGAATTTATACAGACTGTTTATAACGCTAATAAATAAAATAAAATAAAATAAATAATAAAATCTTGGTGGCAGATGCGTCGGCACACCAACTGCGTGGCAGGCCAGATCAGGAGACTGGTTGAGGAAAACTTTTTGATTTCTCCAACAGGACTCTCTCGGAACATCGCCTTGCACCGCGGTAGGAGGGATAGATTCATATAGGTATGCGTCAATTCTAGACACACTGACCCCCAGATTCCTACCCACACCTCATACCTTTTCCTTCATAGTACTTTCTCTCCTTTCTTTCCTAAAAAGACCCTTCACACAGCATCTCAAAGATTACTAGGCCGTGATGGAAATTATTTTCCTCAGGGCCTCCTGTGTGGAACTAATGTAAAAAATGTTTAAAAAGTAGATGTCATTTTAGTGTTTTTATATATTAAAAACAATTTCTTTTTCAATCACACGTCGCCACTGATCCCACTCCTATATGTCACGACGGCATCATGTGATACGCGCGCTGTTTCGGGTGTTAGAACGAGATGCAATGCTTATCAAGTGACCCGCTAGGCTATAAATGCGCTACTCTGCTTACTATTCAGTTGCGACGTGTGATGGAAAAATATTTTTAACGTTTTTAACCCTTTGAATCAGAGGATACCATATTTGTCCCAGCCAACTTAGGTCTCATATAAATCGTTGTACCACCCTTACTGTCATATTGAGAATATGATATTAACGGTGTTAAAAAGAGAAAACTCCACGCTTTACAATCATTTAAAATTGCATCTGTATGAAACCAAAGTTTCGGATGGCATTTTGAAAAAAAAAATGTTTTTCTTTTATTATTTTTACATAAAAAAAGCAAGGTGAAAGTAACGTTTGTAATACATTTGTCTAATAAAATATGTATGTGTTTTTATTTTGTTTCGTTATCAATAATTTTAGTTAGAAAAATATAAGGTGAGCCATTTTTTAAAACTTTTTCATGTTTGCATCAAAAAATTATATTTTAATTTCTAATAATTCCATTTAATTGCGTATTTCATCCATAGAGATATACTATAGAGGCGCTTTCCAGTACATAATCCTCCGAGATTCATGTTCAAATCATGCACGAACAGGCCTTCGGGAAAGTGAATTCTAACTGAAGCCACCGCGTCGAAAGGCTCGGCCGTCAGACCGTCCTTTCCTTTTGCTCGAACCTATGGTTTCATCCTTTTCCATTTGATACGTCACACGCCAACCACGGTCGACGGTTGTAGAACTACTAATACTAATAGAGAAATGGAGGTACTAACCTACGATTCCGTTGAACCAATTTATTCGCTGAATGTCTCATCTATGTATATATTATAAATGATTTCATCACCTTTCGATAACATTTTTTAGTTTTCGGATATGTTCAAAAATATTCCATTTATTCGGATTTTATTGCAAAGCGGAAATATTTTTAACTTCTGACCAAATAAACAAAATGACATCGATATTTTTTACTCCAAACATGCTCAAAAATCGCTGTTAAAATCCTCCGGGAACGTGCTGTTACACTCTGTATAACGTAGGTCGTATCGTATAAGGTGTCACGTATCTATGTCAACGACGCTGATAGGTTATAATATATATGCCTTACACCCGCAGGCTCTACGTTACCAGGTACCTGCTACTTCCTGTTCCTGTTTCAACAGGGTTAAATTGGAAATTATTTTTAAGATTGTTGCATTTTTTAAGTAGGTACCGTTTTTTTTAATTATTCATAAGCACAGCAGGACAATTTCACACTACTAAAGCACACATAGAACGAGAAATTAGCACAAATAAGACAGAAAATAAATATAGAAGAATAATATTTCAAGTGACTACAATACAAATGATTAAAATATATAGATCGATATAACACAGGCAACGTACATTGTGCACATATGTTACAGCCAAAGTAATAAATCAGTATATTATACATATACTATCCAGCCATTATTTATAATGCCTACCAATTTAGACAAAGTGATAATTGACACAGAATTAATCACTTTATCCTGATATTATTCACTATATCGGGTCAAAGTTAGCCAAAGTAATAAATACGGTTCAACTGCACCTAACCTAACAACCTAACCTAACCTAACATACTGACCTAAATGACATGAATTAACTACAATAATAATATTAAAAAAAAACTGAGTCATAATTATTATTTATTAGGTTAGGTTAGGTTAGGTTGTTAGGTTACACTAAGGTGGATTATTGAGGTGAGCATCTCCCATCCTTTTCGTATATTCCTCTTCCTCGCCCCTTCCTATAAACCAAAATTAATTATAATATAATAAAACTTCAATTGTACTTTAGCATAAGAAAATTCTGTGGCTTGACTACAGTTCAGTTTTATGTTTATCGCTGTATATGTATTATGTAAAAGCTGTTTGTTTCTTACAAATAAATTATTTAAATTTTTTTTTTTTAATTCTAAAAGCGAAAAAAGGGTTCCGAATGGGTTCCAAACGACGCGACTTGTTTAAAAAATTTCAAATTTCTGATACGATCTCCTTTCTCCGGATTCACTTCAAAGTTTTGAAAAGTGGTTATTTCTAGTGTATATAAAAGTTGCTATGAATCCTTTAAACAATTTTTTTCAATATTCCATATCAAATTTAGTATATATTTACGATATCATTTACAAAAAGTCCCAAGATTGAGTCTAGCAAAATAATGCCGAAATTTGAGAGTAAGAAGAATTTTGTTGTTATTTGAATCACTGCCTTGAGATAATTAGAATTACATTCATAAATTTTTCTAATAAATAAATCAAAATATTCCCTCTCATGTGTTTTATTGAAAAATATTTCATTTTAAATGGTTTATCTAACATATTTTTAAGATTTAACAAGAGTGGGTTTTTCTCTATTATGTGAAATTTAAATTCAATCCGGAAGAAGAAGATGATATCTAAATATTATTTAAAAGATTACGTGATTTTATATCTTCATTAAACACTCTTTTATCACCATTAATTTTTTTCCCATACATTCGTGACCCACCTTAATATACACACTCAAAGGACACAACATTCTCAAACACACTCACAGGCATATTATGCAGTTAGGCCCAGTTCCCTAGTTCTCTCCTGTCCGCCACCTGTAACAGTGTTCACAACTTCCTACAACATATAGTGTCAGAATTTATAACCATTACTTGGTAGCAGACACCTCCCATAGTACCAGATAGTAGATAGCGGATTTATCACAGCACGCTGCGGACCTGTCAGTAAAGACTTATACCAGATATAAATATTTAACATATTTACGAGTCCGTACATACAATACGGCATTGGAAACCCGATAGTAATAAAATTATGCTCTATTTTTAAGCCCTCAGGCCTCGAGCACATTTTATGTGATGGTCAGATTATTTCCGCTTCGCAATAAAATCCAACTAAATGGAATATTTCTGAACGTATCTAAAAACTAAAAACTGTTTTTGAAAGATGTTGAAATCCGATTCCAATTTTTATTATAATTTATTAAATATAGAAATTTTGAATGCAAACATAATATAAAAGTTTTTATAATGGCTAACTTCACGTGTTTTTCTAACTAATATACCGATGAAGAAAAAAAAACGGAGTGTTCAATTCACAAACCTTCAGAAAACTAAAGTAGACAAAAGAAGGAAGAGTATAAAGCACTGCACAAAGAGGAGATCGATAGGCTACGAAGCACCGCACAAAGAGAAGACCGATTATACTATTTCATTCTTTCGCAGACTAAATCCTATAAAAGTATGTGTTTGTCTCTTTTTAGTGTCACTATTTTTCGTTTCATCAAGTTTCAAATCATAACGGTGCTAAGCTAAAGAAGTTTTCACTTAAAAAAAAAAGATTTTATGAGAAAAATACATTATACTAGCTGGTACCCGGCATGCGATGCAATGCCATTTAATAATGAAATTGTTTCACTCTACGCGTCCTTTCCCATTCATCCCGTTCACCTTCTTTCTCCCCTTCCTCCCCCGCGTCCCCTTCCCCTCTCACGTTCCACTCCTCCTGCTCCACCTTCCCCCGTCCCTCGCACCCTCCTCCCGAGTTCCCCTCCCCCCTCACGTATTCGCCTCCCCCCTCCCGTATTCGCCTCTCCCCTCCCGCGGATCCCTCTCCCGAGTTCCTCTCCCCCCACCCGAGTTCCCCTCCGCCCTCTCGAGTTTCCCTCCCTTCTCCTGCATTCCATACATTCATTCCCGATACATTCATTTTTTAAACAGCTGCCCCCTCCCCCGTCCCGCAAACCTTCCTCCCGAGTTCCCCTCCCCCCTCCCATATTCGCCTCCCCCTCCCGCGGATCCCCCTACCTAGTTCCCACTCCCCTCCCCCACCCCCTCCCCCACCCCTCCCCACAACCCTACCCCTATTTTTTTAAACTATCCTTCCTTAGATTTGAATAAATGAATACAATGTTCTCTTTCTAACACCATTTAGATCATATTTCTCACCATGACAGTAAGAGAGTTCTAACGATTTACATGAAACTTTTATGAGCTAATACCAAAAGAGAAAAAATTGCCTGAGGGATCTATAGATATATTCAAGGATTATTTTAGTTAACTTTTTGGTTTATCCGGCACTTTTGTTGTTATGTTAGTTAATTTGACCTTAACATATTAAATGTCACGTATATTATATTATACTATATGCCCAGGTGGCGTATATTGCTCTTTGACCAAGGTGAGCTGTTTCTTATCAAAGGCCAATTTACGTTAGGTGTTTTTTTGTAGACAATATACGTATGTAGTTTAGTTTTGTATTATTAAATTTCATGTTATATGAAGTCAACAAATGAGTGAAATTTCCAATATGGCCTACGGCGTAGGTACCTACATTTGTTTGTTTATCGTTATCAAATTTTTTTTGTAGAACTCAATTTTAATTAGTTTTTTCTTTTATATTATATTAAATAATATTATTGTATAATTTACATTAAAAAAAACCAGTTTATTTATATTTATAACAAGATTTGGTGTGTACTGTTACTGCAAGGCGGGAGAGAACGGTTGGGCAGGCCTTTTGTCCTATCTAGCTGAACTCTCTCGACCCATCGCCTTGCTCAGCAGTGTGAGGGATGAACTCATACGTCCGTTACTCCTGAACACACTGAACTCAAGATTCCTACCCACCTCTCATACTTTTTCCTTCTCAGAACTTCATCCCCTTCCATTTCATTTAAAATAATACAACGTCATACCACAAAGTGATGGCTTTCTGTGAAAACATTGAATTTACAATAAATATTATCTGTGCTTGTTTGTGATCAGTTTAACGCCTACATTAATAAGTAAATATCCGTAGCAATTAATTTAATCAACAAGTAACCTTACTCATAAATATTTTGTTGAATTCAAGGTAAACATTTAAGCTAGCAAATCACCTTCGGTTTTCCCCAAAAATATGGAGAAAAAAATTACTGCTTTTCTAGAAACCATAAATCTTTTTGTAGGGGGCGCTTCAAGGATTATAGGCAAAGGCGTGTAGGCCCATATGACAATAAAAGCTTTTATTATTACCGTGACGTTCCACGATTATTTTACCGTGACGGTACAAAAAAGGCAACAAACATACGTTCCTTGTCACAAGTGTCATTGGTAGTTTATCAAATTTAATATACGAGTACTTTAACTATTTTAAAGTGTGTAGAAAAAAACCCATTCAGTGATTTTATTATTACCGTGACAATACACGATTACGGTACCGTGACGGCATAAAAAACACAATAAACATACGTTCCTTATCACAATAATGCTGCAGTTCTTTCAAAATATGAGATACACAATGTACGTAGGTCTGTTTCCTCCGAAGGAAAAAAGTAATCATTTTCTTACATCTTTCTCACATACCGTACAGTGACGTCTTCGTAGACCTACTGCAATATATAACTATGAAAGTATGGAATATAGTTACAAGGATAATATTGAAGTGTGAGTGAATTCTAAAAATTCAAAAACTTCTAATGTCAATGAGCTGATGGTTTTACTATTGTTCTTAATGCTGCAGCTTTTTCTTACACACTAAATAGCAACAGTCGAAAACGAGACAAAAGGTGAACGTATGTCTGCACCCCCCCAAAGGAAACATTCAATCATTATTTATTTATTTATATATGTATATTTATTTTGAAAAACAGCATAAAAACAATACATTGCAAAAGCGGTAAGAAAAGATACATAATAATACATTTTCAGTTAAACTAATACATTCAGTTAAAACGTAAGTGCTATTTCACGCTTAAAATCGTTGTAGGAATTATCATACATCTCCCTCGCATGCATAAAGAAAACGCAATTCCCGTCGCCGTAGCTGATCGTAATAAGATATAACAATTTTTTTTTAAGAAAAAAATTAGTGCTTTAGAGGAAATAGACACACGTATTTTGTGTGTCTCGTCTTTTGTCTCACCAGTATTGAATGTGAAAGAAAAAGCTGCAGCATTATAGCAATAAGGAACGTATGTTGGTTGCCTTTTTTATGCCGTCACGGTACCTCAATCGTGGATTGTCACAATATAATAAAAGCGCTCAATGACAGATGGATAAATATTTTTTTACAATAAAACGGAAAAATAACTACATTTTACAAATGAAAATTTGTATTTGAGGCGTACAAAAATGGCGTAGGTATTACACGAGTACCTACCTATGTATGGATTCTGTCAAGGCCTTCGAGAGGATGTCCTTAGAAAATCGGAATAAAAACATCCACAAATAATAATATGTTATTCCTTCAAAAAAATTCGCAATAATTTGGGAAGCCAAAGAAAATGAGGGAGAGAAAAGAGAATGGTGAGAGAAAGTTTGGGTTGTACCTGACTGTTTAGATCTAGTCAGTAATAATATAAGTAATAATTTAAAGAATGGCATTCTAAAAATGATATGAATATTGAAAAAAAATCATTTTAGGATATATAAAACATATTATTTATTTTTATTTTTAACTTAATGAGTAAAACCCTTCGACCAACTCACAACCTCAATTCATGATTTATATATACCTATATGTATATAAAAATCTCGTGTCACTGTGTTTTTGGTCGCACTCCTCCGAAACAGCTTGACCGATTTTGATGATTTTTTAATGTATATTTGGTAGGTATGAGATAGGTCGTAAAGTATATTTCATACCGTCAGGTGATTAGGGTGTCCCTATCCAGAACATTTGAGCGGACTGGCAAGCGGGCGGTGTGGATTTGATTTGTATGCAAATTAACAGATGGCGGTGTGAGTTAATTTATCGTGGTTATAAAAGTTGGGTAACCATCCAGAAGATGGCGATGTGTTTCGTTAGCCATAGCAACGCGTGGCCGGGTCAGCTAGTATTTAATAAATTAATGAAGATATTATTAGCGACACTCGATCGAAAATCTGACATAGAAAAAAAAGAAAAAGACACTGTCTCATCTAGGAATCGAACCCACCGAATTGGGAGCAACGCCCCGGCAAGGCAAAAGTCATGGGTTCACTTCCTAGATGTGACCGTATGTTTATCTGATTTTCTGTTTCAGATGTTTGAATGAGTGTCGCTAAAACTGTCTTTAAAATTAACATATTTATTTACACTTGTAGTCAAAGGGTAAGACTCTCGACTAGCAATCCGGAGGTTTCGGGTTCAAATCCCGGAGTGCGCAACTAAATAACGTTTGATCTAGTTGTGTTATTTCGCAATTAATGTATTAAAATAATAATAACTAAAAAAATAAATAAATAATAATAATAAAAATTATATATGTAAACATATATATTTATATAAACATAAATTTATCTTATTATTTACATAAACTAAATTTCAAAGTACTAAAAATAAATAAAAACAGCAATAAAAAAAAAAAAAAAAAAAAAAAAATAACCAAACAAATAATACTTCCTCCCGTACACACAAGCATTTGCTTATTATGGGAGAATAATTTAAAAAAATATATATATATATAATTGTATTAAGCTTTTATATACTTTCATTATATTTATGTATCTATTGTATGTATTGTAACAAATGAAAAATTTTTCAATAAAAAAAAAATAGTAATTTGCGACACGTGATACCAAAGATATTAGAAACCCGAGATATGCTATGTTGGCCGCCAGACCGTGGACGGACTACGGCCTACGGAGCGGAGTGTGAATACGGAAAGAATTCGTTCATTCAATTGGTTTTGTGTCGTAACCGCGTACAGTTTGTGCCCGTTTTATTCAAAATGCCGTCTTGTTCAGTGCAACTATGCAAAAATAATACAAGAAATATGAACTTCAAGATAAATGGAGTTTCATCTCACCGGTGGGTACAAAATTAGAGTACGTTATCAATTTTTAATGATTATTCGAAGTTTTTATTGACATAAGGCCCCGTTAAAACAAACATCGCCGCCATTACGATGCTAGTGATGGGGACGCGAATTCTTTTAAATACCGACCATCGATATTTCGTAATATTAGTAGGGCTTTATAAAAAAAATATAAATATGTATAAACATATTATTTTTGTAGATAATTATTGTTGTAGATGCTGATTGGTGGTAGAAACAAATACAATGATTTTCTTTTAAAATCATTATTTATAAAAATTAATCTTTCTTTGTTCCGCATGCGTTCGTGTACCATTTATTCGATTTTCAATGGAACTTTGGTGATTTTTAGTGCCGGAGCCCATGGAGGTTTCTATATACGAGTATAATGGTGGGCTCTAGCATTATAAAATTATTTCCTATACCATTCATCCGACTGGGATGAAACTTTGGTGTTTTCGTGTGGGCACGCCCGTGAAGGTTTCAATATATATAACGGTAAGCTTTGGCGTTATAAAATTCGTAAATTTTTTGGCGCGTGATCAGTTTGAGAAATGTGCGTGTTTCATATAGTTTAGCCTCAGGAAGCGTAGGAGAAGGGGAAGAGAATCCGGGACGAGGGATCTGATAGGGGGGAGGATTATGTGGGTGGAGAAGGGAAACGAAGGAGTGGGTTGGCGGGGGTGAGGGAGTGATGAGAGGGGGGGGGGGTTCGCGGGATGGGGAGAAGCATAACAAAAAAGCGTGATAATTTATTTATCTTAGGTAACGTATAATTTATATCCGTTTTTAAATGCAGTAACTTATAGTATTTTAATTATTTCAGATTTCCGGAGGACGGAACAATTAAAGAAAAATGGATTGACGCAACGGGGAGAAAGGGAAACTGGTTTCCGACTCGCCATAGCATCATTTGCTCGTCTCACTTTGGCCAAAACGATTTTAAACCAGCAACCTGGCCTTTTTTTTCCCTTCAATTGATGTTATAAACATTTGCAAAACAATGGAAGTGATAATAAAGAACGCAATTGTAGATAAAAATAAACTGAAAATTAAATCAAAAAATAATATTAAACAGGAACTAGTAACCAAAGCCTTACGACATTTCGTTGGAATCAAAGTATTTGAAAATATTTATTTTCATCAATATGACCAATCACCAATGAATAATCATTCAGTTCAACTCACTAAAGCCGTTTTGGAAAAATACATTGATATCCGTTTACATTACTTAGTTAAAAACGTAACACCAAAATTATCGAAGCGATAAGTATCTCCAAATACAAATATCTGCACTTTACCGGTCATATATTTTTTAAATGTTTGTTTGCTAAATGAAATACCTCTTGTACATACATATTTCTATATATTTTTGTTAATTATACCAAGGTGGGTTTCTTATTTAAATTTTTTTTATTTACATATGTTCGAGATTGATGAAAACTAGCACATTTGACATTCAAAAGAGGAGGCAAATAACTGTTTACATATTATTTAAAAAAAACTGCCTGTAAAACACGGGTAATAAATAGATTATGAAACAAAATATGAAATCGCAAAATAAAGGCCCTAACACGGGTAGAGCACCCAACGTTGCCCAAAATACTTGTCATTATTATTGTAAAATTATTAATTGTGAAACAGAATTGTAAATACTTTCAGTATAACCCTGGTTAAAGACCACCATTCAGAACAGAAAGGTTGCTTTAAATTTATTAGCCGTGTTTAGCGACCAGATCTGAATAACCGGGTACTTCCCCACTTTCATTTTCCTCGACTTCTTCCACTTCCACTTCCACTTCCACTGCCCTAGTCTCACTGGTTCCAGATGGTTGGGAGCAGATGGGACTCTTGTGAAGTACTCAAATACAAAATAAATTAACATGAGTAAAAAATGAGAGTTTCTTTTTATGGATTTTTACAACAACAAAAACACACTGTGAGTGTTATTGTGATTAAAGTTATTGAACAAAACCAAAAACTGTTAAAATTCAGTTATCTAATTATAGATTAGAAACAATTGATTTGGATTTGTTACAAATGGGACACGTTAAACGTGCCCAGAGTCCAGATCACACTTGTTTCGATTCATCGGTTCTGAGAATAAGAATTCATCAAAATTTTAACTGGAACCATTTTTTAACTAAAATGTCGATTTGTATTCTTGTAAGCCTTATTCGTCATATTTCTATGTATTGCTAATTGCGAATGCGTTCGGAACGTGTACGCATAGAAATCTGTTCTAAGTATTAGTGCCAACGAAAATGACAAGTTTTAAGTGGGAGTTCGAATAGGGGCGTATACTTTGGCGTAAGCGAAGGTGTGTAATAGTATTGGTTAATAATATCGGCGACACGAGGAAATACAGTTCCACAAGGCTTAAACTGCCCATAGCATATCTCCCTTTGTTTATATTATCTGTGGTTACGACCCACGTTTATAGTACCGTGATACGGTGACGGCAAAAAAGGCAATAAACATACAATGCTTTCGCTACAATGCTGCAGCTCTTTCTAACACATTAAATAATGGTGAGACCACAGACATATGAATATTGATAGACCAGAACATAAAGGTGGGGGGTAGAAGCCAACTACAGCGGGACGAAGGGCAGGAAGATGGCTTTGGTGATACGTGATTCGCCAAAACTCAATCTGACAGTATATAGGCATCTCGCACTATAAAATCATCATCTAGTTCTTAAAAGTAAACTCTGCTTTTGAATGAATAGACCTTTTTACATGGGAGCGCAAATTACTCGCCACGCAATGAACAAATTTGAAGTTCAAATACGTCAAAGTAAGGTCGCCTATAAGGTCGGGTCTAATATTTTGCTACTGTAGTTAGTTAATACACTTTTACAAATGTTTCATAATTTACTTACCCCAGTAAACAGTGACGGACACACGCCATGTATCTCGGAGTGATATTGTATGTATGGGTGGTTTGGTATATTTATGGTGTATGTTCAAAAACGATCATATTATGTGATCTGAATTAGCTTAAAATAGTGTAAAATAATGCTTGCTTATGGAATGTAATACCACAATTGGGTTTATTCTCTTTTTCGCTTCTATGTTTACACGTATTTATAGCACAAGCCACAATTTTTACCGTTTTATTTACGATGAGAGCTCGACACTGGTCCGGACACGAATGATGACGTCACATTTTTTAGATTGACGCGTAGCTCTCGCAAGCCCAGCCGGTTCCGAAAAATGGTTCAAATGGGAGGGGGAAATAATACGCCTTTTATCGCTTAGGGCAAGTCCATGAATTTTGTACGTCCGTGGGTGAGACAAAAGATGAGACACACAATATACGTGCGTCTATATCCTCTCAATCCAAAGTACTATTTTTTTCCAATTGGGGAAACATATAGATATATCTTATTAGGGCTCAGCTACAGCGACGTGAATTGCGTTTCATTTTCTTTATACGTGTGAGGGAGATAATCATAATAAAAAATAAAAATATTTAAAGTTATATCGTAAGTTTTTTTTTTTAAATTCGCTGTTGTACAGGGTATGTAGGTTTAGTCTGATTACTTGAAATGGCTTTAGCCATGTATGGTGACAGATCTGAAGAGCCAGATAAATTGTGGTGCAAGGCGATTGGTTGAGAGAGTCCGACTAGGGAGGTCCTGATTATGTCTGCCTCAAGCAATTTTTCCGATCCTATGGCACTTCTCCACTCTCTCTCTAATCTCTTACCGACTCAATTAAACTAATTAATTGCCAGTCAACCTCGATTGTAAAGTATAAATAAAGTTACAATTATATCCAGAACACAAGTGTTTTACGGACAACCTAACAATCTCTCCTCCCAGTACGCCCATCTTGGCGTTGAAACGAAAGAGGCCAAAAAAGCAGCGTCAGCCTTACAACCTGACCGGAGACCTCCCGAGACTACGCCAGGACGCCTACTTCATACTCCCTGATCGCCCTGGTGTAAGACCACCATTCAGAATTGAAACGTTGCTTGAAATGGCGTTAGCCGTATTTGGTGACTAGATCTGAATAGACAGGTACTTCCACACCTTCCTCTTCCCCATCTCCTTCCCCTCCCCATTTTTTTTTTTTTTTTTTTTTTTAAGTTTTCTTTATTCATTAGATTTTTCATTACATACATTGGGGATTTTTCGACCACCATGCTAGGCACATGCCCGTGTTGTGGTGGTCGATTACATTACCTTAAGGAAGCCTTACAACATACCCCAATTCGGGATGCCATGGTCTCACTGGCTCCAGACGGAAGCAGCTGAGACTCTTAGCTGAAAAATGGCTTATTCGTGGTTGAATTCACTTTTAGTAATAACATTGTCCCATTTTTTAAATTTGAGACCGATTTCACCCCGCTAGGTTCACAACAAAGTTGTAAAGTTTTTCAATCAAAACACTATCCTATTTGTTTGTTATTTGTCAACAAGCTAGCTCGCTTTCACTACAAATGGCGCTTAAAGTCCTCTGTTCAATTGCGTTGGTTTTCATTGTTTGAGAAACGTTGAAATTTCATCAAATCAGTTGGGAGCTTTAGTACAATGGCCTCTCGCATCTCGTATGCCTTTGTCTCGTTTTTCCCAATAACCCTTCAGATTGGTGAATTATAGAACGGCATTGGACTTCCTCAGAGCAAATACAATTTAACTTAATTTCCTCTTAAATCATAATATATGTAAGTATTTTTCTACCTATCTACATAACTACCAGCATACCTAAACATATATTAACTTAGGATAGGTTGTTTCGCAGAAAATCAATTGTAACATTGTTATAAAATTGTACACAACTACTGCTAACCTCGTAAAAATTGCAAGTGTGCCCAACAGTTAAATTTGGCAGTAACCTCTGGTCTGGAGCCCCAAAATACCTGAAAAAATCCTAGACTCCGAGCAGAAACCGATGGTCTGTTTGGTGCATTCTCTTATCTTAACCCGGCGTCATTGTGACGGAAAAAAGTTACACTAACGTTGAGGTGGGTCATTATGACCCTGTTACAATTATTACTATTTTACCTTGTATAAAATAATTTTTAATTTTTAAGATTCGATATATATAATATATAACTGTATATATATTCATTAGCAGCAATAAAAC
Source organism: Limnephilus lunatus (assembly GCA_917563855.2). Classification (NCBI taxonomy): domain Eukaryota; kingdom Metazoa; phylum Arthropoda; class Insecta; order Trichoptera; family Limnephilidae; genus Limnephilus; species Limnephilus lunatus. The sequence goes on along the minus strand of OU830600.1, from coordinate 27,393,998 downwards.
ACATTGATAATAAATGAAACAATTTTTATTTTTAACTTTTATTCACTTCTAAATTTTATCATCAATTTTTTTATCAACAAAAAAAATATTGTTTCTAACAAAAATATACTTCAATCAAATCTATACTACCTAACCTTTCTATAATTGGAATATTAATTACAGAATTAATTAGTCTTTCCTAAACTAAGTCTTTTTTAAAACTCTTCTTATATAAAATATGAAAAAAATGTATTGGCACAAAGCAGCAACGTCGCCGTTGAGCTGGGTCATAATTACCCGGTCGCAGTTTTACACACGTGTTGCACTCCTAGCATGGGTGATGGATAACTAAAGTGAGGTACATGAAGGGGAGGGCGATACTTAGCTGCAGCTACTGAGACAGACGGTTGTGTGCGGCAATTATTTCTAAGAAATTTTTCGTATACAAAACGTGCAGGGTCATAATGACCCTGTCTCAATGACGCCGGGTTAATAAACGAATAGTAATCTAATAACGAGCACAGGCAATGGGTTGGATTGCTGTCTTTTTTCTACCCGTATTTCAATGAAAGATGTTCCGAGTTTTCATTCGGCACCAGTGCGCAGTCGAGAACACGCCAAACGCGCGACCAACATTAGTACACAGTTGACATTTGTCACAAGAGAACAAGTCGTTTATACGACTAAATCTTGAGTTCAACAGCTCGGCTGTGAAGAACCTCCACAAAGCATTCCCAAAGATGACATGGGCCTTACATTATTTTCCTCAAGGCTGTGTGGAGTTAATGTACGAGTAAAAAAAATAAAAATGGCAATTTCGAGAAAAGTTTCCGTTAAATGCAGATTCTAAGTCCGTTTCAGATTTTGAACAACTTGTAATCAGCAGAATAGGACAACTATCATGTTGTAGTTTTTCAAGTGTTCTAAAATTTGCTTGTCAGCTTATTATAATTTGACACACTATATAAAGAGGAAAGATTTGTTTGTTTGTTTGTTTGTGTGTTTGTTTGCATCGAATAGGCTCCGAAACTACTGAACCGATTTGAAAAATTCTTTCAATGTTGGGAAGCTACACTATCCCCGGGAGACATAGGCTATATTATATTTTCAAAAAAATTAGGGATCCTTACTAAAACTTCAATAATGTAACCCAGGTTGTAAAAAAAATTACCTAATATATTCTTTAAATCGCGTGCGCTGCGAAAACTATTGATGATAGAATAAAATAATGTACGACGACTTTATAGAACACATCATTATTTACAAAAAAGGTCGGGACAGCATATGTCTAACTATTATGGTTATGCCACAATAAGTATTCTTTTATTTTAAAAATTTAATTTCAATGTTGCCGATTGAAAAGGCTCTTTATTTGTATCTTGGTTTTAATCCTTATCAAAATAAATTACTTCATATTCAAGACAGCTTCAATACCTTTATTTAACTTTTTGAATTTTTCAATTCGGATATTTAATTAGAAAGATATCACGAGTTTAAAATTGTTAGTATTAGAAAAAAGTTTCGGCTACGGGCCGGGCGGGAGAGGAGTCAAGAAATGCAGTGCCAGGGGGGTTGGCGGGACGGGAGAGCGGGAGAGCGGTAGTGGGGAAGGTGGAAGTGGAACGCTGGAGGGGAACGCACGGGAAAGGACATGTGAGGAGTAACATTTTATTTATTTGAATATGGCATATATTATAAAAGAAAGTCCAAAAAAACGTGCAGCTCGCAAAAACTCAGAAACGAGTCCCGGTTCGTATCCCCCCTAGGGAATTAGGGTATCCGTTTTTACCTAAAGGGTGTGCTTTTAAAGATATAAAGGCTGAAAGTTTCGCCCTCTTGAAATTTCTAGAACAGTCTTCCGGAAAGTTCTAGAAGGTTCCATAGAGCTGTAGAAAGTTGTGGAAGGAGTGGCGGAGTATGTCGTGGAATGATCAGGAATAGGGAATCGGAAACATAATTGTGCAACATTCCAGAACACTATCTTATTATCCTGAGCGAAGCCGGGTAACCCAGCTAGTAATTTGATAAAAAGCTGAAACGCACCTAGAATCGGCGTATAAAGGAGACCTTTCTAATGGGCTATTTGATAAAAATGTTACATTTGAATTTCCACGAAACAACTAGACCCTAAATAAACCTTTTATATAAATTAAACAATGTTACTTTGTTTGAACCACTTGTATAACATTGTAACATTGTTTAATTTATCTATAATGGATTACCACAAAGTTATAGCTTCATTCAAAAGTAAAAACTATTACAGTTTATTTAAGAAAACGTCATTATCTCAATAGCAAATCTTTCTTCAAATTTATTTTAGTTATGTAGGAACTAGGAACCATAATATTTAGTCAAAGTTAACCATCTAGTCGAAGAAAGGCTTGCTTTAAAAACAAATTCAATTTAATTTACAGACATATCAAATGCAAACGGTCGAGTTAAAACAGGACTTCGCCACGATCAGTCAATTTTATACAGGGTGTCCGGGGGTAAATTGCATTAACATCGGGAGGTGATTCTACATGATAGTAGGAGTAAAAAAGATTAACTACTTTTTCCGAAATTCCAGCATTTTTTTCCCATACAAAAAACCAGCCTACTAAAAATCCTTAGTGTGAGGTACGATCTTCTTGCTGAGAGCCTACCGGGCACGATTGTGGCAACATTGTATGATGGTGATTGGCCCTTATCGTAACAGCGGAAAATAATAAAGCTGGCCGCGCACGCCGGTCTAATTTTATCTTTTTAACACAAAACTACCCCTAAAAGTTGGAATTTAGAAAAAAGTTTTGTATCTTTTTTACTTGTAGTATCATGTTGAATCACCTCCAGAAGTTAATGCTCTTTACTCCCGGATACCCTGTATATTATTTTAAAAAGTGTTGGAGAGGCACCCCTCGTAGACCGTAGACCGTAGCCTGCGACGCGTTCTATGAAGCGTCTACTACTGAACGAAATACGTCATGTACGTATTTCCGACGTAGAGGATAGACGTTTGTTTACAGCGGGTATACAAGAAAGCAGGTAGTCTATCTTACTTGTTTACTTATTAAGTTATTAAGTCAAGCAGCTAGCTTAGTTCGGGCATCAAGGACGCCAACAACGTAAATCTGTAGATAGTTCGGTGTTCCAAACATACAGAAAAACAAATGCCTAAAATATTTAAGTTCATCACCTCAAAAAAGACGAAGAGGTCAAAACACCTAACATAATCATGAAACCAGGCAATGCAAATAGGCAAGCAATTAAATCAGCCGGGTGGTGATAATGGGGCTTGTATGATAATCATGAATATTTAGTTGAGACAAATAAACTCAATTACATTTGTAATTAATACAGAAACCGTTCATTAAATAGTAGTTGATTAAATAATTACGCCATCAGTTTCACATAATTCCAATCATTTTATATAATTACAAGACTCTGTGCTTCGCTAATTCAGTGTACCGTGTTCCTTCGTCAAATTTTGTATTATCCATGGTTATGTCCTCAAGGTTCATAAATTTTTTATTTTATTTATTTATTTATACGTACAGTGGAATCCGTTTATAATGACATCGAAGGGAAATGACAAACAAGTCATACTAAGCGAACGTCATAAAAAGCGTTTTGTAGAAAATAAACAACCTCCTGTTTTTGTTTGTGTAGTGTTCGCGCTCCTGCTTTAGTATGTTGGCAACATTGCCGTAAGTAGCCGAACACTTCCGATGGCACCCGAAGTGGTGGTCGGTGCTAGGCAGGGAGCAAGCGGCGTAGCCGCGCGCTCTGCGTTCATTCGGTATTAGTTCATTTATGCGTAGCTCGGAACAGTCCTTAATACATTGTACATTTATAAAGTCAATAAACACTTCGTATTACGAATCCTAACACTCTCATTATTACAAATATATTAGTTCTGTCTTGTTCAATTTATTTTTATAGAGAGAAACACAGCATATTAAGACTAGTGACGTGCCACGCACGCGCCTAATGTGTTAGGAATCATGTCGGTCACTATAACCGACATCAAATTAGGACATCATTTATTAAAAATGGGTCGTAATAAGCGACATTTCACTATAAGCGAAGTCATGAAGTCATTATATCCGACTTTAAAACCAAACTTCGTTATGTAATAATTACTTCATATTAAGAGGCTGGTCAATATAGGTGGAGTCATAATAAACGGATTCTACTGTATACGGCCATTAACATAATTGACATAACATATAAATAGTACAACAACATGAAGAATAACAGTATGTAAGTTAAATCTAAAAAAAAAGTAAAAAGTAAGGTAAAATATAAATATGATGTGTAAATATGGTATAAAGAATAAAATATAAAGTATAAATAAAACTATGGAGTATTAAGTAAAAGTTAAAAGTGAATTAAATAATAAAAAATGTAAAATGTAGAAATATATAAGGTACTTATATCTTATGGTAGGTATTATGGATTATATAAATATCAACTGATATGATGAATTTTACAAGCAATATGATTTCTAATGCATTAATAATTTTAAGGTGCAAGCACTAGTAGGCATATTATATTTACATGGTACGTAAGTATTAAACAAAATTTTCTAGTAATAGCAGACTAATTTTGTTTAAAGCATATTTTGTATGAGGCCAGACTACTTATCGTTAGCGTGATCGATATTAGCATATTCATTCCCCAAAGTATGCAAGCGATTTATTGTTAAATTTTTTTCGGCATTGGTCCCAGAATTTTTCAATGAAAAGGTGTTTTGAGTCGAGTCGGTCTACAAGGTACATGATAATTTTTTAACGAGACCAATTTACCTATTTTTTTAATTTTAAATAATACAAATAAGATTTTTTTTTTTTTTTTTTTAATTATTTTTTATTTTCATTAATATGTTTTACATGTTGCTAAATGATAATTTTACATCTTAGGTTTTTTACTACTTTTCCATTTAAAGCATTTGCTTGTGTATGGAAAAGGAGTGTACATAAATGTGGTTATTACTTAGTACTTAAATAATTCATTTACATAAATATATGTGTGTTGTAATAGTATATAATAGTATATATTTAAAGAAAATAAAGGATATTACGGAAAACTAAGTATATATGTATACATTTAAATAAAAGAAAGAATATTTTGGAAAACTAAGGATATTTGTAGGATAATTAAGTGGCATTAGTTTTTTTATTCAGAATATTTTTAAAATGTCTCTTGACAGAGAGCAGTAATTGGGTTTTATCATTAATGCTTCTGATTTCTTCTGGTAGGCGATTGAAAAAAGTTCTTCCCTGGTAAGTGTAATGGTGTTGTGCAAAAGACGTATTTAGTTTTGGGCATATAAAAACATGTTTAAGTCGCGTTCTGTTTTCGTTTAAAAATTGATATTTATCTTTTTCTTTTATAATTTGAATTAATGAATTTTTAATATATAAATCTTTAAATGTAGGTACTTGGAATTCATCAAATAGGCGTTCTGTTGGGTAGTCCAAGGATTTTTTTAATATAATTTTAATAATTGTTCTTTGTACAATTTCTATTGGAACAAGGTTACATTTATATGCGGATCCCCAACTAATAATAGCGTACTGTAAAGTGGATTGAACTAAGGCATAGTAGATTAAATATAGATTTTTTATTGACAAAAAATTTCTAATTCTTAAAAATATGTATATTAATTTTCTAATTTTGTTTACTACTTGACATATTTGTTCCTTCCATTTCAGATTTTTATCAATAATTACTCCTAGATATTTTATTTTATTTGTGGTTTTTAATATTGTACAGTTTGATTTGCAGTAGTTTTGGTTGTGAATTTTAGTATTTTCATGTATGACAATGTTAAAATTTTTGGGAGCATCGTTTAAATGTATTGCAAATGGAATTACAAATGTCTTTTCACTATTTAGTGATAGTAAATTAGTGTCGAAAAAATTCTTAAGCGTGTTAATGTCTTCTATGGCCTTTAATTCTACATTTTCCCAAGTCTTTCCACTTATTATTAATACTGTATCGTCAGCGTATGATGTAATTTGACCATGTAAAGTTTGAAAAAAAATATCGTTTACATATATAGAAAATAGGATTGGTCCAAGCACTGTACCTTGGGGGATTCCAAAGCTTGAAAGCTCTTGATCGCTATTAACATGATTGATTTTTACCACTTGTGGGCGGTTCTTTAAGTAGTTGGTGATCCATTTAATCGCGTTGCCTTTTATGCCAATATTATTTAATTTTTTTAATAGCATCTCATGAGATATGCTATCGAATGCCTTTCTGAGGTCAATAAATATACCCGCACATTTTTTACCTTTATCTACTGTTTCGTAAATGTATGAAGTTACGTTAGCAATAGCATCTTGTGTGCTGAGTGATTTTATAAAACCAAACTGGTTTTTGTGTATTATTTTATTACTATCTAGGAAATTTACCAACTGTTTTTTTACTATTTTTTCAAAGATCTTTCCTATATTAGAAATTAGACAGATTGGGCGATAATTTGTTACTTGGTGTGGATCGCCAGATTTGTAAATAGGTGAGATTATTGTGTTTTTGTAGTTCATTGGAAATATCCCTTTTGTTAAACTTAAATATATTAAATGAGTGATAGGTTTAATTAAGTAAGATTTCATAGATTTTAACATATGTGCCGTAATAGAATCAAAACCGGGAGACGAACCTCCTTTCATATTTTCTATTATTTTTAAGATTTCACATTCTGTTGTTGTTTCGAATGTTGAAAGTATATTACGTTTCTGTAAATTTTTATTTTTATGTTTTTCCGGGTTAGAAGGCTTATGAATATTTTTCGCAAGATTTTTTCCAACATTTGCAAAGAAGGAATTAAAAATGTTTGCACATTGTTTAGGTTGCATATTGGCATCTATAATTTTTTTATCGTGTTCAATGTACTTAATGTTTTGTGTTTTTTTTGTATTGTCTATGGCCAAATTTACTGTTTTCCACATTTGTTTATGGTTATTTTCTGAAGATAATATTTTATTTTTAAAAAACTCTTCTTTACTTTTTTTGATATAAGATGTTAATTTATTTTTATATTTTTTATAGAAAATATATGCTTTTTCATCGTGGGGATTTTTTAAAGTTGTTTTGTAAAGTTTTTCTTTGTTCCTGATAGATATTATAAGTCCTTTGGTAATCCAAGGCTTTAAACATCTTAATTTTGATTGTATGTGTGTTAATTCAGTTGTCGAATTTTTAATGTGTTGTGACAAGATATTTTCAAAGTTAGTCGAACATATTTCGGTATCATCACTGCTCAAAACATTGTTCCAATCCTCCTTTTTTAGTTTTTCAGAGAGAATAGTCATATCTATTGTTGATTTTTTGGTTATTAAATTATGTTTTTTATGTTTAATATTATTATTATAGAGAAGTAAGCATGAATGATGATCAGTTATGTTAGTTTTCCAAACAATAGATTTTAATTTGTGAAGATCTTTAATGTTTATGTTTGTCCAAATGTGGTCTAAACAAGATGGAGTATGTTCTTTTATTTCTCTAGTATTTTTATTTATGCAAGATATGAAATTTTGTTCAGTCATACAATTGATGTATTCATTTTTGTTATTATTTTCTATTTTTTCATTGATGTTCACGTTAAAATCACCTACCACGAAGCAAAGTTTATTTTTTAATTTTAACAATATGTATTTGAGGTCATTAATAAAGGTAATAATACTCGAGCTATGCGTTCTATAGATAGCTATTAGATGATATGTTGATTTGCCGAGTTTGAAATGTACTTCAATGCAGTTAACCAAATGTATTGGGTGCTCTATTATGTTGACAATACTAAATTTATTGCTTGCAAATATTATTATTCCCGAATTTTTGTTAATGTCTAATTTGGTAGAGATATAATTGTATTCGGGCAAGTGATAAGGCGGTGACTCGGCGTTCGTAAATGTTTCGGTTAACACTATAAAGTCCGGTTTTTTAATTAAATTATTTATTTTTAGAATTAGTTCATCAAAGTTTTTTTGAATGCTACGGATGTTTATGTGCATAATATTAAGTATAGATGATTAAGTATTCTTCTGTCTATCAACGATAAGATTCGTTCAACAATGATAAAATAAAATATAAAATAAGATAAGATAAAATAAGTCGATAACATGCTTTTAACAAGGTTAGCTCGTACGGACCTTTTTAGAAAAAAAAACTCGTCGGGTCGATTTCGAAATTTCGAACGCGTTACGTAGTTTGAAGTTAAACACTGCCGCTTGTATCGCAGTTAATTCAAATCTTTCAGTGGAACATGGACTTCAAGCTACGTCACGAATTTTTAGCCAATTACCGCTCTATCCTCTCGATGAGCTAACCTTGTTAAATGCATTTTCTACGAAACTTGCACGACACCCGCGGAACGCACCGAGACGCTACCAACTTGCAAATCATCATTATCACCATCACCAAACAGTATTAATAGCCTAGCGACTGTATGGTTGAAATTTAAGAATCCGTATAAGAAAACAACTCTGATGCCGCCGTGGAGTTTGTATCCTAATCTATTTCTGTAATAAAACCGAATTAAAGCAATGCCAAAATATGGCGCCACTTACATTAACAGCTATTGTGAGGAGCATCGCCTGGCAGGCGTAAGTACTATTGGAATTGTAATTTCGTGAATCTCTCCGGGTATGGACAATTTTATTTTAATTCTTCTCACTGGAAACGGAAGGAAATGCTTGAGTTTATCCAAAGCATATTTTTTTGCTGATCCGTATTTCAATTTGGGAGGCAGTAATGGATACCGCCATATTTATTGGATAAAGCAACACTCGTCTCTACTCTATCTAACCGCCGAACATACCTTGACCTCATGACTCTATATAAAATCTGCAACAACGTTATTGACTGTCCTACCTACTTTTGACCTACTGAAACTAATAAACTTCAAAATACCACCCAGAGTAACAAGGCTTAACGACTTATTCCACATTAGCCGGATGCGTACAAATGCTGGTGTCAGGGATCCGATCAGAAGAAAGTGCGAATCTTTTAATCAAAATCAAAACCTCAAGGATTCCGACTTATTTTTTGATACACGCAGTACTTTTAGTAGAAAATTGAAGACTGTTTTCCTACAAAGTACAATAACTTAGACTCTTACAGCCTTAATAAAAAAAAAAACAGCACGACCGATAACCTGTGTTTTTGCAGCAACATCAATAAAACAAATTTACACTAAACACGAAATATTACTAATAACGTTGGTCACTTTAAAATACGTTTTAAAATCTGGCAACAATGCAATTTTTCGTAATCTTCATATAAAATTTTGTTTTCATTCATAGCCGCTAGATGGGGGCGCCAGCGCTTTCGCAGTTCGCAATGAAAACATATTGACATTTTTTGTCTACGGCGACGTGTTTTGGAATATTACAAATGTGATCGTAATTTCTATTAATATGGCTAATTCACTCGTATATTCATATAATTAATATATTTACTGTGTTTTTTTGTGGTTTTTCATAAGTTTTAGTGAAGTTATAATAACAATAATTGTACTTTCAAAGTTTAAATGTCAAAAAGTATTTTATATGATACATAAAAATTCATATTTACATTTAATGATATTTATTTTATGAGAATTTCATAAAAGTGGTGTTTTTTGTAAACATTAATATCTAATACATGTGGTGGTAAACTTATCAAAGAAATTAACATCTTTAGTGGTGCAAGAAATGTGTTGAAATGTCAGATATTTTTAGATTATTTTTTTGGCAATTAAAAAAAACTTTGAATTTTTTATTGTATGCACGTGGAAAAGTGAAGTGACAGTTTTATTCCAAATTCATTACATAAAAGATCTGTATTTTAAAAAAAAAAAAAAATTATAAATTTCTGTACACTTTCGTCAAAAATGTTTTGGTAAGATTTTTTTTCTATTTTTTCCGTGTTTGAATCTTAAAATATGGCAGTTTTTTAAAACTAAATTGTATTTCAAATACACAAATCTAAAAGGTAATTTTATCTAGTTTTTATAAATGGTATTTGTATTTACGACACCTTGAAAAATAAGAAATATATAGAACATTCAAAATACTTTGGAAAATTTCAAATTTCGTTTAGACATCATTACTAAAACAGAAATAAACTACCCTCCCAGGCTGTGTAAACAGTGTGTATATTTTTCCAAGAACAATTTTTTAATAAGTAATGTTTTCACATCCACGGCCGTTAGTCGATTGAATAAAATTTTCACGGGTTTTTTTAGTAAGGCTGTTAGACATTACTTGGTTAATAATTTTAACTACTTTTCTTTTTTAAATTTCTGTGTAACATTATTTTTGGTCTTACAATCAAAATTTTTCCAAAAATAATTTCTAAACTTTTATAAGGATATTGCGCATTTTATCATCTCTCTATTTGTAAAATAATATACTTATGTATATACATACGTCTTTTCCATAGTTATAAGTAAAATATTTGTATAGGTTTTTATCTGCTGTTAATATTAATTCGTGAGAAATAGTTTGGATGCAGGTGAGTTCTCTAGTTATTGTTTTGTATATTCTTGTCAATTATGACATATTCTGTATCTGTATTTTCTATTAATTATTATTGACATATTCTGTATCTGTATTTTCTCCGTAATAAAAATAAAAAAATAAATAAAATAAAACACCTCTGCCATAGGTCACCCCAAGTGGTTCGCTACGTCTGGACGTGACTTAAAAGGGGTGCCCGGGTTCATGGAGTTTGTCCGGGTCTTGGCGGCGGATGGTTCATTGATGAACTTCACCAGAAGGAAGGAAAATTTGAGGTCACTTAGGACATACGGACATCACACAAAGACCTCTGCTTACATTTTTGTTTGACATAGATATTTCTAAGACAGTATCTGGTATTGGACGATTCATTTTACTGCCCATCTTCCAGAGTAAGTAAAGGTACATACATCGTAAAACTTTGAATTTTACGACCTCCGTGGCAGAGCTGTAAGTTCCTTTGCTCGGTAAATAAAACGTTATTGTTTGGTATGGTTGTTTCAAACAAACTGGATTAAAATATGTACATAATTTACAGGTCGCTCCAGATAGAAGACAATACCTAGAAATTTAATAAACATAAATTTTTGTGACATTGACATTGACATTGAAATACATTAAATTGAGAAAATGAATGCTTGGTGTTTTTTTGTTTTTATCGACAATCATCGTCTACAGCGCTCCATTCCTCTTTCTGTCATAGATCCCATCCCCACACACTTACAATACATTCGTTATTTTTTATTTAACAATCAAAATATTCACTAGAAATAATTAATATGGCAGAACAACGTTTGCAGGGTCAGATAGTATTTTATAAATTCTTTTAGCTTCATAAATCCTACAATTATAATATCCCCGCCTCACAATTTGGGAGGCGGGTATCGGTACCGCCGCCCGGGAGCCATTTATTGGATAACCAACACCTCTGACATAGGTCACACCAAATGGTTCGCTACGTTTGGTGACTTAGCAGGGGTGCACCACCAACAGCGTGGCAAGCCGGATCGGGAGAGACTGGTTGAGGGTAATCTTTGACCTCTCCAGCAGGACTCTCTCGGAACATCGCCTTGGGATCAAGGATCGATTCATACGTCCATCACTCTTGGATACACCGACCCCAGATTCCTACCCACACCTCATACATTTTTACTTCCCAGAACTTCCTCTCCTTCCTTTTTCTAAAAATACTCTATCGCATTCTCAAAGATAACATAGGCCCTGAGGGGAATTATTTTCCTCAGGGCCTCCTGTATGGAGCTAATACACACACAGCATAGGCCCTGAGGGGAGGTATCCTCAGGGCCTTCTGTATGGATTATGTAAAAAAATCACCCATTGAAAAAGCAATTGACAGCCATAGAAAATCACACAAATTTGACACAAATTGACAAAAATTTATCTCCAAATGTACAGAATCGCTTCTCTGAACTATTTTTACACAACTATTAACAAAACAATTTTAAAAAATCACATGAAAAACCGTGAAAATTAATTACGAAAGGTGACCTGGCTAAGCGGCTACAGCTTTGGTTAAGAGGGAATAATCAGACAAAACCGGAAATATGTCATTTTTAAATCAAATTTTAGATGTATTGACGACTCTTTTACACAAAAAATTTAAATTGATTTCGAAAGACTGTTCTTTTATTTAGTAAAGCTATGTTTTAAATTTTAAGAAAATATGTTTACTTTTAGTACAATACGTTGGCAGATTTGTTAAATTTTCAAACCAGATTTTGTATTATACCTACAACACACATTTCAAATCATATAATCATGCAGTAAAATAAATCAATAAATTGTCTGGGAAAGATATCTTTCAGAATTTAAATTTTAGTTTAAATAAAATCGTTTAAAAAAAGATCCGCACACGTGTTTTGTAACGAAAATATTTCAGTTTGTGTATTTATTTACTGTCTTACAAACTAATATATTTAGGATTTTTTTAACATTCTTATTTTTCTCAGAAATTATTGAAAAATTATAAATACTTATGATCAAAAAAAATTAGTTAATTTTAAAAGTTTTATCATCACGCCTTTCAGCATTTTTGGGTGTAGGTATAAATTAAAGCAAATAATGAAATAAAATCGATATTGAGTTAAAATTTTAAAAAGCTGGTACGGAGAATAATAATTAATCTTTCCCATTGGAACCGCCCTGTATGATCCTAAGAACATCTTTCGACGAAATATGAATTCTCGGCCGCTGGCTAGTTAATGGCCCTTAATTATCCCAAAGTGGATAAAATAAATACTTGCATTTATTTTGTTTTTACATGCAGTCTCCAACTGCTCCCGTCTCGAGGCAGTGAGACTATGGCGTCTTCAATTGGGGTATGTGGTATGTTGTGAGGCTGAAAGTAGTGAGAGGGGAAGGAGAAGGGGAAGAGGACGGTGGTTCAGATCTAGTCACAACCCCGCTAAAGCCATTTCCAGCAATGTTTAATTTCTGAATGGTGATCTAACACCAAGGTGATACTGAGAGTATCATCCACAGGAACGTGCCGCTAATATACCTTATATTTTCTTTAAAAGATTTTTTTTGTGAAATAACACAAGTGAATCAAATAAAATTTACGTGCGCATGCCGGGATTTAATCACACGACGTTCGGATTGATAGCCGAGAGCCTTACCCCTTGACCACAAAGGCCGCTGAAGATCATGTGGGAAATTATTTTTCTCAGAGCCAAGGTATGTAAAGCTATTGTAAAAAATAATTAAGTAAAACTTCACTAACTTATAAAAGAAGAGAGAAAGAAAATGTGCGGACGCACTGCTCTCTCTTGCTCCTACAGTGTGATACAGTCAATAGGCCTGCACTGTGTCTTAGATATACGTAACTGGCTATGAGAGAAAGAGAGAAAGAAAGTGTGTGCTCGCACCTCTCTCTCTTGCCCCCACAGTAATGTACGAAACGTAACTCTCTCTCTTTATATCTTCACTAACTTATATCTCCCTCTCAACTTCCGTTCGCCTCAACCGATCACACTTTTCGTAACGCTCTCGTCACGCATTCATCAGCTTACTCCCTAAGTCAAGCGTGCGTAAAGAAGTTTTACTTCAAAAAAATAAGACTACAAAAATACACATATTTTCCCAAAAAAATTAATTAAAATATTGCTTAAAAAGACTTCGCATGTGATTAGTTAATAGATCTGAATTACTGGGTGATTCAAAGTATTCCTCATTCGCTTTTTTCCTTCCCTTGTCCTATTTCATTCTGCCTCGTGGCATCAATTTGGAAAAAAAACAAAGCCCAACGCTGCGAAAATGTTAATGAAACCTTCCGCGAAAAAAAATATTTTCATTTAAAATTTTGCTTGCTTAAAATATATTATCATTTCTGAAAAATTCTCAAAATTAAATTTCAGAATTGTTTTTACAAACTTTGTCTTATTACATATTTTCTACTAGTAATAAATTATTAAATATTATATTGAATAGACCAAGAAAATAGTCCGTACGATCAAAAGAGAAATTTTTCTCAAAGAAAAACACACTATTACATATGAAAAACAGCTTCAATTTTCTTTCAATTTTGCAAAACACGTGTTGAAAATCAAGAAATAATTTACGCATGCAATTAAAAGAACATTGTTTTTATGTTGTAGTTATAAATCGTTGTAATAACACGTATTTTAGACACGAATTTGTTGAAATTAGTGTGTTTTTTTGTAGTTTTTCATACGTTTGAAGCAAATACGCACACACAACAAATATACCTTCATTCCCTTGCATATTATAATATATATGATTGTCTCTCACCTGAGAACAAAGTAAGCAATCCAAAACAGAATTCTCGGGGCTTTTGTAAGAGAAACCAATCCTTATATCACTTTATAACTTCAATTATATATGTCCGAATTTGTCAGAAGTCAGCAAAAATATTTGCTGTCCTGTTTATTATGATTTTTACTGGGAGAAAGGTCTCGCAGACAACAACGGCGCGCGTTAGATCAATCTGTTTTGGTGAAAAGGTGCGCTTGCGCGGGATTAGCGCCTCGGCGGTGAAAAGCCGAACTAAAAGACATTCCCCGAGGAAATACAATTTTCAACCGGGATTTTTCAAATTGTTTTTCTTTCCACGGGAAGAATTAAATGTGTCTATTTGAGATTGTTTTATTAACGTCTGCTTTGTGCGAAGTATTTTTGAAGTGAAATGAAACGGAAGCGAGCGACACTAAAAAGAGACAAACACAAATATCAACAGGATTTATCCTGCGAGAGAATGAGATAGAAATAAAATATTTTCACGTTTACCTACTCGGTTCCAATATATTTTATTTTTATTTATTTATTAATTTTCAACGCCCTGATGGGCATTACAAGTTTATAATACAGAAAAAGTTTTTTTAAAAACAAAAGATAAACTATAAAAAGATGACTAATATACGTCATATGAGTATACAGATACATTAAGGAAAGATAATACATTACAATAAAAGAGAAAATTTCTAAGTTGTAAATAGCATAGAAAATAACCTAGTAAGTACTCGTATGATAGTAATTACAAAATTTAGAGGTGATGACTGATTAATTGCGATGTGTAAATACATGACAAAATGCAAGATACATAAAAAGAAAACTGTATCAAGTTTTTACATTGTGGATTAATATAGAAATACACAATTATATGCATTAGCCCCTATGTGATGCACCTTAAATATCAAAATATTCTACATAAACATATCGTTGAGGTATTTCTTAAATAATGGTAAAAAATACATCGATATTAGAGGTGAATTTGTTTCCTAGTGTGTGAAGTCTAGAAATAGGTGCATGTATGTGGTAGTTCGTTCCAGAATTATTGTTGCTACATTGAAATTATTATTGTTAATTATTGTTGCTACCTTGAGTTATTGTTACTAACCTTGAAATCGATAAGATGCAGGAGTTCGCAACAATCTAATTCAGAATGAATAATTTTATATAAAAAAGTTAGGTCATTTATTTTTCTTCCGTTTTCTAGGGAATGCAATTTAAGTGTATTTAATGTGTTGAATAGGTATGTGCAACTTGAAGTTAATACATTTTTAAAATTTGTACGTTAATTTGTAATAAAATACGTTAAATCCTCGATCCAAGTTTCCTTTGGTCTAGTGGTATATAGCGCCTGGCGAACCTTAGCGGCCAGACATTTAAAAAAAATATATAAATATTTTTATTCAAGTAAAATCAATATCCAATCTAAAAACCACTCCAAAATGAACAGGCAGATAAAACACAAAAGAAAGTGACACCAGAAAGTTTTCACTCAGTGATTCCGAAGAAAAAAACACAAATATTAATGAGATGATTAGATGTATAGGAATAGGTGCACTGGAATTCGACGGCAAAAATTTGGAAAAATTCTTCCATCACATTGATAAAAAAAGTGCTTCGTGGTCTCTTCACGCTTGTCTACTTTAGTTTTCTGAAAGTTTCACTTCTATCGCGTGTGAATTGCACAATCTGTTTTTTTTATTACAGGTAATGTGTAATTTAATGATAATTTTGTTTTTCAGATCAGGCATAGGTGATACTACTAAGGTTAAAAAAATCGGTGTGAAAAAGGGTGTACACTTTTTCTTCGTACCGTACATTTATAATCATTCTTACTTAGATATATAAATACTTACAGATTCCATCACACTTAATCCCCCGATAGTTGATACCCAGGAGAGTTGATACCACAGACAGTTATTTTTTACAAAATTTCTTTTCTGGTTTTTATTTCTTACTAGGGCAATCACGATGAGTTACTGAACTCATTTTAGGATAGGAGTAACATACAATTCATGGATGGGAGGAAATAGTTGTAATACTGGCATATTCGTCCCCCCCCCCCCCTCCACCCCAACTCCACCCCCCCCCCCTTCCCCCTAATCAATCAACAATCAAATACGCGCCGTTTCGCATTCATAATATTAGTATAGCTGTTGGCTTAGGTCAAAATGTAGATTAGTACCTATTTGATATTTCTACACTAAATATTCATATTAGAATACTCATATTTGAATTTTTGCTATCAAAGAAATCTCCGTAGTAACCTAAAAAAATAACAATATGACAGCCCTCGTCAAACATTTACTTAGCAACACGCTTTGCCAGTAAACGTCAACGCCAGAGCTTACCAATAGATATATACAGCATATATTACTCGCAAATAATGTAGCTTTCGATTACTGAAAGAATTTTTAAATTCCATTCTATATTTATTGCGTGAAAGAGTAAGACACATCCATCCATACAAACATTCGCATTTATAATATTAGTAAGATTACAACTAAATGGAAAAGAAAATAAAAGAAACAAGACAATTGAACATGACAAGAAAGTTACATAGTTTCACCCTTAAACGTAATTAAGAAATATTATTTTAAAGCATTACTATGATTTTTTTTTGATGGATTCCCGTGTACATATCTGGAAGCCAATTATATAGTGTATAGATTTTATCCCATATTTTGTAGTGTGTGTTTGAGGTACGCGAATTTTATTGCTATTTCAAGTATTGTGAGTGTGGATGTCTTGTTGTAAAGTGGCTTGATGTTAGTGTGAGTTGATTATTGAGTAATTTGTAGGATGGTGCTTGTGATTTCGTGTTTAGGAAGGACTGTGATTGGAAGAATACCGATACTGAATAGATGTCTCTGACATGACTGTCCCATGGAAGTCCAAAAACATTTCTGAGAGCTCGGTTTTGAACCACCTGTAGATCAGCCATCAATTTCTTTGAGGCAAATCCCCAGATACAGCAGAGATAAGAAAGGTGTGAATGTACCATGGAGTAGTACACTGATGTTTGTAAAGGAATGGGTAGTAATCCTTGGAGTCTATATGGTACACCAGTTATGGGGGTAATTTTCTCCTTTACATGATTTATGTGGAGATCTCACGAGAGTTCATCACCTTGATAGTTGATTCTCCGGAGATTTGGCCCTCCAGAAAGATTATCTCCCGTGCAGTTGACCCCGCTGCCAGTTGAAATGCCCCAAACGATATATATGTGGTACTTCCTTCCTAGTAATGAATGAAGAGAGGATATACGAACACAAAAAAGTTTTAAAAATGGCTCACCTTACGTTTTTCTAACCAAAATTACTGATAACGAAAATAAAACAAAAACACAAATATATATATTTTTAGGCAAATGTAATATAAAAGTTATCGTCAACTCACTTTTTGTCGTTTCATGTAAAAATTATGAATAAAAAAAATTATACAGTGTCATTTTTTTTAAATTGCGGTCGGGAACTTTGATTTCATAAAGTTGTGCATTTTAATTATTTTGTGGTTATCTTTTAGATTTGAATACAAAGCGTATGTTAACTATTGCTAACACCGTTTAGATCATATTTTTAACTATGATAGTTAGGCAGAGACAAAGATTTCTATGAGATCTATTTGAGTTGTTCCAAAAAGCGAACAAATTAGCCTGAGGAGCGGAAGAAGAAATGATCTCACTTTGTTTAAGAAATATTCATTTCTTTCAGTAGGAGTATTTTTGTTTAAGAAATATTCATTTCTTTCAATAGGAGTATTTTTGTTTAAAAAATATTCATTTCTTTCAGTGGGAGTATTTTTGTTTAAGAAATATTCATTTCTTTCAGTAGGAGTATTTTTGTTTAAGAAATATTCATTGCTTTCAGTAGGAGTATTTTTGTTTAAGAAATATTCATTTCTTTCAGTAGGAGTATTTTTGTTTAAGAAATATTCATTTCTTTCAGTAAGAGTATTTTTGAGTTTGAAAGGTTGTGTATTCCAAAGCCCCGAACAGTTTGATGTTGCCAGTAATGAAATGGTTCCACCTTTTTTCAATTTTATTTCGTTAGTGGAGTCAGTGGCGGACTTACTGCGCAAATAAACTTTTTTGTTTAAAATTATAAATTAATTTAATTATAATTAATCTTCTTGGACGAGAGCGATGGATAGGGGAGGTTCTCCTATCTTCTTTCACATTTAATTCATTAAAAGTATAATTCTGTACCCGAGAAGCATACGGATGCAAGTACAAAAAGGCAAATGTTCAGGAGAGCCAAAAAACTACTTTGAAGTAAAACTTCTTTAAGCACGCTCGACACTTGGGATAAACTGGTGAATGCGTTAGGAAAAGTGGTGATTGTTACGAAAACGGTGATCGATGCGAACGGTAATCGATGCGAACGGTGATGGGGCTAGGCGAACGGTCGGCCCTTTACGCACGCTTGACTTGGGGAGTAAGCTGGTGAATGTTTTACGAAGTGTTATGGGGAGGTGCAAGCACAAGAAATCATTTATTGAATAACCATGCCATAGGTCACCCCAAGGTCGTATGTCACCCCAAGGTTGTGGGTCTGCCCAAGGTCATAGGTCATCCCAAGGTCGTAGGTCACCCCAAGGTCGTAAGTCCCCCCAAGGTCGTAGGTCACCCCACAGTCGTAGGTCACCCTAGGGTCATGGTTCACTCCATGATCATGTCACCCCAATGTCATATGTCACCCCAATGTCAATGTCAATGTCAGTGTCTATGTCAATGTTAATATCAAAGTCAATGCCAATGTCACCTCAATGCCATATATGTTATTTTATAAGTTAGTGAAGTTTTACTTCAGTCGTGTGGTCTAAAGCAAACTCTTTTTTTTTCTGTAACTATGGTCCCATATCTTTTTCGGATATCCATGCAGATAGATAACAAAAAAGAAATTATTAAATCAATTAGTTTGGTTTTAAAAACGAGCAAAACAAACGAAATATTTTTTATGTAAAGCCCTTAAAAATATTGTTTTAAAAAAACGCTGACTTGAGTCAAATAAAAACACGGACTTGAGTTTTTCTGCTTCAAAATGCAATGGAATATTTTGTTATAACATGTGGTGTATTATGAAAGGATAAATGTTTGAAAATTGTTTACTTCCATAGAAAGCGCATTAATGTAATGTTAGCATAATAATGGCAGATGGATGGAAACAGATTTGAGTCGTAATACTCAAAATGCAACCAAATCATAAAGATGCAAGTCTATGTACATCTTTCTGCTTCTAAGATAGTTGTTTTATCAAAGGTAGTTGCATCCGTATACATTGTTGAAGATCCATTTTTTTTTCATGAGAGGACCTGTATCTTTCTGTCACTGATAAACATGATAATTTACTTCAAGAATACTCAAAAACATATTATTATATACTGTTAAAACTACATATTTAAAAAAAATACATATTAAAACTAATATTCAATAATTCATTTCTTCAAATTTTAGACTTGCAACCGTATCCCGTATGCTTCCTTCTCGAGTACAGAATATATACTCGTAGTACATTTGCAACTATTGATCCACTGACAGTTTCTGCACCCCCCCCCCCCCCCCCCGAAATGATATATATATAAATCTCGATGTTTATATATATATATATATAAATATAAATCTCGTGTCACGATTTTTATGAATTTTTTTATGTATATTTGTTGTGTATGAGAAAAAGTCGTAAAGTATATTTCATACCACTAGGTAATTAGGATGTCCCTATCCAGAACAGACGAGCGGACTGGCAAGCGGGCGGGCGGTGTGGATTTGATTTGTATGCAAATTAACATATGGTGATGTGAGTTAGCCACAGCAAAGTATGGCCGGGTCAGCTAGTTTTTATAAAATAGTAATTTTTTGTACATTACGAATTTTAAACCTAAAGTCGAACTCAAAAATACCTTTAACAATAAGTTGCTACGGATATCAAATGAATTAATTTCCAGTGTAGATTTTTTGTACTTACACGCTGGTATATACAGTAAGACAAGTAGTTTTTTCCTTGAAGCATTCGAATGAAAATATATTTTATACTTTTGTTATTCGGCCTTACATCCTCTCTGCACATCCCTACGGGGACACCGTATTATCTCTAAACCGGCTGCTTATTGTGTATAATTGTGTAATGAAAATGGAAAAGGCTGAAAGGGCCACAAAGTAAAATGTTCAGTATTCAATAAAAACTTCATAAAACTTATACTGTATTCTTTAAAAATCTACAAAATTCATTAAAAATACAAAGTGTATTTTTATTTGTTTTTCAAGAGTTGTTTTTATTGTACATATATAACTTGATTTTGCATGTGAAAAGCTGAAAATGCCATCACATATTTTTTGGGAAACGTTGTAAGTGCCATACCTTGTTAGTTAAAAGGCTGGAAGTTCAATTTAATCACAGGCACAATCATCATGGCGGGTGGCACTTTCAGTCTTTTCCACTGACGGTCAGCGGGCGCTTTCACGGTGCTGCTTCGTGCGACAGCTCTAAGAACTAGTAGGAATTTTTCTTTCTCTAGGTTATTGGCGATGTCGTTTACAATACATTCTATGCAAAAAATCGATTTTTTATTTTTTGGCACTTTTAGCCTTTTTCATTAGGGGGCCAACTAACATAGAACCAACAACTATCCTGAAGAAGATTAGATATACCTGAAACAAATTAACTCAACATTTAAATTATAATGGAGTGGTTGAAAATAAAATAACTTTTCATCTAATTCAACCAAACTGAGTTTTCGCAGCTAACTAGCGATGTATGAAGTTTAAAAAAATACATAGGTATAAATGGTAACCTCCAAGCACGACGTCTAAAACGCATGGACCATTACAGTAATCTGTGAAGGCCGTTATACTTGAATAAATAAAATATATCCGATTGATTTTTTTCGGTCAGGTGGCTAGAGGATATATTAATAAATAATGCCTATCAGAGATAAAATGGACCTTGAAGCTATGTAGGTACCTATCTAACGGACGTCAGAAAACCAATCCAATTTTAAAAAAAATTTTGAAGTGAAATCTTCTTTAAAATTGGAAACTCAATTAACCGAAATGGCGACACTAAAAAGAGACGAACTCTTTGTGCGGTGCTTCATAGCTTCCCCGCTCTAATCTACTTTTGTTTTCTGAATTTTTCACTTCTACAGCGTGTGAACTGCACACTCTTATTTTTTAAAATATTTTACGAGTTTTTTCCACCTACCTACTTAAGTATCATTTTCCACGACTACGAATCCAGGAGTCACGTACGCTTTTTTTTTTAAATACATACATATAACATATTTAAAGTAAAACATAAGGTTCTTAAAACTAATTACAATACATTAATTTATATTTAATGAAACTACCCTACGCTATAGAGAAAATATTTCTCGTGTTTGAATTTTGGAGTAGTGCCATTGTAAAATAGGTACAGAAATTATGTTATTATAAGTAATTATATTAGAAAATAGATAAATTTATATACATTAATATATAAGTCGACATAATGAACTTTAATTAAATAAGAGCTAAAATTATATTTACAATATTATAGATAACACAGGATAAAAATAAATAATAATAGGTAGTAGTAAATGGTAAGTACGTAGTAAGTACATATTTGTTATAAAAATAATATTACTTAATAGGTAGTAGTAAATGGTAAGTACGTAGTAAGTACATATTTGTTTTAATACTTTTTGAAAACCGTGCAAGAGTCCCACCTGCTGCCAACCGACTGGAGCCAGTGAGACTATGGCATCCCCAATTGGAGTATGTTGTAAGGCTGAAGTAAGTGGGGAGGGGAATGAAATGGGGAAGCGCATGGTGGGAAAGTACCTGGCTTTATAGATCTGATCACCAAACACGGCTAAAGCCATTTCAAGCAATATTTCAAATCTGAATGATGGTCTTAAACCAGGGCGATACTAGGAGTATCTTCCACTCTAGAACGTGCCGCAAATATGCTTTATATTATTTCGTGTGATATAAGTAACACAAATCAATCAAATAAAAGATAGTCGAGAGCCTTGCCCCCGGTGTAAGACCACCATTCAGAATTGAAACGTTGCTTGACGTGTCTGGTGACTAAATCTGAATAGCCTTACTATTACTTCCCAATACTTCCCCACCTTCCTCTTCCCCTCCTCCTTCCCCTCCCCACTATCTTGCGCCTCTCAACATACCCCAATTGGAGATGCCATGAACTCACTGACTCTAGGCGGTTGGGAATTTGGAGCAGTTGGGATTGGGGGATGGTTGCGGTTTTCACATAAAAGAGTTAGACAACTAAACTATGAGAAGTAAGTATTTCAGTTTCCAGATATGGAAAATAATACATTTTAATAGTTATATCGTTAAAATTAAAATCGATTGTTCATTTAGCGACCATTGTTATCAACGTGAAAGTTTTAAGATTTGATGTTTTTCTTATCTTATTTATTTATTAAATATGAACCTAAGAGTCTCAAACAGTTTTCTTGGTCGGGGTTGTAAAAAAAATAACAAAAAAACTAGCCTAAAAATATGTTTAAGTATTTTAATTTATTATCTCAATACACGTCGTGAAGAAAATACGTCAAATCATCCCTTTTTTTAATAAGATTCATAAGCATATTTAGTTACATAGGTTTTTTTTTTTACAGTGAATACCGCACAAGAATCTCAACTGCTCCCGTCTGGAGCCAGTGAGACTATGGCATCCCCAATTGGGGTGTGTTGTGAGGCTGAAGGTGGTTGGGAGGGGAAGGAGGTGGGGAAGAAGAAGGTTGGGAAGTACCTGGCTATTCAGATCTGGTCACCAAACACGGCTAAAGCCATTTTCAAGCAACGTTTCAATTCTGAATGGTGGTCTTACACCAGGGCGATACTGATAGTATCTTCCACTCTGGAACGTGCCGCAAATATACTATATATTATTTTTAATTAATTAATTGTGAAATAACACAAATTAATCAAATAAAATTTATTTGCCCACGCCGGGTTCGAACCCGCGACCTCCGGAGTGTAAGTCAAGAGTCTTAGCCACTGGACTACGGAGGTCGTCAATAGGTACCTACATAGGTACATTGAATGTGAAATATCTCACCGACTGCAAAAATGGGTTTTCACTAAAATATATATCCCGCAGGTCCAATCCTCCCCTGCTGTGGGGTAGCTAACCCTTTACCGGGAGAGTGGAGAAAACTCCAGAAAACTACCTTTTTTATTGCGCACTTTAAACGTTAACCTTTTAAACAGGTACGCGGTAAGACGCTGAACAATTTATGTGTTTGCTGAGATAAAATGTATTGCCCAATGAAATTATGTATATAGTTACGGTATGGTATGGGCTTCATTGAATAAAATATTTGTTAAATGTGTAATTTGAGCCGGGAGACTGGAGGGGCTCAGTAGCAGGTATTCTGAATTGAGTGGTACTTGGCCGTTTTAAGAGTATCGGCGATCAAAGTGAAATGAGTCTTCTTTGTAACAGAAAAGTAGGCGATATGGGTATCAAACTGCGCGTATCGACCTACACAACCTGAATTTTACAGTGAAAATTTGACTAGTAAGCTTTTTGGTCATTTTTGCGAGAGAAGGCCCATACTGAACTTGTAATGATAAACAGAAAGGAGCATTTAGACGGTTCGGAAAGAAGAAATGATGTGCGGTATTTTTCACACTAAACTTTAATTTGGATTTGAGGCCAAATTAGACCAAACTGAATAATTATTTTGTAATCAAATAGTCTATCAAATATCTGGTACGGCCGCTAGCTACTTTATTTATTTATTTAAATACATTCATGGGGTGAGGTTTGTCCGGGTCTTGGCGGCGGATACGTCTGCCCACCAACTGCGTGGCAGGCCTGATCGAGAAAGAATGGTTGAGGGAGTCCCTTTGACTTCTCCATCCTTACTCTCTTGGAATATCGCCTTGTACCGCAGTGGGAGGAATGATTTCATACGTCCGTCACTCCTGGACCCACTGACCCTCAGATTCCTACCCCCCTCATATCCTTTTCCTTCAAAGAACTTCCACAAAAAAAAACAATCCACACATCATTCCCAAAGATGATATAGACCCTGAGGAGAATTATTTTCCACAGAGCCTTCTGTGTTAAGCTAATGTAAAAAAAAAATATATATATATATATAAAATATAAGACATTAAAGGATTCAATTTTTAATGATTTTAGAGGTAATTTTGACAATTTTTCTTGAGTTAATGGTAATTATTAAAAAGTTATCTTGCCCAATTTATCTACTATTTCAATATAAATAAATAGAAAATAAATAATAAAAAAACTTCGTAAAAAAGCGTTTTTTGGGCCGAAATTTTAAAATTATGTGCGATAAATTTAATTTCTCGGTCGTTTATAATTTTTAATTTATAGAAAGAAAGTCAACCTTAACAGATTAACCTTACAACGCCATCGTGAGAAAATGCAACGTGATTCCAAACATGGGCGATATGGCCCCCTGGGAACGTTGGTGAGATTCAGGGAGGAGGTATTATTGATGGATTATTATTATTATTATACAAACACTTATCGCAGTTATCAGACCAGTACTCACATACGCAGCTGAGACTTGGGTACTAACTAAGAGGAATGAGCGAGCACTGGACGTTTTTGAAAGGAAAATTTTAAGGCGTATCTTCGGACCGGTTTTAGAAAATGCATTTTGGCGTAGACGTTACAGCAATGAGCTATATACTTTGTTTAAGGATCTTAACGTCACAAAATTTATAAAACTGGGAAGCCTTCGGTGGCTGGGTCATGTAGAGTTGTAGAGAGAATGACCGAGCATCAAACACCAAAGTCCCTGCTGAACTCAAGACCGACAGGGCGAAGTAGCCTGGGAAGAACAAGATTAAGATGGAGCGACAACGTCCTCAAATATATATCTACCTTGGAGATTCTAAACTGGAAAGAGTTGGGACAAAACCGAGATGAGTGGAGGAAGACTCTTGAGGAGGCCAAGATCTACCAGGGGTTGTGGAGCCAGTGATGATGATTATTGATGGATTAATGGTATTTTTGTTATTGGATAATATTGTTTCCAAGAACCTTTTTTTTTAATTTTGAAAGCAAGTTTTCCGGGTTACTAATAATCTCAGAGTCAGCAAATCCAACCACTTCTAGCATCAAAAGTGTGGCTTGTGCAATGATGAAGGATTAAAATAGTAGATCGTAAAAAAAATACTAGTATTTTAAACGCGTGAGCTTCGCCTTGCGGTGTTTTTTCTCTCCATACTGTCATACTTTTGTAAATGGATGGGGGGGGGATGTGTTGAATAAAAATCTACTTGATGAGCCAAACAAGGTTGAGAACCTCTCATCTAACTGATCTAACTTAGATCACACGACATAATTATATCATTTTTTTTTAAATTGTTTACATAATTTATTACGTCTATTTTAAAAACTGGAAATGTTAATAGGTAGATTATAAGCAGATTAATTTCTCCCGACATACAAATGAATTGTATGCTTGCTTGATACTTCCTTGAATGATTAAATGATATGAATTTTCCATAAATCAATCGGTTCATTGGAAAAACATAATCATAGAAATATTTTAATCATTTTATATTATGTTAGATCACAGTATGATTTTGTGCTATAATTCATATAAATAATATAATAATATTCAATCTGGTTCCATGCCATTACCTATATTTAGTTTTATACTCATATATATATAAAAATATGTGTTACTTTACCATTAGTAATTTTTTTTTTCTAATTACATTCGTTTTCTCCGCCTTTTTTGTCACGAGCTTTGCTCCTAAAAAAAGGTGTAAACGTAATAAACAATGTATTATTGATATAAAAACTTTATATAATGTATTAACCATGTAATATTTTAAAAATAATTATATATTAAAAAAAAAAAAAAAAAATGCCAACTCAGAATGAAACCAACTCAGAACCATCTCAGAAAGATCTTTAAAGGCTTTGAAAAAATAATTTTAAAATAGCCGGTAACCCTAACGTAACGTAACCTATTTAACCATTTTTTGTCATCACTCTTAATGACCTTTCTGAGGTGATTCTGAGTTGGTTTCATTCTGAGTTGGCCGGTCACCATTCAATCTGTACATGGATAAATACTGCTTGTGTTTGATTTTGAAATGTTCCTACCGTGATGTCATTTATTCAGTTCCTACCCCTTCCTAACCATCTATTTGCTGGAAAAGTGTTTGAAATTTGAGTAATTGCAAGAAAAATAGTGAAAATTCAATTGCATTTCTTTTAAAAATAGAAGAAGATAATTGGAACTACGTTGGAAGCAACGTTAAAAGCTACGTTGATTGTTTTTGTAAAATTAAGGAATTTTATCATCTCGAAAGTAGGTCATATCCAAAAAAATTAAATACCTGCAGAAATTTTAACAAAAAATGTAGACATAATTTGTCTCGGCGCCACCTAGTGAGAGATTTAGCACTTACAATGCCTTTCTCATATACAAATAAAGTTGGTTGTTTGCAGGTGGAAAAATGTAATAACAAGTAGTAATTGTTGAATGAAACACTAGTATATATTGAATTATTTGGCGGGCAGGAGATAAGCCGACGTAGCTCAGTGGACAGAGCATTTGACTGGAAATCAGAAGGACGCGGGTTCGAGTCCCGTCGGGGGCATGTATCTTTTCTCGGGAGATTTTTTCAATGTAGATGAATGTTTCAGGCTTATAATTAATTCTATAGTAATTGAAAGAATGTTGCCTAATCTATTGTTGAGTTCTAAAAGTAAAGATCTACAGTATCTCGTGTACACTGAAAATGATTTAAGCTGTCATTTTTAAAACTGGAACTGATTTATCAAGCATTAACACGTGATTTTTCACATGTTACAGACACGTGATTGTGCTAGTTGTTATACAATGTTGAAATGACTTATTCTATACTAGCTGACCCAGAGAAACTTCCTACCGCTTCAGAATCATTGTGTTAACTCATTAGCTGAATTAAATTTAGTTTTTTTATTAAGTTAAAAATTACACAATGAAGCAATTTATCGATGCGCAACTGTCGGTGTTTTGTTTTTGTCAATAGGTAGGTATCAGAGATGGTGTTTTGTACTTATTTATATTTTTTGTGATTTTCTTACTTTTCCACTTATTTACAGGAATTGCATTTCATTTTCTTTATGTGTGAGGGGAGATTTATTAAAATTATTGTGTTTTTCCTTTAGAGGGGTGCAGACACACCTACGTTCTCCGCTTGTCTCATTTTCGCCTGTTGATATTTAGTGTGTAAGAAAGAGGGGCAGCAGGGGGGCAGAAGACCTCCGTAGTCCAGTGGCTAAGACTCTTGACTCACAATCCGGAGGTCGCGGGTTCGAACCCGGCGTGCGCAAATAAATTTTATTTGATTAATTTGTGTTATTTCACAATTAATTCATTTAAAATAATATATAGTATATTTGCGGCACGTTCCAGAGTGGAAGATACTGTCAGTATCGCCCTGGTGTAAGACCACCATTCAGAATTGAAACGTTGCTTAAAAATGGCTTTAACCGTGTTTGGTGACCAGATCTGAATAGCCAGATACTTCCCAACCTTCCTCTTCTCCACCTCCTTCCCCTCCCCACTACCTTCAGCCTCACAACATACCCCAATTGGGGATGCCATAGTCTCATTGGCTCCAGACGGGAGCAGTTGAGATTCTTGTGCGGTATTCACTGTAAAAAAAAAAGCATTATATGTTTAAGAACAAAAGTAAAACAATCAGCGCATGGACACTTAACGTTTTTGAATTTTTGGAATTCACTCACTATTCAATATTATACTTATCACAATATTGCTGCAGCCTTCTTTCAAAAGATGAGAATTCGTTCCATACAAAATGTATGAGGAAAAGAATTTTCGTCATAATATTCTGCTATTCGGGGTGGAGACAAATCCAACAAATTAAAGATCATAAAAAACAGTCCAGCCGTTCTTGAGTTATTGTGTAACTTATAATGGTGTAACTAGCCCGACGTTGTTTTATATATAAAGATTGAAGTAATTATGGCATTCAGACTGATAACGTGGTGGTGATTTTTATGCTTTTCCTATTTCGTCTACAGTTAGATCAGCGGTCGGGGAACCGGGGTAAATTACCCCAAATGGGGTAAAAATGGTTTTTTTTCGGGTAATAAGTCTGGCGAAACAATACTTGAACTTCGATCTAATACTGAAGCACGTATTCAATTTGAGAGCAAAGCCAATCTGTCGTCTTTTTGGATGTCAAAAGCTACGAAGGCTTTCAAAATTGCACATGAGGAGGCGGTAAAAAAAGTTGCTGCCGTCTGCAACAACCTATCTTTGTGAACAAGGCTTTTCCACTCTAACGAACATAACGAAGATCAGAAATCGATTAATCGCCGAAGATCGTATTCAAATTGCTCTTACATCAAAAAGTCCCAATTTTGAAGTAATTGTATCAAACATGAAGCAACATCATTTCTCCAAAAACTGACAAACTGAAAAACTGAAAATCTGAATTTTGTTTTGTTTGTCTATTACATACTTACTATTTTCATGTAACTTTTTTTTTTATTTTCCGTTTAAATTAATTCAATAAATAATATTTATTTAAATAAACATTGATTCTCTTCTTTTCAAAATGGGGGGAAGGGGTAATATCGACTTACGCAAAAATATTTTGGGGTAATGGTTAAAAAAGTTCCCCGACCGCTGAGTTAGATGGATAGGTGGAGGAAGACAATTAATTATTGTCACAATTATTTCTAAGAACTGGTGTTTTCCGGGAATTTGGATCGCTTTCCTGGGTTTCTTGCCACTTAACAAGTTATTATAAACCAGTATCAGTAATAACAAACAGTCAAAGTGATGGCGCTATTTATATAATATGCAAGCTTTGCCTGCAGTACCCACGTGGTATTGTGGTCACCTCAATTTATGAGTAATTTTCTATCATTTTGTTATAGTTTGAATGCCAACAAAAGGTATCGTATGATTACTTCACTCAGTTACTTCATTATAGTTATTTCATTCTTCCAGCATGGTTCCCCCCAGGACGAACCAATTTTTTATGAAGTCGAAATTTGCGTCTGTCAACTTTAATGGGGGGGGAGGTGCACCACGTTATCCGCCCCGGGTGCCGGACATATGTATCTATCCACTGCGGTGCAACGCGATGGGTCAAGAGAATCCTGCTAGAGAGGAAAAAACGTATCCCTCAACCCCTCTCTCCAAATCTGGACTGACACGCAGTAGGTGGGCAGACGTATCCACCGCCAAAACCTTGACAACCCCTACCGCATGAACCCGGGCACCCCTACTAAGTCACCAAACATAGCAAACCACTTGGGGTTACATATGGCAGAGGTGTCGGTTATTGGTTTTTGCCTATTGAAATTTGGCAGGGAGGCGCTGAAGAAAAATATGCATGAAAACTGGACAGTGAGCCAAACAAGGTTGTGAGCCTTTGATTTCCGCCCTCCATTTTTCTACGATTTCATGGCAGACTGTAATTGCTTTTGAAGGAAGGTGCCAGGGTTTGTGGAAAATGCGGTTAACAAGGTTAGCTCATCGCGGAAGTAGAGCGGTGATTGACTAAAAATTCGTGTCATAGCATGAAGTCCATGGATACGTAACGAGACTTGAATTAACTGCAAAACAGTTAACTTCAAGCAACGTCACGCGTTCGAAATTTCGAAAGCGGCCCGACGAGTTTTTTCGAAAAATTCCCGTATGACCTAACCTTGTTAAAGGCATTTTCGACAAACCTTGGGGGGTGTGATATAGTAGGTAGGAATTAAGATTCGCGAATTTACTGTAGTGTCTGTGCGAAGTAAATCAATGATAAGCATGATAAGTAATTACTTAATAATCGTGAAACTCTTCTGGTTTTAGCGATCTTGACCTTTGCTAGTAAAATGGCTAAATTCAATTAAGAAAAATTACCGAAGTTCTGCAGAATGACGTGCGAAAAACTACCTATCATTATTTATGATCGCTTAAAGTCAATTTTTGAAAACATATATTTTGAAAAATAAGACGTAGTATATTTGCGGTACGTTCAAGAGTGGAAGGAACTCCACGTGTCGCCCTGGTGAAAGACCACAATTCATAATAATTGAAAGGTCGCTTAAAATGGCTACCGCTTTAACCGTGTTTGATGATCAGATCAAAATAGCCAGGCACTTCCACACCTCCCTCTTCCCTATTTCTTTCACCTCCCCACTACCTTCTCTCTCACAATATACCCCAAATGGGGATACCATTGACGTATGACGGCCGGCTTAGCGCAGCGGTAAGACGCTTGATTCGCACACCGAAGGTCGCGGGATCGAATCCCGGCGTGGCAAATAAATTTTATTTGATTAATTTGTGTTATTTCACAATTTATTCATTTAAAATAATATATAGTATATTTGCGGCACGTTCCAGAGTGGAAGATACTCTCCGTATCGCCCTGGTGTAAGACCACCATTCAGAATTGAAACGTTGCTTGAAATGGCATTAGCCGTGTTTAGTGACCAGATCTGAATAGCCAGGTACTTCCTCCTTCCTCTTCCCTATCTCCTTCCCCTCCCCACTACCCTCAGTCTCACAACATACCCCAATTGGGGATGCCATAGTCTCACTGGCTTCAGACGGGAGCAGTTGGGACTCTTGTGCGGTATACATATTAAAAAAAAAAAACCATAATCGCACTAACTCCAGATGGTAGGGAACAGTTGGGACTTTTGCACGGTATTTATGGTATTTATTAAAAATCTGGAATAACAGTTGTATGGAATAACGGGATTCTGCTACAACAATCTATTATACTCGTATTTATCTTTCTTCAAACTACAAATTTTGCATTATTGTAGAAAGCAATCACTTTGTGGTTTGACATATTTAATAAAATAAAATACTGTTTTGTTTAAAACCACGAGTTTTATTAATTTTTTGAACCGACTGGTTTCGCTTAACTCAAGCATCATCAGGGTACAAATTAATACTCAAGCATCATCAGGGTACAAATTAATACAGTATTAATTTGTTCCCTGATGATGCTTGAGTAAAAATTAATAAAACTCGTGGTTTTAAACAAAACAGTATTTTATTTTACAAATTTTGCTCTATTCCGAGATTGATGAAATTTTGCCCACGTGATACTCATTGAAGGTCACTGTTAACTGATTTGTAAAATCCATCCCCATCCCATTTTCCCATATCTTAAAGCCGAATTTTTATAAACGGGACATTTCGCACACATGACGATAAAATAAAAGAAAAATTACATCTACCTCCGATTTAAAAAAAAACTCTTTATTAAGCCCGGGCAATGGCGGAGACTTCATCTATCTATCTATATTATAATATAAAAAGAAAAGTGTATGTTAGTGGCTTTGTTTTTTCATATAAATCTAGAGTTTCACTCCGAGATTGATGAAATTTTGTACACTCAAACATCAAAACGAGAAGAAGGTATCTGGCGAAAAACTACACCACCCCCTTTTCCCAACCCTTAAAGCACAAATTTATTTTATGTTCAACATAAAAATAAATATTCATCCTGGACTATGCAGAAAAGTCAATAGATATCGCAAATTAAATAAAAATGGTTAAATTTATCCAAGACATAGCATTTAGTTCGGTTTTGAATCTTACAAATCATTCATAAATATGGCAGCCAATAAAAATATGTATGCGTTAAGAAAATGAAGATAATATTGGTAGTTCTCAGTGGAAGTATGATTCAGTTAAATATGAACGAATCGGATAGGGACATTAGCTCAGTAGGTAGAACTCCCGGCAGCGTATTCCCAATCCCTAACGCGATTCAGTCGCTCTACCGACTGAAACGCGTTAGGGATTGGAATGCATAAATCACCTTACAAACACTACCGCGTTTCAGTCGCCTTCGCGGTTTGTTGCTCTCTGTTTCTGTGAGGGTAACTACCGTAATTATAGAAGGGTAAGCAGAGAGGATGACCCGCTTTTTTTTTTACTTACAAAAACTTATTTTTTAAGTAAAAAAAAAAACGCGCGTTTTTTTTTACTTAAAAAATAAATATTTTCATTGTAAAAAAAGATTTTGTAAGTAAAAAAACGCGGTCCATCCTCTCTGCTTACCCTTCTATATGTTGGGTCGTCATCCTCACAGAAACAGAGAGCAACAAAGTGCGAATCCCATTCAATTCCATTCCAATCCCTAACGCGTTTCAGCAAAACCTCCTGAAGTAGAGCGACTGAAACGCTTAGGGATTGGGAATACGCCTCCCGGCAAATCATAGGTCCTGGGTTCGATTCCTAGACGTGACCGTATCTTTTTCTGATTTTTCTGCTTCAGATTTTCGATTGAGTTTCTGTAGAGTTATGAGAATTATTTTATTAATTGACAAATCGTCACTTCATTTGAATATGGTTCTTACTCCGCTTCACCTTGTTCTCAGATATGAGGTGTCAAAGTTTGCAAAGACGATTATTTCTCATTATCTATTTACCAATTCCAGATTTTGAGGTTGAATCTTGTGTAAAGTATTTGAATTGAACATATTTTAAATGAAGTATTTAAATAGGACGTAAACTTACCCTTTTAAAACATACCTAAATATGCAAATAGAACCATATGCAACTAGCTAGGGCATAATAATTCATTGCACAAGGTTCTAATTAGATTTCCCTATCACAATTCCAGACTAGGACCACGTCCCCTTTAAATATTTTCCTTTAAAATATGATAAACTAAAATTATTAAGTAAACAGATTACGAAAATTCGTCTTTGAAAACACAGAAACCTTAGAAAATGGTAAGGCGTAGTTAGAACCCTATCCAAATGAAGTGACCAACCAAAATGCGCCTCGTATTTAAGATCAACTGATACAAACAAAATATAGAGTGTGAATGATAAACTTGTTAAATTAATTATAATTGAAAATGCATGATGTTACGACATTGTCATACATAAAATATCTAAGAAAATACAACGCAGATGGTTCTGATAATTATTTTAGGTCATTTTGTCATTTTTTATTGTCATTTTTGAAAAAAATTGTCAGTTAGAACCCTATCCAAATGAGGTGAGGAAATGTCTTGGCTGCGAAATGGAGAGTGGACCGGTATTAAAACATATTTTTTTAAATATATTTTTTGTCACAATATAGATTTTATTTAAGTACTTAATAAAATACCTACTTTTTATTTGTGGCTATTATTATCAAAATTAAATTATAACTTCTTGTGACTTGATAACGACTATGTGCCCCCCCCCCCTGGCGCCAAAGCTGGATACGCCCCTGCGCCTACATCGGGGGACCTGATAGGGCACCCGAAGAAGAAAAAAATTTAACAAAACAAAAAACGACGTGGAGATCTTGGCTGACACCGACTCCAAAAATAACAATCGTACGAAATTATTTTTTTACTTTTTAGTGCATTTTTGTTTAATTTTTGATTTTTAGCGACGAGCGTGCCTAAATAAGTTTTACGTCAAAAAAAGAATCATCGAAATCTGATGGCGTAATATTGAGTTATTCGTCAATTTGTCGTGCACATACTTATTGCAAATTTAAGACATATGTGGTTTTTTCATGGATCCCATTGTCAAAACTAGATCAAATTAAAATGGGACCACACGGGAAACACCAGCTTTCTAATAAAAAAAGAATCATCAATATCGGTTCACCCAATCGAAAGTTCTGAGGTAACAAACATAAAAAATATAAATAAAATACCGTCAAATTGATAACCTACTCCTTTTTGAAGTCGTTTAAAAAAAGATTAAATAATAAAAAAAATATTAAAGTATACAATAAAGGACGCCATTAACATGTTGCAGAAGCAGTTGGTTATGGTTGGTTATCAGTGTTAATTCTATTGGAACTGTATTTCTGATATGTAAACAAGTAAGTGTGTAATTAGGCGAGCCGATGATTATCCAATTAAAAAAACAACTACAATAATGACTGGGATTATCTATCACCTCGTATAGAAGCTAATCAACTGATTTACTGCTCAGGGTTTTCTTTGTGGGACTTTAGTCTACGATGTGTAGGTCATTATTTCTGTAATCTGGCAGGATTTTTTTTACATTTAAGTATAGTGTCCGATCGAAACAGGACTTTCTTCCAAAGCCGAAATCGAAACCGAATCTTTGGTACCTGTCTCAGTTTCGGCCGAAACCGAAACTTTTTTAGACATGTAAAAAATCTATTGTTTACTGAAATTTGGAATTTTTTACACTTACACAACACGTGTTAAATGAAAAAAAGCAATAATTGAAATATGTGGATTTTTTTAGTTACAAACAAAAATTATAAAAATTAAGAGAACATGTCAGCCACTTCTTGGAACTAAAATTTGTCAGTAATCCACACTAAAATTATAAAGGAAGGACCCCATAAGTATTTAAATTTTAATTGCGTTTACCATTACAACATTCTTATTAAACGTGTTGACTGAAAAAAAAACAATAATTGAAGTATGTGAAAAAATAATTATTTATTTGTTTGATATTACTGGTATAAAACAAACAATAATTATAAAAATTAAAAACATGTTCATTACTTATTGTATTTTTTTTTTGTCAATAATCTATTTGTCGAATTCAGCTGATGATGGCAGGTGACACACGAGCCTCTATAATTCACGAACGCAGAGTTTCGGCGCGGCTGAAGGTTCGGCAGATTTTCTGCCGAAACCGAAACTGATGCCGAAACTTGCCGAAACCGAAACAGAACCTACGACTTTTCAAAGGGGTGTTGAAATGCCACTTTGTCGAATTATCGTGGAACCAACCTCTTCAAGACCCAGGTTCACTCCTTCCTTTACTCAAACAGACCCACCACATAGCATCTCCAAAAATGACATGTGATGGACCGGCTCTGTGGTGGAATGGTAAGACTCTCGGCTTGTGGTTTCCACAAACTTCCACAAACCCTGGTTTGTGCAAGTAAATATTTATTTCAATAATTTGTGTTGTTTCATAATTAATTCGTTTAAAATAATACCTACATATATACCTAGTAGGTATATTTGCGGCAAGTTCCAGAGCGGAAGATTTATTCCAGTTCACTCTCTCTCTCAGTTCGTGACCATATCTGAAAGGCCAGGTTGGTAGTTCCCCACCTTCCTCTTTCCCGTTTCCGTCTTATCCCCACTACTTTCAGCCTTACAACCTGCACTGATTGGAACAGTTTTTTTTTTATATGAGCTCCACACAGGAAAATAATTTCCTTAAGCCCTTGGGGAAAATAATTTCCTTCAGGGCCTATGTCATCTTTGGGGATGCTGTGTGAGGGGTTTTGTTTTAGGAAAGGAAGGAGAGGAGAGTTCTAGGAAGGAAAAGGTTTAAGGGGTGGGAAGGAATCTGGGGTTCAGTTTGTCCTGGTCATTCGCCTCCAAGACCTAGACAAAACTCACCCCATGAACCCGGGCACCCTTGCTAAATCGCCAAACGTAGCGAACCACTTGGGGTGACCTATTGCAGAGGTGTTGGTTATCCAATAAAGGTTCCCGGGGCGGCGGTACCCATTCCCGCCTCCCAAATTGATCTTGATGAAATCCCAAGTTGGGACTATTGTGCGGTATTCACATAAACAAATAGCAGATATTCAATAAAATATATTAATAACATTGGTTTAAATGCAGTAGTTTGGCGGTCAGTATGTACAAATAAATATTTGACGGCGCTGACTTGCAAATAATCAGTGTTACACGTCACTACCACAATCCACCTGGCGCGCTTCTGAAGGTCATTTTGTTTGCGCTGTACAAGCGTGTGTGCATTACTTTTCAGCCTACCCTCGTAACTACGGCAAAGGAAACAGGGTGCAATCGACGTGTGTTCATTCACGCTACAGGTAACATCGACGCTACGGTAAATTAGGCAGGAGGTCATTACGATGCTCGATGGTTTTAACTCTGTTACTGGCTGTTTCGCGTTTCACTAACTTCTAAACCATTTTCAAACTAACTGACCGTCGCAGGTGTGTCGGACATATTAAACACGTGTATTGAATTTTCAAAACTACCTAAAAAGCAACTACTGAAATACGTTATATACCTATTATCTAATACAACTCCTATAAATAATAAGTTCTCAATTCTGACGATGGCGCAATTCGTCGTCTTAGTTCTTAATTGTCCAAACGACCATTTTAGTTTTTGTTCAATCTCCACTTAAATTTAAAAAAAGTTTAAAAAATCATAGTTGATAACTTAACTCGGAATTATTTAAACTAATGGGACCTTTACCTTTACGGAAATAGCTTTATCTTAAACACCTATCATAAAGTTTCATTGAAATAGTGAAAGTAAACCTTCTCCTGCAAAATTTTCTATTGATCGTTTGGACAATTATGAACTAAGACGACGACATATTAGATAAAATCCGTATCTCTGTAAAGGCGTGGGCAATAACAAACACATGCAATTATTTTTAATGAACATTAATTTTTTTTATCAGAATAACTCTCATATATAACTTTTAAAGGTTATTCCTATAAATTTAATATATATCATTGAAGAAGAATATAATACTAAAAAATATATGAAAATGAACAAGACACAGAAAAATAAATAAAAATTACAAGTGTGAAGTTCGCACGTGGTAGAAATGAAACCTTCAGAAAATTAAAGTAGGCAAGAAGCACCACCCAAAGAGGAGACCGATTATGATGTATGTGTTTAACAGATGTATGTGTTTGTCTCTTTTTAGTGTCGCTTTTTGGTTTCATCGAGATTCAAATCACAACGGTGCTGAAGCATTTTAATAAAAAAAATATATATATATATTTAGACTCTTAGATTTAGACTTATTCAGATATATTTATCCGAAACACTAAAAATTGTCGAAGATAATATTGTTAATTCTGATTTTAAATATGAGATTGACAAAAATGACTTCAAAATAAGAGGTCGGAATTGGTAGAAGCGGTCGTTCTGGTAAGACGAGAGATTTTGGGTTCGAGTACCAGTTGCGACCGTTAGCTTTTTATTTGTATGTGTCTTTTGCTTTGTCAAATTTCGTTAAGATTTGTTATTATTATCTGAATCTATCCCTCACCGCAGTGGGAGAGATAGATTCATACGTCCGTCACTCTGGACATACCGACCCCAAATTTCTTACCCACCTTTCATACCTTTTCCTTCCCAGCTCTCCTTTCTTTCCTAAAAATACCCTCCACACAGCATCCCCAAAGATCTCATAGGACCTGAGGGGACTTATTTTCTTCAGGGCCTCCTATGTAGAACAAATGGAAAATTGTTAGTAAAAACGTAAAATCACCAATTTTGTTTTTTTTTTGGGTTTATAAAATTTTAAAGCGTATTTTATAACCTTTCAAAAATACTTTTTATTCGTACAGCGGAAATATTTTGATTCTCTGACAAAACACGGTCGAGGCCTGTGGGGTTAATGCGCACTTGTATGAATACAGAGTCAGAAATTGCTTCTATTATAATACATATCTATGGACAAGATATTGTACAGTAGGCAACGTATTCACATTGAAACAATAGTTCCTTACAATGGCAAACAATGTCGCAGAGTTGCGACAACTGGTAACATTATTTTTTATTGGATATAAGAAAGTCAAGGAAATCCGACCGTTATCTAAAGTGAGGTTAACTGGGCAGCTGGTCGGGAAACATTATTGCAAAATATGACCACCTCTATCGGTCATTGGCCTTCAGACTAACGAGACAATATAACCAAATATCGTACTTGTTCTTAATAGTAATGTCTTTTATGGTTGAATTGATAAGAGGCCTTTCTTATTTCCTTGTTGAAAAAATAGTGCCTATGTCTAAATTTTTTTTATTTTTTTTAATGTTCTTTATTCAGTAAAGTTTATACATTACAGAAAATGGGTAATTTTTTGGCCATCACACTAGGCACATGCCCGTGTTGTAGTGGCCAATTTTATGTTAATTATAAAATAAGTTGAATGAAAAACAAAATAATATAAAAATAAGATAAAATAATTTATACATCTAAAACAAGTACGAAGTATAAAGGAATTAAAAATAATACAAAATATCTACATACGTTTAAGATATATGAATATAAAAAATAAGTATGGAAAACAGAAAAATTAAAATAATATGAAAAGTATATGAAAGAAGATACGTATTATTGAATTAAAAATAATACAAGGAGCATGTATCAAAAAAAATAAAAAAATACAAGTACATTTGTGTAATTAAAATACAATTAAAATATAATAAAACACAAGTACATTAAGTACAAGTGTATTTGTAAAAAAAATAGAAATATAATATAAAATCAAAGAAAGTACTATTTGGTAAGAAATTATAGATAAGTTATATCTTGATGAGTGATTTGCATATGCGTGTTATGGTAACATAGGTATATAGATATATATCAGCAATTTTTGTGTAAATCCTCGTTTGAGCTAAGGCTAAAAATATGTACTCAAATATGGAATTATTGTCACAATATTTTTCGTAATAAATACTTGAGTATAAGAAACATGTCAGTGGTGTTAAACATTTTTTAATGATGAATATGAAAGAGGAATATATTGTTCTGTAATATACAAGTTATTTAAATTATTTACTGGTGGTATAGTGTTCCTTAAAGTTGTACCTTAAAGAAATTTCGCCCCTTTTCAGATATCCACTTATGCACACCGGTTGCAAAGTGAGTAAGTGTTTTTGATGTTTTGATGTCGTTATTTAACGTGTTGAATATTTTGGGTGCGATGTATGAGAACTGCCTTTGTGAAAAAGTGGTTTTTATTACAGGAATTATGCATTTTCCATGCTTTGAGTAGCGTGTATGTATGTCTGTTTGCGTAGAGTTTATCAATCCATTTTTCCAGATATGGATAAGAGCTATCTTGATATACAGTTGGCGAATGTCAAGGACTGTGAGTTTCTTGAAAAGTGGCTCTGATGGATGAGAGGGGGAAAATTTGAAGATGACCCTTAGCAAAAGTTTTTAAACGGTCACTAGAGGGTAGAGGATGGATGCTGCACAACCTCCCCATCCTATAATGCCATACGTTGCTATCGATTGAAATAGAGCAAAATATACAGTTTTTAGAGTGTTTATATCAAGGATTGATCGTAGAGAATTAAAAATATGGCATAAATTACGAAGTCTCTTAGTTATGGAGTTAATATGGGCCTCCCAGCGTAATTGGTTATCTATAATGACACCTAGGTATTTTATTTCATTTGATGGTTTAAGATTTGGGCATGAGCAGCTATTATTGGGTGATAGTGGAGATGTGTCTAGATTTTGTGAGCAAGTGTGAATGATTAATTTAGGAAGGTTTTCTGGGAGTGTGAATTTACGGATTGAAAAGTGTATGCATTGTGTTTTTTGTACATTTAGGGTGAGGAGGTTGGAGTCTAGCCATTTTTTAATTTTGTTAAGACCATAATTTGCCTTCTCTATTGATGTCTTCCATGTTTTGCTAGTGAATATGATAACCGTGTCATCGGCGAAAGATATTATATTGCCATCAATGTCCAGTTTCAATAGGGAGTTCATATATATGAGAAATAGGAGCGGACCTAGAACACTTCCTTGGGGTACACCGTAGGAAATAGATAGACATTTACTTCTATATGCTCGATTTGAGTGAAGGACAGTTGTTTGCGATCTTTGTGTAAGGTAGCTTTTAAACCATTTTAGGGCAGTACCTTCTATCCCAATCTGTTGCAGTTTTTTTAGGAGAATGTGATGTGAAATAGTATCAAAAGCTTTAGATAAGTCTAGAAAGACAGCAAGAGGTTTATTAATATTATATTTATTAATAATACAGTAAATGTATCATTTAAAGATGGAGTTAGTTACCTTGCATCAAATGGGATATGATTTTTTGATATGTTGTACATGGCGGAGGACTTATCATAATTTGGGAGGCGATTATGTGTACCGCCGGAATCATTTTTTGGAAAACCAACACCCTGCAGTTCAGCCCAAGTGGATCGCTTGGTAACTTTGCAGGAGTTCCCGGGTTCATGGGGTGAGGTTTGTCTAGGTCTCGGCGGTGTATGCATTTGCCCACCTTCTGCGTGGCAGACCGTATCTGGAGAGACCGGTTAAGGGAGATCTAACCTATATCTGTCAAGCCAGAATCTCTCGACCCATCGCCATGCACCACAGTGGGAGGGATGGATCCATAAGTCCGGCATTCCTGGAAACCTTGACCCCTTAGACTCCTACTCACCCCTCATACCTTATTCACAGAACTTCCTCTGCCTTCTTTCCCTAAAAATACCCTCCACACAACATCCCCAAAGATGACAATGGCCCTTGAGGAAATTATTTTCTTTTGGACCTTCTTTGTGACATCCAGATCTATGTCAAAATTTAAAAAAAACGTAATTTATTTTACCTTTTTTAAGTTTTTCAAGTCAAATTTTTCAGCAACCAATCAACATTTTTTAAAAGTAAACAGTTTCTGCGAACTTAATGGTGTTTGAGATTTGAGATATAGCTATTCGAAGTGACTGAAAATTTCATATTTTGTCATTTTTATTGATTTTAGCGGTTTTAAAACCTGGAAAGCTCTGAAATACCTACTGAGGGTTCAGAAAATTCAATTTGAATATGTATGTACTTTCAATGTCTCTCAACCATTCGAAGCTCTCAACAGATTTCGTTGATATTGGTACAATATAAAGGTATGTATTTTGAAGGTATCTCAACAGAGGTCAGTAGTTGTACCCTGTATTAGACCCAAACGGTTACGAAGATAGCCGATCATGTCCGATCTACAGGTGGGCACCTTCAGTGAGCATTTTCCCTGCCTTAGATTATTAGAGAGCATCCTTTAGAACGGAGTCAAATCCAGTTAGACACACATAATAAATAAGACGACCAAGACTCGTAATCTAAATTAGTAAACTAGTCTAGATGAACCGAAGTAATTATTGAAGTTCCCGATCATCAGAGTTGTATTCTTCATCAGAGGAAATAACAGGACACCGCGAGAATCATGTGCAAAACAGGAAATTATTCAATCCCTGCAAAATTGCTAGGTCTGCCACTGTTCTACATAGTCTGCAACATAAATCGTGATGGTATATGGTGTATAAACAGGTATCTAGGTGCCTACTAATTAACCATCTCAAAATCAATCAATCAAACCTTCTCAACTACTTCATGAAATCGAAGTCAGAATTATTAATACTAACGAACATCGATACAACAGGGAACAGCATACCTATTTCAGTTAATTCCCAACTGATTTCTTGACCTTCATGTTACTACTTTGACTTTTGCAGTATCATTACGCCAGGGTACAGCATGGTTGATCTATAAAACCCTTTATCAATACGATATTGAACGAATCGGTCATAAATATTTGTAATCACGGTCAACCACTTTTAAGAGATATTCTGACCGATAATTCAACAATAATACCTCAGAGGAGATCCAGAAGCGCATAGTAATGCTTATTGCTGTTATTCCCGCCTACAAAACCAAATAAAATCCAGACTGCTGTCCAGAAACACCAAAATATTACATCAGACCAGTAGGTACTCACGTACGCAGCTGAGACTTGGGTACTAACTAAGAGGAATGAGCAAGCACTGGAGGTTTTCGAAAGGAACATTTTGAAACGTATCTTTGGACCGGTTCTAGAAAATGGATTTTGGTGCAGACGTTACAACAATGAGTTATATACTCTGTTTAAGGATCTAAACGTCACAAAATTTATAAAACCAGGAAGACTTCGGTGGCTGGGTCATGTGTAGAGAATGACTGAGCATCAAGCACCAAAGTCCCTGCTGAACTCAAGACCGATAGGGCGAAGGAGCCTGGGAAGAGCAAGATTAAGATGGAGCGACAACGTCCTCAAAAATATCTCAATTGGAGCTTCTAAACTGGAGAGAGCTGGCACAAAACCGAGATGAGTGGAGGCAGACTCTTGAGGAAGCCAAGACTCACCAGGGGTTGTAAAGCCATGATGTGATGGTGATGATGATGATTCTAACCAACGCATGTATTTAGCCCGGATTCTACATTATCAATTAAGTTTCGGTTAACTGTCAATCTCTCTATCTGGTTCGATTTCCTGTATTCTTTTCTTCCATTTTTCCCTGTCTTGTGCGGCTCTTTTGAATTCTGCATATGATGAGCAGCGCACGTCCACCAGCAGGTCCTCCAGGTACTCTCGGCGTGATGTAGCTGACAATATAAGCATTTATTTGAATTGTGTCATTCGTTATTCAAAATTACTGGTTTATTTATTGAACTAACGAAGCGTTTAGAAATGAAAAAAGTCGTATCATTTCATGATTTAACACGCGATCCATAGACCCATCCCGTACGATTTTTCGAGAAAAGCAAATGGTTGAAATGTGTATAAGGACCTCATTAACTAATTAACTCCCGTTTAGTATCAAAAATGAAATGCGGACTGACAATGCATATTTAGGTTAATATTTCAATTCAACATTGCCAATTTATTCATATTTTTACCTAATTAATAATCGAGTTTCAAATCACAATGGTGCTAAAGAAGTTTTTGCTTCAATAATATTAAAGAATTTGTTTCTCACTGCGTGTCTTTTCCCATTTGTCCTGTTCCTTTTCCGCCTCCTCCATGTCTCCTTCCCCTCACGCGCTCCCCCTCCCCCTTCCCCGCCTTCCCTCTCCACTCTCCCGCAAACCACCCTGCCGCGATCCCCTCCCCTCTCCCGCGTTCAATATTTTCAGTCCCGGTATATTCAGATTTTCAAACAGCTCTCGTGCCACCTATTGCAATTCTTTTTTACAAATTTTCATTTCTCATATATTTCAAACATTCATTTTTGTATATTATAAGAACAATCAATCAAATTTGGTAACTAATTAAAATAAACATATTTTTTTATTAAATTCAAAGTATTCGATTTTAGTTAGCACCATAGGTGAGCACTACAATTAAATTCATTAATTTAAAGAGTTTATTCGAAAATTGAATTTTGATTTAACAATCGATGGTTTGCAAAATGTCATTCTCAAATTGTGACGTTTTTGAGAGTTTTGCAAGAGTTTTTGTAATGATTAAAAAAACTTTTCAGATATATTGTCATGTGGTTGTAATAATCCAGAAACCTTCGCGAGGGTGGAAAGAAGGTATTTTAAAATTTCAAACATTTCCTTCACAGCTTAATATAGCAATGCATAGACAACTCACATACATAGAAAAATATATTAATTTTTATATATGTAAGATAGAATAGATGTAATAGGTTAAAATAATATCATGTATGAATAGTACTAATATTTTCCGCTTCCTCGGGTTTTCTCATTTCGTGGAACGAAACTTTAGCCATTTTCATAATAATAAATTTTCCTCAATTTCTGGAAAATCTTTCTGTCAAAGTGGAAATTAATCATATTTCTCAGTATGTAACAGAGATATTACCATTTAAAACGTAATATATTATTGCAGTATTTACCTACTCAGAATTATATAATTTTATTTATTTACTAGCGCAAACCCGTGAAAAATCACGGGATATTTGATAATAAATGTAGAATTTTCAAAGCTGAAAGTTTTTATAAAAATTTAAAAAATCTCAGCATCATTGCCTCTTAAATACGGACGATCAGAAATTTACCTTTCGAACGACCAACGTTAAGAGAAAACACGATCGCCGAGAAATTATAATTGTTTTTTACATTAGCTCCACACGAGAGGCCCTGAGGAATCTCTCAGGGCCTATGTCATCTTTGGGGATGCTGTGTGCAGGGTATTTTGAGTGAAAGGAAGTAGAGGAAGTTCTGAGAAAGAAAATGGTATGAGGGGTGGGTAGGAATCTAGGGATCAATGTGTCTAGAGGTGACGCGTATGAATCCATCCCTACCACTGCGGTGCAAGGCGATAGGTCTTTCCTTGAGTCTTCCTTAACCAATCTCTCCCGACCCAGCCCGCCACGCAATAGGTGGGCAAAGGCATTGCCCCCCAAAACATAGACAAATCTCACCCCTGCTAAATCACCAAATGTAGCGAACCACTTGGGGTAAGCTACGTTTGGTGACTTAGCAGGAGTGCCTGGGTTCATGGGGAGAGGTTTGTCCGAGTCGTAGCGGCGGAGGCGTCTGCCTACCTGATGCGTGGCGGGCCGGATCGAGAGAGACTTTTGACCTCTCCACCGCAGTTGGAGGGATGGACTCCTGAACACAGTGACCCTAGATTCCTACCCACCCCTCTACCTTTTGCCTTCACAGAACTTCCTCTCATCGCTTTCCTAATAAGATCCACTACACAGCATCCCCAAAGATGGCATGGGCTCTGAGGAAATTTTTTCCTCAGGGCCTACGTCACCTTAGGGGATGCTGTGTGGGGGGGTATTTTAAAGGAAGGGAAGGATAGGAAGTTCATGGAAGGAAAAAGGTATGAGGGGTGGATAGGAATCTGGGGGTCTGTGTATCCAGTAGTGATGGACGTATCAATCCATCCCTTCAACTGCGGTGCAAGGGGATGGATGGGTCGAG
This sequence comes from Limnephilus lunatus, assembly GCA_917563855.2. NCBI lineage: Eukaryota > Metazoa > Arthropoda > Insecta > Trichoptera > Limnephilidae > Limnephilus > Limnephilus lunatus. Next base: position 27,349,378 of record OU830600.1, on the reverse strand, counting down.
AGTTCGGCTGGAAAGGCAAAAAGGCATCCCTAAATCAATCTTTCTTGATCCAGAGTCAAGATTCAAGTCTTTAAAATGGTTTTTACATTCTGAATTTTAAATTAGATTGACACAACTGTTATTTAGCGACGTTATGTTAAAATGCAGACATGATATGGTGTGTTGTAAGTTACCTATTATTATGCACAGGTACACACAAGAATGCATTGAGAAAAAACCCGCATCGAATGTGTTTTTACATGTTTTTTGTGTGTAAGTAATGTTTTGAAACTTTCATAAATTATTCTTTTGGCGCTAATTTAGGCAGTAGCGGACAAACTTGTAAAGCAATGGGCTACAATTATTGTTAACTAACTTTGATTTTGTTTTAGATCTCTGCGGTTTTCAATTAGAAAAGAAAAGCAAACATTCTTAGGTTGTGAATAACCTAACAATGTTTAAATTGCTCTTACTACCATAATTATAAGCGGAAAACTGCATGTACAATTATGGGGATTTATGCCAGGCAGGGGGTTGAATATCGTCACCCACGTGTGGAGATCTAGAAGGTGTTGGTTGAACCTGCGGCGCCACGCATGGATGGGAACCGAACACTGTGAACCACTAACTAACTGATCATAAATATCATAAAATGATATTATCTATATTATTATATACATACTGATCATAAAATACCTACCTACCGAACAAAATAACACACAGCTTAAGTGATCCGTAAAAAATATCGCATAATTGTGTATAATTAGTAAACAATACAATCTGAAACTCTTGCGAGATTCACCCAAGTGTCCACTACATTAATAGTGATATAAATTTTGAACATTGAAATTACATTATTCAAGTGAATTTCGAATAATTAATATCGGAAAATAGTGACAGTGTATTTGAAATATATTTGACGTTAGTGGAGTTCTTGTGATTGGCCAAAACCGTCGCCATCTTTCTTACACTGACCATACAGCTTGCTCGCTGTACTGTCTCAGTCAGTACTTACGTGTTGTACTATTTCTGCCGATATACAATACAAACTACTGCTAGGGTGACCATGAGTTTGAGCAAAAAAACCGGTTCCCAACAACAAGAAAATTTATGCACAACCACGAGGTCCAAAAACAAAATGAATGCACTATCTGAAGACATTAACACAGAAGAAGTGGCCTTTTCAAAATTTTCGTTTACGTAGATGTAAAATTAGAGAAAATAAAAACCCAAATCCTCGAAAACATTGACAAAAAAATGTTAGAATTTCAAAAAACTACCGAATTCATTTGTCAAAAATATGACGACATAATTACCCGCTTAGACTCCATGAATGAGGTTAAAGGAGAAGTTGAACGTTTAAAAAATGATTTGGAAAATAAAAGCAAAAATATTAAGCATCTGGAAACCAGAGTGGCTTGCTTGGAACAGTCGAACCTTGATGACTGTATCGAAATAACAGGCATTGAGGAAAAGACTGAAGAACATCCCAAAATAACCGCTATAAAACTGATAGAAGGTGCTAATATCAAAATAAATTCAGAGGATATTGCCTCCGCAATAAGACAATATGACAGAAGACCAGGACATCCGAAAAAAATTATCCTTAAAATTAGAAACCCAGAAACTAGATTAAAATTATTAGCAAATAAAAAGGTAATTTCTAATCATGAAAAAAAGGTTTTCCTAGGAGAATCACTATCTCCTTACTTCAAGGAACTTCTCTGTAAAGCCAAAACTAAGGGAAAAGAGTTAAAATACAAATACATTTGGTTTAGAAATGGAGCCATTCTGATGAAAGAAGAAGAAGGAAAAAAAATCAAGGAAATTAAACACGAAGATGACCTTAATAGATTATAATAGAAGTTTAATAGTGAAAGGCACCGAAAAATATTTTCAACATTAAAAATGGATATCGATTTTGGAAAATACATCGACTTGAAAGACAATACAGAATCTAATTTAACAATTAAAGATTCATTAACTTGCAAAAACTTTTTTAAACATTCCAAATTTTCTTTACTTTGTTTGAACGTTAGAAGTTTAAACAAAAACTTTGATGAAACCATAACCATGCTGGATGGTATTGAGCATCGTCCTGAGGTACTCGTTTTCACAGAAGCTTGGCTGAAAAATTTTACCAATATACCTAACATCCCCGGATACGCAGTTAACAACACAAATAATAACTATTTGCAAAATGATGGTGTAGTTGCCTATGTAAAACAAAATGTTCACGCGACTGTTGAGGAAGTTGTTTTCCCTGGAGCAAACTGCTTAAAAATGCAGATATCGAGTACCTTGTGTGTAATAGCTGTTTACAGATCTCCGTCCCTGGCTCATATAGATAATTTCCTTGAATCACTGAGTGAACTGCTTGACTCTACATCAATACAAAATAAGGAGATTATTTTATGTGGCGACATAAATATTAATACTTTGGATTTGAGCAATATGAAAACTCAAAAATACCTCTCTTTTTTGGCTTTTCATGGCTTGAAGCCATTCATAATTTCACCTACCAGAGTTTCTTCTACCATTTCAAGCTGCATCGATCATATTATGGTAAAATCTAAATTTGAACCACAGGGAGCTGTCTTCACTACTGACATAACAGATCATGATGTGATATTGCTGAGATTTATGAGCTTTACACTAAAGAAAATAGCAAAAGATGATGAAAACATAAAAACCGTCATCGATGACAATCTTTTGAAGGTCAAATTAAAGGAGGAATCATGGCAGTCAGTACTGTCATCGCAAGATGTTAATTTAGCTGCTGAAAATTTCATAAAATGTTTAAAAATGCATGTAGAAAGTTGTTCATCTGTACGAAGTGTAAAGCATAAAATGAAATATTTAAAACCTTGGATAAATGACGGAATTATTAAATGTCGAACAGATTTAAATAATATTCAACTGCTGGATTATTACAAAAGATATAGAAACTGGTGTACAAAAATTATAAAATATACAAAGCAAGCATATTACAAAAGGAAACTGGACAACGTAAATGGAAATACCAAGCAACAGTGGAAGATTATAAAGGAGGCTGTAAATATACAAAAGGAGCAAGTGTCTATAAAAAAATTAAAAATCAATAACAATATTATCTCAATGGAAGAGAATCCAAATATAATCACTAATCACGTAAATAACTTTTTCAGTGATATTGGTCCTAGATTCGCAAAACAATTGTGTCGTGCAAATAAAACTACCGAAATGTGTCTTGTTAACAATTTTATACCTTGTAGTCAATTTTCATAAGATGGCTTTGAATTTAAAACTACTAGCATTTATGAAGTTTCAAAAGTGATAAATGAATTAAAAATGTCTTTTTCCTGTGGTATTGATGGCTTAAGTATCATGGTATACAAACAGCATGTTTCTGTGTTGGCTGGTCCCATATCTCATATTGTTAACCTTAGTTTTAAGAATGGCATATTTCCTTCTCATTGTAAGAATGCTAAGATTTAGGCATTAATCATACAGCAATGGATTGGTTCAGGTCTTATCTTAGTGATAGAAAACAGCAAGTAGAGATAAATAATGTGTTAAGCAATAGTAAATCCATCTCCTTTGGAGTCCCGCAAGGTAGTGTACTTGGGCCAATATTGTTTCTAATTTATATAAATGATTTATGCCGTCTTAATATTCCTGGTAACATTGTTAGTTTTGCAGATGACACTGCCTTAATATTTGAGGGAAAAACTTGGGATGAAGCTTTTGACAAATGCAATATAGGTTTAAGAGTGGTAAATATTTGGTTGAATAATAATATTTTAACTCTGAACACACAGAAAACCAAATATATTACTTTTAGCATTTCGTGTAAAAGTCAGCCTTCTGCAACTCATAATTTGATTATACATAATTGCTTGCAAACATATAACTGCAACCCCTTAGAAAATGTAACCAACGTAAAATACCTTGGTGTAATAATAGATAAATTTTGAGATGGAATGATCATGTCAATATGTTGGTAAATAATACTAGGAGACTTACCTATATCTTTAAAGAACTCAGACATATACTAGACAAAGAAAAATTAAAAACGGTTTATTTTGCAATAATCCAGTCTATGCTTTCTTATAATATAGTGTGCTGGGGATCCTGTCATAGATCCTGTCATATAGAACCACTTAATATTGCACAAAAGCTGATTCTTAAAGTTATGTTAAAAAAAAATTTTTGATATCCAACGAATTTACTTTATAAGGAATGTAATGACATGAATGTTAAACAGCTATATATTACACAAACCCTTTGTAGATTTTTTAATAATATTGGTATTTCAGAAAGAACACAGCAAGTTCGTATTACTAGAGTTGGCTCTGGTCTGAACTTTATGGCAATTCATACTAAATCTTCTTTTGGTCAAAGGAACTATTTTTATCGAGCTCCACTCCTATTTAATAGCCTTCCAGATCATATTAAGTCATCTAATTCCTTGAGCATTTTTAAAAAGACCGTCAAATTATTTGTGTTAGCCGAGGATTGTAAATTGTTCACTGCTTTATCCTTTCTAAATTAATATCATTTTTTTTTGTCTTAACTATTTTTTTTAATCCTTCTCTTGCTAAATTAATAGCGCGATATATAAATAAATAAATATTTCTCATCTTAATTCTTCGAAAATATTTTTTTTTTCTGAAAGTCAAATCTCAACATTATGGTCACCCTACATGCTTGCATTGTAATGTACTATCGCCTTCAGCTAATTAGGTACTAATTATACTCATAATCTGCATGAAACATATAACAATATTGTTCTTCAATAACTGTATTATTTTGTGTTATTTTATTAAATTGTAGAGTTGTTAACCTAAATACAGGCTTGACCTAGTGAGGTTATAAACTGAATTGTTAACATTAGTCCTAGGTACCATGTAAAGAAATAAAAAAATAAAAAAAAAAATAAAAAAATAATAATCTCTCAGGTTTAGATAGTAGTTACTTAGTGTAAAGACAGGGGAACTATGTCACCACCTGATTTAGCAGCGTTATCAGGCGGGTTAAGGTAAATAGGTACACAGTACACAGAACAAACATATTATGCTCAAATTGTCAGACAGAAAATTTTTCACTGACTGGTGTTTCTGTATCAAATTCTAAATGATTTAGTTGATTGTCCGGAATTGCTTGAATTGATGAGCTTCCGGATTCCACTAAGTAATACTAGAATTCAGAATTTATTTCAGCGCAGAAATTCTGGAACTAACTACCATATGGATTCCTCTTTGCCCAGAATACTAATGGAGGGAAACAATTATACCAATTCAGTGGACATCTTCAATTTGTCTTTAAACAAATATAAAATATTATATGGGACATTGAGAATATCGCGTCCTCGAGCCCGGACAACATCAATCATGGCTCCCATGAAATTTTAGAAATGTCCAACTTTTTAAATTTGCATCAGAAAAACCATGTGTACAATATCAATTCTCGTCTTCTCGATCTTGTTTTTACAAATTCTTCTAGTGTTAATGTTTGTGCCTCTGATGAAATGATTCTTCCAATCGATAAATACCACCCACCCCTAATAATCACTTACATCAATACTTATGTTAAGGTAATTGATCCCGCGATTGTCAAACGTAATTTTGAAAAAGCGGATTACCCAAAGATTATAGAATTTTTATCTACTAATAATTGGGCTTATGATCTCACTTGTAAAAGCACAAATTTAAATGAGGCCTTAGAATATTTTTACAATGTAATTTATGAAGCAATCGATAACTTTGTTCCCCTACAAAAATATTACACTTCTAAATTCCCTAAATGGTTCGATTCTGAACTAATTAATCTAACATACGATAAAAAATTGCCCACAAACGATATAAAATAAATAGAACTCTAGATAATTATATCGCATTCTCTGTTTTGCGTAAGAATTGCAACAGGAAATCGAAAGTATGTTTTAAGAAATACACCAACAATGTTAAAAATTCTATTTTAACAAATATTAATAAATTTTGGAATTACGCTAACTCCTTTCGGAAAAATAACTCTAACATTCCTGGTACAATGTTTTACGGGAAAAAGGTGGGTCATGACAAAAACGACATTGTAAATTTATTTGCAGATTTCTTTAAGAGTGTATATGTTGAAGACAATGACAACATTTTATCTGATAAATCCCAATTTATCGAAAGCTCACTCAACTTGCATAACATCCATGTGGAAGTAAATGATGTTGTGACTTTTATCAAACAGCTGGATATCAGGTCGAATTCGGGGCCAGATATGATTCCCTCAATATTACTTAAAAACTGTGTTCATGTTCTAGCTCTTCCTATTACTATAATTTTCAATTTATCTTTATCTACAGGATGTTTTCCTGAAATTTGGAAAAGTAGCTTTATAACACCTATTTTTAAAAAAGGAGATAAAAGTCAAATTGAAAATTATAGACCCATATGTATTATGTCATCACTACCTAAACTTTTTGAAAAGATTATTTTAAGTAAAATCATTCATCAAATTAAACCACTTATATCAATATTTCAACATGGTTTTATGCCAGGCAGATCTACGTCATCTAACTTATTGCTTTACGAAAATTTTATTTCTAATGCACTGTCCAAGGGGTCTAGGACGTTTCTACGCCGCCGGTTCTTCGCCGCCAGTTCATCGCCGCCGTTTCTACGCCGAGACGGTTCTACACCGGCCGTTTCTACACCGGCCGTTTCTACGCCAGCCGATTCTACGCCGCATTCAAATTAAATTAACAATTACAATTAAACTTTATTGTTTTAACACATACATACAGTCATAGAAAATAAAATAGAAAATACAAAAACTATCGAATCATTTAAAAAGTAGCATTAACATTTATTTTAAATTAAAAGAATAAATAGGAAAAATAAGATTATTGCGTCATTTGGTAATTGTGTGCTAGGCCACGTAAATAATCACCTAACCTAACCTAACCTAACCTAACCTAACCTAACCTAACCTAACCTAACCTAACCTAACCTAACCTAACCTAACCTAACCTAACCTAACCTAACCTAACCTAACCTGGCTGGCGTAGAAACGGCCGGTGTAGAAACGGCCGGTGTAGAACCGTCCCGGCGTAGAAACGGCGGCGATGAACTGGCGGCGAAGAACCGGCGGCATAGAAACGTCCCATTCCCCTGTCCAAGGGTTATCAAGTTGACACTTTTTATACTGATTTTAGCAAAGCCTTTGATTCTGTTTCTCATCGCATTTTAATGGAAAAATTAGAACACTTGGGAATAAGCGGCAACTTTCTCGAATGGATTAGAAGCTACTTATCATATAGAAAACTATCTGTAAAAATTAACTCCACAACTTCATACACTTTTTTTGCCTTAAGTGGAGTCCCCCAAGGTTCCCACCTAGGACCATTTCTTTTCCTACTATTTATTAACGACATATCATTAATTTTCGATAATATTCACTTTCTTCTATTCGCTGACGATCTAAAGCTGTTTAAATCTATCGAAAATTCTTCTGATTGTTTAACTCTACAAAGGAACTTAAATAAACTATATGAATGGTGCATCGTAAACAAATTATATCTTAATATCAACAAATGTCAAACGATCAGTTTCCATAGATCTAAAACCCCTTTATTATTCGACTACACAATTAACAATGCCACTCTAAAAAGAGTCTTTGAATTCAACGATCTTGGTGTTATCTTTGACTCCAAATTACGCTTCTTGAATCACATTATTAGTATAACCAGTAAGGGATTACAAATGCTTGGATTTATTCTCAGAATTGCTAAAGACTTTAATAACATAAAAATCATAAAATTGTTATACACGTCTTTGGTTAGAAGTCAGGTTGAATACAATTCAAGTATTTGGTGTCCTCATTTCAACTCTCATTGTTTACAAATTGAAAAAATTCTAAATAAATTTTTACGTTTTATTAATTTCAAAATTGGTATTCCTATTATTGAAATCAATTATGTCAGTTTACGCAGTAAACTTAACTTACCAAAATTATCTGAAAGGCGAAAAATATTTGATCTCCTTTTATTGTATAAAATTATTCATTCAAGGTTGGACTGCCCTGACGCTATAAACTTGTTATCCTTACACATACCTCCAAAATATACTAGACGGAATATTTTATTTTGCAACAATAACTTCGCTACGAATTCTGCAGTAGAAAGAATACATAGGTTGGGTAATGAACTGACTGATGTCGCTGACATATTTAATTTAAACTTAGATTCATTTAAAGCCAAATTAGTCCACCACTTTTTAGATGTAAATAATGAATGAGAAATTTTTATTTTATTTCGATTTTCTTTTGTTTGTTGTTTTTTTTATTGTTCTTATTCCAAAAGCATATGATTAATTAAGTAAAAATTAATGTGTTTTGATTTTTTTTATGTTTTTGTTGTTCGTAGGTATATGAATTGTTGTATCTACGAGTTCTCTAAAGTCATCCAAGTGGAATTAGCTTTAGATGTATGTACTCCTATTTTTTTTATTGAGTTTATGCTTTATTTGTATATTTTGTAATCTTTTTTAAGTTTGTTATGTACTGTTGTTATAAATGTTATTTGTATTTTATATGTTAAAGCCCAATAGGGCGTCAATAAATAAATAAATAAAATATTAACAGACCCGGCTTCACATTGCTGTGGCTAACGAAACACAACGCCACGCCATTACCCAACTTTTATAACCAACGCCATCTGTTAAATCATGCCCGTTTGCCAGCCCGCTGCCCGGTGCCCGCTGCCTACTGCCCGCTGCCCGCTGCCCTATTTTAACCAATTTACACAAAACCTTGACAAATTATATGCATAAAAACCTTCCTCATGAATCACTCTATCTATTCGTGAAACACGCATAAAAATCCGTTACGAAGTTTAGAAGATCTAAGCGCACAGACAGCGGGAGCGACTTCATTTTATACTATGTAAAGATCGTTAATAAGGCAGTACAGTTATGTACAATAAATACTGTATATTTCTTACTATTTAATAATAAATAATAATAATTGGATGATTTATAAAGCGCCGTTTTCGTAAAAAATCACCTCAAGGGAGCTGAACTAGTTTAAATTAAATCTGTATGCGGTGAATTAAAACTACACTCAGAACACGAAAATGTTTTCCTTTGATTCTGGCAGCACATAAATAGTCTGCAACTAGAATATTATAACTGCACTTCGAATAATAGAATGTTTTCTTTCGAAATGTGTCAGCAAATGAATCCACAACTGTTGATTTTTACATTTTGAACACAAAACTGGTTTAAATTAAATCTCCCTCCTGCATTCTATGTATTCAGTCCCAGTACATTCAATTTTAAAACAGCTCGCGTGCCACCTATTACAATTTTTTTATTTAAATTTTCATTTTTCCTATATTACAAATATTGATTTTTGTATATTATAAGAACAATATATCAAATTTGGTAACTAACATAGGTACCTATTTAAAATATCTATAATGTATATAATCCATAGACAATTTAAGTTAAAATAGTCGTTAAGTTTTCTGAAATTCTTATTTTTTTTATTTTCTTTCCGTAAGAACCTTCTACAAAGTATTAGAAAACTTTAAAAAAAGATGAATGAAATAGGGAAAGTCGTTGTGAACTTATGGCGTGACCAAGGGAAACAGGGATTCATTTTTTATATATATGGATTGCGAAAATTTGCCGCCCCCTTAAAAGTGGCACCCCCCCCCCCACGTTACGTAATGTTATACAAAGAAATTGCGACAAATGAGCCTTTTAAAGTTACAAAAGTATCGTGAACAAAAATATTTTTTATGTTTGAAAATAGCACATTGAAAAAAAACTCGGCTGGACCAGACACCCCCTTTAAGGTTTCTGGTGCCCACCGCAATCGGCAGCCTGGAAGCTAAGAAATCATTAGTTTTCTCACTAAATTCGTCTCTGTAGAAAGTAGGAACTTACTGGTCCATAGATATATTATTTGTTATAACATTACACAATGAGAAGAAGGCGCTATTGCCTTGAAAGTTGGTCGTGAACATAATATAACCTAAAATTTGCAATGCGCGCATTATGTTAAGTATTTTCAAATAACTTTACAATGTATCTACAAATTGATACTAGATATTGTTTTTGTTATATAATGTTTCCTCTAGTGAACAAATCGCTAAAGTATCTGATTCATTTGATGATGCCACATTTTCTCCGGGCGTCCGCGAGGGTCTAGGACGTTTCTACGCCGCCGGTTCTTCGCCGCCAGTTCATCGCCGCCGTTTCTACGCCGAGACGGTTCTACACCGGCCGTTTCTACACCGGCCGTTTCTACGCCAGCCGATTCTACGCCGCATTCAAATTAAATTAACAATTACAATTAAACTTTATTGTTTTAACACATACATACAGTCATAGAAAATAAAATAGAAAATACAAAAACTATCGAATCATTTAAAAAGTAGCATTAACATTTATTTTAAATTAAAAGAATAAATAGGAAAAATAAGATTATTGCGTCATTTGGTAATTGTGTGCTAGGCCACGTAAATAATCACCTAACCTAACCTAACCTAACCTAACCTAACCTAACCTGGCTGGCGTAGAAACGGCCGGTGTAGAAACGGCCGGTGTAGAACCGTCCCGGCGTAGAAACGGCGGCGATGAACTGGCGGCGAAGAACCGGCGGCGTAGAAACGTCCCATTCCCCGTCCGCGACTTCTTCTACCATTCACATTTGCGTCATATATTTTTCTTACACTACTTTGTTTGTTCATTCGCTCTACATACCCAAACCAACTTTCTTAATCTTACTCATTAAGCTTTGCATTCTTTGCGGATCTTTCGCATTCTTCTTTGCACGTTTCTCACACGATCTTACATAGTTTTACCGCGGATACTTAGGGATCTCATTTCAACAGTATCATTCTAATTTCATCCTTCCTCTGCCAGTTCCATGCCTCACTGCTATACATCAAGTTAGGTATCATCACTCCATTGTGGACTGCTGGCTTCGCTTCTTTTGACAGTTTTTATTAGCGCCAATGGCATTCAGTCCTCCATTAATGGAGTTACCTGCATTTACCCTTCTTTCAATATCTCATCAGCCTTCCCATCTCTCGTAAATATACTTTAAATGTTTGGTTTAATTTTTAAATATATTGTTTAGTTTGTATACTGAACGTCTGTTAATGGCGTTCAAACCAGGCAATTTTTAGGATTTTTGGAGGGTCCTAACTCCTATAAGATGTAACTCATAAAAAAAGCGATATCTATAGGTTGTCCAAAAATTAAAGACCATTTTATTTTTAAAAATCAGGAAAAGTTTATGTTTACAAAAAATCATATAACATTTTAGGTACATATCCCCACTATTTTTCGACATAGTCCCCGTTATGATCGATGCACTTGGTGAGCCATGGCACTAGGTCCTTGACTCCCTTATCGTGGAACGCCAAATATGCTATCACCTCTCCCTCCGCGTCCAAGTCGCTCTCCAAAAGTTTTCCAGCCAAATGTTACTTAAGTTGAAGAAAAAGATGGAATTCATATCATTGATTTCATTTTTGATTCCGGGATTAGGTGCTGAAGCCATGTTTCAACCCGAAAAACTTCGCCTTGGTTGGAAAAACCGAAAAAAAGAATTTCGAGAGCTTTCCATCCGATTTTGCTCTTCAACATTTTGGGAACCCAATGAGCATGCAATTTGCATAAATACGCCATTTTTCCCTCAAAATCATTTCTGTGGTAGACTTATTAACATTTGGAATCAAATTTGCGATCTTAGAAACTTCATCGTGGCGGACTCTCACTAGTTGAGAAAGCGAATAATTGAGCGCACCTCGCAGTCTCAGGGATTCAACAGCGGAGCTCCGATCGCAAATGGAAGCAAAGATCGCACTGAAGCAGCTACCAAGCCGTATCACCGCTCGTTTTTTAGGGGAAAGGCTGAGATACAGGCTTGTGCCGCCATATTTTGAGAAATAATGTCCACGTCACCGAATGAGGAACGGTATTTAATGGGGGACAACCCTTTATATTATGTAAATATAAAAATCCAGAGAAAAAAATGAAGAAAACTTTTGTATAGACAAAACGGCGCCCGGGATCATTAGCTAAATGGTAAAAATCGCAAAATAAATATACAAAAAACGATTTTCTTTATCCGATGCTAATGATAGGACCTTCAAGCATTATAATCTTCAAACGCGATCCAAGATGAATGAATCTAGGTTTCTATGAATAATCATTTGTCCAATTATCCCCGCAGAATTGCCTCGGAGACGAGTTATCAGACAAGATGCACGCAGCATCGCGTTTTCTCTATGATAATATAAATGTTTTATTTCTGAGATTGACATAAAAGATACGTGTCCGACTTATTGGGTCAAGGACGTACGTGTACGTTGTGTGAGGTACGTTTAACCTCGAGAGAGCCGAGATAGTAATATCATATCATCAGATATTTCAGCTTTTTTTATTTTTATTAACATAGATATAAGTGTTGATTTTTAGATTTCTAGATTTTTATTCTTTGCCCCACCCTAAATCAAAACCTGGCTACGCCCATGTGTTTAGGTGTACATATGTAGGATTCGATTACATACTGAGCACTTAAGAGAGTAATTAGAAACATTTAAATAAAATAGAGATGAATATAGACCATAGGCTTTGGGACGTTTCAGACCTTCAGGGGGCGGTAGAAGACCAAGAGAAAATTGGGGGGTGTTTAAAACTTGTAGGGGTGGTAGGTGACCCAGGAAACTTATCCTATCTTGCCTCATTCCATCCCATTAGGGGCCATCCATCCACAACAATATTTTCCCTATCCCATTACGCCCCTCCATTGTAGCAAATGAAACCCCATCGCGGTATTCCATTACGCCTCCTTCGTCGTGGTATTTCGTCTCGCCCCCTCCGTTGTTGCAAATGTAACCCTATCATAGTATCCCATTTTTCCTTTCGTTAGGGGGCGCTAGAAATAAAAATATTCTCAAAGTGGGCGGTGGGCAAAAAAAGGTTGAAAATCTTTAATATGGACTGATAATAAATATAAATAAAGAGAAAAGCTGGCAATTATTTAGTTAGTTATTCCTGACAAGTATAACTTCAGTTTGAGTTCAGTTTGTCGATACATATTAATTTTTTTAAATTTTAATCGGAAGGTTGTTGTAATACTTTATTCCTAAGTAGATGTAATTGTTTTGCATTAGTTTGGTATTAAATTTTGGTATTTTGATGTTGTATGTAATTAAATATTTGTTATTCAATTATCAAAATGAGATAGGTACTGTTTATAAAAGCAAAATAAAGACTCTTTCACAAACGGATAGGTATAAGCAATTAAATGCCTATATTAAAATTTTGAACTCAAACATAACTAAGTTATTCCAGTTTATTCATAAAATTCGCAAGTGACAAAGTCGTCAAATGGCCATTCAGCGCCATTTTGCTTTTACGACAATCGTTAGTCCGTTTGAACTTTTCAACAAATTGTGATCAGTAGAAGAGGACAACTATCGTGTTTTAAGCTTGTTAGCATATTGCAATTCGATAGAAAACTGAAACGCATCTAGAGTCGGCATTTTTCGAAGAGCTTTCATATGTCAAATAAACAAAATGGCGCTGAATAACATTTTGATGACAATGTTACATTTGAATTTTAGCGAAAAAATTGGGTTTAAGTTTGTAAAATCGCTTACCGATATGTTTTTTTATAATAAACTGTATTAACCACTTCAAACGATTAAATATAAAGAAAAAAAAATTAAAACATTTCAAACAATGCTTCCATCCTGAATCATGTCTTTCACCGTTACGATATCTAGTGAGGTTGCCTACCACTCAATTTATGAATAAATACATTATTGTAACATTTAATTAAATGAAGACAATGTAAGCGAAACTCAATCGAAAATCTGGAAACAGAAAAATCAGAAAAAGATATTGGCACCTCTGGGACTCTGTGTCATACTTCGACTAAGAACCACCCACATTATCTTCATTTTCTTAACGCATATATTATTGGCTGCTATCTTTATGTATGATTGCAAGATTCAAACCCGAACTAAATGCTCTCTAGATAGTGTCTGGATAAATCTTTATCCATTTTATTTGATATGCGACATCTATTGACTTCTCTGCAAGTCTAGGATGAATATATAATTTTTATTTTAACTTTGTGAGTAAAACCTCAAATTGTAACATTTAATTAAATGAAGACTAAGCGAAACTCAATCGAAAATCTGGAAACAGAAGAATCAGAAAAAGATATTGGCACCTCTGGGACTCGAACCCAGGACCTCTCGCTTTCACTCACAAAGTTAAAATAAAAATTATAAATACATTATTATTAACTAGCTGACCCGGCCACGCGTTGCTGTGGCTAACGAAACACAACGCCATCTACCGAATGGTTACCCAAATTTTTAACTCATATCGCCATCTGTTAATTTGCATTCAAGGGTACTCTTGGGAAACCGGCTAAGTGACGCGGGTGTTTGGGCACGTTGCGGCCAGGCTGTTCTCGCCGGGACTGCCCCGTGATAGTGGGACAAACTGCTCCCGATATCTTTCATTTTATATATTTTCTTTGGTTTTAATCATACTCACACCTGTGAATATTTTTCTTTTTCTTTATAATTTCACTCTAACTAGATGCTGAACCAACAGACTAACACATCTATGGTGTGTCTTTACCTTGTTAATTACTGCAAATGTAAGTATGCATTCATTTTTCTTTTTTACTAATAATAATGCTGCAATCATTGGAGGGTCTAGATTCGTTTTAAAAATAAATGCAGCTTCCTTTTTGCAAAAAATTACAGTCCTGACATGTGCGGCTAAGGAGGTTAAACAATCAGTTTCCTCACACAGCCATTGGGAAAGTGGTGGGTCCCCTCCAATGTTAATTTGCATAAAAATCAAATCCACACCGGCCGCTCGCCCATAACCTACAGACATTCTCCTTTAATTATATATATCAACTAATTTACACAAAACCTTGACAAATTATACACCTAAACCTTTCCCGTGAATTTTTTATTGTTATTGTGTAAAAAATTGCATACAATTGGAATTTCTTACCCGCTAAGCTACTGCAAGTAGCTTGTCAGCAGGAGATCAGTTCCGCAGATTAGTTACAACTACAAATAAAATAATCATAAACGCGTTAGCTTAACAACAACATACACAAATACACATATAACATACCTACCAACATTGTGATGCAGAATAGGAAAAATATTTATTTATATATATGTATATACATTTTTTTTAATACATAACATGAAAAAGTTGAAAAACAGCAATACATTAATCACATACTTGAAATTTAATGCATGGTAAGAAAGAGCAAATTTTTCACTCTAAATGTTGTGGAAAACCGCATGAAAATCCGTTCAGTAGTTTTTCAGTTTATCGCGAACAGACAGACAGACGAGGCGGAGGACTTTAATTTATATTATGTAGAGATTAAAAAACGAACAATACACTTTAAACTGATGAATCGATTTTATCAATGTAATAAAAAAATTCATAGACCAGTTTCCCGCCACATAAAAAACATTACCGCGAAAAACACCAAAGAAACAGGAAACAAACAATCAGTGGCGTAGCGTGGGGGGGGCGGGGGGGGGGGGCGGCCCGCCCCGGGAGGCACTTTTGAGGGGGCGGCAAAATTTCACAATCAATAATCATCTTGTAAAAATTTGGATTGGGGAAGTCGCGGGTTCGATTTTCGCGTCAGGACTTAAAAGTTTTTTCTAGTTTATAGTTTCTTAACATATTTCTAAAGTTTTATATACTGTTAAAATCAAAATATTAATGACAGACGTTTTGTTTTTATTTCTAACACATACATTATTTTTAAATAAAAATATAAATAGCAACAGTAGCATTTTAGTTCGAATTGGTAGTCGATTTGTGTTTTACATTCGCGAAGCTTTGTGCGCCCTGCTGAAAGCGCACAAAAAATTACACTTATACGGTTTTCTTCCACGCATATATCACGGTGTATATATTTTTAATTTATTATCACAGAAAAGTTAAATAGCTGACAGGTTTGTGCATACTTATTCGAAGTGCAGTTATAAAATTCTAGATGCACACTATCTATGTGCTGCCATGTGAATCAAATAAAAACCATTTTTATGTTCTGAGTGTAGTTTTAATTCACCGCATACAGATTTAATTAAAAGTAGTTTAGTGTTCAGAATATAAAATTCCAGTTGTGGATTCATCTGACGACACATTTTGAAGGAAAACATATTATTTGAAGTGCTTTATAAAATTCTTGCAGACAATTTATGTGCCGCCAGAATCAAAGAAAAAACATTTTCAACTTCCGAGTGTAGTTTTAATTCACCGCTAACAGATTTAATTAAAACCACTTTTGTGTTCAGAATGTAAGATTCCAGTTGTGAATTCATCCGACGACACATTTCGAAGGAAAAACTTATTTGAAGCAAATAAAAACCTTTTTCATGTTCTGAGTGTAGTTTTAATTCACCGCATACAGATAAAATTTAAGCCAGTTTATTGTTCAGAATGTAAAATTCCAATTGTGTATTCATCTGCTGACATATTTCGAAGGAAAACAGAAGTGCAAATATAAAATTGTAGTTGCAGACAATTTATTTGCTGCCAGAACCCAAGAAAAACCGTTTTCATGTTCTGAGTGTAGTTTTAATTCACCGCATACAGATTTAATTAATAAAAATCGGCAAATAAATATTTAACCCCCCCCCCCCCCTCCCCCCTCCCTGAAGAAGTAGAAAATTTTCCTCGGCCCCGGGCGGCTGATACCCACGCTACGCCACTGCAAACAATGCGTCATAGCGAAAATTCCCGCCAACTGGTTGTCCACAGTACCTACCTCCGGGGGGTGACCAAAGACAATATTATGATCAGTATCAACCAACTAACACCAATAAACCAACTAATAACCAGTTATAAATGTGCTTTATAACAACCTTTTTGTATTTATTTTAATAATAATGATAATAACGCGCTAACTTCAAGAGGATTTTCGCGCGGCCCTGTTCGGTCCATTTCTTACAAATCTTAATTTTGGATTTGAGATTTAAATACCCAACCAAACTGAAAAGTTTTTGAAGTGAAATTTCTATAGCCCCGCTGTGATTTGGATTTCGGGTGAAACGGAAATGACGATTGCTGCACCTGCGACACATCAACTGCGCTCGTTGGTCGCTTTGAATATGACCGCACTTTTCAAATATTGGTTGAGATTGTTTTGGTAAGGTTTCGCTTCTACCGCGTGTAAACTGCACAATTTTTTTTGTTTTTTTGTTAATCAAAAGGTACCTACGAGATCAAATATCTAGTACGGATACGAGCTACTTTATTTAATTAATGTATAAATTATTAAGCATAGGCCATTACAGATTTTAATATTTCATGATTTTTGAGTCAATTTGGGCAATTATTTGTAAGTAAACGATCAACTTGAATTTCAAACAAAATTAAGACATAGTTAAAAATGCGTTTTTTTGTAATTTTAATATTATACCTAAACCACGGACGTACAAAATACCTGGACTTGCCCTAAGCGATAAAAGGCGTATTATTTCCCCCTCCCATTGGAACCATTTTTCTGAACCGGCTGGGCTTGCGAGAGCCACGCGTCAATCTAAAAAATGTGACGTCATCATTCGTGTCCGGACCAGTGTCGAGCTCTCATCGTAAATAACACGGTAAAAATGGTGGCTTGTGCTATAAATACGTGTAAACATAGAAGAGAAAAAGAGAATAAACCCAATTGTGGTATTACATTCCATAAGCAAGCATTATTTTACACTATTTTAAGCTAATTCAGATCACATAATATGATCGTTTTTGAACATACACCATAAATATACCAAACCACCCATACATACACTTATCACTCCGAGATACATGGCGTGTGCCCGTCACTGTTTACTGGGGTAAGTAAATTATGAAACATTTGTAAAAGTGTATTAACTAACTACAGGAGCAAAATATTGGACTCGACCTTATAGGCGACCTTACTTTGACGTATTTGAACTTCAAATTTGTTCATTGCATGGCGAGCAATTTGCGCTCCCATGTAAAAAGGTCTATTCATTCAAAAGCAGAGTTTACTTTTAAGAACTAAATGATGATTTTATAGTGCGAGATGCCTATATACTGTCAGATTGAGTTTTGGCGAATCACGTATCACCATAGACATATGAATATTAGTAGACTAAGCGATAAAAGCGTATTATTTCCCCCTCCCATTGGAACCATTCCATTGGAACCGGCTGGGTTCGTGTATGGCTTCGCGTTAATCTAAAAAATGTGACGTCTTCATTCTTCCGCAAGCCAGCGTCGAGCACTCATCGGTGCATTTTACGAAATAAAACGGTAAACATAGTGGCTTGTGTTTTGAAAACGTGTAAAAATAGAAGTAAAAGAGAATAAACAAAATTGTCGTATTACATTCCATAGGCAAGCATTATTTTACACTATTTTAAGCCAATTTATATCACATAATATGATCATTTTTGTAACATACACTGTCACTCGAGATACATGGCGTGTGCCCGTTGCTGTTTACTGGGATAAGTAAATTATGAAACATTTATAAAAGGGTCTTCACTTAATACAGCAACAAAATATTGAACACGACCTTATAGGCGACCTTACTTTGCATATTTGGACTTCGCAAATGTGTTCATTACGCGGCGAACAATTCGCGCTCCTATGTAAAAAGGTATATTCATTCAAAAGCAGAGTTTACTTTTAAGAACGAAAGTGTGATATTATAATGCGAGATGCCTATATACTGTCAGATTGAGTTTTGACGAATCACATATCACCAAAGCCGTCTTCTTGCCCTTCGTCCCGCTGTAGTTGGTTTCTACCCCTCACCTTTCTGTTCTGGTCTATTAATATTCATATGTCTATGCGTATCACCAAAGCCATCTTCCTGCCCTTCGTCCCGCTGTAGTTGGCTTCTACCCCTCACCTTTATGTTCTGGTCTATCAATATTCATATGTCTATGACCTAAACAAAAAATGTTTGTTCCAACGTAAATAAATAATTTGTATTTTTTTTTTAAACTTTATGAGTAAAATCTCAAATTATAATTATTTAATTAAATGAAGACAATATTAGTGAAGTTCAATCAAAATCTGGATACAGAAAAGGACTCGAACCTAGGTCCCTTAGCTTACATGGCAAGTGCTCTACCGATTGAGCTATGGGACCCATTTCTAATTCGGTCACGTTTAACTGTATCATACTTTGACTAAGAACTGCCAACACTATCTTCATTTTCTTAACGCACATATTATTGGCTATTTATGATTGCAAGATTCTATCCGCCAATTCAACCCGCAAATTGAGTTTCGCTCACGGACGTACAAAATATATGGACATGCCCTTAAGTGTTAAAAAACGTGTTATTTCCCCCTCCCATTGGAACCATTTTTCGGAACGGGCTGGGCGTGTCCGGACCAGTGTCGTGCTCTCATCGTACATTTTACGCACGGACGCTGCATGTCTATGAAACACATACTTAGACATCGAGATACATAGTGACGCGAAACACAAAGCCGCTGTTTGCTGGGTTAAGTAAATCATGAAACATTTGTAAAAGTGTCTTCTTCTTCTTTATGTGCCTTATCAGGTCCCCCCGACGTTGGCGATCACTCTTGAAAAGGTCTCTCTGTCTTGCGCTGCCCGGAATAGCTCCTCCACACTTCTAATGCCGGTCCACTCTCGTATGTTTCGCAGCCAAGACATTTGTCTCCTACCAGGCCCTCGGCGACCCTCTATCTTGCCTTTCAATATTAAATGGAGCAAGTGATACTTCTCCCCTCGAAGTATATGACCCAGATATGAAATTTTCTTGATTTTAATTAATGTAAGCAGTTCCCTATCTGCTCTAGCCCGCCTGAGAATGTCTATGTTGGTGATCATGTCGGTCCATGGGACCTTGAGCATTCTCCGGTGAAGCCACATTTCGAAAGCCTCTAACCTGTTCATGGTATTTATTTTCAAGGTCCATGTTTCACAACCATACAGCAAGACCGACCACACATAACATTTTAGCATTCTCTGCCTTAATTTTAAGCTTATATTGTCATTGCAATTGTAAAAGTGTCTAGGGCAACAAAATATTCCACTATGAAAATACTCGGACCCTTACTTTGCGAATTTTGATTTTACACATCTGTTCATACCGTGGCATGCAATTCGCGCTCCCATATAAAAAGGTCTATTCATTCAAAAGCAGATTTTACTATCAAGAACTAAATAGTGATATTATAGTGCGAGGTGCCTATATACTGTTAGATTGATTTATTGGCGAATCACAAGTCTCTTTCCTCTCTTCGCCCCGCCATAGTTGGTTTTTACCCCTCATCTGTAAGTTCTCGTCTAGTTATTTGTATGTCTATGGTTTTGCTAATATTGTCTTCGTTTAATTAAAATATTATACTTTGAGATTTTACTCATAAAGTTAAAAATAAAAATATTCATCCTAGACTTGCAAAAAAATTCAATAGATGTCGCGTATTAAAAATAAAATGGATAAATATTTATCCAGACACTATCCAGATAGCATTTAGTTCGGGTTGAATCTTGCAATCATAAATAAAAGATAGCAGCCAATAATATGTGCGTTAAGAAAATGAAGATAGTGTTGGTAGTTCTTAGTCGAGGTATGGTACATTTAAAAGTGACCGAATTAGAAATGGGTTCTATAGCTCAACCGGGCTATAGAACCCATTTCTAATTCTTTTCTAGCTAAGGGACATGGGTTCGAGTCCCAGTGGAACCAATGTCTTTTTCTGTTTTTCCTGTATCCAGATTTTGATTGAGTTTCGCTAATATTGTCTTAATTTAATTTTAAAAAATAATTTGTAATTTAAATTTACATACATAAATAAATATTTAATTATATTTTTAAAGGTTTTGCATTTGCTCACAAATAATTGTCCAATTTGCCTCTAAAATAATGACATGTTAAAATCTTTAATGGCCTATATCTTATAATTTAAAGCAATACGCCGCGAGTCCGGCAAAAAAAAACTGTCCGTTGTCCGTTGAAAAAAACGGACGTGTGCAAGCGGGCTTATATCGTTCATACTTTTTTATGTGCACCTCTAATTACAAGCTTGTTTTACAACAAACTATTCTTGTCTATATTTATAATAACATCAAAATAGTTTTTACATCAGCTCCACCCAGGAGGCCCTAAGGAAGTTATGTCATCTTTGGGGATGCTGTGTGGCGAGTCTTATTAGGAATGGAAGGAAAGGAAGTTCTGGGAAGGAAAAAGGTATGAGGGGTGGTTAGAAATCTGGGATCAGTGTGTCCAAGAGTAACGGACGTATGAATCCATCCCTCCCACTGCGGTTCAAGGCGGTGCCGCTATGTTCCGAAAGAGTACGGCTGGAGAAGTCAAAGGAACTCCCTCAACCATTATCTCCCGATCCGGCCTGCCATGCACCTTGAGAGCAGACGCATCCGCCGCCAAGACCCGGACAAACCTCACCCCATGAATCTGGACACCTCTGCTAAGTCACCAAACGTAGCGAACCACTTGTGGTGACCTATGGCAGAGGTGTTATGTCGGTACACAAACCGGCCTCCCAAACACATTGCTCTGTAAGTACGTTCATAGTATTGAAATCCTTTTGTGCACCTTCAATGAAACAATAAAATTTACATAATGTATATTTACTTATTATATTACTCGTGAATAACTTACCTACAATAATAAATTAATAAACTAACATCAACACTCTCTCTGATCCCCCCACCATACAAAAGAAGAAGAAGAACAACAGACCACAACTTAACGAAAAAATTGCACTACTTGGGTCATGACGCGGCCATCTTTAAACCACTAACGGAGGGGGAAGGAAGAACGCGATATTCAACATTCAACCAACCACGATATCATTTTGCGAAGCTGTATGGAATAAGCTCTAAGAAACTTCAGTCACTAAATAGCCATCAGTGGCCGTGGTCAACTGTTAGACAGTGGGGCCAACCTACCAACAACAATATAAATAAATCAAATCAATAATAATTCCATTATTGATGCCAACTTGACGCGATAAATTCAATTGTTTTCATTTTGAAATCTTTCACTCTGAAAGATTGTGTTGTTCTATTCAAATATTTGGACTTAATATTGAATTGAATAATAATAATTTGTGTGATTTTTTGTGGTGCTTTTATGTGTCTTGTGGGGGTGGCATAATTGTGCAGTGCGGAATTTCTAAATAAAGTAAGGGTGAGTTAATTTTTTTTATTACACTAATTTATTTGCTTGAATATATTTATTTTTAGAAGTGAAAGTTTTTTTTTTAAGGTAGCGGTTTTAATTCAAGAATGGTAGATATTTATTTTTTATTGTAACATGTATTTTGATTTCAATCGTTTCGTAGGTACTATGCACTGTGTTTGGAAGTTCGAAGTACCTACTTAAGTGATAAATTCGACAACATGAAATAGGCTTACATTCTAAATTATGTTTAATCGAGGTATTGAGTTGTTATTTACGTTTTTAATGTGTGTTACCAAAATTTCATAGAATTATTGAGAATTTCAGTATGTTAACAATAAAGCTTGTTTATATAAACTTCTAAAATTCTTAAAAAATATAAGCCAATATACAATAATAGCCAGAAATTCACCAAATTATTTTAGTCTCAAAAATTTCTCTAAATTGAGGAAGCCATTTAAGTAGTTATACAGGTATACCCCCTCAGATAAAAGATTTATATTGAAATTTTCACGCATACATATTATATTATGGAAAACTTTTAAATGCAAAGAGAATTCTCGCTTTTTAAAACTTTTTATTTGTTTATTTCTTAGAATAAAGAATAACACAAGAAGTGTCTTATGGGCGTGTTTTATGGCCTAATTTCGTCCTATATTTCCATGCAATCTGCGTTTTACCATGTTACGTAATTCAAATGAGATGGCGATATAAATTTTAAGGCAAACGTAAGAGATACAGACTGCGTGTTAAATGATCTAGAACCAAAAGGTACTAAGTCAGTGGCACATTTGTTTCCTCTCAAATTTGTACGGAAGGCATTTATAGTGTTTACATTCTCTAATCTATGGTTTTTATGTCATATATTATTTCTTTTCATAAGGGGAAAAAAATTG
This sequence comes from Limnephilus lunatus, assembly GCA_917563855.2. Taxonomy (NCBI): domain Eukaryota; kingdom Metazoa; phylum Arthropoda; class Insecta; order Trichoptera; family Limnephilidae; genus Limnephilus; species Limnephilus lunatus. The sequence continues at coordinate 27,326,290 of OU830600.1, read as the reverse complement.
AACAAATTTAACGAGATCGTGTCAGTTGGTGGTAGATATAGCACAACGTGACTCAACTGCTTTTGAACGTGACAAATACAGCACCATCTGAGTGAGTATTGTGCAAAAACATTTTAAAAAATTACAAATAAATTGTGATTAGTTTAACATCTTGCATAATATGGCTAATAAAAGCTTTTTATCAACTAATTGCAACAACTATATCAGGACTTAATCATTAAGATACTCGCTTGTACTTTGTTAGTTAGCATGCACTTGAAAATGCTTTCTCAGAAGCAGAAGATGTGTTCAACTGCACGGAATATATAACATACAAGCAGGTTACAAATAGCATACCTCAATAAATCAATGTTAGCATAACACCAACTATTCTTTTGCATGTTTTTTCCACCTCAAGATTACTGTTCCACGAAATGATTGTGTATATCACATGTTTTGTAAATGCCCATGTGGCGTATACTACTTAATATAAATAAATACATTTAAATTAGAAATTACGTTAATTTATCTTCGTTACTGGCTCGATTATCTCTACATATTATAAATTAAAGTCCTGTCTGTCTGTCTGTTCGCGATAACCTCAAAAAGTACTGAACGGATTTTCATGCTATTTTCACCAATAGATAGAGTTATTCATGAGGAAGGCTTAGGTTTATAATTTGTCAATGTTTTGTGTAAATTAGTTGAAATATAAAGGAAGAATGTCAGTATGTGTGGATTTGATTTGTATGCAAATCTTCTGTTTTATGCCGAGGTTGATGAAGTTTTGCACATGTGACCTTCAAAACAAGAGGAAGGTCACTGTCTTTTGATTTCGAAAGCCCGGGCATCACCGGGGACTTCAACTAGTATTAAATAATATGCCTTAATCGTATCTTGTTAAATTCTTCTATAGGGAACTCTGAATATAATGTGTTTTTATTCATATGTACAAGTATTTAATCTCACACCTACGGAATTAAGTATAGACGTATCAATAACTAATTGAAAATCGCCTACGAGGTATGCAGTTAGCAATAATTATTCAATAGCATTATTAATAATAATTGTTAACAACAATTTACACTATATTACATTGTTTTTAACGACCATCTGTAACTAATGGAATGCATAAAGTAGATTTACTTTACATGAGTAACAATCTACAAGACCACCATCTTATCGTGTCTTGAAATGGCAACTTATCTGAACATCCAGGCACTTCTCAGTCTTCATCATCACAGCTTTCCTCCCACAACTTTCTGCCTCACAATTATCCAACCTTTTGATAATGCCATAAGCTTATAAATTATGAATATATTCGTATGAAGTTAAAAAGAAGGCTATAATAACATATCTCAATATTATTTTATTTTTATATTTATTGAAAGAATAGTTTATACATGTCAACAAAGAAGTCCTGCTAAACCAATTGAATTTACTTGTTACAGGTGCGTATAATTTAGTTACATATACATTTTAAAAATTATAAATTACATCTTATATCTACATATTCAACATTTTTTCATACATTTTTCATACATATAATAAAAAAAATTCCGATAGCCAATTTTTCACCATATATTTAACCTTATTCATAGAATTACATCGCTTTATAGTGTAGTGTCAGGTATCTAATAAATTAAATATCTTCGGTATGTTGTATTCAAACTTTCTCTGTCCGTACTTATTATTAAATTTCGGAGTTGCGCGTGAATCTAGTGCTCTATTTATGTTCTAATTTCTCTTTATGCTGCTGGGTAAATATATGCTGAATTATAATTTTGTGCCATAGTATTGCCTTAACAGGTAAAATTTTGGCACTCTGAAACAGCAACGGTGTATTATGTCTCTGTTTGAAAATATTAGGGACGACTAATAATTTTACAATTGCGTTTTGTACAACTTGGACCTGTTTCAGATCGGTTGTAGTATAGTAGTATTTCCCCATAATATTTTCCCACTTAATCCATATCAATGTATTGTGTTATTATATACTATTTGCTATTATACATTATATGTACAAAGAAAGGGAATAAATAAAGTTTAAAAAAAAAAAAAAAAATAAAGTTTACATAAAACTATTATTCAGCATGGGTTACACACGGGGTATAAGGGAGCGTACTTGACTTTCTTTAACCAGTGTATGATTATTTGGATTAAAAAAAGTAAATGAAAGTTTGGTCTCTGGTGACAATTTTTTTTCAACAACAAACATAAAAAATCAGTAGGTATTGGACAATTAGGTTCAGGGTGAGGGGTTGGGCGGTTATTCGGTTGAGTTTTTTAGTTTACTTTTGACAAAAAAATTTTTTTCACATATTAGGTACATGGAAAAGTCACCGGAGGCCAAAATTTAATTTATATTTTTACTCCAAATAATGTAAGGAACCACTGGTTAAGATGAGTTAAGTGCGTCCCTTTATACCCTTCATATATTAAATTGTATATTTATTTTACGAGTATAAAATTATATTCCACAAAATTATTATGTAAATACATAATACGTAAATAAAGCCAACATAGGCGTCTAAATATAAATACATACATAAATAGTATAATTTTGCTCTAATTAGCAATAGCTGCATTTAGTGACCAGATTTGAATAGCCAGGTACTTTCCAACCTTCCTCTTCTCTATCTTCTTCAGTCTCACAACATAACTCCATTGGGGATGCCAAGGTCCGTCTGGCTCCGGACAGCTGGGACTCGTGTGCGGTATTTACAAAATTGAAAGAATTTTCGAATAAAATCGAGACCTTGAAGTGATTTTTCACTAAAATGGCGCCTTATAAATCGTTTTGATAATATTGTTATCTTAACTGCTTCATTTTATTTTAATTTACTATTTTTTCGTGTAATTTGTCGATCTCCATGAACATGTTTCTTAAAGCAGTTACAATTTTCAAACGGTGATATCTGGCGTCTAAAAATGTGCACATTTTTCTGTCTGGAATTTCAAGGTCAATTTAAATAGTGAGAACTGCGTTGTACCTATTTATAACAAAAAATTACAATTCCACTGATTTTTGGTATGTACAACGGTAGGTAGGTACCTACGTCCTTAGAAACTTTCAAACAATAAATTTCGAAGTAGGTACTTAAGTAAAAATTAGAAGTGTGCAATTCACACGCGGTAGAAGCCAAACCTTCAGAAAACTAAATATTCAAGATTGGGGAGGCTACGAAGCACCGCACAAAGAGGAGACTGATTATTTTATCTCACTCTCTCGTAGACTAAATCCTATAGATATATGCGTTTGTCTCTTTTTAGTGCGGCGTTTTCGTTTCATCGAGTTTCAAATCACAACGGTGTTAAAGAAGTTTTCACTTCAATATGTTTTAACATGTAGGTTAAATGGTTATATAAATATGAAATTATTCCGTCTGTTTAAATTAATTATTTTAATAATAGTAAAATGGGGTAATGTCTTAGGAGACATTTTCTATTGTATTATAAATGAACATTGTCGAGCCCTTGCTTTCGCAATATCGGTTAAACTTGAACCGGCCGTTGAGCCAAGGTATTTCAGCAGTGTGAACTGCGGTTTAATGTAACCTCGGGTTGAAAAACCGGAGCACATTAATTATCAGAGCAAAGCGGATATCAGATATGGGGCTAGTTTTTCACTTTTATTTTATTTAATTATTTTTAACTGCAGTACCCGGCTTCGCTCAGGAAGTTGATATGAGATTGAACTGACGTTCGAACCCACGACGGATCTTGCTTTATGTACCCCTACCAATGGGTAGCCCCACACATACAAAAAAGGCTTTGAATGGACCACAGTGTTCCAGAACATTCCACAACATTCGAGAGTGTTCTGGAATGTTCCACAATGATCTGGGATGCTCCGGGATGTTCCGGAATGTTGTGGAATGCTCTTGAATACTCTCGAATGTTCTGGACTGTTCTATAAATTTGTAGATGGTCAAACTTCCAGCCCTTACATCTTCAAAAGCAAGACCTTCAGGTAAAAAACGGAAACCTTCTTCATGGAATGCGGATAGCGGGCTACCACACAATGTAACTCATTCGATCGTACCATGACTCGTTTATGAGTTTTAGCGACATGCATATTGTAGTACACTATCTTTTATAATATATATTCATTTATTTTTTACATTAGCTCCACCTCGGGTCCTATGTCATCTTTGGGGATGATGTGTTGAGGTTTTTTATTAGGGAAAGGAAGGAGAGGAAGTTCTGATAAGAAAAAAAATTGAGAGGTAGGTAGAAATCTGGGGAACAAAGTCTCCAGGAATGACGAACGTATGAATCCATCCATTGCGGAACATTGCGATGAGTCGAGAAAGACCGACTGGAGAGATAAAAGATGTCTCTCAAGCAGTCTCTCTCGGTTCCGTCCGCCACGCATTTGAAAGCATTCACCGTCAAGACCTAAATAAACCTCACTCAATGAACCCGGGCACCCATGCTAAAGAACCAACGGTAGCGAACCACTTGTGGTGACCTATGGCAGGGGTGTTGGTTATCCAATAAATTGTTCCCGGGGCAGCGGTACCAAATTGGATAATATCTCAAATACTTACAACTCTCTTGACGGCAATCTAATCGATGATCAGCATCAATTTTATTTATTTGAGAGTTCCTTGGTTTAACGATCATTATCGGTCTATTTTTAGTTTGCAAAATTCGTTTAAACTAAACTTCGATTGAAAAAGTTGACATATTGTCTATCTTAACACAATGCGGAATTATGATTGACCTTAGGAATAAATAATGTGACTTATATAAAGACTTTAATTAAGAAATACGCTCAACTAACTAAAGCGGAACCTTGCCACGCCCAACAAAAAGGGGGTTGAAAACCTTTTACTTTTGTTTCAATATCTCTAGATATTATAAATTAAAGTCCTCCGCCGTGTCTCTATTTCTGTTCGCGATAAACTCAAAAACTGCTGCACGGATTTACATGCGGTTTTCACCAATAGATAGAGTTATTCTTGAGGAAGGTTTAGGTGTATAATTTATAAAGGTTATGTGTAAATTGATTGAAATATATAATAAACGGAGAATACCTGTATGTGGTGGACAAGCGGGCTGGCAAGCGGTCGATGTGGATTTGATTTGTATGCAAATTAGCAGATGGTGGTGTGAGTTAATAACACTTGGTTATAAAAGTAGGGTGACCATCCAGTAGATGGCGTTGTGTTTCGTTAGCCACAGAAACGCGTGGCCGGGTCAGCTATGAAATAATATTCACTTTAATTTAATAAAATAAATTTTGGAATAGGAATACACGTGACATATAATTGTTGGTAACAAAACTCTACTGTGGACTGTTAACTTCCGCTTAATTTAGCAAATTTATACTAACAAATACAATATTTTGTCCGGCGATAAGGTAGAACCAAAGAAATTAAAATACAATTCAATATCTTTGGGTAGAACCATCGATCAATTAAGTCCTACGTCAATGGTTTACGCAAAATTACTGTAATTATGGATTTCTGGGCCTTTCCTACGTTAGGGTTTACGCAAAATTACTGTAATTATGGATTTCTGGGCCTTCACAAGCGGATCTAAGGTTGTTCTACCCCACGCTCCCCGACCAGTGCGGGCGTACGTTGGGATGGGGTTGCTCAGTCCGGGATATGTTTTATGTTCCGTAATGCAAAGAATATGTTAATCAATTTTCTTACCCTTGTTGATGGGTTTTCTGTGTGGTGTTCCGTTTGAGATGGTTGTCTACAGTAACATCTAGATATTTGATGTTTTCTACACATTCCAAATCTTCACAGTTGCAGCTTTGGAATGTGTAGAAAAGTGCATATTACGTCTCAATTTTTTATTTTTTATATAACTCAATTTTTTCCACGCTTACGAAGCTTCTTTCGGATTTAGTTTTATTGTAGTGGCTGATTAGTTCTTTAGAGTACGATTGAAAACACTTTAAACATTTTTGAAAACCTTTTATGCTAATGATTCTGATATTTTTTGTATGCCTCTACTGAAGTATAAAGCTGTACTAATTAAACAATTTAGCTGTACATATTTTAATAAGGTCACTGTATAACAGGTATTTTCTGTCTGTTTCTTCTTCAATGCTTTCACTAACTTTGTACTAATTTGTATTATTTCGTTTGGTTTATTTATAAGTAATCTTTTGCTTTATTTATGTATTATATATGTAATATTTTTCTTTGGTTTATTTGGAAGTAATCTTAAAATTTTACATTTCTTTCTTCTTTCTATATTGAAAAAAAAAACATGTACGAAAAGGACACTGTGTCGTTAATTATAAATTATTAAATATTTTTTGCCTCAGTAAGAAAGATAAAGTTATTTGGCGATGATTTTTTGATTTGTGTCCCAATATAAATCAATCATCTGTAAATTAAATTTACGCCTATCAAAATGTTTCTGTCAATTTGACTGTCCTAGAACGGGAGAATCCTAGTTGGACAGTCAACGCTTCTTTGTATTCTTGTAACAAAATTGTTACAAGAATACAATCTGATGTATTCTTTGTAACAAAAACAAAACAAATAAATAAAAAATGGGTAGAACCATGGAACTATGATGAGATGGAAGCGGCATAAGCATGTCGGAACGTGTTAAACCGCCAAAACCAGTGTAGCTCGCTCCATTTTTGGCCGGCGGGAAGAGGGGATAGAGACGGGGTTTACCGCTCAGCGAGCGGGGGGAGGGTAAGCGCTCTATAGAGAAGGGCCGAACTGGTAACGGGCTTAACGTTATTTAATTAATTTTTTAATTTAAAAAAAAAACTTTTGTTGGTTTTTTTTTTCTTCATATTTTAGGCACAAAATATAATAACCCATTACGCATTATTTTCTGAACGAATTACTTTATCAAAATTAATAGTTTACTTAGTTTTAACCACGTTTATTGTTTATAAAAAACCGACATATTTCGTGAGCAATGCCTACTTCCTCAGGGTTTAATTAATTAAAAAAAAAATGAAGACAATATTTTAGCGAAACTCAACCAAAAATCTGAAAACAAAAAAAAATAAAAAAAGATATGGGCATATATGGAAGGTTTTACTCATAAATTTAACTAAACGACATCTATTGACTTGCATAAAAGTCAATAATGTCGTATATTAAAAATAAAAATATATCCAAACACTTTCTAGATAGCATTTAGTTCGGGTTTGAATCTTGCAATCATACATGTATGGGGGTGTGGCTCTGGAGATAAGGGCCGAAATGTGAACGGAAATATTATTTTCATGGTTTGTTTTTGGGGTGTTATGCCGTGTTGCGCTATCTCCGTCTTTGACCGACGTTTCGGACAGCGTTGCAGTGTCCATCATTAGGGCAGATCCGAGATCCAACGATGTGCATAACACCCCAAAAATAAACAATGAAAATGCTTTTAGCCGTAAAAATCTAAAAACGTATTATTTTATTTATTAATTTATTTATTTTAAATTTTTTTTAATTTTTTCTCACATTTTGGACATAAAATATAATATAATATAATAGCCCAATTGAAAAATAATAAATGAGGAAAGGGGAGTAACAAGAGACTTATGTATTGTTTATTTTTTATTAATCCCTTTACATGTTATTTTACCTTAATCTTCTTCGACGTTACTCATTTTTTTGCGAAATCAAGATTATGATTGATTCGTGTTGCGCTCGTCGAAATACATCGGCCTCACTTTTCACTTGACAAGTGCAAATGGGTAAAAAACTAGTGTTATAAACTTGCTGTAACTCAAAGCACCATTCATCATTGCGTAACTTCGAAAAGTGATAGGAGCAAATGCGGGTTGATTTGATTGGAAACCAGTCATCTCTCCGATTTAAGGCATCAACCCACTTTCTTTTTCTCTCAGGGTCTTTTGGAAACTTTTATTAATAATAAATTGTATTATTTAATTTTATGTATGCATATTGTAGGTACATACTGTGCGCTTGAGGTGATTTTTCAAGAAAACGGGCTTTTTAAATCAACAGCATATGATGTATATGGTGTGTATACATAGTGTGTGATAAAATATATATATATCACAATAATCCCAACTGCTTCCATCTGCACAAATCAATCGAATAAAATTTATCTGTGCGCACCGGGATTTGAACCCGCGTCCTCCGGATTGCTAGTCAAGAGCTTTACCCCTTGACCACGGGGGCATGTCAATGTGACTTTTACATAACAATACAGTGATTATATACCTACGTACTTTGAATTAACATTGTAAACATATGCAAAAGGAGTGTTAAATTAGTACGAAAAGAAATAAAAACAACAGTGCAAAAAAGACGAAGCAAAAATGTTTAAAAATGAATAAGCTAAATGATAAAAAAAACAAGTATTTATGACATGTGTAAATCACAACTTTATATTTGTGCGTTATGATTAATAAAAAAATAAAAGTATTTGGTAATTTTCAATTATTATGATTTAAGTTGACTGATTCGGCCCATGCTAGTCGGAATTCACGCGGTAACATCGGGCCTATGGCGATGGCGGTTGAAAGGACTCGTCGAAAATTATAAAATGTTTATTTGAGCTATGTTTAAACACTTACATGTGAAAGGTAAGACCATCTTTCTTCTTAAAGGTCTTCATAGAACTACTTTTACACAATTTTACGGCGCATTGGACCATTTTTCTATGTTTTATGAACGTTTTACTGGGAGCTCTATACGCGACCGAGGTGTAAAAGCCAATGTCAGCCACCTAAAAACCATTCGGTAAAATTTTTGAACAAGCACGCTTTGTGCCAGTGTGCACACTTTACATGCCGTCTCTCTAATATCCATACTCTTAGGGTAGAACTGTTTTAATTTATGCAAAAACATCACTAAAATGCATGTTTTATTAAATTTAAAACTTCTTTAGCACCGTCATGATTTGAAACTCAATGAAACGAAAAATAGCGTCACTAAAAATAGACGAACACATACATCTATAGGATTTAGCGTGTTTAGAGAATGAGATAGAATAATTGGTCTCCTCTTTGTGCGGTTGTTCGTAGCCAAGCCACTCTTGTCTACTTTAGTTTTCTGAAGGCTTTTCTTTTCTTCGCGTGTTAAATGCACACAATTGTTTTATTTTTTCTCTCGACTTGGAATCGGAAGGTCGCGGATTCAAATACTGGTATGCCCAAATAAATTATATTTGATTAATTTGTTTTGCTCTAAAATTAACTAATTTTAAAAATTTAATCGGATATTTGTGGCACGTTCCATAGTGGTAGATACTCTCAGTATCGCCCTGATATAAGACCACTATTCAGAATTAAATCTTTACTATAAATAGCTTTACTCGTGTTTGGTGTTCTGATAAAAAATCAGGTACTTCCCCACCTTCTTCTTTCCCATCTCCTTCCCCTCCCCAATACCTTCAGCCTCACAACGTACCCAAATTTGGAATACTATAGTCTCACTGGTTACAAACGGGAGCAGTTGGGACTCTTGTGTTGTCATTCAGAACCAGAATTATCACTCACGGAGTGACTGACCCACAACCGAAATCAGTATTTTTGGTGACCGCTTAGTAGCAATAATGCAGGCGTCACAGGTTCAATTCCCTACTGTCTAAGTTCTCCATCATTGCACAAGTAACATTTTGCCATTATAATGACAATAGGGGCAATTTTTCAAATATTTTAAGGTTATCTGTAACTCGAGAAATAAAGATATGAAAGTTTTGGTGAGATGTATTTATCGTTATTTATACTGCTTCTGGTATTTCCCTGTCTATCAATGATTCAATTACCTTGATAAAAGATACAATACAAAAACACGATCAAGCAAAAACCTTAACCTAAATACATGCATAACTTGCACAGAACAGAAATTCCCAAGACGTGTTATTATACCTGACCAGACAACAGTGACCAGACAACTCAGAATCATGCAACTTCAACACCTTTGAAAGGTCATTAAGGGTGTAGAAAAAAAAAATATTGAAAAATTATTTCCGACTAATTTTCCATATCATCGGCAACTACCCTTTTCATTGGAAACAATCATTCTAAGAATTGGTTTGTAACCTAGATAGCGTACCATTATTCAATGTGTAAGAAAGAGCTGCAGCATTATAGCGATAAGGAATAATAATAATAATAGAAAAATAGGTACACTTCAGTCAAGAAAATGTTTAAGGAGTTAAATAATCAATGGCCATACGTCTACTGAAGTCACAAGAAAAATTGATAAACTACAAAGCAAACATACACATGAGACGGGGAAAATAAATTAACTAAGACTCCCCTTCAGGAAAAAAACACAGAGTCAAAAGTCATTGATGTACGGAGCATTGAAGATATTTGGAAAATTACCAGAAGAAATACAATTGGAAGAGAGCATAAAGACATTCAAAATTAAATTGCGAAGATATGTGATTGATTTGGTATAGATGTATTATTTTAAGTGTATGTTTATATTAGGATTGTATTAGGACCTTCGACCAAGTATACCCTTAGGACATACAAAACAATAATAATAATGAATAAATAATAATTGGATAATTTTTATAGCGCCGTTTTTGTGAAAAATCACCTCAATGGCGCTGTAAAATGGGAATGTGTGTTTATTACTTTTTTTACTGTCACGGTACCATAACCGTGAATCTTCGCGGTAATTATAAAAGCGCTCAATAAATAAATAGATAATTATATCGCAGGTATAACTTGTCTAAAAATTGTACCTTCGTACAATTTTTCTTATTTCTTGCAAACATTAACACATTTAAAAATGCATTCGTTTTTACTATAAAATTAGTGTGCAAGGTTCATAGATTTGAAATAATTAGTTAGATACATAAAAATGATTAAAGCTGTGTGGTAATTATAATATGATTATACTTATGTCATCCAGTAATCGCTGACGAGTGACGAATGCGCTATGACTAATATAGTGACAGATTTATGATTCGGGTGATAAAATTGATGGTAAATTTAAATGGTTGGTGGTTGGGAATATTAAAAGGACATCCGTATATTATAAATATGTCAGTAGTGACGTAAACTAGATCAATTCCCATTAAATTCAAAAGAAATGTAATAAGCACTGTCTCTGATTCTGCGTCACTAATATCTACACGAAATTCAAATATGTATAAAATTGCTTGTAGGAACTACTCGTCATTTGAATTTAAATGTTGGCAATATTAATTTAGTTAGAGGGATTGTTAAAGGGAGCGCGCTCCCTTTTGAAAAAAACACACAGATTATAATTGTGAAAATCTGTACATAGTATAAAGCAATGTTGCTCCTGCTGTCTGTACGCTTAGATCGTTTAAACTACGCAACGGATTTTCATGCAGTTTTCACAAATAGATAGAGTGATTCATGAGGAAGGTTTAGGTATATAATTTGTCAAGGTTTTGTGGAAATTGGTTGAAATATATATAATTTGAAGGGAGCGGACTAGCAAGCGGGCAGCGGGCTGGCAAGCAGGCGGTGTGGATTTGATATGTACGCAAATTAACAGATGGCGTTGGTTATAAAGGTTGGGTAATGGCTTTGTCAGCGATGGTGTTGTGTTTCGGTAGCCACAGCAACGTGTGGCCGGGTCTGCTAGTATTTAATAAAACACGACTCGTTTAAGGTAGAGCAAAAATCTCTCTATGAATGTGTAAAGTAGCATTTAAAGATATGCAGTTTCGTAGCTATAACATGTTAAATAACAGAACAAAATATGTTTTTAATAATTTTCGGAGCATGCCTTGCGATTTTTTTCATATACTTACCGTTTGGGCTCAGCAACTGATCCCAACCGTCTGGAGGCAGTGAGACTATGGCATCCCCATTTGGGAAATGCTGGCAATATCCATTTAGTTGCCTTACTTAAGGCACCTATTCAGATCTGGTCACCAAATACGGTTAAAGTCACATTAAACAACGTTTCATTTCTAAAAGGTGATCTTCCTCCTGGGCGATACTGACGGCCGCTGTTCCCAATTCTAGTAATCCGAAAGTTTAAATTGGTGAAATCGGTCGTTCGTGTTGATAAATGAGGATGGCAGGCTTGAAGCGAATTATGTTTGTAAGTGATGTAATTAATTTTCTAATAGAAATATCAAAGTCATTATTAAATCGTGATAGGTACCTAAATACAAACTATTGAGAGACTGCTTTTAAAATATATTTTTATTTACTTCTTCTTCTTCTTGTGCTCTTCTACGTAAGTAGGGTCCGTTCAACGGACGTTAGCTATGCGGACTTTCTTTACTGCGGCCCGGAACAACTCTATAATAGACTGGCCAAACCACTGTCTCAGGTTTTCAGCCATGAGGTTCTACTTCTTCCAGGGCCCCGTCTTCCGGCAATATTTCCCTGCATTATGAGATGCAAGATGCAAGATCTCCTACTTCTCTGGATGTTTCATCACATGTCCAAGATATTAAAGATATCGGAATTTTATGGTTTTAATAACTTCGTTTTCTTTATTCATCCATTATATTTTTGTTTACACTGCATAAAATTATTAGGAAGCAGTCGTCATTACGATATTACCTAGTGGGTTATCATTTACAAATAGGTATTTACTTATGTCATACAATATTGTTTCTAGTTACAATATAGTTGGTCTAGCGACAGTTTACCCCCGGCAAATTTATGTACAATATGCAGTTGACTTAGGGAAAATACGGTATGTGTACGTGCACTTGCACAAAATATAACAAGTGTTCCTAAAGGTGTGCAGAAAGAATGTACCACCGAATAACAAAAGTATAAAACATGTTTTCATTCAAATCCATCATACCAAATCTCTCAACCCTCTTCAGTCTCTTAATCCAAGATCATTTTATACAGAAATAACAAGTCAGTGATGATTACTCGATCTATTTGAGCATATTCATATCATTTAAAATAGTGTTGTGGTTCAATATAATTGCTGGAATACTTATTTTAAAATTTAGAAAACGTAAGAATTTGTTTTGTATTCTTTCAACAGCTTGTACATGTATATTATAATATGGGTTCCAGACGGGAGAATTGTACTCAAGTTGACTTCTAACATATGCAAAATGTAACAGTTTAATACACTTTATATTTTTAAAATTTCTAGTTAGCCCAGTTATAATTCCTAACATTTTTAAGCCCTTATTAGAGATTTCTGTTATGTGGTGAACAAATGAATAATTTGATTGAAAAGTGATGCCTAAGTCTTTAATTTGTGTTGATGTCTCAAGAGTATTGTTATCAATGTTGTAATTTAAGATCACTGGATTTTTTATTCGAGAAAATCTAACTATTTGACATTTTGATATATTTTTTTTTTTTTTTTTTTTTTTTTTTAACTTACGGAGACGGTTTACAGTTAGTTCCCGTGAGTACTTAGGCCATAGGCCCATTGTACTATCTCCCATTTTACCTCAATCCTTTAACAATAACCCAGTCCCTTTAATGAAGTTCACCAGAGTTGTCATTGGATATGTGGCTAAGTCTTCTGGTTCCACGATGTGTCTCCCCAGGTATCTGAGCCTAGTTCCCACCAGGGCAGGACATTGGCACCACAAGTGAATTGGAGTCTCTTCATCCTCTTCACATTTTCTACATCTATTGGTGCTTTCCACTCCCAATAGCTGCATGTGTCTCCTGAGATGGCAGTGTCCCGTTAGTAGTCCTACCAGTTCCCTCAGCGAGTTTCTATCCATATCGAGTAGTTTCCTGGTCCGTCTGGGGTCCGGTCCGTTTATGAGTACTTTGGATTGCCTCATTCCGGGTGCCCTCTCCCATTCCTTCCAGTGCTGGGATTTGACCCACCTCTCAATATGTAATTTCGTGTGGCAAGCTGCTACTCCTACAGCCGGCTCGGATCCCGTAAGTGGTGCTTTCGCCCCTTTCCTTGCTAGTTCGTCAGCCCGCTCGTTGCCCTCAATACCCTTATGTCCTGGTACCCATATCAGTGTTATTTTATTAATGGTAGCGAGTTCTGTAAGAACAGTCCTGCATTCCATCACCAGTCTGGAGTCGCATCGGTTACTTTCCAGTGCCATTAGGGCTGCCTGGCTATCAGAACAAATAGTTATGTTCTTATTCCTGTACCCGATACGTATATTCTCCTGTGCGCAGACCATGATGGCTTTCATCTCAGCCTGAAACACAGTGCAGTGAGTTCCTAGAGGTATACTGAGTTCCCTCTTGGATCCCTGTAGACATACCCCGGCCCCCGTTCCTTCCTCCATCTTGAACCCATCTGTGAACCAGATTAGTTCCTGTCTGGAGGTTGGACCTGGGACCATGTCCCACTCTTCCCGGGTGGGGTACATCACATCAAACTGCTGTCTGAAGAAGTATTCAGCTTGTTTGCCGTCCTGCTTCATTCCAGCTGTCGGGCTAATTGCCCTCAGTCTTGTTCCGATCTCCGTATGACTGTTTTTGGGCAACTCACCTCTCCAATGACCTTTGCATTTTAACCTGTAGGCTGCCGCCATCGCCGCCCCCTCTATTTCTAAGTTTAGTGGGGGTAGGTTCAGCAGCACTCCCATGGCTAGTATTGGAGTGGTTCGCATAGCTCCTGTGATTCCTCTGCATGCAAGTCCCTGTATGTGGTTGAGTGTGGCCATCACTGTTTTCAGTGTTGTTCTCCTCCACCAGACCAAGGCTGCATGCATGATTCTTGGTTTTACAACGGCTGTGTACAGCCATTGCATCATTTTGGGTTTGAGTCCCCACGTTCTGCCGCAGATTCGCCTAGTTGCCCACATGAGAGCACAGGCTTTTCTGCCCACCGTTTCCACCTGGTTTTTCCAGCTCAGTTTGGCATCTATAATGACCCCGAGGTACTTAACCGTGTCAGAGGGTTCTACCTCCTTTCCGTAGAAGGTTGGATTGCTCCATCCCTCTAGTTTCCTTTTACGTGTAAAGATTACTAGTTCTGTCTTGTCTGGATTGACCGACAGCCCTGTTTCTTCACACCATTCTTCCACTGTTGCCAGTGTTGATTGTATGAGGCCTCTGGATGTGTCTGCATCCCAACACCTTATTATGGTTGCGATGTCATCCGCATACCCTTGAGTATACAGGCCCCTGTTGTTGAGTTTCCTGATGAGGTTGTCCACCACCAGGCTCCACAGCAAGGGTGACAAGACCCCTCCCTGTGGACACCCTCGCGTCACCAATACTCTGAGGTTCACCTCACCCCTTTCCATCGTAAGAATCCGACCTGAAAGCATGTTCTTCAGCCACCTTCTGGTGGTTTTATCGAGTCCATGTCTTTCTGCCGCTTCATCGATGGATTTAATAGAGGTGCAATTAAATGCTCCCTCTATGTCCAGGAAGAGTCCTACTGCTAGTTCCCCGGTTGCCTGCGCCTGCTCCAGTTTGTATACCAACCTGTGCAGTGCCGCGTCAACCGACTTACCTGGTTGATACGCAAATTGTAACTCATGGAGGGGCTTTTCTCTCAGTGCCCCGTCTCTTATGTGTCTATCCATTAGCCTCTCCATTGTCTTTAGAAGAAAAGAGGTGAGGCTAATTGGACGGAATGCGCCTGGTTGGTCGTAGTCAGTTCTCCCAGGTTTAGGTATGAACACTACCCTTGTTTTCCTCCATGGTATGGGGATGTATCCGAGGGCGCAGCACGCCCTCAGGATCTTAGTCACCGGAAGTAAGATTGTATCCAGACCTCTCTGCAGAAGTGCCGGAAAGATACCATCTTCTCCTGCGCTTTTAAAAGGGTCGAACCCTTCGATTGCCCATTTAACTTTGGAGGGAGTCACTATTTTAGCGGCAGTGTCCCAGTCCTTACCATCCCGTATAACTCGGGCTGGTGGTGGACCGGTGTCACCTGCTTCTAACTTTTTGTAGCCGGGAAAATGTTTCCCCAGCAGTTCCTCCAGCTCCTCCTCGCAGTTATCGGTGAAGCCTCCATCGGCTTTCCGAAATGGGCCTTTAGCTGCCCCTGGGTCTTTAGCGAGAATTTTTTGAATTCTTGCAGCTTGCGGGATGGTTTCCACCTCCCCGCAGTACTTCTCCCAGGAGCCTGTTTTGGCTATCCGGATTGCTTCCTTGTACTCTTTCTGGTATTGCTTGTGAGCATCCCAGTTTCCAGATTTTTTGGCCCTGTTGAAGGCTTTCCTTACTAGTTTCCGTAGCTCCTGCAGTTTTCTGCTCCACCACGGTGTTTTGTCCCTGGTACTTGTCTTCAGAGGGCAGCTATTTTCGTATGCCCCTATCATTGAGTCCCTCAGTATTTCTACTGCGTCCTCAATTTCTTCAGGGCAGCCGTATTTCGCTGGGAATCTTGTCATTCCTATGTTTAATTCCTCTGAATACCGAGTCCAGTCAGTTGCTTTTGGGTTCCTGTATGTGTCGGTCCCCGTTTTATTTGTCTCTCCCTCTAGTTTAAATACTATGTGTCGATGATCCGACAGGGATGGTTCATCCGAAACTCTCCATCCTGAGACTCCCAAAGTTCCTAGAGTCAGGTCTATCACCTCCTGTCTGCTACTTATAACAAAGGTAGGTTCCCTACCTCTATTGAGAATCTCAAGGTTCACTGTCATCAGGTATTCCAGGAGGTCCTGTCCCCGTTTGTTGATGTCCGTACTCCCCCACACAGTGTGGTGCGAGTTAGCATCTACTCCGAGTATCAGTTCCCTACCCTTCTCCCTGCAGTCCTGGATGAGTCTCGTTATTTCCCTAGAGGGTGGTGGTTCCGCAGAGTCATAGGGCATGTACGCTGACGCCACTACTACTTCTCGGCTTCTTTCGTCCAGCGTGACCTGTAGCTTCACAGCCACCAGGTCCCTGCTGCAGTGTTCGGGAAGCAGTGTGCCGGCTATCCCTCTGATGAGGATGCAGGCACGTGGTCTGTCCCCCGACTCCTTGTAGTAGAGTAGACCTTGGTTCATGTTTAGTCCTCTGACCTTCTCCCTGTAAGTCCAGGGTTCTTGAATCAGCGCGACATCCACACGGTCCCGGGTAACTCTCCTGTTGAGCACGGCAGCCGCTGCTGGGCTGCGATGTAAGTTTATTTGGATGAAATGTAAGTTTTTAGCCATTTTTGGGGGTCTAATCCTTACCCTTTACATCCAATATCCGCTCCTCAGTATTGGGTCCGCGCACCGTGAAGGTGGCCTGCCTTATACCGACGTGCGCCGTCATTCCCATTTCCCGCAGCACTTTTACACTGTCCTCATCCACGCTCATGATCAGGCGATATCTATCTTTCTCCCTGATCGAGTCGTGGACGATCCACTTTTTTGTGTGTAGCCGCGGGGTCTGGTTCTCCAGCTGTTGCAGCAGCCTCTCGGTGCTTACTGCACCGTTTTCAGGAATTACCGCCTTGACCTTCACATACTTTGGCAGTTCATCTAACCCTACCACCTCCAGGTCGCAACCCTGCCATTTCCGTAAGGTCGGCACTATCTCCCTCAGCCATTTCTCAGACTCCTTGTCGGAGCAGGTCATTCTCAGTACGCCCTTCTGAATGAAGCACTCGTCGAATCCGGGTCTGAACTGTCCTTTTGGGATGTTCAGAATCAGATCGCCGGCACCCTCACTCACAAGGGCCTCCTGCTCCCTTGTAAACTCCTCCTCCCTGTTCCTATGGACAATAGCCACCCTAATTTTATTGTCAGCGGCTTCCGCATAGGTGGCAGGGGTGGGAGTTCCTCGGGGCTTTTTCCGAGCATTTTCCGGTGTTAGCCCGGAGGGTTTACGTTCCGGTGAAGTCCTACTCCTCTTTCCGGCCTTTTGTTCCCTGGGCATTCCTGGTTGCTCCCGGTTACCCTGTAGGGTCCCCGTTTGCTTCCAGTCTGTCCCTGGTTTTTGAGCCCCGGTATGGCTGTCCTTCGAGGTCCCTGGCTGTCCCCAGCTGACTTTAGAAGTCCCTGGTTGCTCCTGGTATCCTCTCTTTAGTCGCCAGTTGACTCCAGAGGTTCCCGGCTTTGTCTGACCGGTTCCCTGTATCAGAGGTTCCCGGTCGGAACCCCGCCTCTCCTTATTATATTTTTTCCTCGCAGCCCCACTGCGTCTTTTGTTGATGCGGATTTTCCCCACTTCATCCGTAAGGGACTTCACCGCATCTTTCTCCGTAGTGGCTGTTAGACGGTCCTCCTTTACGCCCCCCCCTCTCCTCCGGTACCTCGAGGGTCCCAGTTGGAGGTGGGGGTTCTTACAGGAGTTAGTTTGCAGGTCCCGTGAAGGTCCCTTCTTATCCGCATCTGAATCCCCTGGAGGATTCAGTCGCGTTGAGTTCTTTTGAGGTTCCTCTTTTCTTGGGTTCCCCGAGGGTTCCACAAGGGAAGAGTCCACCTCGGTGGTCTCATCTCTCCTTTCCACTCCCTCTCGGTTCCTCGAAGGCCCCAAGAGGGAAGAGACCTCCTCGGTGGTCTCATCTCTCCTTTCCACTCCCTCTCGGTTCCTCGAAGGCCCCAAGAGGGAAGAGACCTCCTCGGCGGTCTCATCTCTCCTTTCCACTCCCTCTCGGTTCCTCGAAGGCCCCAAGAGGGAAGAGTCCACCGAGGTGGCCTCATCTCTCCCTTCCTCTCCCCTCAGGTTCCCCAAAGGCCCCTCATCATTGTTGTTTTTTTTATTATTTTTAAAGTCCATATTTGGTCCCACGAGTATCTAGGGAAATACATGGTCCACCCCAGCAGAGCCCCGAATGCTGGGGTAAGGTCTAAATACTCCGAGATTCGACCTTGTGTCTCGGAGGCACCGTTCGTGACACTGTTCCCCAGTGCCATTCAGCCCTAAGCACGGTAGCTAACACCTTAGCTTGGGATGGCTATTGCAGGTCATGTTTACACTCCCTGAGCGATGGGTTCGCCACACTCCCTACGCTGGAGACGAGGGTTTTTCTGTAGGGGTTTTCCTTCCCTTAGCTGGGAGGTTCCGGTTTTATGGCGCCAGAGTTTCGCCATTCGCCCCCTCTCTGTCGGCTATGACCGGAGATCACATTGCCCAGGGTCGCGGGGCCATGATGACCGCTCGTGGACGCCAGAGAGTTGGACTTGTTGGTAGTGCTGCGGATGCGGCTATGTCGTTTGTGGTATTTTTTTTGAGGCACACACCATCCAGCGGGATGTGTCCCCCCACGACCTACCAACCCTTCGACCCCTTGATATATTTAAGTAAAGTCTATTTTTATTAGGTGCACCAAATTAAATATTTGTTGATATTATCTTAAAGAATATTGCAATGGTAAATAATTCTAAAAATTTTGAGGTCATCAGCAAAAAGTAAGATAAATACATGAAATATTTTTGTAAGATCATTAAACAAGGGAAATAAGATTTTATTATTGCATATTCCCATTGTACTTTAATAACAAATGTACGAGTATCATTAATTTCAGCGATATTATGTTTGGGTACTTATTTTTATTATTTGGTGTATTTATTTTGTTCTGAATATAATACTTATACAATCCTGTATACCACCGTATACTTATAATCTCATGAATCGCTTTAATGTAAATGCCATTTTATGGCATTAACTATTTATGCAAAATGATAAAAATTCATGACACAAGAATCTTGCGCATTTAAGAATATGTACCAGAGCTCGCCGTTCGACAGATTTTGCTACTCAAACATCAGCCGAGCGATTTTATATCTTTTGTGGGATCGTTATTAGACAACGGACGTGATCTCCTGTCAGATTTGTGTGATTTTTATGGCTGTTATTTGCTTTTTCTATGTACAACGTATGAAATATGAATAAATATTCATGCATTCTTGCAGGAATTTGTATTTAATTGTAACTAAAATATGTGACATTGGAGGTTATCCACCACTTACCCGCCCTGCCGAGCGATTCTATATCTTTTGTGGGATCGTTATTGACATTACGGACGTGATCTCCTGTCAGATTTGAGTGATTTTTACATATATACTGTTACGTATTTTAATATAGATAATTTTAAACCCGAATTCCTGCAAGTATGCATAATTATTTATTCATTTAATGTACGTTGTACATAGAAAAAGCAAATAAATCACACAAATCTGACAGTAGATCACGTCCGTTATCTCGATAACGATCCCACAAAAGATATAGGATCGCTCGGCTGGTATAAGTAACAGATGGTAACTCCTTCAAGGCTCTCGCAAGGACTCTATTTTTTTTTCAAAGAACGAAACTACATTTAGTTTAAAACGAATTTAGACCTCCAATTTCCCTGCATACGTTGTTAGTAAGTAGTATGCAAGTGCTTAGCGGGAAATACATATGTGACAGTAAATATGTAAAAATCACACAAGTCTGATAGGAGATAACGTCCGTTATCTAATATCCATCCCACAAAAGATATAGAATCGCTCGGCAGATATCTACTTTACAGTTACAGAATTTGGGTTCATTAGGTATATAGGTAAAAACCTACTTTACGTAGGCGAGAATAATAATAATAATTCAATTTAGCAACATTCAACATTACTTGTTTAGGAATAACAAAAGCGTATCCAGTCAGAATTTACAAGTGAGACTAAACTGGTTTTAGTCAACCGTTTGACGTGAAAATACTTTCCGTTCTTGTATTTCCTTTTGTTGGAGTGGAGACAAAACTAATAGTATCTATAGAACGATATATGGTGTCACGTGCAAAAATATTCATGAATATTCATAAATTTTGAGGTGTTTTTTTGTTTGTTTTGCTTTGAACAGGGTCCACAGATTCTTTAATATTACACAACTGCTAACCGTGTATAAATCGCAAGTGTGCCCCACGGTTGAATTTGGCAGCCATCTCTCATCTGGAGACCCAAAATATCTGAAAAAAAAGTGTTTTTTTTTAATTTTTATATGAATACTGTACAAGAGTTCCAACTGCTCCCGTCTGAAGCCAGTGAGACTATGGCATCCCCAATTGCGGTATGTTGTGAGACTGAGGGTAGTGGGGAGGGGAAGGAGATAGGGAAGAGGAAGGTGGGGAAGTACCTGGCTATTCAGATCTGGTCACCAAACACGGCTAATGCCATTTCAAGCAACAACGTTTCAATTCTGAATGGTGGTCTTACACCAGGGCGATATTGATAGTATCTTCCACTCTGGAACGTGCCGCAAATATACTATATATTATTTTAAATGAATAAATTGTTAAATAACACAAATTAATCAAATAAAATTTATTTTCCACGCCGGGATTCGATCCAGCGACATTCGGTGTGCGAGTCAAGCGCTTTACCGCTGCATTACGCCCGTCGTTGAACTGTGTGACTTCTGTGCAGAAACGGGCGGTCAATTTGATAGATTTTCATATCTTTTCAAAACGGATTGCAATCTCTAGAGCCCAGCAGTAAGGTGGGAATGCTGTCCTTGTTCTATTGCTATTTCAATGGAAGTTGCTTAACGGGTGGCTTCTACGACTCGTTATTGAGTTCA
This sequence comes from Limnephilus lunatus, assembly GCA_917563855.2. Lineage (NCBI taxonomy): Eukaryota > Metazoa > Arthropoda > Insecta > Trichoptera > Limnephilidae > Limnephilus > Limnephilus lunatus. The sequence goes on along the minus strand of OU830600.1, from coordinate 27,305,025 downwards.
ACAGCTGGGCTATGGAACGATTTGCCAGTGTCTCCTTCCTCTTGTATTTCCTCCCTCCTACAATCTGAAAAAAGAAAAGCTCCACACACTAGGAAAATAATTTCGCCCATTTTTTTTTACTTTAAGTCCACACAGGAGGCCCTGAGGAAAATAATTCTCCCCCGGGCCTATGTCAACTTTGGGGATGCTGTGTGGAGGGTCTTCTTAGGAAAGGAAGGAGAGGAAGTTCTGGGAAACAAAATCGTATTAGGTGTGGGTAGGAATCTGAGGGTCAGAGTGTCCAGGAGCGACGGACTTATGAATCAATCTCTCCCACTGCGGTGCAAGGCGACGTTCCGAGAGTGTACAGATAGAGAAATCAAAGGGACTCCCTCAACCACTCTCTCCCGATCCGGCCTGCCATGCATCTGGTGGGTAGACGTATCCGGGACAAACCTCACCCCATGAGCCCGGGCACCCCTGCTAGGTCACCAAACGTATCGAACTACTTGGGGGCCTTTGTCATGTTTGCAAGTGAGATTGGTAGGAATCTGAGGGTCAGTGTAACCAGGGTGACCGACGTTTGAATCTTCCCTCCCTCTGCGGTGCAAGGCGATGGGTCAAGAAAGTCCTGTTGGAGAGTTCAAAAGGTCTACCTCAACCATTCTATCCTTCAATAATAATCCTTCCTATAAAACCTTCACAAATCCTAGTAATTTTTTCACCGGTATATGCAAGTAATTTAATAAACTTGTTCAATGCACAGGTCACGTATGCAACTTTCTGCTTAAAAACCTATTTAAATGCTAACATCACTTATGCTATTTATAATATGAAAGAAAACATACTAATTATAATAATTCATCACTTTTTGACTATTACTTTTAACTCAAGCAATTTCTAAGAAGTATTTCTATAGATTACTAATGCGGTGAAAGTAACGTAAAAAAAAACAGAGGTTTTACCCAAGTTTTCGGGTCAGACGAGTATTCATTAGTAACTAGCAGTTAAAAACTCGTTGCACAGGTTTTTGCTGCTAGGCCCTGCGGGCTGCTTTTGGTTCGGCTACGTGCAGTTTAATTGTTGGTGACCATTTGATAAATCCGATAGGAACTGGTTCCAAAAATAGCCGGTTCCAAGAAAGAAGATCCACTGTGATCCAGTGATAGCTAGTCATCGGGACAAAGTAACCGGGACAGGAAATGATGTTATTTGTAATATATAACCTCGTATTATTCAAAATTAAGTTTTAGGTACCGTCAATCTTTCCATATTGGGAGAGTGCGAGAGATAATCAAATTTACAAAATCGTAGTACTTATACTTAGGGCAGGGGGGGCACATTCGACCTGCTAACTGAAGTAGCGCCATTCTATGACGAATTCTTGAATTCGAAACCGAATTATAACGGTAGCTTTGCTTTAACTGATTTTTATATGACGCGGCGCTGCGTCAGACATGCACTCGGGGTTCTTTCAAATTAAATTTGATAAATAAATTTCAATTTAAATTAAATTTCAACCACGCAGACGCAAGCTATTAATACTGTTTAACTATTGATGGTGATGATTAGATCTGTGTATTTAGGTGTTTAAAAATGAAAATACATAAACACATTTCAAAGTTTGAGAGGCGGGAATGGATATCGCCGCACCGGGAACAGTTCATTGGATAACCAACATCGATAACCACAGGGGATCTCATTTCTATAGCATTCAGTCTACTTTCATCTATCCTCTGCCAGTTCCATGCCTCACTGGCATACATCAGGTTAGGTGCTAGCACTCCACTGTAGACGGCTAGCTTCGCTTCTTTGGACAGTTTTTTTTGCGCCAACGGCGTTCAGTCCTCCATTAATGGAGTTACCTGCATTTACCCTTCTTTCTATCTCTATTCTCATATCTCTGTCAGCCTTCCCATCTCTCGTAAATATACTTCCCAAATACACAAACTCATCCACCTGCTTCAAGTATTCATCATTCACAGCTATATTGGACAATGTTTTCGTACTCTCTATTTTAAATACCATGACTTTAGACTTGTATCGAATTGGTTGTTGCGTTCTTGGTATAATAATATGAGAGTCGGAATTGCTAATTGCGTCTCTCTATCCTTGAACCTTAAGGCTTGTAAATAAGTTATTATGGTGGGACTTTGGAATAAAATTATCAGTTATAAAATTGATCGAGGTGTTAAGTGTTATCGATTAAATACGCAATAAAATAAAATAAATCAAACATTATTTTGTCATTCTCATACTCTTATGTTGAGGTATTATTGTAGGTTGTTGAGGTGCTTACATTTCTCGTCAACATTAAAATGATACCCACCGTTAAAATGAGTAGTTCTGTGAAGAGTTTACTGTTGACCTCGCGTCCAAAAAAGTATGTTTCTAATCACTCGAGCGACAGACCAATTTAAAACTTTTTCCTCGGATTGCTCGTGATTTTTCGGTGATCATTTTGAATGTCTTCCGCCCACATTAAAAAAAAAACTTAATAATTCAAATTAAGTACAAATGCAGCAAGAGAAAATTTGCCTAAAACTGGCAGCAAAGCGATCCGAGGTTTTTTAAATAGTGCCATATTGTGGCATAAAGCGCTCCAGTGGCTAATATATCAAAATTTCCATGAAATTATAATATTTTCAGATCGATCGTGGAATTGATTAGTCAGACATCGCCGGAAAATCTAAATTTGAGTTGAGTATGCAGTTATATGTAAAAGTGTACCCTCTATCTGGTACAACACTCAGATTACTCATCACAGCCAATATACGCTCAGTCAATGATGTCCATCAAATTGGTGGCTCTATCCACGTTCGATCAAATTTTAAAGTTGAAAATTGTTTTAAAATTTTAAAAAATGTGTACATTGCACTACTGCAGTGTTCGTCAATTTTACTGCTTCAGGCTTCGCAAGAACAGTTTTTCTCTCACTAGCTAAAGTAGTCTCAGAGAATGGTAGGACGTACGACATTCATTGACGATTGTCCTCATAAATCTCTCACTTCTTGTATAAAAATGAAAAAAAAGACAGAAGATACTAGAACAAAGACAGATGACATCACGTCGCAGGCGTAGGCACTTCTAGCTTCATTCACTTTTTTTTACGTTACCACGAGGAAAATAATTTCCTCAGGGACTATGTCATCTTAGGCGAAGCTGTTTGAAGGGTATTATTTATGGAAAGGAAGGAGAGGAACTTCTGGGAAAAAAAACGTAAGGAATTGGGGGTCAGCATGTCCAGGAATGACAGACGTAAAATCTATCCCTCCAACTGCGGTGTAAGGCGATGGGAAGAGAGAGTCCGGCTGGAGAGGTCAAAATCTCCCTCAATCAGTCTCTCTCGATGCGGTCCGCCACGCAGTTGGTGGACAGATATGTCCGTCGCCGAACATGTCTCACCCCATGAAACCGGGCACCTTTGCTAAGCCACCAAACGTAGCGAAACACTTGGGGTGATCTATGGCAGAGGACATGAGAGGTTCATGTAACGTTTTATAAAACATTACTACGGGTGACATAAAAATTATGCGACAACCACGCCACTGCACGAAGTCGATAAATTAATATTAGATTTGCATATTAAAGGTAAGTAGAAAAATACTATCGTGTATTGAAAGTCCTTGGAAACGATTATTTGCAATTTAGTGTAGGTTTACTCTAAGCATAGAGAACATAGACGAGATATTGCAGGTACACCATCAATAACTCATTGTCTATGATGTTATTTTTATTATAATCCGTGACCTAACTCAAATTGTTCTGTGATTAATGAAGATGATGTTTAACCTGTCGGGCTAATTTGTTCGCTTTTCAGAACAACTCATAATAAAAGGCCTCGTAGAAATCGATGTCTCCCTTATCTACTGTCATAATGAGAACTACGATCTAAATCTAAACGGTGTTAGAAAGAGAAAAAACCACTCTTTATCTAAAAAATAACCAAAAAAGAAACCAAAAAATATCCAAAAAATTTACATCTTTATGAAACCAAAGTTTCGAATCGCAATTTGAAAAAAAAAACTTTGGGAATTATTCATTACTAATTACTTTGCATGGAAAAGTGAGGTGACAACACCGTTTATAATATATTTGTCCAACATACGTTAATCTTACATGTATGTGTTTTTATTTATTTAGTTATCAGTAATTTGAGTTAGAAAAAACGTAAGGTGAGCAATTTTTGAAACTTTTTTATATATGCGTGAAAAATTTTTAATATTAAAAATGTAAAGTTTATTTTGAATTATAAAATTTGAGTGCATATTTTATCACCTTTCAAAAACAGTTTTTAGTTTTCGGATACATTCAGAAATTTTCCATTATTTGGATTTTATTCTAAAGCGGAAATATTTTGACCCTCTGACAAAACATGGTCGAGGTCTGAGGAGTTAAAAATAATAATAATGATTTTATTGACCTTGTTCTGTTGTATTAATGCTAACATAAGAGTAATGAACAATATTGAACGGGTTACTTTGAGTCAGGTCATGTCGAAAACCAGTAAGTATAATAAAAGGTTTTTGACGCTGAAGATTCGGCAGTAAAAAATGTCTATTTAACATCACTTTGCAGTCTTCCAATAAAAACAATACTACAAATTTATTATTGATCTGTAAATTCTATGCGGTTAGTTAAAAGCATGGCTACCGTTTTTAATAATAAAAAATCTCAAACTCTAATCTTTTCAACTCTATGGAATACATGCAAACAAAATGTGCAGTTTAAAAACAGTGAAGTCATTTAAAAACAGTGAAGTCACCTAAGAATTTTAGGTTAAACGATTGCACTATTACTTTTTTTTACAAAAGTTGAAAAGAATCTGATCTGATCTCTTTTTAAGTAATTATGTTAAAATATTACTAGAGGAAAATGTTAAAGCTGTATTTAGAAGAAAACATAACATAAGCATTAATTTGTGTTAGTTTGCAACGTTGTAGGTATCTATATTCTTCCTTACAGTGTCATTTGTTAGTCAGTAAGAAGGAAGCCACAAGCCAAAAATATGTGTATTCTTAGTGTGCTTTATATCGCCACGAATATAGGTAATAAACACAAAAATCGCTTGACAAACTAGAGTCTAAAGATCGCGATTTCAAAGCATAAAAGTGGTTTATATTTATTTTGAAAATAATTTTATAAGAAAGAAACAAATTTAATCAACGGAAACTATTAATATTAATTTTTAGTCATAAAACTGTATTTTTTTAATTTGTTTCTTTAATGCGTTCATAGATTTCTAATGAAAAAAATTTACGCTTATATTTTTTATAAATTAATAAACAATTTTATTTTAATTCTACTCAACGGAAACTAAAGGAAAGACTTCAATTTATTTAATGTAAATTTATTTTTGTGTTTATAATATAAACCTATTCGTAGTAAAGAATAAGGGCCATTAACCAGCCAGCGGCCGAGAATTCATATTTCGTCGAAAGATGTTCTTATGATCGTACAGGGCGGTTCCAACGAGAAAAATTAATTATTCCCGATACCAGCTTTTTAAAATAACAATTCAATATCGGTTTTATTTCATTCAAAATTTGGTTTAATTTATACCTACATTCAAAAATGCTGAAAGGCGTGGTAATAAAACTATTAAAATCATGTACTTTTTGTAATTATTTTTTGATCATAAGTATTTATATTTTTTCAATTATGTCTAAGCAAAATAAGAATGTAAAAAAATATATATTAGTTTTTAAAACCGTAAATAAATAGACAAACTGAAGTATTTTCGTCACAAAACGCGTGTGCGGATCTTTTTTTAAATGATTTTATTTAAACTAAAATAAAAATTCTGAAACAGAGATAATTTATTGATTTATTTTACAGCATAATTATATAATTTGAAATTTATGTTGTATAATACAAAATTTTGTTTGAAAAATTAACCAATCTGCCAACGACCTACGGTAAAACCTTATTGTACGTACCTACTAAAAATGATCATATTTCCCAAAATAAAATAACATAGCTTTACCAGATAAAATAACAGTCTTTTGAAAACAATTCATAATTGTTTGTGGAAAACAGTCAATACGTCTAAAATTTGATTTAAAAATGACATATTTCCGGTTTTGTCTGGTTATCCCCTCTTAATCTAAAATAGTGATTTAGCATTATGTTTCGCCTTAATATCTGCGTAAAAATATATTCAATCAGATAAATAATTAATATAATCGATTAAGTTAAAAATCGATAAAAATCCTACCAGAAGGAATTTGCTATAATAATAAATGGCCTTCGGTCTTCGGACGGCCAATAATTCTTCAATAAAATCATTACAATTTTATACGTAGTTAATTACAGTAATTATGTTCCAAGAATTTAACAGCCTGATCGATAAGTATCAATTTAAAAAAAAATCAAATAGAAAATAAATTAATTCACTGCTCAAAAAGAACTCGTACTTATTTCGTTTCATCATTACGATATTTGTGGGTAGAGGTTTTATTATACAGGATAGTTTTCTATAACACAAAGTTTTTATTGGACATGTTAATGTATTTTTTTGGGTTAGCTTCACACAACAGGCCCTGAGAAATATAATTCCCCTCAGGGCATATGTCATCTTGGGGATGCTGTGTGGAGGATCTTTTTAAGAAAGGAAAGGATAGGAAGTTCACCAAAAAATGTAGACATAATTTGTCTCGACGCCACATAGTGAGAAATTTAGCACTTACAATGCCTTTCTCATATAAATACAGTTGGTTGTTTGCAGGTGGAAAAATTTAATAAGCAGTAATTTTTGAATGAAACACTAGTATATATTGAATAATTTAGCGGGTAGGAAATAAGCCGACGTAGCTCAGTGGTCAGAGCATTTGACCGGAAATCAGAAGGACGCGGGTTCAAGTCCCGTCGGCGGGACCTTATAATAAATAGTTGGCTTTTTTAATTAATTTTTATAAACCAGCTACAATGCAAGCCGTCATCTTTAATAACTTCATTCATCACGCCCTTCGACCAAGTCGCCAATTCATCGTATTTCTTCATCTTATCAAAATAAAACATCCCAGGGATTCCTCGTTTGGTCACGCTTGATGACTAGGTCTAGGTGGGTAGGATTACATCGAGCAGAGCTGGTTTAGGTACTGCTAGATACCTACTTATCGCTACAAACAATCACACGCAATTCGTACGAGCCTTGTTTAAGGCTACGTCCCGCTTCTGAAGGTCAAGGACTGTAAATTTCACAGACGTCCAAATTGATAGACTTGCCCTAACATATAACATATCGACGAGTTGGAGGCAAACCATTTGACCATATTTTGGCTCCACGAGGGTTCGAGAAGCGTCACCTCATTTGGATAAGGTTCTTACTTTACTTTACCTTGTTATGAAGGTATCAAAGTTATCCTATTTGCATGTTTAGGTATGTTCTAAAATGGTAAATATACGTTCTGTTTAAATATTCTATGTTAAATAAAAATACTTTTTACAAAATTCAACCTTAAAATCAGGAATTGGTGAATAGATTATGAGAAATCGTCTTTGCGTAGGTACCTTGGTTTGTTCTTCTTTCCTTGGACTCATCCATCATTTTGAATGTCTATGGTAAAACTCTATAGAAGCAACGTCACGCCTAATATGTTTTAAAGAAATAAATCAAAAATCAATGAACCCAAGTACAAAACTGGTTTTAAAATATTGCTACAGAGTTGAATAATATTAGGCAAGATTTTTTTTTAATATTACGTAATCAAGTTTTTTGTTGTTAAGTACCTAGATCTAAGTATCAAGCAGATAAATGTTTTAATGGAAAAAACTTTCGAAGCTCTGGTGTCATGAAATTTGCACCGTATGTTATATGTGGAATTTCTAAAATGAGACAATTTTTTTCTTCTTGTTTTCATGAGAAATTAATCATCGAAAGTTAATAATGAGCTTTCGAGTACGCTCTGTAATCGTTTTGTTCATAGGTCACATATCACCCAAGAGGTTGTTTTTAAATAAATTCGCGCTTTGAAAAATATTTTTTATCGATTTTTTAATTATCATGCGGGGTGTAATAGCACCTCCCCGAAGGATTTTAACGAGCGATTCCTGGGCATATTTGGAGTAAAAATTTAGACTTCATTTTGCTGTCCGATGACATATTTTTTAATTTAAAAAAAAACTGTTTTTCCATCACACGTCGCAACTGAATACTTGGATGCAGCCAGCACGGGTCACGAGTTACGCTCGCCGTCTCGTTCTAGCAGGGTAAAAGCTAGTTTAAAATAAATATAGTTTTTATTAGATTTAAATAATTCGATTTAAGTTAGAACCGTAAATAAGTACATACTTCCATTAAACTCATTATATTTAAAAATTTATTCTAAAATTAAATTTTGATTTAACAATCGATGTTTCAAAATTTCATCCTCAAATTGTGACATTTTTGACAGTTTCGTAAGAGTTTTGTAATGATTAAAAAAACTTTTCAGATGTATTGTCATGTGGTTGTAATAATCCAGAAACCTTCGCCATGGTGGAAAGAAGGTATTTTAAAATTTTCAAACATTTAAGCTTAATATAGCAATGCATAGACAATCATAGACAATCAATACATGGAAACATATATTGATTTTTATAATTATAAGAAATTTCAAGAATCACTGGTTAAAATCGTGGGTCGTTCTTTGCCTTGACTTTTCTTTCAACAATGAAAACATTATGTTTTTAAATACCTCGCATCCTTCAAGTGATGATTTTTAGGGCCATAAACTTAATAATTATATAATAATTATATATAATTATGCATTGTTTTTATCAGATGGCCTTTATAGGTAGATACCACCGGCCCAAGAGTGAGCCATTTGATTAATATTCTGGTTTTAAGCAAAAATACCTTTCTCTATAAACTTATGCGTCAACTGGTTTTACCCAACACACTCGTAACGTTATACATATAATAAGAAACGATTATGTTTTTGTTGTTGTTATTGATCATATCACATGATAATTTTTAAATATCTATTAAATTAGAGAGAACTTTATAGAAATTTCCGGATTTGATATGAATTTTGGGTAAATGTGCCACAAGCCGTCACACTTTTAAATGGCACAGATTTTGGAAGTCACGATTAATTACACTACGTTTTAACTTAATTAATTCACGAAATAACTACATAATTACATTTGGATAGATGGTAAAAGATACATTCAAATTCAATTTTTATTTAATGAATTTTAAAAATTTCGTCTCGCTAACGGACACGTAACAGTTAACAACGAATTGTTGTTTAAACATTGGCAATCTTATACAACTTATCGATAAATTCTTCATCGATCGACCGTATTAGGTACCCAGGGGTTAAAAATATGTCCACAATTCTTCCGCAAAGCGAGTGATTTTTAACTTGCCGCCAATTAAATAGACTTAACCCCTCAGGTCTCGACCGTACTTTGTCAGAGGGTCCAAATATTTCCGTTTCGCAATAAAATCCAAACAAATGAAATATTTTTTAATGTATCCGAAAAATTAAAAAATGTTTTAAAAGGTGAAGAAAACGCTTTCAAAATTTGTAACCTATAACATATCTGTACATACTTTAAAGTTTAAAGGATAAACCAGACATAACTATAGAGTTAGCTATAAACTTACGTGGTTTATCCTTTATGGTACAGATCCATTTTTATTGATTTAGGTACAAAATTTTGCATGCAAACATAAAAAGTTTTAAAAGTGGATCACCTTACGTTTTCTCTAATTAAAATTAATGATTACAAAGAAAAACAAAAAAGCACATACAAAATTTACTAGGCAAATGTATCTATTCAACTCACTTTTTAGTCGTTACATGTAAAAATAATTAATAAAAAAATTTCGTAATTTTATTTCAAATTCTGGTCGGATGCTTTGGAATTATAAATTATTTTTCGTCTGAATTTTCGATTTGAATATAAAGCGCGGTATTTTCTCTTTCTATCATAGTTTAGATCATATTTCTAACCATGATAGTACGGTAGACACAACAATTTCTGTGAGACCTATATGATTCGTTTCGAAAACCAAACAAATAAACTTGACGGGTTAAACGTAATAAATTTACTATTTCAAGGAAGTATTACGTATGCAACTGGACCGGTCTTTTAATTCAAAATATAACAGGTTACTTACTCTTTTAGGCTGTGGAACATTCGTTTCAAGTGCGTGACAGTGTGACCGTGAGACTTGGGTAACATTATTGGTCACTTCTTGAAAACGATCAATTTTAACTCGCCTTACTGAGAATTGCAAAAACATTTTTAATAGATTTATTATAAAACGAGAATGTTTTCAGAATTTGGAAAAATTTGAAAAAATTATGACGCATAGGATTTAAAAAAGTAAACTACAAAAAAATACCCTGCAAGTTAAGTTACAAAAAGTGTTTATTTTCAATTTGGGAGGCGAATATGGGCACCGCCGTCCCGGGAACTATTTATTGGATAACCAACACCTCTACCATAAATCATCCCAACTGATTCTCTACATTTGGTGCAGGGGTGTCCGGGTTTAAATAAATATTTAGGCAAACTTCACCCCACGGACGACCCGCATACCCCTGCTAAGGCACCAAAAGTAGCGAACCACTTTTTTTTTACAATAGATCCACACAGGAAGCCCTGAGGAAAATATTTTCCCTTTGTCATGTCATGTCAATGTCTTTGAGAATGCTGTGTGGAGGGTCTATTAAAGCAAAGGAAGGAGAGGGAGGTCTGGGAAGGATAAGGTATGAGGGTTGGATAGGAGTCTGGGGGTCAGTGGGTCTAGGAAAGAAGGACGTATAAATCCATCCCTTCCACGGTGGTGTAAAGCGATGTTCCAAAAGAGTTTTGCTTGAGAGGTCACAAGGTCTCCCTCAACCAGTCTCTCCCGATCCGGCCTACTACATAGCTGTTGGGCAGACACATCCGCCGCCAAGACCCGGATAAACCTCATCCATGAACCCGGATACCCCTTCTAAGTCAACAAGCATAGCGAACCACTTGGATTTCCCGGGGCGGCGGTACCCATATTGGCCTCCCAAATTGAATATAAATTACGTATTAACACCTACAAATTAATACTTGTTTTGAAACATGTGTTTATTTTTGTAATTTTAGAGTCATGTGTAATAAATAATGGATCAAGTAGTAATTACTTCTTGATTATGTAATTAAAATCAATGATATTCAACACTTATTGACTTTGTTATAACATACCTACATAGGTTGATAGTTACGGACATAATGAATAATTAAAACTTCGTTATGTGTATCGATTATGTAAATAAAGTTCACGTAATATCATTATGTAACAACATTTTATATCGAAGGCAATGTCACGGACTTGACTCAGACACATTGAGCAGTAAAAATAGCCAAACGTAAAAATTCAAAAGTCAAAACAGAAGGCTTCGCAAACTGACGATCACTAAGAAGCCAGCCAGTGAATTCTAAAGCAATCGGAAAATGAACGACGAATTTTTTAAAGTGAAAACTTCTTTAGCAACCTTGTGATTTGAAACTCGATGGAACGAAAAATAGCGACACTAAAAAGAGACAAATATATACATCTATAGGTATAAGATAATCGGTCTCCTCTTTGTGCGGTGCTTCGCAGCCTCCCCACTCTTGTCCACTTTAGTTTTCTGAAGGTTTAACTTCTACCGCGTGTTAACTGCACACATTTTTTTAAATGTGTTAATACCGCACTAGAGTTCCAACGCAGCTAGATTTCAAGTTGACGGTTGAAGGTTGCGGGATCGAATCTCGGCGTGCGCAATAAATTTTATTTGATTCATTTCACAATTAATTCTTTCAAAATAATGTATAGTATCTATATTTGCAGCACATTCCAGTGTTCCAGTGCTCAAGTGGAAGATACTCTCACTATCGCCCTGGTGTAAGACCACCATTCAGAATTGAAACGTTACTTAAAATGGATTTAGCCGTGTTTGGTGACCAGATCTGAATGGCCAGGTACTTCCTCAACTACCTCTTTCCTATCTCCTTCCCCTCCCCACTGCCTTCAGCCTCACAATATACCCCAATTGCATGGGGATGCCATAGTCTCAGTGTCTCCAGACGGGAGCAGCTGGGACTCTTGTGATGTATTCATATATATATATATTTTTTTTAATCAACATTTCGTACTCTGTCTCTTTTACACACCCTGGCATCATCAAATGTCGTCATTCAATTTGATTTTGAATTTGTACTAATAGATCGATTTTCAACTATTGGATTACAAAATACGCCCATTTTGTAATCCAACAATTATGAAGACCTTGAACACGAACAAACATATTTATAATTTCATCGAGCAGTGTCAAAATAATTTTAGTTTATTAACATTTATAATACGTATTATTTCATATTATTGGCAGAGCGCTTGCCTTGTAAGCAAAGGGCCCTGGGTTCGAGTCCCAGTGGAACCAATATCTTTTTCAGATTTTTCTGTCTCCATATTTTCGATTGAGTTTCGCTAATACTGTCTTTATTTAATTAAATTTATAATACATTTATCTTATAATAAAATACGTGTAAGTTTTTTTTTTTTGTTACCAGTAGAAAGGTAATTTTAGTTAGAAAAAGGTAAAGTGGGCTGTTTTTAAATTTTTTTAAGTTTGCATTCAAATTTTATATATTTAAAAACTTACACTATTATTTTCAATAATAAAATTTGAAAGCTTATTTCACCACCTTTCAAAAACATTGTTTCGTTTTCGGATACTTCACAAATATTCCATTTATTAGAATTTTATTGTAATAATCTGACCTACTGACAGAATATGGTCGAGACCTGATGGGTTAAGATTCAATTAGAAACAATTGTACAGCATCTTTGATTCAACTGTCCTTTCTGTCTTCCATAAATAATTCATTAACACAATATTTTGTATTATGCAGAATCGAGGAATTAATTTGCTTAAAGAACTTGCCTTATTGGTAGTAAAAACACAATATGATAAAGCCAAGATTGACGCTATTCTGATTGTAATATAATTTATTACCAAAATACTTGTGATTTTTTTTGCACGGTTATCAAGAACGAATTATTGAATTGAAAACTTCTTTAGAATAGAAACTCGATGAAACGGAAGCGAGCGACACTAAAAAGATTCAAACACATTGTACATTTATAGGATTTAGCCTGCGAGAGAATGCCTATTTCTTTAACGGGTACTCGGTTCCAATATAATACGATAAATCCACGGTCCCATGCAAGTCTCATTTGGTATATTGGTATAAAGCGTCTGACGAACCTTAGCGGCCTGACATTTAGCGGACCAAGGATCGAATCCTACGAAATCCAAAAAAAAATATTTGTAAAATCAATATCCAATCTTCAAAATGAACAGGCAAAGAAAACACAAAAGAAAGTGACATCTAGCGACTCCGACTATACTAATAAGATGACCAAATATATAGGAAAAGGTGCACTGGAATTCGACGATAAAAATATGGAAAAAATTAACCTTCACATTGATAAAATACTGCTTCGTAGACTTCCCACTCTTGTCTACTTTAGTTTTCTGAAGGTTTTATCTCTACCGTATGTGAATTGCATACTCTGATTATTTATGCACAACAGAGATTTCTAAATTTACCTAGCAGAGGATTTTCAATTTGGGAAGCGGTTATTGGTACCGCCGCCTCAGGAACCAATTACTATAGAATAACCAACTGCAACAGGTCACCCCATGCGGTTAGCAACGTTGGTGACTTAGCAGGGGTGCCCGGGTTAATGGGGTGAGATTTATCCGGGTCTTGGTGGCGGATGCGACCGCCCACCAAAAGGTTCTGTATAGACTGGTTAACTAAATAATAGCGAAACAAACGATGAGACCAACAAAATGCACGTATGTCTGCTTCCTCTAAATTAAAAAAAAAATCACTTTCTTGCATCTCCCCCACTCGTATTAAAGAAGTAAGATGCCGCGTGTCGTTGCCTGGGAATTATAAAATCAGCCACTATATTGGCACGATCAAGTTAATCAAATTCTTAAGTCGGGTCATATCACGAGTCAGAATATAGAATATATAATAGTATGTAAGAGATCATATATTTATATGAACGTGAATAAAGCAAGGAGTGTGCCAAGACAGATATAACGTGTCTGCCTACCACTACGGGAAAACGGTATTATGTTAGTCGGTTTTGAGTTATTTTTCCAAGACGACAGGCATACTTATATTGCTTACTGTTAACAAAATGAAAGCGAGTACAAAAACCATAATATGTTACGTGATACAATATTTATGTTTATGTATTATTTGTATATACATTCTAAACTAACCTTCTCGTAACAGACATGCGGTAAGAGCAGAGAAGACGAAGGTGAAGGTTACATTATGTAGTCATTTATTTATTTAGACGTCAACACTATCACATTTTATTACAAGCGATGTGATGAGATAAATTTTACATTGAACTACCTATTACGAATTACGTAGTACTCGTATGTCCATTGCGGGTATAAACTGTGCGCCCTAAAGTTTAAGTTTAGACTTACGGAATTCAATACTTCGTTTGTGAGAAAGCACTATGAAACAATACACTATTGAATATCGCAGTAATTTCGTCTCGGATGATAAGTTCTTTTTTTTCCTTTATTTTTCCCTATTTTTACATTTGATATACTTAAACAATACGATGAGATCATATGAGTAATGGAAACCCACTAAGGCGCGTGTAATATAGTTATATATCAAATAATATTAATAGCCTAGAGACTGTACGGTTAAAATTTAACAATCCGGCTAAGAATGCAACTCTGACGCCGCCCCTTACGCAAAATCGTTTTCGTACGAGGAGTGTGTATACAAATCTCCTTTTGTAACAGTAACGTATTAAAGCAATGCCAAAAGATGGCGCCACTTACGTTGACAGCTAGCGTGATAAGCATCCCCTGGCAGGCGTACGTACTAATGGATTTGTAATTTCGTGTATCTCTCCGGGTATGGAGAGATTGACGATAATATGATTATTATTGTAACTGACAGTTGTGAATAATAATACCATCCGGCTATATATTAGGTATATATATGACATCATTGCCCATCATGGTTACTTTTCTCGGTGACTAGCTGTCACTGGATCCCAACCGAGGGACCGTAAATTTTTGGAATCAGTTCCTATCGGATTTATAAAACGGTCACCAGCACTCAAACTGGGCGAAGCCGAAACAAAAGCCGCCCGCAAGGCCCAGCAGCAAAAACCTGCGGAGCGGGTTTTTAACTGCTAGTATTTTATTTTTGTACCTAGAAAGAATTAAACAGTGGGCATATAAAGCAAAAACAGTTAGCTTGTAATTAAAATTTGTCTAAACAGTTATAGAAAATGATTACAATAATTGCATTCTAATAATCAATTCTTACTCTTAAACTCTTAACTAATGAATGTAGGTATTAGTAATAATAACAAAAAGTAATAAAGTTGAAGAACGTGTGTGAAGAGATACAGAGAAATTTTGAAATAAAAAAAAATTACATGCTCACGAATTTTAATTGACTCATGAAAATTTAATTGCTCATGAAAAATTAAGTGGAAGTAGTTTTAAAGTAAATTTTGATTTTTTTCTGTGGCTCGTTCTTTTTCATATTTTCTTATACATTAGTAGTGTTATATTCTTCTTCAATGATATATTGCATTGATGGGAATTGGGAATAGCTTTCAAAAGTTTTAAAAGTTTTGATTGTTTGCCGTAAGTAAGTGGAAAAGTAATAAAATCACAAAAATTATAAATTCGTACACAACGCCATTGATACTGACAAAAACAAAACACGGACAGTTGCGCATCCTTAATTGCTTCATTTCGTAATTTTAAAAACTGAATTTAATTCAGCTAATAATTAACATATCAGTTATTAATTATGAGGCGGTACGAAGTTCCCGGGTCAGCTAGTTTCAAATATGATATAGGCTCCGTAACTTATAAAATAATATTATGAAACCAATGAATCGGAAACTAAATAGAACTAGCTCAGCAATGAATGGTCAAGAAGCTATTGCCCCAAGGCCAATGTCAGAAATGGTTTCTTGCGGTGGGTTTTTTTACACTGAATATACATTCTATAAATTTTTTGTGATAGAGTTTTTTATTGGGCATTAAATATAGCGACTTTTTGTGTCTACTAATAGCGGGTTATGTTGGCCGCACTTGTCGCTTTGATCTGATAGGAATTTACTCATTTTTGCCCTTGATTGAGCATTTTTTTCACGCCCAGATTGTATGAATTAAGGCTCCGTTCCCGGCCCCAAAAAGAAGAAGACGGAGAGATATGAAATTACGAATGTTAGAAGAGCGCGCTAACATTTACATCGATAAAATCGATGCCAAAATCATGAAAATCTTTAATAAAACACGACTCGTTTAAAATAGAGCAAAAATCTCGGGATAATTGTCTTAAACAGCATTTAAAGAAACGCTGTGAATTTTTTCATACATATATAACTTGTAAAATAACTGAAACAAACGAGTTTATAATAATTTTTGGAGCATACTTTGCGAATTCTATCGAGGGAATTTTATATAATTTGCGTTTGGGCGCGACCACGGAGGACTCGTTCCTCCGTGGGCGCGACTAATGTCTAGATAATATCTTCAAGAATAAGATGTATTTTTAAGAGCTTAAAGAGTTTAAGGGAGGTTTGCAAGAAATCGGTAGAAATTCGAATACCGGCCTCTTAAGAAGCCAATTTCTTATGTGTGACTTGTGGTGGAATATCTCGCAGAGTATTGATTTTTTTGAAATGGTGGTTTTTAAAAATCCACATATTATATTACCTGTTAGTGGCTGAGGTGATAATGCGTCGGTTTCTCATCCGGGCGTCATGGGTTCAATTCATCTGCTAGCTAAGTCCTCTATCATTGCATTAGCAGTGATAATTGATAATAAGGAAGTTGAGTGAAAAATATTTTGACTTATAAAAAATATATTCATGTAGATCAAAAAATATCGATTCTAAATATATAAATATATTACTATATTGTTATTCTTAGAATTAATTAAACCTTCTTAAAAATCCATCAAAAAGCTACGAACTACAAACGCTGCATGAATGGTCGAAAGAATTCTGACGTCATTGGAACCTCAGTTTGTATAAAGAGCGGATCACCGAAATGTCTACGGTGCATCTCTTTCTATTACACGAGAGATGGTTTGTGTATGATGAGAGAGGTGTATAGGCCAAACGTCGTTTACTTATGGGCCAAACGGTTTTGCATTCTATCCCCTAAAAGTCTTTTTAAGTTTAGTAATGGGTGGTTTGGTATATTTAATGGTTTAGTAAACAAAGTTTATGTAATGCAAAATCTGTTTAAAAAACCACATACCATGTCAGAAATCGGATATATTCAAGGCCAGTCCGACTACCTACAAATCGTTGATTTTGACATGTTGATTTTATATTTAAAATAGATAATACTGACCACATTAGTGCTGAAATTTGTGGAGTTAAAGCTTCCAAGTAAATACATCAAATTATTAATTGTGTTCATTTGTATGTTACAATAAGTATAATACATTTTTTCAGTATTAAACAATAATCATTACGTATTCTCTACCCATCTGACATCTGATGTTTCGCCGTAAACCTCACTAGTTTTGTGCAAGTATATTAAATTTATTGATTGCGCAGAAAAGTCTCACAGTGAACTGCGCTGTAAACCGTTATCTTACTTTCGGTCTTTACTTTTTTGCGCGGCGGCCTGAATTGGCGGGTGACACTTCAACCAACGGCGATCGGCCAGCGACGGTAATACCGTGTTTGTGAAGAGTTTTGGCGCGAGAAACAAAAATTCTACCTTTAAATATTAATTTAACTATGAAAACTTGATCAATTTTCTTTTTTTAAAATAACATCAATTCTGATAGCCGGTTAACATTGATAAAAAAAATTACTGGAATTCCTTATTGAAGAATTTAAAAAATCTCCATACAAAATGCCCAAGCGACGCAGTTTTCTCAGTTTAAATGACGTCACACCCACACCCCGCTTCTTACCGCTCGGATCCGCTCGTTTTGGCGGGCTTAATAAAATTTAAACTTTGAGAATTAATTTTACTATGAAAACGAACTTTAAAAAAAAAATAAAAAATACCGGTATTTAAGTTTGAATGCGAACATTGATAAAAAAAATATAAAAAAAATGGACTCAACTTCCTTATTGATAATTTCCCACTTTAATGATGTTGTCGGAGTTTTTCAAATATTGTCAGGAAATTCTTTTGATGTGAAAACTTCTTTAACACCGTTGTGGTTTGAAACTCGATGAAACGGAAACGAGCGACACTAAAGAGAGACAAACACATACATCTATAGATTAATCAGTGTCCTATTTGTGCGGTGCTTCGTAGCTCATCGGCCTCTTTTTTATGCGGTACTTCGTAGAATAAAATGTTAATTTTTAAACTTGGTTATAATAAAACAAACTTGGTAACAATGATTTTTAAACTTGGTAATAATAAACCTTACAATTATCGTACACCTGATACTCCGCATTCGTCTCATTCTCTCGAAGTTTAGTTTTCTGAAGGTTTCACTTCTACTGCGTGTGAACTGCAGACATGATTTTTTTTATATATAGTGTCCTCTACGTGCAAGTCGTATTTTCTCCAAGCTTAACCTCTCTAATAAATGTTTGTTCATCTGAATTAATCTGACATGTAAATCTGTCAAAAATTTAAACAATACATATATTATATACAAAGTGTAGCTGATTTCTGATCATATTTGGAGTAATATGTCCGATGATATGATTTAATAAAACAAAACAAAAAAATTCAATCAAACGCCCCAAGTGGTCGCTACATAGAACTTAGCCCGGGTTCATGGGGGAGGTTTGTCTAGGTCTTGGCGGCGGATTTGTTTGGATCCGGAGAGGCTGGTTGAGGGAGACCTTTCGACCTTCTCGACCCATCACCATGCACCGCAGTGGGAAAACATTGAAACCCAGACTCCTAACCACCCGTCGTATGTTTTTTCTTCCTCGAACTTCCTCTACTTCCTTTCCATAAAAACACCCTCCAAACACCATCCCTTAAGATGACGTAGGCCCTGACGATTTTTTGTTAATCAGAGCTTTCTGTGTGGAGCTAACATGAAAATAAAGAAATAGCCCTTAACCTAACCTAAAAAACCTGTTTAACGTAGTTTATTTTTAACTAGCTGGGTTACCCGGCTTCGCTCAGGACAACATTCGAGAGTGTTCTGGAATGTTCCACACTGATGTTCCCGATTCCCTATTCCTGAAAATTCCACGACATACTCTGCCACTCCTACCAGAATTTTCTAGAGCTCTATGGAACCTTCTAGAACTTTCCGGAAGATTGTTCTCGAAATTTCAAGAGGGCGAAACTTTCACCCCTTATATCTTTAAAAGCACGCCCTTTAGGTAAAAACGGTTACCCTTATTCCCTAGGGGGGATAGAGATCTACCACACCATATAACTCCCTTGATCGTACCGGGACTCGTTTCTGAATTTTTACGGTCCGCACGTTTTTTTTTACTTTCTTTTATAATATATAGCTGTTTCCCGGCATGCGTTGCAATGCCATATTCAAATAAATAAAATGTTACTCCTTGCATGTCCTTTTCCGTGCGTTCCCCTCCAGAGTTCCTCTTCCATCTTCTCCGCCACCGCTCTCCCGCTCCCCCGTCCCGCCAACCCCCCTGGCACTTCATTTCTTGACTCCTCTCCCGCCCGGCCCGTAGCCGAAGCTTTTTTCTAATACTAACATTATTAAACTCGTGATATCTTTCTAATTAAATATCCGAATTGAAAAATTCAAAAAGTTCAATAAAGGTATTGAAGCTGTCTTGAATATGAAGTAATTTATTTTGATAAGGATTAAAACCAAGATACAGATAAAGAGCCTTTTCAAGCGGCGACAATTTGATTAAATTTTTAAAATAAAAGAATACTTATTGTGGCATAACCATAATAGTAAGACATATGCTGTCGTGATTTTTTTTGTAGATAATGATGTGTTCTACAAAGTTGTAGTACATTATTTTATTTTATCATCAATAGTTTTCGCAGCGTACGCGATGTAAAGAATATTTTAGGTAATTTTTTTACACCTTGGGTTGCATTATTGGAGTTTTAGTATAGATTCCTAATTTTTTTGAATATATAATATAGGCTATGTCACCCGGGGATAGTGTAGCTTCCCAACAGCGAAAGAATTTTTCAAAACGGTTCAGTAGTTTCGGAGCCTATTCGATGCAAACAAACAAACAAACAAATATTACCTCTTTATATAGTGTAGTAGAAGTAGATAGTAGATTAAATGAAGACAATATTAGAGAAACTCAACCGAAAAACGAAACGAAGAAAAATCAGAGAAATATATTATCACCTCTGAGACTCGAACCCAGCACCTTAGGCTTTCCGGGCCACAGCTCTACCAACTGAGCTAAGGTGTCCCTATCCGATTTGGTCAGTTTTAACTGTATCATACTTCGACTAAGAACTACCAACATTATCTTCCTTTTCTTAACGCATATTTTATTGGCTGCTATCTTTATGTATGAGTGCAGTTTATTTTTCGTCAATTTTCATCACTTTTAAAATATGTGTTCAAATGCCAGTGTGTGTTGCACGGTAACCGTACGGCTGCACATTCCCGCAGGCTCCAGACAGTGGCATTCACATACAAAAAAATATCTGAACGGAGAATTTACGATGGTGGTTTTCCCAATTGTTAAAGTTCGTTTTCCTTATACCCAGTACTTGCAGATATATTCTTAGAAGTGCGGCTATAATCACAATAAAAAACCCTCGCTATTGGACCCGTTCAAGAGCAACCAAAACCTTATCCTAAAAAAAAAGAGCTGAGTTATGATATATAATATATATGTAAATATGAATATAATAACTATGTGAAGTGTCATCCTTCGGCCCAAAAATAACAAAATGGTTACTAGATTTGGGCAGGACGGAGTCAGAAAAATTATTAAATAATGACGTTATCTGATACTTATACGAGCGCCTTACATATCTTTGTTTCCAAAATTTTTATTTTCTTTTCTTTTACTGTTTTTCTTGTGCCCAAATTTTATTTTCTTATACATTTCCTTTGTTTCCCTAATTTTTATTTTTTTTCCATCTCTTTTTTTCTTGTATACTCACTTAGAAAACACTGTTTCTTGTATATTCGATGCTTGATTCTAGAAACCTAGTCTACTACTACTATCCTACTGTATCACATATTATAATTTTGTGTATGTTAACTTTATTTAATACTACATATATGAATGATCATGTACCTAAATACCTAATGTAAACGAAACATGTCAATTTGACTGTCCTAGAACGGGAGACCTTCCTAGTTGGACAGTCAAAGCTTCATTAAACTGTGAATGTACCTACCTACCTACTTTTATAACTAGTCAATAAATAGATTTTTTTTAAATACATATGAACATCCCATGGTTATGAAGGATTGAAAATAAATTGAAATGCTTTTTTATTTTTGGAATATCCTAACCCCCCAGGCCTTGGGCCTATTTTCTTGGAAATTCAAAATATTTCTGCCTTGCGATAATATCGAAATAAATTGACTGTTTCTGAACGCGTGGGAAACTGTTGAAAGCTCAGAAAACCCTAATAATTAACTACAATCATATTAGAAAAATTCCCAGTGCTGAAAATTAAAAAAATTATGTTCAAAACAAGTAGGTACTAACTTTCCTTTACAAGAACTTAAATACATTTAACACTTCACGAAATTCTCGCAATACTAGAACAAGACATGCACACCAACTACAAATACCAAAAACAAACACATCCTTTGGACAAAAACATTACAGCCACCAGGCTATAAAACTATACAATTCTCTTCAAACACAATATAAAACAACTAATTTTATTGAAAACAAAAAAAAATATAAGGAACTAGCTAAAATCCTTTTTACTTTTAATTTTGTCGAATTGAAGTCGATTTTATATTTAAATTTTTGTTTTGTTTTACTACTTACAATTTATAATTTACAACTGAAAAATGTCCTCTACATACTCTACTACACAGGTGAACTCCTAGTGTGGAGGACATTATAATGTAATGTACCTTTGTAATGTAAATATAATAAGAATAAATAAGAATAAGAAAAATAAGAATAAAACTAAAAACTGTTTTACAAAGATGATGAAATGCCCCTTGATGGGTTGGAACCGGCAACCCCTAATTCGGGTAGGTATGTTGTGAGGATCAAGGTAGTGGGAAGCGGCGGAGATGAGAAATAGCATGGTCGGGAATAAAATGAAAATAACGTTGGTAGTTTTTAGTCGAATTATTATACAGTTAAATATCACCGAAGAAGATAGGGTCAATAACCAGATATATACTTTTATAATAACCACTATCAAGGTAGGTACTCACTTTAATAACTCCGACATTCTTCTAGCTCTATAAGATACGTTGGATAGAAGCTATACGTTCGAGGTACAAGCTGTAACTTTGAACTTTCCAAGGACGAAATGTCCGCCTCGCGGTTAGACCAACTCAAGGTGAACCAGTTAGAAGTTAGAGGGAGAGAATCTCCCATTGCAGTGTGTTCTGCGAAAAGTTTAGACTGGATACTGGTTTTAATGTGATACCTTTACTCTGCAGACTTCTAGACCTATGACGGCATCCTGTAATTCTAGCTTGAAATTTAACCTGACTTGATTTAACAACAAACCCTTTCCAACTGCTTCATAAGCGGTCAACCAGAATAATTACTATTTTATCGTGTATGTATGTGGATGTAGTAAGCAGGAAAATATTTTAAATGGCATCTGGAAACTAGTGGTGCACACCAGAAACCGGTGAATCTACATCATATTTGAAGTAAATTTAGTTAATTTTTTGTTAAATTTATGTGAATACCTACTGTTCCGGCTGGAGCCAGTGAGACCATTCGCATTTCTTCAGACTGATTCGTGGATGATTCGAAAACTCGACTATCATGGAGAGCATTTTTTTATTATTTTTTTAATAATAAAGATTTAGTGTTACAAACTCATGTTTTCTATACAAATATATAAATTAAAACATAATAAAAGTAGGTGAAAAATTAAGAGAACAAAAATAATATTTTAAAGAAAAACGAAATAAAAATTTTGAAATGCAAAAATTAATAATTAAAAAATGTTGTGTAACTCGTGTATTCTTTGAAGTACGCTCTTCCCCTTTCAAATATCCAATGTTGTACACGTGCTATATAAATTGATTTAGAATTACTTGACTTTATGTCAGTTTTCTTGACTCACAATCCGGAGGTCGCGGGTTCGAACCCGGCGTGCGCAAATAAATTTTATTTGATTAATTTGTGGTATTTCACAATTAATTCATTTAAAATAATATATAGTGTAGTAACGTACTCAGAGCATTATATATTTTAGGGGCCGAGGAACCAGAATTGTCGTTGAGCGAATGAGGTATTAGTTTTTGGGATCACGCAACCCAGGTTTGATGAAAAGCGGGTGTGTGCTTGGTGTTGAGAAGCAATTGTTAGTTTCTATGTTCCTGATGGTTTTCAAGTTAAAGACATAATATGTTAATAATTCAAAAACAAGTCTTGATAGTGAAAAAAATCAGCCTTCGTTTGCAATTCAGCCACCAAATAACTGCACGACAACAACGCCATTGATTTCCTCAATTTGACTCGGATAAGTGGCTTATTGCCTTGTCACCTGTCACTTGTCACAGGACATACTTCCTTTGCCTTGCAACTTGGAACAAAATTTGTCACTTAGTGCTGTTGATCAGTGTGGCACCGCCCGTTCAACAATTTGGGCAGTCGCCCGAGTTAAAAAGTAAAGATAAAAATATTTGCAAAATGGTCGCTTTTTTTGTACGCCATCCCTGTTTTGTCCTAACTCACATAAAAAAATATATATTTAAAACTATTGAAGAAGAAGATAACGCTAATAATCTAAACGAAAATATGAAAGAGAACAAGACACAGAAAAATAAAAAGATATCGGTCGCAACTGGGACTCGAACCCAGAACCTCTCGTCTTACCCGGACAAACGCTTACCAATTCGGCCACTGCCACCTCTTATTTGAACGTCATATTTGTCAATCTCATATTTCAAACTTTAGAATTAACAATATAATCGTCGACTTATTTTTTCCATATTATTTGGCAACTACCTTTTTCATTATAAAGAAGTGTTCTAAGAACTGGTTTGTAACCTAGATAGTGTCTCGGATAAATACAGGGTGCGGCAGCATAACTTCATTTTTTTCAAAACTTAATAAAACCCATTGAATGGATCAGAAATTTTATATATATTTTTTTTTATAATGTAGGCACATACCTAAAATTTTGTTTTACTTAGTTTTTGAAGATCAAATCAGGTAGGTGACGTCCCCCATTCTCCATGCACTGAGTAAACCGATTTCTGGCGTTTGTAATGACTCTTGCCAGCATATCAGGCGTTATCCTGGCAATTTCTTTCTGGATGTTGGTCTTCAAATCTTTTAGGGTCCTTGGACGGATCACATTTCAATTATACTTCCATGGTTCACATAAATACGGGATTTAAAAAAAAAACATAGAAACAAATCCCAATGGGAAAAATCGGGAGAACATCCGTTAGAAAAGTAGGCCTCAACGGCAAACGCACGCTCCTCACTGTTCCAATGCTTGATGGCGGCTAAGGACTAAACTATGTTGTGACAAAACTTTATAGTTTCGCCTCTCGAACGAGATCATTAGCGCTGCGCTACGACATCAACCGACTGAATGGCGCGCATTTAAAAAAAGGAAGTTATGCTATCGCACTCTGTATATCGCAACTCTTAGTTACGGAATATGTGTATCTTGGCGTTACCGTAGATTGTTTTTTTTAAATGGGACAAACATATTATAAAAACCTGTAAAAGACTCAGATCAATTGCTGGCAGAATGTACACATTAAATTTTTTCTTACCAAATGAAACATTAAAAATAATTTATGTCACTGGCAGAATCCATTATAAGATATGGATTAACAATATGGGGAAATACTTCTATAACAAATCTGAAGCAAGTTCAAGTTGTACAAAACGCAATTGTAAAATTATTAGTCGTTCCTAATATTTTCAAACAGAGACATAAATACACCATTACTGTTTCAGAGTGCTAAAATTTTACCTGTTAAGGCAATACTATGGCACAAAATTATAATTCAATATATATTTACCCAGCAGCATAAATAGAAATTAGAACATAAATACAGCACTAGATTCACGCGCAACGACGGGTTAATAGTTCCGAAATTTAATAATAAGTACGGACAGAGAACGTTTGAATACAACATTCCGAAAATATTTAATTTATTACCTGATACTTGTTAGGGTGCCTCGATGTCGGCTTCTAAACCAACACCAGGGCCCAAAACACGTCCCTGACTAGCTCTCAGCGGGACTATGGTACTCTCTATTCAGGGGGGTGGGCAGCTCAAGGCTAGGGAACTTCTCTCCATCCTCCGGTGACCCACGGGATCCTCACTGGTCAACAATCCTCCCGCCGTAGCAGAATAATAACAATGTTAAATCATTTAGACATGTATTGTAAACTCAAACACATACATAGGTTTCTACAGTACAATTCAATTACAAGAAATGCAAATTACACAAACCTAGCTAAAGTGTTTAACTCTCTCTGACTCTCTCTCAAAACGAAACTCTCCGAGTCGTGATTTCCGCGGGGGCCCTACATTTCACTGAATTACGGACAACATTTAAGGAGGAAATCAAGATACAGCTTACATGTAGGTTGGCAGGAACCTCGTCTCATGTGGCAGCTTCATCAGGCACTTTCGTAGTCTAAATAGACCGAACTATAGTGGCAAAAGACTGATTCTACTCAAAAGTATTTCAATAATACATCGCGGCCCCATTGAATTGGGTCCGCCGGCTGCAAGTGAGCCGCGAGCGTGCGTTCTCAAAGGCGCTCAGATCTCTTCTGTCGAGCGCAGCGGGAATGCCGAGTGGCAGGGTACGGGGGAGAGGCAAGGAGAAACAGGATACGGGGCGGGGAGAGGCGGCGGCCGAGCCGTGTGGACTTGTGCTGCGTTCTGTGCTCTCGTATTTACTCGCTTCAGGGGCGTATCGTAACACTTCCCCCCGCGCTTGGAAAAAAAGCGACGTGGCAATGGAGCTGTAGGAAAAAAAAATCCTCTTAAACTTTCATTGGGGTTTTTGAGAGATTCGTTGCTTGAGAGATGCCTAGCTAGAACATGCAATTTTTTCAATTCAATTTCAGTGCCGGCAACCCGGGCGTTTATTTATTATTAGTTATATACAACAGTATTTTTTTCCTTACCCTCCTCACTAGACAGAGTCTGTTCTGAGGCTGGTAACTAACAATTTTTAATTACATAAAAACAAGTAAGTGGTAAAAAAAAAATAAAAAAAGAAACATATATATTATAGTAAAAATAATAATAATAGAATAAGAGGAAATCAGAATTTAAAAACAGAGTAGAATAAAAGAAAATATATAATATTAGATATTAAGAATATTACTTATCTCTCTTCTTTCTTTGACATTCAACCAGTTTAAAAATCCTTTGAAAACCCAATTCAAATTATTAGATGCGACGTAGGTCTTTGTTTGGGCTACAAACTTATTGAATATATATGGTGCCAAGTAAGATTCATGTTTTTTTGCAAAATTTGATTTGATATGTGGTACTTGTAATTGATTGTGTGTGTTTGCTCTTGTGTTTTGCGAGTGAGTTATGAAGTGTGGTGATATTTTTATGCAGTTTTTGTAGATGATCTTCTTTATGTATAGTTTATTTATGTCTAATAGGTTATTGTTGATCATTAGCTGTTCTGTCGGATGTTGATAAGGCTTTCTAAACATAATTCTGATTATTGTTTTATGATTAATTTTAAGTGATTTGAGGTGAGTCTCTGCTGCTGCTCCCCATACTGAAATACCATACATTAGAATACTTTGACAGAGTGCATAATATATATTTTTTAGCTGAGGTAGTGACACAATATTTCGAATTGTTTTGAAGATGTAAGAGAGTTTCCGTATTTTTTTTGTAATTAGGTTAATTTGGAGATCCCATTTTAAGTTATTGTCAACAGTTAAACCGAGATATTTAATATTTTGCGCATAATCAATTTTGTGACAAACACAGCGTGAGTTAGTTAACGAGGTAACTGTGCAGGGGTGAAGATGTAGTTGTGGGCGACTATCTGGCTGACCAGCTAATGTTTTACTGAAAGTTAAGTATTTTGTTTTAGAAATATTTAGTGTCAGTAAATTATTTATTAGCCAGTTATTTACTTCAGTCATCCCTGCTTCCGTGTTTTTGAAGACGTTTTCCCATGATTGGGCTTTGAATAAGATTACAGTGTCATCTGCATAACTGATTACTTTGTACTGATATGTTATAGTTTAGGTCACAATGTTTGTAGGGAATGGGTGAGGGGTACATACAATGTTTGGAAAAGAACAGTTTTGGTGAAAGTAAATGGTGTGAAACAACATACAAGATTATGCAATTGAAAGATGACAATACATGGTTATGCAATTGAACAAAATAACAATACATGGTTATGCAATTGAAAAATAACAATACATGGTTATGCAATTGAAAAATAACAATACATGGTTATGCAATTGAAAAATAACAATTCATATTTGTACAATCGAAGAACAAAAAAAACAAGAACAAAAATGCCTGTGTGATTCTAAAGTTTCATTGGTCTGGGAGCTAAGTTTGCGAAGCGTGGATTTGTTTGGTTTCGGAGAATTTCGAAGAGGAGGACGTGGTTTCACAGATTCTAAGGATTACATTATCACTGTAATCAGACCCCTTTGAGATAACACTCAAAAGTACACTTGGGCCTTAGAAAACACTTGGTTTTGTCGAAGACGTCGAAGTTCATGAAGTGGAGACTGTGGTTGCTGTGCCGCGACTATGGTTACAGAGGTCATTGAGGAGGAGAATCCAGTGTCTGCAGACATGCCAGTACGAATCCTAAAGTGTTATTAAGGTAAACACGGATCGTATATAATGGTTATTGAAGCATAATGTAGCTCAACATAACTTGTATTGGTACGCATTCAGCGAATACTGGAAGTCAAGGTAATGATGGTTTACACATGACGATATATGCGTCACTGCATGACAGCGCAAGAGACGACATGGTTGGCATTGATAGCAAGAGTAAGAACAAACCTAGGAGCTAGCGTGCCCAAAAGGTGGTTCAGAGTGTCATAATGTATAGTGGGACAACTCAACTTGCTGTGGCACGACAAAACAACATACATATGGGTGGTATGGTCTGTGCTTTCAGGAACAAATGCGTAGAAAAATGGCAGCAGGAGGGACCTAGTAACCACAGCGCGTGCTGTCAGGAAGTGGAGCTCAGCTTGGCTGTTGGTGATGACATCCGCCTGGGCTTCTTTTTAATCCGGGAGAAATTATTATTAGAGCAAAATTCTTGAAGTTTACCTGCCTAGGGACCAATGAAGAAAAGGTTTGGAGAGAAACAAAATGTGTCCAGATAATGAAATAAACGAAGTTTTAACCACCGACCCAGAGAGTGACGAAGAGAGAGTTTTCTAACTAAATTGTGATTACATGAACATTTTCCTTTACCAGGATGACTTGGCGTTTGCCGAGTGACAATATGTCTTGGTTAAAAAACAACCGGCCTTCCATGGCCTATGTTAACATAAAGGTGGTAACATTTTTGTAGAATTTCAACGAACAAGACAAAGAAGTCGTGAATGAGTCACGGTAAAAGCAGAGAAACCAATTCATGAATAAAGGTTGTCAAAAGGAGACAGACGGTACGCCAAGTGCATATCGTACATATCCAACATTCATGAATGTGTTTCGTAAAATTGAGAAAAAGAACAAAAGGTGAGACATATGCAGAGAGTGAGGGAGAAAGCCTGCTGATAATTGGTTAGTTTACCGATTCGCACTCCCAGTGAGGGCGAATTATGGTTAACAACAGATTTTCCTCTTCATAACATATACCTGAGAACATGATGGTGAGGAGAAAGGAAAGGAAAAGGAAAGGAGTTGAGTGACGAAACTTGCTAGAGACTGGACTAATTTCCACTTCAAACTCCATGTGAGAATGAAACATGATCAACCAGCAGATTTCCTGACTCTTTACAATTGTTAAAAGGATGAGGAGAAATTTGAATACACATTAACAAAGAGACTAATCTTTTGCGTGTATTGGGCAAAAGATTAGGGGTCATTTTAAAAACTCCTGCGTGATTGTGAGAAAAGACAGACCCTTGCTCCAATTTCACAAACCTGGGGGTTTTCTTATCCGTTCCCCAGACAACGAGTTGGGTGGTTTTGTGCTCAATCGATTAACTCCCACAGCACTATGCCCCATAGTTAGCAGTGAAGCTACAAACTAGTCCTTTTGGGATAGTAGATACTCCTGGGCTTCTTTCCTTTTTGCAAAGAAGTAAAAAAACAGGAGGTCCACGGGCATTGGCGTTGAATGACAACAAAGGGTTGTGGACTACATTTCGTAGATCGCACACAAAAGGTTTGATATTATTTCGTTCGCACGACTCATGGTAAGTGTTTTAACGTCTCCACGTATAGTGTATGAGAACATGTAAGTACATACAAGATAAAACTCAATTATAGACAGAAGTCAAGAGTTTATACAATGCCTCTTAAAGAAGATGGCAAGGCCGATATTATGTCGTTCGCACGAATCACGGTAAGTGTTTTAACGTCTCCACGTCTCGTGTACAAGGGTTGTACACAATTATACATACAAGCGGTACTCATGACAAATGAATGACACACGACCAAAATACAAAAGCGGTACTCATGACAAATTAATGACACACGACCAAAATACAAAAGCGGTACTCATGACAAATGAATGACACACGACCAAAATAGATTGTACAGAAAGGGTGGTACTCATGACAAATATGTCACACGACCAACTCAATAACATTTAGCTATGAGCAAAAGTGATTATGACGAACTTCTCGTATCGTGGCAGGTATTTTAAGGATCCCTCCTATAACGGTGGGTGTTCTAAGGATCTCTCCTATGACGGTGGATGTTCTAAGGATCTCTCCTATAATGTAACAGGGTTACGTTTAAATACAACACAATAAACGTTAATGATGCTTGATTTTAACACATTTTATAAAGATTCGTTAGATTAACTAACTCCGTAGCCCAAGAGCGTACGACAGAGAAGATAGACAATTTGATGCTACTTCATGTGTTACAAAATACAAGGGTGATGGCAGAGTATAATTCTACTTACACCAAGTATTTAAAACAAAGACAGACCTATAATGGTTTTACATACTGTCTGTTGTGGCAACCTGCAGTGAGGAAGACCAAAGAAAAGGGACCAATTACGGTTTTACATACCCTTTGTGCAGTTACAAACATACCAGGTTATGTGCAATTTGGGTTGCAAATACTTGGTTAAATGAACACCTAAAAGTTGTGAATTCCAAAATCAGGATAACCATAAGGTTTTATTTAACCTATCTCGTAGGGTTGAAACGTGTCATATAAGACATACGTAACGTACAAGCAAAAAAAATAAAATAACAAAAGGCAGTGGCTTTGTTATAATAACCAAAGACCGGATGATTCGGTTTTACGTACTTTAGTTGAAACGAGCCAAATTGATTTATATACAGGGTTATAAAGACCAATCATTGGTTTTATAAATACAAGTTCCAAAATGGACGTGTCGATATCCAATTTTGGTACAAGAGCATGAATTTGGGTAGGACGCCATCAATTTTTAATTTAAGAGGAAAAAATTGAAAAAAACTTATATACACGAGGGGCGACTATGTAAGTAACCACTGTTTGATTTTCATGCTAGAGATACCTCGGAAGGTTTTACAACTCATGATGAACAAGATAAAAGGAAAAATTGTAAAAATAGTTAACTGGTTCTGAGTCGGAATTTAACACTTTGGAATTTACAAAACCCGACTTCTAGAACGACACGCCGATGGGCAATTGTCAACTACTTTACATGAACAAAATAAACAGGTGAGAAAGTTCCTTTCCACACGACAAAAATGCAACAAAAAAAAATAGGAAAAAAAATTACAAAATTACATGACAAGGCAGGGTATGACGTGGCATGAACATTGCGTAGTGTACGTGTTGAGACAATAAATGGGCTCGCGACTTCCCAAACATTGAAACTCGAAAAGTGTCTCCGTTCCAAAGTGATCAGTTTTAGAACAGGTGAAAAAAAAATAAAAGAAAAAAATTGCCGTGAGGGAAAGAAAAAACAGTGCAAAAACAACATTTGAAAGTAACTTCAAGGAGAGTACGCATTAATTTACAAAATAATTTACAACTTGTTTCATTTACGAAACGATGGGCATGTGATTGACACAATACACGCCTGACGTAGTAAGACTCTGTAAGCTTACAAAAAAAATGTGATACATACTGGATCATTTTACGTTTGCTGAGATAGTGGGGGCAGTTTTACTTGACTCCTCACTTCCAGACTTTACAATGTCCTTAATGTGGTAATTACCAATGTGCTTTCCAGATGAGTCAGACAAGGAGTACACTAGGTCTGATATTTTCCTTAGGACTTTGGCCTTCACGAAACGTGGTGCCAGCTTAGCAGAGAAATACATGGCTCCTTGGGAAAGTGTGTTGTTCTTTCTCCAAACTATGTCTCCTGTATTGAAGGTGACATGTTTTCTACGTAAGTTATATCTGTCCGCACTCTTTTGGTGAGCCAGGAGCAAAGCATCAGTGACTTCACTGTAAATGGCCGACAGTTCTTCCAAGCGATGGGCATAGTCTGCGGTAGGGTTGCTTGTGGTGGCAGATGACGTAGGAAAGTTTGTGTCCCTATGTAGAGAACCATGGACGACTTGTTCCATACCGTGTTTTAAGAAGAAAGGTGTGTAACCAGTGGCCAGATTAACAGTGTTGTTCATAGCGGCCTGAATTTTATCTAGGTTTTTACACCAAGTGCGTTGGTCTTTATCAACTAGAATAGCTAGAGCTGTGTTGATTGTTTGGTTGTAACGTTCGACAGTGTTGTTTTGGGGAGTGTACAAGGTGTTATAATAAATGTCCTTGATTCCGTATTTGGCAAGAAATTCTTTGAATTCCTGGGCAATAAACTGTTTTCCGTTATCAACAATTACGGTTCTGGGTGTTCCGTAAGGTATAAAAATGTGTTTTTCCAGAAGTTTGATGATGGCGGACGCGTTGGCTCTTTTTAAAGGGAAGATCCAACAGAATTTGGTGAAAACATCCACTACACTAAGTATGTGCATGTGTCCGGCATAACTTCGAGGAAAAGGTCCGACGAGGTCCATTGACAATGACTGTAGGGGTCTGTCGGCGCGTTTGGGGTTACCCATTAGGCCGGCAGGTGCTGCCGTGCTATGTTTATAAGCTTTACAAGTTTCACATTTAGAGATGTAATTGCGAATTTGTTTGAAAAGACCAGGCCAGTAATACTTCAAGGAAATCTTTTTATACGTCTTGAAAGTTCCTGGGTGTATAGAGTCGGGAGCACTATGATTGTCAATTATTATTTGTTCTCTTCCTTCGAGGGGAACGACAAGTTTCCAAGAGTAATCTTCGAGGATGGATAGTGGTGCCTTGCAATTACGGTATAGTTGTCCTTTTTTTATGATAAAATTAGGAAACTTTTGTTGATTATTTTTACAACCTTCGAAGATTTTCAAGTACCATTCATCTTTTGTGGGTGGAGGGGGGGCAATTGTGTCAACATTTAATGAAGCCAATTCAATTCTTGAAAGAGCGTCAGGAACAATATTGTCCGCGCCTTTACGGTGTACAACATCAAAATTGAATTGAGACAAACGGGAGGCCCAACGAGCGAGTCTACCGGAGGGATTACTTAAAGAGATCAACCATTTCAAACTACTATGGTCTGTGACTACAGTAAATTTGCTACCGTCTATGTAACCGCGGAAATGGTGAACAGAATCCAATACAGCCAATAACTCCTTTTCGGTAATTCCGTAGTTTTTCTCGTGTTTATTTAGTGTACGGGAAAAATACGCTACAGGGTGTTCGCCATCTGGGAATTCTTGAGTTAGGACTCCACCGATTCCTACGTTGGAGGCATCCGTGTGGAGGGTAAAAGAGAGTGCAAAATCCGGGCAATTCAGAACGGGGGCTTTTTGAAGGGCATTTTTTAAAGTTGTAAACGCTTCTTCAGTTTCAGCAGACCATCGGAAGTTGCTGACACCTTTACGGGTGCCGGTAATTTTATTTAAGGGGGCTGCAATTGTGGAAAAGTCTTTGATGAATCTTCTGTAGTAACCTGCAAGTCCAAGGAAACCTTTGACTTCTTTCGCGTTTTTGGGTCGGGGGAAATTTGCCATGGCTTCCACCTTAGCGGGGTCTGTTCTTAGACCTTTTTCGTCGACAATGAATCCCAAATAACGTAAACGGGACTTACAGAATTCAGACTTCTTCAAGTTGATGGTTAAACCAGCGAACTTGAGTTGTTGAAAAACCTTTTCCAACATTAATAGGTGTTTTTCAAAGGTGTCGCTGACGATGATGAGGTCGTCAAGGTAACAAAACAGGCTGTTATCGACTTCAGGACCGAAGAGTTTGTCCATCAGTCTTTGTAATTCGGCGGGGCTGTTCTTTAGACCAAAGGGTAATCTTTTAAAATGGAACATTCCCCTACCAGGTACAACGAAAGCAGTTTTTTCACACGATTCTGCGTCCAAAGGTATTTGCCAAAAAGCTTTGCTTAGGTCAACAGAGGAGATGAACTTGGCGTTGCGCAGTTTGTCTAAGGTCGCGTGGACGTAAGGTAAGGGGTATGCGTCAGCTTCCGTACAAGAATTTAAACGTCTACTGTCGAGACAGAAACGTGCGGAGCCATCTTTTTTAGAAACCAAAAGAGTTGGGTTGGTCCATGCACTTCTGCTGGGAACCACCACACCCATTTTTAACATTTCATCAAGTTCTTTTTCCAAAAGTTTAAGCTTTTGGGGGGCTAAGTTGTAATAACGTTGCTTTATGGGTGGGCCATTGGTTTTAATGTGGTGTTCTACCAAATTTGTCAAACCCAATCCACATTTTTCGAAAGATATTGATTCGAATTTATTGACCATTTCCTTTAGTTGGAGAGCTTGGTCCGTGCTTAAATTTTCGTGAGGTATTATTGTGCGGATCTCACTAATTTGAGCAGCAGTGGAGGTTTTGCTAAGAGTATTAAATACTTGGGGAGCAACGTTAAAAGCCTTCCAGAAGTCAACGCCAAGGATGAAATTCTGGGATATAAAGGGCACTATTAGAAAATTGATTGTAATTATTTTATTGTTACAATTAATTGGCAGTGCAAGGGTACCGATGACCGGCTGGGAAACGTTATCCGCAGTCGTCAGGTGTGTTGTTTGTGGCGAAATTTTAAAATCACTGTTAACAAAAGGCAGGTGAGCATTGTTGCCAAGACAGCTGACAGATGCACCGCTATCAAGTAATCCGGAAAAGGGCACATTGTTAACAGAGAAAAGAGCATAGGGTCTCCCATCTTTAGCTTGTTTGCAACAAACCGAGGAAACATTTAAGGTCTGGTTAAAATACTTAATGTGTGATAACCAATCAGTCCATTCTTTAGACCTTGGTTCAGAATGGGTACCTGAGAGGTTATTATTTAGTTTTTTGGCCTCTTCATGTAGAAATTTGGTGGGGGCTTGGAGAAATCCACCTGAGGTCTGACATCGCTTGGGTTTTGTAACCTTTCTGCATTGTGCCTTGATTTCTTGAAAATGTTGCGCAGTTCGTCGCGTGGAGGAGAGCGGTCCCTAGAGTGGTGTCTCTTGGAGGTTCGGGGTTCCTTGGATTCCAGAAGTCTTCCTTGCTTGAAACAAGTAGCGGCCAGGTGGCCTACTTTTTTGCAAAAGGAGCACACTTTTTTGTTGTCGAATTCTGGCTTTAAACCAGACGAACGGCTTGGCACAACCACATTATTCGACACATTCTTTATGTTTTTCCTATCCTGGTACGATTCCAGGAGGAGGCAGACTTCGTTTAGCTGGGCCAGGGATGCAATTTTCTGTGAGGTGATGATGTTCTCGTATTTGCTTAAAAGGCCATCAGTTATGACTGGTAATAGTTCAGCTTCCGGAACAGGATGTGAAAGCTTGATGTTGATGGACTCAGCCCTTTCTATGAATGTAGCCACAGGTTCATCTACTAGTTGTTTAATAGATAGTAGAGATAGTTTGATCCGGTGCTGGGCCTCCTTTTTTCCAAAGCTAGAGATTAGGGCAGCTCTGAGTTTATTCCAATCTTTGCATTTAGTCTTTTGGATGCGGTGCCACGGAATTAATTCTGGGGAGATGAGTTCTATAAAGTTTCTCCGTAGAATCTCGAATGGGATATTTTTGATTGTAGCCGTTTCTTCAATACGGTCAATGAAATCCAGCACATCGGAGACGCCATTATATTTGACTTTCCAAGAGGATAAATCGTAAGTTTTATCTTGTGTCAAGATGGGTGCGACGTCCTGTTTTATCATTACATGCGGCGTAGGTTCTTTGTCAAGATTATCCAAAACTTGCGTAGCCGAACATGAATTATTTTCGTTGGAGGGGGCGAGATTTATTCTCCTAATGTACTTTTTGTTGAATAAAAGTGCATATGCCTTCAATGTAGATTTAGATTTGCTTGATGGCGAGAGTCCTCTATCCCTTAAAGCAGCTTGTAAGTGGGCTTTGGATAAACTATGCACATTGGGAATGGTACCCAAGTTGGATGGTGTAATAGCTTGCTTGTCCTCCATTGCGAGTTTCCTGGGTGGTGAGGAGAAGAAAAAAAATTGGCCAGGGGTTTCCTTTAGAAAGCGCAAAAATTAATTTTTGTGAGGCACTTTTCACTTGGTGATCACTGTTGGCACTTCCAAATGTGTTTTGTATACATGACACCAGAATTCTTGTCAAGGAGAGGCAGACGAGAAAAAATTTTGCGTGGAAAGACCTTAGTGGTAAAGGTTTTTGTATTTCACTGACCACTTTTGAGAAAACTGTGAAATTCACAAGTATTTATTTATTTTAGAAAAATTTTGCCAGGACTGACCTTTAGAAAACAGGTTTTTTATTTTCACAAAACACTTTGCACTGAGAAAGGCACTAAAGTTCACAAAAGGCACATTTCTGGCAAATAAAGGACAAACTTCCGGATGAAAATGACTGAATACGGGGTTTATTGCATCCAACCATATTAAAATTGTTTTATTTATTCATGGAATCAGTCATTGGCTTTATTATTATTCCACTTTTCACTTATGTAAGGGAAAAACACAATTCACTTTCACTTATGCTGAAAAAAAACAGTACCTATAATGTACAATGGGGAAAGAAAGTCATTATTTTGTCCATTTGGAGAAACATTAAATTGTACTAATTTGACAGACACAAGTGGGCCAATTGGTATATTGTGCAGAAATAATAAAAATACGTAAGTCCGAAATTTTCATTAAGGAATTCGCAAAATAACTGGGGTTCCAGAATCAATGATTTCCGTTGGTATCCCGGTTCAGTCATAAAAAACGGTTTGGATTTAAAACGCAGCCTAGCAACAGTCGGTTAGGATATCGGCGGGAACAAGGCATTTGCGCGCACAATCCGGAATATCGCGTGAAACAAAGGCCGTTGGATTTGGCGCGGACTGCTGTTGCTACGCGCTCGCTGTTTGGTGACGCGTGCGCAATCAGATTCGCGGCGTTTCGGGTACTCAAAATGGCCGTTGTTTCAACTTGCGATGCAATTTATAATTCCAGTCAGATCCGTTATGGATCTAATTTACATATTGGTTTCTGTGGTTTTTTCACAGGATTCACTGTAGAATAACAAGGCATAATTAATGTTCACAAAACAGCTGTTATGCGGGAAGGATTTCGACAAAGGAAGGTCCCGCAAAGTGACCGGGATAGAGAAAAAAATTCCAGGCTCCACGTTGATGCGCCAATTGTTAGGGTGCCTCGATGTCGGCTTCTAAACCAACACCAGGGCCCAAAACACGTCCCTGACTAGCTCTCAGCGGGACTATGGTACTCTCTATTCAGGGGGGTGGGCAGCTCAAGGCTAGGGAACTTCTCTCCATCCTCCGGTGACCCACGGGATCCTCACTGGTCAACAATCCTCCCGCCGTAGCAGAATAATAACAATGTTAAATCATTTAGACATGTATTGTAAACTCAAACACATACATAGGTTTCTACAGTACAATTCAATTACAAGAAATGCAAATTACACAAACCTAGCTAAAGTGTTTAACTCTCTCTGACTCTCTCTCAAAACGAAACTCTCCGAGTCGTGATTTCCGCGGGGGCCCTACATTTCACTGAATTACGGACAACATTTAAGGAGGAAATCAAGATACAGCTTACATGTAGGTTGGCAGGAACCTCGTCTCATGTGGCAGCTTCATCAGGCACTTTCGTAGTCTAAATAGACCGAACTATAGTGGCAAAAGACTGATTCTACTCAAAAGTATTTCAATAATACATCGCGGCCCCATTGAATTGGGTCCGCCGGCTGCAAGTGAGCCGCGAGCGTGCGTTCTCAAAGGCGCTCAGATCTCTTCTGTCGAGCGCAGCGGGAATGCCGAGTGGCAGGGTACGGGGGAGAGGCAAGGAGAAACAGGATACGGGGCGGGGAGAGGCGGCGGCCGAGCCGTGTGGACTTGTGCTGCGTTCTGTGCTCTCGTATTTACTCGCTTCAGGGGCGTATCGTAACATACTATAAAGCAATGTAATTCTATGAATAAAGTTAAATATATGCTGAAAAATTGGCTATCGGAAAAAAATATTTATATTTAGATTAATTTGTATGAATAATGTTGAACTTGTAGATATAAGATGTAAAATTATAACATTTAAAATTTATATGTAACTTAATTATAAGCGCCTGCTGACAAGCCAATTCAATTGGCTTAGCAGGACTTGTTTGTATATATTCTTACAATAATAAATAAATAAAAAAATAAAAAAAAATAAAAATAAAAAAAATATTTATATGGGATACATATTGACCTTTTTGTAAAAGATTAAATGAATATTCTATTTTTATTGGAACAACTCTCTTTTTATGTGTTTTGAAGGTTATTCCCATCAATTTTATAATATATCACTGAAGAAGAAGATAACACTAATAAAATCTAAACTAAAATATGAAAGAGAACAAGACACATATCATTGATGGAAATAAGCTTCGAAATTTATAAAAATATAGTTGTTCTAATAAAAATTAAATATTTTAAACCTACTAAGCAAAGAAAAAATGTTCTAACTGATATTGAATAATTGGTCATCTTTATACAACAATTGCATGTAATTTTATTTATTTATATTCTCACCATACATTTTGTTGTTGTTTTTTTTTACATAAATTGATTCGATAACGAATTCAAAAATGTTTTTTCAGCGTCGTTTAATGCGTTTAACCTCTAATAAGACATTCTGTTTGTACTTATAATGATTGGTTCGCATAAATATATGTAAAGACGATAGTCTGTAGTCTGTATTGACCCCAAATCACAGAAGCGAGACGCCATTACCCTATTGTACCCTCGGACAGGTGACGGACCAGGCTTCTGTGCAGTTCTTATTTCTTATAATAAAGGTAAGACACACTGGGCCCATGTACGCAACGTAAACTTGTAATACGTACGCATTGACACCTGGACATTAGATTCCATACATTTTCTATGAAAATAATGCTTTAGAATCACACCTCTTGTCACACGCAACGCAATCTGAAGAGTTTCGGATAATATCAAGCGGCTCGTCACAAGAACGTAGTTTTTTGTCTATGGCTAGCATTTTGACTGTCTCCAGAGGATGCTTGTTGCTTGTCACAAGCATTAATCAATAATCTACGTGCTGGCAGCAGGCATGATGCGAATTATTTTTTTTTTGAGAATAGACAAATAAGTTACAATGAGTGATGAATGATGATATTAGGTATAAAGTTTCATGGAAAACAATTATATAACATAATAAAGAATACTTTTTTTGTTGGATTCCATTTCGCACAAAAGTTTTTTTCAACCACCTGCAAAATCACACGAAGGCATAGATAAAGGCAGACAACAATAGACAATAATAATATAATAAAAGAATAATACACAATAAATTTACGTGCTTGCCATCAAGCCGCTTGATAGTCTCCGAAGCCCTTTATAGTCCAAGAGCCCGTGACGATCAGACCTTCGTTATTTTATAAAACCTGAAAGTTTCTCTGTGCATTCCCTAATACAGGTAAAGACGATCCCCGACTATGAAGTTTGGATCACGGTGGCTTTGAAAGATATTGTATCAATTAAATATAATTGTACTTACATTAAAATACAAAATCTGAATTTTATATATGTTACTTGAGGGACTATCAACATTTGTTTACTGAGTATCAGACAGTTTTAATGGTTCCTTCACCTTGTCAGACACATTAAAAGTCTTCTATAGGTGCTAGCACGATATATACCTACATGGAAGCGGGTGGGTGTCAAACAGTGCAAAATTTCGACGCTAGCAGAAGC
This sequence comes from Limnephilus lunatus, assembly GCA_917563855.2. NCBI lineage: Eukaryota > Metazoa > Arthropoda > Insecta > Trichoptera > Limnephilidae > Limnephilus > Limnephilus lunatus. Next base: position 27,265,542 of record OU830600.1, on the reverse strand, counting down.
TACAGACACCTTGTAAAAGTGCGAGCAAAACGCTCGTGAAATTGAGGTGCAATTTTATACACCTTTGCTACCTGCTACCTTTCAAGGCCACCGTGATCCAAACATCATAGTCGGGGATCGTCTTTACTTGAATTAGGGACATGCACAGAGAAACTTTCAGGTTTTATAAAATGACGAAGGTCTGATCGTCACGGGCTCTTGCTCTATTACGCTCCCAGTGGAATGCCGATTTGTGCTGTCTTCATCAGCGTGGGATGTAAAAAAAATGGCGGTGGCGAAAGGTCTTTCGATTGATTTTACTTGTAAGGTTTTGTGTAATTTGACCATATCTATGATCAGTAAAATCTAACAATCAGTAAAATGTATCTTTGAGAATAAAATAAAATAAAAACAATTGAATATTGCGTTACTACGATTCAGGTTTTCGTTGCGCACGTAGGACAAGTGTGCACATCTAGGTACGTGGTATTGCGTACGTTGCGTACGTGGATCCAGTATGTCTTACCTTTATGCCAATCGGGAGGGCTCTGAACGCAGAATGAATAAATGCTAAATATCGTGAACAATCGATAGACAATACAGATGTCACGAATCAATTAAGTTGAATTATGTATTTTTCCCCTGATTAATTATTTCCTTCGCTATTTATTTACAATGCAACGTTGTATCTCTTTATTACTGAGATGAGATTAATAATTGTTTTAATATGTAAATTTTGCAAAGCAGTTAACATATTTGTTTAAATTACTGATGAACGTTATGAATTTTAATAATCCCAAAACGTACCTTAATAAACGAAATAAAATATATGGAAATAGGCGATAAAACCCGTAACAGCGCAAAATTTTAAAAGAAAAGAAAAATCCTTAGAGATGTTAAATTTTCGCCAGCGGCGCTTTCATTTTTACGTTCTCCAATTGTTTTATAAAAAAATTCACCGGAGACCAAAATTTCATTTACATTATTTACTCCAAATAATGTCAGAAACCAGTTGTTAAACAATAGTGAAGTATGTCTCTTAACACTCTGTATAGTATAACATAGATAATATAGTGTATTATCTTCGAATAATAAGAAAATAATATCCATTAACTTTTGCCTGTCGAGGTTGAAGTGCAAAATTCCCGATTCTTTCCATTTATTGTAAATGTACCTTTATATTGGTTATTTTTTATTCCTTTGCAAAAATAAAAAATATATATAAAATCTAGATAAAATAATCTTTCCGATGTGTAAATTAGAAGTTAATAATTTTGTTTCTAAATATTTTAATTTTTATATTGAATATGTAAATTGGCTTAAAAAATATAAACCTGCGAACTCCCCAAAAAATTACGTTAAATAAATAAAAGAAACTTAAAATTTTCAATTCATATTATTTTTCTAAAGAAAATTTGTTTCACTTCACTTTTTACCATATTTATACAATTTTATTTTTTAAATTAAATGTTAAAGTTTGCTGTTTTGTTTGAGGTAAAAAAAGATTTATCTTGTTATAAGATGATCGGGTGTGTACAATATCTGACCAACATAGCTCATATATTCCCAAGGTAATGAGAAGCATTATTTTTTTCGCTTTCTAACATAAAAGAAATCACAAATATTCGCATGACAGGAAGAGAGATATCTAACTTTTAATAATGCACGGTCGCTATTGGACAATGTGTGTCTACTGTTATTAAACGGGTTAATAGTATGCTTAATGCTTTTCTCGAAACATGTGGATAATCTCCCAGCATGGCAACAAAAATATCTATTACATACAACTATATAATACTCATTGTCCTTGAAAACCTGTTTCTCACTGCTAATTTAAATATTAAATAAAATCACGTGCTCTTTTCTATATTCGAAATTACAAATTCGATAATCGACAACGGAAACGCGAACAAAAAAAAACAAAAGCTATCTATCACTGTCCCTATTGGTCGGCCTTGGAAGCATTATAAGCGCCCACGCTAAATTATTTGGTGATATGAAAATGAATAACATAATCGTATTATCGTATATAATATTAGTTCTGTGAAAATGTTGATCTCGACGTCGACGTTGACGTCGGACTTCGAGTCTCGTCGGCGGCATGTATCTTTCTCGGGAGATTTTTTCCAATGTAGTTGAGTATTTCAGGCTAATAAATAATATTACTTATAATAATAAAATATGTTTTTAATTCACGGGTACTCTGTTCCAATACAATAAGATAAAATCCACGGTCTCACTGTAGTGTTATAAAGCGCCTAACGAACCTCTGCGAACATTTAGCGGATGAAGGATCGAATTCAAAATCCAAAAAAAAATTTTTTTTGTAAAATCAGTAGGTATCCAATCTTCAAACTACTCCATAATGAACAGCAAAAGAATACACAAAAGAATGCGACATCTAGCGATTCCGAAGAAGAAAACACAATGAATAATAAATTTTCAAAAATAAGTAAAATGTTAAAGGAACTACATTGGTTAACCGTCAACAAAATGCTGACATTGAACACCATGATATTTATCCACAAAATATTAAACAACATGTTGCCAAAATACTTCTCAAATAAAATTGTATACAACAAAGACATTCACAGACATAATACAAGGACGTGCAAGGAAATCAGGCTACAAAAAAGGACAAAACGAATACGCAGAACAGCTTACTGTACAAGGGAATGAAGTTATATAACACGCTACCAGAAACCTTAAAGTCCACACCAATTGGAAACTTCAATATGTATTGTAGGAACTACATAAGTACTCGTAAAACTAAAAAAAAATATTGTGAATATGAAATATTATAATTAATTAGCTGCAACATGAAATATTATAATTAATTAGAAATTTGTAAACTAAAATGTATAAATTACTAAAATAAATAATTTTAAAAAATTAATTAATAAGGTGACTAAACGCATAGGAAAAACTGCACGGGAATTCGACGACAAATATATATCTAGATAAAAACATCCTTCACATTGATAAAAAAAAAAAGTGCCTCATAGTATCCCCACCCTTGTCTACGTTAGTTTTCTGAAGGTTTCACTTATACCGCGTGTGAATTGCACTCTCTTGTTTTTTTTTCTGATTTTATCTTATTTAATAAATGAAAAACAAAAATTTCCTCTGATAAGATTTGTAAGTAGGTACCTAATTAAGATTGTATAACCAGAGAAACCAGAAATATGTCATTTTTAAATCAGTGGTTAGACGTATTGACTCTTTTCCACAAAAAACTATAAATAGATTTCAAAAGATTGTTCTTTTATCTAGTAAACTTATGTTTTAGATTTTGAGAAAAAAAAAAAAATTTAGAATAATAAGGTTATACCATAGGTCGTTCGCAGATTTGTTCAATTTTCAAAAAAGTACATTTCTTATACAACACCCATTTCAAATCATATAATCATGCAGTAAAATAAATCAATACATTATCTGGTAAACTTATGTTTCAGAATTTTAATTTTAGTTTAAATAAAATTATTAAAAAATATATACGGACATGTGTTTCTTGACGAAAATTGGTCGGTTTGTGCATTTATTTGTGCACTTACAAACAAATATATTTCGGATTTTTTTACATACTTATTTTGCTAAGACGTTATTGACAAATCATAAATAATTTGATCGTAAAATAATTTCAGGAAGTATTTAATTTTAAATAATTTTGAACATCGCATTTTACCATTTTTATCGCAGCCCGTAAACACAAATTTCAGATTTCATTACGGGCCCAAACGCGGCCAGGAGAGCACGTCTTCGCGACGCTTTGAATAATAATATTTGGAAATGAAATTTGAAAACGAAATTTGAAATAAACACGAATTCCTTGATTCATGTTTGTTAAATCTACAGGGTTGCCCGAACGCAATTTTTCATGTTCATTGAATATTTTTATGCAAAAATTTTTATAATTTGGAATATTTTTTTTATTTTAAATTATTCTTGTGTTAATACCGCACAAGAGTCCCAACTGCTCCAAAATATTTTTTGGGGTAAATCTTTTTTACGCACGCTCGACACTTGGGGGTAAACTGGTGAATGGGTTACGAAAAGTGGTGATAGTTACGAAAAATGACATGCGAACGGTATTCAATGCGAACGGTGATCGATTGCTCGGCGGGTCGGGCCTTTACGCACGCTTGTTTTTCGTGTTATTGTTATATTGTTAATGGACTATTTGTCCGTAAATAAATAAATAAATTATATACAGCGGGTACCCGGCATGCGTTTCATGGGCACTGTAACCTCGCGGTCAACTAAACTGTTATGGTTCCATCACAAGTCCCGGGAATTATAATGCAAGCGCCTGCACTATATAACATTATATACAGCGGGTACCCGGCATGCATTGCAAGGCCACTCAAAGAAAGAAAGGGTTTGTGCGCTTTAATTCTGTTTGTTGAAGTGCTTATTATTAATTATGCACACGAATAAATATTTCAAAATGCGACATTTTTTACAATCCAACTGAATATTACTCGTTTTTTTTCATGAATACCGCACAAGTCTGGAGCCAGTGGGACTATTGCATCCCCAATTTGGAGTATGTTGTAAGACTGAAGGTAGTGGGGAGGGGAAGGATATATGGAAGAGGAAGGTGGGGAAGGACCTGGCTATTCAGATCTGACCACTAAACACGGCTAAAGCCATTTCAAGCAACGTTTCAATTCTTAATGGTGGTCTTACACCAGGGCGATACTGAGAGTATCTTCCGCTCTAATGGCCGTAAAATACAATTGAAAAACAAAAAACCAAAATATTAAAAAGAATATAACAAATTGTTTATTCATGTAGGTATCTACTTAATACCTACTGTGTTTACGCATTTCACTTGTATCTATTTATGTTTATGCACTTCAATATACAAATTACAAATAACTACTACTAATTAAAATTCTGGAAGCGAGAATAGTAATATAAAGTAGTAATAGTAGCGGGTAGCCCTAGCTCGAGTGAACAAAACCCTCAAAACTCGGATTGCCGCGGAACGAAATTTAGTTCTGAAAACGCCCGCTCGCGAGCCCTGATGTGTTAGCGCTAGTGTCGGAATCGAAGTTGTCATGTGCTGGTTATTCACTCTTAAATTACATTTGATCGGAATTCATGATTTACATAATCATCACAGAGTTTATGAAAAAATCACTGTTCTTATGAGGCGAAATGCAAGGTAGAGTCCAACTTTAAAAGACGTTTTCTCAGGATCCATGGCGCCGAACTGTCAGAATATTGGTTTCTCACTAAAAATAAATTACTAAAAACGGTTTAGGTACCGCATAAGGAACAAATAAAGAAACATTAATTTTCATATACATAGATAAAAACAAAATCACCCTAAGTAGATAGATAAACACGTGTACATAAGAAAAATACGTATATTACGAAATTGATATTAACTTGGCCTTGGCGTAACGTGAAAAATTTACAATGCACAAAAGATTGAGTAATGGTTAATATACATTGCATAAAGTCCGTTTTTACGTTTTTATTATTCAGCTTGTTGTAATATTATTCAGCTCAATAACAACCACAACAATAGAATTTGAGTAATTTAAATGTTTATATAAATAATACCTAAAATGGTTCACACATAAACATACTCAAGACGTAATGAGGAAACTAATATTCGTCTTTAGATGTGTATCATATACTACATATCCTAAATAAAGATTTATCTGAATGAAGTATTCTGCTTCTACAGATCAATAATACAATATGGTATTATAGGATGGGGTGATGAAATTATTACTATAGCTGGATGACAATGATCGAGGTTATGATGATGCGAGTTTACAAGCTACTAGCTGGTGAATTTACTATCTGCTAGTAAACTCGCTCAATTTAATCGTATTACTAGCTAACTAGCAGATTGTGAACCAAAATATAAAAATAAATTAATAAAAAAACCTACGAACAAAGTTGAAAGGGGGTCAACTTTACTTGCTACACGCTAGCATGTACGGCAGATGGCAAGATGGCGGCCCTCGAACAGCTGATTTCGTAACTGTCAAACTACTGCTTGATCTGGATTATTCATTGTACAATCTTAAAAATAGCTACCAGCGGTGAGCTAACTGCGAATATCTCAGTTTTCTACAAAATGTCGACAGATTCATTATTTTAACTCAGCTTTTCAGAAATATTCCATTTATTTGAATTTTATTGAAAAAGCGGAAATATTCTGACGTTCTGGCAAAATATGCCCGAGACCTGAGGGATTGAATGCAAATAAAAAGTTTAGTGTTATCTCCTTTTTAAATCTGTATCAGGAATATATCAATTTATTAATATTATCGCTTCACCCACTGGGCTCAAATATCTGCTTACATGAGTATAATTATTCCACATTATTATGTATGTTTATTAGTAAGAAACTGAATCGCGTGACTAAAATAATTGAAAAATACTAATGCACATATAAAAGCACTTAGTAATCGTATATTTATGTATAGTCTATATGCTGTTGGTATAACTAAGGATATAATAAGTAAGTGTTTATAAAGTACAAATATATTTCGACTCCATCAATTAACTCAGTAATAATTATAAAAATAATTGCTCGCATTCTGCAGTCGATTGAAGAATTCCTAACAATAAACAAGTTATTACCTATCTATCGGGTTAGGTTGTTAAAGTTTAAAGTGCGCATTTGAGCATTATCAACTTTATTCGTTGTTAAAGTGAATTAATGCGCTGTGTAAAGTAACAACGTGTTTTGTAGCCTAGTGATTTAAAAAAATCTTGCTTTTCATTTTCTCAAATGAACAATTTATTTATTTTTATTATTATACATCTTGTGATATAGTTGCATACTACTTTTGTGGAACAGAACATAATCATGAAGTAAAACATGCTATTTAAATTATATAGAACCTATGCCGAAGAATAGTATTATGCCAACATTTATTATTATTATTGGGGTATGTTACTATAGCCTTCTTATATCTACATTAAGCACCCGCTTAACTGCCAAAATAGTTGTCATGATTGATTTAATGATCGTATTGAACTTAGGAAACCCTTGGAATTGAAAGAAGTAGCACACGCGATTCGTGGACTTAAATAATGTACCTATATAAGACGCAATTAATTTATTCCGTTCGATATTTAACCTAAAGAATTCATTAATTAATTATCTCCCGTTTGTGTCAAAAAGTGGTTGCGTGCTGCCAATGCATGTTTAGATTAGTATTTTAATTCAACATTGCCAATTTAATAATATTTTTACGTAATTTATTGGCGTTTGACGTTTTGAAATGTAAATTCGTTGACAGCCAGTGTTGCCAGCGTATATCGATATCTTATTTATTCCTTGTCAATATCGGTTTGGCTGTCAACAGTGAAACCGTGCTCGGTATATCGATATAAAATTGTCGGCAGTTAAATTTCTATTTGTTGATCCCCTGGATCATTCCTTAATTCCGTACGTCGTTCTTTTAAGTTCGCCTTTTTTCTTATTTGTAAGCTTTTGTAAAGGTCATTTTATGAAATTTTCCCAGTCCTAAAAAGTCCTAAATTCTCCAGTTTTTAAAATAAATACCAACTTAATAATTACCAAAATAATTTTCCCATAAATGTAATACTAACAGTGATGGGGGTAGCTAATGTAAAATCTTGCAATATCTAGTGTTTTAAATATAATGTCTTCCGCGTGCAAAGCCGTATCTTTACAAAAAATAAATTTTCTAATTAAAGTTTGTTTATCGGAAGTGACCTGCCAGGTTTGTATGTTTTCTATGTCTACTTGTAAATAATACAATTAAATAGAGCCTAAGAATTCATAATAAATTGTACAGCTTGAGATAATTTTTCACAAAAACTGCGCTCTAGAAATTATCCATTTTTTTCTCTGTTGTATAGGTACCTACCTAATTCATTTATTGCATTTTTATTTATGTGAACGGGTCCAACGTTTGAATAACTTATTTCCAATGTCTCCCTGTGTCAATTAAAAAAAATAACATTTGGCGATTATATTTAGCCAATCATAAATTAGAATAAAATAACCTCGTGTTTGTTTAAAACTGTTTATGGGTAGATTTATTATTGTGTGTGGCATTGATACTTATACCCACGTTTATATATTTATACGATGTCAATAGTGAATGTAGTATTACGTATAGGGTCGAAAACATATATTATTATTTATTTATTATTTAACTTGGCCCATGGAGCTTTTACATTGCTTTATGTTGCAAAAATAATTTCGTAGATTACAGTGTTTAACGATTGGATAAAATTAAAATAATATTCAACTGAAATTATCACAAATAATATCTTTATATCAAAAATTGTTTATTTGATCTAAACATTACAGCCTTACTAATAAAAAACCACAGCACGACCGATAACCTGTGTTTCAGCAGCAACATCAATAAAACAAATTTACACTAAAACACGAAATATTACTAATAAGGTTGGTCACTTTAAAATACGTTTTAAATTTGGCAACAATGCAATTTTTCATAATCTTCATATAAAATTTTGTTTTCATTCATAGCCGCTAGGTGGCGATGGCGTCGCGCCTGCACATTTGTAGTCTGTTTCCCGCGCAATAAGTAGAAGTTTGGTTTTTATGTATGGCGGGAATATTTTTAGTAAATATTGAGATTTTACTGAATGATCTCTATTATAGTGACCAATTCACTCTTCTATTTATGTAATTAATATATATGCCGTGTTATTTGAGTGGTTTTACATCAGTTTTATCAAGTTATTTCACAATAAACCGTACTTTAAAAGTTGAACTGTCAAAATATTGTTTTGGGTTACTTAAAAGATCAAATTTACGTTTTTAAATCTTTATTTTATGAGAATTTCTTAAAAGTGGTTTTTTTTTAAATATTAATATCTAATACATGTATTCGTAAACGTATAAAAGAAATTAACGTATTTAAGAAATTACTTTTAAATGTCGGTTTATTTTTTTGGCATTTAAAAAAAACTTTAAATTTTATATTATTTTTTTTATTGGATGTACGAGGAAAAAGTGAGGTGACAGTTTTATTCCAAATTAATTATATAAAAAGACTGTATTTCTTTCAAATTTCTATACACTTTCATCAAAAATGTTTTGGTAAGATGTTTTTTCCATTTTTTCCGTGTTTTTGGATCTTAAAATATGGTAGTTTTTAAAAATAAATACACAAATCTAAAAAGTAATTTTATCTAGTTTTTATAAATGGTATTTGTTTTTACGACAACTTTCAAAAATAAGAAATATATAGAACATTCAAAATACTTTGGAAAATTCCAAATTTCGTTCAGACATCATTACTAAAACAGAGATAAACTACCCTCTCGGGCTGTGTAAACAGTGTGTATTTATTAATGTGTACAATTTTTTAATTAGTAATGTTTTCACATCCGCGGCCATTTGTCAATTGAATAAAATTTTCACGGGGGTTTTTAGTAAGGCTGTAAATCTGTTAAATTAAAAATGTCGATATGAGTATCATTGGTATATTTGTTTGCTAAACTATGTAGGCGAGGAATTGGCTGGTTTGCTGCATAATTTGTTCGTGAATGGCGACATTGAAATTGGTCCTTAAGCCGAGTGATTCGAGTAGGTTCTCTTAATTGACTAGCAGGAGTTCGCAACAGTCGAGCTCCGAATTTACTTTTAAAAATTAGCATCTGTCGGTTATCTTTCGCCGATTCTCAAGTGTATAAATTTTTAAGGTATTTAATAAAAATATATTGTTAATTTGTTCTAAGGAGATATTTGACACAAAATTAATAAATCAAAAAAAAACTATCGTTCTTCAGTCGGGTTTTGTTAAGAGTCAGAATAACAGAAGAGCATATATGAGAATTAAGTGACGGTAAATTCTCTTTGCCTACCCCTGTGGAAAAATATATAGAGGACTTAAGTAAGTCCTTTAAGACTTAACTAGGTCCTTGAGTAAGGACTTAAGTAAGTAAATCCACCTGGTGGAGGACTTAAGTAAGTCCTTAAAGATTTAAGTGGGTCCTTCAGTAAGAACTTAAGTAATTAAATCCTCCTGGTGGAGGAATTAAGTAAGTCCTTAAAGACTTAAGTAGTTCCTTCAGTAAGGACTTAAGTAAGTAATTAAAGTAAGACTTAAAAGTAAGCGGAAAATGTTTTTTGTATCATGGTCGATACAAATAACATTTTCCGCTTAGTGTGGTGATAGTAGGTGATTTTCAATTATTTTTTTTCGTATTTCTTGAGCATTAACTATGTAACAATTTCTAGACATTTTGTTTTGAGAGTTTTAATTTTCAATGTACATTTGTTACTTAAATTTTAAATTTTCTGCGACCAGTTTCGACACATCCGTGTCATTCACGAGCAAACTTAAAACTTTAAGTTTAAGAAAATTTAAGTAACAAATGTACCTACATTGAAAATTAAAACTCTACAAAACAAGATTTTCAAATTAGTGTCAGGTTATTCTTAACCCGGGAATGTTTCTCTTCATAATAAAAATAAATTATCTCTGATTAACTAACCGTAAATTTACCATTGCAAATTAACTTCTACGCAAAAAAAAGACTGGTGCATGACTTACAAATTGAATAAAGATAATATTATTTATCAGTAGTCGAGTCAATATCTTTTTTAATGTTGATTGCGCTGAATGATAATTGACTTAATTCAAGGTGAAAAAGGAATTACTTACAATCAACTCTACGCATAATATTTCACGAGCAATTTTTATTTATTTAATTAATCAATTAGTCGGTTTGCACAGCTGTGGTATTTTATAGCTTTTTCAAACCTTTCAAAAGCTGTCACCAGGGGTCCTTGCATGGTCGATCGATAATGTTAACTTTCGGTAACTTCTTATCGCTTCCTAGGACAACTGCAGATCACTAACGTACATTGGAGGTTATCCACCACTTACCCGCCCTGGTATAAGTAACAGATTGTTACCCCTTCAAGGCTCTCGCTAGGACTCTAATTGGTTTTTAAAGAACGAATCTCCATTTAAGTTTAAACGAATCTAAACCTCCAGTGTCCCTGCATACGGTGTTAGGAAGCAGTATGCAAGTGTTTACATAATATACAAAATGCTAAAAAAATATGATCAATAATATAAAGTATTTCAAGCATAGAATAATTAAAAACATGAACATAAATGGCTGCTGCTCGCAAGGTATTGGCATTTTGCGTATGCTGCAAGCATCTGACGTAGAAACAACAGTTGACTTGGAATATTTTAAGAACATTTACAGCCTTACTAATAAAATAAAAACAACCAACCGTAAACGGTGTATCTGTTAGCCGAACGTTAAACGGCACACCTACAACACTACTAATAATATAAGATCACATTTTTATGTTGGCTGCATTGAATTTCCCTAGATTTGCGCAAGCGCGGCGGCCATTTTGTTTCATTGCTTCGCGGGAAAAATTAATTTTGTGACATTTGAGATTTTACTCGCAGTTCATTTAATGTTTTGTAACATAATTTCCGTTTAAATTATCAATTCACTATTACATTAGTATCTATGTATAATTCTACATAATTACTACCACTAACAATTATTACAGATCTGTCGGATCTGCAGGATCTGCCCTATTTATGGACACTGCAACGCTGTCCGAAACGTCGGATAAAGAAGGAGGTAGCGCAACACAGCATAACACCCCAAAAACAAATAACGAAAATATTGGTGTTATTTTTTTCAGTTTTAGAAACTTTTTTTTAGAACTCGCTAGGAAACAACACCGGTGTGCACAAAACCATTCAAAGGAGCGCTCTTTAAAATGATTTACCTGTTCTTACCTGACATTGTGATTATGCAATAGTTCCCATCGGTAATTTAATTACTTTAATGGATTTCCATTTAAAACCATTTATAATAATTAATGTTTATGTGTTTATCTCCGGTTATAATTAATATATATTAAACCAGAGACCGTGGAAGATTAAAGGAAACGCAAGCTGCGTTTTTCCATACAAACGTATTCCCCTATTTTCTCTATGGATTTTGACAATATTGCAATTAAAAAAAAGTAATATTTATATCAATCGCTGGCTTTACTACAAATAGCTTTCTTTGATGAGTTACTTCTTATAGGAGTTAGGAGTTAGGGCCCTCCAAAGATTTGAACGCCATTAACAAAGAATATCCAGTGTTTAAAAATTTGGGATTTTTTTTTTCCATTTTAGAATGTTGCATATCAAATCACAACCGAAATCTTATTATTTATTAATCTTTTTTTAATATAAAATTATTGTTTTTTTTTTGTTTGTCCCTTATGCGTTCCTAAACCATTCATCCAATTGCGATGAAATTTGGGTGATTTGGTGAATCGTGAGCTCTGTGGTTATGAAATTATTTCCAATACCATTCATTCAATTTCGACTAAATTTTGGTTTTCGTGAGCACGCTCGCGAAGTTTTCTATATTATGATGGGGAGCTCTGTCGTTATGAAATTTTAATAATAACAATGTGTGGTTAACAAACAGTTATTTTAATAATGTGAGTATTTTATATAGTTTAGCGGCAGGGAGATAATTCCAGAGGGGGGCGAATCCTGGAAGGGAGAAGGCGACGAAGTTGGAAGGGGAACGCGGGAAACGTACTGAGTTCTGAACTATTTCGCGTACACACCAGACGGAAAAACAAAAATATTGTTTATCCGAAACACTTCCATATACAGAAATAAAACACAAACATTTTCTTAAATACATATTTAAAAAAAATATTTATTAAAAATCTTTTTTTTTCAATTGCTTTATGAAAAGGGTGAATATCATTTTTATTTCACTAATTTTATATTGCTATGTGTAGTTAGGTTATGTTAGGTTACATAACACAAGAATAATACCCTACCTACCTACCGAATCAATAACGCACAGTAAAAGTGATCCGCCAAAAAAATTGCAAAATTGTGTTTATTAGTAAATAATACGACACGAAACAGTTGCAGGATTCACCCGAGCATTCACGGCATCAATTGTGAAATAAATTTTGTGCTTTTAAGTGAGATTATTCGAGGAATTTCAAATAATAGATATTCCAAGCTGTGACAGTGAAATTGACATTTTATATTAACAAAGCCAAGTGAAACTCTGTGATTGGCCTACACCATCGCCATATTTCCTTTACTGACCACACATATTGCTTGCTTTGCTGTCAGCTGAAGTACCTACCATGAGCTCGAATAAAAAATCCGGCTCTCAACAGCAAGATAACCTAAATACAAGATCTAAGAACAAAATGAATACTGCAACTGAAGATATTAGCCCAGAAGAAGATGTTTTTACAAAATTTGCGTCTTACGTAGATATAAAACTAGAGAAAATTAAAACTCAAATACTCGAAAACATCGATAAAAAAATGTTGGAATTTCAAAAATCAACCGAATTTATTTGTCAAAAATATGATGACATAATTATCCGCTTAGAATCCATGAATGGAGTAAAAGGAGAAGTTGAAAGCTTGAAAAATGATTTGATGAATAAAAGTAAAAGTATAAAGCATTTGGAAACTAGACTGGCTTGCTTAGAACAGTCGAATCTTAGCGACTGTCTTGAAATAACAGGAATTGAGGAAAATACAGATGAAAATCCCAAAATAACTGCTATGAAATTAATAGAAAATGCTAACCTAAAAATAAGTTCAGATGATATAACCTCGGCGATAAGACAATATGACAGAAGACCAGGTCATCCGAAAAAAATTCTATTGAAAATTGGAAATCCAGAAACAAGAATAAAATTATTGGCAAACAAGAAAGTGATTTCAGACCGCGAGAAAATGGTATTCCTAGGAGAATCACTATCCCCTTATTATAAGCAGCTACTTTGGAAAGCCAAATTAAAGGGAAAAGAATTAAAATATAAGTTTATTTGGTTTAAAAATGGATCTATTCTAATGAAAGAAGACGAAGGCAAAAAAACCTGGGAAATAAAACACGAAGATGACCTTGGAATAAAATAGATGTCGCATAGTTAAAGGCAGCGGAAATACTTTTAAGCATTTAAAATTAAGCAAGATTTTTTTTTTTAACAGTTATACATTTGGTCCTTTTAAATTCATAGCATACCTAACATATTATTTCAAATCTAATTCCAACACATTGTATAATGTTAACATTAAAATGTATTAATTCCTAGGCGACCCATCCTGTAAGAAATATTAATGTAACAATATTGTTATTTCAATACCCATATTATTTTGTGTACTTTATCAAATTGGCAACTTTATCAAGTGGTTAATTTTAAGTGTAAAAAATAACACCTAAACTAAAAAAATATAAAGAAACAATAAATAAATAAATATATATGGATTATCCTATCCCACAACATTGTCAAACCAAAATATAACACAGGTTGCATATCCAAGGTGCCACCTCTATAACAAATTGCATCAATAAAATATAATCGTATTTCGAAGAAAACTGTACTAAATGTTCTGATCATTTTTTTTTAAATTTCGTTTTTAATTCAAAATTATTTGGTTCTTATTTTAATATTATGTTATTTTAATATTAGATTCCCTTGTTGCCTTCTAAGAAAGATTTTCTCTTAACATCGAATCACTTGCTTTTCATTATGTTATTTTTTTTTTTTTCGAAACCGTAAAGGTACATTCTTTTTTTGTTATTTTATCTATCATTGAAAACGGTAATAACTAAGACACAATGAATAATAACATTTTGTTAGATTTCTCAACAGTTTTCTACTACACTACAACTACAGTTTTTCTCCATTTAACATTGGTTTTAAATTATTTTATCTTTTTAATTTTATTTTTTGTAAACCGTAAAGGTATATTCTATTTGTTATCTTATTTATTATTGAAAATTATATAAACTATTGAAACAATAATATTAACATTTTGTTTGATCTCTCAACACTTTGTGGTTAATTTTTTTTTCTACAGTTTTTCTCCATTTATCATTGTTATTTAAAATTTTATTAATTTGCATTAATTTTGCATTTAACTGTTTGATAATGACTGATATTTTTGTGCGTTACTTTTTTAAATTGTGAAATTATTAACCCCGATACAGGCGAGCCCTAGTGGGGTTAATAATTATTTGCTAAACAATATATATCAATTTGTGAAGAAATAATAAATAAATAAAATAAATAAATAAAATGACCAAAATCATATTTCCCTGTTAAGATGAATTATTCTAAATAATACAAAATCATATGTTTTTGTTTTGAAAATTTGATTGCTTGGAAGTATTATAGATGCTTCAATTAAATATTGCGTGTAGAACAGGCCTTGGCCCTTAAAAATAATATCGGTCATTTCTTTATAAGTCTTTTTATAAGCCTATGGAAAAATAAAGTGTAAGGTCTTTAAAAAACACTTTCAAGTCCAAACTCTCCTATTTATAAGCCCTTTTTCGAACATGGTTTTATTGTATAATGTGGTAAATTCAGTTTATTTTACAATATTCGCAAAAAAATGATATTTACGCCCGAACTTTCCAAATTAAAACAAAATATGCATTTTCGCGTTGTTATTTTACAATACGGCCGCTAGTCGACGAATTTGTTTTTTCAAAGTGATCCCTATGCCGTCCACCGAAGAACTACTGAATACGCCACACCCATTTTCAGTCAGACCTCCCCCGGCCGTAGCGGGGAACAGACGTTAGGTTTTGCGTCGCTTGATTTCATGAAATGAAACAATGTGTAAAAAAGGAGTTAATGTTTTTTACAGGTTTTTACGAATTCAACCTGTAAAAAAAATTCTCAAATAACTTTTCGAACCTTTCCAAAAGCTTTGTCTCAAGTATTTTCAAACTCCTCCCTTAAAGAGGCGTGAATTCCGATTTAGATGTTTTCCTGGACTATTGGATCGCCTTTAACCAATAAGTAAGCAATTGCGAAGGTTTAAATTCATGTTAATCGTGCTGACCTGAATTTCAAATAACCTGCTCATATATTAGGCAACCAAATTAATAAACACATTCAATTAACATTATTATATTTACGCTTAAAATTTGTGTAGGTATATTTTAACGATAAGTAGATTAACTTAAATACATATTATTAACTCGTAAGTGAGTAACCTTCTTTTAAATCGGATCCATAAATTGTACTGAATTATATTGGTGTTTATTTGTACAAGATGGCCTTAGTTGTTATGCATACTTATTTTAAATTTGCGTGGAGATTGTAGTGACATTTTGACGATTATTATATATTTATTACATTAAAATCAATTCGTTAAAACCATAGATCATGGATTTTTTACATTAGTTCTACACAGGAGGCAATGAAATGCCTGGTGGAGGGGCTTTTTAGGGGTACCGCGCGTTTCCATCCCGCGACAAAATATCCCCGACACAATACACTCCGACAAAATATCCCTCGACATAATATCCCAAGGACAGAATATCCTACGGACAAATCATCCCCCAACAAAATATACTAAAACCTTACCTATCATAACGTAACCTAACCTATCCTAACCTTATTTTAAATTTTACTGCTTTTGCACAATAATTTATTGTTTTTACAGGTTGACTGAATTATTTTCCCATTTTTTGTTAGGTTAGGTTAGTTTAGGCTAGGTAAGGTTAGGTTTGATTAGATTAGGTTAGATTTTAGAAGATATTTTGTTGGGGGATGTTTTGTTCGTAGGATATTTTTTCGGAGGATGTTTTGTCCGTAGGATAGTTTGTCAGGGATATTTTGCCGGGGGGTATTTTGTCGCTGGATGAATAGTCGTGGAACCCTTTTTAGAGAAAGGGTCTATACTGTCTCCCAGCGGCAGGACTAACTTGGCAATGGTCATATCGGTGGGAGAGCAATCTTGTTGATGAGCAGAATCAATTTGGATATCGACACAGCAGACACATTTAGCATCAATGAGCTGTATTTTTACACGAGTTTCTGAGAATTTTCTTAAAATTAAAAAAAAATATGTATAAACGTATGTATTCACCCATATAAGTACATACACACGTTTATTTATATGTATAAAGTTTCCTTTTTTAATCTTAACATAAAGAAAGACATGGAATATTTAAAAAAAATTAGAAACAAATAGTACAAATTATAGAAAAAAGTTACTCACTTTCAAATTATTTTTTACCCAGATTTTAACATTTTTTTATTCACATTCAGATTCTGACACGTGTTGATAGAATTGAACTATTTTTGGGCAGTACAGTTAATGTGCTTTTGGGCCAGCCTGGTTTTGCAGTGATGCACTGTGTACACGCACGTGGTATGTCTCTGGCTAGAGCGATTTGTGTTTTTGGTGAAATTGTTTTCGAGAAAATATAAATTTAATACTTTGGTTGCAGTAGACCCGCCTTAGTTCCATAAGTTCAGTTTCCTGAAATAAGTAATTGGTGGAATACGTCTTGGTCTTCTAGTGCATTACCTTAATGATGGACTTCTGTGCAAGTTCTAATGGTTTTACATAATTATTGTCGATTATTCCACAGGAAATTAATGAAAGCACTAATGCATCATAAACAAGTTTCATGGTTCTTATATTGTCAATATTGCTCATGCGTTTGAATATGTAATTTAGGTATCTCAGTTTATTGACAGTTTTATCTACATAAAGTAAGTCCATTTGAGTTGGCAGTCTATAGTTACACCTAAGTACTTGATATCTTTTAGAATAAGTTAACAATAATAATCTAAACGAAAATATGAAAGAGAACAAGACACAGAAAAACAGAAAAAATACAATGCTCACAACTGGGACTCGAACCCAGACCTCTCCATCTAACCGGGACGAGCGCGTTAACCAATTTCGCTATTGCCACCTTCTGTCAAACCGTCATATTTGTCAATATCATATTTTCAAATTTTAGAATTACATTATTATCAACTAATTATCAAAGATATCTTTTCTTATTAATTTCACAATTTCGCAGTTTGAGCATGTCACAAAGTTACAATTAACATTATGGAACGTAAAGTAACAAGTTTTTTTGAGTTTTAGTAGATGACTTTTGGGAATTATGGAAGGGAATAAAAATAGACTGAGAAGATGTCTGTCTATCCAATCTTTGATTGTTGCAATGCACTTGTTAGCTTTATTGGTTGTACGTATTTTCCCATGTTTTATCTTGTACTGTTATTGCAGTGCTAAAAGGCAAACTTCATTACCACTTGTAAAGTAATAGCCAATCTCTTTAAGTTTATATGAATACGTTTAAAGACGCAAAAATGAACAAATTTTGATTATACTTTTGAATGTAGCTATAACTTTGTGGTTTTCAATTATAGATAAATGAAACAATGTTACTTTGTTTGAACCACTTGTATATTTGTTTAAAGCCGACAGGTTTCGGAACGACCGTTCCTTTCTCAGGGCAAACGTATACTGAGTTGACAATTACAAAATAGTGGGTAAAATGCATTATTACTAATTATGTTATGGTAGGGGTGGAGGTGTGGCTAGGAATTAATGAAGAGTGGGTGGGGGAACATATCCATGATTGGGCCATAAGATAATATTTTTGTTTGTTTATAATGGATTTATTATTTATGAGGGATTTTTTTATTTCCAAGGCTTCTATGTTATCTAAACGTTTTCCTTTATGGTTAATATGAAGAATATTTATCCTTTTACTTTTTTCAAAACTATGGTTATTTTCAATGATATAGTTAGCGAACTCGGAAAAAAAATTCATCTTAAATGTTATTTGATTCTAATTTCAAAATTAAGAGTTGTTTTTTCAATATAAAATGAGGAAGAGTCGTTACATTTGAGTTTATATATTCCGGAATTAGTCAATTTATGGTCTTTGTCTTTAGCGTTCCTCAAAAAATTACCGATATTATTTCTTGTATAAAAAGCTGGTTTAATATTAGAAAGGAGATTTTTGCAACATTGAACTGAAAAAAAAATAATTTACGCCATTCTTTATCATTATTATTATTAGAATTATATAGATATTTATTTATTGACATTTTGCTAAGTTTATTTATTTAAGATGTTATCAATTAATTAATTATCCATTATTTACAGCAGTTTGTTTTATTATAGGAAGTTCAGAAAGGAAATTATTATTAGACATTGGGACATTTACTAAGCGTAAATTTTTATTAATTTTAAAATAATAAACTGAATAAAATTGAACATTACGCGAAGTCCGCTATTCATAGAACTAATGGTATTTAATGAGTAATTATTACAGTTTCCATAGTATTGTAATATAATAGGATATCAATTATTTAATTGCCACGATAACACGTGCAAGAAAAGGCCTGATTATGTAAGGAATTACACTTATTACTGATAAGCATAAAATAATGTTGTTTTCGCGAGCATCGATTAATCACATGTAATTTTGTTTTGTCATTTTGGAATGCAGTTTGCTTTACACTGCTACAAATCAGGACTTGTCAAGTGCCTTATGGTGAATTATAGTAATATTATAGTAATTATAGTAAGTCTTTAAAATCTGTCCTGTTTTGCAGGAGAAAACAAGAGCGTGGACAATCGATAAAACACTATATCAATACGCTGGTGACCAAATTTGTCATCTCTGGTCATTGGTTAGCATATATTCCGACCGCAAATCGATAAATTTTAGTAATTTTGATTACTCCGTACGGACAGTAGACCGCATCAGTAGCAATGCTCATGTGCTTTGGCGAAATAAAATTGTACTATCAAACACGGCTACCAACTTAACAGGATCAACCAGAGACGGAAAACATTAGCAAATTTACAGACAGATGCAATGCAGAGTGGCTAAATCGAAACAGGACTACGTCGATTATTTATTGTTAGATTTTTAAAATACATATTTGTTTCTAATAATAGGACAGGCCCTGTGGAAAAAAGTGTATTATTTATTATAGGTAGGCAGTCGATGAAAGATTCGGTTCCATGCCAACTCAGAATCAAGTCAACTTAACACTCTTTCAAAAGTCATTAAAAAATGAAAAATAGACCATAACCTAAGCTAACGTAACCTATATAACCAATTTTTTAAATATATTTTTTACAACACTTTACAAAAGACATGTTAAGTTGGTTTCATTCTGAGTTGTTCAGTCACCAAAAGATTCATTGTGATTCGTTTTAGAGTATAATATCGGGTTGCGCTAACTTCTTCTTTAACCAACGTTTTGGACATCATTGTTTGCAGTGTCTAAAGTAGAAGGTAGCTCTACATGGCATAATACCCCGAAAATAAATCACAATAACGCTTTTTAATAAAGATAATCATGTAAATCTAACGTCTAAAAATCGCTAATTTTTCTGCTCGTGTGAATCATTAAATTTTATTCCCCGGCTATTTAAACGCCTTTGATGTATCCGTATCTTCCAAGAAACTCACTTACATAAGTTATTTTAATTGTTAGCTACTGAACTATGAACTGTACTTTATTGAATTGTACCTATTTACAAATTGTTAACTCGCGATGGGCGGTTCGTTAATCGTCTATTAAGAAAATTGCAAATCATATGTGGTGTTCAAAAATAGAACTTATCCTTTGATTTTGAAATGATTTACATATATAGGCTTACTAATAAAAAACATAAAGACTGTCGGCCTTACTAAAAAAACCCGTGAAAATTTTATTCAATTGAAAAACGGCCGCGGATGTGAAAACATTACTAATTAAAAAATTGTTCTTGGAAAAAAATACACACTGTTTGCACAGCCTGGAAGGGTAGTTTTTCTCTGTTTTAGTGATGATGTCTGGACGAAATTTGGAATTTTCCAAAGTATTTTGAATGTTCTATATATTTCTTATTTTTGAAGGTGTCGTAAAAACAAATACCATTTATAAAAACCAGATAAAATTACCTTTTAGATTTGTATATTTGAAATACACTTTAGTTTTAAAAATCTGCCATATTTTAAGATTCAAACACGGAAAAGAGGAGAAAAAAAATTCTTACCAAAACATTTTTGATGAAAGTGTACAGAAATTTAAAAAAAATCAAAATTTAAAAAATACAGTCATTTTATGTAATGAATTTGGAATTAAACTATCACCTCACTTTTTCTTCGTGCATACTATAAAAATATAATAAATAATTTCAAAGTTTTTTTTATTGCCAAAAAAATAACCTAAAAATATCTCTGATCAAAAATATTTCAACACCACTAAAGATGTTAATTTCATTGATTAGTTTACCACCACATGTATTAGATATTAATATTAAAAAAAACACCACTTTTAAAAAATTCTCTTAAAATAAAGATTTAAAAACGTAAATTTAAACTTTTATGTAACCTAAAACAATATTTTGACAGTTCAACTTTTAAAGTACTGTTTATTGTGCAATAACTTGATAAAACTGATGTAAAACCACACAAATAACACGGCAAATATATGAATTACATGAATAGAAGAGTGAATTGGTCACTATATTAGAAATCATTCAGTAAAATCTCAATATTTACTAAAAATATTCCCGCCGTATAAAAACCACACTGCTATTTTTTGCGCGGGAAACAGAATACAAATGTGCAGGCGCGACGCCATCGCCACCTAGCGGCTATGAATGAAAACAAAATTTTGTATGAAAATTATGAAAAATTGCGGTTTTGGCAAATTTAAAACGTGTTTTAAAGTGAAATTCGTTTTTAGTAATATTTCGTGTTTTAGTGTAAATTTGTTTTATTGATGTTGCTGTAAGAACACAGGTTATCGGTTGTGCTGTGGTTTTTTTTAGTAAGGCTGAATATATATTATTTTTCGCAACGTTACTAATAACATAATGACTTTTTTATGTTGGCAGCATTGAACTTCGGTAGTTTTGCGCGTGCGCGGCCGCCATTTTCATTCAATCGCGGCAAAATTTCAGTTTTTCATTATGTTTTAGAACATTATTTCCGCTGTAATAACCAATTCACTGTAAGCATAATTGAACATAATTACTATTATTTTTGTCAGTTTTAGTCCATTAATAATGTCAAGTTGTTAATTTATTTTTACATAAATATAGGTATATAGGTTGTTTCCGATAAATATTTTTTAAATTTAATTTATCCGTTTGAGTTTAATAAAACTTCCCTTAAAATTAATGTTATTTAGTAACATAAATGACTTGGGCGTGTGTAAATAAATATCAAATCCGAGAAATCAACGTTTAAATTGCGCCAAATTTTCAGATTTTTCACTTACTCTCAAGGAATAATTATTACATTTTTAATTGTATAAACGAGAAAAAGTGAGGTGGCAGTTTTAGTTCAAATTTATTAAATAAAAGGACTGTGTTTTTTTAATTTCGTTTCTTTTTAAGTTTGTCTACATTTTGATTAAAAATGTTTTTGGTAAGCTTTTTTTTAAATTGTTTCCGTATTTGAAGCCTATAATATGTCAATTTTTAAATATTGGAGTACATTCAACATTCAAATATCCAAAAGGAAATTTTATCTAGTTTCTATATTGGTTTTTGTTTAAACGACGTCTTAAAAAATATAAAATATGTAAAACATTTAAAATTCGTTGGAAAAATTCTGAAATCCGATGACAAATTATTTTTATTAGTTGAGTATACAACAAATAAACAACTCGCTTTTAGCTGTTTAAGCAATGTATGTATCTTTCTTTGAACTTTTTTTGTCATTTTTTTAATTCGTAATGTTTTCATATCCACGGTCGATTTTTTTTTTTTTTTTAATTATTTAAAAATATAACAAGGTTACAGTTTTACAACATAATATATACATTAATATTTCAATCACTCTTCTAATAAAGCAGCTGCTTGTGTTTAGGAGAGGACAACTAAAATAAATTACATTTGTTTAAATTAAAATATTAGTAATTTAACAAAAAATATTAGTGATTTCATGAGAAAATACAGATAAAAGTGATAAAAATATAGGTTAGTTAAAATAAATGATTTAAAGTATTGATAAGGTAAAAACATATTTCTTATTATTCAATACTTATTTCTAGATATAATATACAATAACTTAAGTTATGGGGTGGAACTAGAATATTGTAATTTAATTTTTTTTTTAATATTTTTTGTAGCTTTCTTCCGATCGTATATCAAGGGGTAATTTATTAAATAATTTTATACCCTTGAATACATAGTGATGCTGTGCTGTTGTTGTTCGCACTAGTGGCACGGTGAATCCTCCAACAGATATTATTCTTTTGCTTATATTTAATTGTGGTAAATTATTTTTACTAAAGAAATCTTTATGTATTTGTAAAAGTGCAATTTTGTCATAGATTTTTGTAAGTGGGGGAACCGGGAAATCTTGAAAAACATTTATAGTTGGGTAGTCGTAGGGCTTTTTTAGAATGATTTTTATTAATCTTTTTTGAATTGTTTCCAATGGGAGAAGGGTTGCTTTGTATGCACCCCCCAAGCCACGATTCCATATTGTAGTAGGTACAGAGTGCGCAAGTGCATAATAAATATCTTTTAGTGTTTTTAATGATACAGTATTTCTTAATCTAAAAAATATATAGATCAGTTTTCTCATTCTGTCTACCGTGGAATTTATTTGACTTTTCCATTTGATGTTCTTATCGATAATTATCCCAAGATATTTTATTTCTTCTTTACTACTAATATATATACAGTTTGAGTTACAGGGTTTATCAATTGAATAAAATTATCACGTCATTTTTTAGTATGGCTGATAGTGTCTTAGGTTTGAAGTATTGTATTATATTGTAAAATACTGTTTAAAATTATTTTACGCACAATCCTAACGAAACTTTGCCTAATGTCAATAAGATAGTCTTGGGCAAGAATAAATTTATTATTATCTAACATTTCCGAAAACTCTAAAATGTTGGAAATCATAATGAAGGCATGTAGACTGGTTTTAAATATTACTAATTAATAATTCAACTCATTAACATTGGCATAAAGTCACCTAGAGGCAATACCAGTTATATTATGTTACCATCAAAAGCAAAACAGTTCAATGAACATTGTATGGGCAGTTGGTATCTAAGTTACATAATATCACATTATTTCAAGTTGAATGGTAATATTTTATGTATCCTTTAACCCATCAGGGCTCGGGCCTATTTCGTCAGAAGGTCAAAATATATCCGCCTTGCAATAAAATCCAAAAAAATTGAATATTTCTGAACGCATCCGACAACTAAAAACTGTTTTTGAAAGGTGATGAAATACGCTTTCAAATATTATAATTCGAAATAAACATATAATTTTTTAAATATAATAATTTTGAATGTAAAAAAAAATATATATATAAAAATGGCTCCCCTTATGTTATTTTTATCAAAAATTACTTGTATAAAAAAAAAAAAAAACTAGAAAATATTATCTTCTTATACTGTAACGGACGTGTCGTCGTCCTTACAAGACTGTAAATTATGAGGGCACCGGTGGCTGTGCACTCCTTCCCTTTTGTGCGCCAATGATGATGATGATGTCGATTTAAAGCTGGCCTCCCTACATCCAGTGGGTGGTGGCCCTGGATGCGCCTAGTTTCTGCCTGGGCCTGGTTGCCTTGGGAGTACCCAGAGTTAGGGCCGGCTATGGCGGCAGGCACCAGGTACTCGTCCAGGCAGAACTTCAGCAGGAGGCAGCAGGTAGTAGGACTTCCAGAGGTAGGAAGTAGTAAAACAAAAAGAGTAGAATTGAACTTGAACTGAACATAACATATTTATTGACAAATTTTCATAACATTTAAGGGGTTCTTGTACCCGACAGCGTTTGGGCAGTATTTATTAAAAAAGTGGAGGGGATTCACACCTCGAAACAGAATGGTTTAAATAGAGCGGCCAAAATATTGGTCCTCTATTTTGCCGATGTCGCCCATGAAGGCGGTCGCTTAAAATTTATATTTTATAATAATTCTACGTACTTTATTGTGTACATACATGTAAATTATTCTGCATTAATGGTAAAATAAACGTATTGTTTATCACCAGATTTTTATAAGGGCGATTTATCTCATTTTTTGAGATAAATCGTAAAATTTAAGAAGTTATTTGCCGTTTGGCTGGACACTTGGTAATTTACCAATACAGTGTTATTTTTACGAGATCCCCCGTAAGATGTGTTAATGATACCTGTTTGTTTCACCATCTTACGGGGCACCTGGATTTTTATAATCCGGAAAAACATATTTTTATCGAAATTTTTCTAAGTGTTTTTTGAAGGCCATTTTTTGCCCTAGTTTCAGTAATTTAAGGGCTAGAGACTCAGGCTCTCTTTCCCTCGATGCCTTGTAGGACTGCGGAATGAAATTTCTTAGTTTCATTATCCTACAAGGATCGTAAGTTAAAATATTTAACAATATGTCAAAAAAAAGGAAACATAAAAAATACGTTTGAAATTATAAATTGAAAAATGTCCCTGGTGGCAACCTGAGCATGATAGCGTTTATTTGTTGCACCGGGGGCATTGTACATGGTAAAATGAAAGTTTTTTATTAATACAATATTACAATTAGAATAACTTTAAATTCTAATTGGAAAACAAACATAAAAATATTTTCAACGAAAAAGATCGCTGGCGGTACGGTACTAACGAGCTCAGTGGGCAAGCGGAATTTTTGGATTTCCAGCGAAATCTCAAAAAATGACCACTGAACTGTAGAGGATACCGCCAAGGATGTTTTTCGTTGAAAGAACATTTGAGGGTACGTAACACGTCGGTTACACTCCCCCCGTGCAGCTGTGCTGTACTAGTCATAACGGCGTGTAGTAGGATGAGTAGGTGAAGCTGCATCGGTAGACGCGGGCGGCAGGATCACAGCGAGCTTCACGGCAGGTCGGACGTAGACTCTGGTTCTCGGCAGGTCGAACGTAGACTCTGGTTCTCGTCTGGGTCCCGGCGGTCCTTACTTGGTCGTCTTCAGCAGGGATGGTGTCAAGGACTCGGCCATGTATCCGGCTGATGTGGGTCCATGACACGGGGTCCATGACAACCATGATGGGGTTGACGGACTCCCCCCGTGTGAGGAGCACCACGTCTATGACAGTGGCACTGCTGGGGCAGGGCGGGCTCGTCTTCACTGCGCCATTGAGGAGTACCACGTCCTTGACAGTGGCACTGCTGGAGCAGGGCGGGCTCGTCTTTGCTGCGCCGATGAGGAGTACCACGTCCTTGACAGTGGTACTGCTGGGGCAGGGCGGGCTCGTCTTCACTGCGCCATTGAGGAGTACCACGTCCTTGAAAGTGGCACTGCTGGGGCAGGACGGGCTCGTCTTCACTGCGCCGATGAGGAGTACCACGTCATTGACAGTGGCAATGCTGGGGCAGGGCGGGCTCATCTTCACTGCGCCGATGAGGAGTACCACGTCATTGACAGTGGCACTGCTGGGGCAGGGCGGGCTCGTCTTCGCTGCGCCGTTGAAGAGCACCACGTTCATGACAGTGATACTGCTGTGCCAGGACGGGCTCGTCTTCGCTGCGCCGTTGAGGAGCACCACGTCTTTGACAGTGGCACTGCTGGGGCAGGGCGGGCTCGTCTTCACTGCGCCTATGAGGAGCACCACGTCTATGACAGTGGTACTGCTGGAGCAGGACGGGCTCGTCTTCACTGCGCCGTTGAGGAGCACCACGTCTTTGACGGTGGCACTGCTGAAGCAGGACGGGCTCGTCTTCACTGCGCCGTTGAGGAGCACCACGTCTTTGACAGTGGCACTGCTGGGGCAGGGCGGGCTCGTCTTCACTGCGCCGTTGAGGAGCACCACGTCTTTGATAGTGGCACTGCTGGGGCAGGGCGGGCTCGTCTTCACTGCGCCGTTGAGGAGCACCACGTCTTTGACAGTGGTACTGCTGAAGCAGGACGGGCTCGTCTTCACTGCGCCGTTGAGGAGCACCACGTCTTTGACGGTGGCACTGCTGAAGCAGGACGGGCTCGTCTTCACTGCGCCGTTGAGGAGCACCACGTCTTTGACAGTGGCACTGCTGGGGCAGGGCGGGCTCGTCTTCACTGCGCCGTTGAGGAGCACCACGTCTTTGATAGTGGCACTGCTGGGGCAGGGCGGGCTCGTCTTCACTGCGCCGTTGAGGAGCACCACGTCTTTGACAGTGGTACTGCTGGGGCAGGGCGGGCTCGTCTTCACTGCGCCGTTGAGGAGCACCACGTCTTTGATAGTGGCACTGCTGGGGCAGGGCGGGCTCGTCTTCACTGCGCCGTTGAGGAGCACCACGTCTTTGACAGTGGTACTGCTGGGGCAGGGCGGGCTCATCTTTGCTGCGGGATGTGATTGGCCATCCATCTGTGCTGGCGCTTGGTACCTATGTCCCAGCAGTGGAGCGAATCCGGCAGCTATTCTCAGCTGATCGGCTGGCTGCCTTTGATGGAGCAGAGGTGAGGGCGGCCCGGGACCAGAAGGTCCAGGCGGCAGTGAGGACCACTGCTCTGGCAGCGGAGCTGATCCGGCAGCTGTTCTCTGCAGGTCGGCTGGCTGTCTCTGGTAGAGCAGAGGTAAGGGCGGCCCGTGACCAGAAGGTCCAGGCGACAGTGAGGACCACTGCTCTGGCAGCGGAGCGGATCTGGCAGCTGTTTTCTGCTGGTCGGCTGGCTGCCTCTGGTGGAGCAGGGGCGAGGGCGGCCCGGGACTAGAAGGTCCAGGCGGCAATGAGGACCACTGCTCTGGCAGCGGAGCGGATCCGGCAGCTGTTTTCTGCAGGTCGGCTAGCTGCTTCTGGTGGAGCAGAGGTAAGGGCGGCACGGGACCAGAAGATCCAGGCGGCGTCGTGGTTGGGTCCCTCTTGTAGTAAGGGGCTGGTGGCGCAGGGCCTCCTGGCCCTTTCTGCGCTGGTGATGCGTACCTCTGGTCCATCAGAGGTACAGGTCCAACAAGCTCATCGCATACGGCTTCTCGTTGCCTCAGGTTGAACAGAGGTACGGGCGGCACGAGGCTGTAAGGTTCAGGCTGCATACATCCTCCCTGGAGTCGCCAAGCTTCTTCTTGGCCCGGATCTGTGTGGCCAGTTGACTCCAATATTGCATCAGGTTTGGAAGGCGCTGTAGTTGCGGCTTCTGGTGATGCGTACTTCTGGTTTTCCAGAGGTACAGGTCCAACAGGCATCTCACGTACGGCCTCTGGTTGCCTTGTAATATACAGAGGCAAGGGCGGTACGGGGCCGGAAGGTCCAGGCTGCATCCATCCAGGGCCCCCATCAGAGTGAGGGGGCTGCGGTGCGGGGCCTCCAGGCCCTGGCCGCGCCGGTGATGCGTACCTCTGGTTTATCAGAGGCACAGGTCCAGCAGGCATCTCACGTACGGCCCCTGGTTGCCTTGTAATATACAGAGGCAAGGGTGGTACGGGGCTGGAAGGTCCAGGCTGCATCCATCCAGGGCCCCCATCAGAGTGAGGGGGCTGCGGCGCGGGGCCTCCAGGCCCTGGCTGCGCCGGTGATGCGTACCTCTGGTTTATCAGAGGCACAGGTCCAGCAGGCATCTCGCGTACGGCTTCTGGTTGCCTTGTAATATACAGAGGCAAGGGTGGTACGGGGCCGGAAGGTCCAGGTTGTATCCATGCGGGGCCCCCATCAGAGTAAGGAGGCTGCGCCGGTGATGCGTACCTCTGGTTCTCCAGAGGTACAGGTCCAACAGGCATCTCGCGTACGGCTTCTGGTTGCCTTGTAATGTACAGAGGCAAGGGCGGTACGGGGCCAGATGGTCCAGGCTGCATCCAGGTTTGGCCCCCATGGTAGGAGGGCAGTGGCACCCCTTGACCCCTTGGTCCAGGTTGCGCCGATGATGCTTGCTGAGGCTCGGGTCCCGCAGAAGGACCAGGCTGCATCCAGGTTTGGCCCCCACGGTAGTGAGAGGGCAGTGGCACCCCTTGACCCCTTGGTCCAGGTTGCGCCGATGAGGCATGCTGAGGCTCGGGTCCCGCAGAAGGACCAGGCTGCATCCAGGTTTGGCCCCCATGGTAGGAGGGCAGTGGCACCCCTTGACCCCTTGGTCCAGGTTGCGCCGATGATGCTTGCTGAGGCTCGGGTCCCGCAGAAGGACCAGGCTGCATCCAGGTTTGGCCCCCATGGTAGTGAGAGGGCAGTGGCACCCCTTGACCCCTTGGTCCAGGTTGCGCCGATGAGGCATGCTGAGGCTCGGGTCCCGCAGAAGGACCAGGCTGCATCCAGGTTTGGCCCCCATGGTAGTGAGAGGGCAGTGGCACCCCTTGACCCCTTGGTCCAGGTTGCGCCGATGAGGCATGCTGAGGCTCGGGTCCCGCAGAAGGACCAGGCTGCATCCATGATGGGTCCCCATAGTGAAGGGGTGGTGGCGCCGGACCCCTTGGTCCGGATTGCGCCGCTGATGCATGCCACTGTGCAGGCTCTGCCCCGCTGGGTTGTGCAGGCCTTGTTGCGTTGTGTGGTGCAGGCCCTGCTCCGCTAGGTTGTGCAGGCCCTGTCGCATCGGGTTGTGCCGGCCCTGTCCCGTTGAGGTGTGCAGGCCCTGTCGCACTGGTTGGTGGCGGCCCTGCCCCGTTGAGGTGTGCAGGCCCTGTCGCACCGGTTGGTGGCGGCCCTGCCCCGTTGAGGTGTGCAGGCCCTGTCGCACCGAGTTGCAATTGACGGGCTGCCATCAGCTCTTCAATTTGTTTCTTCTGACTGCGCAGTTGTCGGCGCAGCAGGCGCACCGTGTCCTCAATAGATGTAGAGGCCGGTGATTCTTCGCTTTCGTCTGCAGAGCATGCCGGTGTGGAGCTGGGCGTTGGTAGGGGCGTGACGTCATGTGCGGGCACGGCCCTAGGCTCGGCTTCCTGGGCAGTTGGTAGCTCAGCAGGCGGGGGTGGAGGCGACTCATCGTCCTGAGCCGTCCTCTTCGATCTTAGTGATGGTGGTGACATCCTGGTGCAGCTGATCCGGCTCGAAGGACCACTTGTAACGGACGTGTCGTCGTCCTTACAAGACTGTAAATTATGAGGGCACCGGTGGCTGTGCACTCCTTCCCTTTTGTGCGCCAATGATGATGATGATGTCGATTTAAAGCTGGCCTCCCTACATCCAGTGGGTGGTGGCCCTGGATGCGCCTAGTTTCTGCCTGGGCCTGGTTGCCTTGGGAGTACCCAGAGTTAGGGCCGGCTATGGCGGCAGGCACCAGGTACTCGTCCAGGCAGAACTTCAGCAGGAGGCAGCAGGTAGTAGGACTTCCAGAGGTAGGAAGTAGTAAAACAAAAAGAGTAGAATTGAACTTGAACTGAACATAACATATTTATTGACAAATTTTCATAACATTTAAGGGGTTCTTGTACCCGACAGCGTTTGGGCAGTATTTATTAAAAAAGTGGAGGGGATTCACACCTCGAAACAGAATGGTTTAAATAGAGCGGCCAAAATATTGGTCCTCTATTTTGCCGATGTCGCCCATGAAGGCGGTCGCTTAAAATTTATATTTTATAATAATTCTACGTACTTTATTGTGTACATACATGTAAATTATTCTGCATTAATGGTAAAATAAACGTATTGTTTATCACCAGATTTTTATAAGGGCGATTTATCTCATTTTTTGAGATAAATCGTAAAATTTAAGAAGTTATTTGCCGTTTGGCTGGACACTTGGTAATTTACCAATACAGTGTTATTTTTACGAGATCCCCCGTAAGATGTGTTAATGATACCTGTTTGTTTCACCATCTTACGGGGCACCTGGATTTTTATAATCCGGAAAAACATATTTTTATCGAAATTTTTCTAAGTGTTTTTTGAAGGCCATTTTTTGCCCTAGTTTCAGTAATTTAAGGGCTAGAGACTCAGGCTCTCTTTCCCTCGATGCCTTGTAGGACTGCGGAATGAAATTTCTTAGTTTCATTATCCTACAAGGATCGTAAGTTAAAATATTTAACAATATGTCAAAAAAAAGGAAACATAAAAAATACGTTTGAAATTATAAATTGAAAAATGTCCCTGGTGGCAACCTGAGCATGATAGCGTTTATTTGTTGCACCGGGGGCATTGTACATGGTAAAATGAAAGTTTTTTATTAATACAATATTACAATTAGAATAACTTTAAATTCTAATTGGAAAACAAACATAAAAATATTTTCAACGAAAAAGATCGCTGGCGGTACGGTACTAACGAGCTCAGTGGGCAAGCGGAATTTTTGGATTTCCAGCGAAATCTCAAAAAATGACCACTGAACTGTAGAGGATACCGCCAAGGATGTTTTTCGTTGAAAGAACATTTGAGGGTACGTAACACGTCGGTTACATATACATATATATGAATTATAAAAAATAAATGTTTATTCGTTCGTATTTTATGCGATGCCATACCGTTTACGATTGCGATGAAACTTTGATGATATGTTGTGCGCACGCCCGCGAATTATAGGCTATATATAATGGTAAGCTCTGGTGTTATGAAATTTGTATAAATGAAAATGCGTGTATTTCATATATTTGAGCGCCAGGGAGGAAAGGCAGGAGGGGGAGGGGAACGGGGGGGGGTTCGCGTGAGGGGAAGGGGACTTGGGAGGTAAACGGGGACGCACGGGAAAGGACATGCAGGGAGAATCAATTTATTTCTTTGAATGACATAACAACGCAGCTGGTGTATTATAAATGTTAACATATTTAGTTGATTCATGTAAAAATTATGAATAAAAAATTCAAGAAGTTTCATAATTTTTTTTCAAATTTCGGTCCAAAATTTCTGTTTTATATCCATGTCTTTGTAATTATTATTTTTACTTGATAAACTAATGTTAATACAAGATTTGTATGCATAGTACAAAGGGTAAAAATTATTATAAGTAATAATTATTAGCCTGAAATACTCATCTACATTGAAAAAATCTCCCGAGAAAAGATACATGCCGCCGATTCGTATTCGAGTATCCGGGATTCGAGTCCCGTCGCGGTCGGTGGCATGTATCTTTTCTCGGAGATATTTTAAATACAGATGAGTGTTTCAGGCTTATAATTATTACTTGTAATAAATGGACATTGTAATTATTTGTGGTTACTACCTATGTACCTATTTAGATTTGAACATGAAGCGTGGTGTCCGTGGTGTTCTCTCTTTCTAACACCGTTTATATCATATTTCTAACCGTGATAGTAAGGGAGACACGACGATTTATATGACAGCTATATGTGTCGTTCCTAAAAGCGAACAAGTTAGTCTAAGGGGTTAACATTGTAAGGTTATTTAACCTTTTATCCAGTGATTTATAAAGAGTTATGAAGTTAACTCGATTATTGGAGCGAGTGAACGTTGCGCGTTGGTCAATAATTTCTTACGTCCTATAAAATCAAGTCAACTGAGTCATATATAGCTGTATGATAAATTACTCAATAGGTGATTACCAGCCTTTGGCTCCTAGCATAATCAAGCACATCGATTTTTGTTTTAGTTTTATCGACAATATCGGTTATTTATCAACAAACGGATATTTTTTTTATCGGCACCGAGAACCATTTATTGGTTAACCAACAAGTATGACATAGGTCACCCCAAGTGGTTCGCTATATTTGGTGACTTAGCAGGGGTGCCCAGGTTCCTGGGATGAGGTTTGACCGGGACTTGGCGGCAGATGCGTCTGGCCGGATCGAGAGAGACTGGTTGATAACCCTTGACTTCTCCAGCCGGACTCTGTTAACCCTTTGCCTTCCACCACAATGGGAGGGATGGACTCATACGTCTGTGACTCCTGGAAATTGACCGCCATATTCCTACCCGCTTCTCATTCCTGTTTCCTTCACAGACTTCCTCTTCATCCTTTCCTCAAAAAGACCCTCCATACAGCTTCCCTAAGATGACTTGGGCCCTAAGGAAACTTATTTTTCTCGGGGACTCCTGTGTGGAGCTAAAGCAAAAAAAAATCTAGAGCACAACTGCAGATCGCCAACGACAACATAAGGTGATCGAGAGGAACTGGAGAACTGGACAAGCAATTCGAAGGTAGCGGGTTCGAATCCCGGCGTGCGCAATTTTTATTTTATTTAATTGACTTTTGTTATTTCAAATATAATAACAATCTGTTTATTTAAATTAATATATTTATGTATAATTTATTAAGACCATCATTTGGAATTCAAACTTTTCTTGAAATGGCTTTGGCCTTATTTGGTGACCAATTCTGAATAGCCAGGTATATCCCACTGTCCTCTTCCTCATCTCCTTCCCCTTCCCACTATCTTCAGCCTCACAAGAGAAAATCCAAAGAAATACCAAAATATCAATGATATTTTTCAAACATTCTTCATGCATCTGGAAACGATCAGCGCTCATGCGAACTCTGGCGGTATAAACATGTAGTATCCAGCACGGCCACCATCTTGAACCGGAATTGGAACGTAACAAATAAATTTACAACAGATTAAATGCTAAATGGTCGAAACAAAACAGGAATTAAAACAACTAGATTCTATCAACTAATTAATAGAAAGCGTTTTCAGAGCAACATTCATCAGTGACCTAAGCAGCCTGACACGGGTAACTGTTATTGGAGGACCCTTGCAATAAACTTCAAGGCTAGGCTAACAACGGGCCCCTCTCAGGTCCTTGTGCATAATGTAGAGGTCTTGGGGCTTTTTAATGTTATTACGTTTATTACCTTTTTGTACCCTCGTCGCCGGGAATATTAAATTACCTAATTAGCAATACAAGGGCTTCAGTAGGACATCAATGTAAATCAACCTTATCAAATAGCCATTTCCTTAGATTATATTTGACTTTAGCTGTATAAATGGTATTATTTTTAATTGTCATTGGTAGTTTATCAAATTTAATATACGAGTACTTTAACTATTTTAAACTGTGTAGAAAAAAAACCCATTCAATGCTTTTATTATTTACGTGACAATTCACGATTACGGTACCGTGACGGCATAAAAAACACAATAAACATACGTTCCTTATCACAATAATGCTGCAGCTCTTTCAAAAGAAGAGATACACAATGTACGTAGGTCTGTTTCCTCCAAATGAAAAAGGTCATCATTTTCTTGCATCTCTCTCACACACGGTACCGTGACGTTTCCGTAGACCCCTACAATACTAGCCGTGACGATTATTTTGAAAGTATGGAATATAGTTACAAGGATAATATTGATGTGTGAGTGATTTCCAAAAATTCAAAAACGTCAAATGTCAATGCGATCTAACATATAATACTGCTGCTCTATTTTACACACTAAATAATAACAGCAGATAATGAGACAAACGGTGAACGCATGTCTGCACCCCCCCAAATGAATCATATAATCATTATCATGCATCTCCCTCACACGTAAAATAAAAATGAAACGCAATTGCCGTCGAAAAAACTAATAATTTGGAGGAAACAGTCACACGTATTTTGTGAGTCTCATCTTTTGTCTCACCATTATTTAATGTGTAAGAAAGAGCAGCAGGTTTATAGCGATAAGGAACGTATGTTTATTTGCTTTTTTACCGTCACGGTAGATAATAATAAAACGCTTATCCGATATTCAGAACATGTATACAGCAAATTTAATAAATTTTTACATTCGGTAGTTATGGTTTAAAGTAAAGTTTGTTTTGCCATTTGCCAACTTGCGTTGTACTACAAGTATAATGAAAACATGGAATCAGCATATAAAAACCTTCATTGGATTGATTTTTTATTTAATTTTTAAATGTGGTATTTCCTAAGTGCTACCATTAGGACTGTTCAAGGTCGGCCATTCAGCTCATTATTGTAGAGCACATTCCAACAGATTTATAAAAAACATAAATACGTAATTATTTATCTTAAAAGTGGTTGAATATTTACCTTTGATCAATTATTATTTCAATTCGGGAGCCGGGTATGGGTACCGCCGAATATTGAATAACCAACACCTCTGCCATAGGTCACCCCAAGTGGTTCGCTACATTTGTTTCGCTACAGTGGTGCCCGGGTTCATGGGGTGAGGTTTTTCCGGGTCTTGGCGCCGGATACCTCTGCCCACCAACTGCATGGCCGGATCGGGAGTGAATGGTTGAGGAGTCCCTTTGACTTCTCCAGCCGTAGGTACTATCTCGGAATCGCCTTGTACTGCAGTGGGAGGGATGGATTCATACTCCTGGACAAACTACCCCCAGATTCCTACTCTCCCCTCAAACCCTTTTCTTACCTAGAACTTTCTCTCCATCCTTTCCCTAAAAAGACCCTCCACATAGCACCCCCAAAGATGACTTCCCCTCAATATTTCCCCTCCTGTTTGGAGCTAATGTAAAAAAAACACTGGCTTAACTAACTAACCATCACACCGTTTCCCCGCAGGGGTAGGCAGAGAGGACGGACCGCCAAACAACTCGATCTTACAAAGTCTCACACATGCTCTTCTATTATTCTGACTCTTGACATGGCCCGACTCAAGAATCTGATTCTCTTGGTGGTACCATGTCTTTCTTGGGCGTTCTCGACTTCTTCTTCCATTCACATTTGCGTTATATATTCTCCTTACACTCCTTTCCTCGTTCATTCGCTCTACATGCCCAAACCATCGGAGCGTCCCTTTCTTAAAATTCATTATTTTTCAATCTTCTTTCTTAATCAGAACACTGAAATGGCCTAATTAAATATTACTGAAAGTAAGGGAAAAACCAAACCACATGACCTTCATTTAAAACCGGCCGCACAGGAAAAGACTATCTATATTTATAAATACAAAACCTTTAAAACCTCTTCTGAGCTGTCCGATCGTATTCATGGGATAATTTTCCTTACCTTTTACTAGGAAAGCGTTCGGTTTGTCAAATAATTATATAGGTAAATATATTATTATACATAGATTATTTTTAGTCCTGGTAACCCAACATATTACCTTAATAAGAAATCAACGTGAAAATTTATGATTTTTTTTAATAGTAAGGAAAATGCTCATTTTATTCATTCATGGTGAACAAATTGATTTATTTGCTCCCGTATTTGAAGGCGTTTGCTCTGAAATCATAAGAACGTAAGTTTAGTCTCTTAGTAATAAAGTAGCCTAGTTTGGGACAGCCTCCAAGACCTAGATAAACCTCACCCCATGAATCCGAGCGCTCCTGCTACGTCATCATCGTAGCGAACCACTTGGGGTGACCTATGGCAGGGATGTTGTAAAAAAAAATACCTAAAATATTCTTTACATCGCGTGCGCTGCGAAAACTACTGATGATAGAATAAAATAATGTACTACGACTTTGTATAACACATCATTATTTACAAAAAAGGTTGCGACAGCATATGTCTAACTATTATAGTTATGCCACAATAAGTATTCTTTTATTTTAAAAATTTAATTAAATTGTCACCGCTTGAAAAGGCTCTTTATTTGTATCTTGATTTTAATCCTTATCAAAATAAATTACTTCATATTCAAGAAAGCTTCAATACCTTTATTTAACTTTTTGAATTTTTCAATTCGGATATTTAATTAGAAAGATATCACGAGTTTAAAAATGTTAGTTTTAGAAAAAAGTTTCGGCTACGGGCCCGGTGGGAGAGGAGTCAAGAAATGAAGTGCCAGGGGGTTTGGCGGGACGGGGGAGCGGGAGAGCGGTGGCGGGGAAGGTGGAAGTGGAACGCTAGAGGGGAACGCATGGGAAAGGACATGCAAGGAGTAACATTTTATTTATTTGAATAAGGCATTGCAACGCATGCCGGGAAACAGCTAGTTTATTTATAAACAAAAACAAACAGTACATTATATTATCCGTTTGTGAGAAAAAATTTACAATTAATATATGTAATTCATGGTGGGTACCTATTATGTTTTTCATTGTAGTGACTTCTTTATGGTGTGCATATTAAGTAATTACCGGGCAGTGTGTGTAGTTGGAAGGTGTGTGTGTGAATATGTGTGTATGTGTATGTATGTATGTATGTATGCGCATTGAACAATTTATATGATTGACATGATGCTCTTTTTAAATTTGGGCAGTGAATTGGAGAAAATGTCGATGTTATAATTTAGATTAATATTATTGAACATATGAAGAGCACGATTGATTGGCGAATTAGTTGCTTCATTTGTCTTATAATTTATTTATTTTATAAACTTTATTTATTCACATTTCTTTGTACATATAATGTATAATAGCAAATATTATATAATAACATAATATATAATAACAATTACTATGAACAAGAAATGAAAACCCACTAAGGCACTGCCTGAGTGTGGGTAACATTAAAACAAAATACTATATTTCCAAGTACCCAAAGTATAAAATAGACTTTAAAAAATATATATAAAATATAAAGTTAGTATAAAAAGTTAAAAAGTTAGTATTACTTAGGTAGAATAAGTGAAACAGGTTTTTTTCAGCTATTATAAAAATAAAATTAAAAATATGGAGAAAAACATACTGATAATTAAGCGTGTGAAATAATTCTGTATGGCGTGTACGTTTTTTTTTTTTTTTTTTTTTTTTTATTAGGTTTGTCAACAGTGATTTACATGAAAGCTTTCACAGATACAATTACACTGAACCATGGTTGATGCTATCACTAATTAAAGCCAAACACAACATTGATAACATAATACTTACATATATATACAATCATTCACACACACACATACCATATATTACAAAATTTTGAAACAAGTTTTTAGAACAATAATATTATAATATAAGTTTAAAGGTGTAGTTTATAAGTTTATATAAAAATATACAAAGGAGCTTTAAATCTTGTTAATAGATGATTTGAAGTTGGCCAATGTTGACATTGTCAAATTAATTGAATGTTTTTTATAAGCCTCATTAAAATTACGGCACATTCTTGATAAAGCTGAGTCATACCCCAGCTAAGTTCGATATTTTTTAAAATTTAACGGAACATGATTTACAAGTCGTGAACCAATTCTAGGAACATTGAACCTGATTTGATGAAGTAGAAAAGGGCAGTTTATTAAACCATTAACAATTTTGAAAAGAAAATTTAAATCTGTATTTAGTCTTCTCTGTTCAAGGGTGCGTACATTGTAGAATTTTAGTCTATCGGTGTAGTGAGGAAGTGATCGAGCTCGCTTATCGGTATACGCTAGGTGGTACATAAAATGTTTTTGAACTCGCTCTATTCGCTGAATATGAACTTTGTAGGTTGGACTCCATACAGCACTTGCGTACTCCAACACGTTGCGGGTGAAGGAATTGTACAGCGTTATTTTTGATATAGGATTTTGAAAATGTTTACTATTTCGTTTGATAAATCCTAGCATTTTCAAGGATCTAGAAATGATGTTGTCGATATGAGGTGTGAAAGTAAGTTTTTTATCAAATAATACGCCTAGGTCCCGAATGGTTGCGACTTCCTGGAGTTTAGTACCGTCGATAAAATATTGAGTTGGAATAGGATTGTGTTTACGTGTAAAAGTTATGTGAACACATTTTAAAGAATTTAGAAACATTCTATTGTTGTTGCACCACTTTGAAACTCTGTTAATATCATTTTGGAGAAGTGTTGAGTCTAGTGATGTATGAATAATTTTGAATATCTTACAATCATCAGCAAACAACAAAATTTCAGAATCCAAAATAACATTGCACAAGTCATTTATAAAAACAAGAAATAAGATTGGGCCCAAATGGGACCCTTGCGGCACTCCAGATGGCACTTCTAATCCTCTTGACTCATAGCCATCAAATACTACTCTTTGTATGCGGTCAGTTAGATAGGAGTAAAACCAGTTTAGCAAGGTACCATGAACACCCATTTGTTTGAGTTTACGAATTAATAATCTGTGATTTACTTTATCGAAGGCCTTACTAAAATCTGTATAGATTGTGTCTATCTGTTGACCTCTATCGACAGCTTCGGTTAAGGTATTGACATAGCAAAGTAAATTAGAGGATGTTGATTTCTGGGAGAGAAAACCATGCTGTTTTGGAGTTATAAGATTTTTGAGATGATAATTTAAATATGGACAAATTAATTTTTCGAAAATTTTTGCAAACGTACAGAGAATAGAGATGGGTCTATAGTTTGTGACTTCGTGAAGGTCTCCGCTTT
Organism: Limnephilus lunatus; assembly: GCA_917563855.2. Classification (NCBI taxonomy): domain Eukaryota; kingdom Metazoa; phylum Arthropoda; class Insecta; order Trichoptera; family Limnephilidae; genus Limnephilus; species Limnephilus lunatus. The sequence goes on along the minus strand of OU830600.1, from coordinate 27,226,762 downwards.
TAGGTATTGGTACAATATTAGCCTGTTTCCATCTTGTTGGGAAAATGGATGAAGACAATGATTTTCTGTAAATGATAGTCAGAGGGAGTGCGAGACTGTGTGCACATTTTTTTATTAGGAGTGGTGGAATTTTGTCGGGGCCAGGGCCTTTGCTCTGGTCAAGGTTTAGCATTTCTCTTTTTACATCTAGTACACTAATGTTTACTGTGTGCAGAGAGCTGTTCGAATGGTCTATTGATTCAGATTGAGGTTGAGTCTCTTCGTTGCTTCTAATGTCATCTTTCTCATACACTGATGAAAAATGTTGAGCAAATAGTTCGCTGCTTTCCTCGCCGTTTGACGACTTTTTTTCTCCAAACGTCATGTTTTGGGGGATAGTACTTATGTTTTGTTTCTTGTGTTTGACAAATCTCCAAAAAGCTTTAACGTTATTATGATTAACCAGACACGATTCGATTTGTTCAATGTGTTTAAAGTAGCAATTACTAATGAGTTTGGAACAACGAGTGCGTAAGAGTTCGTAAGAGTTTTTATCACGTGGATTCTTATATTTTTTATAGAGAATTCGAAATTTATTTTTTTCTTTTAGTTATTTAACTAAGTCTGGTGAGTACCAGATGGGATGCTGCCTGTTACGATTTACAAATTTGGTTACGCATTTCTCAATTATACGATACATATGAGTGTAAAATAAAGAAACCATATCGTCTACCGGCATGAAATCAGGTAAAAGTAGTGCCCAATCCAGTTCTTGTAATTCCTGATTGAATTGAACGTAATCATTCTTATTAAAATCATATTTAAGTAAGTTTTTATTCTTTAGCATTTTTGTTAATTTGAAATCAAAACTATATTCAATCTCTAAAGGTGGATGGTGTTTATCAATGCGACTTAGGATTTCGGTACTTTGCCTGACTTGTATTGTTTGTGAATTGGATAGAACGAGATCTAAGATTCTACAGTTACTATTTGCAATGCCATTGAATTGATTGAGGTTATTTAGGGCAAGAAAGTTTACAAGATGGTTACCAATGTCAGTATTATAATTTTCTGGAGATAGGGAATGAGTCTGGTTGGGTTCATTGTGGGTCCAACCAATGCTTCCCAGGTTGAAATCTCCTAAAATTAACGTATTTGATTCACCAACTGCTTCCATAGCATTGCCAATTTTTTTTAAAAGATATTCAAAATTATCAACAAGCAACGGGGGAGGTATATAAACAGCACATATGTAGAGACATCTCGTTAGTTTGTTCTGGCTGAATTTGATGGTCACCCATAAGTCTTCCAAGGTACTTTCCCAATGCTTACAGCGGTTAGTTTGATATTCTCGTAAAACGGCTATTAATACACCCCCTCCGTCACTTTTGTGGTTAGAAGAACTGCTACGGTCCCTTCTAAAAACATTATAACGCAAGCCAAAAATTTCAGCATCAGAAATAGAGTCGTTCAACCATGTTTCTGTTAGAATAATAATATCAAAATTGTTATTAAGTATTTCTAAGTAAACTTCATTAAGTTTTGTTCTTAAACCCCTGACATTCTGGTAATAAATTCTTAGGTTATCCATCTCAGTTTACATAATTCACAGATAATGCACAATTTGAAATTTAGACAAAGATAGGTAGGGAATCAGATAAGCGAAGCCAATGAGTCCTGGTTGCGGATCACCACCACATGCGCCGAGTTTTCGTCTTTGCGAGCGAGGATTCTACCATTTCGGATCCACACGAATTTGTAATTGACTTCTTTCGCCCTAATCCTCGTGGCAGCATGCAAGGCCTTGTTTGCTGGTGTGAGATTTTCGCTGACGTATACCGGCGATTTGATATCGTCGATGCCTAAATGAGTCGAATTTAGCTTGGAGTTCTTGTTTTTCTTGTTGAAGCTGACGACTGCAGCCAGGACTTCATCTCTTGCCCTCACGCTCGGGAGCTTCACGATTATTGTTTTTGGCCTTCTGGAATCTGGTTTAATCTTGGAGACTCGATGGATGTTAAGAATTTCCGATTCGGCAATGGGGCGGGAAATCACGGTCCCAAGTTGTTTTATTATCGATATTAGATTCTCCGATTTGTGTTCTGGTACGCATTGGATCTCAACATTTGTTTCCCTGGCGGTCTGCTCCATGTGGGACACGCGCGCGTTAAGGTCGCGCACTACTGTATTTAGCTTGACATTCTCTGCTTGCAAATTTTTTATTGTGCTCAAGGACTCGGTTAGCATTTTTTTAAGTTCGTCGTATTCGGCCGAAATGAAGCCGATGGAATCTTTTATGTCTGGAAGAATATTTAATTTGTTTTTGATTGTATCGTTCATCTCTCTAAACTTTTTGTCAATGTAAATTATGATTTTATTTTCGTCTTCCTCAGCGTCGCTAGATGTCGTTAGTTTCTTCTGCATATTCCTCTGTCTACTCATATTTATAAATAAAAACAAAAAATCTTTTGGTTGACTTGAGGATTGAACCCGCGCTGTCGCCCTAGCGAACTGTACCGAAACTTGACCGATTTATCCACTGATCCACGGCCCGGTTGGGAGCTACTGCCAATATAAAACTTTATAATGTGTGTTCAAGTTTGGGAAGATGATAAGGCTATTTTGAAAAAAAAAATGGTATGTTAAAATTTTAATGGTATGTTAAAATTAACTAGTGAAAGAAGTTAGGTACAGTCAATGTTATTGTTGAAAATTTCATTATAAATGTCAAATCAGCTATTACTCATATTTTTTGCAAAGTTTGAAATGTTTAAAGTTATTGTTGAGTTTGAAGGTAAGATATTTTATAAATTTGTTTTGAATATGTTATATGCTATCTATGTATACTTTGTACTGCGGGTTCCAAATTGGCGAGGCATATTCCAGTATACTTCTGACTAATGCAAAACATAACATAACTACTGTACGCGGGTTACTGAACACTTTACTTATATGAAGAACAAAACCAAGCATTTTATATGACCTGTGAACGATTGAGTCGATGTGATTATTAAATATAAGTTTTCAATCAAGGTAAACACCAAGATCTTTACATTCCGTTTTAGAGATGACAGGTTCATTGTTGAGTGAATAAGAGTACTTAATTACATGTTTATTTCTGGTGAATGTCATAGTATGACATTTGGAAACATTGATATCTAAACAGTTGACTTTGACCTATGTCACTTTGTAACGCTTCACAGTCAGAGAGAGAATACACATCTTTGAATATTTTCATGTCATCAGCGTAAAGCACATATTCGGAATTTTGAAAACATGATCCAATGTCGTTTATATAAATGTTGAAGAATAGCGAACCTAGGTGGGAACCTTGCGGGACACCGGATATTACCTCTATAGACTTTGAGTAGACACCGTTGAATAATACTACCTGATTGCGATTACTAATGTAGGACTTAATCCATGAGGATGAGTTTTTTCAAAAGAACATGTTTTGAAATCAATGGTTTCGTCGTAAGGTTAAACGTATAATGAAAATTAATAATTACAGGTAAAGACAAATAGTTACCTATAGATAAGAATATTACAGACAATTTAATATTATTTTAATTAAACAGTGCAGTGAACAAAGTGACTTATTTCGTGTAGGAATGATAAAAAATATCGGAGTATGCAATTCACACGTGGTAGAAGTGAAACCTTCAGAAATCTAAAATGGACAAGAGTGGGGAGGCTACGACGCACCGCATAAAGAGGACACCGATTATACTATATCATTCTCTCGCAGGCTAAATCCTATAGATGGATGTGTTTGTCTCTTTTTAGTGTCGCTGTTTTTCGTTTCATCAAGTTTCAAATCACAACGGTGCTAAAGAAGTTTTCACTTCAAAAATAAAAATCGGCATGTATTTTGAGTTATGTGCGCGTGAATGATGTATGTTTTATAATGTTACTGTGTGTTACGTGCATATGTTTTATTCTTTTATGTTATAATTTTTTTGTAATTTTTATTTTGTTCTGTAATCCAATTTTTAATTTATAATAATATGTTAGTTATTTTGTCTTCAGGTTTGGCTAAACTGCCTTCATCATGTCTGTGGGACTCACGAGTAAACTGAAGGAGAAGCTGCGAACCTTCTACTCCGCTTACGTCCTCGCCATAGTCTCCATCGGGTACATCCTGGGGGAGCTGGGACATTACCTCATAGGTCTGTCAAACAAACACCATATTATTAAATTAACTCACAATTAATAAAAAATAATAATAATTTATTATTATAAATATTTTTCACATTAACTTTCAGTCTGTGAAACAAACACATTTTTGTTAAATTACCTCACAAGTCAGTGAAACAAACTCCTTTTTATTAATTATTATTTTTAATTGATAAACTAACGTTTTTTAAGACAAGATTTAATGCATAGCACAAAGGATAACAATGATTATAAGCAATAATTATTAGCCTGAAACACTAATCTATATTGAAAAAATCTTCCGAGAAAAGATACATGCCGCCGACGGGACTTGAACCCGTGATAAATTTTACTATTCGTTTATAAAAACCTCTTAAAAGGGCGTAAATAAATAAATAAAAAACCGTACCAGCTTAAAAGAAGAGGGAAAAGAATATTAATAAACTTAATCTATGCGATTTACATAACGAAAGCGATCCAAAAAATAATACCTTTTTTAAAAATTTATATACCTGTATAAAGTATGTTTTCATAAGGTTTTTCGATGACTGTCTTACGAGGATATGCCTGTGTCGAGACAGCCGTAGAGGTACATAAATGAATATCATGGACACAAGAATATTTAAGGTTAAATACTTACATATTAATTTGAATACATTAAAAACAGAAAGATGATTGAAAGTGTGGGTAAATCCCATAAAGAGAGTTATTTTATAAATGTAGGTACTAGTTTCAGGGAATAACTATAATTATTCTCAGTATCATTTATTTTCCGCGTGTTTCTTAGCTCGTTTAGATAGATAAGTTTTAAAATAACTAATTTAACTGAAGAATGTCCTGTAGAGTGTCGATGTATCGCTTCTTTATCCTTTACTGCTAAAGGGATAAGGAAAACCACTATAAATATTATAACAACATGAATTGAATACAAGAGTAGAGAGGATTAAAATATGCGCTATTTCTGTGAAGGGCATCTCAGGTCGGTGCACTACTTAATCTTAAGTGACATCAACGCGCTGGGAGATTGTAAAAACCCAGAATTTTCATCAATTTACCTGCAAGGAGTGCAGCAAGGTCGCTCTTTAGGATCAGTGTTAAGTTATGACTCAGAGTAGAAGGCCCTTAGAACAGAGAAAGGTTTTTGATAATTTTGAGGGGAAGACTTCATGTTTAAGTATCTATGACATGAACGCGCGGGAGGAGTGAAGAAACCCGAACTTTTCATCGATATACCTGTAAGGAGTTCAGCTAGGTCGCTCATTAGGATCAGTGTTAAGTTCTTATGACTCAGAGTAGAAGGCCCTTAGAACAGAGAAAGGTTTTTGATAGTTTTGAGAGGAAGACTTCATGCTTAAGTTTGACTTCAACGCACGGGGAAATTTAAAAAACCCGGACTTTTCATCAATATACCTGCAAGGAGGGAAGCAAGGTCGCTTTCACAATTTACTAATTTAAAATTAGTTGTTTTATATTTGCGACACGTTCCAGAGTGGAAAATACTCTCAGTACTGCCCTGGTGTAAGACCACCATTCATTCCCTTTTAATTTCAGCCTCACAACATACCCCAATTTGTGATGCCATTGTCTCACTGGCTCCAGGCGGTGGGAGCAGTTTCACATTAAAACATATAAAAAACACTTACCGTTTCAAATAAGAGGAAAATGACTGTCTTCGATTGGGTAAAACCAGGGCAAAGCCAGGGACTTTGGTTTTATAATATGAGGCGGGTTCGCTGTTCAGAGCACTTGTAGAGATGGAAGATAATTGACAACGACAACTAAACAAGCTTCGTTACATATTGCCTGCAGGACCAATGTAGTATTGAGAGTCTAGTATTTATATAAACTAAATGGTTAGGATAGGGAGTACGGCTACTATACATGAGGGAGTATGGCTATTATCCGTGGCTCTATCCTACTGACTTTATTTTGGGTATGCTCGGAATGAATCATCTACTAGTCAGAAGCGATATACACATTGCTACGCATATCTTCAGATTGATCCGCGGATGGTTTGAAAACTCAACTATCATGGAGAGCATTCATTTCTATGTTCCTGGTGGGTATCTTCGCCACCGACAGCTTAGACTGTTCTATCTTTCGGCCTGCAGGACTAACTTGCCAATGGTCATGCCGGTCGGGAGATCAATTTTGCTCTTAAACAGAATTAATTCGGATATCGACATATTTAGCGTTAGTAAAGCTGTCTTTAAAAGGAAAGCTCTATTAATGTTTGTATATTTTGTATGCCTACCTGTTCAATGTAATACTGTTACAAATGTATTTTAAAAACGCATTAAAATCATAGAGATATACTAATTAAAATGCAAAATTTTACAATGTTTTTTAAATTATAAAATAGAATTGAATTGATGGGTTAAAAGTTAGAAAATATTGTTAAAATACTGGTAAACGCTTCAATTCGGATTTTAGTTTATTGTGATGAAATAATAATGACACCTACTTCCACAAATTAACTAACTGCCAACGTAAAAATAACAGGAAGACGTTTTAACTATTCCTTTATCTGGAACCTTGACAATAGTCATTGTTAACCATGCATAAAAAGGGATTTCAACAAACGCCGAATCAATAATACAATACCAATCAATCATATAAAAGAAAATCAATCAATCGTTTCACTGTTTACATCAAAACTCATCAGTTTTTCGCATTGTTCATTGCAAGCGGCTCTCAGTGTGTCAATAGTAGCTAGGGTTTGACCGTGACCAAGAATTATTATTGTCACCAGAACAGACAGATCACACTAACTAACTTCCTGATGTTCAGCGAAGCCTTAACCTCAGTGAAGTCCTTCGTTTTTTTTTATATCCGCATGGACTTTTCGCTGTTTTCAAATGAGCATGTTTCAAATAAACGAAACAATAAATTTGAGGCAGACCTCCTGGTCAAACGAACGATCGATAAAACCCTATAGCCACACTATAACGGGATCTTTACTTGGAGTAGGTACAACCAATTTGCAAGTATGACACACTCAATAATAGTAAAACAGTACAAAACTATAACATTTATGGGTACTTTAACAATAAATAACCCAAAGGAAACAAATTGTTCCCTCAAACGCTCGTTAAAAATTTAACAAAGGGGTTACGAGTATTCACTTTGGGTTAGCTGAAAGAATTTCAGTCCGGCCAGAAGTTTTTCTTTGAAGTTGCGCGGGTAGAACCGGGATGCAACTTAACGTTCTAGAGTTAAAACGTAAGCTTATATGTAGACCATCTGTAATCCTGAGCGGCTGGATGCGATATCTAACCGATAGCATCCCTCGCCCTTAATTACGAAGCGATGCGGGAATAGAAAGGTATTCGAGATTGAATATGAAATGGCTTGTTACAAATCTGTTAGTCGAATCCGTTCGGGCCAATGACGCTATACTGGTTCGGGCTTGGAGAACTGAAAGTTGTTCACATAAAAAAGTTGTAAATCAAGACCTTATTAACTAATTTACTCCCTTTTTATTGTCTAAAAGAAAATGCGGCTGCCAATGCATATTTCGACAAGTATTTCAATCCGACATTGCCAGATGATTAATATTTTTACGTAATTGTTTGGCGTTTGTCATTTCGGAATGTCAATTCGTAGAAAACACCTCCATTGTCGATAGCGTAAATCGATTTCTTATTTATTACTTGTCAATATCGGTTCGGCTTTATATCGATATGCGACGATTTTATATCGATATCCAGTGCAACCTTGCTCTGGATATCGATATAAAATCGTCGGAAGTTTTTTGGTTCGCATATCGATTCGATATTGTAAAATTATGGATTTCTAACAATGTGATTAGAAGTTTGGCAAGAAGCATGAATTTTCCAAATTTATCCCCTGCTTTCCCCAACCGAAACCTTTAGATGAATATATCGCATGAAATACATAAATTTTTCATGCAAATCGCGCGCCTCCTAATGTAAAAATTTCATAACGCTAGAGCTCATCATATATAGAACCCTTCGCAGGCATGCGCACAACAAATCACAAAAGTTTCATTGCAATCGCATGAATGGTAAAGAAATGCATACCGGACAAACAAAGAAAAATCCTTTTGAAGTGAAAACTTCTTTAGCACCGTTGTGATTTGAAACTCGATGAAATGAAAACGAGCGACACTAAAAACGACAACACACATACATCTAAATAGAATTTTGCCTGCGAGATAATGAGATAGCAATAAAATATTTATTTAATTCACGGGTACTCGGTTCCAATATAATACGATAAATCCACAGTCCCACGCAAATCTCTTTTGGGGTAACGGTATACAGCGCTTGACGAATCTCTGTAGACATTTAGCAGACCAAGGATCGAATTCTATGAAATCCGAAAAAAAAAAAACCAAATCCAATCTTCAAACCACTCCAAAATAAACAGGCAAAAGAAAACACAAAAGAAAGCGACTCCGAAGAAGAAAACACAAATACCAATAAGATGACCAAATTTACCTAAAGGAAAAGGTGCACTGGAATTCGGCGACGAAAACATCGAAAAAATCATCCTTAACATTGATTAAAAAAGGTGCTGTTATCTCCTCGCTCTTATCTACTTTGGTTTTCTAAAACTTTTACCGCTTGTGAATTGGCCACTTGCATCACATTTTTTATTTTTTTTCCGGGTTAGGCAAATATTCTAAGACATTTCGTTTTTTTATTAATCGTGTTTTTGAAACCCTGGCGATTTTTTGAAAATTTAAATCCGAAAAATCAGACCATTTTTTATAAACCGGAAAGACGGGACATAATTTTATGAGTGCGAAAAAACGATAATTACATAGCCGAAAATCATTTTAAAAAAAACATTTTCCGCACGAATGGCACAGATTACATCTCATAAATATTTTTTTCCTTGATCCATCTTATTGATCATTAATCATTATAATGTTCAACGTCTATATACATATAACTAAATCCAATGGACTAATATACTTGTATGTTATATACTTGTAGTTGTAAATTGTAATAATAATATTTAAAAAAAATATTTAGTTAAAATCAGCACCATTACAATTAGACTTGTAAAACAGGTGCGGAACATAAAATGTACGGGTTCTCTTCGTAACATCTGTCAAAACGTCAAACCAAATGATAAGTTCGCAGTAAACAAACAATAAATCTAGTGAATGTTAAATGTCAAATTTAAAAATTCGCCTGGAATCAAAGTGTTACCATATAAAAAAAACAGTGTGGAATTTTATAAAATTAATAGAACATTATCTTAGACGGGACATTTTCATATAGTGACGTCATGAGCCCAAATAATGGATTTATTTATTTAAAAAAACTGTACATTTATAAAAAATGTTCGTAATCTTAGTAAAAAAATCTATGCACACGATTTTTTCCAAGTCGTTATGAAATACATACAAGTGGCCTATTGCATGGATACTTTGATTTTTTTTATATACCTAAAGATATAAAGGAAAAACTTTCAATTAAATATTACAATATTTATTATAATTGGCGGGTCGTTTAAATTAACAAAGTTGTTCATTCATCTGAGACGCGCGTATTCTCAAAGAATGACTTGTCTCTTTAACGTTTTCAAGATCAGGGACAAGGTCAGCGCATTCATTGAATACATACTTTAATAAACTGTTAAATTATTATTTATTTTGTGGTCTGTGCAATTTCTTAACTAAACCGACTAATTGTTTGTTTTTGTTTAGTGTCTTTCCGGTCGGCATTCTGTTCACGCTTTTTGTGTTAATTGGGTATTCATTGTACCGTATGTTTGTAGTTTTTACCAATTAAGACACGCTTTTTATTGTAAGAGATGTGTTTAATGATATTGCGAATTTCTGTAATTTTTTTTTAGCAATTGTTAATTTTTTCAGAAGAAGTGGGTTGTTTAGTAATTTTTATTGTGTGTTGTCCATTGAAGGTGTAATTATTATGTTTCAGGTACAACATCCAAAGTGACAGCTATAGACCTGCATTATGGCGACATCTCTTGTCAGTTTAACGCCACAGATATCTTCTACACCACAGATGTGCCAATACAATGCGAAAAAGCCAACAACAGTGACATGTAAGCATACTTAAATATTATGAAAGTCCAAAAAACGTGCGGCTCGCAAAAACTCAGAAACGAGTCCCGGTACGATCAAGAGAGTTATGTGGTGTGGTAGATCTCTAACCCCCCTCCATATAAGGGCTGGAAGTTTCACCCTCTTGAAATTTCTAGAACAGTTTTCCGGAAAGTTCTAGAAGGTTCCATAGAGCTCTAGAAAGTTCTGAAAGGAGTAGCGGAGTAGGTGTGTCGTGGAATGTTCGGGAATATGGAATCGGGAACATCATTGTGGAACATTCCAGAACACCTCGAATGTTGTCCTGAGAGAAGCCGGGTAACCCAGCCATCTATTATAAAAATAAAAATGAATCGTCGAAATGTATGTACGCGCATAACTTCCGAACGACTGCACCAAATTGGATAATTCTTTTTTTTGTGTTCGCTATCATCAGGACAAGGTTTGTATAAAACTACTAGTGAGCTCTGGCATTACGAAATTTATATTAAAAAATTGCAATAGGTGGCACGCTAGCTGTTTAAACTGAATGTACTGAATGTACGGGACTGAATATATGGAATACATGAGGGGGGAGGGGCAAGGGAAACTCGGGTAGGGGGTTCGCGGGAGGGAGGAAAGGGGGAGTGGAATGGGGAGAGGGAAGGTGGAGGAGGCGGAATTGGAACGGAACTAATGGGAAAGGTCACGCAGGGAGAAACAATTTCTCTATTAAATGGCATAGTAACGCATGCCCGGTACCAGCTAGTCTCAAATAAATCCTACTTGAACAAGTTAGAAGTTTATAGGTACAGATCAGAGCTATGAGATGTATCTATAGGTAGGTACTGGGGAAAGAAAAGTATGCGAAAGTTAATCAGACGATAAAGGAGCTAAATTGGATATCATTAAATCAGAGACTGATATTTAATATGTTAATTTTTGTACACAAAAGTTATAAAAAACCAAATGCCAAAATATTTTAAGGATGAAATGGTTTTATATAGAAATATACCTACATAATTATGAAACCAGGAAGTTCCGGCCCGCCACACAGTAGGTGGACCACATGTTTGTGGGAAGAATAAAGTTTAGATCAAAGATTCTCTCTCAACCGGCCTCTCCCGATCTGGTCTGCCATGCGGTAGATAACACTTGGACATCAACCCATGAATCCGGACACCCCTATTAAGTCACCAAACGTAACGTGCTACTCGGAGTGACCTTGGACAAAGGTGTTGGTTATCGAATTAAATGTACCCGGGACAGTGGTGCCCATACCCTCCTCCAAAATTACAATACAAATATTATGAGTGTGCAGATCTGCAATGATTTTTATATTTTGTTTTTTATTATTTGCAGCTGTAGCACTTTTGAGTTCAACGGCACAAACTACTGCGAGTGGAATTACAATGGACTGGGTCTGGACTACCAGATCCTCGCCGGACCCGCCTACATGGCAGTCTTTACTATTGCAGGAGTCATCCTTGGCATCGCCGCTGACAAGTACGTACAAACATACTGTTTTTAGTACAACTATAAAAATATAGTCCCTATACCTACTGGAATACTGTAAGACGTTCATACCATACAAAAAAATATTGAAAAATCTGTTAAAATATTTTATTTTGGTTATGTAGGTACTTTATTTCTTGAGTCTGAATTCTCGACACATTCAGTTCCAATCTTGAAAGTTTTCATAACATTCATTGAACCAGAGTCACAATCACTCAAAGAACAGACCCACAACTGGAATTAGTACTAGTATATTTAAGTATTTGAATTTTTTTTTAATCTTGTTTTTTAATTTGCAGATACAATCGAGTGAAGATTCTCGCTGTATGCACGCTGGTATTTTCCATTGCTATCATCCTGATGGGTACAGTGTCTGAATATTGGCATCTTGTAGTACTGCGTATGATTATGGCCGCTGGGTAAGTTAATACCAACTTCTCTTCTTATTTATGTGCCCCTGATATCATCTATGTAATAAAACATTGGATATCCACTGTAGCGATTATGGTCGAAAAATGGAACTCTTTTATTTTTCTGCAATTGATAGCGGTCTAAAATTAGGCCACGTTTTCCTACCATTCATAAAACATTTATTGTAGTTATTTAAAACATTTCCATGGCCAGCCAATTATTTCAAAATTAAGCTATTGAAATGCTTTATCTATTATGAGCTGAGCATAGATGTCGCAAATCCGAACTTCGTAGACTATTGATGTTAAAAATATATTTTTTAAAATATTTTTTTCACGCTGAATTTTTGATTTGTTTGCAGTCCATAGATAAGCGCCTTTCATTATCACTATTATCAAGTATACCACAGACGACATACAGAAATCAAAAATATTCTATGTTGACTCGAATAAATAGGTACCCCTCGGCAGTTTCAAAGTAGCAAACACGCAGGATTCTCGCGGTTATAAACTTTACGATTTTGTAAATATTTTTTTTATAAATCCTACAAATATGAGATAAACGGTAAAAAACAGGTTAATTCATTGGCTATATAGCACTATAATAAGTTTTATGTTTTCATGTTAAAATTCGAAGGTAGGTATGATTTTTTTTTGTTAATGTTGGTGAAAATTTAAAAAATTATCTTCCGGGAAATCTCGAGCAATCGAGGCAAATTTGTTCATTTCGCGTGGTCGCTCGAGTAGAAGAAACGCATTTAGATACGTCATGGAAATGACAACCGTTTGTCGCTGAGTTTGGACTAACCTTAATTTGGGAGCCACTTCTTCTGACCTGGAGCCCAGAGCCGGCCCTAAGCAGTGATGGATTTATACTTGTCATACGTATAGGCCACCGCCCCTTCCTCCTTGTTAGAAGTTGCCACATATCATAATCACTCACTTGTAGGCTGCCGAACCTAGGCCGCGGCCTATACGGCCTATTGAAAAATCCAGAACTGGGCGGGCGCAATTGGAGCGGTCCTAATTGACCCAAGGCGCTGGTAATATCTAACCTAACAAATCTCCCTTGAGTAAAAACTACGCTACACACACATACAAATCAATTATTTACAAATCAATTTTATTATTTCAAAAACATTACAAAATTTGACATTTTAATACGTTTTTTTGTAACAGTATTACACTGAACATAAGTAGTAGGCATACAAACTATACAAGCATTAACAGAGCTTGCCTTTTAAAGGCAGCTTCACTAACGATAAACAAAAAATTTCACTAAAACATATCCAACAAGCAACAAGTAACTACTAACACAACATTTGGGCAAAAAAGCTTCTTATAGTATTATGGTATTAAACTCTACAATAAATACCACAATCACTCAAAAACCTCAACATTATAACATTTAAATCTCAAATAAAAAGCTGGATACAAAATATAGGGAGATCAGAAATATAAAAATATACTGATATCAAATACAGACTAAAAACGAATCTACTGAACTAAAAAAAACATTATCTTATTAATTTACTTTATAATTATTTAAAAAAAAATACTACATGATATATGTTTATATCAAATTCATATTAATTTCTTATAATTAAATTATAATAAGTAAATGAAATCCTCAGCACGGGAGATCCCAGTGAGGATATCATTATCTCTACATGTTACTAAGAAAGAGAAGACAATAAATCATTATTATTATTATTATTAAACGCTCAATATGTCGATATCCAAATTAATTCTGTTCAATGACAATGATCACCTACCTAGAAGTCTACTGGTTTTGATAAGAGCGCCAAAATTTTACTAACGCCAGGCGCTGATTGGCTGGAGGCCCGCCCTACTAGAGCCCCAAAACACTTGATAAACCTACTTGATTCTGTGCAAAGAAGGTCGGTTAGTCTGATTGAGAAACTACTGTTAATTACCACCTCTAATGTTCAGTCTGTTATGTACAGTTATTTCAATGGATCCTACTCGAATGAGCTAGCAGCATGCATCTCTTGTGCATTCACGTAAGTGAAACTCGGCACACGATCGGAACATTCGTTCACAATAATTTATGTTGGCTTGGAATCTTTGGCGAGAGCGCCTGTGTGCAGGCAATATACAGAACACTAAAAAGTACTACTTGTTTTCTTCTATATTATAGAAGCTTCTAGAATCATTTATGAACTTCGTTTGTCTAATACATAGGTTCTCAACGTTGGCGATAACGCCCCCTTGGGGGGCGTTTCAGACCTTCAGGGGGGCGGTAGTAGACCCAGAGAAACCCATCCCACCCATCCTATCTTGCCCCATCCCATCCCATTAGGGGCCGGCCATCCACAAAAAAATATCTTTCCTATACACCCCCTCCGTTGGGGCAAATGTAACCCCATCGTGGTATCCCGTTACGCCCCCTCCGTTGTGGAAAATGTAACCCTGTCGTGGTATCCCATTATGCCCCCCTTCGTCGTGGGGGCAATTGCTTTCGGATTCACGAGTTAGGGGGCGCTAGAAATAAAAATATTCTCAAAGTGGGCGGTGGGCGAAAAAAGGTTGAGAATCTATGGTCTAATATAATGTGTAAACTCTCGCCATGAAACTGAAATTTAATTTTTTTACATTAGCTCCACACTGGAGGCCAAGGAAAATAATTTCCCTCAGGGCTAATATCATCTTAGGGGACACTATGTGGAGGGTTTTTTTAAGGAAAAGAAGGAGATGAAGTTCTGGGAAGGAAATATGTATGAGAGGTAGCTACAAATCTGGGGGCAGTGTTCCAGGAGTGACGGACGTATGAATCCATCCCTCCAACTGCGGTGCAAGGCAATGGGTCGAGGAATTCTGGCTGGAGAGGTAAAAAATTCGCTGCATGTAGAGCCAAGAACACCGACGTACTGGGCGCGTATTATTCTTGGTCACTCCAGGGCAATAGTGACCTTCCTCTGCTTCTTCTGCCTTCTATTTTACCAGCGACCATGAGTTTCTCCACGTTGGAGTCCTCAGTTTAGCGAGCAACGTATCCAAAGTATACATTGGAGCCAGGTAGTTGAAAATGTATTGTGGATGCGTAGCTCTTCCAGAATGGACACATTTAGCATTTGGCTGTCCATGGAATCCTGCATTTTTCTCCATCATCACATTTTGAGAGTGTCTATCCGCTTTCTTTCACTGGATCTAAGTGTAATATTACATCATGTTGTGTCCGTGAAAATTTTTTAAAACTTATTTTAAATAAAATATATATTTTTTAATGCACAGTGAGGCAGGCTGCAACCCCCTGGCCACCGGGATTCTGTCCGACATCTTTCCAGCTGAGAAGAGGGCGCTGGTGCTGTCCATCTTCAACTGGGGCATCTACGGAGGCTACGGCATCGCCTTCCCCGTGGGCAGATACGTTCCCGATGCTAATCCCTGGGGACTGGTGAGTTTCGAGACCACAATTCTGATTATAATTATATCTACTTACATTTGCCTATGTTGAAAGAGATTATTTAACTGCCTAACGACTATACTTGTGGCAGATCCCATGCACTTATTCATGCTTCGAAAGCGAAGACTTCTGCCTCTTAGAACGCGCCAATCAACAAAGTGACTCAACTATTTAAGAGGAAACCCAGTCACCGAGAAATTTGAACAATAGGTATTTTACCAAGCTGTTGATGCCACTGCCGCTCTTACTCCCCTGAATACTGAGCGAAAGGGACGACTGCACCTAAGGCTGATAATACCTAAATAAAATCATCAAATTCGAGGTTTCGTTTTACCAATTTTTCTTCTCCAAAACTGAACCGAATTTTAAGATTTTTTTACCAACTAAGGTAAAACACCCTATTTCTGACACGTTAAGCTATCACTTTTTTTTTGATGAATTTCAATATTTTTTTCTAAAATCAACCTTGTATTATTGAAAGGAAATTTTGAATTTTTGGAAACATTGTTCAATTTCAAAGAATGAAATCTCCTTTTTTTGTAAATTTATTACCGTTAAATATTTAAAATCATTTAATATGTAACATGCTAAAAAAACACCTATTTCTGACATAGCAAAATCAATATGTTCCTATCGATTGACATGGCTGTTCGTATTTCTGACATCCCAAAATCAAAGTGAATCCAGTATCCGACATACATGTTGATATTTCGATCATACCTGCAAATAAAATGCAAAGCTATTAAAAACAAAAATCGGTATGTCTGAGAAACTTTATTACATTTATTTACATAAATTAAAAAAAAAAACTTTTTTATACAGGAATGAAAATTGATTAAAACATTGTTTTTTGGTATAAAAAATCGCTTACATTATTTTGTTATATAATGTAAGCGATTTTATCTTTTAAATAACATCGCTTATGTTAATTTGTTGTTTTACGCCAACAAGGAACTTAACCGTAATAACCTAACCTTAATATCTTCTTAATTACATCTAAATTAAAATAGGCACAGAAAACAATAAAGGAAAAAAAATAAGTATAGGTATTTTGCATTAAGGAAGTTTATACCAAGTAGGCATTAAACACTGTATTATTTATTAGAGTTCCATCACAAAGATATCATCTGTATTTCATATTTCTTAATTTCAGGTACCTCATAATACCCTCGATATTGTACCACATTTGATCTACTCTTTCTGGCCATTTCCAAAAATTTATTCAACATAATGACGTAGAATTTATTTTATGTTATTTTCGGCACTTATTTGTCCGGGATATATACACCCTCATTTAAAAATATAACGTAGTTTCCAATTTCTAAATCAATTGACGTACGAAACAAATTCTTTTTTATCGTTTGAGGATTTTTTTTTCATTTTAAGCTCTTTTTTGTATTTTTAGTGGCAGCAACGTGTTCTTTCTTTTGTCTTAGTTTATCTCTTTTACAACTCTTTTCTCGCTCTAAACATTATTTGGCTTGTTGTTTTCTTTTATGGAATTCGATCGACTCACCAGACGAGATATTCTATATCTTTTGTAGGAACGAGATAGTTCTCGGCCGAGATCTGCTGTCAGATTTGTGTGATTTTATATTGCTGTTATTTTCTTTTTCTATGGGCCGATGTCAAAATTTCAGCTGTGAGTCGTCACGTATTTTAGTTAAGGTCGTTTTAAATACGAATTCATGCAAGTATGCATGATTATTTATTCATTTAAAGGCATTAGAAAATCACACAAATCTGTCAAGAGATCCCGCCCAATAGATATTTCTCCTACATTTTTCAATTATTCAATTTGGTTGGGTATTTTGACTACAAATCCAAAATATTGTTTATTATAAAAGAGGTTGCGCAGCCGTTCTTCTTATGTCAGTATTAAAATCCCTAAATTATGTTAAGTATCAATTTCTGACATACCGGTCAGAAATATGAACCCTGGTCGAAGGTCACCCTATTAAAACAGGTACCTATTTCTGACCGCTCAAAAACTATCATAAATCTATTGAAATTTATTATTTTCCGTTTTAAATTTTTATTTTTATTTAATATTTGTTTGTTTTTACAATAATTATACTTTTTTTTACATATTAAACAGATTTGTAATAATGTAATAAAAGCCTTTCCTCACCATAAAGAGACAAGGCTCTTGTGTTTGGTGAGTGAGTTCATACTCAATTATGTTATCAATTTTATCATTTGAGTATGTGAATAATAATATTGCAACTATTAACAAGTAAGAGAAACTTGAGATGTGTCGATTAACAGATTTAAATGAATGAAATAGTAATGTAACTCTTACAGTTGTTTCAGGTAATTTTTTAATTTAGTTTGGAATTTACTTTTATTTTCAATAATTTTTACTTTTAATGGGAGTTTGTTGAAATAATTTATACCATGATACGAATTTTGGATGTGCTTGGTATTAAATTTTGGGATTTTAATATTGTTTTGATATCTTGCTGATAAATTGAAATGTAATTTTTTTAGCTGTATTTCTTTGAAAGATTGTAGTATTGAATATTTTTTTATATAAATTGTCTATTGTAGTTACTTTGAATATTGAAAAGATTTTTTCGGTAGAAAATGTAGATGGTTTTTTCAATATAATCTTAATTATTTATCTTTGAACTATTTTGAGAGGATTTAAAATAACATCATATGTTCCTCCCCATCCTATAATACCGTATTGTAATATAGATTGAACAATTGCATAGTACACTCTTTTTAGGTTTTCCAGTCTAAGAATATTTCTGAGTCTTATAAATATATATATACATTTCCTAATTCTTTTGACAAGTTCACAAATATGTGTTTTCCATTTAAAATGTTAATCTATATATACACCAAGATATTTAATTTTGGAAGTTGAATTAAGTGTAGAACATTCTGGAGTGCAATTAGTTCCACTACTTTTACTCTGATGTATTAGAATTTTTATTTCTGGTTACGATTTAAATTTATTGATAGAGAATGGTATAAAGTTTGTTTTTTCGGTATTTAAAGAGAGGAGATTTTTATCGAACCAGTTTTTCAGTGTATTGATGTCAATATTCGCTAGGTTGTTCACAGTATTCCAATCAGCACCTTCAATTATTATGACAGTGTCATCAGCATAAGATATTTTTTTTTCCGTTTATTCTTTGTGTGAATATATCATTTGCATAGATGATAAACAGTAACGGCCCCAGGACTGTACCTTGAGATATACCAAAATTACTCGTATCTTGTTGGCTAAGCACATTGTTGATTTTTACGACTTGAGGGCGTTTGAAAAGGTAGCTTTTTATCCATTCTAGAGCTGTACCGTTAAATCCAATGTTTTTTAATTTAGTTACGAGTTTGTCATGTGATATGCTGTCAAACGCTTTTTTGAGATCTATGAAAATTCCAATACATTTTAATGATTTATCTTATGAATTGAGAACAAGGCTAGTTAATTTTGCAATTGCATCCTGTGTGCTTCTACCTTCCATAAATCCAAACTGTTTTTCATTAATTATTTTATTACATTTTATAAACTGGTTCATTATTTTTTTACTATCTTTAAATGTTTAAGTATAGTCAATACTCCATTGAAAAATATACAAAAACGATACATAAAACAACGGTGAACTGCGTCATCACATTTTGTAAAATTTGGTTTACTCGCCGAAAAGGGTGAAAAAATGTGCAATATCACAAAATCACCAAAATCTTATACTAAATAATATTTTGGTAGAAATGGGTGTCAAATAGTCCTTACACTAAACGTTGGTTAGAGGGAGAGGGGAACAACTTTCTTGATGTGCTAATATCAATATACGTAGGAATGTTACTTCAGTTGGTAAAATCGTAATTTGTGTTACATATATGTCAGAAATTGGAGCAGGGTCAGATATGTGGTGTTTTACCTTATGTATATTATAAAATACTCTCTCTCCGTACGTTTTGCTAATTTAAAATATATTGTCTAGTTTGTATACTGAAAATTTGTTATTGGCATGCAAGCCCGGCAATTTTAACGATTTTTTTAGGGTCCTAACTTCTATAAGAAGTAACTTATCAAAAAAAGCAAAATGTACCGATACCCTAGTGGCAGATATTTATATTATGTTAAAAATATTTTCAAATCCAGAGAGGAAATTGGGTAATATATTTGTATGAACAAAACGCCGCCAGGTTTCCTCTTAAGAGAAAACTTGGTCACCGATAAATTTGAATATTAGTTATGTTACCAAACTGTTTATGTCACTGTCTTCGTTACCCAACTCCCTCGTAATATGACGCAATGCACGTACCTACACATCTTTTAAAACAACCCATAAGGGTTGTTTCATGACAATGATGCTTTCTCGTGTTGGAAGTTGACTATAATCAGGGCATTATTTAGCCCACAACTGCACACGTACCAGTCAGTGTGACATATAATACCCTATTGTTTTATCTCCACCACAGAGCTGGCGAGTTTCCTACTTTGGCGCTGGCATAGTCGGCCTGATAATCACAGCCCTGACGGCGTTCACCCTGCGCGAACCCTCCCGACAGGAGATAGGCGAGGATGCAGCGGAGCCCCAAGCCGCCATCGCAGCCCCGGGGGTCCCCGCGCTGCAGGCCCCCATGCAAGAAGACAAGGAGGAAATCACCATCTGGAAGGTGCTGGCACAGCCCAGAATCATTCTGCTGTGCCTTGCCGCGTCTATCAGACATTGTGGTGAGTGTTTTTACTCGTAAAGATGGTAGATTTAATCTTTGCGCTACCAACAGGGGTAGGTAACTAAAATCTTCTAAATTAATGTATCAGCTTAAATTTATTGCATTTTTTTTTTGTATTCCTAAAAAAACTATAATCATAGCCTTATAATCAGAACATATGCCGACTTACCAAGGATCCAATGCGCTGATAATACCTTATGTCTAATAACTAACACAGCGTTCTTAAGGTTTTTACTGGCACCAGGCGCCAAATGAACGCTTGACTATTTATGGTTACGGTACCATGACGGCAAAAAAAAGCAATAAACAAACGTTCCATATTGCTATAATGCTGCAGCTCTTTCAAAAGATGAGATACACAATGTACGTAGTTCTGTTTCCTTCAAAAAGTAAATTTTCTTGCATCTCCCTCACACACTGCACCGTGACGTCTCCGTAGACCCTACAATGGCCTACAAAACTACTTAATTTTGAAAGTATAAAATATAGTTACAAGGATAATATTAAAAAATAAAAAATGTCATATGTCAATGCACTGATGGTTTTTCTTTTGTCCTTAAGCATAGCAATGCTGCAGTTATTTCTTACACACTAAATAACAACAGTCAAAGATGAGACAAACGGTGAACGTAAGTCAGCACTCCCCAAAGGAAATATAATTTCATTATCATACATCTCCCTCACACCTACAAATAAAATGAAAAGCAAGGAAAAAGTAGTACTTTGCAGGAAACAGTTGCACTATTTTGTGTGTCTCATCTTTTTTCTTACCTTTATTTAAGATGTAAGGAAGAGCTGCAGCATTATAGTGATAAGTACTAATGAAATTCAATAAATAATCTAATAATAATAACAAAATTCAGAGGAATCAATATCCCTTACATCCCTACAGTCCACATTCTGATCTTTACAGTTTTATTTTTAAAAATGTTCAACTTATGAGTAAACAAAAAATGAATTCAAATCAACGATGCAACAAAGTAACCTTTCTGTGTTAAAATTATAAAATGCTCTTGTATATTCCAGGTGGTATGTGCTTCGCATACAACTCCGATCTGTACTACCGAGATTACTTCCCCGATGTGGATCTAGGCTGGTGGCTGTTTGCTGTCACTGTAGGAATCGGCTCCATTGGAGTAGTTGTTGGTGGAATCGTATCTGACAAGTAAGTAACGCTGTTAAACCTTGATTATAGGCATTCTGCTGATAGCACCTTTTTTCAATTTGGGAGGCTGGTATTGGTATAACCGTTCTGCAAATTTAACTAATTTGGAAAACCAACACCTTTGCCTTAAATCACCCCAAGTGTTCCACAATGTTTGGTGATTGGGTTTCTGGGTTTTAAGCTTTGGTTTCTCCATATCTTGGCCGCGGATGTGTCTGCTCACCAGCTGCGTGGCAGGCCAAATCGGAAGAGGCCGATTGAGGAAGACAGTTTGTCCTCTTCAGCTGGACTCTCTTGACCCAACGCCAACGTCTTGCACCGCAGTGGGAGGGTTAATTAATGCATCCGTCACTACTGGATACACTGATCCCCAGCTTCCTACCTAGCCCTCTTACCCTTTTTCTTCCTAGAACTTCATCTCCTTTCTTTCCTTAAAAAGATCCTCCACATAATATCCCCAAAGATGACAGACGCCCTAAGAGAATTTATTGAATAATATAGACTACCATCCTGCTGGCAGTATGTGATTTATATTTTTATTTTTTTTATATGAAACCGCACAAGAGTCCAATTGCTCTCAACTGTCTGGTGCCAGTGAGGTTATGGCGTCTTCATATCCCAATCTTGTGAGGCTGAAGGTAGTAGTGATAGAAAGAAGACGGAGATAGGAAAGTGTGGAAGTATCGGGCTATTCTGATCTGGTCACCAAACACGGCTTAAACTATTTTAAACAATGTTTCAATTCTGAATGGTGGTCTTACAACATGGCGACACTGATAGTATCTTCCACTCTGGAACATGCCACAAATATACTACAATCTCACTAATCCGGCACTTCAATAGACCGATACGTCCAATAATCCGGCAACCTCCGCCCGCGCCTCCCTCGCCCCTCTACGCCTATGCGCTCCATCGCCGTGTAGTCGTCTAGCAGTCTAACTTCAAAACTTATCTCATGTGCATGTGCGTACATATTTACCTGTTGTTTTGAAGTGAGAACAGTGTGTAATTAAAAATGTCAAGTAAACGGAAACACAAGACACTAGATTTGAAAGATAAAATGGACATTAGAAGTTAGATAGTGGAGAAAACATGTGCAAATTGGCAAAAAAATATGGTGTTGGACGTGCTCCTATACACGACCTTATTTATTATGATGTGTTTCTCTTTAATCCAGTAATCCGAACATTCCAATAATCCACCACCCTCTGGTTCTTAATAGTGCCGGATTAGTGAGACTGTACTGTATATATTATTTTAAATGAGTAAATTATGAAATAACACAAATTAATCAAATAATAACCTGGTGAAGTGAAAACTTCTATAGCATCGTTGTGTCTTAAAACTCGGTGAAACGAAAAAGCAACATTAAAAAGAGACACATGATGTATGTGACACATGATGATTTACTCTGTGAGAGAATGAGATAGAATAATCGGTCTCCTCTTTGTGCGGTGCTTCGTAGCCTCCCCACTCTTGTCTAATTTAGTTTTCTGAAGGTTTTACTTCTACCGCGAACTACACATTTGTATTTTTTGTTCAAATATATGATTAATTGATATTGCTGGCTGTGAAAAGGTTTATATTTGCTATTCTGTCAACAGGTATTATAATCAAATAAATTTATAAATGCAGTTGAATGAACAATTAGATAATAACAATGAAAGAAACATTAAATTTGTAAGTCGGAAGTAAAAAAACTCTCAAAGAACTGCTATTAAAAACTGAAACGGTATTGATTGCATTTGATTTCATCTGGTTTACACACAATAAACTGTTCAAGTTTAAATCTTTTGTGTGCAAAAATGACTTGATGATTTGCATTTTAAGCAAAACATAATATAAAAAGAAGGAAAGGAATTTGACAATGAAACTTTTGTTCACAATACAAAAAACTTGAACAATAGAATAGATATTATTTAGATACTTATTAAAAAATACCATAAATTAATTAAAATTCCTTTTTTAACCCATTGATTGATTTGGAATAAATAGAACCTTGATTCCGTGGACAACTAGTCGCACAAATGTATCCATTCTGGAAGAGTTAGGCATCTACAATAGACTCTCAACTATCTACCTACAACGCAATTTAAAATATTTTGAACACGTTGCTCGCCAAACTGAGGACTGCAACTTGGATAAACTCATGGTCACTTGGAAAATGGAAGGCGAAAAAAGCAGAGGAAGGTCAATAATGCGCTGGAGTGAGCAATTATCACTGGCGTCCGTCACGTTGGTGTCTATGGCTCTCCAAGCAGCACGGAACCGCGTAATCTAAACTTATAAATATTTCTCTCTTTTTTAACACTCTCCTTCCGAAGGGGGTAACACACTTACCCCTAACGAGAATTTTGTGAGATATATAAGTTGTGTTTTACAATAGGCAATCCTAGAAAATATTCGATAATCGAACTGCATTCACTGAAAGGGGCATATATAATAACATTTTGTGTATTTAAGTTATCCTCGATTTCACACTATCTCTTTTACCGTTTTGTATTACTTAATGATTGACTGCTGGGCGAAGATGGGAGATGTCCGGTTAAAGCGATGGATAGTAATTAATATATAAGTAAATTTTTCTAAGAAAAATTCTTCGGAAAGGTTTTCACTTTGTGATGGCATTATTTATTTTAATGAAAAGACATAACTTTGTTTACATCACTCTTATTAATACACAATCAACATGTTTCATGAACAATGTTCACATCATCAGGATCAAATGTATACTAAACTTAAAAATTAAATATAGATCACATATGGGAGGAAAGGGTAGAAGGGGAAGGGGTAAGAGTGGGGAAAGTTTATCAATTAGGGATTTCAAAGCCATTAGAAGGGAAAGACCGGTTAAGTGGGAAAAGGTTCAAAAGAGGGTTCATAAAAATTTGCTGCTTATTAATTATGTCTGCTTTATTATTTACATTTTTTCTAATTTCTAGAATCTCTAAATTATTCCAAATCAATCAATGGGTTAAAAAAAGGAATTTTAATTAATTTATGGTATTTTTTAATAAGTATCTAAATAATATCTATTGTATTGTTAATTTTCTTTCCCTGCTAATGACTTTGAAATCCCTAATTGATAAACTTTCCCCACTCTTACCCCTTCCCCTTCTACTCCCTCCTCCCATATGTGATCTATATTTAATTTTTATGTTTAGTATACATTTGATCCTGATGAAGTGAACATAGTTCATGAAACATGTTGATTGTGTATTAATAACCTACTTGTGCCAATTACCTGTACATTGCGAGCAGGGTTGTCACTCATATTATTTTCTTATAAAAAAAAATTAAAACATTTCACTTTCGAAATGAATAATAATGAAGCAATTGCTTTCTTAAACAAAGCTAAGGAGGAGATTAATAGCATCCACAATGCCATTACCGATCCTGTCTTAAAAATAACAAAAGACCAAATGGCAAAAATACTCAGTAAACTTTCTAATATATCTGGAACTATGCAAGACCTAGGAGTGACTGTTGGAGTTCTTGAAGGAAAAGTTATGACATTCGAAAAAATCATTGAAAAGAAAGTATTACCACAGGAAACAATGCCAATTTGTGACATGCTCGCTGAGATAGAGGAACGCAAGACCCGTTCGAAGAACGTCATTTTACTCAACGTCCCCGAGTGTAATTCGAACTCAACTACAGTGAGCGTCTTGGGGGATGGAAAAAAGTATTAGCAGCTATTAGTGAAATTAATAGCGAGTTCAATCTAGAAGATGTGAAAATTTACAGGTTTGGAAGTAAAATTCCAAACAAAACCAGGCCAATTAAATTAGAATTTGATGAATTCAAACAGGAGAAACTAATACTCTTTAACAAAACTACTCTGTCCAACGAAATTATAATCAAACCTGACAGGGCTCTAAAACAAAGACATCACTTAACTGACCTCTGGAAGGAATCAGAAGAGAGGAAAGAAAAGGGCGAAGTCGGTTTACGAATCAAACATTTCAACGGAATTCCCAAAATCATCAAAACCCAAGTACAAAACTAAAAAACAAACAGAACAGATTTTCTAGACTTACGGGATATTATCAAAATGTACGGGGAATGCGTACGAAATTGCACCAACTTAAAACTAACTCCCCAATCTTCTCACACGACATTCTGTTTTTAACTGAAACATGGTTAAATGCTGATATCAGCTCGTCAGAATTAGGCCTACATCAATATACAACATATCGTTCTGATCGAAATTCTATTACGAGCAAAAAGTCTAACGGAGGAGGTCTGATGCTGTGCTTATTCAAGAATATATCATCTACTAAATTACCGGTAAAACACAAAAGTGCTGAACAAATTTTTGTATTGCTCAATATACCTAATGGAAAAATTATTATCGGCTGTCTCTATATAACCTGCATCGGATTTGCAAACGTATATAAATCACAATGAGGACATAGAAGTACTCAAATTCAAATATCCTAAAGCAAAATTCGTTATTGCCGGTGACTATAACCTTCCTAACTGGACCAGCCAAGATGACAACAGACCTGCTCAGTGGCGGCTCGAGCACTTATTTAGTGGTGGGGATCGATGTTTTTTACGTATCTACTGTACCGTAATTTAACCACCCCTAGAATATAATATAAAAGTTCTCAAAAAAAAAATTTATGATCTAATCATGCTAGTCGGATATATTTAACACAAAATAATATAAAATGTCTATAGTTATATGCCAATTTTTCAATATAATATAATAAAAATAAAGCTTTACTTTGCAAGATTATTATCAAACTAATTTGAACGCGAGCGATTCCCGCCCGTAACTTCGCAAACAAATGGTTCTATGGGGATCCAAAGGATTGTCCCCGCAGGTACTTGAATTCACATACTACTGCGCATGCGCAGTTGCATACCATCGCGAAACAACGCAAGGAAAGTATGGGGATAGTTCGGATTGTCCCCCAAGTGTGCATTAGATTTTGCGCACTGAGAAATAGACCCGCTGTTTTTTGCGCCGTACATTGTTCGCTGTGCGCGCGTAGGGTCTTATTAAAATCATCCGGAATAATTGTTTGTATTTTATTTCTGCAAATGTTAATTACTTTTATGTTTAAATTTATTCATTTTGGCGAAGACAAAGCATCGACTGTTATTTCCGTTAGTAGGTTTTGAGTGTAACTGGTGGGGACTGTCCCCATTGTCCCCCTGTGAAGAACCGCCACTGGCACCTGCTACAAACCAAGGCGATTTACAGTGTGCTAAATGCAGTGAAATTCGTGATATGTCTTTATTCTTGGGACTTACTCCATAAAAACAAGATTTTCAACTTTAACAATTGAATGTTGGATTTAGTGTTTTCAAGTGATTCGAAAATAGTGGTTGAGCTATCCGACGAATTATTATTACCATTAGATCAACACCACCCACCGTTGGACATTATCATAACAAATAGGCCTTTAACATCTTCAAAAAAAACAAGTGCCCCATCGTATAACTTTTCCAAAGCTGAATACCATCATATTACTGAGTACCTTACCCAAACAGATTGATCCTTTTTAGATGAGAAAAATAATATAAATGATCAATTAGAATACTTTTACTCGATTTTAAATACATACCTCTATGGAACAATTTGTTCCCAAGGTTAGCTTAACATCATCTAATTATCCGAAATGGTTTACAAGGGAACTAACTAATTTAATTAATAAAAAAAAAAATGTATCCACAGAAAATATAAACATACCAGAAATCCTAACGATTATATAACACTTACTAAACTACGAAAACAATGTAAAGAATTATCAATAAAGTGCTATAGTGACTATGTTAACGTAATAGAAAATGAGGTACATCATCACAATGTGAAAAAATTCTGGAATTTTACTAAATCTCAACGAAAAGACAACTGTGGATATCTTAATAGCATGTTCTTTAAAGAAAAATGTCCCGACAGTATTGAGGGTATAGTTAATCTTTTTGCTGACTCTTTTAAAAGTGTTTACGACAAAGATATTCCCGTTAATGCAGTCTCCAGTACAGTGGCGTAGCGTGGGGGGGGGGCGGCGGGGGCGGCCCGCCCCGGGCGGCACTTTCAAGGGGGGCGGCAAATTATCACAATCTATATATATATATAAATGTTGTTTCTGTTTCCCTTGGTCACGCCTTATCTTCACAACCACTTTACCTATTTCGTTTATCTTTTTTTAAAGTTTTCTAATACTTTGTAGAGGGTTCTTACGGTAAGAAAAATTAAGAAAATTGCGCAGAAAATTAAATAATTTCAGAAAAATTAACGACTGTTTTAACTTCGCACGTTTGACAGTTCGCGCGTTTGATGAAATTGAATTCAGCAGGCAGTTTTTTTTTCGTATTAAATGAATTTTCTATGGATTTTTAAAATTATAGATATTTTAAATAGGTACCTATGTTAGTAACCAAATTTGATTGACTGTTCTTATAATACTCATAAATAAATATTTGTAATATACGAAAAATGAAAATTTGAATAAAAAAATGTAATAGGTGGCACGCGAGCTGTTTGAAAACTGAATGTACTGGGACTGAATATATGGAACGCGGGAGGAGGTTTTGCGGAACGGTAGAATGGAAGAGGGGAAAGGGTGGGCGGTGAAGGTGGAAGGGGAACGCGGCAGGGTAGGGGATGCTGGAGGGGAACAGTTTAAATTAATGTATAATAATATCACCTCGATCACTGTAGCGACTGGCAGCACCTTCTGTAGTTAATTGCAAGAATTCCACATATTTTGTTTTGCGCTTGGATTGTTTATGACTAATTTTCAGTGAGAATGATTGAGAGAGGTCCGTGGACGATGTGATGTGATTGAGAATTCTTAGAAATTTTCATTCGTTGCTGGATCATGAGTGACTAGCGAGGTGAGTATTATATATTTTATTTACATTTTTTATTGAAGTGAACTTCTGCAAGCGTGTTGTGATTTGGAATTCGGATGAAACTGAAATGACGCACTGCAGAACCTGCGAAGCATCAACCTCCTATTAAGGCTCCTATTGGTTGAGACATAAAATAGAAATGACGCAAGGTCAGAAATACTTTTCAAGGCTCCTTGGTTTTTCATTGGTTGAGATTGTTTTGGTAAAGTTTCGCTACAACCGCGTGTTAACTGCACTCGATTTTTTAAATGTTTTTGTATGTTTGATTATGTGATTCGTTGTTTATTAATAAACAAAAATCAGAAAAATAAATTTCGGTGTTATTTTTTTTTAAACTAAAATAATTATTTGAAAATGTTTTACAATACTTTTGTTCGCGAATTCAACTCTTTCTTTTATTATTCATTATAAATGTCCATAATTATATTTTTTAAGCCGCAAAATTTCGTAATTCGTAGGAAAATCATACGCATATTATGAGAGTAACACTAATTAAAGCTGGGAACTAGCATACAGATTTTTGTGTTCGAATGTAAAGATTGAATTTGAGTTGTGTATGAACCTGCTGATATATTTCCAAAGAGAACATTATTTTATTCGAAGTGCAAGTGCCGTATTCAGATTTAATTAAAACCAGTTTTGTGTTCAGAATGTAAAATTCCAGTTGTGGCTTCATCTTCTGACACATTTCGAAGGAAATTTTTTTTTTATTCGAAGTACAGTTATAAAATTCTAGTTGCAGACTATGTATGTGTTTCCAGAATCAAAGAGAAACCTTTTCATGTTCTGAGTGTACTTTAAATTCACCGCATTCAGATTAAATTTAAATTAGTTTTGTATTCAGAATGCAACGATAAATTAAATATTAAGTTGCAGATTCATCGTGTACCGAGTGAAGCTTTACATTTGAGTGGCATACCAAATGCTGAAAAATTGATTGTTCCGTTTGTAACTCGTATTTGGGGACTCTTACGAAGAATCAAGCGTAGGTTAAAACCTTGTATTCTAAACACTGTGTATAAATTCGAGATGGGAAATCCTTTTACATGGATACCAGTCTCGATTACCGACAGCAGTTATAAATTTAAAAATGATATTTATTGGAAGAATATTCGTCAAATGCGATTTAAAAAAACGGCAGGCGACAAAAGCGATATATCAAACTATAGACCTATTTGTATTATGCCTGCTTTACCCAAATTTTTCGAGTCATTAGTATTAGAAACCATTGTAAAACCTATCAACAATATTATTGTTCCTAACCAACATGGCTTTATCAGAGGTCGATCTACATTAAGTAATTTAACTATCTATAATAATTACATATCCTAATCCCTTAGTCTGAAACAACAAGTGGATTCTATATATACCGATTTCAGTAAAGCATTTGATAAGGTTTGACATCACATTCTTATATCCAAACTCAAACTGTTAGGCATCAAAGGTCAGTGGCGGACTAAGGGGGGGGCGGCCCGCCCCGGGCCCCCGGTCCTGGGGGGCCCCCAAACGCCTCCATGTTCCCTTGATTAAATTCTAATCAAGGCACCGAGGTAAAAAAAATATATTTTTATTTAATTTTGTGATTGATGCACTTGTTAAGAATACACTCACCAAATTTAAAAAAAATAAATTCGAAAAATTGACGGAGATACAACATTTTATGTGAAACCGTTTGAAATAGTTTGTATTTTGAATTATCCTTCAGCAAAACTTTGATCGCGTTTAATTTTCTAATGAATTTATATTTTCGATTTTTTATGATAAATTTTCATCGTTCATAAAAATAAATAGAAAAGAAGGGGGCCATTTATAAAACAATCCTTACATAGGGTCAAAGTCAGGGCCGGAATAAACATGTCGGGCAATGCACGTCTCGGGGCCCCTAGGCAGTTGTCTACACTGCCTTATGGACAATTGGGCCCTGCCAGGGCTGGCTTAAACATGTCGGTGCCTATAAGCAATGAACGATTTGGGGCCCTTTAACCCTAGGGGCCCCTACTCAATGCGGGTAGGGGCCTATAAAAATAAAAAAGGGCCATTTATAAAACAATCCCTACGTAGGATCATAGTCAGGGCCGGATTAAACATGTCGGGGCCCCTAGGCAATGCACGCCTCAGGGCCCCTTTACCATAGGGCCCTCTACCCGATACAAGGCCCCTAGGCAGAGGCCTACACTGCCTGGACATGGTCATGGACAATAGGGCCCTGCCAAGGCCGGCTTAAACACGTCAGGGCCCCTAGGCAATGCACTTCTCGGGGCCCCTACCCGATGCGGGGACCCAAGGTAGTGGCCTTCAATGCTTTATGGACAATAGAGCCCTGCCAGGGCCAGCTTAAACATGTCGGGGCCCCTAGGAAATGCACCTCTTTACACTAGGGGCCCCTACCCAATGCGGGCCCCCTAGGCAGTTGCCTATTCGTCTAATGGATAATATGGCCCCGGCTAGAGTGACTGGATTTTCGAACAGTTTAAGACTTGGTGCATGGTGCATGCAAATCAGATGTATAATTTTTCTAATGTCTAATGTGTTGTCAACCAGGTTGAAAAACTTAGTATTGAGAAAAACGCGTCCAAAGTTTTGCTGAGGATAATTTAATACACAAACTGTTTAAAACGGTTTTATAAAGATGCTGTATCTCCGTCAATTTTACGAATTTTCGTACAATATTTGGTGAAAGCATTATTATTAACAAATGCATATTTTAGATAATGAAATAAAAAATGATATTTTTATTTTATTTTAGTGAGCTTGTTGGTGCCTTTAAAATATGCTTAGTACCTATCTAAGAGGTGGAGATTTGGAGTTGGGAGGTCCCATACAAACATCATCCCATACAGATAAAATAGGAATAAATAAATACAGACTGAACCGGTAATTTACAATTTTTTTAAATAAAATTACTACTACTAATATTTATAATGTCTATACAATTTTAGTACTAGTTTCACTCACGTATTTCACTTCGTATTATTTTTATTAACTTAGGCCCTTTGCTAAAGGTTATCATATCATTATAGATAATATAGATACAGGTAATAAAATAGGTAAGTTATTAAAAAGATTCAGTAGCGGACTAACGGGGGGCAGAAGGGGCGGCCTCCAAACGCCTCCATGTTTCCTTGATCAAATCCTAAACAAGGCTTTATTTAAGCCGCGCGCCGCTACCCGATTTTTTTACCGATTTCTTACATATCCCCCTAAAACATTTGACGTTTTTAAGCTCTTAAAAAATATATATGTTATTTTGGAAGATATTTTTTTTTTTTTTGTATTAGCAATTTTTTTTGGTACATTTAACAAGTAAATACATAATAACAAAAAAATATATATATAAGTAAAAAAAAAAAAAATCCCACGAAGGCGAAGCCTGTGTGTGGGTATTATATTATGTGGATAACAGTGGTAGTTAAAATAAAATTTAAAATATATATATGTATAGAGACTATAGAGATCAATCAACATGATTGATTTTACTGGAGTTTATTTATTTATTTTTTTAATTTGGATATATGTATACATATTTCAATAATAAAATATTTAAAAATTTATATCGCATATTTACACCCTTACAAAAATACATTTACATTTCCTTTTTTTTATTCTAAATATTCAGAACGACATAGAATATTTTAGCAATTTGGAAGCTGTTAGTTTGAATTACAGAAAAAAATTACTCAGTTCCAAATTATTTTTTATCCAGATTTTAACATTTTTTTTATATTCGTTCAAATTTTGACACATGTTGGTGGAGTGAGGTAGGGAATTGAACAATTTTGGGGCAATATAATTAATGTGTCTTTGGGCCAACCTGGTTTTGCAGTGAGGCACTGTGAACACGCATGTGTTATGTCTCTGGCTAGAGCGATTTGTGTTTTTAGTGAAATTGTTAGGACGAGTAAATATATATTTGAGACATTGGGTACAGTAGATCCGCCTTAGTTCCATAATTTCGGTTTCTTGAAATAACTGATTGGTGGGATATGTCTTGGGCTTTTGGTACATTACCTTAATGATGGACTTCTGAGCAATTTCTAATGGTTTTACATGGTTATTGTATGTTCCACCCCAGGCGATTATTCCATAGGAAATGGACGAAAGCACCAGTGCGTCGTAAACAAGTTTCATGGTTCTTGTGCTGACGATATTTCTCATACGTTTGAATATGTAAATTAAGTATCTCAGTTTATTTACAGTTTTTTCTAAATGGTAAGTCCATTTGAGTTGGCTGTCTATAGTTACACCTAAGTACTTGATATATTTTCCTAATTTTACATCTTCGCAGTTTGAGCATGTCTCAAAGTTACAATTAACATTATGGAACTTCAAGTTAAGGTTATTTTTAGGGGATGACTTATGGGAATTATAAAAGGGAATAAAAATAGTTTTATCATAATTTAGGCTGAGAAGATTTCTATCTAGCCAATCTTTGACTGTTGCAATGCATTTATTGGCTGTACTGATTGTGTCTTCCCACGTTTTACCTTGTACTGTGATTGCAGTGTCGTCGGCAAAAGAGAGAATTTTACCTGGTATCACAATATTGCATAGGTCATTGATGTAGATTAGAAAGAGTAGTGGTCCTAAGACAGTTCCTTGAGGAATACCATGTTTTACTAGATCATAAGTGCTTAAGCTTGATCCTATTTTTGTGCGTTGTTGACGATTTAATATATAGCTTTTTAATAACATGAGACTTTTGTTTTTAATTCCAACGTTAAAGATTTTCCTTAATAGAATTCTATGGTTGACTGTGTCGAATGCTTTCTTTAGGTCCAAGAAAATGGTTAGAGTTTTATTGTTAGAGTCTAGGTTAGAATATATGTTTTGGGTTAAACTAAATACAGCGTCGTCGGTGCACAGGTTAGATCTAAAACCATATTGATTAGCTGAAAGGATTGCGTTAGATTCTAGAAAGTTCATAATTTGTCGTTTTAAACATTTTTCGAAGATCTTGGAAAATTGTGAAGTTAAGGTTATTGGTCTGTAGTTGTCTGTTTTACATTGGGATCCGGATTTATGTATTGGAATAATGTGAGCAAGTTTAAAATTATTGGGGTAAATGCTGTGTCTGATGCAGCAGTTGAAAATGTGATGTAATGGAATGATTATGTGTTTTTTAATTGATTTGATGGTGGTATTGCTTATGTTATCTGGGCCCTTTGCAGACCTATCTTTAAGGTTGTCAATTTGTCTTGAAATTTCGAGTTTTGTTATTTCTTTGAATGTAGAAAGCTCAGAGGTAGTGTCGTTAGACTCTAAAAGGTCGGGAGGAATTTGATTTGAGTGAATATTAAGACTTGGGTTACTATCTATAAGGGTTGAGGCAATGTTTGTAAAGAAGTGGTTAAAATTGTTTGCGATGCTCTCAGCATCTTCAATGGTTGTGTTATTATCAGTAATGATTTTTTGTGGAATTTTGTCAACCTTTTGGTTCCTATTTGAAATTTCATTTATTACGTGCCATGTTTTTTTGAGTCGTTCTGAGCATTATGTAGTTGTGTAGAGTAGTATTGTTGTTTTCGTTTTTTTATGATTGTGTTTAGGTAGTTTCTAAATAAAATGTATTCATTCCGTTTGGTGTGGATCTGTGCTTCGTTTATGGATGTGCAATGTTTTTCAAGGTTTTTGTAAATTTTGAAAAGTTTGTTTCTGTGTTGTATTGAGATTATCAGTCCACGCGTAATCCATGGTTTTATGTGCTTATGCTTACTTTTTGGTGGTGCTATTTGTTCTTGACTTTTTAGAATATGTTTTTGAAGTACTTCATAAAAGGTATTCAAAGTTAAATTTGGGTCATCATTAGATAGGACAGCGATCCACGATTCTTCGTTCAGTACGGTATTTAAAGTTGAGTAGTTGATTTTAGTAAATGTTTTGTTAAAACTATTTGGTTCAGCAGAGATGGGCAAAGTTAGAGTATGGTGGCCGTAGAAGGTAGGATAGTGGTCAGTTATGTCAATTTTTAGTGTAGCGGATTTATAGTGGTTATTTTTATTTGATTTTAAGAATATATGATCAAGACAAGTATCATTAGGATGATTAGGTCTGGTGGTGTTATTTATGTATGATAGATATCCTGAGGAATGCATAACGTTTAGATATTCGTTCGCGGCCGGATTTAGTATGGCGTTTTGTATATTTATATTAATGTCACCCATAAAAAATGCAAAATCGAAATGGTTAGAGCTATTGTTTTTAATAAAAGTTTTAATTTCTTCTGTAAACAGATTTGTAGATAAAGAGGGTGAGCGGTATGCCGTCAAAATTGAGTATTTTTTCCCTTTGGAGGTAAAAGTTGCGTGGGCAGCATTGGAATATTTGAAATTTGGGTTGTCTATATTAATGTTGGATATGGAGTGTACATTGTAAAATATGGTAATGCCATCCTGAGAGGTATGTCTAGCCGGAATTGAAAAGGTAGATACATTCGGTAGATACAATATCGATACATTCCCCACGTCGAAACGCAAATTATATGAAATTCCCTCGATAGAAAAAAATCGCAAAGTATGCTCCGAAAATTATTATAAACACGTCTGATTCAGTTATTTTACAAGTTATATGTATGGAAAATTTTACAATGTTTCATTAAATGCTGTTTTAGATAGCCCCTCAAGAGCTTTTTTCTATATTTTAAATGAGTCGTGTTTTATTAACACAATTTTCGCTTCAATTTTACCGTTTTAAATATTAGCAAACTTTCTCCAACATTCGTAATTACATATCTCTCCATCTTCTTCTTTATGAGCGGGGATACGGTGCCTTAAGGCACCAGGACACCGTAAAAAAATGTTTATAATTTATTTTTGTATTTCATTTTCCGAAGTTAACAATGCTCTCACCAGATGTTTTTTAGAGCATTTTATGTGAAACCGTTTGAAACCGTGTATTATCCTTCAGCAAAACTTTGAATGCGTTTTTCTCGAAACTTTTTAAACTCATTTTTCAACCTGGTTGACAACATATTAAAAAAACTACACATCCGCCTGTATGTATTTTTATTGCATTTGCATTTTTATTTGCGTGTACCAATTCTTAAACTGTTCGAAAATCCAGTGCCTATAGCACCACGTAGGGGATTTTTAATATCTAAAAAAATAAGAAATGGCGGACCAGCGAATTATATGAAATTCCCACGATAGAAAAAAATTGCAAAGTTTGCTCAAAAAATTATTATAAACAATTTTGTTTCAGTTATTTTACAATTATATTTGTGACAAAATCACAGTGTTTCTTTAAAGGATACTTTTTTTTTCATGAGCTCCACACAGGAGGCCCTGATGAAAATAATTTCCCTCGGGGCCTATGTCATCTTTAGGGATGATGTGTCGAGGGATTTTTTTAAGGAAAGGAAGGAGAGGAGAGTTCTGGAAAGGAAAAGGGTTTCAGGGGTGGGTAGGAATCTGGGGTCAGTATGTCCTGGTCATCCGCCTCCAAGACCTAGACAAAATTCACCCCATGAACCCGGGCACCCCTGCTAAATCACCAAACGTAGCGAACCACTTGGGGTGAACTATGGCAGAGGTGTTGGTTATCCAATAAAGGTTCCCGGGGCAGCGGTACCCATTCCCGTCTCCCAACTTAAGACACCTTCTACGAGATTTTTGCTCTATTTTAAACAAGTCGTGTTTTATTAAACATTTTCACAATTTTCGCATCGATTTTATCGCTTAAATATTAGCGTGCTCCTCTAACATTCGTAATTACATATCCGTCTCTTCTTCCTTTTGAGCGCGGCGCCTTAAGACTAAGTGCATGCAAATTGGATGTATAGTTTTTCTAATATGTTGTCAACCAGGTTGAAAAACGTAGTTTCGTGAAAAACGCGTAAGTTTTTTCTGAAGGTTAATTCAACATACAAACCGTTTAAAACTTTCTAGATTTTTTTTAGAATTTCCTTAAAACATGTGATAGCGTTATTAACAAATGCATTTTTTAGAAAATGAAATACAAAAAAATTACAATTTTTTTACAGTGAGGCCCCTTAGGACCAGAGGCCCGTGTGAACTGAATAAAGATCTTGTAAAATTACATTAACTTTTTATACTAGGGGGGGGGGGCCTCATTCAGCTTCGCCGCCCCGGGCCTCTGACGGGCTTAGTCCGCCACTGTCAAAGGTATTTTATTGACATGGATTATCAGTTACCTCAGTAATAGAGTTTCAGGATTAATTTTATAGAATCCTATGTATTCGAGGCTACAAGTGGTGTCCCGCAAGGGTCCCACCTCGGCCCAATATTATTCTTAATATTCATTAATGACATTGTAAGCATATTTAAAGATGTACAAGTCCTACTTTTTGCAGATGATCTAAAATTGTTTAAAGGAATACGAAATATATATGATTGCCTAATTTTACAAGCTAATTTAGATGAATTTTTAAATGGTGCGAACAAAATATGTTATTTTTGAACATTGAGAAATGTCCAGTAATACGATTTTCCAGAACTCATTCTCATATCTTACATGAATATAATTTAAATAATGTTAAATTAACACCAGTATCACAAATTCGTGACTTGGGAGTTATATTCGAATCAAACTTAACATTCACAGCACATATAGATGATATAACTAATAAGGCTTTTAAAGATTCTTGGCTTCCTTTGTAGAACCCTAACTGATTTTAAGTCCTTGGATTGCATGAAAACACTCTACATTTCACTAGTTAGAAGCCAAGTGGAATATAATTCTCCTATTTGGCCTCATTTCTATAAGTTACACTCTAACAAATTAGAACGGGTTCAACACAAATTTCTTAGGTACTTAAATTTCAAACTCAAAATTCCAATAGAAAACATTAATTATGTAAATTTGATAAATCGACTTAATTTAATTACGCTGTCTGACAGAAGAACCATTTCAGACCTAATTTTATTATACAGTCATGAACAACCTTATTGACAGCCCTGCCATCGTTGCTGCTATTAAACTCTATGTACTGACAAGGAATACTAGACAAAGTACAACATTCTTTTGCGACACATCCACAACCAACTATCAATCACACTCACTTACCAATAGGATGCATGATTTGGGCAACAAGTTTGGTGGTATTATAGATATATTTGCTGATTCCCTTTATAATCTTAAATGCAAATTAAACCAACTCTTTGTGGAATCCTGTAATGTGGGTATAATATATTTAACGATTTGATGTGTTATTGGTTATTGTAATGTTTTATTTTATGTTATTGTCAAATATTAAATTGTTTAAAATATTTCTTTACCCCATATTCTTCAAAAACTACTTGCATATTTTTTTTTAATTTTTCACTTTTATAACTTTTGGTATAAATTCTAACTCGATAACTTATGTAAAACTTATTTATAATCTATGTAAAAGCCCCTATGGGCGTATAATAATAATAAATAAATATAGTAAACAAATAAATAAAAGTGATGTAAACAAAGTTATTTGTCTTTTCATTAAAATAATATATAAGTGTTACTTGAAAGGGCAAAAGGAATATTAAGCGACATGATCGCTCCGTGATATATATTAGAAACTCGGTGACCCCCCTTCAGGTCAAATGTGATTTTTACTTTCAAATACGGAAAGGTTAAAAACGAAAGAAAATGTTATGTTGTATTTAAGAAACGTAAAGAGTTTTTTTTATTACTTCAGAGAACAAAAACTTGCATCTTAGATGATACAATTGACTCGCAGTTCTAATTTTTTTTTCTTTTTCAGGTTTGTGGCCAAGATGGGAGTCCGATCTCGAGTGGCAGTGCTGGCCATCTCCCAGCTGATCTCGACCCTTCCTGCTTTTGGTTCAGTGGCCTTCGGACCTCTATGGGCAATGATCACACTGGCTATCTCATACTTCTTCGGTAAGTTAAAGCTTCTTTTATCAGTAAAATAATATTAGTAAGAATTTTCAAAACCACGACATCACGCTAATAGCACTTTATATATCATAATGGTAAAGTTGGTTTACCATCATAACCATTGGCACTTTAACATTCAGCACTTAAAGTGTCCTGGCCGCCTCTAGGGAAAATATCCACTCCTGTCAGTTTCCTTCTACATATTTGTTGAACACTCTCCAGTGCAAGCGGTCCTTTGTCAATCGTCTCCAGCCCTGAATCCTTCCTGTCCTGCTCCAATTCTCTTCCATGCAGTCTATTCACCCCTTCTTTAGTTTGTGTCTGGGTCACTTCCACTATGGTCACCCGCGCAGATATAACGGTCTGCTTTTTTTAAACATTAATTCAACACGGGAGTTGAGTAGGATGTATGTCCAGGAGTCATGGATGTATGCGTAGCACTGTATGCAATGGATGTATGCACTTAACGTACCGAATCATTTGAGATAACCTACGGCAAAGGTATTGATTATTTAATAAACATTAATGTAAATGTAAATATGTATAAAGGTCTCATACTCATTCGTTCCTAAACCATTCAACCGATTGCGATTAAACTTTGGTGATTCGATGCCTGTGGATTTTTCTATATATATATAGTATGAGAGCCCACGACCAAAATTTTTGTCTCATAGCAATACGGCCAAAACCGCATCAAAACGATAGATACGATTATCCTGAACTCGAAAATACCAATATCAGACATTTTCCGCGTAGCGTTTGATCTGACCGAATTTTCAAAATTGTCAAAGAATTTTACCGAACTGCATCATAGCAATATGTCTGATTTGCAGACTGTAGTTGAATGATAGTTCTGAGATACCGGAAACATATTTTTCAGACGTTAGTGGTGTAGCGCAAACCCGTAAAATCACTTAAAAAAATTAAAAATGAGACAAAAAAAATGTCTCATAGCAATACGTCTGAAAATCTTTTTTATTAGTAAATTTTGGTTATTTGATGCGAACAAAACAATTTTCAGACGGAAATGTGAACGCATTAAATTTTGAGACCGTTTTGAAAATGTTAACAAATTTTACCGATCGGTATCATAGCAATATGTCTGAAAATTGTTGGACATGATAAAATAAGTTGTCCACATGTGCAAAAAATTTATATCAGACAAATTAAGTGTAGCACCTTCTCTATCAGACAACTTTTCGATACTCAGATACAACGAAGTGAGCGTCGTTCCAACGTTTGGAGCAGCTGGCGAGTGAGCTGTATAATAGTAAGAAAGGGGCAGGAGCGTAACAAGCGCTGAGGCTGTTGAAATTAAATACTGATTGATTTGATAGTTTTGGTTTTATTTAAAGCACACTTGAGTAACTTTTACAAAAGAAATAAGTAATGACATCTGTCATCTGTCAAAGTACATATAATAGACAAGGGAGATTCTTGAATATCTATGAAGGCTGTAAATTTAAAAAAACATTTAACAGAGGCGTCGGCCAGGCGACTCCGTAACGTTATTTTCGTTTTTGGGAGTATATGCTACACTTAAAGTGTCTGAAAACAGGTTTTTGGTAATCATGGCAGCAATACGAAAAGTTGAAAAAAAAATTATCCGTATTGCTATGATACAGGTCGGCTAAATTTGTTGACATTTTCAAAAATGCGCTCAGGCTATATGCTACGCGCAAAATGTCTGAAAACAAACTTTTTCGTAATACAATTATAAAATCTATGTACATTTTCACTATCAGACGTATTGCTATAATACCGACTGTCTTTTTTTTTGACACAGCAGAAATGGCCTCCCACGCAGTTGCTACACTTTCGACCGTTACTACACACCTAGTCGGGTTCAGAATCATACAATCTAACGATTTTATAGGGTTTTTGCCGTATTGCTATGAGACATGGTTTTGGTCGTGGGCTCTCGTACTAATATATATTAGTGAGCTCTGGCGTTATGAAATTATTTCCTATACTAATCATCCGATAGCGATGAAACTTTGCCAAGTTGTTGTGTGCAAGCCCACAAAGGTTTCTATATATATTGATCTACTGATGAGCTCTGGCGTTATTGTATATAAATTTTGCAATAGGTGCCTTGCAAGTTTTTGAAAAATATGTATGTGTATTTCATATAGTTTAGCGGCAGGGAGGGAAGGAGGGGTGGGAATCCGGGAAGGAAATGGCGGGGAAGGTGAATGGGGAACGTATGAGGTGAGGGGAGGCGGAAGGGGAATGGGACGAATGGGAAAGGACACACAGGGAGAAACAATTTCTCATTTCGGGAACTTGCTAGTTTCAAAAATAAATTTGGTTAAATTTAGTAAAATTTTGTTGTATAATAATTAATAAGGAAATAATCCATTTGTTTCCAGCCGAGATGTGGTTCGGCATTGTGTTTGCCATCCTGGTGGAGATTGTGCCGCTGAAGGTCCGCTCCACAACTGTGGGCATCTTCCTGTTCGTGATGAACAACATCGGTGGAAACCTGCCCATCGTAGTTGAGCCGGTATCGAAGGCCATCGGCTACAGAGAGTCACTTATGATCTTCTACGCCGGCTTCTACGGCATCAGTAAGTCATTACAAATTTAATAACTTACAAAAGTTATTATAAAAAGAGTTATTTTAATTTTTTTATAAAATATTCATTAAGGATGGGTTGTTTCCAAAAATTTTAACAATTCATCAAATAATTGAAGTTTCTGTTCCATTCCGTTCCGTTAAATTACTAAACTATCCCACGAATAACGTTGTTACTAAACATTCATAAAAATATGACTTGGTAAAACGGGAATAAATAAGATAGTCAAAAACTTTTATTATTTTAGACGTAATAGTAACATTCTTTGGGTTTTAAGAGATCACGTAATACTGAGAATTTTTTTTTTTAATTCTACACAGTTGGGACACATGTTCATGTTATGCGCCCTGCATATTCTCATTGTGGGCTCACATATATGTACATAGTTTGTTGTCATTTTTCTTGACTTGGATGGACAAAAGGCACATATTTTTCTTGAATTTGGTTCTAGAAGTCAACACACAAATGACACCCGGCCACAATGACAGCGCGTGGCACACTGACGAAACAAATAAGAAAGGTGCTGTGAAGCAGAGGGTGCGGGAATGACGTGAACATTGTTTTTTCCAGGAATTGTCTTTTTGCCATTGTAATTTTTACGATAGTTTAGTACTCTAGGGTTAAGTTAGTATTCAACTTCTATTCAAGTGCAGTTATTACATCATTATAGGTCAGTGGCTTCATAGAGTTGCTAAATAAGATTCAATTCAATGTACCTGCACGTTCAACATGCCCTTCTTTCCTGTTCAGGGTGGATCAATGCAAGACGAACTCTAAGCAGAATTCTTGCCTGAATAGACAATGCAATAGGTATTATAATACATTATCCAATGTGGACATTTTCAATTGCGAATTTACCAAATATAAGAGGTCCATAAAAGAGTATTTCTCTGATGTTTCGTGAATAATATTATGTTTCTATTGTTTATATTTCTGTTATGATTTGATTTGTATGTACAACCTCTCTCCACGGCTA
Organism: Limnephilus lunatus; assembly: GCA_917563855.2. NCBI lineage: Eukaryota > Metazoa > Arthropoda > Insecta > Trichoptera > Limnephilidae > Limnephilus > Limnephilus lunatus. The sequence continues at coordinate 27,185,132 of OU830600.1, read as the reverse complement.
CCAATATATTGATTTTTTTTTTTGTTTTGTAATTTTTCGTTTTATATGATTTTTGGCTTCATATTCTTATTATTATTAATTATTATGCTGTCTCAGTAGAGGTAAAGTCACAAGGAGGAAATCCATAATTGGTTTTACTTTGGCTATGTACATAATACTTATAGGTATACAAACTGAAAAAATTTAAACTGTCAATTTCCTGAAAATTAATAAATAAAACTGAAATAATCACAGAAATTGAAGAGAATATACGCAGAATGTGAAATAACTTCAAATATTTGATGAATCATTGTTCAAAAGTTTTGAAACAACCCATCTTTGTAGACTTGTAGACATTTAGAAAAAGATCAATATTTGTCCCACATAAATAAAATGCTGTGTCACCGGGCTAAAGGCTGGACTAGAGTGTTCTGATTTCCGGCAACATATAAATAACAACACAACTTTTCTCTTATTTTCAGGCTCCGTCATGTTCCTTTTTACAATGTTCCTGATGGATGGGCCGGCCCCGCAGCCCGATAAGGTTAACGGTACGGAGGCAGGATCAGGAGAACGAGGCCACGATAACTCCGCTTTCGCGCTCGAGGATGCACGCGCCATGAGACTGTCCGAGACCAGCCGCCTCTAGAACTCTAGGTCAATTAATATACAAAAACGGGAAGTCAGCATTTCCAATTAGTTATTGTAATGTGTTGATATTAAAACTCAGCAGATTGTAAAATATAAGCCTGAAGAATTACTTATGTAGGTATGTACTTTTTTAAGACAAAATGTTTTATTTACGTTGTTACTATGTTGATGTAATGTTGCATCAATGTTAAAACAATGTTATTATAACATTATCAGTAACATTTTGTGACAATGCTGATACAATTTTGTAGCATGTTGCAAATTGAAAATACCGTAACAATGATGTAATAATGTTGCAACAATGGTGTAAAAATGGTATGACAGTGTTCTAAGAATGTTGATGCGAATGTTAATACAGTGATATTACTATATTAATATGTACAATGTTGATATGACAATAAAACCATATTGTTAGAATATTGATAAAACATTGCAACAATGTTGAAGCAATGTTCTTGCAATTTAAGTGCAACATTGATAAAATGTAGTATAAAGGTTGAGAGATCTGTTTTCCTCCTTCATATAATCCGGGCCTCTTCAAGGCCCGCATTAATAAATCCCTTTCCCTAAGTTCTTGTGAGGTCCAACTTTTTTTTTTAAGTATTTAAACACTACCGATAAAATGTTATAACAATGATGTAACAACAATATTGTGACAATATTGTAACAATGTTGTTGCAATGTGATGATAATGTTATAACAATGTTCTAACAATTTGATTATAATGTTATAACAATGTTGTGATGATGTTATAACAATGTGATGATAATGTTATAACAATGTGATGATAATATTATAACAATGTTATGACAATGTTGTAACAATGTGATGATAATGTTATAACAATGTTATGACAATGTTGTAACAATGTGATGATAATGTTATAACAGTGTTATAACAGTGTTATAACAATGTTGTGACAATGTTATGATAATGTTATAACAATGTTATGACAATGTTGTAACAATGTGATGATAATATAACAATGTTATGACAATGTTTGTGACAATGTGATGATAATGTTATAACAATGTTATGACAATGTTGTAACGATGTGATGATAATGTTATAACAATGTTGTGACAATGTGATGATAATGTTATGACAATGTTGTATAATGTGATAATGTTATAACAATGTTGTGATAATTCGATAATAATGTTGTAACAATGTTGTGACAATGTGATGATAATGTTATAACAATGTTATGACAATGTTGTAACAATTTGACGATAATGTTATAACAATGTTGTGATAATATTCAAACTCAGCCTTTGAGATTGACAGCTGGCTAAACATGTCCTAATATCTAGAGCAGGGTTTCCCAACCAGTGATCCGCAAGAGGCTAGAAGATGGTCCGCGATGGTCCGCCGGAAATAAGCGAGCCAATGCGCGGGCGATCCCTGGTCGAGAAGTCTGAATAAAAAAACCTTGTGGTCAGTGGCCATTATGGTATTCCGTTTCGCCCCACCCATCCTACCCCGTTCCACCCCATATCCCATTCCGCCCTCTCCATTGTGGTAAATATTCTGCTAGAACCCGTCCCACCCTATTCCATTATGCCCTCCCATTGTGCTATCCGCCCCGGGTCCTACCTATGCTAGCCTACACCACTGCTTGTGGTCCCCGTAGAAAAAATAAACGTACAAGTGGTCCCGGGTCAGAAAAAGGTTGGGAACCACTGATATAGAGTAACAATATTGTCAAAATTCAATTTCTGTTTTCAAACATATGGGTAAATACTTAAAAGAATGTTGAATTGTAACAAATAATTTTAACAATATTTAAACCAAAAGCTCGGAAGCAAACGATTTTCAAGTTCAATTGTTATCACAGGTTATGAAGAACAAAAGTGGAGTTGTAACAAGTTATGAAGCACAAAGGGTGATTATAGTAAGATATAGTGAGTTGTAACATTTGTATAACTTAATATTATGTAACAGTCATGACGTAATGTAAAAATGCCTTTATTATTAATTATTTTGTGTACATTTATAGTAAATGTATAAATGAGAGAAGTATGGAAACTATGATGATGTATAAAAGTATTTAGCTGTGAAGAAATGAGAGGAATTGCTTCAAATAATGTATGAACAGTATAAAAAAAGTTGTCAAAGAAAATTTTTCATGAGAACAAATAGTGATTCAATAATAATAACAAAATCAGAAATAAAAAAAAACATTGAATATAAAGGTACATGAAAACATCGCTTGAAAATTAAAAGAACAACAGATTACCTTCAAATAATAATATTTATTGTTTATTTATTTATCTTATTAGACAAATAAGATGAAAACAGTCTATCACTTACATAAAAATATTTAATCTATAAAGTAATTAAGAATTTTCGATGAAAATTTATGACAGGAAATAAATGCATGATTGAACAAAGGAATCTTGCCCATGATGTTATACATTACACTACATGACGTCATTGAATCTTGCTATGGATCTTATAAATAAATTAGATTTAAGTTGTTTATTGACAAAAAAGTAATATTATTTTATTTATGTAATAAACAAAAACTAGGGTAAGAAAAAACTGTGAATGTTATTTTATGAATAAATGATTTTATAAAAAAATGGCTTTAATTTGTACAATATCAGATTTTTACTATTAAATAATTTAAAAAAATAGTAGAGTTAACGCCGAAACACAAGACAGGAAAAGCTGTGGAATTTTCATGATGCCTGAGCTCACAGTTCCGAGAGATTTTGCCGAGTCAAACAAAAAAATTGGGTAAACTTTAAAAATAGTTAGACAAGCTTAATATGAATACGTCAAACAAGAAAATAACATAGCTGAACTAGCAAAATACATGAAATTTTTAAACTTTGATAATAATGGGTCTCCCCCGATGCAAATAGTTTTATTTTATCGTAATAGGCATGGATTTCATAATGACTTGTGTGGACAGATTTTTTTACTAAGATTACAAAAGCGTTAGAAATTTTTTTCAGAATTGTATAGTTTTTTTTTATTTTTAAATAAAAAAATCAGTTATTTGAGCTCGTGACGTTACTACATGAAAATGTCCAGTCTCCGATTATGTTCTATTAATTTTGTAAAATTCCAGACTGATTTTTTTTTTATATGACAACGCTTTGATTTCAGGCGAATTTTTGAATTTGACGTTTAACATTCATTAGATATTGTTTGTTCTCTGCGAACCTATCCTTTGGTTTGACGATTTTATAAAGATGGCGGTATTTTGACTGATGTTACGAAGAGAACCCCGTACATTTTATTGCCATTCGTGTGGAAAACGTTATTTTTTTAAATTGATTTTCGGCTATGTAATTATCGTTTTTTTGCACCCATAAAATTATGTCCCGTCTTTCCGGTTTATAAAAAATGGTCAGATTATTTGGATTGAAATTTTCAAAAAATCGTCAGGGCTTCAAAAATACGGTTAAAAGAAAAAAAAACGGAATGTCTTAGAATATTTGCCTAAACCGGATTTTTTTTTTAAATGTGATGCAAGTGGCCTTTTAAGTTGAATCGAAGTATTATTTAAAAATATATACATATTTGTTTTAAGCATGTCCAAGATTGAGATCACCAAAAATTGTTTGCATCATAGATAAGATTTCTGTATGCACAAAATAGCACTTGGGCAATTATGGTCCCATTGTGTTTCTTCTATATTTTTAACATCATTCAGTCACTTTAATAAACTTCCTCAGGATTGTCATTGGGTGTTTGACTATGTCTCCTGATTCCACAACATGGCTTACCAGAAATCTGACCCTTAATACCGTCAAAACTAGATGAATCATAGATAATGCATTGTTTTTTCATCTTTTTCACAATTGATACAGCTTCAAAAATGAACATTCAAAAGCTTAGATGTCGAATGTCTTTAATAAAATGGATCTTGCATATTTTGGTATCTTTCCGTGAATCTTGCTTTTCAACCGCTTCTTGTAGTGGTGGAATCTTTAATAGGTAGGATTGATCTTTTTGTCACAGTTCTAGATGGGACTTCTTCTTCCGATATATACTCAGCGCCTGATCTACCATACGTTCAAAAACGTGCAAAAACCTGGCGCCAACTCCGAAGGGGCGCCGTGAGAAATTAAAGACTGTATTAAAATTTAGTTATAATATTCCCTGAATCGTTTAAAAATTACCCATAGTACGACATAATTATTACGCTCTAGCAACACTTTCCAAAGAAACAGATTGCGCGCGCATCAGGTTGGTGTCAACGGTTTACGAATTTATAGTCAGTTACAGAATTTTTTTACAAATTCCATATATTTAGTTTAAACGTAAGATCTATTTTTCCATACATCTTTTACCGTCTTTTACGACGAATGGGTGCGATCCGAATTCAATAACCAATCACAGCGCCGTATTTTTGTTCAAAAGAATCAAATAAACCGACTTGCGCCTTCAAAATGCTGACAATTTTAGTTGTTTTATTTTGTACGATTTAAGTCTCTAGGACTGACTGTTTGACATATTATTCGAAGTTCGTTAAATTGTTAAATATACATATAAGTTATATCTATTAGATTTGTTGGATTTGTTATTTTACGGTGTCAGTGTCAGTGTAAGCGTCTTTCGTAAGCCGTTGTATTGTGTTTAGTGTTTGTATGGTGTTTGTTCGCTCAACACGTCAACACAGGGGAAATGCAAGGTACAAATTTGAGATTATATTCTTATTAGATTTTTAAATTTATAACTAAATATAAAAGTACTGTGGATTACAATGAATAGAATAATAATTTAAAAAAAAAAACTTTATCGTTTATATCAGCATTCAGTCATGTTTCAGTAAGGGCATAAATTTCGTAATTCATCGTTGGTATTGTAGATCTTAGGTCTTGAAGTTTCATTCTCAGTCCTCTTACGTTTTGATAGTATATTAAATTGGCATATACAGGGTGCGGCAGCATAACTTCTTTTTTTCAAAACTTAATAAAACCCATCGTATGAATCAGAATTTTTTTATTGTTTTTTTATAATGTAGGCACATACATAAATTTTTTTTTTTTTTTTGAAGATCATATCAGGAAGGTGCCATCCCCCGTTCTCATTTCTGGCGTTTGTCAAGACTCTTGCCAGCATATCGGGCGTTATTCTGGCAATTTCTTCATGTATGTTGGTCTTTAAATCCTGTATGGTCCTTGGACGGTTCACATAAACACGGGATTTCAAAAAACAGAAAAAAGTCACAAGGGGACAAATCGGGAGAGCGGGCTGGCCACTCCAAATCGCCCCTAATTGAGATGAGGCGCCCTGGGAAGTGTTCCCTCAAAACAGCCATCGATGATCTTGCAGTGTGCGCCGTTGCACCGTCTGGTTGGAACCAAGTGTCCCCTAAGTCTAACTCGTCTAGCCGTGGGAAAAAAAACTCTGTAACATGTTTACATACCGGTCCGAATGCACTGTCACTGTTACTTCATTTTCCTCAAAGAACCAGGGACCAATAATCCCACTTGAGGAAATTGCACACCACACTGTGATTTTAGGATAATGCAAAGGCCCTTGATGCAATTCTCGGGGATTGTTCTCAGCCCAGTAGCGCATGTTTTGTTTGTTGACGGTTCCACACAAATAAAAATTGGCTTCATCACTAAAAAACACAATAGCGTCCTCAGAAACAGTTTCCAGAAGAACCTCACATGCGTTCCTCCGAGAATTGAAGTCACGTTCAAAAAGTTCCTGCACAATCGCCATTTTGTATGGATGGAAATGGAGATCATCACGAAGAATTCTCCTCAAAGAACGATCGGAAAGTCCAAGGGCAGACGCATGTTTGCCCGCAGAACGCCGTGGTGATTGCAACATTGAAGCTCTTACTGCCTCAATGTTCTCAGGTGATCTAATGGGACGAGGGACTCCAGTTTTTCCTCTTTTCACACTTGAAGTTTGTCGGAACGTAGTGACCCACAAAAAAATTGAATTTCGGTCCGGGACAGGGGCCAACGGGGCTAACTTAAAGCTATTCCGAAAGGCGCGCTGAGTTGCGATTACAGAACACACATTCGAAAAGTAGGCCTCAACGGCAAACGCACGCTCCTCACTGTTCCAACGCATGATGGCGACTGAACTTTATAGTTCTCCCTTTCGAACGAGACCACTAGCGCTCCGCTACAACATGAACCAACTGAATGACGCGCATTTAAAAAAATGAAGTTATGCTGCCGCACCTTGTATATCTATAGACATTTTATATTATTTTGTGTTTAGATATCCGACTAGCATGATTGGACTATCAAATTTTTTTTTTAAGAAATTTTATATTATATTCTACGGGTGGTGAGATTACGGTACAGGACGTAAAAAATGTCGATCCCCACAACTAAAGAAGTGCTCGAGCCGCCACTGCTTGAGTGGCAATCGGTCAACGTGAAAAATGCCCATCTCATACAAGACTCCATACAAGACCTTGTACAAGGTAAAATTCATAATGCTTTAATTAACAAACCATTACACTGTTTCCCCGCAGGATATGTAGAGTGGACGGACTGCCAAACAATTCAGTCTTGGCATACACTCTTTGCCTTGTTCAATTTTACATTTAAATGTATGTGGAGTATTTAAATGGCATTCGCATTTATCTGTAGGAGCTCAATAGTGAACATAAGTTTATCAATTGTCATGCTAAATCTTAAGTAATATTTGAGATACAAATATTGAAAAAAGTGTTTTCAATTTTCAGATATAACAGGAGCACCAGAGGAGAGTTCAACGTCCCAGCTGAAGACACGTCGCATGATTCCAAAGAAAGGTGACTATGTTAATTTCTCTATTTGCTATGATTACTTGGATGTACATATGGTATAATGCTCGGAGAGCTTTAGTTTAACCTCTCATTCTCCACCATAAAGAAAGAGAGGCCCTGTTGCAGACGATTATTAACAACTTAAGGACCACCCCCGAGTGATAACTAAATAACTCGGGCAATTAGTACTAGTTTATCAAAAATGTTGTTTTTTGGCCATTTTTAATATTAACTGCAGAGGTTAATGGTGCACTATCTCGGTAGTAGTCCCAATGAGTGGTCATGGATCGTAAGTTGATTACAATCCATGCAAGTGATTTGTACATAATTTTGGTATAAGTTTTAGAGAGGTAAAGGTTGTCTCTCGCTCTCCGCCATAAGCCTCTCACGTAATTGGATTCACACATACTATTCTGACTCTTGACGTGGCCAGTCGCATACATACTTTGTTCATCACAAGTATTCTATGTTCCTTTCCCAAACTTTGTTTATTGTGATATATTTATTTCAGAACACATGTTGCGGTTTTTGCTGTGGGATGGCTGAAATATATCTACGGAAGGTATTCTCGTACATCTGTTTTGATTAAATTGTTATCTTAATGTTTCCATGCCAACCAATTTTTAATCTTTTTTTTTCATTGTTTTAATGACTTTTCAAAGGAGGTTCTGAGTTAGATATTTCCTTAATTACATTTATTTATTTGTATAGATTTCTCCACCTACTGTAATAATGTATTGTTTGTCTAATTCTTTTCTTTATTACTTTCTTGAATATCTTTGAACACATTATTTAATTAAAATGTGTTTTGTGCTTACATACTTTTGTATAAAGCTTTTTGTGGTTACATATTTTTGTATAAAGCATTTTGTGTTTTGTGTCACTTGGAAGAGTTACCCATGTTCAATCCATCAGTGGAACCGACCCTGCGTTTTCATGTGTTGTTTATCCAGTACTTGTGAAAATAAAAAAATATATTTAAACATATACCCCCGAGTTTTCATTTTTCTAATGCAAGCAGAATTTAAAATTTTGCCGCTTTAAAGCATTTTTTTTTTAAATAATTTATTGAGCTAATGAATTGATGAAGTAGGATAGAGCGATTATATTGTCTATGTTGTAGGTAGACAAATAAACTTCCTCTATCTTTAGTCAATTTGCGCCACCTCGTTTCATTTTATAGGTTCATCCGTGGTTAAGTTGATGATACATGACTTAGTTCATTTATGCACATGAACTAGTATCGATCTAAGGGTTAGAATATTTATGCACCCATATTTATGTATGCACCCCTTCCACTGAAGACTAGAGTTCCACGGAACACCTTTTAGGAACCACCGTTCTCGATGAATATAAAATTGATATAATATATGGCTAAAAGGAAAGTTAAGTAGGTAACCACTGAATTAAAATAAAAAGCAAGAACTATCTATAAATTTTTGAATTAGGAAATACCACAGAAAAGTGTCAACAATATACAAAGTTCATTGACATTTGTGTTGATGTCAAATAAAATTCGTTGCTAAAAATTAGCAAATAACCAAAATGATTCATATAAAAAAAATAATTACTTGAAATGGAAATTCCTCAGGGACCACCACCACCACCATTGTGAGTATTTGAAAACATCTTCTCTCTTTTGTACTGCAAAACAGTAATTTCTGTTTTAACACGATTTTGATTCATCTCAGTCAATAAATGGTCTTATTAGAATCATGGTTTAGGAATAAACAATAGGGGGTCGTCTATTAATTACGTGAGGCTCGAAAGGGGGGGGGGGGGGTTCGGAAGAAAAACACAAGGGGGGGGGTATAATGATATATCATGTATATTTATTTTTCGTTTAACTCACGATTTCTAAACCAAACAGCTACGCGTGGCCCTGATTCACTGTTGCCAGGCAATGATTTCCCGGCGCGTTGTGACAACTGCTCGGCTTACCAGTTGGGAAAAAGTTCGGTTTATGGGCGAAATTCCTAAAAAATAAAACTAGTTATTTTTATACTAACTTTGGGCCGGGGAATCCGAATCTGAAAGAATTAGGTATTTTTTTTAGGAATTTCGCCCATAAACCGAACTTTACCCTGGAAAAAGTTCGGTTTATGGGCGAAATTCCTAAAAAATAATAATGTAATATCTTTGGTTTTTTTCTATGATATTTATTGTCAGAAAGCGTTCAAAATGGCCTTTTATATTGTTTGTGAATTCAAAATTCAAAACTCAGTTAATATTCCGAGTGTAACCTAATTCTTTCAGATTCGGATTTTCCAGCCCAAAGTTAGTATAAAGATAATTAAATTTCTTCTTTCGGAGTATCACCCATAAAAAGATGCGTCATTAATTCATTGCAGATTGTTTGTGTATCGAAATTTTTAAAGTCGTGTAATTCGTTTATTTTTGCTTGCCCCCATCTAATTCTTTCAGATTCGGATTCCCCGGCCCAAAGTTAGTATAAAAATAACTAGTTTTATTTTTTAGGAATTTCGCCCATAAACCGAACTTTACCCAAATTTTACCTAACGGCCGCAAGCCGCTTCACTTTTAATAGGCATACATTTAAAGAAATAAACTACCCATAAACTTAATTACCATAAGAACCATCGGTTTCAGTCGAAAAAGGCGGAAAAATATGCATTTAAATTTATATTTCATAAAAACTTTTTTGTACGTAATTTTTCCTTTACGAATGACATTTCATGATGTATTCTTTCCATTTTGAAGGGGTACCAATTTTTAAATATTAATAAAGGTTGTCATACCCGAAAAATTATTACCTCAAGAAAAACATCCCAGTTTTCTAGTAGTTTAGCGGCTACGCTAGGTTTGTGTAACATGGTTTGTGATACAAAAGAAAGTGCCCCTTTATAACGCCTGCTCGCGTCAAGGCAAAAAAAACATCCCAGTTTTCAAGTAGTTTAGCGGCTACGCTAGGTTTGTGTAACATGGTTTGTGATACAACAGAAAGTACCCCTTTATAACGCCTGCTCGCGTCAAGGCAAAAAAAACATCCCAATTTTCAAGTAGTTTAGCGGCTACGCTAGGTTTGTGTAACATGGTTTGTGATACAAAAGAAAGTGCCCCTTTATAACGCCTGCTCGCGTCAAGGCAAAAAAAAACATCCCAGTTTTCAAGTAGTTTAGCGGCTACGCTAGGTTTGTGTAACATGGTTTGTGATTCAAAAGAATATACTCCAATTATGTATTTATTCACAACGTGAAAATTTGTATGGTGCAACCTTTAGTACCTTCCTCGAATATGTGTGATTTTTTGCGATATGGCAATCTTTTTTAATATTTATCGATTGGTACCCTGGAAATCGGTCAGTATGCAAAATAATGTAATAAGAAATGTCAGCCGTAAGGAGAAATTACGTACAATTTTTTTTTTATGAAATATAAATTTAAATGCATATTTTTCCACCGGTTCCGACTGAAACCGATATTTTTTATGGTAACTAAGTTTAAAAGTAGTGTACTTTTCAAAATCTGTGCCTAATAAAAGTGCGGCGGCTTACGGAACAATTAATGTACTTTGTACTAAAAAAATACCTACACGTGATTTTGGGTACGGGGGGGGGGGGGTAGTCTAAAATAGACGTGGGCAAAATTGATCGACTGAATTAAATGAATAAATTCAATCTTGTGACACACTCCATCTAATTCTCAATTTCAAAAGGAATTGATTCTTCATTCCTTACCTTTGGCCTTGTATCCTACGATTTTTAATGGCACATTAGTTTTTTATATTTTCCATTTAATTTACTGTTAAATTATTTCAATTATTGATGTCTACCGTAAACAATTAAAAGATTATAATTTATAATGTTTCGTAGGTATTTAAATATTATTATATGGGCGGCGCGCCGCGAACTTGCCTAAAGTAAAATACCTATCCCCTTCCCGCGCCGCCATTCATAAAATCACGCGTATGTATATCATTGTCCCCCGCATACGCAAAAACCGGCAGCGAGTCAGCTGAGTTCCAAGCCATGACGCGTTGTGTCCTTACACTCGTGCGAAGAATCAATACATGTATTCGCTATTCAGTATTGTCCCCGTCAACCTGAGGTCCTACCCGTTCCGGATCCACGTGTCTAGTCTGTCGCTATCGAGTCATGTCTGAAGCACTCTATTCGTGAATTAACTTTAGCGTCTTGTTCTGTTGACAGACAAATGACCAAACGAACAAATGACCAAATATTCAAACGAATCGATCATGACTCGATCATCGCAAGTCTTTACTTAGTCCGCAGCTAGCGAGTTACTGCAGACACTAGTCAAAAGCAACTAATTCATTCTTGAATGCCTGCCGCGAATCCGCCTGTGAGGTTCATCATTCGTTCCTCTCCGCGCGCCAAGCCGTCAAATTCATTACATTGTTGGTTGTTTTTTGGTACGTACCAAAACTATTGGAATATGAAGTACCTACATATTTTTAGACGCAGATGTAAGGTAGATAAAATATGTGATTTTGCAGATATTATAAGGCCAATCGGCTGTGGTCAGCCGTCACAAAATATTGTTAAAATGTTTATTTATATTAGATCACGTGAAGTGGTTTTTAAAATGGAACAATTTTAAGTTTAATAAATTAGTAAAACTTTAGGGGTGAAATCACAAGCTGTTTAATTTAAAAATTTAATTGCTAGCTTAATGTAATTTATTTTTTGTCAAAAAAACATTTTGTTTTCAATATAAGACACATTAAAATATTACGTTAACCCCTTCGCGCGTCGTTAGTAACCCTAGAGTTCACCCTAAGAGTGTTTTGTGTTCTTTAGCACCGTTGTGATTTGAAACTCGATGAAACGAAAAATAACGACACTAAAAAGAGGCAAATATATACATCTATAAGATTTAGTCTGCGTGGTAATGAGATAGTATAATCGGTCTCCTCTTTGTGCGGTGGTTCCCTACTCATGTCTGCTTCTGTTTTTTTTTTTTTTTTTGGAATTGATTTAAAGGAATGAATACAAGGAATCAATTCAAAAGGCCAGGAGAATCAGACTGAATCGATTCACTCTTGGGAATGAATCTGCCCATGTCTACTTGGCCGAGCGCTCGGCGAGGCAGTCACTCGGACCCTGTTCTAATTACTGGACCGAGTGCCGACTCCTGCACTTCCCCGCACTGACTCGCTTGTCCACTCGGCTGGTATAAACATACACTCGCTGCGTACTCGCCACTGTCGTTCGCATCGCGCTCGACGCTGTCTAAAACCTCGCCACATATCATATCACCAGGGGGGGAGGAGGGTGTTAAAAAGTTGCTAAAAAACATCACGTGATTACATTGGAGGTTGCTCAACCACTTTCCCACGGTGTTCTAAGGAAACAGATGGTTTCCTCCTTCACCGTACACCTCAGGACTCTAATTTTTTTTTATAAAGAAGCTACTTTTTATTTAAAATGATTCTAGACCTCCAATGTCCAGGCATACATTGTTAGCAGGCAGTATGCGAGTGCGTACATGTTGTTAGTTATTTATTTCACAGTATCACGTCTCATCTCCGCCACTTGATGTAGCTGAAATAAAACGTGATTAATGAACGACCCCTAGTGTGTTTTATTTGTTGCGCTTTTTATGTTGAATTGTCTGTGGAAAGTTTTGAACGGAGGCGACCTCTCCAGCCGGACTCTCCCAGCCCATCGCCTTGCACCGCAGTGGGTGGGTTAGATTCATACATCCGTCACTCCTGGAAACTCTGATCCCCAGCATCCTACCCACCCCTCATACCTTTTCCTTTCCAGATCTTCCTTTCTCCTCTTTAAAACAAAAAACTTAAGTCAAACATAAATAACATCTTTACAACGGCGGGAAGCAGGAGTCCTCGGTGCAGGCGAAAACTGTTGGTGAATTACACCAACATTCGCGGCCTGCACACCAATCTAAACTCAGTCCACCACCACCTTTTTTCTCAACGTCCGAACCTTCTTTTCCTGTCTGAAACACAGATAGCCGAGCCTGTAGACGCCTCCTATCTGGACTGCCCGGGCTTCATCCTCGTAGGCAAGTTCAGACCTAAAGGAGGTGTCTGTCTCTGTTGTCTCTATAGTCTGGAAAACGCCAGATTCGATGTAATGTGGGTGCGCGTCAATCTTGCCAGTGAGGTTAGATTTTACGCGTGTTTATACCGCTCACCGAACCTTAGCGAATCAGACACGTCCGAGCTCTTCAAACATTTGAGCGATACTATTGATGACCTCTTGCCCCGCTACCCTACGGCAGTGTTTGTGGTCCTGGGGGACTTCAACGTTCATAACGAACCTTGGTTGAAGTTCTCAGGATCAACAGACTCGGCTGGACGACAAGCGGAATCCTTTGCCCTTTGCCACGGATTGGAGCAAATGGTCCAGGAGCCTGCAAGGGTTCCTGATGTCCAGACTCACCGCTCCAATCTGCTAGACCTGTTTTTAACAGCTGTGCCACACGGTTACAAGATTGAAGTCACAGCGCCTTTAGGATCGTCCGACCACTGCCTGGTGACGACATCAATCCCCGTAATCTTCAGACCGCCAAACGAGAAGCTGAAGAGAAAAGTGTGGCATTACAGATCAGCAGATTGGTTCAGCCTGCGGGCACATTTAATGCTTTCCCATAGTCAGCTATCTGTTTTCGGACTTCTGATCCCTCAAGATGTGCCCAGGAAATTGCGATGGATGGCTTCATCCAATCTATCGTTAAAGAAACTGGTGTGGGCTCGAAGCCATGGTTCAGTCGACAATGCTCTGAAGCAGTGCGACGAAAAAACGCGGCTTACCGAGCCTATAACATATCTAGAACATCCGAAGACAGAACAGCCTACAACAAAATGGCAAAGGAAACCAAGAGAATCATAAATAGTCAAAAATTCGAGTACGACCTGCAGATCAGCAAAAAGCTGGCTGCGTGCCCGCATGGCAGCAGGCAATTCTGGTCACTTGCGGGCTCAATAGGTCGCAATTTCTGCAAATCCAGTCTGCCACCTCTTACCAGACCTGACAGCTCACTAGCAAACACCGCCACCGAAAAGGCTAACCTATTAGGAAAAATGTTTGCGGATAATTCAACCCTTGATGACCAAGGTGCTGTCCCGGTGTCGGTTCCTCACTACGGTTTTCATATGAAAAGCTGAGGATCCGGCATCGGGAAGTACTCCATGTTTTACGAGGGCTTGATAAATAGCTCCAATTCTGACAAAACTTTTAAAATGTCCCTGAATGTCCTTCACCCCATTCCAAAAAAGGGTGACCGCTCCAACCCGGCCAACTACCGTCCTATAGCGATTACATCAGTTCTGTCTAAGGTAATGGAACGTGTGATCAACGACAAACTGCTCACATACCTCGAGAAGAACAAAATTATTAACGACCGTCAATACAGATTCCGGCGGAACCCCTCGTGCGGTGATCTTCTCGCGTATGTGACGCATGTTTGGGGGCGGTGCCTGGAACGTTTCGGTGAGACCCAAACAGTTGGACTGGATATTTCCAAGGCCTTTGACCGGGTTTGGCACCGTGGACTTGTCAACAAACTGCTTTCTTACGGACTTCCCGTGTATGTGGATTGCCGACTTTTTGAGGGAGAGGTCGATTCAAACGGTAGTCGATGGTTTCACCTCTTCCTCACGCTCGATAAATGCTGGCGTCCCGCAGGGATCGGTTCTGTCTCTGACTTTGTTTCTGTTGCACATCAACGACCTTTTGTCATGTGCACCAATTCATTGTTACGCGGATGACAGTACAGTCCATGATAGCTTTTTGTTTGACAAGCCCCTAAAGGGCTCATAAACTCCAACGGCTCAGAAGGCTTTAAAGCAAAGAATGGACGGTTACCTCGAGAGTATTTTCTCTTGGGGTAAAAATAATCTTGTCGAATTTAATGTTTCAAAGACCCAATCTTGTCTGATTACGTCTAAAAGGGATCGAAATGAATTTCTAGTCTCCTTCAACGGAAGCAATCTGCCGAACAGGCCCTCCATTGATATGCTTGGTGTAACCCCAAGTGACCAGCTCAGATATGGGGGCTCCATCGAAGCCAGAGTAAAGTTAGCCTCCCAAAAACTGGGCGTACTGTACAGGGCCCGCAGATACTTTAACAGTACACAACTACTAACCCTGTACAAATCACAAGTGCGCCCCACGGTTGAATTTGGCAGCCACCTCTGGTCTCGAGCTCCAAAATACCTTAAAAAAACCCTCGACTCTGTGCAAAAACGGGCGGTCCGTTTGATAGATTCTCCCATCTTAACAGACGGATTTAGAGCACAGGCGTCGGGTGGGAATGCTATCCTTATTCTACCAGTATTACAATGGAAGATGCTCCGAGGAACTAGCGTCATTGATCCCTTCGGCATCGGTGCATAGTCGGGAAACACGCCAAACGCGTGCCCAACATATGTACACAGTTGACATTTGTCACATGAGAACGGGTCGTTTCTTCGACTCGTTCTTGTGTTCAACAGCTCGGCTGTGGAACGATTTGCCGGCCTCTGTGTTTCCTCCTACAACATGGGTCTCTTCAAGATCAATGTTCATTCCTTCCTCTCCTCAAAAAGACCCTCCACACAGCATCTCAGATGACATAGTCCCTGAGGGAAATTTTTTCCTCAGGGCCTCCTGTGTGGAGTTAAAGTATAAAAAAAAAAAAAAATTTTAATATGCCTAGTAGGCCTAGTATGTACATTCGTGCATACTAGGCCTGTCACTATTTTCTGTTTACATATTTATCAAAAACTTAAATGGTCATAAAGCAGGATTGTATTTATTAGCATATATAATAAAATTCTGCTTTGGATGGTTTGAGGGTTGTGGAATCAGAACCAGCTCTGCGACTGCTTGCGAGGGTTGGGCTCTTCATCCAGCTCTACTGGAAGACACTCCTGCTGTTCATAGTTCCTGTGGCCGCTTCTCCGATCATCATATATAACATTACTCCAGTAAGTATTCTGACCTCATAAATATACCAAACCACCCACTCTGACCGTTTCTTCGATCTGAAGATGTTATAAACTATCAGCAGACTTAGTAGGCGACCTCTGTGGCATAACGGTAAACTTCTAAGTCTCTGACCCAGAGGTCCACACATTTATTTATTTATAAACAGAAACAAACAGTACATTATATTATCCGTTGGTGAGTAAAAATTTACAATTAATATATATAATCATGGTGGGTACCTATTATGTGTTTCATTGTAGTGTCTTATTTATGGTGTGCATATTAAGTAATTACCTGTGTGTAGTGAGAAGGTGTGTGTGTGTGTGACCGTGAGTATGTTGGTATGTATGTATGTGTGCGCATTGAACAATTTGTATGATTGACATGATGCTCTTTTTTAATTTGGGCAGTGAATCTGAGAAAATGTCGATGTTAGAATTTAGATTAATATTTTTGAACATATGAAGAGCACGATTGATTGGCGAATTAGTTGCTGCATTTGTCTTATAATTAAGCATGTGGAATAGTTCTGTATGGCGTGTACGTCTTAATGGTATGTTAAAATTAACTAGGGAAAGAAGTTCGGTAAAGTCAATGTTATTATTTAAAATTTTGTGTATAAATGTCAACTATTACTCGTCTTTGTTGCAAAGTTTGAAATGTGCATTCAAAGTTATTGTTGAATTTGAAGGTAAGGTATTTTATAAATTTTTTTGAGTATGTTCTATGCTATCTATGTATACTTTATACTGCGTGTTCCAAATTGGCGAGGCATATTCCAGTATACTTCTGACAAATGCAAAATATAACATAACTACTGTACGCGGGTTACTGAACAATTTACTTATACGAAGAACAAAACCAAGCATTTTATATGACCTGTGAACGATTGAGTCGATGTGATTATTATGCATACCGTAACATAGAGCACGGACATTCAAAACCACGGACATCAAAATTTATGGACCAGCCCATCAGGGAATAGAGAACACACCAAGTTATAGGGAGCAGGAAGGCGGTGGACAGCGTCTCTCTTTCTGTGATTTGTCAAAAAATGAATTTGACCGTATACGCATAGAGGCAACTTGCGTAACTCGCATTGTAGGTGACTGGACGACTCAACAAAGTGGCACTTCATCACTCCTTTTAAAAGTCATTAACAAGTGATAAAAAAATAAAACTAGGTTAAATAGGTTATATTAGATTAGGTTATGACCAAGGCAGCACTGATAAATTATATCGCCTAAAATTACTTTATAATATCTCACCGAAAAATATAAAATCTATGAATTTCATTAAAAATATCACCTACCAATATAATACCTAATATAATATTTTTATTTATTTAATTATTTATAATGTATTATAAAAACATGGTAAGTAACACATTATTCCCAATGAGTTGAGAAAAAAAAACTCATTACGGGTATTTTTTTATTTCATTTATTATTTTTTTATTTCATTAATATGAATCAGGGAGAGCAAATTCTCAGAGTTCCGCGCGAAGTCGCCCTGTCCCCGTGTGCAGGCCGATTGCAAGCGGAACGAATTATGTTTTTGAATCGAATATCCCAAACATCGCCTGTGCGCAACGCCAGCAATATGTATGAAAAATTAAGCTATATTCGTGTGCCACACGGGCGGCCTGAATTATAAGTTAATTTATAAATATTTTGATATAATTTTGGAAGGATATTGCGATGCTGATTGGGGTGGTGATGTCAAGGACAGAAAATCCACTTCTGGATATATACTTTTGATTTATAATTGTCTTGTCGTGTGGAGTTCGAAGAAGCAGGCCTCTGTTTCTTTGTCATCTACGGAATCAGAATACGTATCTATGAGCATGGCTGCTAGTGATGTGTCGTGGCTTATAAATCTGCTAACTAAACTTGATTTTAAAAATGTTTGCCCTGTAAATATATTTTGTGACAATCAGTCGGCATTAATAAATGCAAATACAGATGCTATAAAGCGATTAAAACATGTAGATATTCGCTACCATTTTGTTAAGGAATTAGTTAGAGAAAATAAGATTTAGATATGTTAACACAAATATGCAACCAGCAGACATATTAACAAAAGCTTTACGCAGAGAGTTAATTGTAAAACATTTAAATAAGTGTGGTGTCATGAGCACAACTTTTGACACATGTTAAAATAGGAATTATTATTAGTTTGTTTATGTTTAACAATTGTATTTACATTGAGAAGGGGTGTTAGAATATGGCAATGTAAATCCAATTAATCTTAGGTTGGCTATAAGGTAGCTATAAACTTTGGTTGTCATTACTGTTTATGCTCTCTTGTCTCTAAGCTAAATATGTGAGTGTACGTTTTCAATGGTGAATAAAGTTAATGATAATACTGCATAAAACTGGAACCTTTCATTTGGAATTATCACAGGATGTTTTTCGTTAAACTTGTGTTCAAAAACTAACTGGGCGTTTTAAAATCAAATGAATAATCAATAGAACAACATGCGCTGGGGATGCCAGGCTTTGTGAATAAAGTTTTTATTTTTTACAATTTGGGAGGCGGGTATGGGTACCGCCGCCCCGGAAAACATTTATTTGATAACCAACACCCCTGCCACAGGTCACCCCAAGTGGTTTGATACGTTTGGTGACTTAGCAGGAGTGCCCGGGATTATAGGGTGAGGTTTGTCTAGGTCTTGGTGGTGGATACGTTTGCCCAACCACTGCATGGCGAGCTGGATCGGAGGAGACTGATTAAGGGAGGCCTTCTGACCTCTTCAGCCGGACTCTCCCGACCCATCGCCTTGCACCGCAATGTGAGAAATAGATTCATACGTTCGTCACTCTGGGGCGCACCGATTCCCAGATTCTAACCCACCCCTCAAGCCTTTATCCTTCCCATATCTTCTCCTTCCTTTCCCCTAAAAAAACTCTCCACACAGCATCCCCAAAGATGACATAGGCCCCGAGGTAAATTGTTTTCCTCGGGGCCTCCTGTGTGGATCTAATGT
Source organism: Limnephilus lunatus (assembly GCA_917563855.2). NCBI lineage: Eukaryota > Metazoa > Arthropoda > Insecta > Trichoptera > Limnephilidae > Limnephilus > Limnephilus lunatus. Next base: position 27,165,857 of record OU830600.1, on the reverse strand, counting down.
TTAAAAAAAAAGTTTTTTTTAAACATACAAATTGCGATTTTGGTGCCCCATAAAAATGCCACCCAGGGTAAGTGCTCCGGTTTGACACCTCCTAGCTCAACAAAATGATACCCAGATTTCCTGTCAGGGCAAGTCTATAAATTTGGATGTGCATGAAATAAACCAATATATTTGCGTATAACTTAATGATCTTATTCCAGGATTTCCAGCTGATATACCTGATGACAATCATGGCCTTCTTCTGGGCGCTGACCCTGCTGCCGCTAGCCATCACGAGCATGCTGCCCCTCGTGATGTTCCCGCTGCTTGGCATCATGGATTCGGACCAGACTGTGGAGTCCTACACGCACGAGATCATCATCATGTTTGTGTGCGCGCTCATCATCGCTCAGGGCATCCAGAACTCCCACCTGCCCCGGAGGCTGGCTCTGAGGGTGATCAGATGTGTTGGGTGCTCGCATTATAGGTATTACAACTATTCACAACTAACTGTTATAAATTAATAAGAACAATTTTTGGTTAGGAAGGTTCCGTGACAAACAGAACATTGAATAACATTTATTTATCTATAAAAGTATATTTACATTGGGTTTTTTTGGTGCCTGTCTCACTAGGATATACCTGTGTCGATACATGCGTACAGGTATATAAATGAATATCGAAGTTACAAGAATATTTAAGGTAAAATACATATTAATTTGAATAGAATTAAAACAGAAAGGTGATTGGAAGGGTGGGTAAATCTTTTAAAGAGAGTTATCTTATAAATGTGGAGATGCAGTAAAGTAGTAAATTCTGTCTAATCTATTTATGGAGTTAAATTTGACCAGATTCTATTATTTTAATTTATTTTATATGGGTTAGGTCATATGTGAATACATAGTTATTTCTATCTATGTGTGATTTATTTTACAGATGTTTGTAATAGTGTGGCATCCAATACTTATAATCCATTTTTTATATCTTATTTGAATTTTGTCAAGGAGTCAGTTTGTCTGATCGTAGCTGGTAGTGTATTGTATTGTGTAGTTTGCAAGCTATGTATGTATTTAGAATGTCTTTGTCCAAAGGTGGTTTTGGAAAAAGGAGTTTGGAGAAGTTCTTTGTTTTTGGCTCTGGTATTGTGTATTGTTTGTGTAGCTTCATATAGTGTTTTGTTGTTTTTGTGTAAATTAACTGTAATATCTTCATTTTGGTAAAATAATTACACTATTGTATTACAAGCACATCTCTGTTTTATCACACTCCCATTCATCTGTTTTATAATGGTTCCCTGATGTTTTAAGAATTAAGGTTTGAATTACAATAAAACCACACACTTAAAACTTTGGCATCCGACTAGGTTCGGAACCCCGCTAACTAATTATTGTACAAAATTAAATTACACATTCTGTTAGATATCTCAAATATAAAATATAAATATTTAAATATTTCATTTTAGCTAGAACTAAAATGTTATCTCCACTGAACATTTCAAATGTATCCATTCTTCAGACTTCAACTCGCTCTGAGAAGATTCCTGAAAGAAACGGAGTCGCTTAGAGACTGACAAGAAATTCCGGAAAGATCGCCACCTTGGCCCTGATTTTCAGAAAGTGTGACCTCATCTTCCCACCTGACACTCTTCTCAATTAACTGATCAGCGTGTCTTTTCCAAACCTGATGCGAATTTCTCATTTTAACTAGGTAAACTCTGGTTCCTATTTTTTTAATAATTTCTCCCCTACGCCATTTATTTTGATCAGATCTGAAATCCTTTGCCATAACTTTAGTACCGATTTCTAATGACTTCTTAAGTTTTCTCCCTTTGCTATATGAAACCTGCCTGCTCTAGGCTCTCTTCATGTTGTCGGCCACTTCGGGTGACACATTTTTATATGCTCTGGTGTCATTCCTTTTGGACGGAAACAACGTGTCAAACCTAGACCTGATACGATGGCCTAACAAAGCTTCGCTCGGAGATATTCCCGTACTCTGGTGTGGAGCATTTCTGTAGTCGACAAGAAAATTTAATAGCTTATATTGAAAATCGTGAGGAAGACGCCCTTCATGTAACAACTTTTTCAAAAAAGTTTTCACAAATTTGACACAAATCTCAGCTTGACCGTTACTACTTGGTTTCTGGACTGCACTAGTCAGGTGTTGAATTTTGAATTCTGAACAAAACTTCTCAAATTTCCTTGACCTAAACGCTGGTCCATTATCAGACACCAACACCTCTACAATTCCAAAATGTGAAAATAATATTTTTAATTCCCTAATCGTTTGATTTGAATCTAATCCCGTAACACATAAACATTCTAGCCATTTCGAAGTGGGGTCTATAATAATTAAAAAATATTTATTTCCAATAGGGCCAAAAAAATCTAAATGCAACCTTTTCCATATCTCTGTATCAATCGGCCAGCTGCTAATTTCTAGTCTCTTAGGCGTTGACGCATTTTCTGAGCAAATCTCACAATTTTTTATCGCCTCTTCAATGTGGCTATTAAAACCCAACCAGAAAAAATAATTCTTCCCTAAACTTTTTGATTTTTGTTATTCCTAAATGAGACTCATGTAAAAACAACAAAATTTTCTCTCTCAAACTTTCAGGAATGATATTTTGATAAAACATGCAGCTGTCATAAACACTATCTTTTAAATGGAACCATTTTGAACAATTACCTTGTAAATGTTTTTTGAAGTAAAACTTCTTTACGCACGCTCGACACTTGGGGGTAAAATGATGAATACATTATGAAACGTTAGGAAAAATGTGACACACTTTTTTTTTAAGTAAAACTTCTTTACGCATGCTCGACACTTGGGGGTAAAATGTTGAATACGTTATGAAACGTTACGAAAAAATATGAAACGTTACGAAAAAATGTGACATTTTTTTTTTTTTTTAAATATGAATACCGCACAAGCCGGTAAGACTACGGCATCCCCAATTGGGGTATGTTGTGAGGCTGAGGGTAGTGGGGAGGGGAAGGAGATAGGGAGGAGGAAGGTGGGGAACTACCTGGCTATTCAGATCTGGTCACCAAACACGTTTAATGGGCGATACTGAGAGTATCTTCCACTCTGGAACGTGCCGCTAATCAATATGAAATGTTATCAATGTGAAACGCTATATCAATGATATGAGTTGAGTTGAATTGAGTTGAGTTGAGTTGAGAGCTGAGAGCTGAGAGCTGAGAGTTGAGTTGAGTTGAGTTGATGGGGATGTTGAGGGGATGGGGATATTTTTATTCCTGTTATTGTTATATTGTTAATGGACGGCATAAGTTAGTGAAGTTTTACTTCAGTCGTGTGGTCTAAAGCACACTCGTTTTTTATCCGACCACTTATTTCCCTGTACGTAATCCATCACTACTTTTAAACAAGCATCTTCACTAACTGATTTTTTTTAACAGATCAACACTTAACTCGCAATGATCCACTATAAAATTAATATTTTCGAGTTCCACGTTGATGTTAAAAATATTTTTAAAACCCTGACATTCCTCTTCCCCAAACTCCGTACTTTCTTCAATTGGTAGCCTAGAAATTATGTCCGCACGATTTTCTTTTGATTTCACATATGCAATCTCGTAATCAAATTTTGATAATATTAGTGCAAACCGCTGTAGTCTGCTGTTAGCTAACGTTGGAATATCTTTATCCGGTGCAAAAATATGCACCAATGCCTTATTATCGCATTCAAGTGTGAACTTTCTACCTTATAGGTATTGAAAAAATTTCTTCACCCTGAACACAATTGCTAAACTTTCCTTATCCAGAATGCAATATTTTCCCTCTGCACGTGTAAGCGTTCTGCTAGCATAAGCGATCGGTCTCTCTATATTTTTATCAAACAAATCACTCGCGTTACAAATTAACTTTACCCATGGACATACAAATAGATGGACCTGCCCTAAGTGATAAAAAGCGTATTATTTCCCCCTCCCATTGGAACCAATTTATTGGAACCGGCTGGGCTTGCGAGCAGTGGCGTGCACAGAGTTTTTGATCAGGGTAGGCAGTAGGAAAACCGCCAAATTGATTCAAATAAATAAAAAAGAAACTTGCCACAGATGGCTCCCTTCGTACAAGTTTTCGCTAAGTGTACTTGCTGATGGCTGTAGATGATGTAGGTTTGTATTATCTAAGCCACTTTAAATATACAAATAATAATAATAAATAATCGCTTCATGTATGCGTATTATCACAAGCCAATCAATGGATATCCGAGGTGGCCTTGATACAAGCAATTGGCGTTGTCTCACTTTCATACTTCAGATAACAACAGATGTCACTGTCGCCACTGATTGCCATTTGCTAATTTGTTCCAGAAAGCACTGCCTGATACTAACAAAAAAAACCCATAGAAGCAAATTCAAACGACAGTTCTACTCTATGCTACGTGAATTTCGTAAACATTGATATTATATCTTGTATGAAGTTAGCTCTAAGCAGAAATAATTCCTGCTTAGCTCGCATTTTAGTGAGGTAGTCGGAGGGCGCTTGTAGTTTTTAGTTACATTTTTAGTATGCCGTTTGATGTGTCGGTCGCGTAGTTTTGGTTGCTCAGCTTTGTCGCGCTTATTTTTGAAAGTGTGTGTTTATTTTTAGCAATAATTTAATAAATTATAATATTATTTACATGCTTACGTTTTACAAATACGCTAGGGTAGGCAGTGCTTATGTGCCTATATGGAGTGCACGCCCCTGCTTGCGAGAGTCTTGCGTGAATCTAAAAAATGTGACGTCATCATTCTTGTCCAGACCAGTGTCGAGCTCTCATCGGTATATTTTGCGAAATAACACGGTAAAAATGGTGACTTGTGTTATTAAAACATGTAATAATAGAAAGTGAATAAGATAATAAACCCAATTTTCGTATTACATTCCATAGGTAAGCATTATTTTAGGCTTATCAGATCATATAATATCATAACACATCAAGATACATGGCGACGCGAAACACAAATCCGCTGTTTCATCAAGATACATGGTGACGCGAAACATAAAGCCGCTGTTTACTGAGGTAAGTAAATTATGAAGCATTTGTAAAAGTGTCTCAACTAAATACGGAAACAAAATATTTCACTCCGAAAGTAAGGGAAACTTTACTTTGCCAAATTTGGACTTCAGATATTTGTTCATATCGTGGCTAGCAATTCGCGCTCCCATGTAAAAAGGTCGATTCAAAAGCAGATTTTACTTTTAAGAACTAAATAGTCATATTATAATGCGAGATGCCTATATACTGTTAGATTGATTTATTGGCGAATCACAGTCATCGTCCCTCTCTTCGCCCCGCCATAGTTAGTTTTTACCACTCATCTGTATGTTCTGGTCTATCTATTTGTATGTCTATGACTTTACCGGTCTACTGTTATCGTAATGACAGAGTACTTTATCCGAAATCAAAATCTGTTTTACCGACCGAAATGCTTGTTTACATTCCTCAGACCAATTAAACGCTGTTTTTCTTCAGCAGCTCGTATAGCGGCGCTAGAATTGTTGACATATTTTTAACGAACATTCTGTAAAAGTTTAAAGAACCTATGAAGGCACGCACCTCGCTTACGTTTGTCGGCTCTGGCATATTGACTATAGCATCAATTTTACTGGTGAGCGGCTTGACTCCTTGCGCGTCTACCCTGAAACCCAAATATTCAATAGCTTCTTGATGGAACAACAACTTTTGTCACAATTAATTGTCAAACCTGCGTCATTCAATCTTTCCAAGGCCGCTCTTAAGTTTCTGTTATGCTCGGCTAGGTCTTCTCCGAAAATCAAAATATCGTCAAAATATGTAATGACCCCTTTTACCCCAGACATTACTGAGTTTACTACGTTTGCAAATGAATTTGGACTAGAAGCTAACCCATATGGAAGAACTTTATATGTAAACAAACCGATATGCGTTGATAAGACACAATATTTCTGTGATTTTTCGTTTTCCCTTTGCTCAATGTAGATAATAAATCTTCAATTCTTGGTATTGGGTGTGACGTATTTTCTAACATTGGGTTCAATGTCCTCTTAAAATCCGCACAAATTCTGATTTTCCCATTTTGCTTTTTAACAATTACCATCGGACTAGCTGTATTGCTACATTTTATGGGTTCGATAATCCCTTCCTGTACCATTTTATTCAGCTCAACCTCAACTTTTTTCCTAATGTTGTACGGAATAGGTCTGGCATTTACATACTTGGGAACGTAACTTTCTTTTACTTTGACATTTCGTCGCCTCAGTTCTTAATTGTCCAAATGACCATTTGAAAATTATGCAGGAGGAGAAGGTTTTCTTTCATTATTTCAATGAAACATTATGATAGGTGTTCAAGATAAAGTTATTTCCGTAAAGGTAAAGGTCACATTAGTTTAAATAATTCTTAGTTAAGTGATAAACTATAATTTTTTATGCTTTATTTTGAGTTTTAAAGTCGAGATTGAATAAAAACTAAAATGGTCGTTTGGACAATTAAGAACTGAGGTGACGATTTGCTTTGAAACTGTTAAATGAACCTATGGTTCCTTTAAACACGTTTGGAAAATCACTCTGGCATTTTTTTATGAAAACTTCACTCTCAGTTTCAAGTATTTCGTCCTTGTGCACAACATTAACCTTACCTACATTTGAAAACCCGATATCAAACATTTTCATAAAATCTATTCCTAATAAAATGTTGTTACCCTCCTTTGTAACAATAAATTTAATCCACTTAATTTTGTTCCCGTATTTAATTTTCAATTCAATTGACCCACAAATTTGTAGTTTCGAACCGTCAAAAGAACATAACCTCAAATCACATGGCTCTATTTTTATTGTGCCCAAAAGCTTATGTAAAATGGATTTTGGAATTGCCGAGATGCTAGCCCCCGAATCTAATAATCCGTTATGTGGTTTAGCCCTTACTTGAATTTCTAAAAATACGTAATTTTTGTTATTATCGTCCACATTGTGTAAAATCGTGTTTTGTAATTTATAACATATTTTATTAATGTGACCAATTTTACCACAATGTCTACATTTAGCGTTTTTAAATTTGTATTCGCTTTTAAAATGATTTTCCCCACACGAAAAACACAACACTTCCTTTCTTATGATTACGATTTAATCTACTCAACTTGCTACCACTATTTTTACTCGAAATGCTCGACCTGCTAGAATCCGACGATGCTTTAGGATTATTATATTTTGAAATTTTAATATTTTCCTGTTCTTTTGAACCTGATACCACGTATACCGATTCTTCGCTTTTACCAACATTGAGTATATGTTCATATACCGACGCTATTTTATAGATTTTTTTTTGCTTAATTTGTATATTGTAAACCCCGGTAACAAGGATATCTTTTAAATTGGCATCAAGCCTACCTTAAAAATTACAATCGGTACACAACTTTTTTTAATCTAGATGCGAAATCCCTTATTGACTCAGATTCTGATTGTTTTTCTTTATAGAATTTATCTCTATATTCAAAAATACTCTGAATTGGTTTACATAGAACCTCAAGTTATTCTAAAATTTCCACAATAAGTACAATTAACAGTCAATTTCGGAAACAAAGCGTCCGTGACCAGCTTGAGGGTGTCGATGGATAGAGAGGTTAGCAAGAATGCCCGTTTTATCTCCTCGCTCCACTTATCATCATTAATCAGTAGGCACTGTTCCCACCTCAACCGGAAAATCCTCCAGTCCATTGTCTTGTGACAATAAGACTCTATTCCCCTCAAACTCATGACGAATACCTTGAAAAAAAAAAAAAATTATTAACTCCGGATTCCGCCGTGTCTCCAGCCCTTTCCTTTTCTTCCCGTCACTTTCCCTCACTGTGCAACACTCTAGCTCCGCCCCGGCTCCGTCTAGTTTGTTTCCCCGGCTGCACCAAAACCTTGTTTCGTAGCTCGCGCGCCCAGCTGCGCTGCTCCCGTCTTCGGTAAATATTCCGCTATTGAGTCCACGCTCAAAACACACCCGTCTTCTATTTCCCACACAGCTACCCTGCTGCGACTCCAGGCACCTTGGATACATATGACGGTTTGGCTGCACTTCCTGGCCCTCCTGACCTTGTCCGAAGTAGCTCCAAGTGTCCCAAGTAGTCAAACTATCTCCAATACAGCAAGATTCTTTATGAAATCCTCGGATTGCCTCGTCCTTCTCATTGATTGCCTCGTCCTTCCTTTTTCCCGTTCCAGTATTTTGCTGATCTTCTGAATTCTGGAATTTACCTTAGGTTCTTCTAAAATTCAGTTTAATAACTGAATTCCCTTTTTCGGCAGCGCCAGTTTGTAATATCTTCATTTTGGTAAAATAATTACACTATTGTATTACAAGCACATCTCTGTTTGATCACACTCCCATTCATCTGTTTTATAATGGTTCCCTGATGTTCTAAGAATTAAGGTTTGAATTACAATAGTTTATGTCCATTTGTGAATAGGTACCAAATAAGTACTGACCCTAATTAATACATTACCTTAACTAATATGGATCTTGAGTAGAGCTGTTTTATGTCCATAACGTTGAAGGTATTGAAGATCGTATCAGTGCTGGTAGTAAGCGGCAGTTTGAGAATTATTTTTATGATTTGTTTTTGTGCTTTAATGATTGAACAAACCTAATCTAACCTATTCTTTTATCCTGTTCTGTTTGGTCACTGTCCTGGTTTCTCCGGATATAAAAGCTGAAGATGGTAAAGGAAGCGTAGGCTATGAAGGTATACACATTTACAATCTCCTTCCCGATAGCCTGAAAACAGAGAATTGAATTTAAAAAAAACTGTTTTATCTTAACCCTTTTGGACACTCGATATTGATTTTGTTCCACCAGCTCCAATGTCGAGTGACACTCGACAAGGTCTAATACATATTTCTTTTTATGGACAATTTTAACATAGGAGGGATTTTTTTACAAAATTTTTTGAATCGCGATTAATTTTTGATACTAACATTCTAGAATCGCATGACACTTTAGTACTTGCTATGGTCGAGGGATGGATGAATTTTGTTTAGGGCTGCACCTCACCGCAGGTATTGGCGCAGGTATCGATGTTACAAAAGTACACTAGTAGTTGTCGACATCTTATCTCCAACTGTACATTATCGTATTAAGAAGGTTTATGTAGATATTTCGAGTAATTAGTAACGATTTCTGTGGAAGTATTTTAGTAACGATTTCTGTGGAAACATACGCGTTGACGTGAAAACACGCTTATAGTACTTGACTGCTACTGTCATATTAACGTGTATATCTATCTGCTTACTATTAAGTTAAATCACTCCATCTCCGCAAGATGTTACTAGTAAATCTGTTCGATGGGACCACTTGTTGATCATTCATTCATTTGTTTTCGCTTTCCTGTAAGATTAACTTTTTTGATGTGCAATATGTATATTTATGATAATAGCATTGAATTATTTAGTTAGAAATAAAAATATATGCATTTCTTTAACTGAAATAAACAAAAATTTAACATCCAAATTCCTCTATTTTCAACACAACAAATGCACAATAATTTTATTTACAAAGACATAAAATATTTCAACAGTCTTCCCGAAGAAGTAAAAAAATAACAGAATTTGTATCATTCAAGAAAAAGGTCAAATTAATCTTTTAAAAAAATTAACAACCATAACATCACCAATCAAAATGCTATAACTTCATTTCATGCCAAATTAAAATGTTAACGTCAAAACAGCCTAGTACAGAGGTTCCCAAAGCGGGTGCCGCGGACAGAGGTCAGGGGTGCCGCGAGGCGCCCCTGATGTCTACTAAAAGTTAAAATTGACATGAACGAATACAAACATTTTATGGAATGGAAAATCACCCGCGTGGCCGGTCCGCGCTCTGGGAATGGATTGGGTGGGAGGCACAGGAGTGTGGATACGGTTGTGGTGCAGAGCTTGCAGCGGCCGCGTGCTGCATTCACTTGTAGTTTTTTCATTCAAGATTTCATCATTCAGGAAAAAACTACAAGTGTGGAAGAGAAAAATGGGTGATGATGGAGGCAAAGATTGTTTTCCAATATTGCAACAGTACATGGCCCATAGCGGAGTTAAGGTTTCAAATAACTTGCTGACACTTTTCACAGAGCACCTATAACAGTTAACTGACTGGTTTGCCAAGTACTTCGCAGAAGACCAAATGGAGAAGTTTGTATGGATCCAAGATCCATTCCGTGCTCAAGCTCCCCAAGATTTTACTACGCAGGAAGAAGATTTAATTGACCTCTCAACCGACAGCAGCCTAAAAATGAAATACGCTTGTTCGGATTTCACGGAGTTTTGGATATCAGTCAGAAATCAGTATCCGATTCTAAGCGTAAGCGAAAAGCTGTAAGGGTCCTCATTCCCTTTGCTACTTCATATCTGTGCGAAGCTGGATTTTCAGCGGTTGCGGTTATAAAGAGCAAATATCGCTCAAAAATAAATGTGGAGAAAGAAATGAGGAGTAGCTGTATCAAGCCCTATTCCCCGGTTTGAAAACAAATTGTGCAGCGAATTGATTCTCCGTCCGGGGGGGGGGGGGGGTGGCGGCTAGAGAATTGTGTGCTCTTGGGGGTGACACTCGGTCCCGAGGCTACCACAGAAATCCATTATATGACCGGGGTGCCGTGACTTGGAAAAGTTTGGGAACCCCTGGCCTAGTACTTAAGATTATATTCATTGTACACTCTAGTACAGGGGTCTCCAAACTACAGCCTGCGGGCCAAATCCGGCCCGCGACAGCTAACGGCTTATTGTTGTTGTGATAAGTTGGATTAAAAACACAGGATGATAGTAACTCGGTTTTATTTACTTGCTAGGTAAAGCTTAATGACAAGTACAATATTGAACCAACGAGGTTATTCGCGAAAAATTACTACTAGCGCAGCTATCCGTAATGCCCCGTTCTGATTGTGCAAGTAATTTAGTCGAGTAGCGAGTAACTCGCCACTTCACTGACCAAAATGCTACTGCTTATTACTAAATGTATGGTGTTCGGACAAGTTTAGTTACTAAAATACTCGCTACTGGACTAAAATACTTGCCCAATCAGCACGGGGCATTAGCGATGGATAGAGGGTACTACCCTACCTATTTCCGCGTGTAACCACCAGATGTCGTCAAGTGTTGCAGTGGTTCGTAATTGAACTAGCAAATTTAGCAAGCGTATGCAAGCTCAGGGCGCGTATTCGGGGACTAGTCTAGAGATTATAGATGATGGCAGGACAATTAAAACGGTTTTGACTCTTGGAATGAATGGAGTAATCAATATGGCCCTAACGCTGGAAAGTTTGGAGACCCCTACTCTAGTATATAATTATGAAATAACTCCTACACCAAGCTCAAGAGCTAGCTCTCTTAATTGACGTGGAAATCCATTAGAATATTAACTATTTTGTTTTTACGACAATATTATATTTTAATACTGTAACAATGTCATAAATAATTGTAAAAATAAAATTTTTAAAAAGGTAACGCCAAACGAATCCGTTGTGGAACTGCAGCGCTCAGGATCTTTTTTTCACAACACCTGGTTTATGTCGATTCCTTACCGATTCATGGGACGACTGCCTAACTGTCACCTTTCTGACAAACCTTTCATAATTGCTAAAATTATAAGGGATGGAGGAACCGTGAAAATAAGTAAATCTTATTTTTTAAATTTTCAGATTAATCTACAGTCTCTCTTTTGTGACAATGTTCCTGTCCATGTGGGTCCCGAACTCCGCTGCCACCTCCATGATGCTGCCAATCATCATGGCCGTGCTAGAATTACTAGAAGAAGTAACTATACTCAACTTATGTATTTCACTCAACATATCAATGAGTAAAACAAATTATGAAAATAATTAAATGTATAATTTTTAAAATCATTACAGTGGCAATTTTAGTAGATACAAATTTGAGTTGATGATTGACTCTCTAAAATGACAGTGTGATATTATGCTTTAGTCATTGCATTGGACGCGAAAAGTGCTTATGGTTATTAATTTTTTGATTTATGACACCATTTCTCTAGCCAACTTTTCCGATAGATATCTCAAATTTTTGAACATCGTTGCTAAATGTCGATGTGGAAATTATTATTTACTAGGACCAAAGCATAAAGGAAGCAATCCGACCAAGGTGTTTGTTATGAAATAATTAATCTTGTCTTTACTTCTTTTCAACGAGTCTAATCACGTACCCTCATTTTAAAAAAAAAATAATATCACATTTACTTTATTTTAAATGTCGAATTTTAACTACTCATTTATTTATTTTCGAAAGAATACGTATATGGTTTTGAATAGAGCAAATGTTCACTTGTTGGGAGACTGCCTTGGAGGCTGGACAGTGTCCCGAGAGACAACGTGATTTTTCCATATTAATAATGTAAAGCATTTACTAGTCGTTTACTTAAAGTGATATCTCGCGTGTACCGCTTGTTTCGTATGTTATATGGCATAATGCCATAAGTAAAATGTCTTAACGATATTCGGAGTTTACATGAGACTCGTTGTTGAGTATTTCCTTTTTAACCAAAATGAATAATTTTTTTTGAAATGTCGAACGCGTGTACCGAGGAGAATAATATAAAATTTGATAATAATATAAAGTCTTGGAGATTCCAACGATCTATTGTCTGTCGGATTGATTATTTTGAATGGTTAACTACTACAATGTCTATGGAAAGGGATTTGTTCTGACAACCGTTGCACCTGGCTCATCGCTGGATCACGGATGATAGAAAAACAAACTCCCTGGGTGGAGTTCTTGCATTTTACTGGAGCGGATGGCACACATTTTTCATCAATTCTTCGTTGCTGTCGGTCATGAGTGAAGTTTTTTTAATTAGATAGCTAGTTATTGATTTTGGTAGATCCAGGGGGGTAAGCTACCATTTATTGTTATTTTTTTTTCGTGTTAAACACTGTTCAAATGTTTAATTTATAAATGTATTTTGATTTCTCAATGAATACCGTTTATCTTTTCTATCCTAGAATTGACTATAAAGTGTATAATTCCCAAGGCCCCGAAAGAGGATTTTGCTCTACAGTCTGCTAGCCTGGTCCAACGGCCAGTGGCGCCCTTAAAAAAAAGCTAACAGATTTGAACAAACACAATCACATTCTCTGACATTTAATCTTTTACCTACATGTTATTCTCTTCATAACAATTTGAAATGTAATTTATAATTCCCCACCGGGGAGCTATAACATGTTGTTTTAAAGATACATACTTTCTCCTTTAACCACTCTAGCGATTTTTGCCGTATATTAGCGCCATTTTAAATGTCTCCTATTGCTTTTCGGATAAAAAAGGCAATTATCTCCTCGAATCGGCAATTTTTTTATTATTTTTATATTTGTAACTCCCACGTTGGTTATTTTGGTCCCAAAACGAAGCTATTGAAATGTTTTATCTGTTATGACCAAAGATGTTGCAAATCCGAACTTCGTTGACGATTTTATAACGATGTTAAAAATAAATTTTTAAAATATTTTTTCCATGCAAAATTTCTGATCAGCTGTTTATCGTTAAAATTAAGTTCCTTTTCCATATATGCACCTTTCATTATCAAGTATACTACAGACAATATACAGAAATCGAAAATATTCTATGTTAAATTGAATAAGTACCTCTCACGACAGTTTCAAAGTAACAAACACGCGGGATTCGCGCAGTTATAAACTTTACTATTTTTTATGTCTCCATGTTAAAATTCGAAGTTATGATTTTTTCAATGTTGGCGAAAAATTAAAAAAATAATAATAATATAATAATAATGAAAATCTTGAGCAAACGGAGAAAAAAGTTTTAAAATACGCTGTTGCTCCAGTGGTTAAATTAAGTTTTTTTTTAAGTTTGAATGAATTGAGGATTTTTCGACCACCTGTGATATATGCCCGTGTTGTGGTGGTCGATAAGATCCTGGTGTTGCGTTTAAACGATCACAGCACCCTCCATTTTTGTCTATGCTTTCTTGACGGACTGTACATAGTAAATTGTAATGTTACAGAATGGCATTGGTAGAATTTTTCTGGAATTACCGGGAGAGAGCGAAAATCTGGAGGAATCAGATGAAGAAAGGTATAATCATAAGTTTCTTACAATATATACAACGTGTAGAGTAAAATCATAAAGTAATAAATTTCAGCGAAAATTAAACAAATGCCAATTTACGAGTTTCTACAAAATTAAGCATCCAATGTATAATTATTCATTGTGTAGTGTTCACTTAATCTTTGTAGTCGAAATACTTGACCTAGGCATAATTTTTTACCAGAAACTCTGCTTTGTATCATAACCTATATCGCTAACAGGCCTATTAACCTGTCTGCTTGGTTCAATATATTCGCACCTCACAAACCGTCACTTTGGATCGAGATTGTAAAATATCTATGCAAGATAGCTTTCATATTTCAAAGACAATAAGAAGCATTATTTCATTCTCTTTCTGGTCAAAATAAAAATACATATTATGTTTCCATGAGAGGAAGATAGATGCGAGAGAGCGAAATGTAAGGTCGCTCTGGGACGTTTTTGGTCTTATGAAAGTATAACACGATTACGTGTTTTAGGATGTATTTATTCCTAAACAAGCAGACGGGTTAAAATGTTGTGTTTTATAGTAAGGATTTCCAAAGATTTAAAAAATATGTATACTTATATTAAAAATTCTGTTCACATCTCGTTAGAAACATTCCCGAATATAACTCTACAATTTGGTGACCTATCTTTAATGGTGACCGGACAACTCAGAATGAAACAACTCAGAAGCACCTCAGAAAGGTCATTAAGAGTGTATTACCAGAGAAACCAGAAATATGTCATTTAAATCAGTGGTTAGACGTATTGACTCTTTTCCACAAAAAATCATAAATAGATTTCGAAAGATTGTTCTTTTATCTAGTAAACGTATGTTTTAAATTTTCAGATTTTTTTTTATTTTTAGTTTAATAAGGTTTTATACAATAGCCATAGGTCTTTGGGTATACCATAGGTCGTTGGCGGATTCGTTAAATTTTCAAAAAAGTATATGTATTATACAACAATCATTTCAAATCATATAATCATGCAGTAAAATAAATCAATACATTATCTGGTAAACGTATGTTTCAGAAGTTTAATTTTAGTTTAAATAAAATCATTAAAAAATATATACGTACATATATACGTGTTTCTTGACGAAAATTGGTCCGTTTGTGTATTTATTTGCGCACTTACAAAGTAATATATTTCAGATTTTTTTACATACTTATTTTGCTAAGACGTTATTAACAAATCTATCTATCTATCTATCTATCTTCTATCTATCTATCTATATATATAAAAATCAATTGGTTTTCGTTTGTCTCACTATAAAACTCGAGAACGGCTGGGCTGATTTAGTTGATTTTGGTTTTGAAATGTTTGTCGTAGTCCAGGGAAGCTTTAAAAGGTGAGAAAATATGGAAAAATTGCGAGAAAGATGGTAAAAACAACAATTTTATTTTCCCATATAAACTGTTCAGAATATTTCAAACGTCAGAAGAAAGCAAAGAAATTGTTGCCTTGGAAACGATATTTTTTTTTAAATTAGGCTATTCACCCTAAAAAGAGTTCTTTGTTGGCGTCGTAGTTAATAAATATCTCTAAAAATGAATCGCCGAATTGTATGTATGCACTTAACTTCCGAACGACTGCACCAAATTGGATAATTGTTCATGTATAAAACTAATGTTGAGCTTTGTATAAAACATTGTAATGGGAGGGGGAAGGGGGAGGGTGTGGGGAAGGGGAGGAGGGTTGGGTAGAGGGGTTGTTGAGGGGGGAGGAGAACTCAGGAGGGGAATACGTGGGAGGGGGGAGACGAATACGGAAGGAGGAGGGGAACTCATGAGGGTGGTTCGCGGGCCGGGGGAAGGGGGGGGGGAGTAGAGTGAGGAGAGGGAAGGTGGAGGAGGAGGAGTGGGAACGTGAGAGGGGAAGAGGACGGGGGGGGAGGAAAGGGAGGAGTAAGGTGAACGGGACGAATGGGAAAGGACGTGCAGGGAGAAACCATTCTTTATTAAATGACATAGCAACGCATACCAGGTACCAGCTATTTTGTATAAAACTGAGGGTGGGGTGGAGGGGTTGGGGGAGGGAGAGGGGGGAGGGGTGTAGGAGTGTTGAACGGTATGGTTGGGGGAGGGGCGTTTGAGGGGGATGGCGGGAGGGGTGGGGATGGGGGGAGTGGAGTGGGGAGGAGAACTCGGGAGGGGGGATCGCGGTACGGGGGAAGGGGGGGGAGAAGTGTGAGGAGAGGGAAGGTGGAGGAGGAGGAGTCGGAACGCGAGAGGGGAAGGGGACGCTGAGGAGAAAGAGGCGGAGGAAGGTGAACGGGACGAATGGGAAAGGCCGCGCAGGTAGAAACAATTTCTTTATTAAATGGCATAGCAACGCATGCCGGGTACCAGCTAGTTATAAATAATTTTGATCGTAAAATAATTTCAGGAAATATTTAATATTAAATAATTTTCAACATCGCATTTCACCATTTTTATTGCAGGCCATAACACAAATTTCAGACATCATTACGGGCCCCAGGGGGGTATAACTCCGACCCTTTTTTGTGACCGAGTGATTTTTTTGTCAAGTGGTTTGTGACGTCAAAGTAATGAATCTTATGTCGCGACCGCACGCTTGTCAAATCTCAACAAGCCTTCACAAATGCAAACGTGCGGATAGAGTGTTTGGCTAGTTTAAATAAAATCATTATAAAAAGATTCGCGCTCGTCTTTTGTGACGAAAATACTTCAGTTTTTCTATTTATTTACGGTCTTACAAACTTATATATATTTAAGATTTTTTTACATTCTTATTTAGCTTAGACATTATTGAAAAATCATAAATACTTATAATAAAAAAATAATTACAAAAAGTATGTATATATAATTTTAATAATTTTTGTCATCACGCCTTTCAGCATTTTTGAATGTAGGTATAAATTAAAGCAAATTTTTAATTAGATAAAATCGATATTGAGTTATTATTTTAAAAAGCTGGTACGGAGAATAATTAATCTTTCTCGTTGGAACTGCCCTGTACGATCGTAAGAACATCTTTCGACCAAAATTGGATTCTCGGTCACTGGCTGGTTAAATGCCTTTAAGTCAAATGTTATGGCCGATGCAACAACCTCGACGTCCGTCATGCTTGCCTCTTCAGAACAAACTAATGTTTGAATTCCAAAATCAAGCCAAGTAGGGATTTGGCGTTTGCGGCAAGTGGCAAACGTGCGGTCACGGCATTACAATTTCCTCTATTCTTGTCGATGGTATGTGACGTCAAAGTCGCGAAATTATCATTTTTTATGGTAAAATAGTGTCGACACCTGTTCCATACAAAAAGCCCGAAGATATCGATCTAGGTATTAGTTAATTTATGACGGGCCCAAACGCGGCCGGGAGAGCACGTGTTCGCGACGCTATGAATAATAATATTTTGAAATGATATTTGAATACGAAATTTTAAATAAATACGAATTCCTTGTTTCATGTTCATTGAATATTTTTATGCAAAATTTTTTATAATTTTGAATAATTTTTTATTTTAAATTATTCTTATGTGAATACCGCACAAGAGTCCCAACTGCTCCAAAATAATTTTTGGAGTAAAACTTCTTTACGCACGCTCGACACTTGGGGGTAAACTGGTGAATGCGTTACGAAAAGTGGTGATTGTTACCAAAAATTACATGCGAACGGTAATCGATGCGAACGGTGATCGATTGCTCGGCGGGTCGGGCCTTTACGTACGCTTGATTTTCGTGTTATTGTTAAATTGTTAATGGACTATTTGTCCGTGAATAAATAAATAAATTATACACAGCGGGTACCCGGCATGCGTTGCAAGGCCACTGTAACCTCGGGGTCAACCAAACTGTAATGGTTCCATCCCAAGTCCCGGGAAACTACATTATAATCCAAGCGCCTTCACTATTTAAAATTATATACAGCAGGTACCAGGCATGCGTTGCAAGGGCACTGTAACTGTAACGTAAATAGTTCCGGGGAACCATTTACTAGTATTATACATAAATAGGTAGAGCAAGCGAGTCTCCTCAGGATTGTGGATGGAAATACGGGATTCTCCCCAGCATGATTAGGTTTATCATTTTTGTTTGAAATAAAAGAGTTCTTTACTAAATAATAATATTAATTGTGTATTTCAAAAAAACATATAGCCAGGGGGTTTCAATTACCCCAATACAACACCGGTAAGGCCGACCAAATCAACAATGAAACAAAAAGCAAATCGCATACCTGTTGGACCCAGTCATGTTTCCTAAAATAATTCTAACACTCAAGAACGCTTATTTGAACTGTCGCCGCGAAGACGTGGGAAAGTAATCGGGGAGCGCATCCATGGGACGCAACTGCGCCAACTGCAAATCGCCAGCGCATATCCCGCTGACTCTGGCTATCCGGACAGCCGGGCAGCAGGTTCCACCGGATGACCAGGATTCCGGCTGAAGTCATCAAGGGACTCTGGGTATTTTGTCAAGCGCAAGGCAAGATCCACGTCAAAGGCTTTCCGCCAGGAATTCGCCACAACTACTCAAGGCAGACGGCAGGCAAGGGCACAAAGGTGTTCCGTCGCGTTTCATGTCACTCTTCGACAAACGATTACGCGGATTTATCAAAATGCAAACATCGCGTGGCACAAGTAATTCACCCACCGACAGCCGTAACGCCCGCTTAATTACTCCGGGTCGCGTTTATCAAAAATCATCTTTAATGATCCGGCTCGTGGTTTTAAATAATCAAATAACAATATAAGGGATTATCCCATGTTAAAAACTTGTAAAACTGACACCTAATTGACGAGTCGAATATCCGTCGGCTGCCGTAACGGCGGATATTCAAAAAGTGCCGGAAACTAGAAACTAATGTTGCCACCCGCAAAAATAAAACCAAAGGCGGTTCAACAAATAACACGAGCGGCCAGGTGAAAGTTAAATAGGTCACGAGAATAATTATTCGAATTTAATAATTATTATCATGACATAACCTCGCGGTCAACTAAACTGTTATGGTTCCATCCAGTAGCGGCTGGTGTTCATAAAAATGGGTGGTGCGCTAAAATAATAATAATAATGGTCTTTATTTCAAGATGTGGGAAGGTGAGTGCAATCCCACACATCCCATAGAGATATCACATAAATCTTGGACCTACCTACTCTAATTAAAATAAATTCAATTATAAAAAAAAATCCTACCTGTTTGTAAATTAGGTCGATCCTCCATTATCTCTGGGTGCATGAAACGCATTGAGTCTAAATTAATTGTATTTCTTAAGAAAGATTAAATTCTTTTAAAGTTTAACAACATCGTTCAATCTAAACAGATGTCATAAGGATTGTGAGGAACAACTCACTGAAAAAGCATCCCATATTCCATTATTTAAAAAAAGTTCTAGTTAAATAAATATTGATCCATCAGCATTTGTAAAGTCGCCGTGATTATAAATTCATTTTCAATAACAGTTGATTCCTTAATTTAAACTTATCCAGAAAATTGTATGTAGATACTAATTGGCACGAAAATCTAGTTAAAATGTTCAGTTTATCACACATCCGAAAGTCTTCCTGACGCTCCGAAAACTCCAATGAAATATATACTGTCATAACAAATGTCCGCAATGTTTATGTTGTTATGCTGTCGTTGGTCGATGCTGAGTGAAACATAGCATGAAAAAGAGTAGATATTAAAATAAAGACACAATATGGATAATAATATGACACAAACGTGTCCCCTTTTAACATGCTACAGAACGAACCATTCCTTTTGATGTGGTGGAAATTTTTGGATTGCCGCCCGCGATTTCGTAAAATTTGCAAAGCATTCAACCTACCTACGATTTTGGCTCATTATAGAATTATGGAAGAACTCCTGTGATCGCTTTGCAAAACGAACCACTACTCTGAATATAGGCACAGAACGATCTGCTTTGTTACGTATATTGTGAACATACGTATATTGTGAACTGTGATGAGGCGTGTCGGAAATAAGTATATTTTTTGGCGCTCGGGAATTTTTAGATTTAATTTAATTAATTAGATTAGATAAGATTTAAATTAATAGATAAATGTTGGGAGTGCGGTGCTTCTCCGCACCTTAGAGCTGGCCGCCACTAATTCCATCCCAAGTCCCGGGAAACTACATTATAATGCAAGCGCCCGCACTATATAACATTATATACAGCGGGTACCCGGCATGCGTTGAAAGGCCATTTTAACCTCGGGGTCAACTAAACTGTTATGGTTCTATCCAAAGTCCCGGTAAACTACATTATAATGCAAGCACCTGCACTATATAACATTATATTATACAGCGAATACCTGGCATGCGTTGCAAGGCCACTGTAACCTCGGGGTCAACTTAACTGTAATGGTTCCATCCCAAGTCCCGGGAAACTACATTATAATGCAAGCGCCTGCACTATATAACATTATATACAGCGGGTACCCGGCATGCGTTGCAAGGCCACTCATAGAAAGAAAGGGTTTGTGCACTTTAATTCTGTTTGTTGAAGTGCTTTTGGATAGGTTGTGATGAACCTGTTTCACTCCGGAATAGGTGGGTAAATAATTTTTTTAAATAGAGAATATGATCACACTATCTTTCGGGTGATTTTGAAATCAATATTACGGGGATCTGTAACGTTTGGGATTTCTTTGCCGCAAAAAGGTGTAACGAGTTGGAAGAAGAAAAAAACGACTATCCAATCAGAATAGAGATGGGGCCAGTAGGTGCGTCTAAGCCAATCACAGACTAGGGGCGTGAGATGAGGGATTTGCAAAATTAAGATACAAAGATTATCTCACGGTTTGGCCAGGCAGTTATTTTATTGGGATAGAACCACTTCTAACTTGGTCATAAATCGCATTTTTATGGGAGCAGGAGGGAATCGACGACAGTTGATTTTACGTCTGGAATCGGAGAGTTTTGCGAGGATATCGGTGGCGGAAAATTTAAAAGACAAAGATTATGCGCTAATTAACATAAAGTAAAAAGCGATCTCGATTACATAGTAATCGTGAAACGGGAGTAGATATTGACGGTCTTTACCGCTTTTTCCAGACAAATTTCTAGCAGCTTCTGCAGGTAAGCGATGGGAGAAAGTGTTAGACGTGGAAATCCCACAGGAGCCGATTTCTTCAAGGTAGTCAAGGGAAATCAATTCACATTAGTGACCATATGAAATCTAAGATTTTGTATTGGATTTTTGTCCGTTAGTTTAGAGGGGAGGAAAGGTTTGCGATCTCTTGTTACTTAAGTGAGTCTCGAGTGTAAAACATCTGACATGATTTTGGGCCCCTAAGGTACGCATTAAGCTGAAATCACTACTTGATTTTACGTACAGATGATAGGAGAAAGTAATTAGTGAAAAAGCATAAAATTTAACGACTTGTCAGGATTTTTTGAAAACTCAAGTATTTTCTTGATTGCTAGGCGCGTATTTACGGGGGATTTATCGGTTTTGGCGCCAGAGAGAGATGTCGTATGTGGGAGGAACTAGGAAATGGGGGAAAAAAACGTTCGAAGGCAGGATTGGAAGTGGATCTTGGTAGTGTTTATAGCCCGTGAGAAAGGAGAATCGAGGTCATAAAAGTTTAGATTATTATAAAATAAGGTCCTACGAGCGTCACGACTTTGCTGGGAAGAGGGTCAAGTGACTAGAGGTTGCACATGGGCATTTGCAAATGCGGGAAATATTAAGAAGTTGTATACAAACACAAGGAACGCGACATATAGCCACAAACGAACACAGCTGCGTGTTCCCACTAGCGGTACGTCCGACAAAGGATATTCAGTCACTAATTTATTATAAAATCCATAGCCAAACGTTAAAACGACGGAATATCTAGGCGGTGACGTGTTTGGCGAATTTTGTAATAATGAATGCTTAGTAGATAACTGTCGGGATATGTTGTAGGTTACTGAGTTGAAATTGGATTTGGGGTAAGGCAAGAAAGTATGGCGGTTTTATCGAAAATTCAGGATACACCGTATTTGGAAGAGAATTAAAAAATAGTAGAATGGACACTATAGATTTTCGAGAAAAGTTAAATTAATTATTCGCATGATAAAAGGTGGATTATAGTCACTAATCGTGAGATTTGAGTGGGAATAAAATGTTTAGACCCAAATATCCCCCTGATCGATGCGATAGAGTAGTGTGATTGCCGATAGGAGGAGCCGACGGAAAGGCCGGTTGAGAGGAAAAGGGGATAACCGGCGGGATACGATTGTGGGAGAGGAAAGACATGAGATTGCGGGTTGATAGGGTTATAAATTGCAAAATTTAAATTTGACTTATGAGAGAATGGGGGTTAAAAGGACCTGTTTTGATAGATAGGGGGAAGTTGGGTGCTAGATTTCAAGAAAGGAAGACTGGAAATATTGTGCGCGAATCCAAAAGTGTTGGGAATTGATTGCTGGACTCTTATGCTTTGCAAGTGTTAGTGAATTAGATTCAGTGGAAAATACATGACTTGGTTCACGAGCCAGTGTGAAAAGGTGTTAATCGATTAAAGGGGATATTAATTAAATCAATAAATTCTAATAATAATAATTAACCAATCGATCGGACGAAATAAAAATCGGTAAATACGTATTATGAAAATAAAGCGGCTTATATTTTATCCGGTGTTGTGTTAATTACTTACTAAAGATAATCGTCAGTAAAAGTTCGCGATTGTTATCGTTTATTATGTAGAGAGAGAAAAGATATCAATAAATATTTATTCTAAATAGTAATAGCGGCTTAGCATTTTAATAATAATAAAATGGTGCTAGCTCGAATGAGGAGGGCTTAACTAAATTCAAAGTAATAACGAGTAAATAGTCATTCTAGGTTTACAATAATGGTCCCAGTTTTGCAATAATAAATTCCACCCCTTTTAGAAAAATGTCGTGATAGACCGCGAAAGAGCGAAATTAATAATAAACTTAACTATATTTAAATAATCTCAGCAAGGATTCGGGAGTCAGTAATGATATCGAATTTGGTATATTTTAATTTCAATAGTTAGGACGTAGTAATCTACGAAAGCGTCCAATTTACGCAAGCTCACACCAAAGACGTCGATGGGTTTATTACGCAATCAAAATCATAGGGAGGAGTTTTGTTTTCTCCACAGGTCCACGGAATACGTAATTAAGGTAACTGGTCGCGTATTTTCCCGATCGGAAGTCAGCAGTTACGTACTTGTTAAGTTTAAATTTATAATTAAATTTCCAGGCCAGCCTGAAACGCAACGCGAAAGAGAGATAACGGAAGCTGCCCCGGGTAACTGGAAAAATTTTAAAAATGACAATATTTTGTAATATTATTTCAGGATATGTGTCAGGATATGTTTAACCATTATTATTTCACAGGGCAGAGACCTTTTCCTTTCAGTCAGCTGATGGCGGGGCGGCGGGGAGCAAAAAATGGTCGATTAGTGCAGCGTGGAGCTCACATCCCTGTGGGCACTGTACATTCAACCAAATGGGGAGTCCTTTCAGGTATACGACATACCCAATAGAAAGCGACTATCTGCAATCTAAACACTTTGAGAGTGAAACGAGAATTAAAACTAACAGGTACTCCGTTGAAATTCCTATTCGTTGAATTGCGTTTTCAAATCTTTATGATTGAACGATGTAACGATGACACCGAGGCTACACATATGTGAGAGATTGTTGGCTAAATGGTAGGGGTCTTTCCACATTGTCCTGTTAGGAGAGGATGCTGACCATAGACTGATCGGGTCACGCGAGATGCTGGAAGCAATTCCCTTCCGCGGAACCATGTCGAGAGAATGGGCGTGACGGGACGTATGAAATGAGTTGCTAAATTGTATGAAGGGCGCGGTTCGCCGACGGGGGCGTTTTGGCCAAAAGCATCTCCGGTTGCCGGCAAGGTAGTGTGGAGGAGCATAAGCAGGTCATCTTGCAGGAAGGACAGGACTCTGCAGCATCTGCACATTTTTTAATCCTGTCGACCTAGAAGCAAACACAGCGTTTACAAAATTAGGGTTCACGTAAATACTATGTCAGCTCCTGGAGGCAGACGGTACACGCTAGATCGGTCACGCGGAGGATGGATCTGTCTGTCACAAGCTGTATGCCGCATGTTCGTGAATAGAGTCTTGACAAGGGATGAATTGGATTTCCCCTTCTAGAGCCAGAAACGTAGTCCCGGAGGTGTTCCGGGTGTTATGGGTCCGGGTATCAGGTTGATCGTCAAGAGATCTTCCGGGTGCCATGGGTATAGCCTTGACATGCTTTGGTCGGGAGGTCGTGTCCTGAGAACCGACCACCTAGTCAATTTGGTCAAGTGGGGGAGCCAGTACTAGCTTGCAAAAATATCATTCTCTTCATCTTCCATTCCATCCACCTTCCCCTCCCTTTTCCTCTCCATCCTATGTACGAATTTTGCGTTTACTGACAATAGAATATATTACCACAATTATGTATAGGGTCCAGCCATGGAGAGCGATGCAAAGGAACCGCCAACTAACCAAATGAAACATTCTAGGTATGTACTTTAAAATTTATTAGAACGTATAGGGTCAAAAATCAATTTTATAGACTCCCAAGAACTATAGGGGGCACTGTGTGAGTATTAAAACAGCGTACATTATTAGGGACGTAATGGGGACATATTTAGGATAGATTTAGACAGGAAGTAACCTTCATACGTTCAAGAAATACAGAGAAATTCTTCCACACCTTATCTAAAAGAACCAAAAGTTACCACATAGAAACATTAAATACCTATTCTAGATTTTCTAGAACCTTTGAAACAAAAAATTTACACAACGTAAAGTTTTCCCGGAAGGAGAAAACCTTTTTTTGTGTTCAGTCACAGGGGTGGGAAAAACGAGTCATGATTCAAGATATTATTGGTGAATCATAGAGTACGAGAGAAGGGTCTACCGTCCGCAGATCGAATCGCGCGAGAGGAGAGGTATTAAAACCCAAATAAGGGGTTGGACCATCACAAATATTTTCGTGTTTTCGTCCGACACGTCCGCAGGTCGCATACAGCTGTCCGTGTGAGAAGCATGATTTTTACAAATTTACCGTTATAAGTTAGTGAACTTTTACTTCTTTAGAGGTCATCCCAAGTAGTTCGCAACGTTTGGTGACTAGCAGGGGTGCCTGGGTTCATGGGGGGTGAGGTTTGTTCTGGTCTTGTCTGCATGGCAGGTCTGATCTATAGAAAGTGGTTGAGGGAGTCCCTTTGACTTCTCTAGCCTTACTCTCACAGAACATCGCCTTGCACCGCAGTGGGAGGGATGGATTCATACATCTGCTCTCCAGGACCCGCTGACCCCCAGATTTCTACTAGGTATGTTATGGATATGAAATTTCGGATCTGGATATGGATACGGATATAGGAATAATATTATACTGGTTTCGGATACGGATACGGATATGAAATTATTTCGGATTATCCGCTAGTTTTGGATAATTTCGGTTACGGATATTAGAATTTTAAAATTATAAAAGTAAAATACAAATAGAAAGATTTGACTTTTATTTCTAGTCTAAATTATCATATGTTTTTACAATCAGTCAAATAAACAACTATTATTTTAGCAACTTTAAGTGATATGTAGGTTTGTAGGTACCTATGAACTATGAAGGTATGTAGTACATACATATATACTATATACTTAAAAATATAAAAAGAAAATTATAATAAACAAAAATAATATTGTAATAAAACCTTGGTACACTTTTACTGTAATCTAAGTACATAATAACAAAAACAGTTCTTAATGAATTTTGTAAGTAATGAAACCATTACAAAATGTCTATTAAAAAACTTAAACCTTAATTGTAATTTTAATACTCAAAATTGAGCAAAGGTAAATTAAACTTAACAAAAAGTAATTTCGCAGCTTTATCACCAGCGAGTCGATTCCTTAAGGGGTCGTAAATTAATCCAGCAGCACAGAAAAACTGCTCACTTGGCACACTTCCAGGTGGTGGAGAGAGGAACTGTCTCACTACATTACTGAAACTATGGTATTTGGTATGCATTTTCCACCATAAGAGTGGATCTTCAAGGAGTGTCAGCCTTTTCTCCCTATTGTATTCATTTAGTAATGTCTTTGTAACAATGAATTGATTGTACACTTCATCATTACAATCTATATTTTGGTCTTCCTCGTCACTTAACCTTTTAAGTGCCAGTAGGTAGAAGTGTAGCTGTGTACAGCAGGCCGTGAGTGAGTTTTTAATCAAAATAAATCATTTTTAAATCTTATTTAAAAAATAAAAAATAAATTAAAATCATCCTAATAGATGTCTCTGTGTGTTCACTATTTTAAATTAATAAAAAACGGGACATATTTATGATACAGAGACTCAAGAAGAGCGAGAAAACTCGCTATTTTTCTATGGCTGGCTTGCTGGGCACGGCCAAGGATGCGAGAAATCTCGCTCTTGGCACTGAAGCGGTTAAACTTAATATTTCAGCTAGACTAGATTGAATCTATGAGTGGCTGTTGGAGCTTGTTGTTGGCAGTTCATTCCGTGATCTTTTGGGTGAAGCACCTTTATCACGGGAAGTTTTAGAACAGCCAAGTATCCCCAGAATCTCTGACTTTACCTGTTTCTTCACAATTTCATTGAAAACCTTGAGCTTGTACCGTGGATCTAGATAAGTAGCAATTGTATATATTTTATTATTTTGAATTTCCTGAAATGTTACTTTGATGTCTTGGATCATTTTGGTAATCATCAATTTAAAGCTTCCAGAGGTGTCTTCTTTACTCTTCTCTGCTTCTAATGTGTTTTTAAGTGTATGTATTAGTGGGATCACCGATGCAATTGTTGCATTAGAACTACTTAACTCCTTTGTAATTTCTTCGAATGGTTTAAGTATTTCAATACACTTTTTCAAGTCGAGTTATTCATCAGCAGTAAGCATTGGTATAGCATGCGTGCCCGAATATAGTACTAAAGAGTCTTTTAATTTCAATATTCTTTCCATCATATAATAAGTCGAATTCCATCTGTAAAAAAAAATATGTCATATAAAATTGTAAAAAACATGAATATAAAGCTTACATAATAGGTACCTAAATATTATATATTTTAGAATAAAAAAGAATAAAAACAATCTCACCTTGTAGAACAATCCTTAGTTCCGATTGGTTCGGTCTTTCTTTTTGAATTTGTTTTAATTCATGTTGAGCAACTAAAGAGTGATTGAAGTACGTCGCAATTTTTTTGAATTTTGTTATCATTGGCAAAAGAAATTCTTCAGATTCCATCGCTGACCGGACACACAATTGTAGTTGATGAATAGTGCAGTTTGCATTAGTGAAATTGGCCATATTCATAGCTTTTATCATATTAGATCCTCTGTCGCGTAAAATACAGTGAACTGATTCCGGGCTTAAGCCCCAATCTTTCAAAATATTGTTTAAACTATTCATTATAATTTCACCTTTGTGCCGTCCTTCCAATTGTTCACACTTGAGTATTATAGCCACTCTTTCAAATTTATTTGTGATGCCATGAGCAGTAAGACTCAGCAATAAAACATTTGCAAAACAAACAAAAACCGGTCGTAACCTGTCATTTAGACTCCGCCTTTATCCGAAACTTTTATATCGGTTTCGGTTACGGATATTTTTTAATTCGGATATCCGATAGTTTCGGTTACGGATACGGAGCTCCATAACATTCCTAATTTCTACCCACCCCTAATACCCCTTTCCTTCTCAGAAGTTCCTCTCCTCCCTTTCCCTAAAACGACACTCCACACAGCATTCCCAAAGAAGAGATAGGCAGTGTGTCGAGCGATTGTAAAAAAAAACGGTCTCTCCCGATCCGGCCTTCAATGTAGTTGGTGGGCCGCCGAGATCCTGACAAACCTCGCCCCATGAACCCGGGCTCCCCTGCCCGTCACTTGGGGTGACCTATGGCAGAGGTGTTGATAATCCAATACACGGTTCCCGGGGCGGCGGTACCCATACCCGCCTTCCAAATTACTGATACTACATATTGACGGCCGGCGTGGTCAAGGGCTAAGGATCTTGACTCGCAATCTGAAGGTCGTGGGATCAAATCTCGGCGTGGGCAAATATATTTTATTTGATTAATTTGGGTTATTTCACAATTATATCATTTAAAAATGATATATTTGCGTCACATTCCAGAGTGGAAGATACTTTCAGTATCGCCCTGGTGTAAGACTACTATTCAGAATTGAAACGTTGCTAGAAATGGCTATGGCCGTTGTCACATAAATATTATGTGACTAGTGCAGTTCTTGCCTATTTGGATATTTTGTCTATGGTTTTTTTTTTTGGAGACTGGCAATTTTTTGGGGAAGAGAAAATTCTTTTTTTTGTTCATGGGGACTTCCTCCCGCACAGCATTGGGCTGGCTGTTCGTGAATTAGTCACTCACCATGAAGGTGTTTTAATCACTGTAAATCATGTGAATCCAAGTTGATTATATCTGGGTGTTTTTTCGTAACACGAGTAGTTCGTGTACGGTATTATTTTTGGTGGATGATATGTGAATCCCACTTTTTTCCGGTGTTGGCAGTTGGCCATTTTGTGGAAATGTTTTTTTGGACATGTAATTGTAAAGTGATTGGTCCTTGTTGTGGCTAGAATAATATGCCTTTTTGACCCCGCGTCGCGAAGTCACGGATTGCTGATAGTTCTTCCGAAATCCGTCTTGTCTTGGAGACTGGTTGGGCCACGTGCCTTTCGGATGGAGATTGTTGAGACAACCTGAGGCTGGTGACGCTCCTTGGAGGTGTAGCGGCCTTCTTCCCAAATAGAAGGAAGACCCAGGCTCCCTGGATTCCGCGCCGTCCCCGGTTGATGAGGCCGAAAGTCCCGACCCGGGACCGTTTCTCTCTACGAACCAAGTTTTCGGTTGTCATCCGGTGTTTTCCTACAATATTCGGCTTCGTTTAGTTAGCTTTGCGTGTCCAGGAGTCCATCTGGTATGTTTATGTTTTGTATTCTTATTATTACATTGGTATAAATTTGCACTCCCATGTTTGTTTTTTTTTATAGCTACAATATAGTTTTATAAAGTTCATCTTCTTTTATTTACTGATTTCCTACCTACTTGACAGAAAACTAGTCCCATAATCCTGACCTGTGGTCTCTGCTCTGCCGTATTAATTACACTTACATTGAACCTGAACATAATTCCATTTCACCGTGTTTGGTGAAAAGATCTGAATAGCCAGGTAATTCCTCGCCTTCCTCTTCCCATCTCCTTCCCTTCCCCACCACCTTCAGCCTCACAATATACCCCATAGTTATGTCATAGTCTCACTGGCTCCAGACGGGAGCTTTTGTGTATCTTGTGCGGTATTCACATAAATATAAAATAAAACATTATGCGCTCGAATAAATATTTTATCTATCTTTTATTTTATCTGCGCGTGTCTAGTAGATACACGAAACCAAGCTAGCAGCGGAACGAAATATAGTTCCAAAAACCTCCGCTCGCCAACTCTGATGTGTGTGCGCTGGGGTCGGAATCGGAATAATGATTTGCTGGTATTACGCTCTTAAGAGTGATAATAAAAAATTTTAAAAACATTGGTTGAGTAGGTTGATGACCGAGCTTTCATAGCTTTTAATGACCTTTCTGAGGTGGTTCTGAGTTATGAGTTGGTTTCATTCTGAGTTGGCATGGAACCAACCGTCTTTAATAATCACATTAACACTAGTACCTACCATTGAAAAATTCCAATGCAAATGTTTCAGACATATTAATTTTAGACTTGGAATTCCTTTAGAACCAATGAGCTCTTTTATTATTATCGTGGTAATCCATGATTACGGCATATTAACCCATTGGCCACCCAGTTGCACACCCGGCAGGCTGTTGGGGTTTGTGGCCAATGGGTTAAAGCATAAAAGTATGTTCTTTAACCTCATAATGCTGCAGCTCTTTCTTACACATTAAATAATGGGAAGACAAAAGATGAGACACACAATATATGTGGGTTTATTTCCTCCAAAGTACTACATTTTTCCTTTGAAGGATACAGATACATCTTATTACGGCTCATCTAGGGCGATGGGAATAGTGTTTAATTTTCTTTATACGTGTGAGGGAGATGTATGATAATTATTGTATGTTTCCTTTTGGGGGAGTTGCAGACATACGTCCACCATTTGTCTCATTTTCGACTGTTGTTATTTAGTGTATAAGAAAGAGCTGCGGTATTATATTTTTATGAACAAAAGCAGAAACAATAGTAAACGGCCCTTGTTAATTCTAAATAAAAATCCAGAGCGACAGAAAATAGATAGATTGTTTTAATTATGACTATTCCAGACTGGTCCCGAGCAACATGACAGTATGTTATTTCCTGATGATAGCTTACTCCTCTTCCATTGGTAAATAATTATCCTATTTATTATTCAATCATTTGTACTGTTCAACTTAAATTTAATATCCAAGATTATGAATTTATATATTGCAACTAAGGTCCTTCTTATACAGGAGCACACGAGTAAACGATGCTGATGTTGTGTATTTATTCATGTTGCAAAAAACTTGTCGCACTCAGTCCGTACACATCGTGTTAATAAAGCTAGTAAGCCTGACGGAATACCTGCCCTGGTACTGCAGAGGTGCGCTGCAGAAAAAGCTCCAATTTTGACAAAGCTTTTTAAAATGCCCCTGAAGTTTGGCTCTGTGCCCTCTGGTTGGAAAAAAGCAGTTATCCATCCTATTCCAAAGAAAGATGACCGCTTCAACCCAGCCAACTACCGCCCCATAGCGATCACATCAGTTCTGTCCAACGTGATGGAACATGTGATCAACGACAAACTTCTCACATACCTCGAGAAGAACAAAAATTTTTAATGACCATCAATACTGATTCCGGCTGAACCGCTTGTGCGGCGATCTTCAGGCGGTACCTGAACCGTTTCGGTGAGACCCAAACGCTTGCACTGGACATTTCAAGGCCTTTGACCTGGTTTGGCACCGAGGACTTATCAACAAACTTCCTTCCTGCATCCTTGTGCATGTGGATTGCCAACTTTTTAGGGGAGAGGTCGACTCAGACGGTTGGTGATGGTTTCACCCTTCTTCGCACTCGATAAATGCTGGCGTCCCACAGGGATCGATTCTGTCTCCGACTTTGTTTTGTTGCACATCAATGACCTTTTGTCATGTGCACAATTAATTGTTACGCAGATGACCGTATAGTCCATGATAGCTTTTTGTTTTAGCTTTCGGGGGGTTTGGACATATATGATTACTGATTACTCCTCCATGTTTAAAGTCTTGACGACGTGAGTGGTAACAACTGTAACTGGAGGTTCGTCCACAGAACGAACACACGTTCATCCTATGGACGAAACTCTGCACTGATAAATAACTGTAGTCGATACGATACGATTGTACCCCCCAGCCAGAAGCACTCCTGTCCCGGTGAGACCAGTACACCGAGGGGCACTGATTTGTTAGGACTTGAAACACATGCTCTGTGGATGGAAAGGAGGTTGGAGTTTAATCGACCAGTATACCTGGCAACCTAATAAGCCAATATTGGAATTTAGGATGGGCAGGAATAAAGGAGTGGATTGAGCGTCATGATTTTTTTTTAACCTTTTTCTTGCCTCTTATCTTCCTTCATCTTGCCTCTTCTCAGCTCCTCTTTTTGTCTATTTCTGGCTTTTCTTGGCTGGTCTTACCTCTTCTTGGATCTTCTCGTCTCTTCTTAATTCTTCTTGACTCTTTTTGCTTCTTGTTAAGTATTTTCGTCCCTTTTTGGCACTTCTTGGCTATTCTTGTCTCTTCTCGGCTCTTATTGGATCTTCTTGCCCCTTCATGGCTTTTCTCTTCTCTTCTTGCTTCTTCTTGTATCTTCTGGGATCTTTCTGTGTCTCCTTGGTCTTTTTTACTTCTTCTTGTCTCTTCGTGCCTCTTCTTTGATTCTTCTCATCTCTTCTAGGCTCTGCTTGGCTCTTCTTTCCTCTTCTTTGATTCTTCTCATCTCTTCTAGGCTCTGCTTGGCTCTTCTTGCTAGCACGGATAAATGGCGGTAGTCGACAAGTTATTTGAATCGTCAAGTATTGAATACTTGCGTATCCCTGTAAAAGAAGGCCCGATGTGAAGAATGTTAGATTGAAACCAAGAAAATAATCAGCTAATTGTGACATTTTAGGTGGCATGGGAACATTAGTTGGAACTCCGACGAATGCAATCTTTAAAGGAATCTTAGAATCGTAAGTGTACCATTGTAAAAGAGAAATAAGAGCTTTTTAATTTTTTTTAATTCTGTTCGGAAACTTTGGATTCATTAAGGTGTTCATTTTAATTATATTGGGGTTAAATTTTAGATTTGAATATAAAAGATATTTTATAAGCAATAATTATTAGCCTGAAACACTCATCTACATTGAAAAAATCTCCCGAGAAAAAATTCATGCCGCCGACGGGACTCGAAATCGCGTCCTTCTGTTTTCCAGTCAAATGCTCTGCCCACTGAGCTACGTCGGCTTATCTCCTGCCCGCCAAATAATTCAATATATACTAGTGTTTCATTCAACAATTACTGCTTATTACATTTAGAAGATTTTTTCAATGTAAATGAACGTTTCAGGCTAATAAAGTATTACTTATAATGATTGTTACCCTTTGTACTAAGCATAAAAATCTTGTCTTAAACATAATTAAAATTAATAATGGATATTTTATCTTTCTAAAACCGTTATATCATATTTCTAACCATGATAGTAAGGGGATACAACGATTTTTATGAGACCAATATGAGTTGTTCCGAAAACTGAACAAATTAGCCTGATGGGTCAACCACTCGGCAACGTAAGCAGATAAACAAGTTAATATGACAATAGCAGTCAAATACAATAAGCGTGTTTTCACGTCAACGCGTACGTTTCCACAGAAATCGTTATAACTCCGTTATTGTTCTAGTGACATCCCTAAAACAAAAAGTAGAAGCTCCATAATAAATCAAGCTACCCATCACTATTCAAGTTGTCCATAGAAATACATAAAAAGACGTATTCTATCAGATACATAGCAGACCGAAAAATCGCCTACCGGCAGGCCTGGGCAGTATTTGCATTACTTGTAATTGAAATACAAATACATATTTTGTATTTGTATTTCAATTACTTCCTAAAAATGTATTTTGTAATTAGTATTTCAATTACCTGATGCTGAGGTATTTTGTAATTTGTATTTCAAATACTTATGGCTTCAGAATACATTTTCAAATACATTTAGCGATCTTAATAATGACAATAAAAAATAAACTGACATAGATAATACATAGACTAAAAACGCTAAAATCCAGACCAATATATGTTAATATTTAGAGTTGGTAACACGTCCTGTTCTATAATAGCACTGTTATTGATCATATTATATTATATTGTTTTTGTATTGTACATGGTTGTGCAAACTTATTAACCAGTGTTTAGAGGAGGGTTACATGCCCTTAGATTGGAGAAGGGCTGTTATCATGCCGTTATACAAAGGTAAAGGGTCACGCATGAATTGTGGGAATCTTATGGCTATAAGCCTGCTAAGTTCAGTCGGCAAACTGTATGGAAGAATATTGATTGAAAGGGTAAGAAATGAAACAAAGAATTATATGGGATGTGCTAGGTGCCTTTATGAGTAATTACAAAAAGCATACGACCAAGTAGACAGGAAAAAGTGATGGTAGGTGTTGTCCAAGTATGGAGTGAATACAAATCTCATACAGGCAATTCGCTCTCTATATGAGGGAACCGTTGCATGTGTTACGGTGAATAGTGGTTTTACGGGGTGGTTTGATATCACAAAATAAAGATCACAAAAATACTTAAGCAAGGCTGCGTAATGTCACCGTGGTTATTCAATCTGTACATGGATAATTGTATGCAAGAATTGAAAGAGGTTGGAATAAAGGGACCCTCAGATGGTTTTGGCATGTAGAGCGAATGAATGAATAAAATAGTGTAAGAAGAATATATGACGCAAATGTGAATGGTAGAAGAAGTCGGGGACGCCCGAGGAAGACATGGCACGATCAAGTGAATCATATACTTGAGACGGGCCAGGTCAAGAGTCAGAAAAATAGAAGAGTATGTATGAGATGAAAGTATGAATGAGAATGAGGCAAAGAGTGTGTGCCAAGACCGAGTTGTTTGGTGGTTCATCCTCTCTGCATACGGGATAAACGTAAACTAAAAATCATAAACGGCGTGATGGTTAGTTAGTTAGTTGGTTTTTTGTATTGTACATTTTTGTGTTATAGTATCAGATCAAGCACTATAGGAATAATTTGACTGAATACTAGATTATTTTTAAGCTAATTACAGTAGGACGCACTTGAAGTGAAATAACACAAAACTGAAATAATACAAATGTCATGTTATTATAATAATTATTATTATCTAACACCTGGGTCCTATACCACAAAACTTTTCAAGTGGAGCAGAGATGAGATGTGTCTTCTGAGCAATAATATTGGACAATTTTTGCACGTCTCTGTTTCACTCTGCTCAGCTTTGCTTCTATGGAAACGCACCCTTAGATAAGGGCACACGATAATTTATTGCAACCAAAGGTTCTACCAAAACCAAATGTATTTTGTATTTGAATTAAAATAATGGTTAAAATACTGTATTTTGTATTTCAAATACACTACTTGAAAGTATTTTATATTTCGTATTTTAAATACATGCGAAAAAGTATTTTGTAATTTGTATTTTAACCCTTCTAATCACAGGAGACCCAAGTTGTCCCAAAACATCATATGCCGTTATAATAACAAGAGACCCAGATTGTCCCAGAGCGACCGTGCATTATTAAAAGTTATATATCTCTCTTCCTGTCATGCGAATATTTGTGATTTCTTTTATGTTAGAGAGCCAAAGAAATAATGCTTCTCATTGTATTAGGATTATATGAGCTATGTTGTTGAGATATTTTACAAACCCGATCATAAGTGACGGTTTTATTTCGAGCCAATTATTGACGTAACAAACATTTAATTTTAAAATAAAATTGTATGAAAGTGATAAAAAGTGAGGTGACAGTTTTATTACAAATTTTGTTAAAAAAAGGAATCTGTATTTAAAATTTTAAGTTTATTCTATTTTAAGTACTTTAATTCCAATATTCGCAGGTATGCATTTTTTAGCTAATTTACATTTCCAATATCAAAATTTTAATATTTAGAAAAAAAAAGTTGATTTCTAATAAACACATCAGAAAGATTATTTTATCTAGATTGTAGAAAAATTTTTGTTTTTGCAAAAGAGTTAAAAATAACCCATAAATAGGAAAATTTAAGATGCATGGCAAGAACCAGGAATTTTGCGCGCGAACCTTGACAGGCAAAAGGTTACAGATATTATTTTTTTATTATTCTAAGGGTTAATTACAGCAAAGCATGTATTTTGCCCAGCCCTGCCTACCGGCCATTAGACATTGTTATTTTTTTATTAAATATTCTTGTGTATGAAATGATAAAAAAACTGAGGTGACTAAATTGTTTATTATACATTTATAGAATAGAATAAGTATTGTTTTTTTTGCATAATCCGTGATTTTAGTGCCGTTTTCACATAAAAATATCACGTGAGTCATTTATACCTTTCTTTTATTTTTGCATTCTAAATTTTAATATTTACAAATGTTGATATTTATTTGTAATATTACAATTTGAAAACTTATTTCGTATTCTTTCAAAATCAGTAGTATTTTAGTATTCGGCTACGTTCAGAAATATTTCATTTATAGAGCTTTAATTGTGAAGCAGAAATAACACAAAGTTTTCGTAAATCTGACATGTCGTTTAAGACGAAAAAGTACATAATCGCGATAGATCGGAGTGGTTAAGCGTAATAGGAATTTCTGAGGAGTTTGTAATACGAATGGTTCTAAGCATTTTTTATTATTTGTTTGTACTCTATTTTAGACTAGAGTAGATCCTCTGTTAAAAGGAATAAATATTATTTTTCCAGTCGATTTCCCAAGGCTCCTAACATCCATTTCACCACCTTCATGGTCTTCACCTTTCCTTCTATGCTCCTCATTCACTTCTGTACTTTCCTCTACATGATATACACATTCATGGGCTGGCTAAGGTGAGACCTATATGAGACTATACTCACTGTTATGACTGTATGTAATACAATAATGCCAAACTTTAAGACCGGCTTGACGTTGATCAGAAATTGTCGCAATGTGTCAGTTTAAGGACAGAAAAGTGGAATGCCCACTTCTTTCTCTGTCAGACATATGTTTTTACGCATCTTTCTCTTTCGCTTAATTTTATTGTAAAGTCAGTAACTGTGCGAAAAAGTATCGTCCATGTTCAGGCAGTTCTTAAAATTTGGCATGTGCTATAACTATGTATGTTGATTACCTTTTAAATAAATAAATTAAACAATATTTCTTTGTTAGAACCAATTATATATTTTATTAACGCCGGCCGGTACCATTTTAATTATTATTAATAATAATTAACAATAAATAAATTAATAAATAATTAATTTTTTTCCAATTTCGCTAACAATAAAGAGATAAATATTCTTCATATTATGTAACCTGAACCGTCATTTAAAACCTATATTGAGAGAAGCATTCTCAAATCCCCCTTTCGCGCGGCCTTCCCCGATCTTTTTTAGTACCTTGCGGCTGTCAAGTGGTCACCAGATGCTATACAAAAGTATCTACATACAACTAACTTTTGTTTATGGCATTTTTTCTCATTAGCGTATTAAATTCCGTCGCTGGCATTTTCGTTTTGTAGTAGCTCCGAATTTATAACGATTTTTCCCCAAAAAGCAAGAATTATTTCAAAATAATACTTTATATTATAACAGCGAAGCTGTTCGAAGTATTTTAAAATTAAAAATTGCTAAATTCTAAAGAAAACAGAGTTTAAGACCGATAAATGATAGGTGAACAAGACAAAGAAGTTTGTCTGCGCTTTGGGGTCCTTTGTTTCTTTGTTTGTTTTCTTTGTTCGTATCTTGTGTTGTGATTGACATGTGTTGTGTTTGATTTAACAATAAGCGGGTCCGAAATTTCCTCATCTGATTTGGTAGAGGAAATAAATAAAGTGATTTGGCCACAAAAGAGCCGAAGCGAAAGTTGCCGAAATTGGCGAAAAAAGATTGCATCGATCATCTTTCGGCCCAAGTGGAGCTTATAAGCTCATTTTTTCACAACTTTATGGCTTCAAAAACGTACGAGGATAGAGATTTGAAATCCGAGCTTGACTCAGAAGATCGGGAGATGCACGGGGAGAGTGGTGCATCAACTTCTCTAGGGATTGGTCTCGTTAATCCTTGATAAATTCTGTGGGGTACTGAGCCATGCCCTCTTGCAGCAGAATGAGTGCCTCAGAAAAAAGCAGTTATCAGCAGGTTCCCTGTTTAAGAAAGTGAAATCACTGTTTGCTCTGGATACAGAGTATCAGACAGTGACAAAAAATAGTCTGCGGAAGGAGAGCAAACGCGACCCAGCATCACAGGGTTGCAATCTTCAATGAAGTAAAGAGTCAGTACATACGGGAAGCGGTTAAAAATATTCCTCCAGCAGCGGGTTATCTTTTTGACCCAAGCAAATTGGAATCCCAGGTTCAGCGAATGGGAGGGCTGGATAAATGCCTCCCAAATTCGAGCTTCGCCCCTCAACCAGCTTGCAGTTGCCCAAGTATAGAGGACCAGTGAGGAAGCCTTTTCGCGAGAGCAGGTCCTTTCGGGAAGGTAGGACGTTTCGGGACAGCGAGCCCTTTCGCGATAGCAAAGCCTTCCGTGGTGGACGAACCAACCAACAGGAGTCCAGAGGTGCTAACAAGAGAGGACCAACCAGGCCAAGAAGGAATTTTGACAACAAGGATAGTCTGTGACTATCCTGAGAGCGTTTTAGAGAGGGCAGTTAGGAAAGTTCCTAAGCACTTAGGAGCACCACCGAGGCTGTTAACGATGTTGCGAGAGTACAAGCTACCCTTCCGTCAGAAATCCCCGCTAAGTATACTGGCAGACATGGTAAGTTCCACTTTTAAAACTCATATCACAGAAGATATGACGCGACAAAAAGGAAAAGATATTCGAATCGGCTTCAATATCTCCTTCATTTTTGTCACGGATGTTTCTCATACCGAAGCAAGACGGGTCATTTAGACCAGTTTTCAACCTTTGTCGCTTGAACAATTTTTTAACTATAAGCATATTTAGACTTAATAAGTTTGCATCATTTATTCAACCAGGGGAATGGATGGTTAAAGTGGATCCATCGCCTTTTCTTGAGACTCATTTTTAATGAGAACTACTTCAAATGACATGTTGGCCTTTTGGACTAGCATCTGCTCCAAAGATTTTTTATTTTATTTTTTACTTCTCTTACCAATTGAATAGTGCAAAAATTAAGAGATAAAGGTCTCAGAATAATTGTCTACTAAGATGATTTTTTGATAGTACATCAGATTCAAAATATATTGAAAATTCATACATTTGAAACTATTTCAATGTTACAAACTCTGGGGTGGATAATACAATTCATTAAATCCACTCCAAGGCCAAGTCCAGTTCAGAAGATTTAATATCTGGGAATTATGAGGAATTCAAGGACTGACTTAAAAGGTCTCCCGCAAGATAAAAGAGTGAAAATAACAAAATTACTAAAACAATACATTTATCTAGGAAGATGGTCACTTGAGCAGGCCCAGAGCCTCTTGAGTACCCTCAATTTTGCTAGTTTTCCATTCATAGAGGCAGGCTTAACATTCGCATGTTTGAGTGTGCCAGTCGCAAGCTACCTGCATTCATCTCAAGACGACTTCATCCCATACCTCGTGCTGTGATAGAGGAGCTGAGGTGGTGGAGCAGGTCCCTGCAGACGTGGTCACCAATGCATCAAGCATCAATTTGTCTGAGGGATGACTGGGGATGGGGCGCGCAGCTGGACGACCTGAGGTTGAATGGAGCTTGGTCCCAAACACAACAACCTCTCCACAGCAATGTCAAGGAAATGCTCGCCGTGCTGGCAGCACTTACTCCTCACGGGCCAGAGCTGTCAGACTCGGATCTTCCGATCCAGTCAGACAATAAATCGGTAGTCTCATACCTTCACATCGAAGGCAGCACACGATCCAAGACATTGCTCGAAGCGTCTTATCAAGTCCTTCAGATGGAAGACACGTATCCCATTTCACTGTCTGCCCACTACTTACCGGGAAGATTGAATGAAGCTTGGTCCCAAACACAACAACCTCTCCACAGCAATGTCAAGGAAATGCTCGCCGTGCTGACAGCACTTACTCCTCACGGGCCAGAGCTGTCTGGCTCGGATCTTCTTATCCAGTCAGACAAAAAATCGGTGGTCGCATACTTTCGCAACGAAGGCGGCACACGATCCAAGACATTGCTCGAAGCGACTCGTCAAGTCCTTCAAATGGCAGACACGTATCACATTTCACTGTCTGCCCACTACTTACCGGGAAGGTTCAACGAGGTAGCAGATCAACTTTCCAGAAAACGTGAATCTCTGGAATGGCATATTTTACCGGCAGCAACAAAATTAGTTTTTGCAAAATGGGGGAGGCCAACTATAGACCTGTTTGCACCAGAACAGCCCACGTCATAGAAGATTTTGTATCCCTCAATGCATTCGACAAAGAGGCAAAATTTGTCAATGCTTGGACTTGAGTGGGATTTTCCTCTAGCTTTTTTGTATAGCATCTGGTGACCGGTTTTATTGGTAGGTAAAACTATTTTATTAATAATAAAGGAAAACGCTTAGATAACTTAGAAGCCTTAGAAATAAATAAAAATCCCTCAATAATAATGAGTCCATTATCAATAAAAAAATAATATTATCTTATAGTCCTACATATCAGGGGCGTAGCTACCGCCGTATCAGCCGTATCAATGATACAGGGCCCCCGGGCTACAGAGGCCCCTAACGTGTGTAAGCAAAAATTAGTAAGATTTTATCCACAATGTCACTTAATCTTGTGCTTCCAGGAAAAAAAAACTGTCATACGTGCCTTTAGAGTTTTCACTTCAGAAATGACAAAAGTAAAAAAAGCAATCTCTTTTTTTTCCGGGTTAAGCGTGCGCCCAAAAGTTGGCAACATCCAACATGGGTTATTGCGGGATTCCCCCTTTAGGTAAATGACTTAAACGGGGGAATCCCGCAGTAACTGATGTACAATGACAAACCACGGAGAGCAATATTTACGCGTTTTATTTCATTCCGGTTCAAACGTTATTTATTACATTGTAATACAATACAATCTTATTATAAGCAATAATTATCAGCCTGAAACACTCATCTACATTGAAAAAATCTGCGGCCAGTATCTTTTCTCGGAAGATGAGTGTTTCAGGCTGATAAGTATTGCTTATAATAATTGTTATCTACCTTTGTGCTATGCATAAAAATCTTGTCTTAAACGTTAGTTTATCAATTAAAAATAATAATCAATGCAATCTTGTTCTTCTGATTATATATTAGTTAATTAGTTTGATTTGTGAAAAGAATGAGTGAGAGGAAAAGAGATTATCCCAGTAAAGCTATGAATAGAAAAAGTAAACAGAAAAGGGAGGAGGTTATAAAAAAAATGCCCAAAATTTCTTCATTTTTTCAGCAATCAGCTTCTGTGAGTGATTTAGATTGCAATGGTAAGTACTACCTATTTATCTACCAGTAGCGAAGGGTGAATTTTGTTTTTTGAAAGAACAATGGCT
The DNA here is from genome assembly GCA_917563855.2 of Limnephilus lunatus. NCBI lineage: Eukaryota > Metazoa > Arthropoda > Insecta > Trichoptera > Limnephilidae > Limnephilus > Limnephilus lunatus. Next base: position 27,125,152 of record OU830600.1, on the reverse strand, counting down.
ACCTTCAATACATGAAAATACCTGATCACGTATTGTACCCAGCAATAATAAGGGCCCCAACTAATTTTGATACAGGGCCCCTTCAAGGCACGCTACGCCACTGAGTCCTATCTTAGATATGTTCCCCTTCAATGTCCTTCTGTTTCCTCCCCCCACTCTTCACAAAATCCCTAGCCACGCCCCCACCCCTTCCACAACACTTAGTAATAATACCTACATTGATTGTACTCACCCACTGTTTTGTAATTGGCAAATCATTATTTGTTTGTCATGAGGAAAGAACTGTCGTTCTGAAACCGGTGGTGTTAATAAAATATGTAATTTTAAGAAAGAAATATTTTTTTATAATGTTTAACCACAAAGTTATAGCTACATTCAAAAGTACTTATTAAATAATTTATCAGTGGGTACTGTTTCGTTTGCAACATTTTCAGACCAAAGAGCCAAGCGGCCAAAGATATTTATTTGGATTCAACGGGAAAAGAAGTCATGAAGCTGGTCATTCAGAATCAGCATGTGGCTTTGGGACCCATGACCTTTACGGAGAAAGTAAGTCGTACAATAGTCTGTTGGGTAGCATAGGGAGTGTGGCGAACACATCGCTCAGGGAGTGGAAACACAAACCTGCAATAGCCATCCCAAGCCAAGGTGTGAGCTACCGTGCTCAGGCTGAATGTCCTGGGGAACAGTATCACGAACCGTACCTCCGAGAAACAAGGTCGCATCTCGGAGTATTTAGACCTTACTACAGCACTCGGGGCTCTGCTTGAGTAGACCTTCTATTTCCCTGGTAACACGTGGGCCAAAAAATTGGACCATTCGAAAACTAGGGGCCTTTTGAAAACCTAGGAGTGCTGAGGCCGCCTCCGTGAACTTCCTTCCTGGGGCCTGTAGGAGGAACCAAGAGGAAAAGCCATAGAGATGAGAGCTGAGGCCACCTCCAAGAACACTTCCGAGTGAGGTGGAGAGATGAAGTCCTCTTCCCATGTGGGGCCTTCAGGGAACAATGTAGGAGTGAAGAGGAGAAATGAGACCATCTATGTGAACTCTTCCCTTGTGGGGCCTTCAGGGAACCACAGAGGAGTGAGGAGGAGAGATGAAGTTCTCTTCCCTCCTGGGGCCCTCGGGGAACCGAGGTGGGGTGGACTCCTCCCTTGTGGGGCCTATAGGGAACCAAAGGGTGGTGAACTCTCCGTCGTGGAGCCTTCGGGGAACTAGGGAGTGGAGAGGAGAGATGAAACCCTCTTCCCTCGTGGGGCCTTCAGAGAACCAAGGACGAGTGAAGAGGGGAAACGAGACCTGGGAAGACACACTGTCGAACCAGAAGATATAGCTTCATTTCCAATGACAACTCTGGTGAACTTTATTAAAGGGACTGGGTTGTTGTTAAAGGATAGAGGTAAAATGGGAGATAGCACAATGGGCCTATAGCCTAAGTGCTCACGGGAACTAATCGTAAGCCGTCTCTGCAAAGAAAACAAAAAAAAATTGTCTGTTGTTGACATTTTCAGGTTAATTCATTATCATAAATATAATTTAAAAACAAAAACACTTTTATTTTTTTCAGTGTGCCATATTTGTGTTTGTGTTGGTGGCATCTCTCTTCCTCACAAGGCAACCTGGAATATTCCTAGGCTGGGGAGATTTCATTGCTGAACGTGGGTACGCCATATCCGTATTGTCTATTGCAGGGTTTTTGTTGTTGTTGTGTTTTATTTATTTATTTACTATTTTATACGCCCATGGGGCTTTTCGATTGGCTACATAATGTTTACAATTTTTTACACAATGGTTGAATAAACAATAGGTTGGAAAAAATAATTTCTTGCAAAATTACAAATAATACAGTTGTTTACAAATGGATAAATTAAAAAAATATAATAATAATAATAAACTGAAGATATCCAGTGGAGTGCTTTCTGCCACATTATGGCACTGTTTAAAATACCTCAGATTGCTTTGCTGCCAGTTTTAGCCAAATTTTCCCTAGATGCATTTGTACTTAATTTGAATTATTAAGTTAAGGTATGATTTTTTTAATGTGGACGGAAAATATTCAAAATGATCACCAAAAAATCACGAGCAATCCGAGGAAAAAGTTTTTAATTGGTCTGTCGCTCGAGTGGTTATCAGAAATAATATCTTGACATAAAAAAATTGTTTGAGTATGTTTTAAACATCAATTTTTTCCATTAAAAATGTCAATATCTTGTGATTCATTTGCATGTGTAGGCGAGGAATTGGCGAGTTTGCTACATATGTAATTTGTTTGTGAATGGTGACATTGAAATAGGTCCTTATGCCTAGTGAGCTGAGTGGGTACTCTTAAATTGACTACACTCAAGATTTCGCAATAGTTGAGCTCCGAATTTACAATTTTAAAAATAAATATAGGTGCATATCCTACACTGATTCTCAAGTACTTGTATTTAGGTATAAGGTATTTAATAAAAAATTGTAGTTAATTTGTTTTAATGGGATATTTAAATTTAAATTAATAAATCGTTAAAACTTTGGCTGAGTATTTTAATATTAATTTTATGGTGAGGTGACCAAATGACGGAATTATACTCATTGGCTACGAACTAAGGAAACAAATAAAATTTTCATGACGAAGTGAATTGAAGATTTAATGGTTTTGAACAAAAATCCAATTTTTTGTTGATGTATGCTAACCCTCCGCCCGTCACGTCGTTTTGATGTCGCCCGGGGTCGCAGAGGACTCAAAAATAAATATGTTGTTAGAGCATACATTTTATGTGTTATTATTTAAACTGATTATATTCGGGTGAAAGGGTGAAATAAACAGAAATAATCAAAATTAGATATTTATTTTCAATATAAAAGCTTCAAAATTAACAAGGAACAATTTTTTATGATTTTGAATCACACTTTTTTAAGCACAACCTTTTAAAACTTATTATTTGAGATTGATACAGACTTATCATTATTACAAACAAAAAAATCAACAAAATATAATGAAAAAACATGTAAACTTGGTTTTTCATTGTATTTTGTTGAGCCTCACGCCGAAACACACGCCTGTATCTTACAGTGCAAATGCGCAGACTGAATGTCAGCAGCGCCAGCGTCAAGTATAGTCCCATTTTAATGTACATAATTAGGATTTCTTTAAAACCTGGGCTTTTAAAGACCCCACGCAACGGGTCGAGGGTTAACTGAGTTTTTATAACTGGATTGTTCTGATGTGAGTGAGAACATCTGTGAAAACCCAGAATAAATAAATTACAATATTTATCATTATCTTTACATAGTATAAAGCAAAGTCGCTCCTGCTGTCTGTACGCCTAGATCTTTTAAACTACGCAGCAGATTTTCATGTGGTTTTCACCAATAGATAGAGTGATTTATGAGGAAGATTTAGGCAAATAATATGTCAAGGTTTTGTGTAAATTGGTTGAAATGTATAATATACCGGCTGGTTCCCGGCATGCGTTGCTATTCCGGGAACACAAAAAAAGAATTATCCAATTTAGTGCACTCGTTCCGAAGTTATGCGCGTACATATATTTCGGCGATTTATTTTTATTTATATAGACAGATTATAACACAATATACAATTATAACGATAATACACGAAAAATTCAAGAAACTCGGTTATGTCGTAAAAATCACCACACTGACTGACGGAATAGACTGACGTGAAATCGAATCGTAATGCCGTTACCTAGGTAACCAATGCATGTCCAAAATGCAAATTAATTCACACTGCCATCTGTCTGAACCTTTAAAAAAAAAAAAATTTACATTAACTCCGCACAGGAGGCCCTGAGGAAAATAATTTCCCTCAGGGCCTATGTCATCTTTGAGGATGCTGTGTGGAGGGTTTTTTTGAGGAAAGGAAGGAGTGAACATGGGTCTTGAAGAGAACCATGTTGTAGGAGGGAGGAAACACAGAGGCCAGTAAATCGTTACACAGCCGAGCTGTTGAACTTAAGAACGAATCGTAAAAACGACCCGTTCTCATGTGACTGATGTCAACCGTGTACAAATGTTGGGCGCGTGTTTGGCGTAGTTCCTCGGAGCATCTTCCATTGTAATACCGGTAGAACAAGGACAGAATTCCCACCTGTCGCCTGTGCTCTAAAGATTGCAATCCGTCTGTTAAGATGGGAGAATCAATCAAACGGACCGCCCGTTTCTGCAGAGTCAAGGGTTTTTTTTAGGTATTTTGGAGCTCCAGACCAGAGGTGGCTGCCAAATTCAACCGTGGGGCGCACTTTCGATTTGTACAGGGTCAGCAGTTGTGTACTATTAAAGTATCTGCGAGCCCTGTACAGTACGCCCAGTTTCTGAGAGGTTGACTTAACTCTGGTTTTGATGGAGCCCCCATACCTGAGCTGGTCACTTAGAGTTACACCAAGCATATCAATGGAGGTCCTGTTCGGAAGAATGCTTCCATTGAAGGACACTAGATTATCATTTCGATCCTTTTAGACGTTATCAAACATGATTAGGTCTTTGAAACATTAAATTCGACGAGGTTATTCTTACCCCAAGAGAAAACACTCTCGAGGTAACCGTCCATTCTCTGCTTCAAAGCCCTCCAAGCTATTGGGGTTTGTGTGCTCTTTGGAGGCTTGTCAAACAAAAAGCTATCATGGACTGTACTGTCATCCGCGTAACAATGAATCGGTGCACATGACAAGAGGTCGTTGATGTGCAACAGAAACAGAGTCGGAGGCAGAACCGATCCCTGTGGGACGCCAGCATTTATCGAATGCGAGGAAGAGGTGAAACCGTCAGCAACCGCCTGAATCGACCTCCCCCTCAAAAAGTCGGCAATCCACGCACACAAGGATGCGGGAAGTCCGTAAGAATGCAGTTTGTTGACAAGCGCTCGATGCCAAACCCGGTCAAAGGCCTTGGAAATGTCCAGTGAAATCATTTGGGTCTCACCAAAACGTTCCAGGCACCGTCCCCAAACATGCGTCACATACGCGAGACGATCACCGCACGAGTGGTTCCACCGGAATCCGTATTGACGGTCGTTAATAATTTTGTTCTTCTCGAGATATGTGAGCAGTTTGTCATTGATCACACGTTCCATCACTTTTGACAGAACAGATGTGATCGCTATGGGGCGGTAGTTGGCTGGGTTGGAGCGGTCACCTTTCTTTGGAATGGGGTGAATGATCGTTTTTTCCAACCAGAGGGCACAGAGCCAGACTTCAGGGACATTTTGAAAAGCTTCGTCAAAATTAGAGCTATTTCTACAGCGCACCTCTGCCAACTTGAGTATAACTCTACGTTATGGTCTCCCTTTTACAATATTCATTCAGATAACATTCAGGGAAATTTATAATAAAAGCCCACTAGGGCGTGTAATAAATAAATAAATAAATACCAGGGCAGGTATTCCGTCAGGCCCGCTAGCTTTATTAACATCAAGCCCTCGTAAGACTTGGAGTACATCCCGATGCCAGATCCTCAGCTTTTTCATATGAAATGAGGAGTCGACGGCGGGGTAGCACCTTGATCATCGAGGGTCGAGTTTTCCGCGAACATTTTGCCTAATAAGTTAGAATTTTCGGCAGCGGTATTTGCTAGAGAGCCGTCAGGTCTGGTAAGAGGTGGCAGACTGGGTTTGCAGAAATTGTGACCTATTGAGCCTGCAAGCGACCAGAATGCTCTGCTGCCGTGCGGGCAGGCAGCCAGCTTACTGCTGATCTGCAGGTCGTGCTCGAATTTTGACCTGTTAATGATCCTCCTGCATTCCTTTGCCATTTTGTTATATACTGTTCTGTTTTCAGACGTTCGAGATGTGTTGTAGGCTCGGTAAGCCGCGTTTTTTCGTCGCACTGCTTCGGAGCATTGTCGACTGAACCACGGCTTTGAGCCCACACCAGTTTCTTTAACAGTGGATTGGATGAAGCCATCCATCGCGGATGTGATGACTTCACCAATTTCCTGGGCACATCTTGAGGGATCCGAAGTCTGAAAACAGACAGCTGACCACGGGAAAGCATTGAAATAGGCCCGCAGACCAAACCAATCTGCTGATCTATAGTGCCACACTTTTCTCTTCAGCCGCTCGTTTGGCGGTCTGAAGGTTACGGGGATTGATGTTGTCACCAGGCAGTGGTCGGACGATCCTAGAGGCGCTGTGACTTCAATCTTGTAGCCGTGTGGCACAGTGGTTAAAAACATATCTAACAGATTGGAGTGGTGAGTCTGGACATCAGGAACCCTTGTAGGCTCCTTAACCATTTGCTCCAGTCCGTAGCAGAGGGCAAAGGATTCCGCCTCTCGTCCAGCCGAGTCCGTTGGTCCTGAGAACTTTAACCAAGGTTCGTTATGAACATTGAAGTCCCCCAGGACCACAAACTCTGCTGTAGGGAAGCGGGGCAAGAGGTCATCAACAGTATTGCTTAGATGTTTAAAGAGTTCGGATGTATCTGAAACGCTAAGGTTCGGTGAGCGGTATAAACACCCGTAAAATCTTACCGTACTGGCAAGATTGATGCGCACCCACATTACGTCGAATTTGGAGTTCGCCAGATTCAACAGTCGCAATTGACGTCAGCTCGGCTGAAGAGACAGACACCTCCTTTGAGTCTGAATTTGCCCATGAGGGTGAAACCCGGGCAAGCCAGATAGGATGCGTTTGTAGGCTCAGCTATCTGCGTTTTGGAAAGGAAGAGAAGGTTGGGACGTTGGGAAACAAGGTGATGGTGGACTGAATTTAAGTTTTTGTGCAGGCCGCGAATGTTGGTGGCCTGCACAAGTTTTGGCCTGCACCGGGGGCTCCTGCTTCTCGCCGTTGTAAAGATGTTATTTATGTTTTTTTGTGAATTCATGATTGAGTTAAGTTTTTTGTTTTGAAGAGGAGAAAGGAAGATCTGGAAAGGAAAAGGTATAATGGGTGGGTAAGAAGCTGGGGATCAAAGTGTCTAGGAGTGACGGACGTATGAATCCAATCCACCCACTGCGGTGCAAGGCGATGGGCTGGGAGAGTCCAGCTGGAGAGGTCGCCCAATGTGCCCCAAACGCAACTGCTGGGTCCCCTCCGGTCACGAACCGGCACAACAGCAGCGGTGGGGTTTTTGCACTTGTTGATGGGGCAGCCCACCCTCAGTCGCGAGCCTGAGGGTCGGGCCCCTGTACTACCGAGCGGCCTGGACAACGGTAACCGGTTGTTAAGGGTCTCCCTCAACCAGCATCTCCCAATCCGGCCTACCAGGCAGAAGGAGGGCCGACACATTCGCCATTAAGACCCAGATGAACATTACCCCATGAACCCGGGCACCCCTGGTAAGTCACCAAACGTAGCGAACCACTTGGGGTGACCTGTGGCAGAGGTTTTGGTCATCCAATAAATGGTTCCCAGGGCGGCGGTACCCATACCTGCCAACCATATTAACTTATTATGGAACTTACAAATAATTTCAAATCATTGTCCTATAACAAACGTTTAATGAACATTTAATTAGCACTAAATATTTAGGTCAATAATCGAGATAAAAACTATCTTATCTTTTAAGTTAAGTAGTTTCGGAGCTTATCTCGACCAAACATCGTGACGCGAGATTTATATACATATATAAAGATAAAGGGAGCGGGCTGGCAAGCGGGCAGCGGGCAGTGGACTGACATGTGGCGGTGTGGATTTGATATATATGCAAATTAACAGATGGCGTTGGTTATAAAGGTTGGGTAATGGCGTTGTTAGTAGATGGCGATTTCGTTAGTTAAAATTAGCAGACCGGGTCTGCTAGTTTTTTTAAAGTATGTGACTGCATCATCTATGTCAAATACGTATACATGTGGTTCCTACTTATCATGCATTATATTTGCACTTATATTGTCAGGTACTTTATCAAGCAACAGTCTCTGATAAAGTATCTTGGGAGATCGGCAGCTACTAAAACACATTTGTTTAAGTATTTAATTTTTATTATTTTGATTTATTTTAAGAACAGTAAAAGATTTTATGTCACTTTATTTATTTAAAATCCTCTTCACTGCTTTAGTAAGAAGTAATTTAGAATACAATTCCACTATTTGGTCCCCATACTATAAAGCACATCAAATAAAAATTGAGAAAGTTCAACATAAATTTTTAAAGTTCATTAATTTCAAACTCTCCATACCCATTGAACAAATTAATTATGTTAAATTAATGAAAGTACTTAATTTAACTGACCTATCGTGTAGAATTAGAAGAACCAAGAGTGATTTGATTCTTTTATTCAAATTAGTTAATGGATCACTTGACGCACCTGACTTAACAAAACTAATAACATTCCGAGTACCAAATCGTGACACGAGACTTCCAGAGCTGCTCTTTGTTTACCCGTCTAAAACTAACTATTTCATCAACTTCCCAATCCAAATACTTAATAGGCTTGAAAATAAATTCAGTTCCGTTGACATTTTCATTTATTCCTTACCTAAATTTATATCAGAAATTTCTAAAATTCTGATGTAAATTTTATTATTTTTCTTCTAATATTTTGTATTGTTTCTATTTCTATTATTACTATGTTACACGATTGATGTAAATGCTCCAAGGGTGTATATAAATAAATAAATAACTCTCTTTGTTATGTTCTTCTTCAATGAAACACTTGTTTCTTTTTCCAGCTTCATTAGAGATTCATGCAGTGCCGTGTTTACCGTTTTCCTTATCTTCAGCTTGCCGAGTGACACCAACTGTTTAACCTTCTTCAATTTTAGGAAAGGTTAGAACATTTACCAGCCCCTATCTATTCCTTCAGATGTTATTAGTAAATAATAATAATAATAAATAATGTTTTATTCCAGGATGTGGGGAGGATAGTACAATCCCACACGTCCCATAGAGTTATACATACACAGATAAAAATAGAAAAAGAAAAAAAAACCGTATGCAATAATAGAAATAAAATAATTAATCAATTATAAAGTAGGGTGTGGTCTGGAGTGAGCTCGGGCCCAGCGCTCGCTCAGGAGTGGCGCTTGGTGCTGAAAGGCTGCGATCACCACTGTGTTATCGGAGGCCATTAGCCGCATCCTGGCTTCAGTGACCCGGTGTCTCATCAGACTGGCAAATTCATTTAGTCCTAGCTCCATAAACATTGTAGATGTGCTGCTGTATCTTCTGTATCCAAATATAATTCTGCAAGCATCATTATATTGGATCTGGAATCGTTCTATTGAGCTGGTTCGGTAGTGACACCATGTTTCACACGTATATAGGTTAGTGCAAAATGCATTGAACAATGTTTTTTTTTTTTTTTACAGTGTTACTGCATTTGAAGAATCTTCGGGCAATCGTATATTTTTTTATTTTTTTTATTAGTGACTATTTAAATACAGGTTTGATCAGAATTACAAGATATGATAATTTATATAACTATTTCATTTGTTTGTTCTTAGTCCTCCTCACTAGGTGGTCCTGTGCTGAGGCGGACTGGTAGATTTCTTTGATTTTCCGTTATTTAGTTTCTATGATGTTTTTAATACATTCTCTAGTATGTCTGCATTAATTTCTTTCACCCATGTTTTGATTTTTTCCTTAAACTTATTTATCTTTTTCAAACATAGAAGAAGTATGTTGTAAAGTTTGGTTGCCAGATATATGTGGTTTCTTTGGCCAAAACTTGTCTTGAATTTTGGAACATCTCTTATATCCTTTTTTGAGGCTCTTGTGTCATGTATCCGAGTTTCATTAGGAGATTTTCTGTTTTTAAAATGATGTAAAAGAATATTCTTGGCATATATTTGTTTTATATTTAGAATGTCAAAAAACTTAAAAATATCTTTTGAGGGGGTTCTGATGGGTAATTTTAGTATGGTTTTTATAATGCTCTTCTGAGCAATATCTAAGTGGTTAATATGATTTGCTGTAGCAGATCCCCATACTAGAATTCCGAACTCAAAACGGGAATGACATAAAGCATAAAATACTTTTCTGATGTCTTTCCTAGGTAGTATGTTTCTTAGGTTTTTGAAGAAATATACAAGTCTCGTAAGCTTTTTAGTGATTCCATTAATTTATGTGTATGTCCCATCTAAGGTTTTCGTCTATTTCCACTCCTAGATATTAAATACTTTTTGTCTTTGTTATAATAGGGCAAGAGCAATGTGACTTATTGTTTTGACACTCGTGCAATTTGAGAGTATATTCTTTACCCGGCTGACCACTTGAGTTTATTCAAAAGGCTAGATAATTAGTTTTAATTACATTGAGCGTAAGAGAGTTCATCCGAAGCCAATTTTGAAGAACATTTAGTCCATGTTCAGCCTCTTTATAAGTGTCCATCCAGTCCTTTTCGTGGGATAGCATAACAGTATGTTGATACCTCTCCGCTGTCGTTCAATATCAAAACCTGGAAATAAGGGGGATTCCGGAAAAGAAAGGTGAAAACCTAATTACCCTCATTTCAAATATCGCTAGCCTGAGCAACATGAAACTCGGCGAAAGGGATATGGAGTTCGTAACTCGAGTTGCTCCCAAAGGCAGCGACTCAACTGGGAAGTCAAAACCAAAATCAGTAGTCGTAAAATTAACCAACCGGAACTTGAAGAACCAGCTCCTGCAGGCGATTAAAGATCGCAAGGGGATCACCTCAACGGAACTAGGATTTACGGGAACCCCACAAAATGTGTATGTTGGAGACCATCTTACTAGCATGAACAAACATCTGTTTTACCGCGCTAGGCTTCTCGCTAAACAAAAAGGTTACCAATTTGTCTGGACAAAAAACTGCCTAATTCACGCACGACGAAATACGACCTCAGCGCCCATCATAATCTCAAAGGAGGCAGACTTGAAGAAGATGGACCGCGAGCCTCTAGCAACAGGACCCAACCGAGCAGATGCAGAAGATCCTCAGCCGAGCAAAGCCTCAAGATAAGGCTATTAAAATTTATTGTATTTCTTGAAATTAACTTCACTTTAATTTTTCATATTATCTCATCATACTTAGAATGTTCCTTTCCCTCCCTCATCCCCAGTACCTACCTTACGGATCTTTTCACTCTAACACGCTCTTTTATTGTGTCAATTTTATGTACAATTATTTGGGAACTATATAAAAACGAACATAAATCCGTCAATAATAAAATACAAGCATGGATTCAAATCGATTTCAAGTCTGCACTTAATCATAGATTCACTTGCCTCAGCCAATGACTTTGAATTTATATTACCAAAACGTAAGAGGGCTTCGCACTAAAACTGATACGTTGTTGACGGCTGTTCGGTCCAACGAATATGATGTTATCGCTCTGTCTGAATCGTGGCTCGTTGATGGAATCCGCAACGAAGAACTATTTGATGATCGCTACGACGTACACCGCCGAGATCGAGACTACGCTCGTACAGGACAGCGCTTGGGTGGGGGTGTCTTACTCGCTGTTCGTCGTGAGCTGGTAGCTCGCGAGCGCCCGGCGTGGCACTCACGAGCTGAAGACGTCTGGATAACATTAGAATCCAAAGGACCTAAACACACACATCTTCATATATGTTGTGTTTATCTCCCTAAAGGACTGACATATCGTGAAAATATGGAAAGCTTTCTCACCCAAATTTCTACACTTACGTTGCAGTTTCCCTCGGACAAATTTATTATCTTAGGTGACTACAACCTCACTGAAATTTCATGGAGTAAGTCTCCCACTAACACTTCCTTTATACCTAGTGATCGCTTATCACCTATTAGCGCTTCATTCATTGACTGCATGCATTTTTCTGGATTGTATCAATATAATGGAATTCCAAATACTAATGGTCACTTTCTCGACCTTGTCCTATGTAATGACTTCCTTACGGTCTGTGCTTGTGACGAACCATTAATTTTAGAAGATTCTCATCACACCTCCTTAACGATGGAAGTTATATTTTCTGAACCCGTTACACTAGTGGAGGAGCTTAGAAGGGCTTACGTCTTTAGGCGCGGCGATTATGAGCAAATTAATACATCTCTCGATCAGGTAAACTGGCGTGATCTTCTCTCGGTTGGTGATATGAACACGGTTTTAAAAAAATTCTATTCACTTTTATATCAACTTATAGACGCCTATATTCCGAATAAACTATGTAGGAATTCTAAATACCCACCATGGTATAATTCGGCCCTAATTAAAATAACTAAAGAAAAGTACAAATACTTCAAAAAGTTCAAGACTTACAAAAACTCCTCAGACTATGCCTCTTTCTCTCTTCTAAGATCACGTCATAAAAAACTTAATTGGGAATGCCACAATAAATATTTAACTCAAATCGAACATGACATATCCTCCGACCCAAAAAAAGTATGGAATTACATTAAATCCAAGTCCAAATCCCATGGTGTTCCAAATATCATGACATTCAAAGACGAAAAAGCTGAAAATGGGTCTAACATCTGCAACTTATTCTCTAAATATTTTATTTCTGTCTACAACAATAACGCTCGAAGCACCCAGATTCTACCGGATAACCCCAACGAGCCCTGTGTTGCTAGCATTCATAATATTGACATCGACCAGCATCATATACAGAAACACCTTGAAGATCTAGATCCCAAAAAAGGTGCAGGCCCAGATAAAATTCCCCCTATCTTCATAAGCAAATGTGCGCGCAGCCTGTCTAAGCCACTATCCATAATTTTTAGTCGCTCCCTTAAAGAGGGGATAGTGCCAAACACCTGGAAAACAGCCTTTATAACTCCTATCTTCAAAAATGGCCAAAAATCTGACGTCGAAAATTATAGACCAATATCAAAGCTCTGCATCTTCAGTAAAGTTTTCGAAAAAATTGTGTATAACCAGATGTTTTCGGCCTTGAGATCATCACTCAATATCAACCAACATGGATTTATGAAGGGAAAATCTACAACAACGAACTTAACGGCGTTCACCGAATTCTTACAAGACAATATGGACCAGCGCATACAGGTAGATGCAATATACACAGACTACAGCAAAGCTTTTGATTTAGTAATTCATGATATATTATTGATCAAACTCTCACAAATCGGCGTACATGGAGACCTCCTCAGATGGCTCTCGTCATATATAGCAAACCGCAGCCAAGCAGTAGTTGTTGGTGGCTACAAGTCAGACTGGGTAACCATACCGTCGGGAGTACCCCAAGGTTCATTATTGGGACCATTACTCTTCAATATATACATTAATGACATTGGAAAATGTTTTCGCCATTCCAGGACGTTGTTGTACGCAGACGACATGAAAATATTTTCCCCTGTCACGTCTACCAACGACTGTACCGGCATACAAGAAGATCTTAATCGTCTCAATATTTATTGTGCACAGCACAACCTTCAAATAAACGTTAAAAAATGCAGCGCCATCAGTTTCACCCGCAATAAAAACCCGATCACTTTCAATTATGCCCTAAACGGTACAGTACTTACAAAAATGACGGAGGTCAAGGACTTGGGAATAGTGTTAGACCAGAAACTACTTTTTGACCGCCACATCGAATCCATGGTATCAAAGGCTTCCAAGGTTCTAGGCTTTGTACTTAGAACCTGCAAAGATTTAAAAAAAGTAAAAACCATGAAAATGCTTTACTTTGCGTACGTACGCAGTTCTCTGGAGTACGCCTCTCAAATCTGGAATCCTAAGTACATATGTCACATAGAAAGGATTGAGAAAGTGCAAAACCGATTTCTACGATACCTTGATTTTCGGAGCTATCGTCCTCATCTAAGCCACGAAGAGTCAGCCACGTTCTTCAAGATATATTCTTTGGAAAGTCGAAGAAATTTGGCAGACGTACTATTTCTACGAAAAATAGCTACCTCTATGATAGATTGCCCGGAATTACTAGAAAGAATTCAACTAAGAGTGCCCATCAGACAAACAAGACAAAACCACGCATTATACATTCCTCAATGCAACACTAACTCTAAACAAAATACATTCATTCACCGCGCTTCACTCATCTTTAACATGACATACAGTGAATTCGACTTATTTAACACAGCACCTAACATTTTCAAATCTAAAATGAATAAATAACATTTAAACATACATACCACTATTTACACAGAATAGATCCATCCCTTTCCCCTCCCTTCCACCATCCCATCCACATAACCTAATTTAACTATTTTTCTTTATACTTACGCACTTAATAATTTAATATACATCAGTGAAAACCTGTTATTGGTTAAATTTTTATTCATATGTATTTCATCAAACATTATTGTTATAAACTGTTGGTTTTCCAAATAAAATAAAATAAAATAAAATAAAATCCGAGAGGTCTTCAGTAATAATGTGTCCCAAGTATTTTACATTCTTAGATGCGTTTATGTTTTCCTCATTAAGTTTTACGGGGAGCATTTTCTCGGGATTTTTTCCATGGTGGAATGCGATTAGTTCCGTCTTCTTGGGGTTTTATATCATGTTGTGGTTGTATATGTGGTACAACTTGTATATGAACAGTTTGTAATTTCAAGGAATAAGGCATTTCCCTACCAGGACCACTAGTGGAATGCTGACTTGGGACATTGTCAACAAGAGAGTTTACTGGGAACTGATATTCTTAATGGGTAAGATTAACAGATTTATTATTTTAAGTGCGATTCAAAGAATATATTTTCTTAGGCTGCGTATACACACGCAAGCCGAACCACAAATTATGGGAATGAATATCTTCCTTTCTCTTGGCACTGTAAAAAAAAAAATTTTGCATTTTTTTTTAAATATCATTTTCTGAAAGATGCATTTGTTAAGAATGCTCTCACCAAATGTTTTAAATAAATTCGTAAAATTGATGTGAAACCGTTTGAAATGTGTTTGGGAGGCGGATATGGGTACCGCCGCCCCGGGAACCATTTATTGGATAACCAACTACGTTTGATGACTTAGCAGGGATGCCCGGATTCATGGGGTGAGGTTTTCCTGCTGCGTGGCGGGCCGGATCGATAGAGACTGGTTGAGGGAAGCCATTTGACCTTTCCAGCCGGGCTCTCTCGACCCATCGCCTTGCACCACAGTTGGAGGGATGGATTCATACGTCCGTCACTCCCGGACTCACTGACCCCCAGATTCCTACCCACCCCTCATACCTTTTTCCTTCCCAGAACTTCCTATCCTTCCCTTCCGTGTAAAATTACATAAGCCCTGAGGGAAATTATTTTCATCAGTGCCTCCTATGTGGAGCTAATGTAAAAAAAAAGTATGTTGAATTATCCTTAAGCAAAACTTTGAATGTGTTTTTCTCGAAACTGTGGTTTTCAACCTGGTTGACAACATAGTAAAAAAAACTATACATCCGATTTGCACCCACCAAATCTTAAACTGTTCGAAAATCTAGTCTCTATTGCAGCACGTAAGGATTTGGCCCCTGCTGTTTAAATCTACTTAACTTATCTTCTATCTATCTATCTATCTATATCTATATATAAATAAAAATCAATTGGTGTTCGTTTGTCTCGCTAAAACTCGAGAACGGCTGGGCTGATTTAGTTGATTTTGGTTTTGAAATGTTTGTCTTAGTCCAGAGAAGCTTTAAACGGTGAGAAAATATGGACAAATTGCGAGGAAGATGGTAAAAACAACAATTTCATTTTACCATATAAACTGTTCTACCTACTTTTCTTTGCAAACGTCAGAAGGAAAGCAAAAAAATTGTTGTCTTGGAAATGATTTTTTTTTTAATTAGGCTATTCAACCTAAAAAGAGTACTTTGTTGGCGTCGTAGTTATATAATATCTATCTCTAAAAATGAATCGCAGAAATGTATGTATGCGAACAAATTCCGAACGACTGCACCAAATTGGATATTTATTTCTTTTTGTTCGTTATCTTATTTAAAACTACTGTTGAGCTCTGTCATTATCTGGTATAATTAAATTTGTATAAAAAATTGTAATAGGTGGCACGCGAACAGTTTGAAAACTGAATGTACTGGGAATTAATGTGTGGAATGCGAGAGGTGGGAGGGGAAGGAGGGTGGAGTGGGGGGATAGGGGAGGGAGAGGGGAGAGGATAGGAAAGGGGGGAAGGGTGTAGGAGGTTAGAGGGAAGGTGGATGTGGAGGGGTAGGGTAGGGAAGGGGAACGGGAGGGGGATGGAGGGATTAGGAGAACTCGGGAGACGGATCCGCGGGAGGGGGGAGGGAAACTCGGGAGGGGGTTCGCAGAACAGGGGGAAGGGAGTGGAGTAGAGTGAGGAGAGGGAAGGTGGAGGAGGAGGAGTGGAAATGCGAGAGGAAAAAGGGACGCGGGAGAGGAAGGTGAACGGGACGAATGGGAAAGGAAGGGGGATCCGCGGGAGGGGGTAGGCGAATACGAGATGGGGGAGGGGAACTCGGGAAGGGGATTTGCGGGAGGGGAAGGGGGGAGTAGAGTGAGGAGAGGAAATGGGAGAAAGGGGAGGAGGAAAGTGAACGGAACAAATGGGAAAGGAAGGGGGATCCGCTAGAGGGGGAAGGCGAATACGGGAAGGGGAACTCGGGAGGGGGGTTCACGTGGGAACACCAATTGATTTTTATTTATATTAAGGGGACGCGGGAGAGGAACGGGAGGAGGAAGGTGAACGGGACGAATGGGAAATGACGCGCAGGGAGAAGCAATTTCTTTATTAAATGGCATAGCAACGCATGCCGGGTACCAGCTAGTATTTCTCTCTTTTAAAAACGCTTTGAAATGTTAATTTTGTAATGTTTTTAAAATGAACAAATTGAATTGAATTGAATCACTCCCTATATATGCATCATCAGCATTAAAATCCTTGGAGTCTCGGCTGCATCTAGGAAACACCTCCACGCCACCTTTTGCCAGTTATAGTTGTCTATTCAGGTTCAGGTGCGTCCAGCCTGATCTCCAACTGGCTCCGAGTCCTCTCCAGTTCCCGCTGGCGGTCATGATCATCCTCGTGGTGGCCAATGCTCACCTCCAACATGAATTTGTATGTGTTATATCACATATAATACACTTATAGTTATGTATTCAGGTTCGGGTTTTGCCCTGGCCAAGGGGTGCAAGGAGCTGGGTGCTTCCAGCGTGATCTCTGGCTGGTTTGGAGTCCTGGAGGACCAGTCCACGCTGGTGATCATTATTGTCCTTGTGGTGACCATTGAGCTGCTCACCGAGGTCACCTCCAACATGACCCTGGCCAACATTATGCTGCCCATTGTGGCTGAAATGGTAAATGTGATACTTTCTAATGGGGAGAGAATGACAACCTTGCTCAACTGTATTAATGGGACTGGCTTACCATAGAGGGATAGGCCATAGAGGGCTTATAATGGGCCTACAATCTGAGTGCTTACAGAACTTTAGAACAGGGTCGAGGTCGGGGAAAGGAAACACTAGAGATGTAAAATGAGCCTATGATCTGAGTGCTTACAGAACTCTATTTCTAGGTCGGGGTAAGGAAACATAGGAGATATAAAATGAGACTATGATCTGAGTGCTTACAGAACTTTATTAAAGGGTCTATGGGGATCTGCTACAGCAAATCATATTAACCACCTAGATATTGCTCAGAAGAGCATTATAAAAACCATACTAAAATTACCCATCAGAACCCCCTCAAAAGATATTTTTAAGTGTTTTGACATTCTAAATTTAAAACAAATATATGCCAAGAATATTCTTTTACATCATTTTAAAAACAGAAAATCTCCTAATGAAACTCGGATACATGACACAAGAGCCTCAAAAAAGGATATACGAGATGTTCCAAAATTCAAGACAAGTTTTGGCCAAAGAAACCACATATATCTGGCAACCAAACTTTACAACATACTTCTTCTAAGTTTGAAAAAGATAAATAAGTTTAAGGAAAAAATCAAAACATGGTTGAAAGAAATT
This sequence comes from Limnephilus lunatus, assembly GCA_917563855.2. Taxonomy (NCBI): domain Eukaryota; kingdom Metazoa; phylum Arthropoda; class Insecta; order Trichoptera; family Limnephilidae; genus Limnephilus; species Limnephilus lunatus. The sequence continues at coordinate 27,107,372 of OU830600.1, read as the reverse complement.
AATGCAGACATACTAGAGAATGTATTAAAAACATCATAGAAACTAAATAACGGAAAATCAAAGAAATCTACCAGTCCGCCTCAGCACAGGACCACCTAGTGAGGAGGACTAAGAACAAACAAATGAAATAGTTATATAAATTATCACATCTTGTAATTCTCATCAAACCTGTATTTAAATAGTCACAAATAAAAAATAAAATAAAAAAAGTCGGGGTAAGGAAATATAGGAGATATACAATGTGCCTATGATCTGAGTTCTTACAGAATTTTATTAAAGGGTATATAGGTCGGGGTAAGGAAACATGGGAGATGTAAAATGAGCCTATGATTTGAGTGCTTACAGAACTTTATTAAAGGGTCTAGGTCGGGGTAAGGAAATATAGGAGATGTACAATGTGCCTATGATCTGAGTTCTTACAGAACTTTATTAAAGGGTCTAGGTCGGGGTAAGGAAACATGGGAGATGTAAAATGAGCCTATGATTTGAGTGCTTACAGAACTTTATTAAAGGGTCTAGGTCGGGGTAAGGAAATATTGGAGATGTACAATGTGCCTATGATCTGAGTGCTTACAGAACTTTATTAAAGGGTCTAGGTCGGGGTAAGGAAATATTGGAGATGTACAAATGTGCCTTTGATCTGAGTGCTTACAGAAATTTATTTAAGGGTCTAGGTCGGGGTAAGAAAACATGGGAGATGTAAAATGAGCCTATGATCTGAGTGCTTACAAAACTTTATTAAAGGGTCTAGGTCGGGGTAAGGAAATATGGGAGATGTACATGCCTATGATCTGAGTCCTTACAGAACTCTATTAAAGGGTCTAGGTTAGGGTAAGGAAACATGGGAGACGTAAAATGAGCCTATGATCTGAGTGCTTACAGAACTTTATTACAGTTGACAAATGTGTAAATCACGATGCACGTCATTACTGATAGTGGAATTGTTATTTAGCAGCAGGTGTCTGTGACTTTTATCCAATTTCCAAGGGATAGTTTCCGTGGTTTTGGATCCAGAGGTTGCAGGTTAAAATCGCTTTGAAATTAAAGAAAATTCAATGAATTTGGATGTCCACATTCCCACGTTCACAATCACAATGCGATAAAAGAATTAGCGCACCTGACCCCACCCACAAAGCTAAGAGTACTCTTAATCATCTGCTTTTAATATGGAGTTAAATAATTTAAGTCTAGAGTCTTATGTTTCATGTGTTAATGTATGTGTTTGACTCCATTGCAGGCAGTGGTGACAGAGACCAACCCGATAAAGTTGATGTTGCCCGTGGTGCTGGCTTGTTCTTTCCCTTTCCACACGGCCGTAGGCACCCCCGCCAATGCAATGGTCATTGCGTATGCTCACATCCCCAGCAACAAGATTGTATGTAACCTTTCTAACTTTAAATACCCTTTCTTACCTTAGCTGCGTTAAGTGTCCATCTAGAATCCATTGGTACAGTTTGTCAAGTAAGAGTAGAAAACATAGGAGGGCGCCACTGCTGTTCAAATGGCAATACTAAAAATACAACTCATGGTGGTAATGTGTAACCTACATTTTTGTAAAAATTTAAAAAGGCATAAAAGTGAAAAAAATTGTTTTTTCATTGCAATATGATCTACTGATCCCCACTGATCTCAAAATTAGAATTGCATGTAGGTTTATTTTACCTTTGCAATTAACGTATATTATAACATAATGAAGAATAACAATATTGTAATAATTATTATAAGCTATAATTATTAGCCTGAAACACTCATCAACATTGAAAAAATCTCCCGAGATAAGATACTCTTTATCTTTTCTCGGGAGATTTTTTCAATGTTGATGAGTGTTTCAGGCTAATAATTATTGCTTATAATAATTGTTACCCTTTGTGCTATGCATAAAAATCTTGTCTTAAACATTAGTTTACCAATTAAAAATAATAATTGATATTGTAATAAAATATAAAGCACAGTTTAGAAATTCCTCACTTTTTTTATTAACTATATATAAATATATTTTTTATACATTTTTATATGAAACATGTTAGGTATATATTGAAATTATATTCGTAGTCCACCTCACTAGGAGATCCTGTGCTGAGGGGGACTATGCCTTGGATAAGTTTTCAGCGACTTCTATGGTTTAACTTCATGGTTTGGATAAGGTTTTCCAGAAACTTCTACGACGATGTTTTAAGTATATTAGTAAGTTAATTTTCCGATAGTTCCTTCAGCCAACATTTAATGTCCTTAATGTAGCTATTTTTTTATTTTAATTTGTTTGATACTAAGTGGAAGTTTGTTATTTAACTTTACTGCTAAAAATTCAGAACTTCTTTGTTCAAACGAAGAGTTACACTTTGGTATATTAAGTATGTCCATTTGTTTGGCTCTGGTTTTATGGGCATGTGAGGTGTCTGCCTCTGAATCAATTTTGAGGTAATGTACTATAGTTAAACAGAAACTAAATGAATGGTCAAAGTCCAAAGTCAGTAATAAAACGTACAGGTAAAGCAACACGAGAAGGTTCACAACTTAAAATTAATTTTATTAAACAAAATGTTTTTATTATCTTCGGGACTGAATTCAAGTCTGAATTTAAGGATTGAATAAAAATGCGTTGGTATTTAAAAATACCTACAAGGTGTCCAATCAAGAAATCTGATTCTAATTAATAAAACGGTAACAAATTTTTATGGGATTTTACAAATTTATTTTTTTAAATATAAAAATACCTATATATGCACATAAACATAAAACAACATACTTTTTAAAATACAACATGCATGTTACATCAATACATTTTTATTTGTAATATAAAAATATATTTTACAGTTCACGAAAAACATAAAGATACACATATTTATTTAATTAACACAAAATTTATTCCATGTTATGTCGTAGTGCGACAATTTATTACATTTATTACGTTATGTCGTAAGTGCTACACACCATATTTGACAATAAATTAGATGAAAAATAAATTAACAGAATAACAAACATAAGATTGATGCAAAAAACCAATCATTGATTAATTAATTGTAAAAACCAATAAGTAACTAAATTTTTCAACTCATAGGTAAAACACGAAAAAATTGATTGCTTCTAGGTTAAACACATTCCTTTAACAAAAATATGTACATATTAAAAATTAGACAATTACATATATAATACTACCCAAATGATTGAAGTTTCACACATAATCCTCGTCACTGTCCGTATCACTATCCTCAAAATTAATAATAAAATAATTTGGGTAATTGTCACGCATGCCTTCTTTGATGAAATCTTCATTTTGAAGTCGTTCTGCATGAATTACACAATTTTTCCAATTCTCAATAGAAACCATATCTATAGCAGCATGCACAAGGCTCTCGACATCCGAGATTTTGAAAGAATTGTTATTTTTTGCAACTTCTCGTTTCACTTGAGCCCACACTAACTCTATAGGGTTATACTGACAGTGGTATGGGGGTAGACGTACAACTTCATGACCATATTGTTGAGCCAGGTTATCGATTTCATATGTTTTTTTATCTAACTCAAATTGCTTTACTAATTTTAATAATTAAATCTTAGAAACGTTTTCATTAAAATTGATATTTTTCCTTTGGAGCCACTCCACAATTTGGCATTTTTTGGATGCGGCAGTTGGTGCTTTATCTAATTGTACGGAATGGTAACTTGCATTATCCATAACAATTACAGAGGGTTCTTCGAGGTATGTCACAAACTGATTTTCAAACCAATTTTTAAAGACTTTGTAATTCAAATATTATAATCAATAATTATCATCCTGAAACACTCATCTACATTGAAAAAATCTTCCGAGAAAAGATACTGGCCGCCAACGGGAATCGGATTGGCGGCCAGTATCTTTTCTTGGAAGATTTTTTCAATGTAGATGAGTGTTTCAGGCTGATAATTATTGATTATAATATTTGTTATCTACCTTTGTGCTATGCATAAAAATCTTGTTTAAACGTTAGTTTATCAATTAAAAATAATAATTAAACTTTGTAATTCATTTCAGAATAGTAGTAATCTGTATTCGGCATAACCTTTTTTGTACGGAATATTAATTTACTCCCCGTGATAAAACCCGTTTTTGCTGAACCACAATGCAAAATGATCAGTCGGCTTCCTTTTCCAACTGGCACTTTTAAACCCCCATTGCCCTCACTATCTTGCCACACGTGTGTAATCGAGTGATTTTGATTCACCCAAGTCTCGTCCAAGTAGACTATTTGCCTTCCGTCGCTGGGTGATCGTATTTGATTCATTTTTCTCAAAAAGTCTACACGAGCTGTAGCAATGTCTAATCTTCCCATTAAATATTTTCTTCCATCTTTGTGTATTTTGAATTGGAAACCAATTTCATGCAAAATACATCGCAATGACTCATGAGATCCAGAAAAAATTCTTTTATCCACCAGAACCTGGTTAAGATTTGCAAGAGTGGGATATTGGCCATTGTCACAAAAATCCATCACACTGCGACGCACAACATCCTTTTCAAAATCATCCAATCCCATTACTGTTTTAGGTTTTTTGTAGTCTTTACGAGGCTGATGGAACATTTTTACTTCTTCTGCGTACGGAAAATGAGAAGCTTCCGACGACACTCTTCGAATGTTGGACAGGTTGAGGCTGCAAGCCTCTGCTGCCAATAATGTACTTGCTTGAAGTTCAATGTTTTGATGAATTCTGGATTGTCATGGATTTTTTGGAAAAACTTGGTAACATTATAAACTATCGTTTTTTCACCTGCCTGCAATTCGTGTCGTTGATTTACATCCACCATTTTAGATATTAATATTATCTACTAAACGCACTAATATTAGAGCACACAATAATTAATATAATAAGTTGAGAGATTTAATTCCTTTCTTCTCAAATTGATATTTTACAAATAAAATTATTTATTTATTTATTTAAACGCCATACATTTGGCTTTTACATTCAAGTGATACATGATACAATGGTTCACAGGAGGATATCAGTATGTTAAAAATAACAGAAATAAAATAGTTAAGCAATATTTAAATAATATGCGAGGTTTATAAAAGACCTAACATAAAAAAAATGTGAAGTATGTATGATAAAAGCTAGTATATACATAGGTATATGATACAAGCAGGGCTGGGCAGTATTTGAATTACTTGTAATTGAAATACGTATTTGAAATACAAATACGTATTTTGTATTTGTATTTCAATTACTTCCTAAAATGTATTTTGTAATTGGTATTTCAATTACCCGATGCTGAGGTATTTTGTAATTTGTATTTCAAATACTTTTTTAAATTATGGCTTCAAAATACATTTTCAAATACATTTAGCGATCTTAGTAATGATAATGAAAAATAAACTGACGTAGATAATACATAGACTAAAAATGTAAGAATCCAGCGCAATATATTAGAGTAAGTTGGCAACACTATTTGTATCGTATTATATTATTAGTGTCTGACCAAAACAGGACTTTCTACCAAAACCGAATCTTCGGTATCTGTCTCAGTTTTGGTCGAAACCGATTCCTTTAAGCTATTGTATACTGAAGTTTGGCTTATTTTTACACTTATACAGACAATTAACACGTGTTAAATGAAATAAAAAAAAACAATTATTGAAGTACATGTAAAAAAAATAATAATTTTTTATATTACCGCTGTAAAACAAACAAAAATTAACAAAACATGTTTACTACTTCTACATTATAAAGGAAGGATTAATTGAGTATTTTAATTGCGTTTACAATCACAATATTCTTAATGAACATGTTAAATGAAATAAAGAAAACAAAAATTGAAGTATGCGAAAAAAAATTTATTTATAATTTTTTTACATTAGTTCCACATAGGAGGCCCTAAGGAAAATAGTTTCCTTCATGGCCTATATCATCTTAGGGGATGCTGTGTGTAGGGTTTGTTAAGGAAAGGAAGGAGAGGCAGTTCTGGGAAGGAAATAGGTATGAAGGGTGGGTAGGAATCGGGGGGTCAGTGTATCTAGGCATAACAGACGTATGAATCCATCTATCCAACCGCGGTGCAAGGCGATAGGTCGAGAGATCCTGCACACCTCGGAGCAGGCAGACGCATTAGCCCCCAAAACCTGGACAAACTTCACCCCATGAACCCGGGCACCCCTACAAAGACACCAAAAGTGACCTATGGAAGAAGTGTTGATTATGCAATAAATGGTTCCTGAGGCGGCGGTACCTTTACCCGCCTCCCAATTTGGGCGGCGGGAATTATTACCGGTACATTACTGCTATAAAACAAATAAATTTTTTAAAAATTAACAAACATGTTAACTACTTATTAGAACAAAAATTTGGCTAACGAGCCACGAATTCACCCGATGTCAGCCGAACGACGCGCGATAATTCACGAACGCAGAGTTTCGATGCGGCTCAAGGTTCGGCATAATTTGCTGAATACTAAATTATTAGTTAAGTTATTTACAGTAGAGCGCATTTGAAGTAAAATAACCCAAAACTGCGCTATGCAAATATCTTGTTATTAAAATAATAATAATTGTTATAACACCTGGGCAGTGCGTAGCGTAGGGTTGACGGGGGGCAGGGGGGGGGGGGGGCGGTCCGACGGACCCGACCGAGTGTCACCCCCCAAGAGCACAATTCTCTAGCCACAAACCCCAGGACGGAGCAATTTTTTATGAGGACAATAGGGGGTCGGGGGGGGGGGGGGGGGGGGTTACCCACCCTATCCGCCCCGGGTGCCACCCATGCTAGCTACGCCACTGCACCTGGGTCCTATACCACAAAACTTTACAAGTGGAGCGAGGATGAGATGTGTCTTCTAAGCAATATGATTGGTCAATTTTTGCACGTCTCTGTTTCACTCTGCTCAGCTTTGCTTTTATGGAAACGCACCCTTAGATAAGTACACTTACGACAATTTATTACAACCAAAGGTTCTACGAAAACCAAATGTATTTTGTATTTTGTATTTGAAATAAAAAAATTGTTAAAATACTGTATTTTGTATTTCAAATACATCACTTCAAAGTATTTTGTATTTCGTATTTTAAATACATGCGAAAAAGTATTTTGTAATTTGTATTTCAATTACAGCAAAGCATGTATTTTGCCCAGCCCTGGATACAAGTATTTGTTACAACCAAACAAATAATGTGGGTTATTATTTTTAATTGGTAAACTAATGTTTAAGACAAGATTTTTATGCATAGCACAAAGGGTAACAATTATTATAAGCAATAATTAATAGCCTGAAACACTCATCAACATTGAAAAAATCTCCCGAGAAAAGATAAATGCCGCCGACGGGGCTTGAACCCGCGTCCTTCTGATATCCGGTCAACTACTCTACCAACTGAGCTACGTCGGCTTATCTCCCACCCGCCAAATAATTCAATATATACTAGTGTTTCATTCAACAATTACCTACTGCTTATTACATTTTTCACCTCTTTTTTGGTAGGCAAAAATGACTGTATTTTGCTACCCAATATATTGTGAGATAAATCTCGACTTTACTCGAGACCTTGTAGGATTTCAAATGAAAACTGATTATTTCATTTGTCCTACAAGGCCCGTGTGCATAAAAATTAAGACATATAATATTGAAAAATTAGTACAGAATCAAACATATTTTGAAACGAGTTTACAATCTCCCCAGTGGCGATTTCTCAAAGTATTATTTATTGATCGCACCGGGGAGATGTACATGAAAAATATAAAACTTAAATATTTCAATATAATATAAGAAAAATGGAAATAAACAACAAAAATAACATTTCTTATTAGAAAGCAAGTAGAACAAATATTTTTCATCAAAGCGTCGCCGGCGGCACGGTACTCTGGTATTTTGAGGCCAGGCCATTTTGGCCCAATTCCCCGAAATGATTACAAAACTGTAGAGGACCGAGCCAAGCGATGAGCTTTGATGAAAAATATTTCGAGAGTGTGAACATGTCGGTTACAATATAAATAACAATTGAGTTTCCAAAGGATTTAGTCGCCTAATTCACGGGAATAACTGCCATTGTAATTTCTAAATTTTGTTTCGCAGCGTATTATTATTAGGTATCGTCTGAAATATTGTTTTTAGAATCCAGTTTAATGTATTTCCGAAAATCGGAATTTCCGAGAGTCGTATAAATAATAAGAAATGAAAATTTTAAATATTAATAATAAAATGGTGGAGTGTTTTTCGAGTTTGGGTTTTTCTGAGTTTTGACTGTACGTTCGAAATTTTGGGAGTGCATTTGGTATCTGTTCGACTATAGAATGTTTTTGGCATAGATTTTCTGTATGCTTGAAACATCAAACTGTTTGAAAATTTCTGTTGCTGACGTCCTTAGGGGCCATCCGTTAATTAAGTGAGCTGTTTTTTTTTCAATTTAGACTCCCCCCTCCCCCTTGGTGAGATTTGGTCTGCCCTCCCCCCCCCCCCCCCCCCCCCCCCCCCCCTCACGAGAGATTAACACTACAGTCGTTAAAGGACTTTTTTCTATTATTATTACCTATAATATACCTACATGGTTTTACGACACATACTTTTGTTGACATTAGCTCCACTGAGGAGGCCCTAAGGAAAGTAATTTTCCTAAAGGCTTCTCTGTGCAGCACCACTTTAATCCCCTATGATTCACAAGTTGACTCATAGTGGAGAAAAACCTTTTTCATGTTCCGACTGCAAACAATTCAACAATGCTTTATGTACTTTGAAACAATTCATGTACCTACTTAGAAATCTAAAATTCACATGTTTACCCACGGTGGACAAAAACCCATTTCAAGTCCTGACTGCAACTATTCTTCTTCTCGACAAAAATAACTAAATGGCATTTGCTGACTCACAGTGATAAAAACCTTTTTCATGTCCCGACTGCGACTATTCATGCGCTACAAAACGGTATCTAAAAATTCACATGTTTACCCACAGTTAACAAAAACCTTTTTCATGTCCTGACTGCAATTATTCATGTTGTGTACGAAGGAATTTCTTAGAAATCATTTGCTGACTCACAGTGACATTCTCCTGCGATATATTAAATGATAAAAATTCCATAAAGTTGAAATGGGCGGGATTCACTGAGTTTATAGGTTCAGTGTACAAATGACCACAGTTCTCGTTTATTGGTAACCAATGAAAGTGAGATAGATTGTAATCTCCTACCAAAATGAAACTGTCATTATTATCTGTTATTATTTCTGATGCTTTGTTTAGGTGTGTAATATTTATGAAATGTTTATAATCTGGTGGAATATATGAAGTGCATATGTGAATTTTTTTACCAGGGAGTGAAATTGTTCCCCGTATGTCTTCCGCTTCAGTGCTCCATTGTATTTTTTAGTCAGAAATTAAGTTATTTTTTACTGCAATTAGAACTCCACCACCGCAATTCTGATTGAGGTTATGGTAGTTTCTATCTCGTCTGTAAACCTGGTACCTTGAATCGAAAAGTTCCTCATTAAAGATTGAATTATTAAGCCATGTTTTAGTGAGACATATAATGTCATAGTTGTTTAATAGTACATTTTGAAGAAAGGTGTTCGTTTTAGTTCTAAGGCTTCTTAAGTTTTGATAATATTATTCAGATAATTCTAAAGATTCCATTTTATGATGCAATAAGTTAATATGATGGTTCTTATATATGAATGTTAATAATAATATGGTTAATATGAATGTTCTAAACGTTATTGATGGAAATATTATATTTTTTTAGTTTTTCTAGGTCGATATATGAGTTTATGGAATAGTGATCTGAGTTTTCGTTTAGTCTAACATAAATTTTACAGTTTTTTACCCTGAAATTTTTTTATTTGTTCATTTTAGTGAACTCTCTGACCTGTTTGTAGAGTATTTTATTTTTGTGTGTTAAATACTCATTAATCCTTTGTTTCCCATTCAAGTTGATATCCTCTGCTGTTAGGCCCCGTCTTGTCCGGATTGCGCCATGATGTCATCTTTTTGTTTTCTGCACTTCAGTTTAACGATAACGATAATATAGAATAATGTTAAGATAATGTTTTCCCTGTAGTCGTTTTTTTTTTAAAACTGTTTTTGATGAATGACGCCTGGACCAGTGGGTTACTTCAGTAATTTTTGCAGAATATTTTCTCTCCACGGCGACGCTCGCGCTACTGGGCTTCGCGCAGTGTGGCAGGCATACAAACATTTGTACTTTGATCCCTTTGGTGTGCGCTAAAGAAACCGACACGGAGCGGCAAAGCGCACTTAAGTGCTCAAATAAGTGAATACAGTATCAAATGCCCGTGCCACACATGTGAACACTTATTTGATCACTTCTTTGAACTCATGTCTAGCGCCGGCATAACGTAAAACATTGGTTCTAGGAAATAACGTGTAGAATAAAACGAACATTTACTAAGATGACACCGTAAACGGCTCTTTCAACTTCCATGATGGGGCCGACAGACCTAGCTATAAAAGCGCCAGCGTTGTTTGGCTTAACCTATTTAGGCATATCGCCGTACATTCCCAATGCGAATGTTTTGCAAGCGATATGCTTAAATATGCCAAGCCAAATAACTCTGGCACTTTTATAGCTAGGTCCGTCGGCCCCATTAAGCTTAGTTTCTCTACCTTGAAGAGTCTAGTACTTATCTAACTTAAGAACTATAATGAAATATTTATACAAATAATAATTTCTAACAAATAATACCAGTAGTGTTGAAATATAAAAGTTATATTAAAGAAATTCTTCCGAAAAATTGTTGCGGAACCCCTATTCAGGTTCAGCGGAACACTGGTGTTCCGCGGAACACAGTTTGGGAAACCCTGACCTATACCTTACATCTGTCATGCGAGACCATCTTGCTCAAAATAATCTACTATGTACATTTTTGCCACCTCGTCCCCGGTAACAACATGTTGACAGAATAATAGAGTAGACTGTAATTAGCACTATTACTTCTAGTAGTAACAGGTAATGAAAGAGACATTGTTCTGGCTCTCTCATGAGTGGCACTTTATAGTTTGTTTGTTTGTTGCAGATGGTTGGTGGAATCGGCCCCACCATTAGCAGCGCCATCATCCTCGTGCTTAGTTGCACATTCTATGTGCCCTTTGTGTACCCACAATTTGTTTGTTTGTTGCAGATGGTTGGTGGAATCGGCCCCACCATTAGCAGCGCCATCATCCTCCTGCTTAGTTGCACGTTCTATGTGCCCTTTGTGTACCCACAATTTGAAAGCTTTCCCGACTGGGCCAAGGATTAAGAACAAAAATGTTTGCCCCTATTTCCTGTCTGGATTTTAATACTTTCACCCTTTGTAATAACAAGGTTCCATCTGTTGCGGTAACGTCATGCGATAATTAACTGTAAAATAGCTTACTATAGATAACTTTATAGCACGACATTTCCGCGTTATATGGAACCTTGTTATTCCAAAAGAGTCGACTTGTGCAAATATTTTTTTGAACTGAAAACTTTTTTAGCACTGTAATTTGAAACTCGATGAAATGAAAAATAGCCACACTAAAAAGAGACAAACATCTATAGGATTTAGCCTGCTAGAGAATGAGATAGTATAATCAGTCTCCTCTTTGTGTGGTGCTTCGTAGACTATTGGTCCCCTCTCTGTGCAGTGCTTCGGAGCCTCCCCACTCTTGTCTACTTTATTTTACTGAAGGTTTCTTTTCTATCACAAAAGTGTGAGCGGGCGAGGCGAACGGAAGTTGAGGGGGAGATATAAGTTAGTGAAGATAGAAAGAGAGAGAGTTACGTTTCATATATTACTGTAGGGGCAAGAGAGAGAGGTGCGAGCACACATTTTCTTTCTCTCTTTCTCTCATAGCCAGTTACGTTTCGTATATCTAAGACACAGGCGAGAGCAGCATTTTCTTTCTCTCTTCTTTTATAAGTTAGTGAAGTTTTACTTCAGTCGTGTGGTCTAAAGCACACTGTTTTTTTTTTTGAGAAGTTGCTTCTTATAGGAGTTAGGACCCTCCAAAAATCATTAGACATTCGGTATATAAATTTTGCAATGTATTGTAAAAAATCAAAACGTACAGGCAGAATATTTTTTTCTCATGGTGATAAATTTTTTTTTTAAATCAGTCCAGTTTTGGGGGAAAAAACAGGGGAATACAAAACCATATTTTATTTATGTAGGTATACTCAGCCTGAGGTGCAGTTGTGGCTTTCGCTCTGTATGGGGGGAGGGGTTTTGTAAAATATCCATCATTGAAATTCTGAAAAAAATTACGCGACAACCTTCTTCTTCACCCCTTTGGTGAAAACAGGATTTATAACAGAATAGACAATAATGGAACATAGAACTGAGTCCAGAACCTCAACTAAAAGTCAGCACAACAGTAGAATTTATCTTGAATATACACTCGAGCGAATAAGATAGAAACAATTATTCATTTATAAAGATACAAGATTTAATATAGCCAAAGACTAACCTAACTAACTAAATCCCCTTTCTGATTGGGCAAATAATTTGGTCGAGTAGCGAGTAACTTGCCACTTGACTAAATACGGACTCCTACTCACTACAAAATGTCGGTGTTCGGACACATTTAGTTACTAAAATACTCGCTACTCGACTAAAATACTTGCTCAATCAGAACGGGGCATAACACACAGTGATTAGTCAGTATTAGTAAATGCTGTAGGCAATGAAAGACGTTTTTTATTTAATTAAAACAACTTTTTATTTTCACATTAACTTTAAAAAAGAGGTATTAACTTTCAAACATAACATGTTTCATAGATAATATTTTTTTACTATGTAATTTACAAATAGGAAAACAAAGTGACTACATTGATTGTCCAGTTGATTAGTCAGACGTCTCCAAGTACCAAATTTTAAGATAGTGATGAAAGCAATATTCGAAACGTGTTAAATATAATCACAACGGTCCGGTACATTAATATGACATTTTGAAATATCTCACTAGTAACCCAAAAACATCAAAATTTTGTTTAATTCACCACAAGTTTTTTTGCATTATAAATTGATTTAATTAATGATGTTTATGAGTAATCTGAGTATTGTACCGGATAGACGATACACTTTTACATATAACTGTATACTCAACTCAAATTTAGATTTTTCGGAGATGTCTGACTAATCAACTGGATTTGATATATCCTTTTCAATTATTGTTTTGTGTACTAAACATTATGCAATATTTTATTGTGATTTAGTGTAATAAAATATGATATTATTTATAAAACTTTGGAATTTTTATCTAAACAATTTATGGATTGTAAACATCTAAAAAAATAACTATGCATTTTTGAACTGCAGAATCAAGGAAACATCCAAAGGTAAGTCCAAGCGCACACAAGCAACTTAGCCCCTCAGGCCTCTGACATATTTTGTCAGGTCAGGTATTTCCACTCTGCAATAAAATCAGAAATGCCCTTTCAAAGTGTTATTATTTAAAAAAAAAACATAATTTATGTAATATTAAAATCTTTAATGCAAACATAAAAAAATTTTAAACATGGCACACCTTACATTTTTTTAAATTAAAATTATTTAATTATAATGAAAAAAAAAAAACTTTTTATTAGACAAATGTATTATAAACGTTATTGTTACCTCACTTTTAGTTCTTTCAATAAAAATAATTAATACAAAATTTAAAACGTTTTTCAAGTTCTGGTCTGAAACTTTGGTTTCATGGAGGAACATATTTTAATTTGTATGTGGTTAACTTCTAGATTTGAATATGAAGCATGGTGTTTTCCCTTTCTAACACTGTCACTTTAAATCATACTTCACACCATGATAGTAAGGGAGACACAATGAGTTCTATGACACAGATATGAGCTGTTCCTAAAAGAGAACAAATTAGCCTGTGGGGTTAAGTTGCGGCGACAGTACGTTGGCAATTACATATTTCAAAATCCATTAAAAAAGAAAAATATATTCTTGGTGATGCATCGTCTTGTGTATGCCGTAATTAATTTTGGATGCAGCGATAGATTTGTTGATAGTATGCCAAGCGCAAGTTCACAAAACTTAAGACACTAAAAAATATGACAAGTTTATCTGAAGGTAAGTTTTCAGTGAATCAGATCATGGGCTCTCTATTAGGATGGGTTGTTTCAAAAGAACTTACAGAACTTTAACTTTAACAGAAAATTAACTTCAAATATTTGATGAATTGTCTAAATTCTTTGAAACAACTCGTCCTTAGTATCGTACACATCTTCTAATCCGACAATGCAAGCATCTCGGGAAACATGGAACGAGCATCACTCTGATGTATTTTCTTGAAGGTCAAGGCTACTAAGGATACCTTTCTGAATAGGCGCTTTTAATATTCCCACGTTTTCGGAACGGCGACATCACAAAAAAGGCCATAAACATACGTTCCTTAACACAATAGTACTGCAGCCCTTTCTTCCGCATTAAATAATTATGAGACAAAAGATGAGACATACAATATGTGTACGTCTGCTTCCTCCGAAGAAACAATAATAATCATTATCTTGCCTCTACCTCACTTTTATTAAAGAAATGAGTATAGTACTAGAGTAGAATACTAAAAGCAGCTATTATGTTCTATGCACACCAAATGTAATCAGTCTTTTGACCTACACTTTCCAAATAAATGATATACTATGGAAAACCAATCTTCCATCATTTTTTAAAGTAGAAATAAACATAATAATAATGACTGGATTATTTCTAAAGCGCCGTTTTCGTGGAAAATTATCAGAGCTTTACAACTTATGACTAATAACTTACAGCTAATATATGTATTACTACATAGTGGCCTTACAACTAAGATTAATAACTAGTTACTTATAACTAAGACTTGTAGATAGCAATTAACCACTGATACTTACATCTTATAGTGGCTTACATCTGAGACTGAGACTTATAGCTAGTGACTTACAATCAAGACTTATAACTAGTGACTTAAAATTAATACATATTAACAGTGACAATCAAGACTTATAACTAGTGACTTAAAATTAATACATATTAACAGTGACAATCAAGACTTATAACTAGTGACTTAAAATTAATACATATTAACAGTGGCGGCTCAAGGGTTCGAATTTGGGTGAAGCACGTAATATATACAGGGGTGTTCCTTTGTTCGTTTCTCTCCTACCTACCGAAGGAAGTACCACAACTTGGTCTATATAAATATCTGCACGGCGTTGAACGAGCAGATATACAGATTAGTCCTAGGGCTCAGTACGTGAGATCAATAGTGAGATATTGTTTTTTCCACTATGACAGAGCAGAGGAACCTCAAGAGATTTTCTACCTCCAGATTGCAGTCGGAGATTACACGCCCAAAGTATAGTTATATTCGCTTATGTATAACATTGTAACAATTATTATAAGCAATAATTATTAGCCTGTAACACTCATCTACATTGAAAAAACCTTCTGAGAAAAGATACTGGCCGCCAACGGGACTCGAACCCGTGTCCCTCTGATTGCCGGTCAGGAGCTCTGTAATAAGCAGTAATTGTTGAATGAAGCACTAGTATATATTGAATTATTTGGCGGGTATTAGATAAGCCGCCATAGCTCAGTGATAGAGCTCCTGATCGGCAATCGGAGGGACACGGGTTCGAGTCCCGTTGGCGGCCAGTATCTTTTCTCAGAAGATTTTTTCAATGTAGATGAGTGTTTCAGGCTGATAAATATTGCTTATAATAATTGTTACCCTTTGTGCTATGCATAAAAAGCTTGTCTAGAACGTTAGTTTATCAATTAAAAAAAATAATAATATAACATTGTATTATTAACTAATTATTTTGTTATATTTTTCTACAATAAAAGTCTCTGTTACGAGTGTTTAATATAATTTACGTTATAGCGTTTCATCAATAAGTTGTAATAAATTTGAAATCATTAGGCCTAAAACGGTGTGAAAATGTTTATTATAGAACTCTCAAAACATAAGATAATTTTTTATAGAACATATTATAACAGTCGTAAACTGCCAACGTCCAACGATTAAGGAACCCAAAGATACTGTTGTCAATACTGACTTGTGATTATCCTACCCTACACCAGGGTTGGCAATTGATTTTGGTGGCGGGTCATAAGAATACTTAAAAAATTTGGGGGGCCATGCAACCAACGTCACTCTTGAATAGATTAGAGATGCATGAAAAGTAATAATCAGTACTCACCATGCATTCAAATTATTCAAAACAAAAAGAAGTCAGTACTTTTGATATGCAGTGTTACTTTTGTACCCATTTTTTTTATTTTTTTTTTTTTTTTTTTTATTTAATTATTTTCATATTACATTAGGTTATAATAATGACGTATTGCCCATGTCACTAGGTGTGAAACACCTGTGTTGAGATGGCAATTTACAGAGTGGTTATAATCTATGATTTTGTTTTATTAATATTATGAACATGACAGGTTGATATAAAATCTTTTTTTCTAAGTAATATACAATTCAAGTATGTTATATGAACATTGCAGTAGGTACATGGTTACATATTTACACACAGTAGGCATAAAGGTAAGAATGTTATTAAATACTCCTGATAGATATGTTTATTTGAGGTGATCAATGATTCTACTTTTAAATGCACTTTTGCTTTGAGTGTTTCTTATTTCAGTAGGTAGAGAATTGAATAGCTTTGTTGCATTATATTTAAAAGTTCTTTGTCCATAAGAGGTTTGACAAACTTGGATGTTAAAAGATTTTACATTTGACTCTCTTAGGGCTCTAGTGTTTATTCGTTCCTCAAACATGTGTGTATTTTTAAATTGGTGAAGCAGAATATTTTTTGAATACAGTTTTTGCAGGTTAGGAACATTTAGTGTCTTAAAAATAAAATCAGTGCTCGTTCTCAACGGGACTTTAAGAATAACCTTCAAAATTAGTTTTTGAATCTTTACTAAAGGCTCCAGGCAAGTATTTGTGGCACTTCCCCAGCTAATAATACCATATTCAAGTGATGATTGTATGAGAGCACAGTAAACTTGTTTCAGTTGTTTTATATTTAATATATCTCTAACATTTTTAAAGAAATAGACGAATTTCCTCAGTTTTGTCGTTAAGTTTGTAACATGTGCGTTCCATTTAAGAAGATCATCTATTTGAATACCAAGATATTTAATACTGTCAACTCTACTTATAGAAGGACAGGTACATGGAGTTAATGAGGGGTTACAGCTGTGAAGTTTAAGGCTTTTTTGTGAAGGCAAGAGCTTATTTGATATTCGAAATGTTAGAAATTTGGTTTTGTCTGTATTCAGGGTTAATATGTGAGCATTAAGCCAATTTTTAACAATACGAAAGCCATTTTCTGCCATTTTAAAGACTTCATCCCAAGATTTGGCATAAAATAGCAAAACCGTATCATCGGCAAAAGTTGTGATTTGTCCACAAATTTGTAAGTTACATAGATCATTAATATATACTAAGAATAATAAGGGTCCTAGGATGCTACCTTGTGGAACTCCACAAACTGTTTTTTGGGAACTACTACAGGTACTGCTTATTTTAACACATTGCGTTCGATCAGTTAGATAACTATGAAGTAATTGAAGAACTGTATCTGATATTCCTACCCTCTTAAGTTTATCTAAAAGTATTTTGTGGTTCACAGTATCAAACGCCTTTGCAAGATCAAGGAAAATTGCTATACATTTATTTCCTTTGTCAACATTACTTGTTATGAAGTTTGTAACGTTAGCGATGGCGTCTGAGGTTGATAAGTTTTGGCGGAAACCAAACTGATTTGCTGATAATATTTTACTAGAGTCAAGGTAAGTAGTTAATTGATTTCTCAGTATTCCTTCAACAATTTTGGAGAGTGCACTTAGAACACAAATTGGTCTGTAATTGGTAATTTCAGATTTGTTCCCACCTTTAAAAATTGGAGAGATAATACCTTGTTTTAATACATTTGGGAAGCAACCTAGAGTGAAGCTCTTATTAATTAGGAATTTGAGGGGAACGGCTATATGAGATTTCAGTGATTTTAGTAGTTTACTTGGTATTTTGTCATGTCCAGGTGAAGTCCTCTCTTTCAGTGAGTCGATTTCTTTGATGATATCCTCCATCGATACATCTTTTAGAGTAAATTTTGCGTAAGTTTCTTCTCGGAAATTATCATCTGGTGGTGGAGTTTTAGTATTGCAGTTGATGTTTTCTTTTATTTTACTGGCCAAATTTGATCCAACGTTTGTAAAAAAAGTATTTGCATGATCGGCAATAGTCTTCGGGTCCAAGTTAAAATTCACATTCTGACCATCAATTGTAAGTTCCTCAATTTGATCTCTGAATTGCCTTGCATGTGTTATCTCTTTAAGAATTTGCCAAATCTTTCTGGAGTCATTATTACATTCAATAATTTTTCTTGAATAGTATTTATTCTTTACGTGTTTAATTAGTTTTGTACACATATTTCTGTATTTTTTGTAATATGTAGTAAGTAAGTAATTATTTGGATCTTTCCTTATTTGTTTGTGAATATTATCTCTTTTCCTGATGCATTTTAATAATCCAGGTGTAATCCAAGGTTTAGTGATTGAATTTTTTTTACTTGGTACCTCTTTCTGTTTGGTGTGTAGTTTTATTTGTTTTTGAATAAAATTGGTAAAATAATTCCATGCCTTATCATTATCAGTAATTGAGTACAAATTTTCCCATTTTTCGTTTTTTATGTTGAAAATAATTGTATCCCAGTCGATTTTATTTTTCACAATAGATATATTTACGGAATCATCTTTACTTTTATTTTCATTTCCAACTTCCAATATTGTAGAGTAGTGGTCTGTTACTGTGGATTCATATATTATTGTGTTGATAGGTTTTTTCGTTTTGCCTATTATATGGTCAATACAAGAAAGAGTTTCTTCAGTGACTCTAGTAGGTTTGTTGATGTAGCTAACAAGACCGTAGTAGCTTATGGCGTTGAGGTAATCGTCTTTTTGAGGATGTCCATTTTCTAAAATATTAATGTTTGTGTCTCCAATTAAAAACAGATTTTTACAGTGTTTTAGTTTATGCAACACAGTTTCAAGTGAAGTAAGGAAGTTTGTAATATTGTTTGCGGATGGGGATCTATAAATAGCCAGTATATCAATTACTGACTTAACTTGTATGTGTAGACAATTGGAGTCATTGATTTTGATTTCTTTGGTAGTAGTTTTCAGATTGTTTTTAATGTAAACTACAATTCCGTCATTTTGTTTAGTATTATATGAAGTGTTGATGCAATAGTAGCCTTCAATATTTTTTGGTGTATAAGAACTTTTAATCCAACATTCTGTTAGGATCATTACATCAAATTCGATGTTTATTAGTTTTAGGTTTATGAGGAATTCTTCGAAGTTTTTATTGATGCTTCTTATATTTTGGTGTATTATTTTCAAATTATTTTTTAGACCTAGTTTTATGTTTTCTGTGTTGGTAGTAACAGTTTCATTTTCAAATAGGTGGCATGTGAGTTCTTCCAGATTAGTAGCCATTTTATGTATTTTAATTAATTTTTTTAACGATAAAATTAAATTTTACAGTGTTAGAAGATCTCTTTCATGTTTTATATTTATAATTTTAGATTCCGTTGATTTCCGCGTGAAAACTTTACCATTTTTAAACCACGTGTATTGGTGGTTTAGTTCCTGTGCTCGCTTCTTAGTTTTCCATAATAAGTTGTTATGTATATAACATAGGTTAATTGTCGTTTTAAGTTAGTACTGGAATCTATGAGGCGGCACCTTAGCATTGTCTATTGTTTTTCATCCTGGCAACACCAGAGAGGAGCGGAAATGGGATGGTGGCACTTCCCGGCGGGCTTCCGCCCGCCGGAGGTCGAGTCGGGGCATTGGAGAGAATCGGGGAATATGAAGTGCATCGGTGCCAAATCATAGATTCGATAAGTTCCCGTAAAGTTCGGGCGGTTATTATAGTGCCGTTACAAGTTTATTTGAGTTCCCGTTATGGTTTCGACCCCGCTAGTCGCGCCCCGGAAAAAGTGTTGTGTTCACACATGGCCGAATTGTATTTCGATTAGGAATAGGAAAGTTCAATCTGGACAGTAAACGCCCCTGCCTTTAGTCCCAGAAACACCGTGGGCTAGTATGATTTCCGGCCAATATAATGTTCTACCCGATCTCCGCCAGGAAATCTCCTGGGGTATCAATTCACCATACACGTGCGTGACTCATCATTTGCAACCAACGCCAGCTTACTTCACCGTGGGACGTGGAGTAGCCTTATTTGCTCATGCTGCAGATGCCAGAGGGTTCCTGCCACCAATATAGCCAGCTTACTTCACCGTGGGACGTGGAGTAGCCTTATTTGCTCATGCTGCAGATGCCAGAGGGTTCCTGCCACCAATATAGTCAGCTTACTTCACCGTGGGACGTGGAGTAGCCTTATTTGCTCATGCTGCAGATGCCAGAGGGTTCCTGCCACCAATATAGCCAGCTTACTTCACCGTGGGACGTGGAGTAGCCTTATTTGCTCATGCTGCAGATGCCAGAGGGTTCCTGCCACCAATATAGTCAGCGCGCATCACCGTGGGACGTGGGCCGCTGCACCAACCTTAGTCACCGGGAAGATCCCTCATCGTCTAAACGATCGCGTTAATAGTCAGTTTACTTTAGCTTAGTTTTCGGTTATGGTCTGTGGGGTAAGTTCTATCCTATCTGTACTATTACATGCAATATTTTAAATAAACCTATATGGTTAGTCCATTTATAATTAACCTTATTTTATTTACAAAACCTGGTAATTCCTGCCTATGCCTGACATCTTAGAACATAATTCCCCGCTCTGGGAGGGGGAACTCTGCTCTACCGCTGTGCTGGTCGATTTGGCGGGTCTGAGGCTGAGGATTCCTCGGGATCAGATCCTGGCGCGTCCGGTACTAACCGGCAAAGCCATTTCGACCACTCACCATAATTAAATCCCTTTAATAAATATGCCAACAATTGGTACTTTGGCCATGTAACATGGCGCCTACAACTGTGTCCTGGGCTCGTATAAATCTTATTTGTCTAGGTTTTGGGTTGGAATTACTATAGTTTTGTCTTGCAATCGATCAATAATTGTTATTGTTATTTCGAAGCATCTCACATAAAACATAACCTTTAAATGTCATTCCGGTATACACGTAAATATTGCGAAGTTATCAATCTGTCAACAATGCAGCCAACTTGATGATAACGCTGTACACATTATTATTATATATTTTAATTTGTTTATGGGTTAAGTTATTCGGACTTACGGGCAACACGAATACTAAGTGTCAATTTGACAGACGGCGATGTCAATCGTAAACAAACATTGCATTTTGACAACAACTGTCATAATGTAATTACACCTTTAAGTTTTTAAGATTGTCGTGTACAATAAATACTATAAAGTGCTTATAAATACGGTATATTATATAATTGGTTTGCGGGTAAGCAATATATTCGTAGCTATCGTTACTAGCTAATTTATTGACATTCTACATTTAATTATTGGAATTTTACAATTATACTTTTCAAAATGTCGACTACAATAGACAACATCAATGGTAGATCGAAAGATGAACTTTCTGCGGATCTTTTATCCAGGAATATAACACCAGACGGTACTTTAGAAGAAATGCGGATTCAAGCCAGAAGGCATAACAAAAATATTAAAATATCTGAAGCTATCGAGCATCATGAGGGAAGTGTTAACCCAGATAAAGACAACGAATTTGGCTCAAACTACATTAAATATACAAAAGTTATTTATAATGAATCAAACTCTTCTTCATCTTCATCCACAAGTACCATTAATAATTGGAATATTAAATTTGATGGTAATAGTTGCGTAAGAGACTTTATACTGGAAATAGAAGAGAAATGTAGAATTAGGAACGTTCGTCATGACGATTTAGTGAGATGTTTTCCTGAAATTTTAGATGGATTGGCATTATTATGGTTCAGATCAATTTATACACCTGATTTGACTTGGAATGAATTATCGATATTACTTATAAAACAATTCGAAACAAATAATAGACAGATTGAATTAAAATCACAACTTTTCGCTATGAAACAACCAGCTGGTATGTCAGCCTTTGAATTTACGTTAAGAATGCAGAAGCACAATAATATGCTTGATTCTAAATTACCACTCTCTGAACTTTTACAATTATGCATGAGGGCATTACTACCCATTTATATCAACCTTCTTGCATCCAGAGATTTCAACTCATTTTCAGAACTTACCGAAGCTACAAATAAACTGGAGTCTTATTCAACATCTAATTTGTTAGAAAATAATTCTTCTTCTTTTTCTGATGATAAAAAAAATTATTTCACCAATTCACGGGGCAGTAATAATAATAATTTCAATTCTAATCGTAACTCTTCTTATCGTGGTACCTACAATAATCGTTCTACGGATTATAATTATAAACAAAATAATAATAATAATTATAATAATAATAATAAACAATATAGTGGCAATTCTTCTAATAACAATAATACTCGTTTTTTCTATAATAATCAATCTAAAAAGAATACTTCTAATGATTATAGAGAAAAGGAGATGTGTCATCCTGATCCGAATTCTACCAAGAACAATATTTATTGTTCCTTTTGTAAATTAAAAGGTCATTTACTATCGGATTGTAGGAAGAGAAGACAAAACAATCCCAATCCGAGAGTTGCTTCTGTCAAACATGGGGATTCAAAAAACTAGATGAGAGTCGCTCTGTTCACGCGCCTTCCTTTGCGCAGAGGAAGTGCGAGTGGCAGAGTTGGCTCCGTCAAGTTAATCAGTTTCTTTCGGACTCGAGTTCTGAGGTGGAGGTACCGCCGCCGAAGGATCCCGAGCTTGAAAGGGATAATCGACCTTTCGCGGATATCCTTATTCTTAATAATTCTTATAAAGCACTGCTCGACAGTGGTTCTTCAATCTCCTGTTTAGGAGGTGATATTCATTTAGTATTCTTACAATCGGGTTATGAATTAGTTAATATTGATTTCAATATTTCAACCGCTGATGGAACAAATCAGCAGGTATTAGGTACTATGACGTTGCCTGTTACGTATAAGTCCACTACACATAATGTACTTTTCTACGTCGTCCCTTCTCTATCTCCTAATTTTATTTTAGGGGTCAATTTTTGGAAAATGTTCCAGGTCGCGCCGGAGCTTTTCCAAAGGGATCCAATTCCTCAGCGAATGGGTCAGGTCAATGAGTTAAGAGCTATTCAGCCAGCTTCTTCCTTAACCAAAAAGGAAAATAAAACTCTTGCCAAAATTATAAAGAAATTCGAATCCATTTCTTTTGAAAAGAAAGGCTTAGGGTTAACACATTTAGTAAAACATAAAATTATTACTACGGGTCCTCCGGTTAAACAGCGATATTACCCTCTTTCTCCTGCTAGACAGAAACAATTAGATAAGGAAGTAGATGAAATGCTCAAATTAGGAGTCATTCGTCCTTCACGTTCACCTTGGTCTAGTCCAGTATTAATAGTCACAAAAAAAGATGGAACGGGACGTTTTTGCCTCGATTCCAGAAAAATTAACAATCTGACGATCCGTGACAGCTACCCTTTGCCGTATATTTCTAGAATACTCGATAAACTCGGTGGAGCCAGATATATAAGCTCAATAGATTTGTCTAAGGCTTTTTGGCAGATCGCCCTGGACAAAGACTCTTGTGAAATAACAGCTTTTGTCGTACCCGGTCGCGGTTTGTTCGAATTCACTAGGATGCCCTTCGGGTTAAAAAACGCTCCGAGTGAACTTCAAAGACTAGCAGACGTTCTGTTTGGACCGGAGTTCGATGAAAACGCATTTTGTTATTTGGATGATCTAATTTTAGTGTCGGAAGATTTAGAATCGCATTTTATACTACTAACTAAAGTTTTTGAACGATTAAGAGACGCAGGCCTAACGATTAATTTAAAAAAATGTGAATTCTGTAAGTCGGAACTTAAATACTTGGGTTATATGGTCGATTCCAAAGGTCTCCGCACCGACCCAATTAAAATTGAAAGTATAAAAAATTTTCCAATTCCTAAAAATGCTAAAGGAATACGAGCTTTTCTCGGTTTATGTGGTTATTTTAGACGATTCATAAAAGGATTTTCTAACATAGCTGCTCCCTTATCGAAACTTACTGGATCAAAAAAAGGAGTAAGTTTATTTAAATGGTCGGAAGAAGCTGAATCAGCGTTTAATAAATTAAAGGAAGCACTTACGACTGCTCCTGTCCTTAGTTGTCCGGACTTTACTAAGCCATTTGCTATCCATTGTGACGCATCCTCTATCGGTATAGGGGGGGTTCTTATTCAATCAATAGAGGGAATGGACCACCCTATTGCTTATTATTCTAGGTGCTTAAATACACATGAACGGAATTACGGAATTACGGAGCGTGAACTGTTAGCAGTGTTAGACTCGGTCACTCATTTTAGACCATATATAGAAGGGGCACATTTTTCTGTTATTACTGACCACTCTAGTTTAAAATGGTTAGGATCTTTATCGAACCCTAGTGGACGTCTTGCACGTTGGAGTTCTCGCCTTTCACAATTCTCCTTCGATGTTATACACCGTAAAGGCACACAACACATCGTCCCTGATGTGCTTTCAAGAATGGACCTCGCTACAATATCGGTCATTGATGCGAACTTGTCCACCGATAAGTGGTACACAGATATCTGGAAAGGCTGTATAGATTCTCCTCAGCGTTTTCAAAACTTCCAGATACGCGAAAATGAATTGTTTCGCCATACAAAAACACGTTTACCTCTTTGTGAAGACACGTCTTGGAAAAAAGTAGTCCCACTAGAAAATAGAAGGGAAATTTTGTCAGAATCACATGAATCCTCTCGTGCTTGTCATCCTGGAGTCTTTAAGACTTATAAAAAATTACAACTCCGTTACTTTTGGCCGAAAATGTACCAAGAGGTGAAAAGATTTGTGAATCAATGTGCTGTCTGTAAAGCACACAAAATCAGTACAGCCCCGCCGAATGGAATTTCATCAAATTATAAAAAAGTTACGAGACCTATGCAGATGTTATCAGTGGATCTGGTAGGCCCTCTGCCTAGAAGTTATTCAGGTTTTACCGTCATATTGTCATGCGTAGATGTTTTTTCTAAATATACCTGGCTATTTCCGTTACGTCAAGGTACCGCGAGAAGTATTATTAAAAATTTAGAAGAAAATATTTTCCTTGTACACGGAGTACCGCGTACAATTGTATGTGACAATGGGCGTCAGTTCATTTCGAAAGAATTTAAGGAACTATTACAAAGCTACAATATAAGCCCTCCTTTTTACAATTCACTGTACACCCCTCAAAACAATGTTGTTGAAAGATACAATCAAACGTTAGGCACGGCACTATCAATATTAACGGAATCTGATCATCGTAATTGGTCCAAATTTCTCCCACAAATTCAATCGGCAATGAATAATACTGTAAATTGTACTACCGGATTTACTCCTTTCTTTGTTATGCACGGTAGAGAACAAATATTAGATGGGGATCTCCACCGTAATCCATTGGCAGATGATGAATCCAGTCCACAAGATTCCTCTCATCTCAAAGTTTACTCCGACAGATTAAATGGACTGTCATCAATTTATGAACAAGTTTCAAACGCCCTTTTTACTGCATTTAAAAAGGGCGCTAATCACTATAATTTACGTAGAAGAAACGTTACCTTCCAGGTAGGAGACGTAGTCTGGAGAAGGAATTTTGTATTATCTAATGCTTTGAACTATTTTTCACAAAAATTGGCACCTCGTTTTGTTCAAAACATTGTAGTACAGAAAAAGTCAGATTTAATTTATACCCTGTCTGACTTAAATGGCAAAGTAACAGGCGATTTTCATGTTAAGGATATACTTAAATCAGATAGCATACCAGCTTAGTCGGCTATCATAAAGCATCTTCACAGGCGCTATCTTTAATTTAAACCTCTTCAATACAGCTCATTTCAGTTCGGCCTGATCATCCGGATTGCTTTGACCAGTATTGGACATAAAATACATAAGTAAGTAATTAATTTTTAAGTGGTCTTTTGTAGAAAATTAAAATCTTACTCCAGTTGATTACTCGAGTATATATTTCACATTAAAATAATAATTAAGATTGGTTAGTTTATTTATGTACAATTGTGAGATGCCTCGAAGTACAAACTTTTAACTTTAAGTTTATTTCCTTGTCAACTCAGAATGCATGACGATGTGAACCCGCTTATCCTTTTGTATTCTGAGTCCATACAGTTTAACATACTCTGTATTTGTCCTAATAAGTTTTTTTGTCAACTTGGAATATACGATAATATGAACCCGCATATCCTCGTGTATTCCAAGTTCAATCTCATATGATCTGTGTTCATATACTTTTATATTGTATAAACGTAATTAAGAACATTAAGAGGTATTCGTCCAAAATTTCAATATGTTCTCAATTTAATAATGTTTTAACTACATTTGTTAAAACAATAAAAATAACTTACTATAATTATTCAGAAATTTCATTAATTTGAAGAATTTAATCAATTCCCATATTATTGATTGTTGACTATTGATAGCACCATTTACTTACGATGGTCGCTAACTATTCTATTGTCACCATTTTTAACAATGGTTGAATAATAAATAAATTGGCATCATTCATGCGATGATTGTATGACTATCCTTAACACCATTCAGCTACAATGGTTGGTTATATCCTGTATTTCTTATACAAATGTTCTAATAAACTTATATTTTGTTTTCTATTATATAACTGTCAGAAAAACTTATCCCACGAGACCAGTTAGAGAGTTAGATAGGTAGGCTCTTCTAAAGAGGAATTCTTTTATCCATAATGGATTTAAAATCAGTGTTGAAGTGCAGATGGTACACCATCTAAGTGTATAGCCTACTTTGGCTTACTTAAAAGTGTTCTGAACAGTGATGCTTTACGCATATTTAATGTGTTGATGTTTATTGATGTCATGTCTTGGTGATAATATCTATTCTAATATTAAGTTCTATTCTGTTATAGATGCTACGTCTACGGTAGTCCCAGACGAGAGTCAGAATACATCACCCAGCGTCTTATATGCTGTGGGTGATTACGGGCCCCGTTCACGTATCTTCTTATTACTACAAATTGTCTACTATTAAGGTCTTTAACTCTAAGTACTGATTTAATTATATATATTTTTCCAACTTCGAATGGATGCGTCGCAGACTCAACCATCATGTCTTCCGCATGATGGGCGCGACTGATTTTGTGACACACCCATTTGCGAGCATACTGTTGCTGGTAGTTTTGTTTTTTCTCTGATGTACAACTCATTTTTATGATATTATGTTTATGTATGTTTTTAGGAACCCATCAGACCAAGTTAGGGTATCTCTTAGCTCAGGCTTTTCTTTTGTTCTCCTTGTGTTTGGGGGCAAACACGTTGGGGGCGAGCGGGGTAATGTTATGTATATAACATAGGTTAATTGTCGTTTTAAGTTAGTACTGGAATCTATGAGGCGGCACCTTAGCATTGTCTATTGTTTTTCATCCTGGCAACACCAGAGAGGAGCGGAAATGGGATGGTGGCACTTCCCGGCGGGCTTCCGCCCGCCGGAGGTCGAGTCGGGGCATTGGAGAGAATCGGGGAATATGAAGTGCATCGGTGCCAAATCATAGATTCGATAAGTTCCCGTAAAGTTCGGGCGGTTATTATAGTGCCGTTACAAGTTTATTTGAGTTCCCGTTATGGTTTCGACCCCGCTAGTCGCGCCCCGGAAAAAGTGTTGTGTTCACACATGGCCGAATTGTATTTCGATTAGGAATAGGAAAGTTCAATCTGGACAGTAAACGCCCCTGCCTTTAGTCCCAGAAACACCGTGGGCTAGTATGATTTCCGGCCAATATAATGTTCTACCCGATCTCCGCCAGGAAATCTCCTGGGGTATCAATTCACCATACACGTGCGTGACTCATCATTTGCAACCAACGCCAGCTTACTTCACCGTGGGACGTGGAGTAGCCTTATTTGCTCATGCTGCAGATGCCAGAGGGTTCCTGCCACCAATATAGCCAGCTTACTTCACCGTGGGACGTGGAGTAGCCTTATTTGCTCATGCTGCAGATGCCAGAGGGTTCCTGCCACCAATATAGTCAGCTTACTTCACCGTGGGACGTGGAGTAGCCTTATTTGCTCATGCTGCAGATGCCAGAGGGTTCCTGCCACCAATATAGCCAGCTTACTTCACCGTGGGACGTGGAGTAGCCTTATTTGCTCATGCTGCAGATGCCAGAGGGTTCCTGCCACCAATATAGTCAGCGCGCATCACCGTGGGACGTGGGCCGCTGCACCAACCTTAGTCACCGGGAAGATCCCTCATCGTCTAAACGATCGCGTTAATAGTCAGTTTACTTTAGCTTAGTTTTCGGTTATAGTCTGTGGGGTAAGTTCTATCCTATCTGTACTATTACATGCAATATTTTAAATAAACCTATATGGTTAGTCCATTTATAATTAACCTTATTTTATTTACAAAACCTGGTAATTCCTGCCTATGCCTGACATCTTAGAACATAATTCCCCGCTCTGGGAGGGGGAACTCTGCTCTACCGCTGTGCTGGTCGATTTGGCGGGTCTGAGGCTGAGGATTCCTCGGGATCAGATCCTGGCGCGTCCGGTACTAACCGGCAAAGCCATTTCGACCACTCACCATAATTAAATCCCTTTAATAAATATGCCAACAATTGGTACTTTGACCCTAACAAAGTCCTTATTATATGAAGACAACACTTCGCCGATGTACAAGGATGGACTTATTTTCTTGGTTAGGTTTTTTGCTGCAAGAAGGTTATGTCGAGTAGTAACGCTAGAATTGTGGAATTTGATGATAATTTTTCTTGGAAAACCTTGACGACGGTCAGGAACACGATAGATTTCTAAAAAGTCTTCATCCAGGATTTGAGTGCCAAGCTTATTAGCAATATCTTTTGCAGTTTCTATCGGGTTTTCATTTATATTTTCACACACTCCAGAGATTTCAACTTGGTTTGATAAGCTATTTTGTTCCAGTTCGGCAAGCCGAATATCAATATCATTCATTCTAGACAGGTCTTTTTTGATTTTTTCAACTTCTATTTTAATTCCCGCTAATTCGTTTAACTTAGTTAATATTTCATCGTATTTTTCGGAAATGAAGTCGGTTGCTTTTTTTGTTTCAGCTGTCTCGAATTCAATTTTTTTAAACATTTCTTTTTTTAAATCAGAAAATTTATTATCAATATAGTCAAAAATGATCTGATTATTGTCGACTGACTGGGGACTATGTGATGTTAAGGCGTTATTTTTTGATTTGGAGCGGGTGTTTTCTTGAGGCATTTTTATTTTTGTTCAATAATGCCCCACAACAAATCTTGATTATCGCAATGTAAATATTTTTGTTTGTGGTGCTCAAAAAGAAAACGAATTACCAACAGTTAGAATGATCAATATCGTGGTAAATATTAATATTATAATTACCCACTAGCAAAAAACACTTTACTCGTCTTCGCGACTCAATTCTCATGAATAAACAAGAAACTGTTGAGGTTTTTTTCCGTTAAAAACTATACTTTTTAATGTTTAAAGTGGGAGCTGTCAAAACAAGTTAACAACCATAGATAACCATAGATAATGATAATAACTCATTACTTGGTAAATACTTGGGCGCTAGAGCCGGCTGTTCCAAGGCATGAATCGTGGGTTCAAGGAACGGTACTGCCAGAGAAAAAAAATACTCCAGTGCTGGAATAGGTAAAAAATGCTTGAAGCCAATTACCTCGTCAGATCATAATAATGTTGTAAAATTTTGTGGTGATAGCATGCGCTTGCGTTGTTGCCATGACAGCGGCAGAATGCGGTGGTGACACAAGCGCCAGTGAATGCATGTGGAACGATTTGGAATAGAATTCTTAATCACAAGACTTGTTGAAATCTTTTAATGGCGAAGGAGATATAATTCAGTGGTTAATGAAAAGTGGAGTTATTCGCGGGTTCCAAGAATAACATCATTATTCCTGGAAGGAATGCCATTTACAGCATGTAATGAACTGAGCGAACAGGAAAAAAGGATGCTGAAGCCTCGAAACGGGCTCTTATATCGTCAGTTATTGTTAAGTATATGTATCATTCCAAGATTTACGCTATTGATACAACAGAGAATGACTTAATGACTTACCTAAAAGATAATAATCCATTTGAACAGAATACAGGCAGGTAGGTACCTGCCCCCACTGTGCACAAGACCATACCCTAGAAAAATGCACAGAGAGAAACAACAAACCAACCTGCTACAACTGTTTCAGTAACCCGGCGTGCGCAAATAAATTTTATTTGATTAATTTGTGTTATTTCACAATTAATTAATTTAAAAATAAGAAGTTTTCCAAGGGACCGGAAAAAACAAACTTCTTAAGCAGGAAAACCTTATGTGTGGGAAAAATTGGGCCAATATTGAGCCGAGGGACCGAAAAAACCAAACTTCTTAAGCCACGAAACGTCTTAAGAGAGAACTTCATAAGAGGGTTTCACTGTAATGTATAGTATATTTGCGGCACGTTCCAGAGTGGAAGATACATCAGTATCGCCCTGGTGTAAGACCACCATTCAGAATTGAAATGTTGCTTGAAAATGGCTTTAGCCGTGTTTAGTGACCAGATCTGAATAGCCAGGTACTTCCCAACCTTCCTATTCCCCACCTCCTTCCCCTCCCCACTACCTTCAGCCTCACAACATACCCCAATTGGGGATGCCATAGTCTCACTGGCTCCAGACGGGAGCAGTTGAGATTCTTGTGCGGTATTAACTGTAAAAAAAAAAAAAGTACCTAACAATAAAAAATTCAGGGCAAACATCTTGGAAGACCACCGTGCTGATAGCATCAATTGCACATACAGACATAAAATGCTTCAAATTGCCAAAAAGAGAATAGATTATGAACGAAATTGCACAACTCTTATTAGTGATAAAAAAAAAACACAAAGGCTCTCAACAAGTCCGTCCTCCAGAAAATCTTATCCCATCAGTGAAATAAACAAGTTTATTCACGGCCACTAATGCATTCATTATTATTATTTCTTCGATATGGATGATTTAGTGATATATGCTATAGATAAAACCATGTCAATAGACGAAATAATATATACATCAGTGAACGATACAAACAACATTTTAGCGATGAATCCCCAAGTCATCTTAATCATATACTGTTCAGAAGATCATCCCATATCCAAGTGTAAATCCCTGGAACTGCCACCCAAATGCGCTAACTGTCACTCAGCTAACAAGAAGAAAGAAATAAACTTCTTCAACAGTAAAATGAATGAAATAGACCACCGAACCAACAGCGAAACATGTAAGTTCCGATCTTACATGCTTAAATTAGCCAAAGAAAGAATGAACTATGACATTGAATAAAAATTTTGTACATAATTTTCCAAAATACAACCGAAAATGCATTCAATGGATGATTTCTTAAATAACGAATTAGAATTAAATATTAAAATTCAAGAATATGAAAGTATATGTACTGAATCATGTAACAAAATTATTTCTAAAAATATCAATGATATAATTATTATGCACATAAACATCCATAGCATTAAAAAAATATTGATTCTATAAATAAATAATTTTATTAAAAAACCGGACTTCATAGTGTTATCTGAAACATTTACTAATGGTGAGTCACCGTCTTATCACTTACCTGAGTACAATTATATTTCTACCAAAATAGACATCAACAAAAATTCGGGAATAATAATATTTGCATACAATAAATTTAGTATTGTTAACATAATAGAACACCCAATACATTTGGTAAACTGCATCGAAGTACATTTAAAACTCGGCAAATCAATGTACCATCTATAGAATGCTATCACTGTACCATCTATAGAATGCTCCATGCTATCTATAGAACGCATAGCTCGAGTATTATTACGTTTATTAATGACCTCAAATACATATTATTAAAATTAAAAAATAAACTTTGCTTCGTCGTAGGTGATTTTAACGTGAACATTAATGAAAAGATAGAAAATAATAACAAAAATGATTACATCAATTGTACGACTGAACAAAATTTCATATCATGCATAAATAAAAAAACTAGGGAAATAAAAGAACATACTCGTTTAGGCCACATTTGGACAAACATAAACATTAAAGATCTTCACAAACTAAAATCAATTGTTTGGAAAACTAACATAACTGATCATCATTCATGCTTACTTCTGAATTGTCTGATTTTAATACAGAACATTAAATAAAGTTGTTTATTTCTAATTTTATAACTACATCCTATAAATTTTATAGGATGTAGTTGTAATTTTATAGTATAAAATAACATAATATATCATTTTAGTACCTGTCACTGGAAAATAAAATAAAAAATTAGATTAGGGTCGCGTTGTCGCGTACTTCAAATATATTCGTACTTTGGGTCGCCAGCCAAAAAGGTTAAGAACCACTGTTCTAGAGGTTAGTTGAACTGTATGTTGCTATATTATAACATTTTTCTTCTTTACCTTATGGAATGTGAGGAAGAACAAACTCTTGTATTATGTAACAAACACGCAATCATTCTGGGGCTAGATAATGACAAATAATTATTTATATTGGAAACATTTTGCTTTCAGTTGGCTGTAAACATGCACTGGCATTTTTAACATGGCTCCATAGAAGAAGTGAAGAACCAGCGTCGACATCTGTCGACTGTTGTTGGAGAAAGTCAAAATTCCCAAAAGTTCATTATGGCATCTCAAGTTGGCAAGAACGCAGTAAAAAGCGTGGAGAAAGGTAATGGAGATTGCCTGGCAGCAGTACTCTAAAACTGGCTTCAATGCCAGCTGACTCAACTTCAATAATGACTACCAATACCAAGTAAGTCCTTTATCATGATTCATGAACATGTCCTTCGGACGTTCGAATCAATGAGGAGTTCAAGATGGCGGAAAAAAATGGCCGTCTAACGACTTCCCCCACCCACTGCCCGTTGCTGGTGCAGCAGGTTAAACGATAAGGTTTAATTGTTTCTACTTCATTTACCCGATCGATATATAAAGGGCAGCACATATATTTGTGCATCAGTGCGTCACCAAATGAATAAGGGAGAAGTTCCTTCTAATTATACCTATACAAGTTCTTCTGAAGATGAAAGTTGCTGTCCAGTCACCTGCCGGATTGTCGACGAGCGAGGCCGGTGCGGGGAGGAAACAGATTCGTTTCAAGGATCTAAATTCAGACGACTCAGCGGACGAAACGATGAAGGCAACGCAATTTATAAGCGAAGTGAATCTAGAAGTGGGAGCAGAAACTCAAGTGTTTGCCTTGGAGTTGGAGAAAACAGCATCGGAAACTCAAAAGAAATTACAGAAGAGGAAATCTTGTACAACGAAGTCACGGGAACAGCAGAAAAAGAAAAAGATTTTGGAGGAAACAAAAGAAGACACATTTCTGGGACAGCTGGAATTACTATGGGAAGACAACATGTTGGAAAATGTAACGAGCATAATAATAATGTCGGAAGATCAGGCCCATCATCAAAAAAAACTACTATATAACGATAAGATAACGAAGATACTATACTAGATAACGACGTTGATCCTACATCATATCAAAGAAAAAGAAACATCAAAGACATTACCATGGGTGGATTTTACAGATGCCCCCCAAGAAAGCGTCTTATACACATTATTCCGGTTAAATATGTCGCAGGAGGCAATCAAAATTTTTCAAACTCAGAACTCGGAAATCGCAAAGCTTACAGTGGAACCATCTTTTGGGTGTGCAATCACGCCGACGACCATTACCACGTCGTCCACGATTGTACCAACTCAGGCTCCACCTGTCGCTGCACCCGGATCGTCGAGCTCCGTGGAGGCAAAAAGTGCCCTAGGAGAATTGTTTGGACCAGAGACTTCAACTGGCAACACTGGGAAAATCTCACAAACTATTTCCAAAGTGGTGAACGGAAAATTGTTATCTTACAAATCGCCAGGCGAAACTGGAATGACAGTCGTGAAATTGGAGATGTATCCATACAACAAAGTAGCGGGAGTGGACAAGAGGAATTGGAGGAAACTCGAACGACATTTCTCATTTCGTCTATTGTCGACCCGAAACACATGATGGTAACCAGTCTGATGGAGCGAGCAGCAGCAGATCTCCAACGAATCCCGGATCTCAAAAAAGAAGCAAAGGAGATGACTTCCTGGAATTCCTCCAGCAATTTCCAACAGCCCCCATATTAGGAGTGTTTAATTTAAGGGACTATTTAAAATCTAAATGGCTTTATACATCTAGACCATATATTCTCAACCTTTTTTTGCCCACCGCCCCCTTTGAGAATATTATTTTTTCTAGCGCCCCCTAAATCGCAAAAAAAGCAATTGTCATCGCGATTATATTGACCACAACAGGGGGGGGGGGGGCCGTAATGGGATGGGGAAAGATGGGATATAATAATTATTTTTATTAATTTCTTACACCATTACAAATTTGTGTTTATTACTTATAAGAAATAACGCCATATAAATATTTTACAAAAAAATGTGTACAAATATTTTTACATAAAAAAAATTTCAAGAAAAATTGAAAATCAAAAAAATTTCAGGTGGTGGTGAAAATTTCGTCAATGTGGAGAGACTCTTTTAATAATCAAAAGAATTTCCCTTTTGAATCTCTCCTCCCTGACGCCAAATGTATCAATCTCGGAGGAGATTTGGTTGAGGAGCAATATTCTCCTCCCTACCGGGAGAACCATTGGCTGGTTAGTCCTTCAGACATGAAGATAGAATAATCTACGATGACGCTGTCTAAGATAGTCATCTGGAACATAGAGACTCACGCGCTCCAAAATGGCGGAGTTCTCAATATGGCCTCGCAGCAGTCTGAATAAGTGGGTGGCGGCATACCCCTCTCTTCTGAGCTGCAGGGAGTGAAGTCCCAGCATGCCCAGAAGAAAGTTCGTCGGGTAGAGCCATAGATAGATTTCGGGATACTTCCTCATGTATATAAATCTTAGAAACTTTTTTGAACCCTCTCCAATATGAGGGAGCACCCCACCTCATGAGGATTCCAGATAAACGAACCACTCTCCAGCCTACTGCGGACCAGGGAGAAGTATAAAATCTTCGGAGAACGGGTATCCCGAAAAACTCTGATGGTTCGGAGAACAAACCATAATATTTTTAAGGCCGGCTGGCACACTCCTTCGATATGAGGGCGAAATGTCAACTTACTTTCATACATAATCCCAAGATCCTTTATATTAGAAACTCGTCTGAGATTATGACCGAGCATAGTGTAACCGTGGTAGGTGAGACTAAATGCTCTGGTAAAAGTCAGAACTACGAATTTAAAGACATTGAAATAAAGCTGGTTTCGTTGACTCCATTCTGAAATATTGTCAACATCAGCTTGAAGGCGCAGGCAGTCCTCAATATTTCCTAATAGAAGATATAATTTTAGATCATCAGCGAGCAGCAAAAAGCGAGAAAAACGGATGACTCTAGCAATGTCATTAATAAAATGGAAAAGAGAAGAGGCCCTAGGATCGATCCTTGGGGAACCCCAGAAAAAACAAGAAATTCAACTTGTAACTTTAAAAAAAACTTTAACATTCGAAGGGAAAAATCTGGGCAAGTTTTGTGACTAATGAATTTTGTGATTAATCGTGATTCACAATATCAAAGACTTTTGAGAAGTCATTATACTAAGAGTCTACTTGGTATCCACTGTCTAGGGACCTAGCAACATAGTCGGTAAAAACCTTCAGATTGGTTTCAGTGGATCTTCCTTTCCTGAAACTATGCCGGGGATAATGTCTGAGGCGTAAGAAATTTATGAATTCATTTTTCAAATAGTTTAGCAGAAGCTGATAGTATGGCAACTGGTCTATAATTTTCGATTAACTTTTACGAACCTTTTTTAAAAATAGGACATATTTTGGAAGTTTTCTATACTTCAGGAAAAGTGGAAGTACTAATACATAGCTAAGTTAAAGATAAGACATAATGGCGTTTTTAGGAACTCGGCGAACCCTTCAATAAAAAAATACGGGAACGAAGTTTGGTCCGATGAAGTGTTAGTTCTTCATGAGACTTATGGCACTCGTAACGTCAGATTCCGTTAATATATCTTAATCGAAGTTTGAAACTCCTCTGGTATTAAAGATGGCCGCATTATTCATGTCTACAAGTGGAGGGTCTTTATTGTAGACCGATTGAAAACGATCAGCAAATGCGTTAGCCACACCCAAGCCACGAAATTCCTGATTACCTTTCATCATGGTGTATTCAAGACTTATTAAGGAATTTTATATAGTGCCAAAACATCTTGGGATCATGCATGATGTTTTCCTCGATTTCAGACACGCAAGCTCGATAGGCCACTCGAACCTCGCACTTAACTAACGTTAAAAACCTAACAGATCGTATTCCCTCTGAAGGCCTCCAGCTTTCCAACGCTTATAAGGGCGTGTTTGATATCTGTATTCGAAAAAACTTCTCTTGGGGACCACTTCGGGTACTTGCGACCACCACCGCCTGTCGTTAGCAAACGAAGCGCACTCGTTTCCTCTTTGATATCCATTAGGATAAACTTGTACATGATATTAATAATTTTAAAATTACGCGCGTGGCGAAAAAGATGTACGTCTTGTCGGCTAACTATCTGGAGCAATGATGGGGTGGGATGGGGTCTCCTACCGCCCCCCTGAAAGTCTGAAATGCCCCCCAATTTTCTCTTGGTCTTCTACCGCCCCCCTGAAGGTCTGAAACGCCCCCAAGGGGGCGTTATCGCCCACGCTGAGAACCTATGATCTAGACAATCTCCATTCATAAAATCAGTTTTATTAATTCTCCAATGTGAATATACAGACTATAATCTAGTAGATTTTGTTCAATTGTATTGTAATGCAAAAAATTGCTATTTTACTGCTCCTAATGGAGATTTAGCAGAGTATTATTACAGTTTGGAAATGTCTGCTATGATTGCTACTGAATTGTTAATATTTCAATTCGGTAACAGAAGAAATGTGCGACAATTAAGAAGCCGACGAACCGACTGTTTGTCCATCCACAGGATGATTTCTGCTTTTAAGAAAACACGAAACCTGCACAATAGAAGTGCTATAGATTTCATTAATTTTGTTACCAGGAAGTTTGTTCATTAACAAGAAAGCAGGCTAACTGCCCGTTATGGCACTGTCACGTAAATAATTATCAATTTGTGATATAATTATTTACCTGACCACTAACCTGGTAATTTGAACAGCCTGTATTGGACTGGCAACACTTTTTTCTCTGATTTTTGAACCGGGTCCTTTTCTATGCACTTTCTTAAAATTTCACCGTCAGGGAACCGGTGAATTTTTGACGAGGTCACTCAACAAGATGTTTTGAGTTTATTATTTAACTTTTTCGGGCTGGATTTTCGGTTAATAATGTGTGTGCCGCTTGTGAAATGGTGAATTTAAATTCTCCGCATGCGTAACCTTTTTGGGTTTTTGTTAAATTTGGAGTACGCGGTGTGTGGCCGTGTGGCTCGGGGAATCGTGCTGAGATTCCGGATAAATCGCAAACCATCTGTTTTGGAGATGATAAATTCCGCGCAAAACCACTACGTGGATATGCTCCGGTTATAAAACTGTGACGCTAACGATTTATTTGTGGCCCACCGTCGGAGGAAACAGCCTCGCTAAAATCACCACGCTCTGGCACCAAGATGGCGTACCTCGCGCTTGTAGGAAATAACCTGGCATTTGGCCTTTAGCGCCCTCATCCCGGTACGTGCTCGTCGGATCCATCTGGCCCGGACTCCTGGCCGTCTGGAGATTCTTCTCGAGATGTTTGCCCCCTTCATCCGGAGTCCTCCGTTGGCGATCGCAGGATTGCTTGCCGTCACCTTCCGTTCGCCGTTTTCCGTAATAGATTTAGAGAATAGAACCGTTTGCGTTGGTCCACAGGTATGAGGGTTTCTGTTATTAATTTTGTTTAACTTGATTTGTTGTAAAATACACATTTATGGAACCTTCCCAAACATTCTTGTTTTTTTATTATTTGGAACAAAAAAGCAGAACCTTACATTTTCCCACATTACAGATCGCTAGGTCCCACATCAACCTGAGAGAGACATGGTGATCTTCATGCATAAAAATAACCTTATATTTGGCTCCCAACGTTTTAAGATGAATATGTTGATTTCGGTGCCCGTATATTCTAGCGGTCTGTTATGTTTTTAAGTTTCTGCTTCTTTTTTCCG
The DNA here is from genome assembly GCA_917563855.2 of Limnephilus lunatus. Lineage (NCBI taxonomy): Eukaryota > Metazoa > Arthropoda > Insecta > Trichoptera > Limnephilidae > Limnephilus > Limnephilus lunatus. The sequence goes on along the minus strand of OU830600.1, from coordinate 27,069,147 downwards.
AATTTTCAAGGTTGGATATGTATTATTCATTAATATCTTCATGTTGTTATAATGATACCAGTGTGTGTGTGTAGAAGCGTCATAATAGATGATATGAAATATTTCGCGGTAGTATGAAATTTTGTGCATATTATTGTATCAATATATTGTGTTGCTATATAATGTATTGGTTTCCGGTTGAGCTTCGTTCGCTCTCAAATTTTGTGTAACGTAAACAACAGCTCCGTTCTTTTTTTTTTCGGGTAAAATATTTGGGATAATTTTGTATACTGGCAAGTTTATCTATGGTTATGTCAGCTGTTATTACAGATCAGCTGATAGTGATTTTTGTTGACATATGTCAGATGTCAAACAGTTACTATACTTCGATAATGTTATTATAACAACTTTATAAACAGTTCACCAGACTTAATATAGTGTTATTCGGTTTTTTCATAAAGATTAACTATTTCATATGGAATTATTTGGAATATTTTCTTCGTTTTGTTTAATAAATAAATACCATTTGACAAAATGACGTTGTCTAACATTAACGGGGCCTCAAAAGAGGAGATGATTCAGATGCTTTCTGACGTTAATATTACTCCAGAACCCACTTTGTCCGCCATGAGAGAGCAAGCGCGAATCTATAACAGAAATCTAAAACAATCTGGTGGTGCTTCTTCTCAACAAGAAGCAAGCGGTGATGAAAGTTCTAATACAATTACCAACATAACTAATAATTATTATCAGAATACAATTACAAATCCTTCCGTACATAGCTGGGGTGTTAAGTTTAACGGATCTTCAGACATCCGTGACTTTATACAACGTGTGGAGGAGTTATCTAGGTGTCGTCATATTGAGTTGTCGTTTGTTGTCACTTCATTTGCTGACCTTTTGGAGGGAAGAGCATTGCTATGGTATCGTACTGTTTATAAAGATAATTTATCTTGGCTAGAACTGAAAAAACTAATTTTAACTAGATTTGATCCAATCGCTAACCAAACCGAAGCTTTAAAAGCTCTCTTCTCTATGAAACAGAAGCATAATCAAAGCGTAGTTGATTATGTTGAAGACGTGCAATTAGCTAATTTAAGATTAAACGTTCAACTTCCGGAAGAACAAATTGTGGACTTAGTGTGCAATAGTCTATTGCCGAAATATGCTCTTGTTATTGCTTATTTTGAGGATAAAAATTTAAATTCCTTAATTAGTGTTTGTAAGCGATTTGAAAAAAGTTTAGCTATTTCCGACGATGAAGCAAATTCGGGCAAAGACAAGAATAAACCGTCATCTGTTCCGTCGAATAGTAATGCTGCACCTTCTTCTTCTTCTGCTTCATCTTCTGCACAATTTTATAGAAATAAATTACTTTGCGCTTATTGTAATATAAAAGGTCATTCCAAGCCTTTTTGTAGGAAATGGAAGTTTGATTCTCAGAAGAATCATACCAAGCGACAAGCAAATTCTGAAAGACATAATTCAAAAAACTAGACGGGGGTCCCCCTCATTCTGCTAGCGAGGATGCTAGGAGACCACCGATAGTTTCAAACTCTAGTACCAGTCCCATCGACCATGACATGGACGCATTCATGCCGATGATGACCAGCGGTCAAGATATTAGACCTCATGTTAATATTGCAATTAACAATTTAGTTTTTTCAGCTCTTTTAGATAGCGGAGCTAGTGTGAGTTGTTTTGGAGGTTCACTGTATAGGTTTTTCTTAAGTTTAGGTTTTAAGTTAGATAAGCTGGATTCTTACGTTACCACTGCGGATGGTAAACATCAAGATGTAATTGGTACTATGCAAGTACTAGTTACTTATAATAATATTAAGAAATATGTTAATTTTTTTGTTATTGCGTCTCTTTCTCCAGTGATTGTTTTGGGAGTCGACTTTTGGAAACAGTTTGACATTGCTCCTCAATTGTTTTCAGGAGCCAACAGTGGTCGTGATGTTGAGAATACTATAGGTGAAATTCGCAAGATCACGTCAGCTTCCCTACTGTCCCCTCAAGACAATCGTAGGCTAAATAATGTTATAGAAAAATTTAAGTCAATTTCGTTTGAAAAATGTGGACTGGGTCGTACTCATTTAGTGCAGCACAAAATCAATACAACGGGAGATCCCATTAAGCAACGCTATTACCCTTTGTCTCAAACACATCAGCAACAACTTGAATCTCAACTTAAGGAAATGTTAGATTTAGGTGTTGTTCGCCGTTCGCGTTCAGCTTGGTCGAATCCGGTTTTGATCGTGCCTAAGAAGGATGGTTCTGCGAGGTTCTGCTTGGACTCCAGAAAACTTAACAGCGTCACGACAAGGGATTCGTACCCGCTGCCATTTATTTCGAGTATTTTAGACAACCTACGTGGTGCACGCTTTATAACCTCTATTGATTTATCGAAAAGTTTTTGGCAGATACCTTTACATAAGGACTCTTGTTCTAAAACGGCTTTTGTTGTACCAGGTCATGGACTTTTTGAATTCGTTAGGATGCCATTTGGTCTGAAAAATGCACCTAGTGAATTACAGCGTCTTGTTGATGCCCTTTTTGGTCCAGAGTTTGATGTAAACGTTTTTTGCTACCTGGATGATTTAATTATTATTTCAGAAGATTTTGAGTCACATTTAGAATTGTTAAATAAAGTTTTCACACGTATTAAAGAAGCAGGTTTAACAATTAATCTAAAAAAATGTGAGTTTTGTAAGGACGAGTTGAAGTATCTGGGTTATATTGTTGATGCAAAGGGTCTCCGCACAGATCCAGTCAAGCTAGAGTCTATTCGAACTTACCCCACTCCTAAGAATTCAAAACAGTTAAAAGCTTTTATTGGACTTTGTGGATATTATAGACGTTTCATCAAGAATTTTTCCACAATAGCGGCCCCTTTAACAAGACTCACTGGCTCAAGAAAGGGGGTGAGTAATTTTTCTTGGTCTTCAGAGGCTGAAGACTCTTTTAAAAAATTAAAAAAGGCACTAACTTCCGCGCCGGTTATCAATTGTCCTGATTTTTCACTTCCATTTACCATACACTGTGACGCGAGCAACGTTGGGATAGGCGGCGTGCTCACACAGGTCTTTGAAGGAGAAGAACACCCGGTTTCTTTTTTTTCTAGGTGTCTGAATGTTCACGAGCGAAACTACGGCGTGACGGAGCGCGAACTCTTAGCGGTGTTAGATTCGGTGAATCACTTCAGGCCCTACATAGAGGGAGTTCACTTCACAGTAGTAACGGACCACTCCAGTTTGCAATGGCTAGTGTCTTTATCAAATCCGACAGGCAGACTTGCACGTTGGTCTACCCGTCTTTCTCAATTTTCTTTTGATGTAGTCCACAGGAAGGGTAAATTTAACACTGTACCCGACGCTCTTTCGCGTAAAGACGATTTAACTATTGGAGCCATTGACAACCTTCCTACAAGCACGGATAATTGGTACATTAACTTATTTACTAATTGTAAAAATAATCCACAACGTTTTAATAATTTTCAAATTAAGGATAATTGTTTATTTCGTCACTCAAAGTCCCGTTTCGCTCTACAGGAGGATACAGCTTGGAAGCTGGTTGTTCCTTTTGAGGACCGTAACGCTATTTTATCTAAGGAACACGAATCAGATCTATCATGTCATCCAGGAATATTCAGAACGTACAAGAAGGTTCACTTACACTATTATTGGCCTGGAATGTATAAGGATGTGAAAAACTTCGTAAATAGGTGCAAAACGTGTAAAGCCCATAAAATAAATACTGCTGCGCCGGCGGGGATTTCTGTCAATCCAAAAATAGTAACAAGACCAATGCAGATGTTATCAATTGATCTTGTCGGTCCACTACCGCGAAGCTATTCCGGATTTACATATATTTTGTCTGTCGTTGATGTTTTCTCGAAATACACATGGATTTTTCCACTTAGGAATGCTACCACAAAAAGTATCGTTAAAAACGTAGAGCAGTCCATTTTTCTCATCCATGGGGTTCCACAAACGTTTGTTTGCGATAATGGCAAACAATTTGTGTCCAATGAGTTTAAAAAATTACTGTCTGATTATAATGTACCGGCTCCTTTTTATAATGCATATTATACACCACAAAATAATGTCGTTGAGCGGTATAACCAAACAATAGGTACTGCACTGTCTATTTTGACCGAGTCCGACCAACGTAATTGGTCTAGGTTTCTGCCACAAATACAGTCAGCGCTTAACAATACAGTTAACTTCGCGACGGGTTATACTCCTTTCTTTCTTATGCACGGTCGTGAACAGATAATCGATGGTAACTTTCATAAAAATCATATATCCCCTGATGTTGCTGATTCTAGCTTACAAGCATCGAGAGTAAGTTTTGCGGGAAAATTAGAGGACTTGGTTCCTATTTATAATAAAGTCACAGATGCCTTGTTACAGGCATATAGAAAGAATGCTCAACATTACAATTTACGCAGGAAGTCGGTAAATTATGAAATTGGAGACGTGGTTTGGAGAAAGAACTTTGTCCAATCGAGTGGACCCAATTTCTTTTCACACAAATTAGCCCCGAGGTTTGTGCGAAACATTATAAAAAATAAGTTATCTAATTTAGTTTATACTCTTGCAGACATGCAAGGCAAAATAGTTGGTAATTTTCATGTTAAAGATATAATTCGTTTAGATTAATTTTAGTTTATAATAGGAAGCTAATGAAGTAGTATGGAGGACTACCAACCTTCCATGTTATTTCGTTCCCTTCTTTATGTGTTTGTTCCGGCCACGTGTTCTGGAGTTTGGTACCTTCAGAACTTGTGCTCGGAATAAACGCAACATTCTAGTGTACTGATGATAGACTTACATTATTTATCCTCGTTGGACTAGAATAGGAACATCTTCACAAGAAATGTTTCTCTGATCCTAATGATCAGTGGCGCCCAAACCTTAAGTCATTATTTTTTTTTTCTTCTCTCCTTCATGTGACTTATTCTTTTTCGAGTGATATATATATATATATAATTAGATTGGATATGCGTATTTCTCTTTTTAGTAGACACCCTGTCTATATATTATTCTGTCAGTATTATCACTGCAATGCACACACACACACACATTGGTATCGCATCTCTACTCTGTCAGTAAACGGATATTTTGTAATGTTCCCTACTTTTAAATCTAAATCCATTTTTTTTCTCTAGTTCAGTGCAGCTGTCTTTCCATTTTGTCGACCCTCCGACATGCCTTATAACCAAAGATCCTTCAAGGAGCTAGAGAACAAAATGTATTCTTAAGTGTAAATTCTTTGTATAGCAGAGATTTGAGCAACTTTCTGGTATACAAAATGTGTATATTTAGCTGGTATTTGCTACATTTAAGTTTGGTATAGCTTTCCTTAAAGTGAATAATATTAAGTCATAGTTTATTAAGAACATTGTTATGTCTTTCTAACAAAGGTAGTACTGCTTCGGCGTACTTTCCTATTAAGTAATTCCAGCATGGAATATATAATACTCTACCTCTAGCACAGGAGAGCGTATTTTTGTATAGCTTATAGATATAAGTAAAATATTTGTATTAGTCTCACTGCTGAAACACCAGTGTTTCTCTACACGATTATGTACCTAGTGTCATTCAATTTAATGTTTTGATTGATCTCCAGTTTAAATAGTGTCGATTATCACATGGATATGATCGATCACCAATACATATTGTCTGTTCAAGAAATTTTGCCTTTTGCTTACTTTTGAAGTAATATTTTGAAGGATCTCCGTCTACGGTGTGATCTGTCTATTTTCTTATGCAAACTATACACACAGTGTTAGTTATTAAAATGGCTTGGACTCTATATATTTAATCATACTGGTTCACTAATATTAGCTAGGTTTTTTTTGTTAAATTGTAATCCCTATGCATTCAGCTAAACATTCTAGATTCTGTTTTGCTTGTCTTTGTGTTCCTACTGATACTCATTGTTACCACTTTTATAGACAGGTATATCTTTGGTATTGTAAAACCTGATCTAATTTTATTTTTGAAACATAGGTATTTCTAATTATGTAAACCCTATTGTAACCACCTGTATGAATAGGTATTTCTAAATATGTAAACCCTAATCTAACCACTTTTAGTAGGCAAGTTTCGCAAACTTGGTCTAACTAATTCATTAATAATACACAAGTACTACTCATATACTTATGGTTCTACATTGTAATAAATCTTTTTTAAACTAATAGTTGAAAATCTCTGAAAGATAATCATCATTCTAGTTTTATTGTCTGTTCTGTTTTTTTTTGTTGAATAAACTTTTATGTTAACCTATGAGACCTGTTGGACCTAGGTAGATAGAATAGTTACCTTTTCGCTATTGATAAATGGCCTAAATTCAGTGAAAGTGAGGGCTGGTTGACCACCCTAAAGTGAAGCCTTTTTTAATGGCAAAATTTCCTGCTGAAGGAAAAGTGATGCTTTGTGCATAATTTTTTTTCTTTTCACTGTTTGTGTTCTTTACTTTTAAGATGTTCCCGATGTTAAGATGACATGAGAATAACAGGTCTGGGCTTCAGCCAGTACTGCCAGCACCCAGCTCCATCGGTTCTGAAGGTGTTGTGGACTCCTTATTCTCGTACCATCCTATTCTCATTGTTCTTTCAATCTATCTAGATTTATATGATTTATTGTTTATGATTATTAGTGGTTACTTTTTGTAAAATTTCTAGATACCTGATGGACCTATCTTCTAGTTAGTTAGTTAGTTAGTTGTGTACCTTTATTTTTTTTTTGTTTCTTTTTACATCGGAATCGTGGATTTCATGTTTGGGGCCAAACATTTTCGTGAGAAGGGGGGAATTGTCACGTAAATAATTATCAATTTGTGATATAATTATTTACCTGACCACTAACCTGGTAATTTGAACAGCCTGTATTGGACTGGCAACACTTTTTTCTCTGATTTTTGAACCGGGTCCTTTTCTATGCACTTTCTTAAAATTTCACCGTCAGGGAACCGGTGAATTTTTGACGAGGTCACTCAACAAGATGTTTTGAGTTTATTATTTAACTTTTTCGGGCTGGATTTTCGGTTAATAATGTGTGTGCCGCTTGTGAAATGGTGAATTTAAATTCTCCGCATGCGTAACCTTTTTGGGTTTTTGTTAAATTTGGAGTACGCGGTGTGTGGCCGTGTGGCTCGGGGAATCGTGCTGAGATTCCGGATAAATCGCAAACCATCTGTTTTGGAGATGATAAATTCCGCGCAAAACCACTACGTGGATATGCTCCGGTTATAAAACTGTGACGCTAACGATTTATTTGTGGCCCACCGTCGGAGGAAACAGCCTCGCTAAAATCACCACGCTCTGGCACCAAGATGGCGTCCCTCGCGCTTGTAGGAAATAACCTGGCATTTGGCCTTTAGCGCCCTCATCCCGGTACGTGCTCGTCGGATCCATCTGGCCCGGACTCCTGGCCGTCTGGAGATTCTTCACGAGATGTTTGCCCCCTTCATCCGGAGTCCTCCGTTGGCGATCGCAGGATTGCTTGCCGTCACCTTCCGTTCGCCGTTTTCCGTAATAGATTTAGAGAATAGAACCGTTTGCGTTGGTCCACAGGTATGAGGGTTTCTGTTATTAATTTTGTTTAACTTGATTTGTTGTAAAATACACATTTATGGAACCTTCCCAAACATTCTTGTTTTTTTATTATTTGGAACAAAAAAGCAGAACCTTACATTTTCCCACATTACAGATCGCTAGGTCCCACATCAACCTGAGAGAGACATGGTGATCTTCATGCATAAAAATAACCTTATAGCACGAAATGCGATATGGCAGAATTACTGCATCCAAACTATACGAGGCAGCTTTTTTTAAAAACAAACTTTTAAAATCAGTTGCAAAATACCAATTATTGGCGGCTCCCATGATGCAATCACTAATGATTATATTGTAGAAGTCAAGTGTCCAGTCAAATATAGTACCGTGAAAAATTACTTCTTTAATAATAATAATAATAATAATATTTGGACGATTTATATAGCGCCGTTTTTGTGAAAAATCACCTCAAGGGCGCTGTACAAACTTACCATACATGCCTAAAATCTAGAAAGACTACAAGCTATACAAACAATTAATAACAACTTATGCCTAAAAATTGCATACACCGGTTCATTGATCACCGATACGAAAATATATGTACAATATTTTGACCAATGAACGCGATGCTGCCTAAAAATGCATTAATACAGGACCATACTTACCTGGGAGGTCGCTTGAAATTAACACTGTTTATTGTCTATTTAAAGAAATTTAGATAGAGTTCGCACGCAGAGGACATAATTGTGAACACATGTTGTTTAATCCTGAAAATATGTTAATATTAATTTGTAATATATTCTTTAACCTTTTCCCCGCGTTGAACTACTCCGTTTGTTCAATACCCATACGCGGTACATGTTTTCAAATACCTATCCATCCAATTTTATGTCAATTACAGCATATTATGGCATGATTGTTATGAAAATATTGAAATTATTCATAACAATTGTAATCAGGTACTGATTACCAATATAATTATTGTCTATGGTTTTTTTTGACAGCCATATATTGATGCAAATAGGCAGGAAGTGTTGGATTCTTGCCTGGAGCTCCACTTCCCCGCGGGGCCCGATTGGATGGAAGGATACCGGAGGTAATCCACGAGGTCCCGGTATAGTTCTGGCCTGTATTCTGTACGAGAGACGAGCTGGCAGGCTGGATGCCGCTCTGAAGCAGTCGCGGAACCCTGGAGGAAGGCGTCCCCATCCATCGGTAGAGACATAGTAGTTAGGGTTTAGTTATACGGTCAATGATGGGGGTAAGTTTTCACATGTATTTGTAAACCCTTACTTCTAATGAAATAGATTCTAATTGTGTTAACAGAAGATCTTGCCTTTCATTGTTTGAGACTACTTGTGAATAAGCACCTCATGCCCATCCCTGATGATGAGTACCCATGCCTTCCCGCTGAGTCAGCATACCTTGCCTCCGGCAAGGTTTGGCGTCCGAGTTCCCGTCGGGAACAAAGCTGACCACAGTGATGGCCATTATAATATTTAATATATGTACCTACATATAATCATACACCCACTTAACAAGCGGTGTTTTAACTTTAACCTCATCAATAGCCCTGCTCATCAAACCCTGCTAACGAGCGCATATCAAATGGCGCAACAACGCGTTGGTCTCGTAATAACTTATTCACAGGTAGATCTGCTTGTTACAAAATATTATGTTATAATTCCATGTGCTAGCATCCATCTTAGTCATATTACTGCAGGTGTCAATCACTTTGTTGTTGTGATGTCCATAACCTCAATTTATTTATGTTTGTCATTATAAATAATGCTCAGAAAATACATAACGGTCAGAAAAATTGGTTATAGACAATAATTACGATTGTAGAGAATGTGTAGGTACTGCTTTAATCGAAATCAATCAACAGTAATTAATGTTTAGCTAACAAAATTATCTATGATAATATTGATAATTATCTATTCCGATTTTATCTTTGACACAAATGTCAAAACAAGTGTCGTGTTTTTACACTATCAAATATTGAAAACTGATGTTAAAAACATTTTTCTAAAACTTACATTACAATCTTATTTATGAGGTTAAATAAGAATATAAGGTAATAATTAATAATTATTCAAATGTTTATAAATACTAAGAACTAAGTGACATTATGTTCATAATTACGGAGGTACATTAATCAAAACAACAAATAACTTTGCAGTAATAATGATAACTTTTCAGTTTTATTATAATAAAAGGTACATGTAATACAAACATTTATGCAATTACAAACGAATGACTTTATTAAAGGGATCATTCATAATTTATATGATATATTATCATTTCAAATGTTTTAAATAGTTACGAGACAAGAAGTTTTTTTTAATAACAGCTGACATCTGTCACAAATATTTTGTTGTTGATTGTTTATTTTTTTTCAAATGTCAACATGACGTCTGAAATACTATGGATAAATCGGTACTTATTATTTTTTTTTAATATTGATTACTGACAGCTACGTCATAATATACTAAATTATTATTGGTAAAAGGTACCTATTATTCAGTGCATTTCATTAGAGATATTAAATATCTCTGTAATTATTATAAACATAAGGGCAGGGTTGCCGCTAATATTTTTTTTACTTGAAATCAAGGTTGCCACAAATCATTAAAATTTTATCAAACACAAATCAAGGATGTCACAAAATTTATAAATTTTGTATTGAAAAAATCAAGGTTGCCACAAATTTGAAAGTTTATTCAACTAAAAATTTATTTATTTTTCTCAAAAATCAGGGTTGTCAAAAAATTTTTTTTTCACAAAAAGGATTTTTTTTTTTTAAATCTTCACTTGTTATCATCATCATCAACAATTATTTTATTTTTCATAAATAATATTTTCAAATAATTTTTTTTGACAAGATGTCATATTTTATAAACATCATCAATTACAAATCTAATAAAGATTTATTATACCAACAAAATTTAAATAAGGGCATACATAGAGCTAACATGGAGTCACTCGATTTTCTCTCATTCTTTGCGCAAGGAATGCAGAAATTTCAGGGTTACCAATGCTGGTTAGAAAGTTTCTTTCTTTCTAGTTTTTTGAGGTGGTGGGCCTATCACCACAAGATTCGAGAACGGTTGAAATAATCGATTGTATACCAATATACATAATTACAAATAAATAAAACAATTATTGTCAATTGCGACATATTCTTAAATTCAGTTTTTTTACAAAAACGGGCATAATGTTTTGGTAGTTTGTGGACTTAGAGAATTCAAACTTTTTTTTTCTTTTTTTTTTCAAAAATTTTTTTTTGGGACGTCGATGTAGTTATTCTGGTTTTGTTTTCCTGCCGTGCTTGAAGTACCGCGAGATACAATATAACATCAGTTAACACATCATTATAAAATTATGGAAGTACAATTGGAGATTGATACTTTTCCATATTTTGTCCACTTGTTCCGAAGGGATGAGAGTAGTGTATGCCGCTACCTATTCGTAACGCTTCGAATCCTTCGATCGTTCATCCTCATTCCGGGAGACGGAGTAACTATGGACAGATTATAGAGTTTGTGCCATAGCAGGGCCGTTGCCTGACGTTTCGGAACAGTATGCTCCAGCATCAGAGTGAAGGCGGAGGATCTATTGCCGCAGATGATTAGGCTGCCGGAGGTAGAAGGTCCGTTGTCACGCTGATCATTATTGGACATACCACAAGTGATAGATAAATCACTTCAGTATTCTCAAAAACAAGTCACAACATACGCTAACCAATACTTAACATTATATTACATTGGACTCATAGAGTGAGCCAATCGCTTTTCAAGCCCATTTATTCAGAAAACAATACAAATTAATCAAAAGTGAACAGTAAATAATTCAGTCAAAAATATCATATCATCAACATAGAGAATCTAATCATTGACTTCAAAAAAATGTAAATTCTGCAAAGCCGAGTTTATATAGCTAAGTTATATGATAGTTTCCCAGAGGCTGGCCAAACATCCGAACAAATTTTTAATACATATAAAATTCAATTAAAGATTTTATTATCATCATCATACAAAACGTACAACAACAACAACAACAAAAATAAAAACGAGACATTTTTAATTTTTAAAACAAGGGCATCATTTTTAATAACAATTCTGAAAAATTGTTTTGAATATAATTACAATCAAGTAATTGTCAACAATGACATATGTGATATTTATTATCATTCTTTTTACAAATAAAGGACAATTTACACTAAATGTGCTAAGACTTGGAGAAAGTATTGAACAATGACGCAACGTCATTATTATAATTGGATGGGAGTTGACGGAGGTATATTCAGTCTAATCAACTGGGTCCTGGTGTTCAACTTGCCATTATCATTGGAGGGGAGTTAACTGAGGTATATTCAGTCTGATCAACTGGGTCCTGGAGTTCAACTTACCATTCCTTATTAGTTCCGAAGGTAAGGGTGGGTTTGTACCCCAACCGCAACGTATCGATCCAGTGTCGATTACGTTTACCTTACATGACAGACAGAGGGCGAGAGATGCTTGCTGTCTGCTCATCAAACCCTGAGCTGCTGACTCAGGTACGGAACACAGTGTGCTACATCATCAGTCGGAGGGCAGTGGATCCGTTGCCTATAGACGGGTTATTCCTATGGGAGGCGGAAGGACTGTTTGCCACTGATCCATGTGCATACGCAGTACTACGTGGTGTGAAACTTGTTTGAGTGGTTCGGGTTGTTCTTGGAGTTTTATTAGCAACCCCAACACAACATTCTACAAGTATTTCATAAACTCTATTTGAAATCGAGTTGTATGTACTTATTTTTCACACGGTACTAATGGTAGTGATTTCGGGGAAATCACAATTATTTTTCTCAAATATATCAAGTCTCAATTAATACGTGCACGCCTTTATATTGTCTTACGTTATACTCTACGTTAGAGTCAATAAAATTCAAGCCCATATAGTTTGTCACACATGACACAAAAAAATCATATCAAATTTCAAACATCATTGAAATTAGTCTCAAATTAAAGTCTCATACATAAAAAAAGACTATTTAACAAAAATGTCTCGTAACTCAATCTCAACTGTCACTTAATTTTTGGAAATGCTTGCACATGGAATTGAAAAAAAAAACATATGTCAAATTTAAACTTGGTACATTTTATTTATATCTATATTATAAACTTTGGGAATTTATAATTGGAACATGCAGGAGTGACAGCCCATCATTTCTTTATGTTCCATATTGTAAAACTTGTGAAACTATAAAATTAGAACATACAGATATAACAGCCCATTATTTCTTTATGTTCCGAGTTTCAATTTTTTAAATTTTTGTTATTTTTTTAAAGCTTTATGAGATGTCATATTACGGTGTACGCAAAACATCTTGCTTAGTTGTCTGCGAACAACATACCGTTTTTTTTCCTAAAAAAAAAATAAATAAAAAAACATTAATATTTATACAATATTTTAACTACTATCAAGTAGATTTATATATTTTTCCTTGTTTTAAAGAAAAAACAAAGGTATGATACAACTTATATATTATTTTTGGATTGTATAATTGGTTCAGTAATTACAAACCCCAAAAGACCGAAGTTAGGAAGTATAGTTAGGGATACTCTTCGAAGGAAGTTTTTTTTTCCAAAATGGAAGTAGAATCAGTGAAAAGTGCAGATGGGTACACCATCTAAAAAGTGTTGCCTGTTATGGCTCTTAAAAAAAAAGGTTTTTTTAAACAAGTGATGCCTAGTGCATAATTAATGTTCTGATGAACTATATAAATTGTTTATCTATTTTGTTGATACTAATTATAACTATAATAATTTTTGAAAATCTCATGTTACAGATGCTACGTCTACGGTAGTCCTCGACGAGAGTCATTTGTTCAACACCCAGCGTCTTATATGCTGTGGGTGCTTACGGACCCCGTGCACGTATCATCTCATTTGTAAGCTATGATATGCTGTTTTATGTTATAATTATCAGTTTGTTACTATCCATATTCTGTGATAATATGTTAATTTTTTATAATGCTATATTTCAGTACCCCATCAGACCAAGCTAGTTAGTTAGGAGCGTGAGTTTATTTTTGATTTTTGGTTTTTGTTTTGTGTTTGAGGGCAAACACGTTCGGGGCGAGCGGGGTATTGTTATGAAAATATTGAAATTATTCATAACAATTGTAATCAGGTACTGATTACCAATATAATTATTGTCTATGGTTTTTTTTGACAGCCATATATTGATGCAAATAGGCAGGAAGTGTTGGATTCTTGCCTGGAGCTCCACTTCCCCGCGGGGCCCGATTGGGCACGGACCCTGTGGGAACGTCACAGTGCCAAGTTTAAATAAGTGATTTTTAAAAGTCGAGCGGAGCAAATGCTCTTTTAAATTGATCAAGGCATCCAATTCTGGATGAGTATGAATAATAAGTTCGTGTGCGAATCGCGAGTAAATACGCATGGTGCGTGAAACAAAAACGGATCCGCGAACGTAAAACGCGTGTCGGCGTATTCCGGAGATTCGAGATTCCATTTGTAGAATCGATGTGTCGGATGGTAATCCTCGCTCGCTTCGAAACTGTTGACTGTCGGGATCGACTATTAGTTACTTTTATATCGGATGAGATCCGTATTTGGGGGGCGAGATCGCATGATACCCACTTTGCCGCGCTCGCCGGCGAAGTCACGCAATCATATGGATGGAAGGATACCGGAGGTAATCCACGAGGTCCCGGTATAGTTCTGGCCTGTATTCTGTACGAGAGACGAGCTGGCAGGCTGGATGCCGCTCTGAAGCAGTCGCGGAACCCTGGAGGAAGGCGTCCCCATCCATCGGTAGAGACATAGTAGTTAGGGTTTAGTTATACGGTCAATGATGGGGGTAAGTTTTCACATGTATTTGTAAACCCTTACTTCTAATGAAATAGATTCTAATTGTGTTAACAGAAGATCTTGCCTTTCATTGTTTGAGACTACTTGTGAATAAGCACCTCATGCCCATCCCTGATGATGAGTACCCATGCCTTCCCGCTGAGTCAGCATACCTTGCCTCCGGCAAGGTTTGGCGTCCGAGTTCCCGTCGGGAACAAAGCTGACCACAGTGATGGCCATTATAATATTTAATATATGTACCTACATATAATCATACACCCACTTAACAAGCGGTGTTTTAACTTTAACCTCATCAATATCCCTGCTCATCAAACCCTGCTACCGAAGGTACCGTAGCAAATGGCGATATGTTAATTAGCGCATATCATGATTTATCATACTATATAAACAGATGAGATTATTATCTACAATTTGAAACCAAATCGTCGTCTGTAAACACTCCTAGATGTTTATAAAAACAAAAACATTAAATTCCATACAAAAACATACCCATGTTATCTTAAAGGCGGCGCCATTTCCCCGCGTGCTTGTACTCAGGACACTGCGTTGATAGACACAAGTGGTACCTCAATCACTTATTATTATTAATTCGAATAAACAAGTTCTAAAACTCAACACTTAAAAATAACACGAGACGAATAGATTTTGTCATATAATAAATATTGTTTTAATTATCTAAGCACTTAAGAGGAGTTTACGCCGGTCACAATTTTTTTGAGGTATGGTATATTTTAAAACAGGGTTCGATACATAACGACACACCGCATTCTTTACACATGTATCTCGTTAACTGCATTTTATTATTTGTAAGTCGGCATACACGACATCGTCTGCGCGGTTTATTTGATTTGTCGGTTGCTGGAATCAATCCTGCCATATGCTTAGTGGCATGTTTAGGCAGAATCCGAAATGGACTGAGGTGGGCTGATGTTGTAGGCTGTGGTATTTGTGTAACTTGTGGTTTATATTTCTCAACAAGTTGCATTATAACCGCCAATTGAAAATCTGCTAACGGCTTTTTTATACCTGTCACTTGGGTGTGCAAAATAAGTGCATTCAATAAATACAGGTCAATTATGTGAAAAAAGACTTTTTTATACCACTTTATCGTCTTTCGCATACATGATAAACTGCTCAGCATCATGTCGCCTTTGTCAACAGTTCCCATACATTTATTGTAATCGATTATACAGGCGGGCTTGTGAATGGGTTGTTTAGTTCGGTGATTTATTTTCCCTGTTTCTTTAAATATGTCATCGTGCAAGGTAGTTAGCATGTGAACATCCCTTTTATCACACCATTTTAATGCTAAAAGGGGACCGCGGCTTTTTGACTCAAATTCACCTTTTTTCAGATTTTTAAATTTGGGCATTTCCTTACGGTTTTTTTTTACTGTCCCACAGGCATTCGTTTTTTCCGAATGCAAAAACTGGAATAACTTTGGGCTTGTGTACCAATTGTCACACCACAAATTGTGCCCCTTGCCAAAATAATCATTTATAAGTGTGGTTACAACAGCGCCGGTTATTCCCAAGTTCTGCTCATCCGTTATTTCCGTGCCTTCTCCACAGTAAATTATAAAATCAAGAATGTATCCAGTTTTCACATCACACAAAACAAACATTTTGATTCCAAAGCGGTGTCGTTTCGATGGAATATACTGTTTAAAAATAAGCCTACCCTTGAAAACAATCATGCTTTCATCTATGCATAGATCTTCATAAGGTATTACAGACTGTTTGAATAGTGTTCGGGTGTGATTTAAAACTAACCTTATTTTATAAAGACGATCTGTAGACGGCGAATTTGAGTCACAGAAATGTAAATTTTGCAATAACAGTTGATATCGATCTCTACTCATGATCTGGCCAAAAATAGGCGAACTAAGAAATATATTTGTACTCCAATACTCTTCAATAGTCAAGTGTTGGTTTCTTGTCATTAGCATGGTTATTGCAATAAATAAATACATTTCTTCAATATTTGTGTCCTTCCATTTATGAATTCTTGAATTCGCACCAAATTCCTTTGTATTGAGAACAAAGCTATGGTAGTTGTGTATTTCTCTTACAATTTCATTCATAATGGAGCGATTCAAAAAATGTTCAAAAAAATCACTTTCTGTTGAGTTTTCGTTAAATTGTACAGAAATGCCGGATTGAAAATCATCAAATTCGTGTACTATTGGAATATGAGGTCCTGACACCCAGGAGTGTAGCACTTCTTCCCGTACAGACTCATCAGCTTGAGTTTCTGCTTCTTCCCGTACAGACTCATCAGCTTGAGTTTCTGCATCTGAAATTTCCGAAGGTACAAATTCATCCTCGGACATTTCATAATCAGAATCCAACATCTGCAGTATATTTTCAATTTCATCATCTTCCAAAATATGGGCCATTTTTATTCTTAAAGTTAATTTCAAACACTAAAAACTTATTGTGAACGTTTCCTAATAACTTTGAAACAGTACGAAAAAGAACACGAAAATAAACACGCACTTTTGTAACTAATTTATAACCAAAATAGACATGTTATAAAATTCTGATGACACTTAAATTAATAAAAATTTTATGTAAAGTCAAAATCACAGTTTCACAATACAAACAAACGTTTAGAATACGCGAGATCTCTACAATAAATGTTATCGACGCTTGTCCACTATGATCAATCTGAAACGCATGCGCAAAGAGCGAATGACTACTAGCGCCATCTGTTGACTAAATTATGAACTATGGCACTCAAACGCACGACGACACATTCACTTGATTATCGATGTTCTTTACGAAATACAATTTTATTTTCGAAATATGCCTGAAGATGTCAGCATCGTGATAGTTACACGAATGTCCTAGTGAGCGGGAAAAAAAACTGTTACATAGGAGCGCTGTGATATCGGCAGTCGAAGTTGGCGTAACAAGGGCTGATACGGTCGCGTGTGAGGCATGGAATTTTGCCGTATCAACTGTTGTTACGATCGCGTGGAAAAGGTTAATGAGTGTATTTTGGAAAGTAAAAAATATTTAATGGTGGGCGGTGCAGTAGTACAATGATTTGATCTTCCGAGAGACAGATTGATGTGTAAGGATTCGAGTAACTTTAATTCAGTATGAAAAGTGTGATTTAGATATATAATAGGCAATACAAGTATGATACTCTCAGATAGGTATATTTAAATTAAGTTAAGGGTATGAGAGCCCGAAAAGGTAGGTTTTTAGTTTGGACCTAAACTCTGTTGGGCTTTTTATGCACCTTAATTCCGGAGGGAGTCTATTCCAAGCCTTAGGCCCAGATACTCCGAAAGCACGATCTCCGAACTTAGTATTTGGCTTTCGTTTGGGTTCTATTAGTCTGCCTATAGCAGATGAAGTTGCCGATCTAAGGGTTAATTGCCTCGGACCGGTATTTTCCGGGACGCATAATTCAGAGATGTAAGGTGGGGCCATTTCGTTGATTGATTTAAACACCATCCAGCACAATTTGTACTGGATTCTTTCAGGGCACTTGAGCCAGTGAAGGTTACGAAGGTGTTCTGAAATGTGTGAATATTTAGGGACCCCGGTTATGAGCCTTGCCACTGCATTAAACACGGATTGAAGTTTGTCAGTTTGGTATTTTGGGAGACTAGCGTAGATGCCGTTACAGTAATCAAGCCGTGAGACTACGTAGGAGTTGATTAATAGTTTTGTCGCCTCTGTAGGAAGGTTTCTTCGAACTGACTTGAGTTGTCTTAGGTGAAAAAAGCCGGTGCTTACTGTCCTATTTATTTGACTTTTAAGCAAAAAGTCTGAATCTAAATTAACGCCAAGAAGTTTGACTGTTGTCTTTGGAATAATATCGTTGCCGGAAATGGAAATAGGTGAATTGTCTATGAAATGTTGACGTTTGTTTGTGGCCGCCCAGAGGAACTCAGTCTTAGATGGGTTCAGCTTCAGCTTGTTTGAAGACATCCAACGAGTTATTGCTTCTAGGCATTCAGCTATGCGGATTTTGAGGCTATTGATTTCGTTTGGAGAGCAGTAAAAATAAACTTGCTGATCGTCAGCGTAGCAATGGGACAAGAGACCAAATGACTCGATTATTTTGGCGACATCATTTGTAAAAAGGATGAAAAGAAGTGGACCTAAAACGGATCCTTGGGGTACCCCTGAAGAAAGTGTTGCGAAGTCAGAGAGTTTATTTCCAACCTTAACGGCTTGTAAGCGATTGGATAGGTATGATACCAGCCAATTTTTTATATCGGAACTCAAACCAAATGTTTCCTCTAATCTCTTAATAAGGAAGTCATGATCAATCGTGTCAAACGTTGCACTCATGTCCAGGAGTGAGATAAGTGCTAACTTACCTGACTCTATGGCCAAAGTTATATCATACGGAGTCAGAATTCCGTCTGGAGGCTATTAATAAAGCCATGCTGTTTTGATCCCGAGCTATATTTCCTATCTTTATTAATAAAATAAAGTTTCTCGATTCGAGGAAACTTCAATGCAAATCCAGACTCACTGTTCGGAGTAGAACTGAAATATTTCTGTTTAGACATGAAAATATATTACGACGCGAACTGGACTGATCATAGGCCTCTCGAATTGACCCTATAAACGGAAAGAATACCAACAACCGAAATATATACATGCATGAAAACCGACCGGGCATCTTGGAATCATAGAATACATAGAATCGAGACAATCTGGTGAAACGAGACGATCTATGATAATCTGGATTGAAAACGGCAAGCCTCATGAGATGAAATAAAGCTAAAGCGTGCTGCATTCAAATTAGCATTGAAAAAATGTCAAAATGACTCTGAACAAAATCAAATTGATAAAATAGCCAGAGCTTTACATATCGCAACTTCAAAAAGTTTTGCAATAAGACAAATAAACACTGCAACATGCGATGTAAAATTCCGTGCAATATAAATGGATAAACGAACCCTAAAGCAATTGATAACACTTTTGCAGATCTCTGCAAGTAAACCACCATTTAATCGTATCACAAATAAAGACAGCGGGCTTTTGATAACAGCAGACATGGTCAACATTGCCCTGAGACTCATGACAACTGGGAAATCAGCTAGAAGCTAAACGAATCAAGTCCACTAAATGGGTGATTTGTTAAGAAGTGTGGATATTATATTAACTAAGTACAATCAAGATTTCAGTTCACAGATCACCTATCAGCAGCTAAGTACTCTATTGTGATAAGTTTTCAGAATTTCCTGAACTCGATTTTCATGCCACTATAAATACATATAATTTTCTGAATAAGTTTAAATTAAGGAATGAACTATTGACAATTTACAATCGCGACAACTTTAGAAATGCCGATGGGTAAATATCTATTTCACAACTCTTTTATAATAATGGATTATCAAATGCTTTTCAGATAATTGGATTATAGGGTGTTAAATTGTTAAATAAATTGTCATTCAACAAATGCGAATGGAAGGGATCGATCCAAGATCGAGAGAAAGTTTGCTGCTTGAATGTGAGGAAAGGAGAACTCCTATACTTACCATGGAAAGCACATCATTTGCAATGGGGAACAATGAAATGGTGCATGCAAATGATGAAACCGATGACGGTGACAATCAACAAAGGTACCTGGTACAGCTATTGTCCAAAAACAATGAGCTTATCAGAAAACGATGTAATAATAAAGAATTAAAGAAAACTTATCAGAAATCGATTGGCAAAGAATAGCAACAATATCATCTCTAATACGGAACTTGTTCATGCTGATGTCTATGGACCCATGGAACACATTTCTAAGGGACTAGCTAAGTACTTTTTGGGGAATGGAACGTTTCTACGCCGCCGGTTCTTCGCCGCCAGTTCATCGCCGCCGTTTCTACGCCGGGACGGTTCTACACCGGCCGTTTCTACACCGGCCGTTTCTACGCCAGCCGATTCTACGCCGCATTCAAATTAAATTAACAATTACAATTAAACTTTATTGTTTAAACACATACATACAGTCATAGAAAATAAAATAGAAAATACAAAAATTATCGAATCATTTAAAAAGTAGCATTAACATTTATTTTAATTTAAAAGATATTTTGTACATGCAAGTTACAATCGCCGCACAGTGGCTGAAATTGGAGCGCTGGCTGGCGCGACATCCCTCTCGGCGTTCGACCATTTGGTTGTTTATTGTTGTTTTTAAGTGTTTATATGAAATATTACAAAATTTTTGAAAGATTCTCTATAATAACTTCATAAATTGAAGGAGAATCCCAAACAATAAACATAACATTGTTAATCGATGTACATAGCAATAATACTTAGGATTTTCCAGACAGTGGGGAATAACGTTAAATAATGATAATTGGGGGTAGAATGGTTTAATGGGGGTAATTAGTGTAATTACACACAATAAATCTAATTATATATTAACTCCTGCTAAAAATGCTCACACGCAAATTGAATGTATTTATAAACATTTTATAGTTGGCAGGTACCTACTTAAAAATATATTATACATTTAATGACATGCGCATTAAAATAACCAAACGGAAAAGACTCCAAAAGATAGTACAGGATATTTTATATTTATGTAATAACATAAATTAAAAAATATGTTATTACATAAATTACAGAATAATTAACTTTCTGATGTTATTTTCAATGAAATTTTTAATTTTAGTGACTAATTGAAAATAAAATTCATTTTGACGTTTTATTAGTTATAGTTATAAAGGTAACATTATGTTAATCTTTCTTAGACATAAAGGAATCAAAGATTGAATTCAAAAAAATAATTGATGAAAAATACAATCATTCCTTAAAAATGCAATTACTGGAGTGGCTGGTGACGGCTGGTGATAATTTTTATTGTTCCATGTACAAAAAAGATACATCAATAATATTCTTTTAAAATTAGAGTGGAGAATCGTGGAGTTTTTTTTCCTACTCCATTAAAGAAAATAAATTTGAAAAAAAAATTTGGAAAAAAGACGTCAACTTTAAATCAAGATTTCCGATATAATTTATGACATAAATATCTTTTTACTGTTACTTTACTAAAGCTCATACCTTTAAAAATATTTTAAATGAATTTATAAAAAAAAAAAATCGATAATAAGTACACAAACAGCTAGATTCTGCACACCTTCAAACTCACCTAAATACAGCAGCGTAAAAGTGCGCCCAATAATCCTCTGTTCTGCGACTAATTACAGAATAATTAAGTTTCAGATGTAATTTTCAATGAAATTTTTAATTTAAGTGAGTAACTGAGAATAAATTCATTTTGACGTTTTATTGGTCATAGTATCAATGGTAACATTAGGTTAATCTTTCTTAGACATAAAGGAATCAAAGATTGAATTCTAAAAAAAAATTGATAAAAAATACAATCATTCCTTATAAATGCATTTTGGGAACATGCTGATCAGGGGCCGGTGACGCGCCAGCGTTCCAATTTCAGCCACAGAGCGCCGGGATTACCAGATTGGGACCCATTGACAAAGCAGGTAAGCAGAAGTTTTAATCCGGGTTATCTTAATGGTGTTATGGTTATCAACACAGGCCCATTAGCACAAAGGAGGTAATGAGAAGTTTTAATCCGCTTAAAATTCTAAAAACTGTTTAACAGTATTTGGTATAAATATGGGGCAGGAGCCCTTAACACATCACTCTAAGTGTATTCGTCACAAAGTAATCATTACGTTAGTTAACAGTGATCTTAATAATGGAACCAGCAGTTCTCAGCAAGAAAGGAAACGAGAAGTTTTCATATAACGGATATTTGTACGTTTTCGACAAAGTTAGTAAAAGGGACGCTAGTTTAAAATTTTGGCGGTGCGAAGAAGTGGGTCGCTGTAAAGGAAGAATTCACACGAGGGCTGGAGAAGTGGTCAACGACATCAACAATCATTCTCACCCTTCCTCGGCAGCAGCCATACAATCAGCAACTGTTTGCACTAACATGAAACGTCGTGCAGAAGAAACTATGGAGGGCACAAGTGTAGTTATAAATCAGTGTATAGTCGACGTGCCTGAAGCTGTTTTAGCATCGATTCCAAATAATGCAGCCCTGAGAAAAATAATCAGAAGAAAACGGAATCAAATTAATGCTGCACCTGCTGATCCCGCAGACCTAAACGATTTGGTGTTGCCAAATCGATATAAGCTATATGTGCCTCAACCAGGAACAGAAGAAACTTTTTTGCTAAGCGACGATGGAGAGGGAGCAAACAGAATTTTAATTTTTGGAAGAGGGAGCTGGTTGCAGCATTTGCATAATGCCAATACATGGTACACTGATGGTACCTTCGCAATAGCACCGAGGCTATTTTCGCAAGTTTATATTGTTATGGCAACAAAACACGGAGGAGTGCATCCTATAGTGTATGCTCTGTTACCTAACAAGCAGCGTGTTACATACACACGTATGTTCGAACTAATTAAAACACTAGTGCCAAATTTAAGTCCAGGATCTATCATTTGTGATTATGAATATGCAGCTTTTAGTGCCATGAAAGATTGCTTTCCTGAAGTAAATGTAAAAGGTTGCTTCTTCCATTTAGCACAAAATATGAGGAAGCATTTAGCTCAGATTGGTGTTATTAGTCAATACAACAATGATGCTGAATTTGCACTGAGAGCTAAAATGGTCATTGCATTAGCATTTGTGCCAATAGCTGATTTAGATGAATACATTGATGCTTTAGCAAATGATTTGCCAGTAGAACTTCAGCCGCTTCTAAATTGGTTTGAAGACAGCTATGTTGGCCGTTTAAATCGACGCGGGAATGGTAGGCGCCCGCCTATGTTTCATCCAACAATGTGGAATTTATACCAGAGAACAATCGATGGAGAAGATCGCACCAATAATCATGCAGAGGCAGCCAATCGTCGATTGCGTTCTGAATTATGTATGCATCACCCAACTATTTGGAAATTTATAGATGGATTGCGAAAAGTACAAAAAGGACGAGACGCTTATTTTGAGCAACTTATCGCCGGACATTTACCACCGATGAAGCTGAAAAAATACCGTGACGCTGATGAACGTATTCGAAGAATTGTCTTAGATTATGAAAACAGGGAACCTCTAGATTATTTACGTGGCCTAGCACACAATTACCAAATGACGCAATAATCTTATTTTTCCTATTTATTCTTTTTATTTAAAATAAATGTTAATGCTACTTTTTAAATGATTCGATAGTTTTTGTATTTTCTATTTTATTTTCTATGACTGTATGTATGTGTTAAAACAATAAAGTTTAATTGTAATTGTTAATTTAATTTGAATGCGGCGTAGAATCGGCTGGCGTAGAAACGGCCGGTGTAGAAACGGCCGGTGTAGAACCGTCTCGGCGTAGAAACGGCGGCGATGAACTGGCGGCGAAGAACCGGCGGCGTAGAAACGTCCTAGACCCTACTTTTTGTAGATGACTATACATCAGGTCAGAATGGCATTTGTCAATTTCCTTAAGGCCAAGAATCAGGTGTTTAAGTGTTTCAAAGAGTTTATAGCTCGGGTTGAACACAGACAGGCAGAAAACTGGAGGTATTGAGAACAGTTTTCTTCATTAGAATTGTTCATTTTTTGAAGAAAAATGGTATTGTGCATTAAATGACGAACCCCCATATACTCATGAGTGTACAACAACATCGCCCTTCTTCTGGTTGACAGACAGATTACATTCACAGTAGAATTATCCCAGCATATCTCCACACGGGCATCCTTCTTCCAAACAGTGGCTTTATCTTCACTGACTATTGAAACAATGACAACAACTTCTATGACAACTGTCGCCGAGGTCCCGCACCATAAAACTGGAACAGGTCAGGAAGGCAACATCAACTGGCAAGTGTATTTTGTGAGCCTACTGAGCGACCCGTGGGTGGTGTGTTGTTGTACTCTCGAGTGTACAACAACATCGCCCTTCTGGTTGACAGACAGATTACATTCACAGTAAAATTATACCAGCATATCTCCACACGGGCACCCTTCTTCCAAACAGTGGCTTCATCTTCACTGACTATTGAAACAATGACAACAATTTCTATGACAACTGTCGCCGAGGTCCCGCACCTAAAACTGGAACAGGTCAGGAAGGCAACATCAACTGGCAAGAGTATTCTGAGCCTACTGAGCGACCCGTGGGTGGTGTGTTGTTGTACTCTCGAGTGTACAACAACATCGCCCTTCTTCTGGTTGACAGACAGATTACATTCACAGTAGAATTATACCAGCATATCTCCACACGGGCACCCTTCTTCCAAACAGTGGCTTCATCTTCACTGACTATTGAAACAATGATAACAACTTCTATGACAACTGTCGCCGAGGTCCCGCACCATAAAACTGGAACAGGTCAGGAAGGCAACATCAACTGGCAAGAGTATTCTGTGAGCCTACTGAGCGATCCGTGGGTGGTGTGTTGTTGTACTCACGAGTGTACAAGAAGATCGCCCTTCTTCTGCTTGACAGACAGGTTACATTCACCAGTAGAATTCTCCCAGCCTATCTTCACACGGGCGCCCTTCTTCCAAACAGTGGCTTCATATTCACTGACTATTGAAACAATGACAACAACTTCTATGACAACTGTCGCCGAGGTCCCGCACCATAAAACTGGAACAGGTCAGGAAGGCAACATCAACTGGCAAGAGTATTCTGTGAGCCTACTGAGCGACCCGTGGGTGGTGTGTTGTACTCTCGAGTGTACGACAACATCGCCCTTCTTCTGGTTGACAGACAGATTACATTCACAGTAGAATTATACCAGCATATCTCCACACGGGCACCCTTCTTCCAAACAGTGGCTTCATCTTCACTGACTATTGAAACAATGACAACAACTTCTATGACAACTGTCGCCGAGGTCCCGCACCATGGAACTGGAACAGGTCAGGAAGGCAACATCAACTGGCAGCGGTATTCTGTAAGCCTACTGAGCGACCCGTGGGTGTGTGTTGTACTCACGAGTGTACAAGAAGATCGCCCTTCTTCTGCTTGACAGACAGGTTACATTCACCAGTAGAATTCTCCCAGCCTATCTTCACACGGGCGCCCTTCTTCCAAACAGTGGCCTCATCTTCACTGAGTCTATTGAAACAATGACAACAACTCCTATGACAACTGTCGCCAAGGTCCCGCACCATGGAACTGGAACAGGTCAGGAAGGCAACCTCAACTGGCAGAGGTATTCTGTGAGCCTACTGAGCGACCCGTGGGTGTGTGTTGTACTCACGAGTGTACAACAACATCACATTCTTCTGCTTGATAGACAGGTTACATTCATCAGTAGAATTCTCTCAGCCTATCTCCACACGGGCGCCCTTCTTCCAAACAGTGGCTCATCTTCACTGACTCTAGTGAAACAAAGACTGTAGTGAAACAAAAACTGCCGATGACAACTGCCGATGACGTCTGGCACCATAGACATATTGGAACAGGTCAGGAAGGCAATATCAACTGGCAGGGGTATCCTGTGTGCCTACTGAGCGACTGGTGGGTTGTGTGTATTGCAACAGCCATAGAAATGATTGGCTCCGAGAAGGTCAAGTTTGTAGATTTGGGCAGAAGGCCTACACCCCGGAAGAACCCAGTTAATTAAATAAATTACAGAGACAGCCTATAAAGGCGTTTTCCCTCAGATTAGCTATTCAGCGGACACTGTTCAGATCATCTGATGCCATCTGGTGACAGTAATTGAAGATACTAACTGCACCATAAAGGATACAGGGATAGCGGGAGTATACAGACCATTCGCCATAATACCAGTTTGAAAATCAAAGCCAATTCTGTCCACAATTGCTACCACACTTGATGCTTTAAGATTTATGGGGCCAGTTACCTTAATGGCCAAACTCATTACGCAGAAATGATGGGAGTCCAAGGTATGTTGGGATGAAGACGTTCCAGCAGAAATACCTTGTGTTAAGTACTTAGAGGAACTAAATTATTTAAATAAATTATAGAGTCAGCGAAGGAGACCGCCTGTAAAGGCATTTTCCCCCAAATTAGCTATTTAGAGGGCACTGTTCAGATCATCTGCTGCCATCTGTCCACAATTGCTACTATATTTGAACCATTTGGGATTTATAGGGCCAGTTACCTTACGGTGACTGTAGTTGAAGGTACTAACGGCACCGTAAAGAAAGCGGGACATAACATGGAGATTTGCAGCCACCCAGTCAACACGACTATAAAGACAGCGAAGGGTAAAGGACACGGGGATAGTTGGAGTATATAGGCGCCGGTGCTAAACATAACCTGGAGATATGCAGCCACCCAGTCAACACGACTATAAAGACAGTGAAGGGTAAAGAACACGGGGATAGTTGGAGTATATAGACGCCGGTGCTAAACATAACCTGGAGATATGCAGCCACCCAGTCAACACGACTATAAAGACAGCGAAGGGTAAAGGACACGGGGATAGTTGGAGTATATAGACGCCGGTGCTAAACATAACCTGGAGATATGCAGCCACCCAGTCAACACGACTATAAAGACAGCGAAGGGTAAAGGACAAGGGGATAGTTGGAGTATATAGACGACGGTGCTAAACATAACCTGGAGATATGCAGCCACCCAGTCAACACGACTATAAAGACAGCGAAGAAGGCCGCCTATAAAGGCATTTTACCACAGATTAGCTCTTTAGAGGGCACCATTCAGATAGTCTGCTGCCATCTGGTGACAGTTATTGAAGGAAGTAACTGCACCGTAAGGGACACGGGGATATCGAGAGTATACACACCATTTGCGCTAATACCATTTTAGAAAACAAAAGCAAATGCAAATTTCACAATTGCTACTATATATTAAACCCTTTAGGATTTACGTGGGCCAGTTACCGTAAGGTAACATTATCTACAGCCATCCCGTCAAAGTACTTGAAGGTACTAACTGCACCTTAAAGGATACAGGGATAGCGGGTGAATACAGACCATTCGCCATAATACCAGTTTGGAAATCAAAAGCAAAATTAAAAATCTTTCCACAATTGCTACTATATTTGACTACAAGGACAGCGAAGAAGGTCGCCTATAAAGGCATTTTACCACAGATTAGCTCTTTAGAGGACACCGTTCAGATAGTCTGCTGACAGTTGTTAAAGGGAGTAATTGTACCGCAGGGGACACGGGGATAGTGGGAGAACAGACCATTCGCCGTAATCAAAAGCAAAATTCAAATTCCGTCCACAATTGCTACTATTTTTAATCCTTCAGGATTTACGGGACCAGTTACCTTAATGGCCAACTCATTATGCAGAAATTATGGGATGAAGACGTTTCAGCAGAAATTGTTACACCTTGGGTTAAATACTTTTAATTTAGAGGAACTAAATTATTTTAAAAAATTACAGAGGCAGCGAAGGAATTTTCCCTATAAAGCCTATAAAGGCATTTTCCCCCAAATTAGCTATTTAGAGGGCACTGTTCAGATCATCTGCTGCCATCTGGTGACAGTAATTAAAGGTACTGACAGGACGGTAAAGGACAAGGGGATAGTGGGAGAACACAGACCATTCGCCGTAATACAAGTTTGGAAATTAAAAGCCAAATTCTGTCCACAATTGCTAACACATTGGTGCTTTCAGATTTATAGGGCCAGTTACCTTAAGGGCCAAACTCATTACCCAGAAATGATGGGAGTCCAAGGTATGTTGGGATGAAAATGTTCCAGCAGAAATACTTACACTTTGTGTTAAGTACTTAGAGGAACTAAATTATTTAAATAAATTACAGAGTCAGCGAAGGAGACCGCCTGTAAAGGCATTTTCCCCCAAATTAGCTATTTAGAGAGGGCACTGTTCAGATCATCTGCTGCCATCTGGTGACAGTAATTAAAGGTACTGACTGGACCGTAAAGGACAAGGGGATAATGGGAGTACAAAAACCATTCGCTGAAATACAAGTTTGGAAATCAAAAGCCAAGTTCTGTCCACAATTGCTACCACATTTGATGCTATAAGATTTATGGGGCCAGTTACCTTAAGGTCATTCGCCGTAATACAAGATTAGAAATCAAAAGCCAAGTTCTGTCCACAATTGCTACCACATTTGATGCTTTAAGATTTATGGGGCCAGTTACCTTAAGACCATTCGCCGTAATATAAGTATGGAAATCAAAAGCCAAGTTCTGTCCACAATTGCTACCACATTTGATGCTTTAAGATTTATGGGGCCAGTTACCTACTAAGGTACTGACTGGACTGTAAAGGACATGGGGATAGTGGAAGTACACAAACCATTCGCCGTAATACAAGTTTGGAAATCAAAAGCCAAGTTCTGTCCACAATTGCTACCACATTTCATGCTTTAAGATTTATGGGGCCTATATTACCTTAAGGCCCAAACTCATTACGCAGAAATGATGGGAGTCCAAGGTATGTAGGCATGAAGACGTTCCAGCAGAAATACTTACACTTTGGGTTAAACACTAGAGGAACTATCCATGGGGCCCGATCACCCAGCCCTCTGCTTTGTCAGGCGGTCCTGACAAGCACAAGTGCTCCAGGGGCAGACAATAACTTATGTGCTAACAGACAGCCAATCCAATTCTGAACCATATGAATTCTAAACCTTCTGAATTCTAAGCGTTCTGAATTCTGAACCATTTCTTTAACAACCACGGCAATCTCTGTTAGGGTATTGCTGGGTTCGGAACAAAAACAGCATTATCCCTATGGGCCCAGAGTCAAAACGAAAACGGCAGTATCCCTATGGGCCCAGAGACAACACAAAAACGAGAATAATCAATCTTTCTTGTCGGAACCCCCCTGCACAGTTGCGAGAGTTTTGAAATTTAAATTCTCAGACACTGGTTAATGGGCCTTCAATATTATTGTTGAGAAAGTTTTTCAGTTATCACGTACTTGAGACTTTTGTGGTATATGTATTTTTTTTATTTCCACAGGTGGCTCTGGAACCACTGTGCCTGAACCACTGCTGTAGATATTTGATAGTTGCTCCTATAAAAGCTCTGATGGACCTCTGAATTAAATATTCAGAGAATTTCAGTGATCAACTTATATCATAATGATTAGTTACATATTTTTCACCGCTGAATTAAACATTCAGAGAATTTCAGTGATCAACGTATATCAAAATGATTAGTAACATATTTTTCACCGCTGAATTAAACATTCAGAGAATTTCAGTGATCAACGTATATCAAAATGATTAGTAACATATTTTTCACCGCTGAATTAAATATTCAGAGAATTTCAGTGATCAACGTATATCAAAATGATTAGTAACATATTTTTCACCGCTGAATTAAATATTCAGAGAATTTCAGTGATCAACGTATATCATAATGATTAGTAAAATATTTTTACTTTGCTGTTTAGTAGGGTGGATCGCCATTGTATGGAATTTTTTTTTTATAATTTTGTTTTCGCGGGGTGCGGAATAGATACTCTAGGTACATACAATTAAGCATACAAAATATCAATTTAAAATATTGATAGCAAGTACTGCCCCAAAGCAGTTGAATTATTTAAAATCCGATAAAAAAATTGACCTTTTGTAAAACAGTTTTGTGTCAATATTAATACTTTAATTTTTACTTTTACATTTCATAATGAATAAAAATTGCCGCGCCTTACAACAATAATATTAAAAAAATGTGATAATATTTATTTTCCCGCGAAAATTTGACAAATTGCTGAGTCCACTTTCGCGCCTCGCTCGCGCATCGCGCATTTACGCGGGGCTGCGGGGGTGTTGCATGCGTTATTGCAATCATCAGTAAACAATTGTAATTAGCGTCGCGAGCACCTTTATTTGAGTAATTACACTTTACAATTATTATTTGGAGTTCAAGTTAAACAAAATAACAATGAGTTTACGCAGCGGTGACAAAAACTATCCTTTGTTTGGTTGTGGTGCGGAATTACCAGCTAGTGTGTTAAAGTTATGAAAACATGATTAAATATTTTATTCACATCTCGCAAAGCACAGAAAAACGATTCCAGGATTTGGTAAGAAAAGAGGGTATCGCAGGAGACAAAAGGACAGAAGTCACTTGTAAGTGACTTACTAACGCACTCATATTTTTACTATCTGATTATATCAATCTTATATTTATGGTATTCAATATTTGAATATTTGCAGGCGTATTGGACAAATTAGACATTCACCAAGACACACCAAAAAGATTTGGTGGATTAAGGCCAGTACTTAATAGGACTGAGATATTGAGAAAAAAAAGTCATTTGCAATGGTAATCATAAAAATCCCCTATAATTTGGTCGGTCCCTAACTAACCTTAAACTTCTCGGAGGAGAATTCGGCACTTTTAAGACAAAGATGAACACGGAATTATGTCCCCCCTCAAGAAGAAGTGGCTCGTCTGGAGCTCCGACAATGCCGCTTCGAGGAACCATCTACTCTTACTTCACGGCATCAAAGAAGAACCTTCAGAAGACACAAGTTCCCTGGCGACCACCATGCTGTCCGGCCTAGGATGCCCCAAAGAAGCCATCAAGGACATGGAATGCAGGAGGCTAAGTCTTATTAAGAACAGACCTGTTTTACTCCAATTTCAACGCTTGACTGATCGTAGATTCGTTTGAGAGAAGAAGAGAGGTCTGAAAGGATCATCTCTTCTCCTAACGGAGTCCCTAACCGTGACGGGGCAAAAACTTCTCACATCAGTCCTTGCTATATTTACTAATAACAAATGCTGGACCAGCTACGGCACAATTGTGGTGATACTCCCGGGCGGCACCAAGCGCACCGTCAACACCCAGAAGCAGTTAGATGCCACGCCCTGATGAACAAACCTCCTAAGCCGTCTATCAGCACGAACACCGGCTCCAGCTCAACTGGTCCTGATCCGCACCATGATGGCCCCAGGACCATCGGCCTGCATTCAAGAATAAACACAAAGAAATAGGAGTCAGTGTTATTAGGTGTTATTAAGTGTTATTAAGTGATGAATTATAAATTATTTATTTTTTCTGCAGGTGAACAGTTTTTACTTTATTGTCAATTTTGCTAATTTGTAATAGACTTTATGGCTAATTTGTAATAGACTTCTTCCAACAAAATAATAACATATACTATTAGGTAGGTATTGTTAGCAATAATAAAACGCTAAGTTAATATTTATGATGAAATATATTGTCTCCACGTTAATTGACAATAACAACATTCAAGAATCAGCAAGATTATATTCCGTGTTCCGCCATTTGTAAATCCAGCCGTTGGCTGTCCGTGTTGTTGGTAGTACTCTCCTTTACCGGCCGCTGTAGACGGTGTAGTCTCCCCGTTGGCCGCCAGAGGCGATAGCAGTACCTCTGGAGCCGTAAACGTGTGAAGCGGCAATATTCAAACATGCTGCTAACACGGCCATACTGACCACTGCTTTGACCTCAAAGCAGGAAGCTAAAAGAAAAGAATAAAAAAAAAATATTACAGGGATTGAAATTTTTTTCAACCCCAAAATGGTACTGACAAACAGATTACCCTGCTCGCCTTTCCTGACCATTGCAGAAATTTGTTCACCCGGTCATTTCCTCATATTTTCATGTGACCATCACTCTGTGAGTGCTGCGATTGGGTCTCTTACCCACCACGTCAAAACCATCGTTCGGCAAGACTTCTACCACCTTATTAGGCAAACTCCGAAACCGACCTTTCAACTTTCTGTACCCCGGATTTCCCCCAGAAATCCGTATCAAAACTGTATCGCCAACGCGATACGAAGGTTTAATTAACCGTTTCGCATTGAATCGTTTCATCTGCCGCATTTGATCTGCATCAAAAAGCATGAATCGGTTCGAGTTGAACCGTTTCATCTACCGCCTTTGATATTTATCAAAAGAACCCGTGCCTCAGCACGTAAGACCATAAGGTCCTGCTACTCACCAACCTGTGAGTTTATGAATCGGTTCGAGATGAACCGTTTCATCTGCCGCCTTTGATATTCATCAAAAGAACCCGTGCCTCAGCACGTAAGACCATAAGGTCCTGCTACTCACCAACCTGTGAGTTTATGAATCGGTTCGAGATGAACCGTTTCATTTGCCGCTTTTGATATTCATCAAAAGAACCCGTGCCTCAGCACGTACGACCATAAGGTCCTGCTACTCACCAACCTGTGAGTTTATGAATCGGTTCGAGATGAACCGTTTCATTTGCCGCTTTTGATATTCATCAAAAGAACCCGTGCCTCAGCACGTACGACCATAAGGTCCTGCTACTCACCAACCTGTGAGTTTATGAATCGGTTCGAGATGAACCGTTTCATTTGCCGCTTTTGATATTCATCAAAAGCACCCGTGTTTCAGCACGTACAACCATAAGGTCCTGCCACTCACCAACCTGTGAGTTTATGAATCGGTTCGTGATGAACCGTTTCATCTGCCGCTTTTGATATTCATCAAAAGCACCCGTGTCACAGCACGTATGACCATAAGGTCCTGCCACTCATCAACCTGTGAGTTTATGAATCGGTTCGAGATGAACCGTTTCATCTGCCGCTTTTGATATTCATCAAAAGCACCCGTGGCACCCCAAAAAGGTACGCCATCGCCAAAATTGTCATGATGACAACTTTCATGTTTCTGCCTTTGCCTCTAATCGGCAGTTTTTTTCATGAAGCCATCCTCGAGAACAATAACACGCAGCATTCCGTTCACGCTCTTCACGAAAGATCATAGTAAATTGATCTACCTGCTCAACGCAACAGCAAAAGACATCTCCATTTTCTAAAAACCCCGGGCTCACATATCACATCGCCCAGTATCTCATTTTCCAACCAACATTTAAAATAGTTTTTCACATATTTTGTGATAACATTCCTCTTCCATGGAAACCAGTATTTGTCCCGGACGGCAGCCAGTGTTTGATAAACACCTCGATGTCCAATCTCATCATGACGAATCCAAAGGACGCCACACCTGACATTTCTAGGTGTTCACCATTTCGAATATCTTCGAACCATTCAACATTGAATCATTTTGATTATCTCCGAATCCTTTCAAACCACTTTGAATCATTTTGATTATCTCCGAATCATTTCAAACAACTATGAATCATTTCGATTAACTCCAAACCATTTCAAATAACTTCGAACCATAATACTAGGTTTTGACATAGATAGTCGGCATAATTGTAATTCAACATGATTACAACTTCTTTTCGCCACACATAGACGGGCTTTAATTTTCGCAAACATATTTCCTTTTAGTTATTGCAATAAGGCATCTGCGATGTCCATACTCAAAAGCAAATCACCATATTGATCCCTTTTTGTCAGCTAGACGGCTACCAAGATCATACTGTCATCGCCGCGTAAACTTTCAGCATCGTAATTTTGAAACATTTTGAGGTTCCGAACATTTAACCAATTTTCATCAAGAGATCATATCCATCTGCTATCTTCTGGACCTGAAGTCAGCTTCTCTGATTCACCATGTATTTCAGTTTATGCGCTCAGCATAATGCTAGCGACTTTATTTTGACAGCCGTTGTTGGCATTTTGGACAAATGTCTTCGATCATCAAATTAGGCTCACGATGATAAACACGAAAGGGAAAGGCCTTTTTGACAAACCCATTGAACCACAAATGAGTTTTCAAGCACCAAATTAAAATTTTCAATGCGTCCTTTCGGCGGAAACACGATCCACGCATTCCTCCGATATCGGGCATCAATGCATCTGTCATCACTGTAATTACGCGGCATTTTTACGTAAATTCACAACAGAAGTCCAAACATTTCACATATTTTCAGAAGTCCGATACACAGATTGTCATTTTAATCACCGGCATCAAACATAAACAAACTCGAGAGACGCCATGATGGACGCCGTTTGTATACAAAACACGAGTTTTTGTCAGGTGAACGAAACAAAAGCCAATAAACACTTGCTTTTACGAATCCCACTTCTGATGTTAGCAATAATAAAACGCTAAGTTAATATTTATGATGAAATATATTGTCTCCACGTTAATTGACAATAACAACATTCAAGAATCAGCAAGATTATATTCCGTGTTCCGCCATTTGTAAATCCAGCCGTTGGCTGTCCGTGTTGTTGGTAGTACTCTCCTTTACCGGCCGCTGTAGACGGTGTAGTCTCCCCGTTGGCCGCCAGAGGCGATAGCAGTACCTCTGGAGCCGTAAACGTGTGAAGCGGCAATATTCAAACATGCTGCTAACAGTATATTATAACTATTTCTCTGGCAAAACTCTGGCAAAATAACTTATTTAACAGTCTGCCTTCAAAACCACTATGAGTTATGAAGGTATGATATAATTTATTATAACAATGGATACAGACTTATGTAGTTTTTATGTAGGTATACTGTTACTAATATTAATTTGGCCTGCTTATTTTGATAATTTGAACTCATACTAATGTTTCTGTTCTGCTCCAATTCAAATCATCAGCTTTTATTATTTTACTAGCTGGTACCCGACATGCGTTGCTATGCTATTTAATAAGGAAATTGTTTCTCCCTGCGTGTTTTTTCCCATTTATCCCGTTCCTCTTTCGCCTCCCCTTCCTCTGCCGCGTTCCCTTCCCCTCTCGCGTTCCCACTCCGCCTCCTCCACCTTCCCTCTGACTTTGAAGGATGAAAGCAGTGATTTGACTTTGGACGATGAATGGCAGTGATTTGACTTTGGACGATGAAAGGCAGTGATTTAGAGCTCACTGATTCGATTAACAGCAACATACTAGTTTTAACTTTGGGAGGATATTATTATCAATAAATTAAAGAGCATTTGCTAGTGCTGTAATGTTATTTACTCATAAATTGTTGACTAAATAATGTAACGTCATAATAAACTAATGTCTTGCGTTTATTCAAAACAAGGCGGACACTCTCGTTGAGGTTGCAATTAATAATTATGCATCTCTACCTTCTCAGAAGAGGAAGTAAAGGAAGCGAAAACAATCCTGTTTGACAAGCTTCCGGACAAACACACTCTGCGGAAAGAAGATAGCAGGATCAGCCGAGATCTCCAAGACATCCTGAGAACTTTGAAGGAGACATACCCTGACAAGCTGCCAGTGTTCATCGCAATACAGCTGAATAAATTGCTTCCCGCCAATTAACAAAACGAATAAACTGTTATGTATATAACATAGGTTAATTGTCGTTTTAAGTTAGAACTGGAGTCTATGAGGCGGCACGATAGCATTGTCTATTGTTTTTCATCCTGGCAACACCGGAGAGGAGCGGAAATGGGATGGTGGCACTTCCCCGGCGGGCCTTCCGCCCGCCGGAGGTCGAGTCGGGCATTCGAGATAATCGGGGAATATGAAGTGCATCGGTGCCAAATCATAGATTCGAGAAGTTCCCGTAAAGTTCGGGCGGTTATTATAGTGCCGTTACAAGTTTATTTGAGTTCCCGTTATGGTTTCGACCCCGCGAGTCGCGCTCCGGAAAAAAGTGTTGTGTTCACACATGGCCGAATTGTATTTTGTTTAGGAATAGGAAATTTCAATCTGGACAGTAAACGCCCCTGCCTTTAGTCCCAGAAACACCGTGGGCTAGTATGATTTCCGGCCAATATAATGTTCTACCCGATCTCCGCCAGGAAATCTCCTGGTGTATCAATCCACCATACACGTGCGTGACTCATCATTTGCAATCAGCGCCAGCTTACTTCACCGTGGGACGTGGAGTAGCCTTATTTGCTCGCGCCAGAGTATTTGCTCATGCTGCAGAGGCCATCATTTGCAATCAGCGCCAGCTTACTTCACCGTGGGACGTGGAGTAGCCTTATTTGCTCGCGCCAGAGTATTTGCCCATGCTGCAGATGCCAGAGGGTTCCTGCCACCAATATAGTCAGCTCGCATCACCGTGGGACGTGGGCCGCTGCACCAACCTTAGTCACCGGGAAGATCCCTCATCGTCTAAACGATCGCGTTAATAGTCAGATTACTTTAGCTTTAGTTTTCGGTTATGGTCTGTGGGGGTAAGTTCTATCCTATCTGTACTATTACATGCAATATTTTAAATAAACCTATACGGTTAGTCCATTTATAATTAACCTTATTTTATTTACAAAACCTGGTAATTCCTGCCTATGCCTGACATCTTAGAACATAATTCCCCGCTCTGGGAGGGGGAACTCTGCTCTACCGCTGTGCTGGTCGATTTGGCGGGTCTGAGGCTGAGGATTCCTCGGGATCAGATCCTGGCGCGTCCGGTACTAACCGGCAAAGCCATTTCGACCACTCACCATAATTAAATCCCTTTAATAAATATGCCGACTATTGGCTGTACAATTGACCCTAACATGGCCGCCAACGTGGGGAGGCATGAGGAGGCGCGAGGCTCGGAATCTTCAGGTCCCTGAAGATCCTCCAGAGACTGGTTCTGTCCAAAGAGTGCCCGTAAGGTCTGTGGCGGTTATGCTTACCTCATTTCAATCCGGGGAGCCAACATACCCACCTGCGACTCCTAGCATGGTCCAAATACGTAACTTGCTGGCCATGGGAGATGCTAGACAAGGCAGCGTGCCGGCGACACTTCGCACGCCATTAGCTAGAGACATGGGTTCAATTGGCTATCTAGTAGGCGATGTGGATGGCTCGAACGCTTCATACATAGACACGGCTTCCGTTTTAAGGGGGCTCTGCTATGCTTACCCTGCACATATGGACGCCTGGACCTTGGACAAATTGGATGGACATTTCGTCCGCGGGTCACTTGACGAACACAGGGGCATCAGACGTGTGCAAATACTTCAACGCGGACCAAAATATGACTTGGATATAACAGTGGCAGTCACAACTCTGACCACGTTTGCCATGCACATGAAAGGCATGGATCCAAACCTAAGCAACAGAGGCGCCTTCCCGCGTGGAGAAATGGATCGTTCATGGACGGCGATTCCAATACCTGCACAATTGTATGATTGCGACTTTATTCCGGAATTGGCAATATGTCACTTAACAAGTGAGGTGTGGGCCGGACGACTAAACTGGCATTGGCAAACTAGGCATGCGGGGGGCGCGGCTGCAGGAGTAGCTGGTTACGATACCTACTTTTCGAGTATCCCAGCGGCTCACTCAGTCCACATTCCGGGGCCCACAAAATTACTTTTTGTCTTGTTGGAGGATAATACATTATACAAGACAGGCCGTTGGACCCCTAGGCGGTGCCGCTTTACTCGTCGCGGCATACCGGAACAGACTTATATCGATGTGTATGATGGGCCATCCGAGCGTAATCTGGACATGACAACCAAGATAGTTGACTTTAAAGCGACGATACGTGCCGTGTTCACTCAACAAACATATGAGGAGTCGGCCCAATATATGGTATTAGCACTCGACTATTTACAAAAGGCAATGTCCACAGATATGGCTTTCCCAGTGGCGGTGAGTCTGGCGGCCGAGCTAAGCAACGTGACGAATGCGGCTCCCAGCATCCAACTAGGGAACGACACACGGTATGAGAACGAGGCTAGCGGGGCATGGGCTTTTTATGAGAAACAGATGGCCCCGCCTAGGGGGCGAGCAATAACCACAAACACTATGCTCGCTCGGGTGGAAAACCGTAACAATACCTGGGCTAGGCTGGTTGCCGGTTACTCTGCGGCTTGCATATCCCCACTGGCACAATATGCTGCCAGCAGTACTCGGATAAACATCGAGAACTATTACATAGGGGACGTTTACATAGGCAAAACCGCATTTTGGTACACTACAGCCCCAGAAAATGACTCTCCCCAATACACGTGTCACACTAGCCATAGCGTGTATAGAGTATTAACAGCGTTGGGCTATATATACAAAAACGACTATCACTACAACATTTCAACTCTAGGGGGTCTACAGTCTGCGCTGACGATGCAAGGTGTAAGTATGGCCTTGACCTGCGCGGGATTCTTAAATCAGTCCGACATGCTGCTTCGCACATGGGCTGGTCTTGACAGTGCCAACATAGTTATCGGGGTGCAAGATGCAAGGAAAATCCTCGCCCGCGTAACCGAACGCATGGTCAAGACTAGATGCGTAAGCGAAATCTACGCTGTCACGACCCCTGTAGATGGCGCGACTACACTCCAGTGTATAAACACATATTATGGACATACATTAACGGACATCACTTGGGGCAACAGCATACCTATCCCCTTCTCTGCTGTAGTGGCATGGCTGCAAAAACACAGCTACGCCATGCAGTTGCCATCCTCGCCCCGATACCAACTGGTCTCTGGGGCTACTGCACGCATGGCCGTCTCTCTAGGCCACGCAAACATAGGCGCTTCTCTACTATGCGCCACTTCGATTGACGTGGGGAATCACACCCCCTACACGTACGTGCTTCGTGTGACAGATGCGCCCTTGGCCTTGAAGCACGAGCACAAGCGATGAGCATCTGCCTAACCAATACTGTCCTGACAGCAGTGGACAACAGACCAAATGCATGGGTCTCACTGGTCATTGGATACTCGCCATGTGTATCTCGCCACTTGCTCAATACGCCGCAAGTAGCGCTCAAATACACACAGTAGAATATTATAGATGAAATATTTAAGCATAACCACTGGAACGATTTTTTCCGAATTTCGAAACCACTTACAAAAGATAAGTTTGAAAAGCTTCCGAATTTCGGAAGATTCTCCCTTGACGCACTAAAAATTTTGTTTAAATATTTTCGAAAACTCCCGCGATCTGTAATTTGCATAATCATGTAGTTGACAAAATCCTTTAGCGCTTTCTCCACAGATGTCTCAAATCTTTGTTTCTATGATTTAATTACGGAAATTTCTAAATCGATTATTTTCACCGCAAATCACAATGTTAAACGTTCTGAAGCTGTCAGTTTAAAATTCGGATTTTTTATCGTATTTTAGTGGATATTTATAACAAATTTGTTTACCAGTGTTATAATAATTAAATGAGTAATGCATTCAACTATTTCAACGTGTTTCAAACTTAAAATTTCACTGATTATTGATAAAACAAAGTTTTATGGTTATGTTTTTGACATTTTTTACAGATCGTCGTGTGTTTTTGAAAATGCAATATTTTCTATAAATAAACCAATAATCGAGTTAATTGGTATTGTGGATTTAAGACAATTGATGTATCTGTTTGATGTACTACAGCTATTTTTGGTGAGTCGTTTAAAAATTTCATTTTAGTCTAATTAAAAGTGTCGCCATTTTTCGAATAAATTTGTGTCAAAAATTATTCAAAGGGAACATTCAACCATTTATTCATCATATTCATTCAACCATTTATTCATCATAAAGACCATACTGAAGGTCCCCATAAGGACGTCAACAACAGAAATTTTTAAACAGTTTGATGTTCCTAGCATACAGAAAATCTACGCCAAAAACATTCTAGTACATCACCACAAAAATTATTCAGAGGCAGACACCTCACATGCTCATAAAACCAGAGCCAAACAAACAGACATACTTAATATACCAAAGTGTAACTCTTTATTTGGACAAAGAAGTTAAGAATTTTTAGCAGTAAAGTTATATAACAAACTCCCACTTAGTACCAAACAAATTAAAACAAAAAATAGCTACATTAAGGACATTAAATGTTGGCTGAAGGAACTATCGGAAAATGAACTTACATGTATACTTAAAACATCGTCATAGAAGTTTCTGGAAAACCTTATCCAAACAATAAGTTAATCTATAGAAGTCGCTGAAAACTTATCCAAAGCATAGTCCCCCTCAGCACAGGATCTCCTAGTGAGGAGGACTACGAATATATTTTCTTTTTTTTATACCTAACATGTTTCATATAAAAATGTAAAATATAATAAATGTATTGTTACTAAATAAAAAATAAAAAAATAAAAATAAAAAAAACCGTTCAAAACATATCAAAATTCAGTTTTCTTATATACATATATACGTTGTTATTATAAATTAGACCATTTAAAAGAAACCTAATAGAAAATATTCAATTTGGAGGGAAATTTGAACTTACTAGGCGAGTTTAAAGGGAGGCAATACTGAGAATAGTTTCGTTTTGAATGTTTAGGATTTTATAATATTATTTTCATAAATCCTAGGAATATGTGATAAACAACCAAAGATAATTCATTGACTATATAGAACTATGATCAGTTTGTATGCCTTCATATTAAAATTCGGAGGTATGATTTTTTTAAGGTCGGCGGAAACGTCATTAAAATATCACGAGCAATCCGAGGAAAAAAATAAAAAACACGGCGTCGCTCCAGTGGATAAAGTATGTGTATCAGTACTGTTATGGAAAAGTAGGATTCAAATTAACAAGGGGAGAGTGTAGTATTTGACATATATAGTTACAGAGCTTCGGGTTAACCCAGGGGTCGGTAAAGTGCCACTCCGGAGCCGTATTCGGCTCTGGCACTAATGTCCACGGATAGGCTCGAGTAACGAATGCAGAGCCTATAAGGCGCGGGGGAGACTCGCGCGTTTCATCATGCCTTTCGATGTTAGAAGAAGTCATTTCATTCTAAAACAAACTGTCCTTTTTGCTTAAAATTTTCAAAGGGAAACATTTTTTCACTTTCCGAGTCTACTGAAGCATTGCCAAGAAAATAATTCCTCCCTTGACAAACACTATTTCAACCATTTTAAATATGAGGGAAACATTTCTCAAGAGGTTTCAAGAATTTAAAACAGCAGAGCGATCGTAGCATTCGTCAAACACCTTCTTAATGTTTCGATAATGGATTTGAAATTTTCTCCTCTTGGCACTGACGTTGGTAACTTTGAAATACAATTGCTGAATTTAAAAAAATAACGAAATATGGAGCTTTAAATTTTAACGTCTTTGAGTTGATTTGGAAATATTGGAGAAGAACAAAATGTTAGCTTAGTTCACAACACAAGTGGTCTGCTTTGAAAGACCTAGAGAAGCAAGACATGATCATCTTCAATGCCTGGAATAGTATTCCTGACTCTTAGGCCGGGCGCCCACTACGCCAGACCGGCAGATCTGCCGGGCCGGTAAAACTGCCAGAAGGGCTAGTGGCTGTACAATTTATATATAGCTATTCACATTATCCCGAGTCCGGCATTTTTGCTGAGCCCGGCATTTTTACCGAGCGTTTTGTCACTACGAAGTGCCGATAGAACCACCGGACCGGAGTAATGTGAACGAGTTTGTGCCGGTATCCGGTATCTGTCCCTTCGCTCGCCCCGCCCTTCCCCTCGCGTC
This sequence comes from Limnephilus lunatus, assembly GCA_917563855.2. Taxonomy (NCBI): domain Eukaryota; kingdom Metazoa; phylum Arthropoda; class Insecta; order Trichoptera; family Limnephilidae; genus Limnephilus; species Limnephilus lunatus. The sequence continues at coordinate 27,027,594 of OU830600.1, read as the reverse complement.
ATTCGGCTCGTATTTTTTTATAAAAGTAGATGTGTAGCATGGACATTCAAGCAGAAACTTTAATTACGCTTGTCCAAGAGAGACCTGTTCTGTGGGATAAGACCGAAGACGTCTATAAAGACAAAAACTTAAAGTTAGCAGCATGGCGTGAAGTATGTTTAATACTGAAACCAAACTTCGATGAACTGGATGAAAAAGAAAGAAAACAGTACGGTGAGTTTTTTTATGTTTTATTGATAAAATGTCAATGCATTCACAAATTTTATTTTATAGCTGTTGCCTGCCACGGAACGGAACCAATATCCCAAACAAAATAATTAGTAAATGCCGTCCGTATAGCGTTGGCATTAGGGCCACCTCGACTCGACCCATTTCGATTCACGGGTCTCGTTTCTTGTTCTTGTCTATGTTCTATATTTTGGTAACTTACAATTTTTTTTTAATAGAATGGAATAATATACGAGATTCGTGGCTGAAGACAGTAAAGGAACAAACAGATGAGTCTAAATCTGGATCTTCGGCCAAAAAGACACGAAATTATTTATATCACGAACAATTAATGTTTTTAAAAAAATTCTCCGAACCTCGACCACCTCATGAGTCAGTTTCAAAAAAAGCAAGAACCGAGACTGAAGTAGGCATGGAATCAGATTTTCGTTCACCTTTAATTAAAGATAAAAGAAAAATTGATAATAAGGTAAATGACAAGATGGTAAAGTTTTTGGACTCCAGAATAAACCCAGAAAAGGAAAACCAACATCTGTCTTTTGGCATTATACCAATCTTGAACACTTTAACTATCGAAGAGACTTTAGAATTTCAAGCTAGCGTCCTGACAATGTTGCAAAAAATTAAAAGTAGGAATTATGAGAGACCAAATTACGGACATTGGCGTGATTCATATAATCAGATGACCGAACAATACTACACACATCATAATAGCGTCAATCAACAGGCAACACCTACGCAAGATCAACACCACTCTGGATACTCTATGCAATATAATAGTAGCAATCAACAGGCAATAACATCTATATCATCACCTTCATCTCAGTCCCCCAATCTGATTTCAGCTTAGCCAACAGCATCTAGTAATCATTCCTTCATTCCCAAGACTCTGAATACTTAGATTTTGAAGGGTTTTAAGTTTGAGCACAAATAAATACTTAAATAAGTTATTTGCATTGACATATGGCTAATCTTTGTTCTGGGCAAATACATTCTCTGAAACTTGTATCTCGTACTCTTATGTCTATTACAAGTCGTCCTAGTAAATCGTCAAAAGTGGTTGCTGTCATTCGAAAATAATTGAAGAACTTTGATTCGTCACTTCTAAGTTCACCCATTAATGTTCAAATCTTTCCCGTAAAATAGGATGTACCCAATGTTTTCTTTGATTTTGCCTTCTATTAAGATACCACCACAACACAACAATTTCATCGTCCATTGTGCGCACAGGTCCAAATTCAACTGAGGTGAGTACTTGACTGTCCTGTACTTGTTTTCTTGTCGGATCCGGTGTAATGTGAACACTCCGTCCGGTGTCCGATTTCAGGCAGATCTACCGGTCCGGCGTAGTGGGAACCCGGCCTTATGATCAGCAGAAAAAACTCGCATTTGCTATTCTTTCCCTTTTCGGTTCTACATATTCATGCGAATAATATTTTTCAAGCTTGTACTTTATCAAGAGAAAACTGAGAAGTCGTATTATTGACGAGAACCTGGAATCGTGTGTAATTAAGAGCGCGCAGGAGCGCCGAGAAATTTTAACGATAGGTATTTGTAAAAATTATTTCTATTTCGTTCATCTCAGCGGGGACAGCAAAAGCGCTATCGGTGTATTGGTGAACCCCAATGCGTGTGTGTGCGTGGCTGCAGGTGTTGGAAGCACGAATCGCCGCGCCGCGCCCGCCAGCGACTTCGCGTTCTTATTATTTCATTTACTGTTATTCATTTATTCCAAAAATTAAGTAGGTGCCTAGGTACATATTCGTAATAAAATAGCGAGGTCTACATTATTTAATATTGTATTGTACTTAACTTTATTATTATTATTACTTACTACAAATACATGTGACTGCCTGCTCCGAGCTCATCTTCTGCACACGCACAAGTCAATGAGACTTGTGGGTGCGTGTATACAGGTTGCTGCCTGCTGCAACAGATAAGTCAATACGCGTCGCGACTTGAGCGTGCGTATTCCTATATAATAGATATCTTCTGCGCTCATAGTTCATTCATCTTGTTACTATTAGTAAAGTAAGATGCACGCTGTTTTGGTTTAGTAATATCGGGAGATTCATACCATCTTTTTTTATAAAACGGCAGCATAGGCGCAGTAGGTACATCACGTACTTTGTGATTGTATAGTGTTTTTATTTTTCGCTGGCTGCATCACTCTACTGTTTTTGACTAGCCTTTTTACTGGAAACTATTCTACGTCAAATACAGACCTTCGAATTTTGACCCTGAAACCCCCTTGAATATTGAAATCTGTTTGGTCATTTCTCACGATTTACACATATAGGACATATGGTGAGTAGATACCTACTAAACTATTCATAAATTATTCATAAACTATTATTATAAACATAAACTATTCATTCATAAAAACTCAATATTACAACACAATTTCCTTTTTTAATTAAACATATAAATATCGCTAAAAATGTTGTTGTTTTTTGGCTCTCCCTGAATAACGTAAATTCATCAGTTTTGACTGTATGCATAAAGTGCATTAGTGCAAGTCGGTACATTTGTTAACATATCTAGTAACCTATAATAAATATTATTCTACGTCTTAGGCTGCGTATACACACGCCAGCCGAACAACGGATTATGGGAAAGGAACGAAGCAAAAGCAAACTGCCCGAAACGCTGCGCCGCTTGCGGTTGCTTCGTACCTTTACCATAATTCGTGGTTCGGCTCGCGTCTCTGTCCGCAAAGAGTGGCGTGCACTGATTTTTCAGTGGGCTAGAATCCTAAGATTGAAAATACGACATTAATGATGTTGTCGAAGCTGAAAATTATTTTTTTTCCGAAATTTCAATTTTCAAATTCTGTGCACGCCACTATTCGCAAATATATACGTAGCATAAGATATGTGTATTTAGAAATTGAGTTACATAAAATCGACTACTATATTACCTACCTTCAACTCAAAAAAATTTTTTCTTACAGATAAATAATGGGTAAAAGAAATGGAAACAAAGCGCGTTTGTTTTTATCTACTAGACGAAAAAAACCGATTATTAGTATCAAACGACAGATTCATGTTGCACCACGTTCGACATCTAGGTAAGTCGAAATATCGCTTTCCTGTCACTCTTACTACTGAACCTTCCTAAGGTTACCTTTACGTACGTAAAGTTTTTTTTCCCGTAAGTTGCTCACATAAGAGAGTTATGGCAAAATTACCAATGGGTATCGTTTACATTGATAATTTTGCCATAACTCTCTTACGTGAGCGACTTACGAGAAAAACCTAAAGATTTATGCTATGAGAGCCGTGTATTATGTAGCATGTATAACGGGAAAATGGGATGGACAAATTTAAATAAATAAATCATTTGCATTTACAGGGATATGGATGTCATCGATACTACTTTTGGAAACTTAACTACATCTTCACTAATGCATGAAACTTCCATGGATGAATCATTTGCTCCAAATATAGACGAAAACGCAAGTTCATCATCATCAACAACGCTTGATGATTTGGTGATAGAACCAGACCATATTGATGAAACCGATAATTTCGAAGGTCGCAGAATTGTGGATATAAAATATTTGTTTTCGGAGATATCAAATATAAAGCACGAACACACCAACTGCACATTTTCCGATTTAAAATTTATGAAGGAACGACGAAATGGTCTTCTAAGCCAGTATGTTTTCGAGTGCAAAATGTGCAAGAAAATAGAATACATTCACTCCGAAGACCCGAAACGGAAAATGTCTATAAATACTGCTGTCGTCGAAGGAGTGATGTGTACAGGAAATGGGTATTCACAATGGAATGAAATTTGTGGGGTTTTAAATATGCCAAATATGGATTGTAAGACTTACACGAACATAGAACAATGTTTAGCGCCAACAATTGAAGAATGTGCCTTAGAAGAAATGATCGCAGCTGGTGAAGAAGAAAAAAGGCTAGCCATTTTAAACGGTGACGTAGACGAGGGTGGCTATCCTTTGGTAACGGTGGTTGCAGATGGCTCCTGGGCAAAGAGGTCGTACAAAAGTGGATTTAGCTCCTCATCTGGCGCAGGGTGCATAGTTGGACTACGAACTAAAAAGGTTTTATTTCTGGGAGTGCGAAACTCATACTGCTGCATATGTGCTAGAGCTACTAAACTACACATAGTTGCTTCTGAGCACAGGTGCTTCATAAACTGGCGTGACAGTGCTAATGCCATGGAAGCCCACATTATAGCAGAAGGGTTCTCGAGAAGCATGGAAATGCATGGATTGAAATTTAACAAACTAGTTGGTGATGGCGACTCCAGCATCATGAAAAAAATAATGCAACAAATGCCATATGGTCCTAACCTTATAGTACAAAAAATAGAGTGCAAAAATCACTTACTCCGCAATTTTTGCAACAAAATGAAAGCACTTGGAAAAAAAACCAACAACGCTAAAGGCTTTGTACCAGTTCATATAAGGAAAAAGGTTGAAGTAAACGTTTTACGCATGAGAAGAGCTGTAGTTGGAGCAATAAATTACAGGAAAGAGCAAGAAAACACAGTACAAAGTGATAAAATAAAAAATTTGAAAATGGACATAAAAAATACCGCAAATCATGTGTTTGGTGATCATAAAAATTGTGCATCGTACTATTGCAAGCCGGAGAAGTATACTGATGATCCAAATTTAGTAAGCGATCTTCGAGATTGTGGAATATGGACTGATATCCAACAATTCTTATTGTCTCTAATAGCAAATGCAGAAAGTCTTATTATTGACGTGACAAATAACACTGTGGAGCAATTCAACAACGTTATCGCCAAATTTATAGGTGGAAAAAGGGTAAATTTTACTACAAGAGGATCTTACCAAGCAAGATGTTTTGGAGCAGTAACTTCGTGGAATAGTGAATTGGCAACCCATTCAAGAATACAAAAGAAAATCCAAGGCCACAGTCCCGGCAAATACACGAAGCACTTTATAGAGAGAAAACGACGTTCGAAGGAGAATAAACAAATGTGTCGAAAAAAAAAACTAAAGTATAATGAAAATACGACAGAAAAAAGAAAAAAAGTTACAGGGCCCGATGAAAATTATGGTCAATTGGAATTAGAACCAGATATGCCACCTGAAATATTTGAAACGAAAAAAGAGGAATTTCTCAAAGAATTATCTTCAACCAATAAGGAAGAGCTCGAACGGAATACGGTAGGCCAAAGCAATAACAATCTGTGGGCAATTGAAAGACGTAGGCGGATAACGGCGTCTAACTTTGGAAAAATATATAAGCTTCGGCAAAAAACTTCAGTTACGGGAGTACTAAACTCTTTACTGTACTCACAATTCAAAGGAACTATGGCCACAAATTATGGAAAAGAAAATGAAAGCCTAGCAATAGAGCAATTTTCAAAAAAAACAAGTTTTCAGGTATCCGCTTGTGGGCTATTTATCGATAAAACCAAAAACTTTTTAGCGGCAAGTCCGGATGGCCTTATCGGTGAGGATTCTATAATTGAAATTAAATGCCCTTATAGTATGGCAAATATGTCACCAGAAGAGGGAATTGCACAAAAGATAATTGATTACTGTAAATTGGAAGACCATTCTTTAACATTAAAACGGAATCATAATTACTTCTACCAAGTACAAGGCCAGTTACATATTACTCGTCGTAATTATTGTTATTTTGTTGTGTGGAGTCCAAAAGGTTTGCTGTATGAAAAAATTGAGAGGGACGATGAAATCTGGCAAAAAATCGTTCCACTGTTAGAAAATTTCTACCACCAATGCCTTTTACCAGAAATAATTGACGGTCGCATACCAAGAAATTTACCGGCGAGGGAAAGGTCTGGACCATAAATTGTTTTAATTTCATTGTGTAGATGTTAAACAGTAATTTTTTTTACAATAAAGCGTTTAAAAACAAAAAATATTAGATCATTGAAGAAGATTGAAAATGTCAAGTGATGTAGGAGGTATTCCCAAAAGTGCATTTTTCTGTAATAATATAACGTATTAAAAAAGTTAAATAAAAACTAAACTAGTTATGTGTATGTACCTAATATGTAGCACAATAAACAATATGGTGCCTCTTATACATAGATTTCAATATTCATTTGTATAATATGATATTATAATAACATAATCGATTCAACAACATGTGGTAGATGCATGTACCACTGAACATACGCTGTACCAGCATTCCATCAAACGATCAGTGGTGTATGTACTTACCATCACACATTTTCTTGTAAAATATAATTTTTTTGAAAAAAAAATCTAGAACAATATATTTAGTCAAATATAAAAGTTTTTTTTTGGTTCGGTAGTTGTATCTTAAAAAAAGTGTCCTATAAAGGGATAATATTATGTTGAGTACAACCTTCAAAAGTTATCAAAAAATATTTTAATTAATTTTTGTGTTCCATATCCAACTCGGCAATACGGAACGGAATCATCTCGGGGTCTGTCTGTAACAGGTGTTTTTTTTTCAATTTTTTTCCATTAATTTATTTGACGTAAACAAATTAAATTTGTCACAATAACTTTAGTAAATAAGCTCGGTAAGTATTGGCACACTCAAAATAAGTCACCAAACAGAAAAATAATTTTAAAAAAACATCGATAACTCGGGACATGACAACACTAGTGGACTAGTGTATCGATATAATTATTGAGAATGTCACATCACTTCGTTGACTGTATACGTATTCAACAAAACCCTCTCCGCCCCCCCTCACCCCCGAATACTGAGAGAAAGGGACACATGCACCTCAGCCTGATAATACCTAAATAAAATTGTCAAAATCGAGGTTTTGTAGTCCTCATTTTTCTACTCCAAAACTGAACCAATTTCCAAGATTTTTTTTACCAAATGTATTGGAAGAAAACATTCTATGTCTGTACCTTTTGCTTTTTTTAAAAATACATCGTCTAATTTGTATACTGAACGTTTGTTGATGGCGTTAAAAAAAGGCAATTTTAACAATTTTTGAAGGGTTATAACTCCTATAAAAAGTAACTTATCAAAAAAATCAAAACGTACCGACACGCTTGCGGTCAATATTCATATTATGTAAAAAAAATATTTTCTCTAGTGTCAAAATTCAGAGAGGGAAATGAGGAATACGTTTGTATGGAAAAAACACCACCCGGTTTCCTCTTAAGAGATAAATGCAAAGACATTGTTCGTATTAAGTGTTTGACAGTCATTGTCATGATTTAAATTTATGTATTCCTTAAATATGTAATATTTTTTATCAACTAATAAAATCCTTATTAAGTATGAAATCATGTTTTATTCAGCGTACCCGTAATTTAATGAAGTGGTTAAATTATAATAAATGTTTACTAAATCTGACTTGGGTGGGCTAACTGTCTAAAAAAGAAATGCCGCTTTCGGATGAAAACCATCAAGTATCTATGAAATTGAAAACATTTTTAGCGAGGACTATGTCCAAAGCTGGACAAGGCCAGAGAGAAAAGTCTAATAGGCAGAACATAAAAGTCTAATAGGCCAAGCACAAACTTCCAGAGTAACCTAAAAAAATAAGAAAATGACAGTCCACTTCAAACGCTATGCTTTATATCAACGTTATGCTTTTTGTTCGGAGAATAAACATTTTTAGAGATATGTAGATATTAACTACGACGCCAAAAAAGTACTCTTTTTAATCACAACAAAGCACTCTTTTGAAGCCTAAAATTTAAATTGTTTCCAAGGTAACAATTTGTTTGATGTTTGCGATAACTCGATTTTGTTAGGGACAGAAAACATATGATACATAATTTCATAACGCCACAGCTCATTCATAACGCCAGAGCTTACCAATCTATAAAACCGTTGTTACTCGCAAATAATGTAGCTTTCGATTAGTGAAAGAATTTTTAAATTTCATTTGATATTTATTGCGTGAAAGAGTAAGAACCAACCATCCAACCAATCAACCAACCAACCAACCAACCAACCATCCATACAAACTTTCGCATTTATAACCCTTCTAATCACAGGAGACCCAAGTTGTCCCAAAACATCATATGCCGTTATAATAACAAGAGACCCAGATTGTCCCAGAGCGACCGTGCATTATTAAAAGTTATATATCTCTCTTCCTGTTATGCGAATATTTGTGATTTCTTTTATGTTAGAGAGCCAAAGAAATAATGCTTCTCATTGTATTAGGATTATATGAGCTATGTTGTTGAGATATTTTACAAACCTGATCATAAGTGACGGTTTTATTTCGAGCCAATTTTTGACGTAACAAACATTTAATTTTAAAATAAAATTGTATGAAAGTGATAAAAAGTGAGGTGACAGTTTTATTACAAATTTAGTTAAAAAAAGGAATCTGTATTTAAAATTTTAAGTTTATTCTATTTTAAGTACTTTAATTCCAATATTCGCAGGTATGCATTTTTTAGCTAATTTACATTTCCAATATCAAAATTTTAATATTTAAAAAAAAAAAAATGATTTCTAATAAACACATCGGAAAGATTATTTTATCTAGATTTTAGAACAATTTTTGTTTTTGCAAAAGGGTTAAAAAATAACCCATAAATAGGAAAATTTAAGATGCATGGCAAGAACCAGGAATTTTGCGCGCGAACCTTGACAGGAAAAAGGTTACAGATATTATTTTCTTATTATTCGAAGGGTTAATATTAGTAAGATTTAAATACTGCTAATAGAGATTTAGATATATACTATTTGGTTGTGTTTATTGAAACATTATTTAGGCCTTCACAATTAAAATTATGAGGGAAAAGGGCTTTATTTGAGGACAATCTGATATTTCCAGGATAATGTTTTTCAAATATAATACGGACTATGTACCTAAGTGCTGAATTTCGTGGGTTAAAGCTACGAAGTAAATAAATCATCTTATTAGTTGTTTTTGAAAGTCGTAGTAAGCTGTAAAAAAAAGATTTTTGATAATCTACAGTATGTTATACATAATACAATGTATTATGTTAAAGCAAAAGTCACACCTGAACACAAAATTCGACGGCTTACGATGTCATTTGTATTTGCAATGAAAAAGATGATTAATTGTTATTGTATGGCACTTTGGTACAATACAATAACAGTAGCGATGAGATGTTGATATTTTACCTAATATTTTTCTATATTAAAAGCAGTTAATCTTGAATAAAAAACACCTCGACTTCTCACACCTAAAATCATTAGTCCATCGATTTTTCAATATAAAATGACAGCACCTGTTGAAAGTGAATAAAACTATCGATGACGTGAACCATAGATATGGTGGTTTTCTAGGGATCTTGAAAAATCAAAACTTAGAAAATTATTTTAAATATTAAAACTAACTCTAAAAATAAAAATAAATATGCAGTTATTTAAGTTAGAAGGTTTTAAGTTAGAAGAATTCATTAAAAAAAAAAAAAAATTGGACTGCAGTTCTCTATTAAGGATGCACCTCAACGAAAGGGAAAAAGTTAATATAGTATTCAACAGAGTATGTGTAGAAGATGCAATCCCTATAACGCAGTGCTTCCATTGTCTTAAGTTTGGACATACGGCAATCAAATTGTATTTACCAAATTTTTTTTGAATTGTTGTAATGTACTTATTTGGCTCTTTGGCTAATAAGTTTGCCGACCCCTGGGTTAACAGATCTCCGGTGGAACATTACGAGCGTTAGGTTTATAGACCAACGCTCGGAGTTCACTTCTAATTATAACGTTGTTACTTTTATAACCAACAATAAACTTACCGTGCACTTAAGGACTTAAGACTTTCAATAACATATTAATATTCGAAGAATACTGGAGATACAGGGCCCAGTATTTAAGGAGTGTATCGAACGTGTTATGCAATCTAGATGGCTCACAGCCAAATCCTTCTTGCATTATTATTAAAGACAAATTCTGCATTTTAGACGGTGCGAAAATATTGATGTCACAACATTTAAAACGTGAATCACCTGACACCTGCATCTACCACCTTACTATAAAAGACTGTACCAAAGGGGCAGCTTCATTCAGTCATCCGCCGTCAGTAGTCGTAGCAACATCTCTACAGACCCCCTACTCGATTTAAGATGTCAGTATTGCCGTCACCAGTTGGAACTTCAAGACTGCAGTCTCTTTCCACCTCAAGAATTCGTCGGAGCAACATCGCCTGCCAACGTGTCTGAATAATACCTACAAAACGCTGACGCCCGAGCCCCATGGCCATCCACGAGCTCCTTTGAACTTGCTGATTCTTACCAAGCCCTTGAAGTCGCTACGCTACCCCTGGCCATCTTGCTCCGGGCTGCTAGCCTGGGGCCCCCTTGCATCGGGCCTTGCATCCCTCTGCCCTGATGATAACGCCTGAGCAAGATACATGATAACGACTCCCGCAGCACGCCCAATAGAATGCAGACCGATTATCCTGAGGCCAATCAACATATGAGTTGCTGCGACCACCCCCTATGATGCTGATGCCAGATATGCAGCAACCCAAGAGAACATACACCGTCTGGGACGCAGCCGGTCTCGATTACCAGCAACCAGCCCACCGCAGCCTACATGCTCCGATGCAAGAGCATTCCATCTCACAATGCACGGTGGAAGACGCAATACCACTCCACCCCAATGTGCAGAAGATGCCCGTCCAGCATAGATGCTTGTGACCATGCTATGGAACTTTAACAGCTGTCAAGGCGAGAACACATCTCTATCAAGACATTCCGATTGTCGGGCGTCTCTGTGTGCCGGCGCTTATTGTTTACAGTTTTTGTGCAGGCCTTTAGGTTGTTATGTATTGCACATAGCTTTTTCAGAAAACAGTTGCAACATTCGCTGTGTTCCACACAGATTGAGAACCAAGCGCGACAAATTGGAAGTTCATTCAAGGACCCACCGCCAGAGGCGCGACCGTGACCCAGGAACAGATCACAGCTTGAAGCTATAAATAGACCTCTGCCCCAATAGTCGCCCTCTTTCCGCCCGAGAATTCCTGAAGTAAACACCTTAGAGAGGTGACGAGTAGTTGTCACCGTGCCATGGGGTTTGGACCCCCTGGCAACGACTCATCATAGCCGTGTCGCATATTGTAAGATATACATTCCGTTCGGTTTCTTGAAGTTCCGGTCATAAATACCTACCGCCCCTTTGGTGAAGTTGGCGTTGGTGTTTTGGCAGTTGCAGCCCGAAGGAGCCGCCCATGCCGATAACCCTAGACGATTCTACTTCGTCGCTTCCAGTCTGACCTTCCGTCTGGTGACGTGGAAGGCCAGGTCGCCCCGGCTTTCCCACAAGAAAAACTGAAAAATACCATCAAATAACAATAGCTATTTTCGAGCCTTTAGCTTCAAGTTTAGGTCGTCAATCTATAATGTCACTTTGATACTGGAGTAGGCCTTAAATCGGTAATTTCACTGTGGTCCATGCTATGTCTGTAATAAATGTTGTTATTATACTTTGTGTGCCTTATTTGCATTAATTCCTTCTGTAGAGTGCCGAATCCCACTCCTTGAGATCTGTTTATTTAATAAGAGTGAATTATTGTATAACAAGGTCTCGTACAAGGAGTATCATCCATTAGTAGAGAATAAGGTATAAATGTATAATGAAATACTTCCTATTGTAGTGGCTACGTCACAGGCACCCCCACCTCAACATTGTCGCAATACATTTTACCGCTGGGACTAACCAGCCAGTCATTAAACGCACTAGCTCTGAAGTAGACGTGTTATTCTTTTAACTCCCAATGTGTTTCCTCCCACACACACAACCAACATAGAGGTACCTACTGTACACCTCCAAAGTGGTGACCCCGACGTGATCTACAAGTGTGTGTGTGGGAACAATAGAGTGATAAGAAAGTGCAATATTATCTCGTGAACATTAAACAACAAGTGAGTCAGAGACATCTAAACAATGGCTTTCAGCCCAAGTAGTGTGTCCAGGGCTGCCCCCGAACCCGAGTTGAATGTGGTTAATGTGAATGTGGTTAAGTTGAATGTGGTGAAGCAAACATCTTCAGCCATCGAGACGTTGACTCGGACCGTTGAAAAGTTACAATTGGAAATAGCGAGCTTACGCAGAGTTCAACGGCAACGTTCGACTTCCAGGGGCCGCCGGACAACTTCTCTAAATCGTTTCCGTGCACCACAGCCTGGGGATTCCAACTACCTGTGCTGGTACCATTATAAATTTGGTGCTAAGGCTCAGAAGTGTCAAGATCAATGTACTTACAAGGCAAAAAACGAACATTGACGCCCACGATCGAGATAGTTGGCGTTGATAATACATCTCGATTATGTGTTACCGACCGCAAAAGTGGTATCAGATACTTAATTGATACAGGCGCCGATATTTCCGTCCTTTCTTCTCGAAAATTTCACTCATCAATACCTACCGATTACAAACTATATGCAGCAAATGGAACCCAAATAAATACGTATGGTGAAAAATCTCTCGTTCTCGATCTAGGACTACGCAGACCTTTCCGGTGGACGTTCATCGTTGCTGATGTCAAACAATCTATCATCGGAGCAGATTTTCTACGGGCAAAGCAGCTACTCGTAGATCTTCATGGAAGGAAATTGGTAGACAAGGTGACAACCCTAACCACCAATACATCCATTACAAAGGATTCAAATGAAAATATTTACGCAGTAGACATAACAAACCCATATCACAAGTTATTATTGAAGTATCCCGAGTTAACAAGACCGGAATCTTTGAAAAATGCACCGAAACATGATATTTGTCATCATATTGTGACTACAGGCCCACCCATTCACGTTAAGGTACGTCCACTAAATCCTATCAAGTACAAAGCAGCCAAACAAGAATTCGAACACATGCTCGAGCTCGGAATCTGTCAACAATCCAACAGTCCGTGGGCGAATCCCTTACACATTGTAGATAAGGAGACGGGAAGAGGTAGTCGCTTATTGGCTCACGCTTACACCAGCTCAAGTTATGGCATTCTTCAACATAGTCTCCATTAGCAACCCAGACCTGTATCAGACATTATCCATAGCGTCTGCATTTACATTAGGATCTTGTATATCGAAGTCTGGAGCTTTCACCAACCAGTGGTTGGATCGCAGAACTAGAAGGATCCGAGAATCTCTTCCAAACTTTGATGCTAATGCTGCCGGTGTGACATTACCAGCACTACAAGATTACACCAAGATGGTATTGCAGACCAAGATAACCACAAACCAAGCCATCCACTCTCTGCTCTACTTAAACGCAATATGTACGGATACTACACTAGAAGCTCTGAGGTGGGTGATTGAGCAGTCCAGAGGGGCTAACATATCAGGTGTGACCGCAGTGGTAGAGGCGTAAAGGCAGACGGCGCGATTCGACCTTGTGGTGATTATCGCTTATTGAATGCCAAGACAGTCCCGGACCGATATCCGATTCCTCGCATGTTAGATTTCACTTACGCATTGCACAAGCGACAAATATTTACAAAATTGGACCTATGCAGGGCATATCATCAAATTCCAATTGCAACCGAAGACATTCCTAAAACAGCAATTTTAACTCCTTTCGGTTTATACGAGTTCACTAAAATGAATTTTGGTCTCCGCAATGCGGGTCAGACTTTTCAAAGGTTCATAGACATGATATTTCGTGGACTGGATTTCGTTTTTGCTTATTTGGATGACATACTAATAGCGTCAGAAAACGAAGAACAACATTTACAACACCTTCAACAGGTATTATCCCGTTTGGACGAATTTGGTTTAACAATTAACGCAAGCAAATGTGAATTCGGAAAAAAGGAGATTAATTTCCTTGGTTACTGCGTGACAAGTGATGGAGTTACCCCTAATGAAGAAAAAGTTAAGGCTATTGTCAACTTCCCTCAACCCAGCACTATCGAAGAACTACGTCGATTCCTGGGAATGGTGAACTTCTACCGTAGTTCTATCCCTAAAGCTGCACAAATGCAAGGCCCGCTCAACGCATTCTTGCACAACTCCAAAAAGAAAGACAAAACACGAATTGAATGGACAGCATCTGCAAATGAGGCATTCCAACAGTGCAAAGATAGTCTAAAAAGCACTGCTACACTGTTTCACCCTGCTCTCGACGCAGGTTTAGCCCTAATGACGGACGCTTCTGAGACATGTGTCGGAGCTGTATTACAACAACTAGTCAAAAACAGCTGGCAACCACTGGGTTTTTTCTCGAAGAAATTGAGTGAAACCCAACAGAAATACAGCACCTATGATCGCGAGCTGTTGGCCATTTACATGGCAATCAAACACTTTCGCAGCATGACGGAAGGAAGAGAGCTGACGATATATACAGATCATAAACCTCTTACTTTTGCTCTTACAAAGAAAATTTCAACATCCGACACACCTCGAAGAATCAGGCAACTAGATTTCATTTCACAGTTTTGTTCTCAAATTAAATATGTTCCAGGTGGTGACAACCCTGTCGCAGATGCCCTTTCACGAATTCAAGAAATCACCTTACCTAGCTTGTTTGACAGCAAAGAACTAGCAGATGAGCAAAGTAAAGATAAAGAATTACAACAGCTAAAAAAGCAGAGTAATGTTCAATTTAAACTGATTACTTTGCCAAATTCAAATTGTCCAATAACTTGTGAAGTTTCAACAGCACGTGTAAGGCCATATCTACCAATGAAATTCCGCGAAAAAGCAATGGCCTCCGTTCATAACATGAGTCATGCGGGCATCAAAGCAACTCGACGTTTGATTACGCAGCGTTATTTCTGGTCTTTAATGAACAAAGATATAGCAGTGTGGGTAAAAAAATGCTTACTTTGTCAAAAAGCAAAAGTCAGTAGGCATACCATATCACCGCTTGGAGAATTCCATGATGTATCTCGATTCGAACATTTGCATATCGACATCATAGGACCGCTTCCAATTTCACAAGAAAACCGATATTGTGTAACGATGGTAGACAGAGAAACATCATGGCCAGAAACGATTCCAGTTAAAAACATTTACGCCGAAACGATAGCGGACGTTCTGATTGTTCATTGGATTTCAAGATTTGGTTGTCCGACCTTTATCACGACTGATCAGGGCCGGCAGTTTGAGTCTGACTTATTTAATCAACTGGTGAAGAGACTCGGCATCGAAAAGATTCATACTACCGCTTATAACCCAAAAGCCAACGGGAAAGTAGAACGCTATCATCGTACTCTCAAAGCTGCTATCATGGCAAAATGTGAAGGTAACGCACATTGGGTACAGGAATTACCAATCATACTATTGGGCCTCCGATCAGCCGTCAAGGATGATAAAGGCTATAGCCCAGCGCAAATGGTGTATGGTACATCTTTAGCGATTCCTGGAGATATTTTCGTGCCTTCTAAGCCGAAAATAAATGACACAGAATTCAACAAAAGACTGATGGACCATTTCCGAAACGTATCATGGCCAGAGGGAAGAGTCGCTACAGACCAAAGACACATTTTTATTCACCCTGATTTAACAACTTGCTCCCATGTTTTCCTCAGAAACGAAGTAAAGAAAGCTCTCACTCCACCGTACAAGGGTCCGTATGAGGTTTTCGAAAGAAAGGAAAAGTATTTTAGCTTAATAATAAATTCAAAAAAGGTAAACGTGTCTATCGATAGACTTAAACCGGCAATATATCAACCTATTAATGTTTCCGAAAAAAATAAACCAGCTGACCAAACATTATTCAGGGCAACTACTGAGTCAGCTGTAGACAGGGCAGGACGATCAACCGAAGTGGAAAGTGAACCGGTACTCTTAACCCCGTCAGCAAAATACGCTACACGTGCCGGACGAACCATAAAAAAACCAGTACGCTTCTCTTGAAAAGGTTCATTTCTAATTTCAATGATCACAAGATAGCATCATGGGTGCACAGTCAACGAAAGAAGAAGTTATCATCGCCCAGGCCGGTGGAGGGTCCTTCAGCCAGACAACACATCACATATCATTGGTCTCATTGGTATTAGTGTGCACCATCATCTTTATCGCCCTTGCCTTTATGGGGTGGAAGTTTTGCCGCAACAGGATAACGACCAGCATCATGGACAGGATGACAGGCCGAGTTGGAGCAGGGGACATTCCTGCTAACTTTCCCCGTCAACATCCCGTACATTTATAGTTTAAAAGGCGAATGCGCTCAGTGTAAAAAAGTGTATAATTAAAATTTTTCGTGCTATTTTGTGATAAATATTTTGAATTATTTTTTTCCTTTTTTGTGTGTGTAATCATTCTTATGTTTTATAATGACACTTTATTTATGTTTTATGGCATATGATTTATTTTCGACAATTTTAATGCACCATTACAAATATTTTGTACAATGTATCTTTTACGATATTTAAATGTATTATGTATTTTTCGCAAATTTTGAATACTTTTTGTTTGTTTTACAATCCTTGACAATGTTGTTTTAATTCTATTTTGTTCGTGTAATATGTGACCATCTCACTTGGAGGGGAGGCATGTAGTGGCTACGTCACAGGCACCCCCACCTCAACATTGTCGCAATACATTTTACCGCTGGGACTAACCAGCCAGTCATTAAACGCACTAGCTCTGAAGTAGACGTGTTATTCTTTTAACTCCCAATGTGTTTCCTCCCACACACACAACCAACATAGAGGTACCTACTGTACACCTCCAAAGTGGTGACCCCGACGTGATCTACAAGTGTGTGTGTGGGAACAATAGAGTGATAAGAAAGTGCAATATTATCTCGTGAACATTAAACAACAAGTGAGTCAGAGACATCTAAACAATGGCTTTCAGCCCAAGTAGTGTGTCCAGGGCTGCCCCCGAACCCGAGTTGAATGTGGTTAATGTGAATGTGGTTAAGTTGAATGTGGTGAAGCAAACATCTTCAGCCATCGAGACGTTGACTCGGACCGTTGAAAAGTTACAATTGGAAATAGCGAGCTTACGCAGAGTTCAACGGCAACGTTCGACTTCCAGGGGCCGCCGGACAACTTCTCTAAATCGTTTCCGTGCACCACAGCCTGGGGATTCCAACTACCTGTGCTGGTACCATTATAAATTTGGTGCTAAGGCTCAGAAGTGTCAAGATCAATGTACTTACAAGGCAAAAAACGAACATTGACGCCCACGATCGAGATAGTTGGCGTTGATAATACATCTCGATTATGTGTTACCGACCGCAAAAGTGGTATCAGATACTTAATTGATACAGGCGCCGATATTTCCGTCCTTTCTTCTCGAAAATTTCACTCATCAATACCTACCGATTACAAACTATATGCAGCAAATGGAACCCAAATAAATACGTATGGTGAAAAATCTCTCGTTCTCGATCTAGGACTACGCAGACCTTTCCGGTGGACGTTCATCGTTGCTGATGTCAAACAATCTATCATCGGAGCAGATTTTCTACGGGCAAAGCAGCTACTCGTAGATCTTCATGGAAGGAAATTGGTAGACAAGGTGACAACCCTAACCACCAATACATCCATTACAAAGGATTCAAATGAAAATATTTACGCAGTAGACATAACAAACCCATATCACAAGTTATTATTGAAGTATCCCGAGTTAACAAGACCGGAATCTTTGAAAAATGCACCGAAACATGATATTTGTCATCATATTGTGACTACAGGCCCACCCATTCACGTTAAGGTACGTCCACTAAATCCTATCAAGTACAAAGCAGCCAAACAAGAATTCGAACACATGCTCGAGCTCGGAATCTGTCAACAATCCAACAGTCCGTGGGCGAATCCCTTACACATTGTAGATAAGGAGACGGGAAGAGGTAGTCGCTTATTGGCTCACGCTTACACCAGCTCAAGTTATGGCATTCTTCAACATAGTCTCCATTAGCAACCCAGACCTGTATCAGACATTATCCATAGCGTCTGCATTTACATTAGGATCTTGTATATCGAAGTCTGGAGCTTTCACCAACCAGTGGTTGGATCGCAGAACTAGAAGGATCCGAGAATCTCTTCCAAACTTTGATGCTAATGCTGCCGGTGTGACATTACCAGCACTACAAGATTACACCAAGATGGTATTGCAGACCAAGATAACCACAAACCAAGCCATCCACTCTCTGCTCTACTTAAACGCAATATGTACGGATACTACACTAGAAGCTCTGAGGTGGGTGATTGAGCAGTCCAGAGGGGCTAACATATCAGGTGTGACCGCAGTGGTAGAGGCGTAAAGGCAGACGGCGCGATTCGACCTTGTGGTGATTATCGCTTATTGAATGCCAAGACAGTCCCGGACCGATATCCGATTCCTCGCATGTTAGATTTCACTTACGCATTGCACAAGCGACAAATATTTACAAAATTGGACCTATGCAGGGCATATCATCAAATTCCAATTGCAACCGAAGACATTCCTAAAACAGCAATTTTAACTCCTTTCGGTTTATACGAGTTCACTAAAATGAATTTTGGTCTCCGCAATGCGGGTCAGACTTTTCAAAGGTTCATAGACATGATATTTCGTGGACTGGATTTCGTTTTTGCTTATTTGGATGACATACTAATAGCGTCAGAAAACGAAGAACAACATTTACAACACCTTCAACAGGTATTATCCCGTTTGGACGAATTTGGTTTAACAATTAACGCAAGCAAATGTGAATTCGGAAAAAAGGAGATTAATTTCCTTGGTTACTGCGTGACAAGTGATGGAGTTACCCCTAATGAAGAAAAAGTTAAGGCTATTGTCAACTTCCCTCAACCCAGCACTATCGAAGAACTACGTCGATTCCTGGGAATGGTGAACTTCTACCGTAGTTCTATCCCTAAAGCTGCACAAATGCAAGGCCCGCTCAACGCATTCTTGCACAACTCCAAAAAGAAAGACAAAACACGAATTGAATGGACAGCATTTGCAAATGAGGCATTCCAACAGTGCAAAGATAGTCTAAAAAGCACTGCTACACTGTTTCACCCTGCTCTCGACGCAGGTTTAGCCCTAATGACGGACGCTTCTGAGACATGTGTCGGAGCTGTATTACAACAACTAGTCAAAAAGAGCTGGCAACCACTGGGTTTTTTCTCGAAGAAATTGAGTGAAACCCAACAGAAATACAGCACCTATGATCGCGAGCTGTTGGCCATTTACATGGCAATCAAACACTTTCGCAGCATGACGGAAGGAAGAGAGCTGACGATATATACAGATCATAAACCTCTTACTTTTGCTCTTACAAAGAAAATTTCAACATCCGACACACCTCGAAGAATCAGGCAACTAGATTTCATTTCACAGTTTTGTTCTCAAATTAAATATGTTCCAGGTGGTGACAACCCTGTCGCAGATGCCCTTTCACGAATTCAAGAAATCACCTTACCTAGCTTGTTTGACAGCAAAGAACTAGCAGATGAGCAAAGTAAAGATAAAGAATTACAACAGCTAAAAAAGCAGAGTAATGTTCAATTTAAACTGATTACTTTGCCAAATTCAAATTGTCCAATAACTTGTGAAGTTTCAACAGCACGTGTAAGGCCATATCTACCAATGAAATTCCGCGAAAAAGCAATGGCCTCCGTTCATAACATGAGTCATGCGGGCATCAAAGCAACTCGACGTTTGATTACGCAGCGTTATTTCTGGTCTTTAATGAACAAAGATATAGCAGTGTGGGTAAAAAAATGCTTACTTTGTCAAAAAGCAAAAGTCAGTAGGCATACCATATCACCGCTTGGAGAATTCCATGATGTATCTCGATTCGAACATTTGCATATCGACATCATAGGACCGCTTCCAATTTCACAAGAAAACCGATATTGTGTAACGATGGTAGACAGAGAAACATCATGGCCAGAAACGATTCCAGTTAAAAACATTTACGCCGAAACGATAGCGGACGTTCTGATTGTTCATTGGATTTCAAGATTTGGTTGTCCGACCTTTATCACGACTGATCAGGGCCGGCAGTTTGAGTCTGACTTATTTAATCAACTGGTGAAGAGACTCGGCATCGAAAAGATTCATACTACCGCTTATAACCCAAAAGCCAACGGGAAAGTAGAACGCTATCATCGTACTCTCAAAGCTGCTATCATGGCAAAATGTGAAGGTAACGCACATTGGGTACAGGAATTACCAATCATACTATTGGGCCTCCGATCAGCCGTCAAGGATGATAAAGGCTATAGCCCAGCGCAAATGGTGTATGGTACATCTTTAGCGATTCCTGGAGATATTTTCGTGCCTTCTAAGCCGAAAATAAATGACACAGAATTCAACAAAAGACTGATGGACCATTTCCGAAACGTATCATGGCCAGAGGGAAGAGTCGCTACAGACCAAAGACACATTTTTATTCACCCTGATTTAACAACTTGCTCCCATGTTTTCCTCAGAAACGAAGTAAAGAAAGCTCTCACTCCACCGTACAAGGGTCCGTATGAGGTTTTCGAAAGAAAGGAAAAGTATTTTAGCTTAATAATAAATTCAAAAAAGGTAAACGTGTCTATCGATAGACTTAAACCGGCAATATATCAACCTATTAATGTTTCCGAAAAAAATAAACCAGCTGACCAAACATTATTCAGGGCAACTACTGAGTCAGCTGTAGACAGGGCAGGACGATCAACCGAAGTGGAAAGTGAACCGGTACTCTTAACCCCGTCAGCAAAATACGCTACACGTGCCGGACGAACCATAAAAAAACCAGTACGCTTCTCTTGAAAAGGTTCATTTCTAATTTCAATGATCACAAGATAGCATCATGGGTGCACAGTCAACGAAAGAAGAAGTTATCATCGCCCAGGCCGGTGGAGGGTCCTTCAGCCAGACAACACATCACATATCATTGGTCTCATTGGTATTAGTGTGCACCATCATCTTTATCGCCCTTGCCTTTATGGGGTGGAAGTTTTGCCGCAACAGGATAACGACCAGCATCATGGACAGGATGACAGGCCGAGTTGGAGCAGGGGACATTCCTGCTAACTTTCCCCGTCAACATCCCGTACATTTATAGTTTAAAAGGCGAATGCGCTCAGTGTAAAAAAGTGTATAATTAAAATTTTTCGTGCTATTTTGTGATAAATATTTTGAATTATTTTTTTCCTTTTTTGTGTGTGTAATCATTCTTATGTTTTATAATGACACTTTATTTATGTTTTATGGCATATGATTTATTTTCGACAATTTTAATGCACCATTACAAATATTTTGTACAATGTATCTTTTACGATATTTAAATGTATTATGTATTTTTCGCAAATTTTGAATACTTTTTGTTTGTTTTACAATCCTTGACAATGTTGTTTTAATTCTATTTTGTTCGTGTAATATGTGACCATCTCACTTGGAGGGGAGGCATGTAGTGGCTACGTCACAGGCACCCCCACCTCAACATTGTCGCAATACATTTTACCGCTGGGACTAACCAGCCAGTCATTAAACGCACTAGCTCTGAAGTAGACGTGTTATTCTTTTAACTCCCAATGTGTTTCCTCCCACACACACAACCAACATAGAGGTACCTACTGTACACCTCCAAAGTGGTGACCCCGACGTGATCTACAAGTGTGTGTGTGGGAACAATAGAGTGATAAGAAAGTGCAATATTATCTCGTGAACATTAAACAACAAGTGAGTCAGAGACATCTAAACAATGGCTTTCAGCCCAAGTAGTGTGTCCAGGGCTGCCCCCGAACCCGAGTTGAATGTGGTTAATGTGAATGTGGTTAAGTTGAATGTGGTGAAGCAAACATCTTCAGCCATCGAGACGTTGACTCGGACCGTTGAAAAGTTACAATTGGAAATAGCGAGCTTACGCAGAGTTCAACGGCAACGTTCGACTTCCAGGGGCCGCCGGACAACTTCTCTAAATCGTTTCCGTGCACCACAGCCTGGGGATTCCAACTACCTGTGCTGGTACCATTATAAATTTGGTGCTAAGGCTCAGAAGTGTCAAGATCAATGTACTTACAAGGCAAAAAACGAACATTGACGCCCACGATCGAGATAGTTGGCGTTGATAATACATCTCGATTATGTGTTACCGACCGCAAAAGTGGTATCAGATACTTAATTGATACAGGCGCCGATATTTCCGTCCTTTCTTCTCGAAAATTTCACTCATCAATACCTACCGATTACAAACTATATGCAGCAAATGGAACCCAAATAAATACGTATGGTGAAAAATCTCTCGTTCTCGATCTAGGACTACGCAGACCTTTCCGGTGGACGTTCATCGTTGCTGATGTCAAACAATCTATCATCGGAGCAGATTTTCTACGGGCAAAGCAGCTACTCGTAGATCTTCATGGAAGGAAATTGGTAGACAAGGTGACAACCCTAACCACCAATACATCCATTACAAAGGATTCAAATGAAAATATTTACGCAGTAGACATAACAAACCCATATCACAAGTTATTATTGAAGTATCCCGAGTTAACAAGACCGGAATCTTTGAAAAATGCACCGAAACATGATATTTGTCATCATATTGTGACTACAGGCCCACCCATTCACGTTAAGGTACGTCCACTAAATCCTATCAAGTACAAAGCAGCCAAACAAGAATTCGAACACATGCTCGAGCTCGGAATCTGTCAACAATCCAACAGTCCGTGGGCGAATCCCTTACACATTGTAGATAAGGAGACGGGAAGAGGTAGTCGCTTATTGGCTCACGCTTACACCAGCTCAAGTTATGGCATTCTTCAACATAGTCTCCATTAGCAACCCAGACCTGTATCAGACATTATCCATAGCGTCTGCATTTACATTAGGATCTTGTATATCGAAGTCTGGAGCTTTCACCAACCAGTGGTTGGATCGCAGAACTAGAAGGATCCGAGAATCTCTTCCAAACTTTGATGCTAATGCTGCCGGTGTGACATTACCAGCACTACAAGATTACACCAAGATGGTATTGCAGACCAAGATAACCACAAACCAAGCCATCCACTCTCTGCTCTACTTAAACGCAATATGTACGGATACTACACTAGAAGCTCTGAGGTGGGTGATTGAGCAGTCCAGAGGGGCTAACATATCAGGTGTGACCGCAGTGGTAGAGGCGTAAAGGCAGACGGCGCGATTCGACCTTGTGGTGATTATCGCTTATTGAATGCCAAGACAGTCCCGGACCGATATCCGATTCCTCGCATGTTAGATTTCACTTACGCATTGCACAAGCGACAAATATTTACAAAATTGGACCTATGCAGGGCATATCATCAAATTCCAATTGCAACCGAAGACATTCCTAAAACAGCAATTTTAACTCCTTTCGGTTTATACGAGTTCACTAAAATGAATTTTGGTCTCCGCAATGCGGGTCAGACTTTTCAAAGGTTCATAGACATGATATTTCGTGGACTGGATTTCGTTTTTGCTTATTTGGATGACATACTAATAGCGTCAGAAAACGAAGAACAACATTTACAACACCTTCAACAGGTATTATCCCGTTTGGACGAATTTGGTTTAACAATTAACGCAAGCAAATGTGAATTCGGAAAAAAGGAGATTAATTTCCTTGGTTACTGCGTGACAAGTGATGGAGTTACCCCTAATGAAGAAAAAGTTAAGGCTATTGTCAACTTCCCTCAACCCAGCACTATCGAAGAACTACGTCGATTCCTGGGAATGGTGAACTTCTACCGTAGTTCTATCCCTAAAGCTGCACAAATGCAAGGCCCGCTCAACGCATTCTTGCACAACTCCAAAAAGAAAGACAAAACACGAATTGAATGGACAGCATCTGCAAATGAGGCATTCCAACAGTGCAAAGATAGTCTAAAAAGCACTGCTACACTGTTTCACCCTGCTCTCGACGCAGGTTTAGCCCTAATGACGGACGCTTCTGAGACATGTGTCGGAGCTGTATTACAACAACTAGTCAAAAACAGCTGGCAACCACTGGGTTTTTTCTCGAAGAAATTGAGTGAAACCCAACAGAAATACAGCACCTATGATCGCGAGCTGTTGGCCATTTACATGGCAATCAAACACTTTCGCAGCATGACGGAAGGAAGAGAGCTGACGATATATACAGATCATAAACCTCTTACTTTTGCTCTTACAAAGAAAATTTCAACATCCGACACACCTCGAAGAATCAGGCAACTAGATTTCATTTCACAGTTTTGTTCTCAAATTAAATATGTTCCAGGTGGTGACAACCCTGTCGCAGATGCCCTTTCACGAATTCAAGAAATCACCTTACCTAGCTTGTTTGACAGCAAAGAACTAGCAGATGAGCAAAGTAAAGATAAAGAATTACAACAGCTAAAAAAGCAGAGTAATGTTCAATTTAAACTGATTACTTTGCCAAATTCAAATTGTCCAATAACTTGTGAAGTTTCAACAGCACGTGTAAGGCCATATCTACCAATGAAATTCCGCGAAAAAGCAATGGCCTCCGTTCATAACATGAGTCATGCGGGCATCAAAGCAACTCGACGTTTGATTACGCAGCGTTATTTCTGGTCTTTAATGAACAAAGATATAGCAGTGTGGGTAAAAAAATGCTTACTTTGTCAAAAAGCAAAAGTCAGTAGGCATACCATATCACCGCTTGGAGAATTCCATGATGTATCTCGATTCGAACATTTGCATATCGACATCATAGGACCGCTTCCAATTTCACAAGAAAACCGATATTGTGTAACGATGGTAGACAGAGAAACATCATGGCCAGAAACGATTCCAGTTAAAAACATTTACGCCGAAACGATAGCGGACGTTCTGATTGTTCATTGGATTTCAAGATTTGGTTGTCCGACCTTTATCACGACTGATCAGGGCCGGCAGTTTGAGTCTGACTTATTTAATCAACTGGTGAAGAGACTCGGCATCGAAAAGATTCATACTACCGCTTATAACCCAAAAGCCAACGGGAAAGTAGAACGCTATCATCGTACTCTCAAAGCTGCTATCATGGCAAAATGTGAAGGTAACGCACATTGGGTACAGGAATTACCAATCATACTATTGGGCCTCCGATCAGCCGTCAAGGATGATAAAGGCTATAGCCCAGCGCAAATGGTGTATGGTACATCTTTAGCGATTCCTGGAGATATTTTCGTGCCTTCTAAGCCGAAAATAAATGACACAGAATTCAACAAAAGACTGATGGACCATTTCCGAAACGTATCATGGCCAGAGGGAAGAGTCGCTACAGACCAAAGACACATTTTTATTCACCCTGATTTAACAACTTGCTCCCATGTTTTCCTCAGAAACGAAGTAAAGAAAGCTCTCACTCCACCGTACAAGGGTCCGTATGAGGTTTTCGAAAGAAAGGAAAAGTATTTTAGCTTAATAATAAATTCAAAAAAGGTAAACGTGTCTATCGATAGACTTAAACCGGCAATATATCAACCTATTAATGTTTCCGAAAAAAATAAACCAGCTGACCAAACATTATTCAGGGCAACTACTGAGTCAGCTGTAGACAGGGCAGGACGATCAACCGAAGTGGAAAGTGAACCGGTACTCTTAACCCCGTCAGCAAAATACGCTACACGTGCCGGACGAACCATAAAAAAACCAGTACGCTTCTCTTGAAAAGGTTCATTTCTAATTTCAATGATCACAAGATAGCATCATGGGTGCACAGTCAACGAAAGAAGAAGTTATCATCGCCCAGGCCGGTGGAGGGTCCTTCAGCCAGACAACACATCACATATCATTGGTCTCATTGGTATTAGTGTGCACCATCATCTTTATCGCCCTTGCCTTTATGGGGTGGAAGTTTTGCCGCAACAGGATAACGACCAGCATCATGGACAGGATGACAGGCCGAGTTGGAGCAGGGGACATTCCTGCTAACTTTCCCCGTCAACATCCCGTACATTTATAGTTTAAAAGGCGAATGCGCTCAGTGTAAAAAAGTGTATAATTAAAATTTTTCGTGCTATTTTGTGATAAATATTTTGAATTATTTTTTTCCTTTTTTGTGTGTGTAATCATTCTTATGTTTTATAATGACACTTTATTTATGTTTTATGGCATATGATTTATTTTCGACAATTTTAATGCACCATTACAAATATTTTGTACAATGTATCTTTTACGATATTTAAATGTATTATGTATTTTTCGCAAATTTTGAATACTTTTTGTTTGTTTTACAATCCTTGACAATGTTGTTTTAATTCTATTTTGTTCGTGTAATATGTGACCATCTCACTTGGAGGGGAGGCATGTAGTGGCTACGTCACAGGCACCCCCACCTCAACATTGTCGCAATACATTTTACCGCTGGGACTAACCAGCCAGTCATTAAACGCACTAGCTCTGAAGTAGACGTGTTATTCTTTTAACTCCCAATGTGTTTCCTCCCACACACACAACCAACATAGAGGTACCTACTGTACACCTCCAAAGTGGTGACCCCGACGTGATCTACAAGTGTGTGTGTGGGAACAATAGAGTGATAAGAAAGTGCAATATTATCTCGTGAACATTAAACAACAAGTGAGTCAGAGACATCTAAACAATGGCTTTCAGCCCAAGTAGTGTGTCCAGGGCTGCCCCCGAACCCGAGTTGAATGTGGTTAATGTGAATGTGGTTAAGTTGAATGTGGTGAAGCAAACATCTTCAGCCATCGAGACGTTGACTCGGACCGTTGAAAAGTTACAATTGGAAATAGCGAGCTTACGCAGAGTTCAACGGCAACGTTCGACTTCCAGGGGCCGCCGGACAACTTCTCTAAATCGTTTCCGTGCACCACAGCCTGGGGATTCCAACTACCTGTGCTGGTACCATTATAAATTTGGTGCTAAGGCTCAGAAGTGTCAAGATCAATGTACTTACAAGGCAAAAAACGAACATTGACGCCCACGATCGAGATAGTTGGCGTTGATAATACATCTCGATTATGTGTTACCGACCGCAAAAGTGGTATCAGATACTTAATTGATACAGGCGCCGATATTTCCGTCCTTTCTTCTCGAAAATTTCACTCATCAATACCTACCGATTACAAACTATATGCAGCAAATGGAACCCAAATAAATACGTATGGTGAAAAATCTCTCGTTCTCGATCTAGGACTACGCAGACCTTTCCGGTGGACGTTCATCGTTGCTGATGTCAAACAATCTATCATCGGAGCAGATTTTCTACGGGCAAAGCAGCTACTCGTAGATCTTCATGGAAGGAAATTGGTAGACAAGGTGACAACCCTAACCACCAATACATCCATTACAAAGGATTCAAATGAAAATATTTACGCAGTAGACATAACAAACCCATATCACAAGTTATTATTGAAGTATCCCGAGTTAACAAGACCGGAATCTTTGAAAAATGCACCGAAACATGATATTTGTCATCATATTGTGACTACAGGCCCACCCATTCACGTTAAGGTACGTCCACTAAATCCTATCAAGTACAAAGCAGCCAAACAAGAATTCGAACACATGCTCGAGCTCGGAATCTGTCAACAATCCAACAGTCCGTGGGCGAATCCCTTACACATTGTAGATAAGGAGACGGGAAGAGGTAGTCGCTTATTGGCTCACGCTTACACCAGCTCAAGTTATGGCATTCTTCAACATAGTCTCCATTAGCAACCCAGACCTGTATCAGACATTATCCATAGCGTCTGCATTTACATTAGGATCTTGTATATCGAAGTCTGGAGCTTTCACCAACCAGTGGTTGGATCGCAGAACTAGAAGGATCCGAGAATCTCTTCCAAACTTTGATGCTAATGCTGCCGGTGTGACATTACCAGCACTACAAGATTACACCAAGATGGTATTGCAGACCAAGATAACCACAAACCAAGCCATCCACTCTCTGCTCTACTTAAACGCAATATGTACGGATACTACACTAGAAGCTCTGAGGTGGGTGATTGAGCAGTCCAGAGGGGCTAACATATCAGGTGTGACCGCAGTGGTAGAGGCGTAAAGGCAGACGGCGCGATTCGACCTTGTGGTGATTATCGCTTATTGAATGCCAAGACAGTCCCGGACCGATATCCGATTCCTCGCATGTTAGATTTCACTTACGCATTGCACAAGCGACAAATATTTACAAAATTGGACCTATGCAGGGCATATCATCAAATTCCAATTGCAACCGAAGACATTCCTAAAACAGCAATTTTAACTCCTTTCGGTTTATACGAGTTCACTAAAATGAATTTTGGTCTCCGCAATGCGGGTCAGACTTTTCAAAGGTTCATAGACATGATATTTCGTGGACTGGATTTCGTTTTTGCTTATTTGGATGACATACTAATAGCGTCAGAAAACGAAGAACAACATTTACAACACCTTCAACAGGTATTATCCCGTTTGGACGAATTTGGTTTAACAATTAACGCAAGCAAATGTGAATTCGGAAAAAAGGAGATTAATTTCCTTGGTTACTGCGTGACAAGTGATGGAGTTACCCCTAATGAAGAAAAAGTTAAGGCTATTGTCAACTTCCCTCAACCCAGCACTATCGAAGAACTACGTCGATTCCTGGGAATGGTGAACTTCTACCGTAGTTCTATCCCTAAAGCTGCACAAATGCAAGGCCCGCTCAACGCATTCTTGCACAACTCCAAAAAGAAAGACAAAACACGAATTGAATGGACAGCATTTGCAAATGAGGCATTCCAACAGTGCAAAGATAGTCTAAAAAGCACTGCTACACTGTTTCACCCTGCTCTCGACGCAGGTTTAGCCCTAATGACGGACGCTTCTGAGACATGTGTCGGAGCTGTATTACAACAACTAGTCAAAAACAGCTGGCAACCACTGGGTTTTTTCTCGAAGAAATTGAGTGAAACCCAACAGAAATACAGCACCTATGATCGCGAGCTGTTGGCCATTTACATGGCAATCAAACACTTTCGCAGCATGACGGAAGGAAGAGAGCTGACGATATATACAGATCATAAACCTCTTACTTTTGCTCTTACAAAGAAAATTTCAACATCCGACACACCTCGAAGAATCAGGCAACTAGATTTCATTTCACAGTTTTGTTCTCAAATTAAATATGTTCCAGGTGGTGACAACCCTGTCGCAGATGCCCTTTCACGAATTCAAGAAATCACCTTACCTAGCTTGTTTGACAGCAAAGAACTAGCAGATGAGCAAAGTAAAGATAAAGAATTACAACAGCTAAAAAAGCAGAGTAATGTTCAATTTAAACTGATTACTTTGCCAAATTCAAATTGTCCAATAACTTGTGAAGTTTCAACAGCACGTGTAAGGCCATATCTACCAATGAAATTCCGCGAAAAAGCAATGGCCTCCGTTCATAACATGAGTCATGCGGGCATCAAAGCAACTCGACGTTTGATTACGCAGCGTTATTTCTGGTCTTTAATGAACAAAGATATAGCAGTGTGGGTAAAAAAATGCTTACTTTGTCAAAAAGCAAAAGTCAGTAGGCATACCATATCACCGCTTGGAGAATTCCATGATGTATCTCGATTCGAACATTTGCATATCGACATCATAGGACCGCTTCCAATTTCACAAGAAAACCGATATTGTGTAACGATGGTAGACAGAGAAACATCATGGCCAGAAACGATTCCAGTTAAAAACATTTACGCCGAAACGATAGCGGACGTTCTGATTGTTCATTGGATTTCAAGATTTGGTTGTCCGACCTTTATCACGACTGATCAGGGCCGGCAGTTTGAGTCTGACTTATTTAATCAACTGGTGAAGAGACTCGGCATCGAAAAGATTCATACTACCGCTTATAACCCAAAAGCCAACGGGAAAGTAGAACGCTATCATCGTACTCTCAAAGCTGCTATCATGGCAAAATGTGAAGGTAACGCACATTGGGTACAGGAATTACCAATCATACTATTGGGCCTCCGATCAGCCGTCAAGGATGATAAAGGCTATAGCCCAGCGCAAATGGTGTATGGTACATCTTTAGCGATTCCTGGAGATATTTTCGTGCCTTCTAAGCCGAAAATAAATGACACAGAATTCAACAAAAGACTGATGGACCATTTCCGAAACGTATCATGGCCAGAGGGAAGAGTCGCTACAGACCAAAGACACATTTTTATTCACCCTGATTTAACAACTTGCTCCCATGTTTTCCTCAGAAACGAAGTAAAGAAAGCTCTCACTCCACCGTACAAGGGTCCGTATGAGGTTTTCGAAAGAAAGGAAAAGTATTTTAGCTTAATAATAAATTCAAAAAAGGTAAACGTGTCTATCGATAGACTTAAACCGGCAATATATCAACCTATTAATGTTTCCGAAAAAAATAAACCAGCTGACCAAACATTATTCAGGGCAACTACTGAGTCAGCTGTAGACAGGGCAGGACGATCAACCGAAGTGGAAAGTGAACCGGTACTCTTAACCCCGTCAGCAAAATACGCTACACGTGCCGGACGAACCATAAAAAAACCAGTACGCTTCTCTTGAAAAGGTTCATTTCTAATTTCAATGATCACAAGATAGCATCATGGGTGCACAGTCAACGAAAGAAGAAGTTATCATCGCCCAGGCCGGTGGAGGGTCCTTCAGCCAGACAACACATCACATATCATTGGTCTCATTGGTATTAGTGTGCACCATCATCTTTATCGCCCTTGCCTTTATGGGGTGGAAGTTTTGCCGCAACAGGATAACGACCAGCATCATGGACAGGATGACAGGCCGAGTTGGAGCAGGGGACATTCCTGCTAACTTTCCCCGTCAACATCCCGTACATTTATAGTTTAAAAGGCGAATGCGCTCAGTGTAAAAAAGTGTATAATTAAAATTTTTCGTGCTATTTTGTGATAAATATTTTGAATTATTTTTTTCCTTTTTTGTGTGTGTAATCATTCTTATGTTTTATAATGACACTTTATTTATGTTTTATGGCATATGATTTATTTTCGACAATTTTAATGCACCATTACAAATATTTTGTACAATGTATCTTTTACGATATTTAAATGTATTATGTATTTTTCGCAAATTTTGAATACTTTTTGTTTGTTTTACAATCCTTGACAATGTTGTTTTAATTCTATTTTGTTCGTGTAATATGTGACCATCTCACTTGGAGGGGAGGCATGTAGTGGCTACGTCACAGGCACCCCCACCTCAACATTGTCGCAATACATTTTACCGCTGGGACTAACCAGCCAGTCATTAAACGCACTAGCTCTGAAGTAGACGTGTTATTCTTTTAACTCCCAATGTGTTTCCTCCCACACACACAACCAACATAGAGGTACCTACTGTACACCTCCAAAGTGGTGACCCCGACGTGATCTACAAGTGTGTGTGTGGGAACAATAGAGTGATAAGAAAGTGCAATATTATCTCGTGAACATTAAACAACAAGTGAGTCAGAGACATCTAAACAATGGCTTTCAGCCCAAGTAGTGTGTCCAGGGCTGCCCCCGAACCCGAGTTGAATGTGGTTAATGTGAATGTGGTTAAGTTGAATGTGGTGAAGCAAACATCTTCAGCCATCGAGACGTTGACTCGGACCGTTGAAAAGTTACAATTGGAAATAGCGAGCTTACGCAGAGTTCAACGGCAACGTTCGACTTCCAGGGGCCGCCGGACAACTTCTCTAAATCGTTTCCGTGCACCACAGCCTGGGGATTCCAACTACCTGTGCTGGTACCATTATAAATTTGGTGCTAAGGCTCAGAAGTGTCAAGATCAATGTACTTACAAGGCAAAAAACGAACATTGACGCCCACGATCGAGATAGTTGGCGTTGATAATACATCTCGATTATGTGTTACCGACCGCAAAAGTGGTATCAGATACTTAATTGATACAGGCGCCGATATTTCCGTCCTTTCTTCTCGAAAATTTCACTCATCAATACCTACCGATTACAAACTATATGCAGCAAATGGAACCCAAATAAATACGTATGGTGAAAAATCTCTCGTTCTCGATCTAGGACTACGCAGACCTTTCCGGTGGACGTTCATCGTTGCTGATGTCAAACAATCTATCATCGGAGCAGATTTTCTACGGGCAAAGCAGCTACTCGTAGATCTTCATGGAAGGAAATTGGTAGACAAGGTGACAACCCTAACCACCAATACATCCATTACAAAGGATTCAAATGAAAATATTTACGCAGTAGACATAACAAACCCATATCACAAGTTATTATTGAAGTATCCCGAGTTAACAAGACCGGAATCTTTGAAAAATGCACCGAAACATGATATTTGTCATCATATTGTGACTACAGGCCCACCCATTCACGTTAAGGTACGTCCACTAAATCCTATCAAGTACAAAGCAGCCAAACAAGAATTCGAACACATGCTCGAGCTCGGAATCTGTCAACAATCCAACAGTCCGTGGGCGAATCCCTTACACATTGTAGATAAGGAGACGGGAAGAGGTAGTCGCTTATTGGCTCACGCTTACACCAGCTCAAGTTATGGCATTCTTCAACATAGTCTCCATTAGCAACCCAGACCTGTATCAGACATTATCCATAGCGTCTGCATTTACATTAGGATCTTGTATATCGAAGTCTGGAGCTTTCACCAACCAGTGGTTGGATCGCAGAACTAGAAGGATCCGAGAATCTCTTCCAAACTTTGATGCTAATGCTGCCGGTGTGACATTACCAGCACTACAAGATTACACCACGATGGTATTGCAGACCAAGATAACCACAAACCAAGCCATCCACTCTCTGCTCTACTTAAACGCAATATGTACGGATACTACACTAGAAGCTCTGAGGTGGGTGATTGAGCAGTCCAGAGGGGCTAACATATCAGGTGTGACCGCAGTGGTAGAGGCGTAAAGGCAGACGGCGCGATTCGACCTTGTGGTGATTATCGCTTATTGAATGCCAAGACAGTCCCGGACCGATATCCGATTCCTCGCATGTTAGATTTCACTTACGCATTGCACAAGCGACAAATATTTACAAAATTGGACCTATGCAGGGCATATCATCAAATTCCAATTGCAACCGAAGACATTCCTAAAACAGCAATTTTAACTCCTTTCGGTTTATACGAGTTCACTAAAATGAATTTTGGTCTCCGCAATGCGGGTCAGACTTTTCAAAGGTTCATAGACATGATATTTCGTGGACTGGATTTCGTTTTTGCTTATTTGGATGACATACTAATAGCGTCAGAAAACGAAGAACAACATTTACAACACCTTCAACAGGTATTATCCCGTTTGGACGAATTTGGTTTAACAATTAACGCAAGCAAATGTGAATTCGGAAAAAAGGAGATTAATTTCCTTGGTTACTGCGTGACAAGTGATGGAGTTACCCCTAATGAAGAAAAAGTTAAGGCTATTGTCAACTTCCCTCAACCCAGCACTATCGAAGAACTACGTCGATTCCTGGGAATGGTGAACTTCTACCGTAGTTCTATCCCTAAAGCTGCACAAATGCAAGGCCCGCTCAACGCATTCTTGCACAACTCCAAAAAGAAAGACAAAACACGAATTGAATGGACAGCATTTGCAAATGAGGCATTCCAACAGTGCAAAGATAGTCTAAAAAGCACTGCTACACTGTTTCACCCTGCTCTCGACGCAGGTTTAGCCCTAATGACGGACGCTTCTGAGACATGTGTCGGAGCTGTATTACAACAACTAGTCAAAAACAGCTGGCAACCACTGGGTTTTTTCTCGAAGAAATTGAGTGAAACCCAACAGAAATACAGCACCTATGATCGCGAGCTGTTGGCCATTTACATGGCAATCAAACACTTTCGCAGCATGACGGAAGGAAGAGAGCTGACGATATATACAGATCATAAACCTCTTACTTTTGCTCTTACAAAGAAAATTTCAACATCCGACACACCTCGAAGAATCAGGCAACTAGATTTCATTTCACAGTTTTGTTCTCAAATTAAATATGTTCCAGGTGGTGACAACCCTGTCGCAGATGCCCTTTCACGAATTCAAGAAATCACCTTACCTAGCTTGTTTGACAGCAAAGAACTAGCAGATGAGCAAAGTAAAGATAAAGAATTACAACAGCTAAAAAAGCAGAGTAATGTTCAATTTAAACTGATTACTTTGCCAAATTCAAATTGTCCAATAACTTGTGAAGTTTCAACAGCACGTGTAAGGCCATATCTACCAATGAAATTCCGCGAAAAAGCAATGGCCTCCGTTCATAACATGAGTCATGCGGGCATCAAAGCAACTCGACGTTTGATTACGCAGCGTTATTTCTGGTCTTTAATGAACAAAGATATAGCAGTGTGGGTAAAAAAATGCTTACTTTGTCAAAAAGCAAAAGTCAGTAGGCATACCATATCACCGCTTGGAGAATTCCATGATGTATCTCGATTCGAACATTTGCATATCGACATCATAGGACCGCTTCCAATTTCACAAGAAAACCGATATTGTGTAACGATGGTAGACAGAGAAACATCATGGCCAGAAACGATTCCAGTTAAAAACATTTACGCCGAAACGATAGCGGACGTTCTGATTGTTCATTGGATTTCAAGATTTGGTTGTCCGACCTTTATCACGACTGATCAGGGCCGGCAGTTTGAGTCTGACTTATTTAATCAACTGGTGAAGAGACTCGGCATCGAAAAGATTCATACTACCGCTTATAACCCAAAAGCCAACGGGAAAGTAGAACGCTATCATCGTACTCTCAAAGCTGCTATCATGGCAAAATGTGAAGGTAACGCACATTGGGTACAGGAATTACCAATCATACTATTGGGCCTCCGATCAGCCGTCAAGGATGATAAAGGCTATAGCCCAGCGCAAATGGTGTATGGTACATCTTTAGCGATTCCTGGAGATATTTTCGTGCCTTCTAAGCCGAAAATAAATGACACAGAATTCAACAAAAGACTGATGGACCATTTCCGAAACGTATCATGGCCAGAGGGAAGAGTCGCTACAGACCAAAGACACATTTTTATTCACCCTGATTTAACAACTTGCTCCCATGTTTTCCTCAGAAACGAAGTAAAGAAAGCTCTCACTCCACCGTACAAGGGTCCGTATGAGGTTTTCGAAAGAAAGGAAAAGTATTTTAGCTTAATAATAAATTCAAAAAAGGTAAACGTGTCTATCGATAGACTTAAACCGGCAATATATCAACCTATTAATGTTTCCGAAAAAAATAAACCAGCTGACCAAACATTATTCAGGGCAACTACTGAGTCAGCTGTAGACAGGGCAGGACGATCAACCGAAGTGGAAAGTGAACCGGTACTCTTAACCCCGTCAGCAAAATACGCTACACGTGCCGGACGAACCATAAAAAAACCAGTACGCTTCTCTTGAAAAGGTTCATTTCTAATTTCAATGATCACAAGATAGCATCATGGGTGCACAGTCAACGAAAGAAGAAGTTATCATCGCCCAGGCCGGTGGAGGGTCCTTCAGCCAGACAACACATCACATATCATTGGTCTCATTGGTATTAGTGTGCACCATCATCTTTATCGCCCTTGCCTTTATGGGGTGGAAGTTTTGCCGCAACAGGATAACGACCAGCATCATGGACAGGATGACAGGCCGAGTTGGAGCAGGGGACATTCCTGCTAACTTTCCCCGTCAACATCCCGTACATTTATAGTTTAAAAGGCGAATGCGCTCAGTGTAAAAAAGTGTATAATTAAAATTTTTCGTGCTATTTTGTGATAAATATTTTGAATTATTTTTTTCCTTTTTTGTGTGTGTAATCATTCTTATGTTTTATAATGACACTTTATTTATGTTTTATGGCATATGATTTATTTTCGACAATTTTAATGCACCATTACAAATATTTTGTACAATGTATCTTTTACGATATTTAAATGTATTATGTATTTTTCGCAAATTTTGAATACTTTTTGTTTGTTTTACAATCCTTGACAATGTTGTTTTAATTCTATTTTGTTCGTGTAATATGTGACCATCTCACTTGGAGGGGAGGCATGTAGTGGCTACGTCACAGGCACCCCCACCTCAACATTGTCGCAATACATTTTACCGCTGGGACTAACCAGCCAGTCATTAAACGCACTAGCTCTGAAGTAGACGTGTTATTCTTTTAACTCCCAATGTGTTTCCTCCCACACACACAACCAACATAGAGGTACCTACTGTACACCTCCAAAGTGGTGACCCCGACGTGATCTACAAGTGTGTGTGTGGGAACAATAGAGTGATAAGAAAGTGCAATATTATCTCGTGAACATTAAACAACAAGTGAGTCAGAGACATCTAAACAATGGCTTTCAGCCCAAGTAGTGTGTCCAGGGCTGCCCCCGAACCCGAGTTGAATGTGGTTAATGTGAATGTGGTTAAGTTGAATGTGGTGAAGCAAACATCTTCAGCCATCGAGACGTTGACTCGGACCGTTGAAAAGTTACAATTGGAAATAGCGAGCTTACGCAGAGTTCAACGGCAACGTTCGACTTCCAGGGGCCGCCGGACAACTTCTCTAAATCGTTTCCGTGCACCACAGCCTGGGGATTCCAACTACCTGTGCTGGTACCATTATAAATTTGGTGCTAAGGCTCAGAAGTGTCAAGATCAATGTACTTACAAGGCAAAAAACGAACATTGACGCCCACGATCGAGATAGTTGGCGTTGATAATACATCTCGATTATGTGTTACCGACCGCAAAAGTGGTATCAGATACTTAATTGATACAGGCGCCGATATTTCCGTCCTTTCTTCTCGAAAATTTCACTCATCAATACCTACCGATTACAAACTATATGCAGCAAATGGAACCCAAATAAATACGTATGGTGAAAAATCTCTCGTTCTCGATCTAGGACTACGCAGACCTTTCCGGTGGACGTTCATCGTTGCTGATGTCAAACAATCTATCATCGGAGCAGATTTTCTACGGGCAAAGCAGCTACTCGTAGATCTTCATGGAAGGAAATTGGTAGACAAGGTGACAACCCTAACCACCAATACATCCATTACAAAGGATTCAAATGAAAATATTTACGCAGTAGACATAACAAACCCATATCACAAGTTATTATTGAAGTATCCCGAGTTAACAAGACCGGAATCTTTGAAAAATGCACCGAAACATGATATTTGTCATCATATTGTGACTACAGGCCCACCCATTCACGTTAAGGTACGTCCACTAAATCCTATCAAGTACAAAGCAGCCAAACAAGAATTCGAACACATGCTCGAGCTCGGAATCTGTCAACAATCCAACAGTCCGTGGGCGAATCCCTTACACATTGTAGATAAGGAGACGGGAAGAGGTAGTCGCTTATTGGCTCACGCTTACACCAGCTCAAGTTATGGCATTCTTCAACATAGTCTCCATTAGCAACCCAGACCTGTATCAGACATTATCCATAGCGTCTGCATTTACATTAGGATATTGTATATCGAAGTCTGGAGCTTTCACCAACCAGTGGTTGGATCGCAGAACTAGAAGGATCCGAGAATCTCTTCCAAACTTTGATGCTAATGCTGCCGGTGTGACATTACCAGCACTACAAGATTACACCAAGATGGTATTGCAGACCAAGATAACCACAAACCAAGCCATCCACTCTCTGCTCTACTTAAACGCAATATGTACGGATACTACACTAGAAGCTCTGAGGTGGGTGATTGAGCAGTCCAGAGGGGCTAACATATCAGGTGTGACCGCAGTGGTAGAGGCGTAAAGGCAGACGGCGCGATTCGACCTTGTGGTGATTATCGCTTATTGAATGCCAAGACAGTCCCGGACCGATATCCGATTCCTCGCATGTTAGATTTCACTTACGCATTGCACAAGCGACAAATATTTACAAAATTGGACCTATGCAGGGCATATCATCAAATTCCAATTGCAACCGAAGACATTCCTAAAACAGCAATTTTAACTCCTTTCGGTTTATACGAGTTCACTAAAATGAATTTTGGTCTCCGCAATGCGGGTCAGACTTTTCAAAGGTTCATAGACATGATATTTCGTGGACTGGATTTCGTTTTTGCTTATTTGGATGACATACTAATAGCGTCAGAAAACGAAGAACAACATTTACAACACCTTCAACAGGTATTATCCCGTTTGGACGAATTTGGTTTAACAATTAACGCAAGCAAATGTGAATTCGGAAAAAAGGAGATTAATTTCCTTGGTTACTGCGTGACAAGTGATGGAGTTACCCCTAATGAAGAAAAAGTTAAGGCTATTGTCAACTTCCCTCAACCCAGCACTATCGAAGAACTACGTCGATTCCTGGGAATGGTGAACTTCTACCGTAGTTCTATCCCTAAAGCTGCACAAATGCAAGGCCCGCTCAACGCATTCTTGCACAACTCCAAAAAGAAAGACAAAACACGAATTGAATGGACAGCATCTGCAAATGAGGCATTCCAACAGTGCAAAGATAGTCTAAAAAGCACTGCTACACTGTTTCACCCTGCTCTCGACGCAGGTTTAGCCCTAATGACGGACGCTTCTGAGACATGTGTCGGAGCTGTATTACAACAACTAGTCAAAAACAGCTGGCAACCACTGGGTTTTTTCTCGAAGAAATTGAGTGAAACCCAACAGAAATACAGCACCTATGATCGCGAGCTGTTGGCCATTTACATGGCAATCAAACACTTTCGCAGCATGACGGAAGGAAGAGAGCTGACGATATATACAGATCATAAACCTCTTACTTTTGCTCTTACAAAGAAAATTTCAACATCCGACACACCTCGAAGAATCAGGCAACTAGATTTCATTTCACAGTTTTGTTCTCAAATTAAATATGTTCCAGGTGGTGACAACCCTGTCGCAGATGCCCTTTCACGAATTCAAGAAATCACCTTACCTAGCTTGTTTGACAGCAAAGAACTAGCAGATGAGCAAAGTAAAGATAAAGAATTACAACAGCTAAAAAAGCAGAGTAATGTTCAATTTAAACTGATTACTTTGCCAAATTCAAATTGTCCAATAACTTGTGAAGTTTCAACAGCACGTGTAAGGCCATATCTACCAATGAAATTCCGCGAAAAAGCAATGGCCTCCGTTCATAACATGAGTCATGCGGGCATCAAAGCAACTCGACGTTTGATTACGCAGCGTTATTTCTGGTCTTTAATGAACAAAGATATAGCAGTGTGGGTAAAAAAATGCTTACTTTGTCAAAAAGCAAAAGTCAGTAGGCATACCATATCACCGCTTGGAGAATTCCATGATGTATCTCGATTCGAACATTTGCATATCGACATCATAGGACCGCTTCCAATTTCACAAGAAAACCGATATTGTGTAACGATGGTAGACAGAGAAACATCATGGCCAGAAACGATTCCAGTTAAAAACATTTACGCCGAAACGATAGCGGACGTTCTGATTGTTCATTGGATTTCAAGATTTGGTTGTCCGACCTTTATCACGACTGATCAGGGCCGGCAGTTTGAGTCTGACTTATTTAATCAACTGGTGAAGAGACTCGGCATCGAAAAGATTCATACTACCGCTTATAACCCAAAAGCCAACGGGAAAGTAGAACGCTATCATCGTACTCTCAAAGCTGCTATCATGGCAAAATGTGAAGGTAACGCACATTGGGTACAGGAATTACCAATCATACTATTGGGCCTCCGATCAGCCGTCAAGGATGATAAAGGCTATAGCCCAGCGCAAATGGTGTATGGTACATCTTTAGCGATTCCTGGAGATATTTTCGTGCCTTCTAAGCCGAAA
Organism: Limnephilus lunatus; assembly: GCA_917563855.2. NCBI lineage: Eukaryota > Metazoa > Arthropoda > Insecta > Trichoptera > Limnephilidae > Limnephilus > Limnephilus lunatus. Next base: position 26,987,823 of record OU830600.1, on the reverse strand, counting down.
ATAAATGACACAGAATTCAACAAAAGACTGATGGACCATTTCCGAAACGTATCATGGCCAGAGGGAAGAGTCGCTACAGACCAAAGACACATTTTTATTCACCCTGATTTAACAACTTGCTCCCATGTTTTCCTCAGAAACGAAGTAAAGAAAGCTCTCACTCCACCGTACAAGGGTCCGTATGAGGTTTTCGAAAGAAAGGAAAAGTATTTTAGCTTAATAATAAATTCAAAAAAGGTAAACGTGTCTATCGATAGACTTAAACCGGCAATATATCAACCTATTAATGTTTCCGAAAAAAATAAACCAGCTGACCAAACATTATTCAGGGCAACTACTGAGTCAGCTGTAGACAGGGCAGGACGATCAACCGAAGTGGAAAGTGAACCGGTACTCTTAACCCCGTCAGCAAAATACGCTACACGTGCCGGACGAACCATAAAAAAACCAGTACGCTTCTCTTGAAAAGGTTCATTTCTAATTTCAATGATCACAAGATAGCATCATGGGTGCACAGTCAACGAAAGAAGAAGTTATCATCGCCCAGGCCGGTGGAGGGTCCTTCAGCCAGACAACACATCACATATCATTGGTCTCATTGGTATTAGTGTGCACCATCATCTTTATCGCCCTTGCCTTTATGGGGTGGAAGTTTTGCCGCAACAGGATAACGACCAGCATCATGGACAGGATGACAGGCCGAGTTGGAGCAGGGGACATTCCTGCTAACTTTCCCCGTCAACATCCCGTACATTTATAGTTTAAAAGGCGAATGCGCTCAGTGTAAAAAAGTGTATAATTAAAATTTTTCGTGCTATTTTGTGATAAATATTTTGAATTATTTTTTTCCTTTTTTGTGTGTGTAATCATTCTTATGTTTTATAATGACACTTTATTTATGTTTTATGGCATATGATTTATTTTCGACAATTTTAATGCACCATTACAAATATTTTGTACAATGTATCTTTTACGATATTTAAATGTATTATGTATTTTTCGCAAATTTTGAATACTTTTTGTTTGTTTTACAATCCTTGACAATGTTGTTTTAATTCTATTTTGTTCGTGTAATATGTGACCATCTCACTTGGAGGGGAGGCATGTAGTGGCTACGTCACAGGCACCCCCACCTCAACATTGTCGCAATACATTTTACCGCTGGGACTAACCAGCCAGTCATTAAACGCACTAGCTCTGAAGTAGACGTGTTATTCTTTTAACTCCCAATGTGTTTCCTCCCACACACACAACCAACATAGAGGTACCTACTGTACACCTCCAAAGTGGTGACCCCGACGTGATCTACAAGTGTGTGTGTGGGAACAATAGAGTGATAAGAAAGTGCAATATTATCTCGTGAACATTAAACAACAAGTGAGTCAGAGACATCTAAACAATGGCTTTCAGCCCAAGTAGTGTGTCCAGGGCTGCCCCCGAACCCGAGTTGAATGTGGTTAATGTGAATGTGGTTAAGTTGAATGTGGTGAAGCAAACATCTTCAGCCATCGAGACGTTGACTCGGACCGTTGAAAAGTTACAATTGGAAATAGCGAGCTTACGCAGAGTTCAACGGCAACGTTCGACTTCCAGGGGCCGCCGGACAACTTCTCTAAATCGTTTCCGTGCACCACAGCCTGGGGATTCCAACTACCTGTGCTGGTACCATTATAAATTTGGTGCTAAGGCTCAGAAGTGTCAAGATCAATGTACTTACAAGGCAAAAAACGAACATTGACGCCCACGATCGAGATAGTTGGCGTTGATAATACATCTCGATTATGTGTTACCGACCGCAAAAGTGGTATCAGATACTTAATTGATACAGGCGCCGATATTTCCGTCCTTTCTTCTCGAAAATTTCACTCATCAATACCTACCGATTACAAACTATATGCAGCAAATGGAACCCAAATAAATACGTATGGTGAAAAATCTCTCGTTCTCGATCTAGGACTACGCAGACCTTTCCGGTGGACGTTCATCGTTGCTGATGTCAAACAATCTATCATCGGAGCAGATTTTCTACGGGCAAAGCAGCTACTCGTAGATCTTCATGGAAGGAAATTGGTAGACAAGGTGACAACCCTAACCACCAATACATCCATTACAAAGGATTCAAATGAAAATATTTACGCAGTAGACATAACAAACCCATATCACAAGTTATTATTGAAGTATCCCGAGTTAACAAGACCGGAATCTTTGAAAAATGCACCGAAACATGATATTTGTCATCATATTGTGACTACAGGCCCACCCATTCACGTTAAGGTACGTCCACTAAATCCTATCAAGTACAAAGCAGCCAAACAAGAATTCGAACACATGCTCGAGCTCGGAATCTGTCAACAATCCAACAGTCCGTGGGCGAATCCCTTACACATTGTAGATAAGGAGACGGGAAGAGGTAGTCGCTTATTGGCTCACGCTTACACCAGCTCAAGTTATGGCATTCTTCAACATAGTCTCCATTAGCAACCCAGACCTGTATCAGACATTATCCATAGCGTCTGCATTTACATTAGGATCTTGTATATCGAAGTCTGGAGCTTTCACCAACCAGTGGTTGGATCGCAGAACTAGAAGGATCCGAGAATCTCTTCCAAACTTTGATGCTAATGCTGCCGGTGTGACATTACCAGCACTACAAGATTACACCAAGATGGTATTGCAGACCAAGATAACCACAAACCAAGCCATCCACTCTCTGCTCTACTTAAACGCAATATGTACGGATACTACACTAGAAGCTCTGAGGTGGGTGATTGAGCAGTCCAGAGGGGCTAACATATCAGGTGTGACCGCAGTGGTAGAGGCGTAAAGGCAGACGGCGCGATTCGACCTTGTGGTGATTATCGCTTATTGAATGCCAAGACAGTCCCGGACCGATATCCGATTCCTCGCATGTTAGATTTCACTTACGCATTGCACAAGCGACAAATATTTACAAAATTGGACCTATGCAGGGCATATCATCAAATTCCAATTGCAACCGAAGACATTCCTAAAACAGCAATTTTAACTCCTTTCGGTTTATACGAGTTCACTAAAATGAATTTTGGTCTCCGCAATGCGGGTCAGACTTTTCAAAGGTTCATAGACATGATATTTCGTGGACTGGATTTCGTTTTTGCTTATTTGGATGACATACTAATAGCGTCAGAAAACGAAGAACAACATTTACAACACCTTCAACAGGTATTATCCCGTTTGGACGAATTTGGTTTAACAATTAACGCAAGCAAATGTGAATTCGGAAAAAAGGAGATTAATTTCCTTGGTTACTGCGTGACAAGTGATGGAGTTACCCCTAATGAAGAAAAAGTTAAGGCTATTGTCAACTTCCCTCAACCCAGCACTATCGAAGAACTACGTCGATTCCTGGGAATGGTGAACTTCTACCGTAGTTCTATCCCTAAAGCTGCACAAATGCAAGGCCCGCTCAACGCATTCTTGCACAACTCCAAAAAGAAAGACAAAACACGAATTGAATGGACAGCATTTGCAAATGAGGCATTCCAACAGTGCAAAGATAGTCTAAAAAGCACTGCTACACTGTTTCACCCTGCTCTCGACGCAGGTTTAGCCCTAATGACGGACGCTTCTGAGACATGTGTCGGAGCTGTATTACAACAACTAGTCAAAAACAGCTGGCAACCACTGGGTTTTTTCTCGAAGAAATTGAGTGAAACCCAACAGAAATACAGCACCTATGATCGCGAGCTGTTGGCCATTTACATGGCAATCAAACACTTTCGCAGCATGACGGAAGGAAGAGAGCTGACGATATATACAGATCATAAACCTCTTACTTTTGCTCTTACAAAGAAAATTTCAACATCCGACACACCTCGAAGAATCAGGCAACTAGATTTCATTTCACAGTTTTGTTCTCAAATTAAATATGTTCCAGGTGGTGACAACCCTGTCGCAGATGCCCTTTCACGAATTCAAGAAATCACCTTACCTAGCTTGTTTGACAGCAAAGAACTAGCAGATGAGCAAAGTAAAGATAAAGAATTACAACAGCTAAAAAAGCAGAGTAATGTTCAATTTAAACTGATTACTTTGCCAAATTCAAATTGTCCAATAACTTGTGAAGTTTCAACAGCACGTGTAAGGCCATATCTACCAATGAAATTCCGCGAAAAAGCAATGGCCTCCGTTCATAACATGAGTCATGCGGGCATCAAAGCAACTCGACGTTTGATTACGCAGCGTTATTTCTGGTCTTTAATGAACAAAGATATAGCAGTGTGGGTAAAAAAATGCTTACTTTGTCAAAAAGCAAAAGTCAGTAGGCATACCATATCACCGCTTGGAGAATTCCATGATGTATCTCGATTCGAACATTTGCATATCGACATCATAGGACCGCTTCCAATTTCACAAGAAAACCGATATTGTGTAACGATGGTAGACAGAGAAACATCATGGCCAGAAACGATTCCAGTTAAAAACATTTACGCCGAAACGATAGCGGACGTTCTGATTGTTCATTGGATTTCAAGATTTGGTTGTCCGACCTTTATCACGACTGATCAGGGCCGGCAGTTTGAGTCTGACTTATTTAATCAACTGGTGAAGAGACTCGGCATCGAAAAGATTCATACTACCGCTTATAACCCAAAAGCCAACGGGAAAGTAGAACGCTATCATCGTACTCTCAAAGCTGCTATCATGGCAAAATGTGAAGGTAACGCACATTGGGTACAGGAATTACCAATCATACTATTGGGCCTCCGATCAGCCGTCAAGGATGATAAAGGCTATAGCCCAGCGCAAATGGTGTATGGTACATCTTTAGCGATTCCTGGAGATATTTTCGTGCCTTCTAAGCCGAAAATAAATGACACAGAATTCAACAAAAGACTGATGGACCATTTCCGAAACGTATCATGGCCAGAGGGAAGAGTCGCTACAGACCAAAGACACATTTTTATTCACCCTGATTTAACAACTTGCTCCCATGTTTTCCTCAGAAACGAAGTAAAGAAAGCTCTCACTCCACCGTACAAGGGTCCGTATGAGGTTTTCGAAAGAAAGGAAAAGTATTTTAGCTTAATAATAAATTCAAAAAAGGTAAACGTGTCTATCGATAGACTTAAACCGGCAATATATCAACCTATTAATGTTTCCGAAAAAAATAAACCAGCTGACCAAACATTATTCAGGGCAACTACTGAGTCAGCTGTAGACAGGGCAGGACGATCAACCGAAGTGGAAAGTGAACCGGTACTCTTAACCCCGTCAGCAAAATACGCTACACGTGCCGGACGAACCATAAAAAAACCAGTACGCTTCTCTTGAAAAGGTTCATTTCTAATTTCAATGATCACAAGATAGCATCATGGGTGCACAGTCAACGAAAGAAGAAGTTATCATCGCCCAGGCCGGTGGAGGGTCCTTCAGCCAGACAACACATCACATATCATTGGTCTCATTGGTATTAGTGTGCACCATCATCTTTATCGCCCTTGCCTTTATGGGGTGGAAGTTTTGCCGCAACAGGATAACGACCAGCATCATGGACAGGATGACAGGCCGAGTTGGAGCAGGGGACATTCCTGCTAACTTTCCCCGTCAACATCCCGTACATTTATAGTTTAAAAGGCGAATGCGCTCAGTGTAAAAAAGTGTATAATTAAAATTTTTCGTGCTATTTTGTGATAAATATTTTGAATTATTTTTTTCCTTTTTTGTGTGTGTAATCATTCTTATGTTTTATAATGACACTTTATTTATGTTTTATGGCATATGATTTATTTTCGACAATTTTAATGCACCATTACAAATATTTTGTACAATGTATCTTTTACGATATTTAAATGTATTATGTATTTTTCGCAAATTTTGAATACTTTTTGTTTGTTTTACAATCCTTGACAATGTTGTTTTAATTCTATTTTGTTCGTGTAATATGTGACCATCTCACTTGGAGGGGAGGCATGTAGTGGCTACGTCACAGGCACCCCCACCTCAACATTGTCGCAATACATTTTACCGCTGGGACTAACCAGCCAGTCATTAAACGCACTAGCTCTGAAGTAGACGTGTTATTCTTTTAACTCCCAATGTGTTTCCTCCCACACACACAACCAACATAGAGGTACCTACTGTACACCTCCAAAGTGGTGACCCCGACGTGATCTACAAGTGTGTGTGTGGGAACAATAGAGTGATAAGAAAGTGCAATATTATCTCGTGAACATTAAACAACAAGTGAGTCAGAGACATCTAAACAATGGCTTTCAGCCCAAGTAGTGTGTCCAGGGCTGCCCCCGAACCCGAGTTGAATGTGGTTAATGTGAATGTGGTTAAGTTGAATGTGGTGAAGCAAACATCTTCAGCCATCGAGACGTTGACTCGGACCGTTGAAAAGTTACAATTGGAAATAGCGAGCTTACGCAGAGTTCAACGGCAACGTTCGACTTCCAGGGGCCGCCGGACAACTTCTCTAAATCGTTTCCGTGCACCACAGCCTGGGGATTCCAACTACCTGTGCTGGTACCATTATAAATTTGGTGCTAAGGCTCAGAAGTGTCAAGATCAATGTACTTACAAGGCAAAAAACGAACATTGACGCCCACGATCGAGATAGTTGGCGTTGATAATACATCTCGATTATGTGTTACCGACCGCAAAAGTGGTATCAGATACTTAATTGATACAGGCGCCGATATTTCCGTCCTTTCTTCTCGAAAATTTCACTCATCAATACCTACCGATTACAAACTATATGCAGCAAATGGAACCCAAATAAATACGTATGGTGAAAAATCTCTCGTTCTCGATCTAGGACTACGCAGACCTTTCCGGTGGACGTTCATCGTTGCTGATGTCAAACAATCTATCATCGGAGCAGATTTTCTACGGGCAAAGCAGCTACTCGTAGATCTTCATGGAAGGAAATTGGTAGACAAGGTGACAACCCTAACCACCAATACATCCATTACAAAGGATTCAAATGAAAATATTTACGCAGTAGACATAACAAACCCATATCACAAGTTATTATTGAAGTATCCCGAGTTAACAAGACCGGAATCTTTGAAAAATGCACCGAAACATGATATTTGTCATCATATTGTGACTACAGGCCCACCCATTCACGTTAAGGTACGTCCACTAAATCCTATCAAGTACAAAGCAGCCAAACAAGAATTCGAACACATGCTCGAGCTCGGAATCTGTCAACAATCCAACAGTCCGTGGGCGAATCCCTTACACATTGTAGATAAGGAGACGGGAAGAGGTAGTCGCTTATTGGCTCACGCTTACACCAGCTCAAGTTATGGCATTCTTCAACATAGTCTCCATTAGCAACCCAGACCTGTATCAGACATTATCCATAGCGTCTGCATTTACATTAGGATCTTGTATATCGAAGTCTGGAGCTTTCACCAACCAGTGGTTGGATCGCAGAACTAGAAGGATCCGAGAATCTCTTCCAAACTTTGATGCTAATGCTGCCGGTGTGACATTACCAGCACTACAAGATTACACCAAGATGGTATTGCAGACCAAGATAACCACAAACCAAGCCATCCACTCTCTGCTCTACTTAAACGCAATATGTACGGATACTACACTAGAAGCTCTGAGGTGGGTGATTGAGCAGTCCAGAGGGGCTAACATATCAGGTGTGACCGCAGTGGTAGAGGCGTAAAGGCAGACGGCGCGATTCGACCTTGTGGTGATTATCGCTTATTGAATGCCAAGACAGTCCCGGACCGATATCCGATTCCTCGCATGTTAGATTTCACTTACGCATTGCACAAGCGACAAATATTTACAAAATTGGACCTATGCAGGGCATATCATCAAATTCCAATTGCAACCGAAGACATTCCTAAAACAGCAATTTTAACTCCTTTCGGTTTATACGAGTTCACTAAAATGAATTTTGGTCTCCGCAATGCGGGTCAGACTTTTCAAAGGTTCATAGACATGATATTTCGTGGACTGGATTTCGTTTTTGCTTATTTGGATGACATACTAATAGCGTCAGAAAACGAAGAACAACATTTACAACACCTTCAACAGGTATTATCCCGTTTGGACGAATTTGGTTTAACAATTAACGCAAGCAAATGTGAATTCGGAAAAAAGGAGATTAATTTCCTTGGTTACTGCGTGACAAGTGATGGAGTTACCCCTAATGAAGAAAAAGTTAAGGCTATTGTCAACTTCCCTCAACCCAGCACTATCGAAGAACTACGTCGATTCCTGGGAATGGTGAACTTCTACCGTAGTTCTATCCCTAAAGCTGCACAAATGCAAGGCCCGCTCAACGCATTCTTGCACAACTCCAAAAAGAAAGACAAAACACGAATTGAATGGACAGCATTTGCAAATGAGGCATTCCAACAGTGCAAAGATAGTCTAAAAAGCACTGCTACACTGTTTCACCCTGCTCTCGACGCAGGTTTAGCCCTAATGACGGACGCTTCTGAGACATGTGTCGGAGCTGTATTACAACAACTAGTCAAAAACAGCTGGCAACCACTGGGTTTTTTCTCGAAGAAATTGAGTGAAACCCAACAGAAATACAGCACCTATGATCGCGAGCTGTTGGCCATTTACATGGCAATCAAACACTTTCGCAGCATGACGGAAGGAAGAGAGCTGACGATATATACAGATCATAAACCTCTTACTTTTGCTCTTACAAAGAAAATTTCAACATCCGACACACCTCGAAGAATCAGGCAACTAGATTTCATTTCACAGTTTTGTTCTCAAATTAAATATGTTCCAGGTGGTGACAACCCTGTCGCAGATGCCCTTTCACGAATTCAAGAAATCACCTTACCTAGCTTGTTTGACAGCAAAGAACTAGCAGATGAGCAAAGTAAAGATAAAGAATTACAACAGCTAAAAAAGCAGAGTAATGTTCAATTTAAACTGATTACTTTGCCAAATTCAAATTGTCCAATAACTTGTGAAGTTTCAACAGCACGTGTAAGGCCATATCTACCAATGAAATTCCGCGAAAAAGCAATGGCCTCCGTTCATAACATGAGTCATGCGGGCATCAAAGCAACTCGACGTTTGATTACGCAGCGTTATTTCTGGTCTTTAATGAACAAAGATATAGCAGTGTGGGTAAAAAAATGCTTACTTTGTCAAAAAGCAAAAGTCAGTAGGCATACCATATCACCGCTTGGAGAATTCCATGATGTATCTCGATTCGAACATTTGCATATCGACATCATAGGACCGCTTCCAATTTCACAAGAAAACCGATATTGTGTAACGATGGTAGACAGAGAAACATCATGGCCAGAAACGATTCCAGTTAAAAACATTTACGCCGAAACGATAGCGGACGTTCTGATTGTTCATTGGATTTCAAGATTTGGTTGTCCGACCTTTATCACGACTGATCAGGGCCGGCAGTTTGAGTCTGACTTATTTAATCAACTGGTGAAGAGACTCGGCATCGAAAAGATTCATACTACCGCTTATAACCCAAAAGCCAACGGGAAAGTAGAACGCTATCATCGTACTCTCAAAGCTGCTATCATGGCAAAATGTGAAGGTAACGCACATTGGGTACAGGAATTACCAATCATACTATTGGGCCTCCGATCAGCCGTCAAGGATGATAAAGGCTATAGCCCAGCGCAAATGGTGTATGGTACATCTTTAGCGATTCCTGGAGATATTTTCGTGCCTTCTAAGCCGAAAATAAATGACACAGAATTCAACAAAAGACTGATGGACCATTTCCGAAACGTATCATGGCCAGAGGGAAGAGTCGCTACAGACCAAAGACACATTTTTATTCACCCTGATTTAACAACTTGCTCCCATGTTTTCCTCAGAAACGAAGTAAAGAAAGCTCTCACTCCACCGTACAAGGGTCCGTATGAGGTTTTCGAAAGAAAGGAAAAGTATTTTAGCTTAATAATAAATTCAAAAAAGGTAAACGTGTCTATCGATAGACTTAAACCGGCAATATATCAACCTATTAATGTTTCCGAAAAAAATAAACCAGCTGACCAAACATTATTCAGGGCAACTACTGAGTCAGCTGTAGACAGGGCAGGACGATCAACCGAAGTGGAAAGTGAACCGGTACTCTTAACCCCGTCAGCAAAATACGCTACACGTGCCGGACGAACCATAAAAAAACCAGTACGCTTCTCTTGAAAAGGTTCATTTCTAATTTCAATGATCACAAGATAGCATCATGGGTGCACAGTCAACGAAAGAAGAAGTTATCATCGCCCAGGCCGGTGGAGGGTCCTTCAGCCAGACAACACATCACATATCATTGGTCTCATTGGTATTAGTGTGCACCATCATCTTTATCGCCCTTGCCTTTATGGGGTGGAAGTTTTGCCGCAACAGGATAACGACCAGCATCATGGACAGGATGACAGGCCGAGTTGGAGCAGGGGACATTCCTGCTAACTTTCCCCGTCAACATCCCGTACATTTATAGTTTAAAAGGCGAATGCGCTCAGTGTAAAAAAGTGTATAATTAAAATTTTTCGTGCTATTTTGTGATAAATATTTTGAATTATTTTTTTCCTTTTTTGTGTGTGTAATCATTCTTATGTTTTATAATGACACTTTATTTATGTTTTATGGCATATGATTTATTTTCGACAATTTTAATGCACCATTACAAATATTTTGTACAATGTATCTTTTACGATATTTAAATGTATTATGTATTTTTCGCAAATTTTGAATACTTTTTGTTTGTTTTACAATCCTTGACAATGTTGTTTTAATTCTATTTTGTTCGTGTAATATGTGACCATCTCACTTGGAGGGGAGGCATGTAGTGGCTACGTCACAGGCACCCCCACCTCAACATTGTCGCAATACATTTTACCGCTGGGACTAACCAGCCAGTCATTAAACGCACTAGCTCTGAAGTAGACGTGTTATTCTTTTAACTCCCAATGTGTTTCCTCCCACACACACAACCAACATAGAGGTACCTACTGTGCACCTCCAAAGTGGTGACCCCGACGTGATCTACAAGTGTGTGTGTGGGAACAATAGAGTGATAAGAAAGTGCAATATTATCTCGTGAACATTAAACAACAAGTGAGTCAGAGACATCTAAACAATGGCTTTCAGCCCAAGTAGTGTGTCCAGGGCTGCCCCCGAACCCGAGTTGAATGTGGTTAATGTGAATGTGGTTAAGTTGAATGTGGTGAAGCAAACATCTTCAGCCATCGAGACGTTGACTCGGACCGTTGAAAAGTTACAATTGGAAATAGCGAGCTTACGCAGAGTTCAACGGCAACGTTCGACTTCCAGGGGCCGCCGGACAACTTCTCTAAATCGTTTCCGTGCACCACAGCCTGGGGATTCCAACTACCTGTGCTGGTACCATTATAAATTTGGTGCTAAGGCTCAGAAGTGTCAAGATCAATGTACTTACAAGGCAAAAAACGAACATTGACGCCCACGATCGAGATAGTTGGCGTTGATAATACATCTCGATTATGTGTTACCGACCGCAAAAGTGGTATCAGATACTTAATTGATACAGGCGCCGATATTTCCGTCCTTTCTTCTCGAAAATTTCACTCATCAATACCTACCGATTACAAACTATATGCAGCAAATGGAACCCAAATAAATACGTATGGTGAAAAATCTCTCGTTCTCGATCTAGGACTACGCAGACCTTTCCGGTGGACGTTCATCGTTGCTGATGTCAAACAATCTATCATCGGAGCAGATTTTCTACGGGCAAAGCAGCTACTCGTAGATCTTCATGGAAGGAAATTGGTAGACAAGGTGACAACCCTAACCACCAATACATCCATTACAAAGGATTCAAATGAAAATATTTACGCAGTAGACATAACAAACCCATATCACAAGTTATTATTGAAGTATCCCGAGTTAACAAGACCGGAATCTTTGAAAAATGCACCGAAACATGATATTTGTCATCATATTGTGACTACAGGCCCACCCATTCACGTTAAGGTACGTCCACTAAATCCTATCAAGTACAAAGCAGCCAAACAAGAATTCGAACACATGCTCGAGCTCGGAATCTGTCAACAATCCAACAGTCCGTGGGCGAATCCCTTACACATTGTAGATAAGGAGACGGGAAGAGGTAGTCGCTTATTGGCTCACGCTTACACCAGCTCAAGTTATGGCATTCTTCAACATAGTCTCCATTAGCAACCCAGACCTGTATCAGACATTATCCATAGCGTCTGCATTTACATTAGGATCTTGTATATCGAAGTCTGGAGCTTTCACCAACCAGTGGTTGGATCGCAGAACTAGAAGGATCCGAGAATCTCTTCCAAACTTTGATGCTAATGCTGCCGGTGTGACATTACCAGCACTACAAGATTACACCAAGATGGTATTGCAGACCAAGATAACCACAAACCAAGCCATCCACTCTCTGCTCTACTTAAACGCAATATGTACGGATACTACACTAGAAGCTCTGAGGTGGGTGATTGAGCAGTCCAGAGGGGCTAACATATCAGGTGTGACCGCAGTGGTAGAGGCGTAAAGGCAGACGGCGCGATTCGACCTTGTGGTGATTATCGCTTATTGAATGCCAAGACAGTCCCGGACCGATATCCGATTCCTCGCATGTTAGATTTCACTTACGCATTGCACAAGCGACAAATATTTACAAAATTGGACCTATGCAGGGCATATCATCAAATTCCAATTGCAACCGAAGACATTCCTAAAACAGCAATTTTAACTCCTTTCGGTTTATACGAGTTCACTAAAATGAATTTTGGTCTCCGCAATGCGGGTCAGACTTTTCAAAGGTTCATAGACATGATATTTCGTGGACTGGATTTCGTTTTTGCTTATTTGGATGACATACTAATAGCGTCAGAAAACGAAGAACAACATTTACAACACCTTCAACAGGTATTATCCCGTTTGGACGAATTTGGTTTAACAATTAACGCAAGCAAATGTGAATTCGGAAAAAAGGAGATTAATTTCCTTGGTTACTGCGTGACAAGTGATGGAGTTACCCCTAATGAAGAAAAAGTTAAGGCTATTGTCAACTTCCCTCAACCCAGCACTATCGAAGAACTACGTCGATTCCTGGGAATGGTGAACTTCTACCGTAGTTCTATCCCTAAAGCTGCACAAATGCAAGGCCCGCTCAACGCATTCTTGCACAACTCCAAAAAGAAAGACAAAACACGAATTGAATGGACAGCATTTGCAAATGAGGCATTCCAACAGTGCAAAGATAGTCTAAAAAGCACTGCTACACTGTTTCACCCTGCTCTCGACGCAGGTTTAGCCCTAATGACGGACGCTTCTGAGACATGTGTCGGAGCTGTATTACAACAACTAGTCAAAAACAGCTGGCAACCACTGGGTTTTTTCTCGAAGAAATTGAGTGAAACCCAACAGAAATACAGCACCTATGATCGCGAGCTGTTGGCCATTTACATGGCAATCAAACACTTTCGCAGCATGACGGAAGGAAGAGAGCTGACGATATATACAGATCATAAACCTCTTACTTTTGCTCTTACAAAGAAAATTTCAACATCCGACACACCTCGAAGAATCAGGCAACTAGATTTCATTTCACAGTTTTGTTCTCAAATTAAATATGTTCCAGGTGGTGACAACCCTGTCGCAGATGCCCTTTCACGAATTCAAGAAATCACCTTACCTAGCTTGTTTGACAGCAAAGAACTAGCAGATGAGCAAAGTAAAGATAAAGAATTACAACAGCTAAAAAAGCAGAGTAATGTTCAATTTAAACTGATTACTTTGCCAAATTCAAATTGTCCAATAACTTGTGAAGTTTCAACAGCACGTGTAAGGCCATATCTACCAATGAAATTCCGCGAAAAAGCAATGGCCTCCGTTCATAACATGAGTCATGCGGGCATCAAAGCAACTCGACGTTTGATTACGCAGCGTTATTTCTGGTCTTTAATGAACAAAGATATAGCAGTGTGGGTAAAAAAATGCTTACTTTGTCAAAAAGCAAAAGTCAGTAGGCATACCATATCACCGCTTGGAGAATTCCATGATGTATCTCGATTCGAACATTTGCATATCGACATCATAGGACCGCTTCCAATTTCACAAGAAAACCGATATTGTGTAACGATGGTAGACAGAGAAACATCATGGCCAGAAACGATTCCAGTTAAAAACATTTACGCCGAAACGATAGCGGACGTTCTGATTGTTCATTGGATTTCAAGATTTGGTTGTCCGACCTTTATCACGACTGATCAGGGCCGGCAGTTTGAGTCTGACTTATTTAATCAACTGGTGAAGAGACTCGGCATCGAAAAGATTCATACTACCGCTTATAACCCAAAAGCCAACGGGAAAGTAGAACGCTATCATCGTACTCTCAAAGCTGCTATCATGGCAAAATGTGAAGGTAACGCACATTGGGTACAGGAATTACCAATCATACTATTGGGCCTCCGATCAGCCGTCAAGGATGATAAAGGCTATAGCCCAGCGCAAATGGTGTATGGTACATCTTTAGCGATTCCTGGAGATATTTTCGTGCCTTCTAAGCCGAAAATAAATGACACAGAATTCAACAAAAGACTGATGGACCATTTCCGAAACGTATCATGGCCAGAGGGAAGAGTCGCTACAGACCAAAGACACATTTTTATTCACCCTGATTTAACAACTTGCTCCCATGTTTTCCTCAGAAACGAAGTAAAGAAAGCTCTCACTCCACCGTACAAGGGTCCGTATGAGGTTTTCGAAAGAAAGGAAAAGTATTTTAGCTTAATAATAAATTCAAAAAAGGTAAACGTGTCTATCGATAGACTTAAACCGGCAATATATCAACCTATTAATGTTTCCGAAAAAAATAAACCAGCTGACCAAACATTATTCAGGGCAACTACTGAGTCAGCTGTAGACAGGGCAGGACGATCAACCGAAGTGGAAAGTGAACCGGTACTCTTAACCCCGTCAGCAAAATACGCTACACGTGCCGGACGAACCATAAAAAAACCAGTACGCTTCTCTTGAAAAGGTTCATTTCTAATTTCAATGATCACAAGATAGCATCATGGGTGCACAGTCAACGAAAGAAGAAGTTATCATCGCCCAGGCCGGTGGAGGGTCCTTCAGCCAGACAACACATCACATATCATTGGTCTCATTGGTATTAGTGTGCACCATCATCTTTATCGCCCTTGCCTTTATGGGGTGGAAGTTTTGCCGCAACAGGATAACGACCAGCATCATGGACAGGATGACAGGCCGAGTTGGAGCAGGGGACATTCCTGCTAACTTTCCCCGTCAACATCCCGTACATTTATAGTTTAAAAGGCGAATGCGCTCAGTGTAAAAAAGTGTATAATTAAAATTTTTCGTGCTATTTTGTGATAAATATTTTGAATTATTTTTTTCCTTTTTTGTGTGTGTAATCATTCTTATGTTTTATAATGACACTTTATTTATGTTTTATGGCATATGATTTATTTTCGACAATTTTAATGCACCATTACAAATATTTTGTACAATGTATCTTTTACGATATTTAAATGTATTATGTATTTTTCGCAAATTTTGAATACTTTTTGTTTGTTTTACAATCCTTGACAATGTTGTTTTAATTCTATTTTGTTCGTGTAATATGTGACCATCTCACTTGGAGGGGAGGCATGTAGTGGCTACGTCACAGGCACCCCCACCTCAACATTGTCGCAATACATTTTACCGCTGGGACTAACCAGCCAGTCATTAAACGCACTAGCTCTGAAGTAGACGTGTTATTCTTTTAACTCCCAATGTGTTTCCTCCCACACACACAACCAACATAGAGGTACCTACTGTACACCTCCAAACTATAATATCCAAATTCAATACCCAATGCTTCCAACCCCACCTCCTATTCAGATGAATATTGAGAGATGGAAAACAAATGTATGTCGCAAGCAAAGGCAAAATAATCTCAGAAAAACTCAGCAACTCAACACAAAGAAATAAACACCACTGATGATTGCACCACCTTGGTATTAGAAAACCCACAGCAAACAAAATTTCAGCCTCCACAAGATAACATGCCCAGAAGAATATACCCACATCAGAGGAGATAACATGATGTATGTATTTCGTGACAAGCCCACGCCACTACAAGCACATTGCCCACAACATCAACAGAGTATTTTCATCTCTAAATCAGTACTCGTAACCAATGATGAATGCAGTATCCAAGGAAAAACATTCAGTATGGGACTAAATATCAATCATTACATATTCCAGAGAAGAACTATAAGTTTTACAGCTACCAACATTAAATGTAGATGAAATAAAAAAGCCACACCAAGACTATCACTATCAAGAGTATCACTACCAATACAACAGGAATCCATGGAAGCCAGAATATTTGGAATTAAGTGAACAGGAAAAAACAAACATTCACATCCATGACAAAGCTGCAGCATTAGAAACAAAAATATTGATTTTGAAAAAACTGAAAACCATTTACCTCTAGAAGACATTTACTTAGGAGGCAATATAAAATGGAGGCCTCAGCACAGGTGAGCTACCCAGTGAGGCCGACATTGCTGAATTATATTTGAAATGTTAGATATTAAATCAAATAAATAAATAAATGTTGCTGCTTTCATTATAAAGAACAGGAACAGTATTCATCCAAATAAAAAATAAAAAAAAAACAGTTATGAATTCTTGAATTTTACATTAAAAGTCTTAATCAAATCAAAAATCGCTTCTCCTATGAAGATGAGCACAGACAAGGTCTGAAGAATTTAAGATTTTTAAATCCTGACACATTGCTTGACACATTGCCACATTGCCTGACACATTGCTTGCTTATAATGTGTTTGCGCTTAGTAGCTGCAGACACGTATTTATTCAAGCTCCGGGACTTTAATTCTCTTGAAGGGGTAGTTCTTATATTAGTGTTCTGAAAGTCCGTCCTTATTAGTGAAATATCCCAATTATTGTGTTTTTTATGTTAAAATAGTTATATAGTGTTAATTCTAATAGATACGACAATTTTAAATAATACAAGTAAAAGTTTTATTCAAAAAACTTTTAACGGACATAGTGTTGTTTAACAGTGCAGTGTGGGTTCACAGATGCTGCCACATGTTTTCTGCCGGGGTGAAGCAATGACCGATATAAGGTTGCCTTATTTTTTTGTGTGAACTTTTTGTAATGGGCCGTAAGGTCATAAATCATGATCAGATATACTTTGGACGAACTGTACGCTTTACGACCCTTACCGGTAATAAACAATGATAATAGTGATAATTTTAGTGATAATAATAACAATAGTGTACTTCTTCCCCAACGTAAGGGAAGAAAAAGAGGATGTCGAGCCGGAAGGAAGGTTAGATTAGTCAAAAACGTGCGGTTGGCACAAACCAGGAATTTGCGTTCACCTAAGTCTCTAACTATTGCCGCTTGGAATGCGAGATCTATTACCAATAAACACGAAGATATTGTGGATCTGATACATGCCAAAGGTATTCACATTTTAGCGCTAACGGAGACTTGGCATGAAAATGCAAATTCCCACTCCATCAAAACCCTTCGGTCAAGTGGGTTCTCAGTATATGAAGCTGCAAGGCCGATCAAAACCGAAACAAATGATATTAATTTTACAAATCACGGGGGAGTTGCAATTGTAGCGCAAAATGGTATTCGCTTAGACAGTATAGGGATACGTCAGGTGTATACCACTTTTGAGTTTGTCGGCTGCAAGGCTTCTGCTAATGGTGCATCCCTCGTGATAATCTCCATCTACCGTCCCGGGTCGTGCACACCAACTGCTAATTTTTTCAATGAATTCAGGTCTCTCCTAGAATGCACCTCCAACTATAACTGCGAGATTATTCTTCTAGGAGATATAAATATTCATTTAGAAAAGAAAACTGATCCCATGTCAATAAAATTCAGCAGAATTCTGCGTGATTTCGGCTGCGACCAGTGGGTGAACTCAGCTACTCATGATGCAGGAGGCACACTTGATGTTATCATTTCCCGGGTTGGGTTTCCCCCGAATAGCGTAAATGTTTCTGACATTGGACTGTCGGATCATCGTCTCGTCACATCCGAGTTTGCCTTCGATCCTCCAAAATTAGTGTTCAAATCCGTTGTTTCCAGAAATTGGAGAGAATTCGACTTCGAGGCATTTTGCAGTGAATTGAAAGCATCGCCTCTCTGTGATAAGGAAAAGTATAGCGAGAGCCAAGTAGAAGAGTTAGTAACTCTATATGTAATTCAACGCTACGGGCATTACTCGATAAAAATGCTCCTTTCACAGAGAAGGTCTGCCGCATTAGGAATTGCAGCAAATGGTTCGATGCTGAATGTCTTCAAAAGAAGAGGGAAATGCGAAAATTTGAGAGGATTTACAGACAAAACCCGACTTTCAGCAATCGGCAGCTTTGGATTACCAAGCAAAAAGTCTATAAGGAAGAAGTCACACAGAAGAAATCGAACTTTTGGTGTGAGCAAATTGACACAGAAAAGGACCCTCGAAAACTTTGGCAAAACATAAGGACTCTGTCTGGAGAGAGCAACAACAAGGTTGATTCCTCTCTGGAAGCAAACAGCCTCGCAACACACTTCAGAAGTAAGGTTGAAAAAATTCGGGCCCTCGGTGTGGTAGGATCGTCTTCTGTCGCAGCATCAAGTCCGTTTTCGGGTGACTTCACTACTTTTGCGGCAGTAACGGAAGAAGATGTCACGCGTGCTATAAAGTCTTGTCCTAACAAGCAATGCGCTCAAGACCCCATACCTACCTGGCTCTTGAAACAATGTCTTCCGGATATAGCGCCTGTAATTACCGCAATTATCCAGAAGTCACTAGTAAATTAACTTTTTTTTTTTTTTTTTTTTTTTATTTATTTTATACACATTTTAGTCACTAGTAAATTCACTTTTTTCTTTCTTTTTTTTTTTTTTTTTTTTTAATTTATTTTATACACTTTACAAATACAAGACAAAAAGTCCCGATAAACTACTTTTTAGCAGTTTGTCTAACGCATAGGTTCTCAACGTGGGCGATAACGCGATAAGAAAAAAAAATTATGGTCTAAAAAAGACAAACAAAACAAGCTAATCACATACTAATAAATAAAAAATGAAAGTATTCTAGAATATGAATATACATATGTATTATTTTACCAACAGAATAGTCAACACTATAATTCACTATAATTTACTATAATTTACATGTAAAAACATTATCATACTGGAATGTCCTAAAACGGGCAATTGCCTAGTTGGACATTTTAAGTTAACTATATTGTATTATGTAATATTTACAAACAATAAATAAATAAAAAAATAAAATAAAAAAATAAAGCAAAGTAAACTTTAATGGGTAATTTTTGTTATTGTGTGTATTTTAATCATTTTTATCACGTTTGCGAAAATTCATTCGAGAATTCGGGAAGTGAATGAAAATTGAACTGATAGATTACGTTACATTCAGATCTACATTAAATTTTATTATTGAAAATTTTAATTTGTTGATTAGAATAATTTTTTTTTTTAAATTAAAATCTTCCGATTTCACGTGAAATATCTCATACATACATATATACAGGCGAAGTTAATAAAAGCCTGTTAATAAATAAAAAGTTTTTAGCTATTAAATTATAACGTTTTTTGTTAAATAACGGGATTTTTGCAATCCTGCAAGAATTGACAGTATTATCTGTGTATTGATCTAACTTGCTCAGTGTCGTCAATGCATTCGGGAGTCAACGAGTGAGCTTGCATGCGTCGACAAGACGGTCCCTTAGCCCCCGATCCATTCTGTTTTTGCGTCGCCTTTGTCTCCGCGACAAGCCCGCGTTTTATTTCTGCGCCGGGTGGCGTATTTACAAAACCTATACCGGTTCAGTCACGGCGGCGACTGAAATGGAATTTTTTTTTGTGCAAAATCATCAACAAACATAATACCATTTCAGTCGCCAACGCGCTTCGTTGCTCTATCTATCTGTTTCAGAGACTGTGGGGACCGTAATTATAGAGTAGCTTCTGTTGGTGTTGGTGCTGGTGCATTTCCATGGTTATATATTTATTTCGTAAATTTATAAAAACGTGTACAATTCATAGCTTGCATTATATTCTCAAAAGGTATGAAACTCATGGGGGAACTCAAACTATGTTGGATCATAAGTGCAGTCGCAGTACATTTTGACACATAATTAAAACTAGCAATACATATTTTGTCATTTACCGCATACTCCTTGCTTCACTGACATTCCTACATAGTTAAATTTACGTACAAGTCCAAACCTACCAGTTCAGCCATCCCAACAGACTTTAATACCGTCAGATAGTTTAACCGCAGGGGTAGGCAGAGATGGTGGATCGCCAAATAACTCGGTCACACTGCTTGCTTTAACCACATTTATACATCGTCTTGTTTACTAGTCTTTATTATATACCCACAATTTCAGTTATGGTAGCTAATAACATCAGGCCGTTTCTCTAATAACATCAGGCTGCTTCCCGCAGAGGGAGGCAGAGAGGATAGACCGCCAAACAACTCGGTTCCATTGCTGGCTTAATCACATTTATATGTATGAGAATAGATACATCTTACTAATATTTTAGCCATTGGTATTTAATAGTTGTTTGGCGGTCATCCTATCTCCTACCCATGCGGTAAAAATATCTGATGGTATTGTAGTTTTTGAGATGTAGGTACTAGTAGGAATGGACTTGTATGTTTGAATGTTATTGTAGAAAACAGTGTAACTGAAGCAGAGAGAGCAACGAAACGAAGCAAACGAAACAGTTTTTTTAGGGTTTGTTGATGATTTTGCACAACAAACCCTATCCCATTTCAGCTGCCGCGGCCGCTGCGACTGAACCGGTGTAGGTTTTGTAAATACGCGACCGGGTGCTGAAAGCGAGTCACTGCGTGTTTATTTTATTCCTGTCGAAGCGTGTTATATGTCTCCAACCTATATAAAGGCACTGATTTATCATTTTATGTTCATTAACATTAACGCGCGTCATTAATAACAGGGTTTTAAGAGTTAATCTTTTACTCACGAACCTATCTCTAAATGTCGGAAGTAAAAAAGAAGATACGGCAATATGGTGTGGATTATATCAAATACGGATTTATCGAAAATCCTACAAATCCATCATCGCCAATGTGCCTTATTTGTCGAAAAACATTTTCAAATGAAGCGATGAAGCCTTCTAGGCTTCAAGATCATTTTAATAAAATCCACCCGGATAAGAAAGACAAAGATGTGACCTATTTTCAAGACATGAAAAAGAAGTACGAAATTCAGCCAACTATATCAAAACAATTTTCGACAGCTTCTAAGCAAGACGATGATGGACTTCGAGCTTCGTACAATATCTCATTGTTGATTGCTAGAACAGGCAAACCACATACTATAGGGGAAGATTTAATTTTACCAGCAGTAAAAGAAGTTATAACCACTGTGCTCCATAAACCAGCTGCAGATATTATCAGAAAAATTCCTTTGAGCAATAGTTCTGTGCAAAGACGAATTGATGAAATGGCTGAAAACATTGAAGAATCATTGTTCAATCATCTGAAGTCTTGTCGATTTTCAATTCAGCTGGATGAGTCCACTTTACCAACCAATGAAGCATTGTTATTGTCATACGTGAGATTCATCAAAGATGAGAAAATATGTCAAGAATTATTGTTTGTTACAAATTTGGAAACAGATACAAAAGGAGAAACCATATTTAATACACTGGAAAAGTTTTGTGACGAAAAGAAAATTCCTTTAAATAATATTTTGTCAGCTGCTACGGATGGCGCCCCAGCTATGACAGGGCGCCACAAAGGCTTCATAGCGTGCTTAAAAACTAAAGTTCCTGACTTGCTTGCTGTGCATTGCGTAATTCATCGCCAGCATTTGGTTGCGAAAAATCTGAGTGAACGCCTCCATACATCACTGCAATATGTTATCAGAGCAGTTAATAAAATCAGAAGTAACTCATTGAATGACAGATTATTTCGACAGCTTTGCATTGCCAATGATGAAGATTTCAACCGATTGCTGCTTCACACAGAGGTGCGCTGGCTGTCAAAAGGTTCATGTTTGACTCGATTTTACAATCTGTTTGAGTCTGTGATAGAGTTCCTAGAAAACAAAGACACAGAATTGCGCGACAACCTCACCTCATCGAAGAACGATATTGCGTACTTGACAGACCTGTATAAATTGTTTAATGATGTCAATCTCCAACTTCAAGGCGACGACTTCAATTTGATTAAGACAAAAAATTGTGTTGCAGCTTTTGTATCCAAACTGCTATTATACAAAAGAAATATCGGCAGACGGGAATTTAATAACTTCCCAAATTTATCAGCAGTATCATTCAAGAACGACGACTTGCTTGTTTACAGTCAACACTTGGAAAACCTCCACATTGATTTCAAGGAACGATTCCAGGATATTTTAAACATGGACATACCAGATTGGGTTTTGGATCCTTTTTCAAATGTCAACACAGCAGGATCATCCCAGTTAGAAGAAGAACTAATAGAACTGACGACAAATGAGGAATTAAAAATTAAATTTAAGAATGGGTACCAAGAGTTTTGGCTGCAGAAGCCGATTTTGCAACTGTACCCAGGATTATGGTCGGTAGTTCAACGATTTTTAATAGCATTCCCATCGTCTTATTTAGCTGAACGTGGATTCAGTGCTGTAGCAACGTTGGTAACCAAAAAGAGAAATAGGCTCCATATTACAGAACGCGGCGACTTACGTTTGTTTTTAAGTAAAATCAAGCCTAATATAAACAAACTTCTTAAAACGCATCAAATTCAACCATCTCATTAAATAAGTTATAAATTCAATACCTTTTCTATGTTAATAAAAATACTACTCTATATAATTAAGTACGCGTTTTAATTAACAATCTTCTTCTCAGAAATAGGATAAGAGCCATAACCCATCTCCCTCCCCCCCCCCCCCCCCCAAGATGGTATGTAAAAACAGTTGGGGGGCGCCAGAAAAAAAAATAATGTCAAAGGGGGCGGTGGGCAAAAAAAGGTTGAGAATCTATGGTCTAACGGGTTCTTTACGTTAAAGATCTTATAATAGTGATTTAATAGTTACATTTTTACAATTATATAAAATAAAATTTAGTTTTTTACAGAAATATAGATAAAAATAAATTTTTGAAAACATAAATAACAATAATAACTTGTACCGGGAACACTTAAAAAATCAATCATAAGTCCGATTCTAAAAAAACAAAATCTTGATACTGACAATACGGATAATTACAGGCCAATATCCAATCTACCATTCCTTTCAAAACTGCTTGAGAAAATCGTTGCCAAACAATTGGTGGGGTACTTGAACTCCGCCGGTCTATTTGCCAAATATCAATCCGCTTATCGACAGTTTCATTCAACGGAAACTGTTCTTCTGCGATTAATTTCAGACTTGATCATCGGGATGGAAGCAGGTAAGTTGGGTTTAGTATCTGTTCTTGACATGAGTGCGGCATTTGACACGGTGGATCATAGTATTTTATTAAATGTGCTTGAAACCGAATTTGGCGTTCGAGGTGATGTACTCCAATGGATGACATCATACCTGTCTGGACGAGTAGCCTCAGTAATTTTCAATAATTGTACTTCACCTGAAACTCCCATAGAATGTGGAGTTCCCCAGGGTTCCGTCTTGGGTCCAATTCTCTTCATTCTCTATACCATAGATTCTCAACCTTTTTTTGCCCACCGCCCACTTTGAGAATATTAATTTTTCTAGCGCCCCCCAACTCGTGAATCTGAAACAGCAATTGTCGTCATGATTATATTTACCACAACGATGGTGAAGGGAGGGGTGGGGTGGGGGAGGAGGGGGGGGGGTATATACATAAAATAAATTTCAAGATATATGACAATTTCAAAAAAATTGAAAGACATTGGTGGAGTCATCCGTTTTTATCGTTTTTTGCTGTTCGCAATATGGCAATAAAAAAAAAAATCAGGCGGTGGTGAAGATTTCGTCAATGTGGAGAGACTCTTTCAAGAATCAAAAGAATTTCCCTTTTGAATCTCTTCTCACTGACGCCAAATATATCAATCTCGGAGGAGATTTGATTCAGAAGCAATATACTCCTCCCTTCCGGGAGTACCATTGGCAAGTTAATAGAATAATCTATGATGACGCTGTCTAAGTTAGTCATCTGGAACATAGAGACACACGCGCTACAAAATGGCTGAGTTCTCAATATAGCCTCACAGCAGTCTGAATAAGTGGGTGGCGGCATACCCCTCTCTTCTGAGCTGCAGGGAGTGAAGTCCCAGCATGCCCAGAAAAAAAGTTCGTCAGGTAGAGCCATAGATAGTGGTCGTACTCCCTCATGTAGAGAAATCTTAGAAACTTTTTTTGAACTCTTTCAAACATAAGGGATCATCCCACCTTATGAGGATTCTGGATAAGCGAACCACTCTCCAGCCTATTGCTGACCAGGGAGAAGTATAAAATCTTCAGAGCACGGGTATCGCGAAAAACTCTGATGGTTAAGAAGTTATCAAGGAGAGGTTATCAGGATCCTTTATATTTGAAACTAACCGAGCATAGTGTACCTGTGGTAGGTGAGACTGGTACTCTCTTTTTCTATGTACAACTGAAATCAACAGCTGATTCTGACAGACCCATATTAAATTGGCAAAGTAGTGACATTTTAGCAAGTTAATAGAGTAAAAACAGTTGAAACACGTAAACCAGTGAAACATATAGCATAATAACAGTGTATTTCATAGTGGCAGTTAAAAAGAACTCTACATCTTGCCCTGAAAAATTACGAGAATTCACTGTCATTGTAAGCCATAGACAATTTATGTTTTGAATATTTGAATTTTCAAAATCTTCGAATTTGTTCAAAAGTGTTTTAAAGTCATAGACAAACAAGTAAAGTTATAATCGTTTTTAATTTAGGGGGTATTTCTGAAACCTACCTACAAATTAACAAATAATAATGTCTAAATCGCGCAAGGTTTGCAGTACAAAGAAAGCGCCATCCACACCTCTAACAACCACATCTGGTCCCATGGATTCACCGTCAGCGCATCAGTCGATAATAAATATTGACACCGACTCACTCATCAATTTCTTCGAGTCCAAACTCGAAACCATGCGGACTGAAAACCAGCAAGCAATTGATGCTGTTCAGCAAAAATTAGATGCGCTGTCAAATGAGTGGAAGGACCAATATACGAAAATTCTTGGATGTGTGAGTGTTCTCCAAGAAGAAAATTCCAACCTCCGGAAAGAAGTCCAGTCACTCCGAGATGCACAAGATGAGATGGAGCAGCGCAGTAGGATGTGTAACATAGACATCCATGGTATTCCCGAAGCAAAGGGTGAAAATTTAATCAATTTAGTTGAGAAAATAGGATCCAATATTAACGTCCCGCTTACAAGTAACTGTGTGGTGACAGCCCACCGCGTCGCTCGCGGTCACTCGTCGCCCTCCAACCGTCCACGCAACATAGTCATCCAGCTCGCCACAAAGCGTCTCCGTGATGATGTCATCGCTGCGGCAAGGACTCGCCGCGGTCTCACCACGGAACAATTAGGACTTAGTGCTCCCGCCACCAATTTTTACATAAATGAGCACCTAACATTAAAAAATAAAATCCTCTTTGCGAAAACACGAGCCGCCGGAAAAGCCAATGGCTATAAATATATTTGGGTGCGAAATGGCAGTATTCTGGCAAAGAGGAACGATCTCTCGAGGGTAGTCACCATTCGTTGTGAGGAAGACCTTCATAAAATCATCACACATGATCAGCAAAACATGTGACTCCTACTACAAACATTTTATTTCTGTCTTCGATGCCCGCTTTCTACCAGTATTCCCTACTCTATAATTTGTTTCTTTCAAATCTACTTTATATTTTTGTTTACTGCGCAATGTCCCGATAATTTTATACAAATTTCATGTTTCATACATATTCATTCACATTCTAAAACGTTAACATGTTTTACACTTATTCATCTAATAAGTAATCTATGTTTATATGTAATTTCGAAGCCTCGTATGTCCTTCATAATGTATCACTCCCGCGATTATGGTATATGTCAAAAGACACTCTTACTCCAGTGAAATGATCTCATCATCTATATCCGTTTATTACCAGAACTGTGGTGGTATTAGGACCAAAACTCAGGGACTATTAATTAATGTATTATCGAATAACTACGACGTTATAGTTCTAGTTGAAACGTGGCTTGTAGCAAGTGTAAATACGGCTGAATTCATAGATTCGCGATACACGGTGTTCCGACGAGATAGGGACCGTACACATACTGGTAAGATGGACGGAGGCGGTGTACTGGTAGCAGTACGCAAAGAGCTCGCAGCTTCCCGGCTCGATGACTTGGAAAACAGTCAAATCGAACAAATCTTCGTATCTATTCCGGTAAAGTCTTCCAATCTCATCATATGTGCAGTATACATACCTCCTGTCTCGCCACCAACGTTTTATGATATTTTCTCCAAAAACCTGGAATCTGTATTCTCATCTGAACCAAATAATATGTTTTGTGTACTGGGAGATATGAATCTACCTACTCTTACTTGGTCATTTTCCGAAGGCTGCAGTCAAGGTCTCGCCTCCTCAAACACGGCTGCATCGCAAACTTTACTTCAAACAATGTCATTGATGAACTTGTTCCAATATAATTGTATACCTAACCATAATGATAAATACTTAGACCTCATATTCTACAGTCACGAAACAAATGTAACACGTAGCAATGACCCTCTGCTTTCAGAGGACAGACACCACCCAGCCCTTGAATTTGATATATCCTCCGTAATTCAACCAAAAATCAAAAACAAAAAAGAACGTAGGCGCAATTTCAGGAAAGCCGATTATGCTCAGATTAATAATGACATTAATTGTATTGATTGGTTATCCGAAACCGCAAGTTTATCAGCCGAAGAAGCAGTTGATCGATTCTATTTAAAAATAAATAATATAATTGATAAGTTTATTCCAGTATTGGCACGACGAAATGACAAATTTCCCATATGGTTTACTCCCGAACTTATTAGGCTATCACGGAAAAAAGATAAAGTCTGGCTCAAATGGAAGACATATAAAGGTCTTTCTGACTATCGTGAATTTTCCTTCTTACGTGCTAGATACAAAAAATTGACCAGTGAATCCCGAAAGTTATTTTTTGACAACATCGAAAGTTCATTGCAAAATAATATCAAAAGTTTTTGGTCATACATATCTTCATTAAAATCATCTGATGGATACCCTGCTGCTATGTCCTTCGAAGGACGCAAATCTAACGATGCCCAGGAAATTTGTAATATGTTCTCTGAATTCTTCAAGTCAACATTCGAACCCTCCTCTATCAATGACACAATTAACATCGACCAACTTGAAGCAGTTCAGGACTCTGGACTTGCGCACATTCACACCGTTGAACTAACGGAAAGAGAAGTGCAATCGAGTTTAAAATCACTAGATATTAACAAGGGTGCGGGTCACGATGGAATACCGGCGTTTTTTCTTAGATCTACTGCATCGTCATTGTGTGTGCCGCTCACCATAATATTTAATAAATGCCTGAGTGACGGGGTTTTCCCTGATAGGTGGAAGTTGGCCTATATTATACCGGTCCACAAGGGTGACTCACGTCACAGAGTGGAAAACTATAGACCAATATCCATTCTCTCGGCGATCCCTAAACTTTTGGAAAGACTTGTCCATGATAATATATATCCCCAGCTTGCCGCCAAAATTACAGAGCAACAACACGGGTTTGTAAAAGGCAAATCTACCATGAGTAATTTACTCATTTATGCAAATTTTTTATTCAATAGCATGGATCGAGGCCACCAGGTAGATGCAATATATTGCGACTTCAAAAAAGCTTTTGACAAGGTTGACCATCTTATTCTTATTCAAAAAATTATATACAACGGAATTAGGGGTAACTTATTACGTTGGTTTGTCTCGTATTTAACAAAAAGACAGCAAGCTGTATCATTACGAGGACATACTTCTAAGTGGGAACCAGTTACTTCTGGCGTGCCACAGGGGTCAATCCTGGGTCCGCTATTATTTATACTTTTTATTAACACCGTTACTAAATGTTTCATGCATTGTTTATTTCTTTTGTACGCTGATGACATAAAAATATTTGCCATTGTGAGAAATTTAAACGATTGTCTGCTCATCCAAAGCGATTTAGTAAGGTTCGAAGCATTTTGCAATGAAAACAAAATTTACCTAAGTTACAACAAATGTAAACAAATAAGCTTTACTAAAAATCACAATGCTATCATACACAATTATTGTATTGGTAACTATTTACTCGAGCGCGTTTACTGTATAAGAGATCTAGGCGTACTTTTTGATTCCAAACTACATTTCGATGCGCACATTGAGAATATTGTGAATAAAGCTTACTGCATGCTAGGATTTGTCATCAGAAACAGCCGCGAATTTCGAAAACCTGAAACCTATCTTCTTCTTTACTACACGCTGGTCCGTTCTCAACTTGAATACTGCTCCTCCATATGGACTCCACTTTACGGTATCTATAAAGACAATATTGAAAGTATTCAAAAGAAATTTTTGCAATGCCTCAATTACAGAATGAGCGCACCTAAACGGGGGTACATAAATATGCTCTCAAATTATAACGTCTCTACTCTATCTAACCGGCGAACATACCTTGACCTCATGACTCTATATAAAATCTGCAACAACGTTATTGACTGTCCTGACCTACTGAAACTAATAAACTTCAAAATACCACCCAGAGTAACAAGGCTTAACGACTTATTCCACATTAGCCGGACGCGTACAAATGCTGGTGTCAGGGATCCAATCAGAAGAATGTGCGAATTGTTTAATCGAAATCAAAACCTCAAGGATTCCGACTTATTTTTCGACACACGCAGTACTTTTAGTAGAAAATTGAAGGCTGTTTTCCTACAAAGTATAATAACTTAGACATTACTTGGCTTATAATTTTAACTAATTCTCTTTTTTTTTTTTTAATTTCTGTATAATATTATTTTTTATCAATATATATGTTTTTGAACTTACCATCAAAATTTTTCCAAAGATAATTTGTAAACTTTTATAGGGTTATTGCGCAC
The DNA here is from genome assembly GCA_917563855.2 of Limnephilus lunatus. Taxonomy (NCBI): domain Eukaryota; kingdom Metazoa; phylum Arthropoda; class Insecta; order Trichoptera; family Limnephilidae; genus Limnephilus; species Limnephilus lunatus. The sequence goes on along the minus strand of OU830600.1, from coordinate 26,958,696 downwards.
TTTTTTCATCTCTCTATTTGTAAAATAATTTTCTCATATTTACATACTTCTTTTCCATATTTATAAGTAAAAATATTTGTATATTTTTTTTATTTTATCTGCTGTTAATGTTAATTCGTGAGAAATAGTTTGGGTGCAGGTGAGTTCTCTAGTTATTGTTTTGTATATTATTGTTAATTGACATCTGTATCTGTATTTTCTCCTAAATAAAAAAAAAAAAAAAAAAAAAAAAAAAAAAAAAAAAAAAAAAAAAAAAAAAAAAAAAAGGTATGCTCTGGTAAAAGTCAGAACTACACATTTCAAGACATTGAAATGAAGCTGGTTTCGTTGACTCCATTCTGAAATGTTCTCAACATCAGCTTGAAGGCGCTGGCAGTCCTCAATATTTCTTATTAGAAAAAATAATTTTAGATCGTCAGCGAACAGCAAAAAGCGAGAAAAACGGAGGACTCCAGCAATGTCATTAATGAAAATAGAAAAGAGAAGAGGCCCTAGGATCGATCCTTAGGGAACCCCAGAAAAAAACGAGAAATTCAGCAGATTGGAAGATTCCGTGTGTGACAAATTGCTTTCTGTTCTTGAGGTAACTTTTAAAAAACTTTAACATCCGAAGGGAAAAATCCAACTGGGCAAGTTTTCTGAGTAAGATATCATGATTCATGGTATCAAAGTCTTTGGAGAAGTCGTTATACGAACAGTCTACTTGGTATCCACTATCTAGGGACCTAGCAACATAGTCGGTGAAAACCATCAGATTGGTTTCAGTGGATCTTCTTTTCCTGAAACTATGCTGTTCGGGGATAATGTATGCGTCTATCTGAGGGGTAAGGAATTTATGAATTCATTGTTCAAATAGTTAAGCTGTTAGCAGGAGCTGATATTATGGCAACTGGTCTATAATTTTTGATTAAATTTTTCGAACCTTTTTTAAAAATAGGACATATTTTTGGAAGCTTTCCATACTTCAGAAAAAGTGGAAGTACTAATAGCGAAGTTAATGATAAGACATATAATGGTGTTTTTAGGGACTCGGTGCACCCTTTAATAAAAAATATGGGAACGAAGTCTGGTCCGATAGAGGGTGAGTTCTTCATGAGACTTATGGCACTCATAAGGTCAGATTCCGTAAATATATCGAAATCAAAGTTTGAAGCTCCTCTGGTAGTAAATGTGGCCGTATTATTAATTTCTAGAAGTGGAGGGTCTTTATTGTAGAACGATTGAAAATGATCAGCAAATGCGTTAGCCATACTCAAGCCACGAAATTCTTGATTACCTTTTATCATGGTGTGTTCAAGACTACCATCCTTCAGAAGGGATTTTATAAAGTGCCAAAACATCATGGAATCATGCGTGATGTTTTCCCCGATTTCAGACACGTAGGCTCGATAGGCCACTCGAAACTCGCGTCTAACTAACGCTCGGTAAGAACTAAACAGATCATATTCACTCTGAAGGCAGTTTTCCAACGCTTAAGAAGGGCGTGTTTGATCTCTATATTCGAGATGACTTCTCTCGAGAACCACTTCTCAGATACTTGCGACCACCACCGCTTGTCGTTAGCAAACGAAGCGCACTAGTTTTCTCGTTAATATCAATTAGGATAAACTTGTAAATCATTTTAATAATTTTAAAATTACGGCGCGCAGCGAAAAAGACGTACGTCCTGCCGGCGAACCATCTGGAGCACTGAAGGGGTAAGATGGGTTTCTCTGGGTCTTCCACCGCCCCCCTGAAAGTCTGAAACGCCCCCCAATTTGCTCTTGGTCTTCCACCGCCCCCCTGAAGGTTTGAAACGCCCCCAAGGGGGCGTTATCGCCCACGTTGAGAACCTATGCTCTATACCAATCGCCTTGAGAAACTCATTAAATCAGCTGGCTTTGAGTCACAAGGCTATGCAGACGATCGTTTCATTTTCAAGTTTTGTTCTCCGGATGAAAAAGACGTCCTTAAAAACGAGGTGGTTAGTTTCATTAACACAGTCTCAAGTTGGATGTCTGTCAATAAACTCAAACTTAATCCGACAAAGACGGAATTTATTTGGATAGCTTCTCCTGGAAGGCAAGCCCTCATCAACTCTAATCCAATTCATATTCAGGGTTCAGATATAATCCCTTCTACAGAAATAAAATTTCTAGGTTTCACTTTAGACAATAGTCTTTCTCTTGAGTCACAAATTTCAAAATCTGTAAGTTCAGGCTTTTTCCATCTAAGGCAGATAAAATCAATCAGGCGTTGCCTTCCCTCTGATGCAGCAAAATCACTCATAAATTCGTTCGTTGTCTCACGTATGGACTATTGTAATAGTGCATATGCGGGCTTACCTAAAAAACAATTCAATAGAATCCAGTCCGTTTTCAATGCTGCGGCGAGAATGATTTTTAGTGAATCTAAGTATTGCCGTATAACCCCGCTTCTAAGGGATCGCCTTCATTGGCTTCGATGCCCTGAAAGAATAGAGTTCAAGATCTGCTTAATGACCTTCAAAGCATTGCAAGGAATGGCGCCAGCCTATATATCGGAACTATGTGTCCGACAAAACTTAAGCGACAGACAGCTTACTCTAAGGTCAGCAGATCTTGATGTTAATAATCGTTTAATCGAACTTTCTAGGTCAAATCGAGCCGTTTACTATGATCGATCTTTTCGTGTAACTGGCCCGCTCATTTGGAACAAACTTCCCTCAGCTCTTACTAATATCCAGAACTTGGCTGAATTCAAAAGGGCTTTAAAAACAAACTTATTTAAAAAATCATACTGTTACGATACGCCCCTGAAGCGAGTAGATTCCAGAACGGCAACGAGAACGCAAGCAGCAGTCCACACAACTCCCCTCTCCCCCCCCTGTTTCCTGCTTCCCGCTTCCCTCCCCCGTGCCCGGCCACTGCCCCATTCCATTCCACCACTCAGACGAGATTCGAGCGCCTTGGGAAGCACACGCACGCGGCCCTGTGGCCGAGCGGACCAAATTCAATGTGACCGCGATGTATTATTGAAATACCTACGAGTAGAGTCGGCCTTTGCCGCCATATAGTTCGGTCTATTTAGACTACGAAAGTGCCTGATGGAACTACCACATGAGGCAAGGATCCTGCTAATCCACATGTAAGCTGTATCTTGATTTCCTCTTTTAATTGTGTCCGTAATCTGTGAAATGTAGGGCCCCGCGAAAATCACCACTCGGAGAGTTTCGTTTTGAGAGAGAGATAACGAGAGTTAAACATTTTAGCTAGGTTTGTGTAATTTGCATTTCTTGTAATTGAATTGTACTGTAGAAACCTATGTACTGTGTTTGAGTTTACAATACATGTCTTAATGATTTAGCTTTGTTATTATTCTGCTGCGGCAGGAGGTTTATTGACCAGAGTGTATCCCGTTGGACGCCGGAAGGTAGGGAGAAATTCCATAGCTTTGAGCGACTCGCCCCTGAATAGAGAGTACCATTGTTCCCGCTGAGAGCTAGCCGTGGGACATGTTGGGGGGCCCCCTTGGCCCCAGAGCTGGTGTTGGTTTGGTAACCAACACCGGGCACCCTAACAACTGGCGCTAGAACGTGGAGCCTGGAATTTTTTTCTATCCCGGTCGCTTTGCGGGACCCTGTTTGTCGAAATCCTCCCCGCATGGCAACTGTTTTGTAAACATTAATCATGCCTTGATATTCTACACCCAGTGTACAGTGAATCCTGTGAAAAAACCACAGAAACCTATATGTAAATTAGATCCATAACACAGATCTGATTGAAATTATGAATCGCATCACAGTTGAAACGACGGCCATTTTGGATACCCGAAACGCCAACCTTTGACCGCAAATCTGACTGCATACGCGTCACAAGGAACGAGCGCGTAGCAACAGTGATTCGCGCCAAATCTCAACGGTCCGATGTTTCACGCGCCTATTCTCTGGATTGCGCGCGCAAATGCTTTGATTCGCGCCAAATCCCAACGGAAAGCCGTCGGAATGAACAATTGACTGTTGCTAGGCAGCGTTTAAATTCAAACCGCCTTTTATGACTGAACCGGATACCAACGGAAATCATTATTATAAATCTGATTCTGGAACCCCAGTTATTTTGCGAATTCCTTAATGAAAAATTTCGGACTTACGTATTTTTGTTGTTTCTGCACAATATACCAATTGGCCCACTTGTGTCTGTCAATTTAGTACAACTTAATATTTCTCCAAATGGACAAATAATGACTTTCTTTCCCCATTATACATTATAGGTACTGCTTTTTTTCAGCATAAGTGAAAGTGAATTGTGTTTTTCCCTTACATAAGTGAAAAGTGGAATAATAATAAAGCCAATGATTGGTTCCATGAATAAATAAAATAATTTTAATATGGTTGACGTAATGAATCCCATATCCAGTCATTTTCATCCGGAAGTTTGTCCTTTATTTGCCAGAAAAGTGCCTTTTGTGAATTTTAGTGCCTTTCTCAGTGCAAAGTGATTTGTGAAAAATAAAAAACCTTTTTTCTAAAAGTCAGTCCTGGCAAAATTTTTCAAAAATAAATAAATACTTGTGAATTTCACAGTTTTCTCAAAAGTGGTCAGTAAAACACAAAAACCTTTACCACTTGGTCTTTCCACGCAAAATTTTTTCTCGCCTTCCTTCCTTTGACAGAATTCTGGTGTCATGTATACCAAATTGTAATATGGAATCTCTGTAACCATATTTTGGAAGTGCCAACAAGTGATTACCAAGTGAAAAGTGCCTCACAAAAATTAATTTTGCGCTTTCTAAAGGAAACCCCTGGCCAATTTTTTTTCTCACCACCCAGGAAACTCACAATGGAGGACAATCAAGCTATTACACCATCCAACTTGGGTACCATTCCCAATGTGCATAGTTTATCCAAAGCCCGCAAACCAAGCGTATTAAGAGGCAAGGCGCCAAAAAAACTATGAGGAAACGGAGCGACACCAACGTTTCTTTTAGCAGAATCAAATACTGCGAAACACAACAAACCTCGTCTCAACAAGGATTTGTTCAAGATGTTTTTAATCTCACATGCGGGCCTCAAGTTTGTGCCACGGTTTTGTCTGGGATTATCAACTCCTTTTTACCCATTAATGTTACTGTTCGTCCATACATTATGGCCATACATTATGGCCATCGTGAGAATACCTCACTATTAGGTGCAACAATGCCAATTGTCACCTTTCTTTTCTCCTTTTTGTAATTTTGTGTTGTATATAAAATGATCCAGTACGTATCACATTTTTTTGTAAGCTTACAAAGTCTTACTACGTCAGGCGTGTATTGTATCAATCACATGCCCATCGTTTCGTAAATGAAACAAGTTGTAAATTATTTTGTAAATTAATGCGTACTCTCCTTGAAGTTACTTTCTAATGTTGTTTTTGCACTGTTTTTTTCTTTCCTTCACGGCAATTTTTTTCTTTATTTTTTTCTCACCTGTTCTAAAACTGATCACTTTGGAACAGAGACACTCTTCGAGTCTCAATGTCTGGGAAGTCGCGAGCCCATTTATTGTCTCAACACGTACACTATGCAATGTTCATGCCATGTCATACCCTGCCTTGTCATGTAATTTTGTAACTTTTCTCCTATTTTTTATTTTTGTCGCATTTTTGTCGTGTGGAAAGGAACTTTCTCACCTGTTTATTTTGTTCATGTAAAGTAGTTGACAATTGCCCATCGGCGTGTCGTTCTAGAAGTCGGGTTTTGTAAATTCCAAAGTGTTAAATTCCGACTCAGAACCAGTTAACTATTTTTACAATTTTTTCCTTTTATTTTGTTCATCATGAGTTGTAAAACCTTCCGAGGTATCTCAAGCATGAAAATCAAACAGTGGTTACTTACATAGTCGCCTCTCGTGTATATAAGTTTTTTCAATTTTTTCTTCTTAAATCAAAAATTGATGGCGTCCTACCCAAATTCATGCTCATGTACCCAAATTGGATATCGACACGTCCATTTTGGAACTCGTATTTATAAAACCAATGATTGGTCTTTATAACCCTGTATATAAATCAATTTGGCTCGTTTAAACTAAAGTACGTAAAACCGAATCATCCGGTCTTTGGTTGTTATAACAAAGCCACTGTTTTTTTGTTATTTTGTTTTTTGCTTGTACGTTACGTATGTCTTGTATGACACGTTTCAACCCTACGAGACAGGTTAATAAAACCTTATGGTCATCCTGATTTTGGAATTCACAACTTTTAGGTGTTCATTTAACCAAGTATTTGCAACCCAAATTGCACATAACCTGGTATGTTTGTAACTGCACAAAGGGTATGTAAAACCGTAATTGGTCCCTTTTCTTTGGTCTTCCTCACTGTAGGTTGCCACAACAGACAGTATGTAAAACCATTATAGGTCTGTCTTTGTTTTAAATACTTGGTGTAAGTAGAATTATACTCTGCCATCACCCTTGTACTTTGTAACACATGAAGTAACATCAAATTGTCTTCTTCTCTGTCGTACGCTCTTGGGCTACGGAGTTAGTTAATCTAACGAATCTTTATAAAATGTGGTAAATCAAGCATCGTTAACGTTTATTGTGTTGTATTTAAACGTAACCCACCATTATAGGAGAGATCCTTAGAACATCCACCGTCATAGGAGAGATCCTTAGAACATCCACCGTTATAGGAGGGATCCTTAAAATACCTGCCACGATACGAGAAGTTCGTCATAATCACTTTTGCTCATAGCTAAATGTTATTGAGTTGGTCGTGTGACATATTTGTCATGAGCACCGTTTTGTACAATCTGTTTTGGTCGTGTGTCATTCATTTGTCATGAGTACCACCCTTTCTGTACAATGTATTTTGGTCGTGTGTCATTCATTTGTCATGAGTACCGCTTTTGTATTTTGGTCGTGTGTCATTAATTTGTCATGAGTACCGCTTGTATGTATAATTGTGTACAACCCTTGTACACGAGACGTGGAGACGTAATAAAAATACTTACCGTGATTCGTGCGAACGACATAATATCGGCCTTGCCATCTTCTTTAAGAGGCATTGTATAAACTCTTGACTTATGTCTATAATTGAGTTTTATCTTGTATGTACTTACATGTTTTTGTACACTATACGTGGAGACGTTAAAACACTTACCGTGATTCGTGCGAACGACATAATATCGGCCTTGCCATCTTCTTTAAGAGGCATTGTATAAACTCTTGACTTCTGTCTATAATTGAGTTTTATCTTGTATGTACTTACATGTTTTGTACGCCATACGTGAAGACGTGAAAATACTCACCTTGATTCGTGCGAACGATACAATATCGTGTGTCATCTTTTATGATGCAATTTGTGCCTTTGTAAATAACTCGTTGTCTGGGGAACGGATAAGAAAACCCCCAGGTTTGTGAAATTGGAGCAAGGGTCTGTCTTTTCTCACAATCATGCAGAAGTTTTTAAAATGACCCCTAATCTTTTGCCCAATACACGCAAAAGATTAGTCTCTTTGATATAAGGTGTATTCAAATTTCTCCTCATCCTTTTCACAAATGTAAAGAGTCAGGAAATCTGCTGGTTGATCATGTTTCATTCTCACATGGAGTTTGAAGTGGAAATTAGTCCAGTCTCAAGCAAGTTTCGTCACTCAACTCCTTTCCTTTTCCTTTCCTTTCTCCTCACCATCATGTTCTCAGGTATATGTTATGAAGAGGAAAATCTGTTGTTGACCATAATTCGCCCTCACTGGGAGTGCGAATCGGTAAATTGACCAATTATCAGCAGGCTTTCTCCCTCACTCTCTGCATATGTCTCACCTTTTGTTCTCTTTTCTCAATTTTACGAAACACATTCATGAATGTTGGATATGTACGATATGCACTTGGCGCACCGTCTGTCTCCTTTTGACAACCTTTATTCATGAATTGGTTTCTCTGCTTTTACCGTGACTCATTCACGACTTCTTTGTCTTGTTTTTGAAATTCTACAAAAAATGTTACCACCTTTATGTTAACATAGGCCATAGAGGGCCGGTTGTTTTTTAACCAAGACATATTGTCACTCGGCAAACGCCAAGTCATCCTGGTAAAGGAAAATGTTCATGTAATCACAATTTAGTTAGAAAACTCTCTCTTCGTCACTCTCTGGGTCGGTGGTTAAAATTTCGTTTATTTCATTATCTGGACACATTTTGTTTCTCTCCAAACCTTTTCTTCATTGGTCCCTAGGCAGGTAAACTTCAAGAATTTTGCTCTAATAATAATTTCTCCCGGATTAAAAAGAAGCCCAGGCGGATGTCATCACCAACAGCCAAGCTGAGCTCCACTTCCTGACAGCACGCGCTGTGGTTACTAGGTCCCTCCTGCTGCCATTTTTCTACGCATTTGTTGCTGAAAGCACAGACCATACCGCTCATATGTATGTTGTTTTGTCGTGCCACAGCAAGTTGAGTTGTCCCACTATACACTATGACACTCTGAACCACCTTTTGGACACGCTAGCTCCTAGGTTTGTTCTTACTCTTGCTATCAATGCCAACCATGTCGTCTCTTGCGCTGTCATGCAGTGACGCATATATCGTCATGTGTAAACCATCATTACCTTGACCTCCAGTATTCGCTGAATGCGTACCAATACAAGTTATGTTGAGCTACATTATGCTTCAATAACCATTATATACGATCCGTGTTTACCTTAATAACACTTAGGATTCGTACTGGCATGTCTGCAGACACTGGATTCTCCTCTTCAATGACCTCTGTAACCATAGTCGCGGCACAGCAACCACAGTCTCCACTTCGTGAACTTAGACGTTTTCAACGAAACCAAGTGTTTTCTAAGGCCCAAGTGTACTTCTGAGTGTTATCTCAAAAGGGTCTGATTACAGTGATAATGTAATCCTTAGAATCTGTGAAACCACGTCCTCCTCTTCGAAATTCTCCGAAACCAAACAAATCCACGCTTCACAAACTTAGCTCCCAGACCAATGAAACCTTAGAATCACACAGGCATTTTTGTTTTTGCTTTTTGTTCTTCTATTGTACAAATATGAATTGTTATTTTTCAATTGCATAACCATGTATTGTTATTTTTCAATTGCATAACCATGTATTGTCATCTTTCAATTGCATAACCTTGTATGTTGTTTCACACCATGTACTTTTACCAAAACTGTTCTTTTCCAAACATTGTATGTACCCCTCACCCATTCCCTACAAACATTGTGACCTAAACTATAACATAAATTGCATGTTCTAGCTAGGCATCTCTCAAGCAACGAATCTCTCAAAAACCCCGATGGAAGCTTAAGAGGATTTTTTTTTTTCCTACAGCTCCATTGCCACGTCGCTTTTTTTCCAAGCGCGGGGGGAAGTGTTACGATACGCCCCTGAAGCGAGTAGATTCCAGAACGGCAACGAGAACGCAAGCAGCAGTCCACACAACTCCCCTCTCCCCCCCCTGTTTCCTGCTTCCCGCTTCCCTCCCCCGTGCCCGGCCACTGCCCCATTCCATTCCACCACTCAGACGAGATTCGAGCGCCTTGGGAAGCACACGCACGCGGCCCTGTGGCCGAGCGGACCAAATTCAATGTGGCCGCGATGTATTATTGAAATACCTACGAGTAGAGTCGGCCTTTGCCGCCATATAGTTCGGTCTATTTAGACTACGAAAGTGCCTGATGGAACTACCACATGAGGCAAGGATCCTGCTAATCCACATGTAAGCTGTATCTTGATTTCCTCTTTTAATTGTGTCCGTAATCTGTGAAATGTAGGGCCCCGCGAAAATCACCACTCGGAGAGTTTCGTTTTGAGAGAGAGATAACGAGAGTTAAACATTTTAGCTAGGTTTGTGTAATTTGCATTTCTTGTAATTGAATTGTACTGTAGAAACCTATGTACTGTGTTTGAGTTTACAATACATGTCTTAATGATTTAGCTTTGTTATTATTCTGCTGCGGCAGGAGGTTTATTGACCAGAGTGTATCCCGTTGGACGCCGGAAGGTAGGGAGAAATTCCATAGCTTTGAGCGACTCGCCCCTGAATAGAGAGTACCATTGTTCCCGCTGAGAGCTAGCCGTGCGACATGTTGGGGGGCCCCCTTGGCCCCAGAGCTGGTGTTGGTTTGGTAACCAACACCGGGCACCCTAACAATACCTTTCATGAATTTTAACTCCTTTTCAATATACTATAATAAGCCATGTTCCTCAAGTTTCCGGTAATTGTTTGGTTTCGATTACCTCCTCAGTATAGTTTTATATGCACTCCGAATTTGTATTATTTCTAAACGTAAACTACCTCCTTTTCTATATTATATTTTAGTTTTAATGATTCTCGTTGAATGGCACCGTTATGGTTATAATTATCTAATGTCCTGTGACAAAACAGCACTCACTATTTTTGTTAATATTGTTCTTTTGGAATTGCTTTGTAATCCTGTAATATTGTAATATTGTAATGTATGTATTGTATGTATTGTAATACTATATATACTGTAAATTCTTTGTTTTACATTATTTAATCAATTTTGTTAGGACTCTTAAGAACACTATATTTAAGTTTATTATAATTAAGCGCACTTGAGGTGAAATATCACAAAACTGCGCTATATAAATTCTATGTTATTATTATTATTATTGCTGGACTCGAACTTAAAACGTTCTGTACCATCTATAGCTCATTTGGGGCATATGTTTCCAGGTAATATGTTTATAATGTCAAATATTTTATTTGTAAGTCTGCTGCACTTTACTTTCAATTAATAATTTATTTTCAGGATTATGTCCCAACAAATCTGATGGGAGTCAGACCGTGAACGGAGAACTCTAACGGCCGTTGTTCCCAATCTTACTAATCAACTTCTAAGCTGAAACTAAGGTTCATCACTGCTAAAATGCACAACTACGCATTTCCCAACACAAAAGCATTGCTTAAGCAAGCCGCTCAGTCTAAGTCCAGTCCAGCCGGACTACTGGATTAGCTGTTTAAGCATATATCTAAGGAAAGGACTAGTTATACCTAAAAAGTGTACAGAGTGAAAAAATACCGCGAATCAAAGATCAAATGTCACTCTGACAATCGACAGTCGGGTTCGCGCTCCTTTCAGTTTTTTTGTGTTGCATTTGTCAATTTAATTATCATTTTTATAAAATGGATAGCGAAGTTTTAGACATTTTAGATATAATAGATATTGCGGAATGGGCGGAAGTAATCGATGAAAACATTGGGTTGTACAGGCGGCGACAGGATGTGGATGTCAATTACATCGAACTATTAAATGACAAAGATTTTTTTGACCTTTTTCAAGTGTCATTTTTGCGATCAATGTGTGAAATATTTTGCCCTTACCTCTTGTCAGATCTGAAAACCTTTCTATTCTATCAATTAATGTTATTTTACCTTATTTACATTACATATTTGAGCTACAAAAATTAACTCTTTAATATTAATATAACATAGAAAGTTTTTAATTTGATGTCATTTTATTGTTTATGGTAGTTGGAACGATAAAATGATTGAGAACAACGCGAATCGAACGTTCCCTACAAAATGCTTAAAAATCACTTGGCTGATCAAAATCTAAGATTTTAAAACTTAGATAACAATCGAAAAGTTGGGAACAGCGGCCGTAAGAAACACAAATCTTCCATTTTTTATAAGAAAAACTTTCTTTTTTGAAGGTTATTCCCATCAGTGAAATATATCATATTAGAATAAGTTAACAATAATAATCTAAACGAAACAATGAAAGAGAACTGTTTTTCTGTGCCTTCTTCTCTTTCATATTTTCATTTAGATTATTATTGTTAACTTATTCTAATATGATACAAATCTTCCGTTTCAAGAGGATCAGCTAATCAAAGCAGATGAGTTTTGGCATCATATTTAAAAAATAAGAAAAGGCGATTCGTCTAAAATGTTTCCCTTATTGGTCCAATTTGTAAAAAAATTATTAACATTGCCACATTGCAGTGCAAATGTTGAGTGTCTGTTTTCTGCAATCAATTTGATTCATTACCGAGGGGAGCGGGAGGTATATCAATCAGTTGCCTAGCTTTTGGGAATTCAGTCGCTATGGAGCGTTTCTCGGGAGCGGACCGTGCGTTGTGCGTACACGAGTTTTACAAAAATGGTGATCCGGAGACTGTAGCACGTAGAATATTTTCCAATGTTCGAGGTTTTCGTCACTTGAATGATGCGCCAAGCATTCCTCTCATTCTAAAATGTTGGAAAAACCAAAATCCGGGAGACCAACGTCATCGAGAATGGTAGGAAACGTAGAGAGTGTTAAACAGTCTGTTCGTGGCGACCCAAACCTTTCGATTCGGAAGCGCGCATGTACTATAAATGTGCGTGGATAATCATTACACCGAATTTTGCACACGGACCTAAAGCTACACCTCTACAAAATTCAGTTGGTGCAAGAATTAAAGCCCCAGAATGCCGGTCAAAGGGTGGTCTTCGTAAACCAGATGATTGAGCGCTTTTTAACGTTTACCCATGTCTTATTTTCAGATGAAGCTAATTTCCATCTTAATGGACATGTAAATAAGCAAAACTATCGCTATTGGAGTGCAACCAATCCGAAACGCAATCATCAGAAACCCCTCCCATCTACACCTATCACACCAGGAAATCCTGTTAGGTCATGATAACGGATCATAAGATCAAAACAGGTTCCAAAAGCACCAGCGGCAAAGAGAGCCAAAAAACCTCTAGCCAAAAGTTTCAGCTGCCTTACAAATGGAAACTGGTATCGTTTCGCCACAGAGCGACAATTGAAGATAATGCAGAAAGCGATTTTGTCGATTTACCAGACGCTACCTCATCCCCCTTGACTTACTTCTATATGTTCTTTTCTAAGGATATACTGACAGACATTGTGGACCAGACTAATTTCTATTCAGTTCAAGAGTTGGGCAAATCAATACTATTGACTGAGGATGAGTTAAAAGATTTTCTGGCAATTCATCTAGTTATGGGTATTGTCGGGATACCTTCATACCTCGAGTATTGGTCGCAAAAATTCAAATATGCTGAAGTTTCTGACATCATGCCTCTGAGGCGTTATCAGCAAATACGCCGTTGGTTGCATTATACAAAACTATTAGTGAATGTTATAGAAAATATATCGAAAAGAATTCTTTAAAATTAAAACGGTACACGAACTTTAAGATAGAGCCCTCTGATACGGAAGAACAAAAGAAAATAATATGCCTAAGGAACATTGAAAACCAACTCCATATGAGCCTAGACGCTCTGCTTACTACATTAAAACGAACATACTATTTTAATAATATGCGAACCAAGATAATGACATATTTACAAACATGTAAGAAAACAGTTAAGACAATAATGTCGTGAATTTTACATTGAAAGTCTTAATCAAATCAAAAATCATTTCCCCTTTGAAGATGAGCACAGATAAAGGCTGAAGAATTTAAGAATTTTAAACCCTGACACATTGCACATTGCGCACTTGAAGTGAAATGACACAAAACTGCGCTATACAAATATTACGTTATTATATTGCTGGACTCAAATTTAAAACTTTCTGTACCATGTATGTATAGCTCATTTGGGGCACATGTTTCCAGGTAATATGTTTATAACTTCAAATATTTTATTTATGCGTTAAATCTGCTGCACTTTACTTAGTTTTCAATTAATAATTTATTTTCAGGATTATGTCCAACAAATCTGATGGAGATCAGAGACCGTGAACGGAGAACTCTAAGAAACACAAATCTTCCATTTCAAGAGGATCAGCTAATCAAAGCAGATGATTTTTGGCATAATATTTCAAAAATAAGAAAAGGCGATTCGTCTAAAATGTTTCCCTTATTGGTCACATAACAGTACAAATGTTGAGCGTCTGTTTTCTGAATAGAATTTGATGAAAACAACATCAGAAACAGACTTTCTACTGACACGCTAAAAGGCTTACTTTTCACGAAAAGTGGCTTAAAAACAAACAGCGAGCCTTCACAGAACACATTCAATATTTTAATAAATATTTGTGTAAATTTAATTTGCCTGAAAATAGAGTAATTTTATTTTTTTGTACCACTAAAGAGCAGAAGCTTCTTTTGAGAGAAAAGAATAGAGCCGAGAAGAATAATGAACTATTGCAGGCGCTTCACGTACAAATCGCCGCACAGAGAGAAGAAGACCGGCGGTTCAGAGAAAATGTATTGGCTTTGGTAGAGAAGATATTCGCAGAGCTTTTAAAACGGATATATATATAAGTTATGATTTATTGTATATTTATATCCACAATATCGACATTGAAGCTCAAATGCCAGAACCAGAGGATCTGATTATTGTAGTTGATTTTAGAAAGACGGTAGCCAGGGCCAGTGGTATCACTCGCGCGTGGCTGCTTTGAAAAGGGATACATTGCAAGGACGAACAACGGTCCAAACGCTGCCAGTACAGCTTCTCCTTCCTCCTCCTATCTCTCTCTCTCTGTTCAAATAAATTGTATAACAAGATAGTTGTTTTAATTAGTTTCACTTACCCTAACCACTTCATTTCACTCGTTGGCAACAATGCCCGGGCATGCGCACATCAAATCATAGTTTCATCGCAATCGTTAGGATGGTTTAGGAAAGCATAAGAGACATACAAAGAAAATTTTTATATATTAAGATTATCAAAATTTACTTAGCGTTTTATTATTGCTAACAGAATGAATAAATAATATATTTCTTTACTGCTGAAGCCAAAAGATGCTTTTCCAGTCCTGAAACGCATCAAGACATTTTTACGGAAAGGCTCACGATGGTATTCGTTATTCTTACGACGGCATCCCAAAATATCAACAAGAGTTGCGGAAAGTATTGATTAAGCGCGTGCTAAGATTACGGAAGAATACATAAGAAGTTGGTTTAAGGATTTGAAAACCCACTTAATTGAAAACAATGCCGAAGACATATTGGAAGACCCTAGTCGGATTATTAATGGAGACGAGAGCTGCTTTAACTTATGCCCAAAATCAGGAAAAGTGTTGGGTCCTAAAGGTTGGCGAAATTTATATGAAGTAAAACATGGCAATACCAACCTCACACATACAAATGTTCAACAGCAGATACTGCTGTGCCTTCCATTACTATACTGGATGATGTCACCTTATAGACATGGGGACGAAAAAATTCCATGTGAAAGAAATCTTTATTTTGCAACACACTAATTTACAGTTAAAGGACGATATTTATAAAGTCAGGTTAACTAATAAACAAGATAACTCTAAAGTTTCTGAACCATCAACTTCATTTTCAGAAGTTGTTACTGACAGGACCATCCTGAATGTAAATGAATCCGATGAAGAGGACTCAGAATTCATACCTAGTACAGTAGTGGCATCTATTCCTGAAGTTGACATTTCAGATACAGATGATGCTCTTCTTGTTTCATCAACATTTGCTCATGTTATTCATGAAAGCAAACCTATACAAGGTTTTGAACATCGCATGATGTACCGCTCGCCATTGGAAAAAAACATTAAGCCACGTAGAGAAAAGATCCCTAGTGCCATTTCTTCTCAACATTGGAGAATGTATTACAAGAAAAATAGAGAAGAAAATATTGAAATTTTAAAGAAGACAAAACGAGAAGAAAGTAAGTAGTACAGACAATGGCAGAATGCTGTGCTAACTTCTCCCGCTTGGAGGCGCTGGTATAGTTGTAGACCTGTCATTGATAATTGATATTGCTTTGTATCTGGCTTGCGTGTGCATTTTGGAAGTAATATTAAAAAATGGTGGATAAATACGGTAGCTGGACTGTGAAGGAGTTAAAAAATGAATTAAAGAATAGAAAGGCAAAATGAATTGGCAAGAAAGAAGTTCTAATCGAGAGGTAAGCTAAGTGGTTGGAACATAACCTCATTCTTGTACTTCTATTAAACACATTAATTTTGTCATATTTGTAATAATTATAGATACTTTAGCTAACGTTGCTGTTGCTAATCATAATTATTAATTCCAGATTGGCTGCCTATGACCGGAATAATAACTTTATGGAAATAAATGATTTTGAGTATGAAAGTGAGATAGTGGGTATATGTTGGCCCCCAGATGAATCATTTCACAGCATACAGGATTCGCCTGTATTGACACAAATAGATATAGTTCATATAAACCAATACTTTCTTCAAGTTTACAAAGGGCAGGAAGGAATGACAATGTATGCAGCAGTTCACAGGAAATTATAAATATGATGAAGGAATATTTTTTGGTAGCTTTAGTTGTGTCTATTAATGAAGAAAATTGTTTCTTTCGGGCACAAGTTAATAGCGAAATGACAAAGAGTTTGACATATTTTGTTAAGCTAGCTATTACACTAGTAGGAAATATTATTGAAGGAAGCTGTGAATTCATCGCTGGAAAAGGCACCAGATCGGTATGTAAACATGTTGCACTGTATGTTATACAATAATAAACTTTAAATAGCATAGAACTTGGCACATACCAAAGACAAGCACAGACCAGAAACAAACTTGGCATATGCCTAAAAAAGGAAAAATGGAAATATCACCAAAAAAGCTGAACAGCTTAATCTTTCAGTACCAGTGTACAATGTAAATAAATGGTCTCTTTTCGTATTTAGGTCTACATTTACACTAGCACCAACTGGTGTCGATTTGTGAACTACTCAAAATATCCCGCCATTGGTTAAGTTCATTTTATGGTACGTAATAGCTAAAAGTTTTAACCTTTATTACGTTTTTATTATTAAAAAATTAAAAGGTATATGTACGTATATGTTTGTATCGTATAAACATATATGTGCACCACCCAAATTCAGACCCATGGGCCGCCACCGAATATATATATATTATATATGATGTACAGTGAAATCTCAATCGATCGTTCCTCGAATAATCATTTTTCCCCATTGTGTCTTTCTATTTCCTATACATATCATATTTCTTCCTGTCCCAAATTAATTTCATACAAAACTCGCAAAAATAGATCGCAAGAATTGTTCCTCTTCACATTGTTTTGCTGCATGAATTGTTTAAAGTACGCAGTTTTTGTACTACAGTAATAGTCTCTTAAGAAATTTTCCAAGAGACCTGAAAAAAACAAACTTCTTAAGCAGGAAAACCTTATATTTGAGAAAAATTGGGCTAATTTTGGGCCGAGGGACCGAAAAAACCAAACTTCGTAAGCCACGAAACTTCTTAAGAGGGTTTCACTGTATTTTGTTCAATCGATAGCTGCCAGTGGCCGTTTCTGACATTAGTTGTCGTAATACATTCAAACACAGAGATGAGCGCGTGCAGTCATCTTTTAACTTTCTAATTTTCAGATGAAAAAAAAACTGCTGAAAATCATGATGATGTAGCCAAGCTTTTAGGAATTGCAGATTTTTTATTATAATACATCCATTTTATGTATTTTTTTTAAGAAAATTAATCATTTAATTATGAAGGTAAATTTTTTTGTAAATTCTCGCGTTCATTGTTTGCTTGTATTACTTAATAGTTTATTTCAACTTAACCCTTCAAAAACGATAGACACGAGATTTCGCTGTAATAATAACCCCCAATAACAACTGTGGAACTAAACAAAATATATCACAGATTATCAGCAGACAGTAGACGGCAGATTCCGGAATGCAAACTGGCGGCCACCATTTTGAATTGATTTGAAAACTAACCTTACGTTATAAAGCAGGTAGATTGTATAAAATCAGGTACATTAGATGATTCAGTCTTGAGGAGTGTGATCAGCATTTCTTCTTAGCAGCTTTAGTCTTGGTTTTCTCACAGCTGATTCGTTTGGAGCCAGCCTTTTCTAACTTCTTCAGATCGGCGCAGAACAATACCTATAACAAATAAATATACATATTTAAATACTTTTCTAGACGCTGTATGATGGTGATAGAAGTACACTTCTCACATTTGACAGTAGTACTTAGGCACCGTAGTGTTGGAAAAGAAGAAGGTGATTTGAAAGGGAGATATGTACATACGAATGATAGAGGGAGCGCGCCAATAAAAAAAGAAAAGTGAAAATTTTGAAAATATTTAATAAAAAATACCTCTCTTAAAATAGAGCAAAAATCTCTCGGCAAATGTCTTAAGTAGCATTTAAAGAACCACTGTGAATGTTTTCATACTCATAACGTGTTAAATAACAAAACAAAATATGTTTTTATTAATTTTCGGAGCTTACTTGCGATTTTTTTCTATCGAGGGAATTTCATATAATTTCGTCTCGGCAAATGAATGGATATTATCTTCAAAAATAACATATCATTTTTTAAAGCCTTAACCACTCGAGCGACAGTGAGATTTTTAACTTTTTTCTCCGATTGCTCGTGATTTTTTGGTGATCATTTTGAATATTTTCCGCTGACATTAAAAAAATCATACCTCTAAATTATAATATGAAAAAATTGAAAAAAAAAATTTAATGCATCTAGGGAAAATTTGCCTAAAACTGGCAGCAAAGCTTATGAGGTATTTTAAATGATGCCATATTGTGGCAAAAAGCGCTCCAGTAGATATAAACATAAAATTTTCAAGGAAAATATGTTATAAATCGGAAGAAATTCAGAATGTCGGGTCTCAACCTTTTAAAGACAATGTCGTTAAAGATTTTGCGATATCCGTGGACTGGTATTTCAAATTCTCACATATATGCATCATGTATAGATGACGCTCGTCTTTTAGGCACGCGATCGGTTGGCACATATACATGATGCTCGTCTAAAAAGGGTTAACGCAAACTTTTATTTCAAATATTTCATCTTTGACCTCTTACATGTAACGGTAGTCCAGAAAATAGCAAAAAATAACATTCACAGGTAGCAATCACTTCGTGTTTAAAAATGCCATAAAACGGGCCCGTATGGTCATCAACTCTGGCGGCGGCCACTTGGCCGATATCATTTTCTCGACTGATGGAAAAAATTCTAATGGATTAAATAAACAAATTTCACAAGCAGAACCAAAGTTTTTCATTAAAAAAAAATTACAGCAAAAGAAGCATCGGATGATTACATTTGCCCCAACCAGTACATAATTAATTATAATTTGAATAAAGTAACTTTGTTTGGATCCTACTTTATTCAGTAAATATTTATTTATTAATTTTATAAACAAACTTATAACCAACCTGATCCTATTCTATTAAGAATTCTTATGAATTGGTCAACTGGTTAAAAGAGTTAAATCTCTAATAACTCTGTTAAATCCAATGTGAGTGATATCCATTGTCTTTTTAGCCATCTTACAATCTGAAGAAATGAGATCCCTAAGGCGTTTTTGGCATTTCAACACCCCTTTGAAGTTTTTTTTTTAAATAGCCCATTAAACCTAACCTATACAACCTTTTTTTTCATCACTTTTACTGACTTTTCAAAGGAATGATGAAATTTCACATTTTTGAGTATAGATGTTTTTTTTTTTAAATATGTATTTTTCAGTAAGATAAGATTTTTTAGCATGGGTCCTAATGAGAAATCCCTTAGGAATGTAGTTTTTGAACTTTAGTACGGATTCACAACCAGTGGCGGCCGCTGCCCTGAGAATGTGGTGGTTCACTGACATTATTATAATAATTATTTTGTGGCGACACATCATTATTTTTCGCATCCAAAAGAACAAGCGTGAATCATCCACATATTGACGCGGTGCCGACTGGCTACTTCATCTATTTACCTCTACAGTACCAGCCGCCGCTACCGGTACCTACTTGGCCGCCTATAAATGGTATTGCCACTTACTGGAAAGATCTAGCGCTAGCACCCATAGTTCACTGCATAGCGCCGAGCCTTCGCGAATCATAGAGTGTTTACCAGTGTTTTGCCTGCCTACCTTACCGGTCGACTATTTAAGCGAGAACGGGCTCGACTTGAGTTCAGTACGTAACCAACCTGTAAACATATGATAGTAAATACAGTGCAAGTGTCATTCATTACGTTACATTACAAGTTACTCGCTACCTGTGATAACTTCTATTCTAATATATCCGAAACGGTGTGACATATTCTGATCCGCTACAAACCATTGTTTAAGTTGTACTTCTTTGTTAAATAAAAATAAATAAATAAGTGGTAATCAATAAATAAGTGTTTATTATTATTAAACACGCTAGGTATGGTTAAAACCATACCACTAAAATTTATTAATTTATTTTCAAACAAACTGTTATTTCCTCTTATATATTCAACACTGGTTGCACTCATTTTGGTAATAAAATTATATATTAACAAATTATGTTATTATTTAACATAATCAATACAAAAAAAAAAACAATGACAATTATCACGTCACGGGTCAATATAACGCGTGCCGTTAGACGCAAACTGATCTATGATCTTCGCCGAAATTCGATTGTATTCGTGTCACCTCGGGTCATGGTTCATAGTCAATCGGTAAACTTCGGCAAGGATCGGATTATGTTGGGCGTGTGGCACACGGATTCAAGCCAAATTCTGGTACAAATAGCGAAATCTGCGCGCTTACGAGGTTTTAAGTATCCCATAAAAAAATATGATTCGGTTCATTCGCAAAGCGAATGCACACGGCCGATACGAAGGCGCTCGGCGGCCGTGCTATGTACTTAAGGAGACTAAAAGTGTTCTCCCTGATAATATTCCTAGCATTATATTGGTAACTAATATTTTGAAATGTTTAAATTAGAGATTTTATAGTCTTCATTAATTAAATAAAGTAAATTTAGCCATTATAATTTGGCAGTGCTGCACACAAACACACTGTGCGACCAGCCGCCTTTGTTTACGAGATCATCTCTTTATCTAGTTATTATCATGGGCAATAAAATGGGCATAATCATGTAACTAGCTAGGAATGTGGTTTTTGAACTTTAGTGTGGGTTCAGTGTCTCTTTATCTAATTATCTTAATATATAAAACAAAGTCGGGTTAGTTACACTAATTATAACTCGAGATCGGCTGGACTGATTTTGATGATCTTTGATTTGTTGGATTTGTCTCCGCCCCGGATAACATAATAACTATTAAAACATCGCAAAAATACACGAAAAAGAAAGTTATGAAGAAAATTAATTTTTTCATACATTTTGTATGGAACGAATTCTCATATTTTGAAAGAACTGCAGCAATATTAAGCAGCGGTATAATATTTGACTGTGCGTGAATTCCAAAAATTCAAAAACGTCAAATGTCAATGCGGTGATTGTTTTGCTTTCGTTCTTAATCATATAATTTTTTTTTTTTTTTTTAAATTTTCTTTATTCATTTTGTTTGTTACAGGTTTGTTTTACATGGTTTTTCGACTACCAAGCTAGGCAAATGCCCGTATTATGGTAGTATAATGCTGCCCCTCTTTCTTACACACTAAAAGTCAATAGTCGAAAATGAGACAAACGGTTGTCTCTGCACTCCTCCAAAGGAAAAATACAATAATAATAAATCTCTAAAATGAAACGCATTTTTTTTTACGTAAGCTCCACTCAGGACCTATGTCATCTTAGGGGATGCTGTGTGGAGGGTCTTTATAAGGAAGGGTAGGATATGAAGTTCTGGGAAGGAAAAAAGCATAAGGGGTGGGTAGGAATCTGGAGGTCAGTGTGTCCGGGAGTGAATCCATCCCTCCAACTGCAGTGCATGGCCATCATTGCCTTGACCAGAATTGACCTTTTTCCTTGACCTTTCCAGCCAGACTCTTTCGACCCATTGGTCGAGAGAATCCGGCTGGAAAGGTCAAAAGGCCTCCCTCAACCAGTCTCTCACAATCCGGCCTGCCACGCCGCAGGTGGGCAGAAGCATCCGCAGCCAAGACCTGCACAAAACTCATCCCATGAACCCAGGCACCCCTGCTAAATCACCAAACGTAGCGAACCACTTGGGGTGACCTATGGCAGAGGTGTTGAATATCCAATAAATGGTTCCCGGGGCGATGGCACCCGTACCCGCTTCCTTTCAAAAATTCCCGCAAGTGGAAAAGTAAAAAAACACAAAAAATATAAATCCGTACACAACGCCATCTCTGATACTGACAAAAACAAAACACGGACAGTTCGGCATCGATAATTGCTTCATTGTGTAATTTTTAACTTAATAAAAAAACTGAATTTAATTCAACAGTTATTGTTCGTCGGGTAAGCTAGTTATCATTAACAATAAATAATGTGAAATAAATAAAATAAACGTTAATAACTAACTTACACTAACTACTGCTAAAATGCAAAAAAAATATTATTGGAGTTATGTGTCAGAAGATGATGTCCTGAGGGGAATTATTTTTCTCAGAGCCTACTGTGTGGAGCCTAATGTAAAAAAAAATTCACTTACAGTATGAGCCCAGCCCGCCTTGTCTCCGTAGAGTGCCCTAAAGTGGTCCCCAATCTCATTGTAGACCCGCTCGGTGACAGACTTGAGGCCTCGCAGGTGCGGCAGGTAGTTCTGCGAGGCGATCTGGTACACGTGGGTGTCCACAGGCAGGGCCTCCAGATGGTTGAGAGACATCAGGCAGATGCAGTCTGCCACCTGAGAATAAGTATTACCGTATCAGAAATTGTATCAGACCAGAAAATTCATCAGTTCCAACTAGTACTAGGCGTTGATAACAATTTTTTAAAAATGCTGACGCCGCTATCGTTGGCGATTGTCAACTGTTGAATATAACCATCGGAGATAATGCAGACGTATAACCTGTTGAATCTTAGGGGACGCTGTATGGAGGGTTTTATTAAGAAAAGAAAGAAGAGGAAGTTAATAGGTATGAGGGGTGGGTAAGAATCTGAGGCTCAGTGTGTCCAGGAGTGATGAATCCATCCCTTCAACTGCGGTGCAAGGCGATGGGTCGAGGGATTTTGGCTGGAGTGGTCAAGAGACCTCCTCAAACCGTCTCTCTCGATCCGGCCCACCACGCAGCAGGTGGGCAGACACATGGGCTGCCAAGACCTTGACAAACCTCACCCCATGAACCCAGGCACCGCTGCTAAATGACCAAACATAGCGAACCACTTGAGTGGAGCCAATGATACCATAATTATGCATTATAATTATGTAAGCCTGGGGTGTGTAAGTTCCCCAGACTTTCTGAGCTCAATGTATCAAAAAGAATAACAATTTTGCAACTCTATGAAATATAACAGATTCACCTACCTTGAATGCAGTTTTAATCGCAGCTCGGAGGCCTCCGTTATCATCCAGTAAATCAAAAAATGTAAACTTACACAATAGAATTTTTCACAATGAACAAAAAAAAAAGCATGCAAAGTAAAATTAGACATTTTATTGGTTTCAACTCAGAATCATGCAACTTCAAGACTCCTTTAAAAAGTCATTAAACATATAAACCTACCGTAACCTACTTAACGAATTTTAATGTTTTTTCATCACTTTTAATGACTTTTAAAGTGTTGAAGTTGCTTGATTCGAAGTTGTATGATCATCATTTAATTAATTAACCAACCTTTGCACCTACTCCATGCAGTTTTATCAATTCCGCTTTGGCGCTTGCGTAGGGCATCTTTTCTAAGGAACGGAACCACTTATCGTCCCCCCACTCCATGATCTTGACGGCCGATTGCTGAATGAACTTGGCGCGGTAGCCAAAGCCGAGTTCACGGAGTTTGCTTTCCACCTAAACCAAGGACATCATGTTAAAAACAAGAATCGTCAACTTTACGTTCCTCCACATAACAGTCTGTAAAGAGGGTGGTGGTTGAAGCCTGGCTTCTATCCTTCCATCATCATCAGGTGTAAATAGATATGCGTACACACCGATGTCTTTGGCAATTGCAATTATAGCCAATTCTACTTAACCAATAGACATATGAATATGACTAGACCAGAATAGAAAGGTGAGGGGTAGAAACCAACTACAGCAAGACGAAGAGCGGGAAGATGACTTTGGTGATATGTGATTCGTCAATAACTCAATCTGACAGTATATAGGCATCTCGCATTATAATATCACCATTTAGTTCTTAAAAGTAAAATCTGCTTTTGAATGAATAGACCTTTTTACATGGGAGTGCGAATTTCACGCCGCGTAATGAACAAATTTGCAAAATTCAAAAAACAGCAAAGAAAAGTTGGCCTATTTTCAGAGTGCAATATTTTGTTGCCGTATTTAGTTAAGACACTTTAACAAATGTTTCATGTATCTCGAGTGATAGTATATGTTACAAAAACGATCATACTATGTGATATGAATAGCCTAAAATAAAGTAAAATAATGCTTGCCTATGGAATGTAATACGACAATTGGGTTTATTCTCTTTTTCACTTCTATTTTTACACGTTTTCAAAACACAAGCAACTATTTTTGCCGTATTATTTCGTAAAATGCACCGATGAGTGCTCGACGCTGGCTCGCAGAAGAATGATGATGTCACATTTTTTGAATTTACGCGAAGCCATACTCGATCTCAGACGGTTCCAATGGAACCGGTATGGGGAGGGGGAAATAATACGCTTTTATCACTTAGGGCAGGTCTATTAATATTCATGTGTCTATGGCTTAACCCTACAAAAATTAGGGGAATTTTGTATATTTCCACTTTTCATTAAAATCCAAAATGCAAAAATTTTGAACGTATCTAAAATCTTTTTTGAAAGGTGACGAAATATGCTATAAAATTTTATTATTAGAAACAAGCATGTAATTGTAACTTTGAATGCAAACTTTAAAAAGTTTTAAAAATGGCTCACCTTACGTTTTTTTTAACTAAAATTACTGATAATGAAAAATTATAAAAACATGCACTTATTTTATTAGACAAATGAATTATAAACGATATTGCCACCTCACTTTTTTGTCATTTTATGTAAAAATTGCGGTCAGAAACTTTGGTTTTATAAAGGAGGACATTTTAATTATTTTGTGGTTAACTTTTAGATTTGATTTGATATAGGTATATGTAGCATGTTGTCTTGCCTTTCCAATATCATTTAGAGCATATTTCTCACTATTTCTAACGATTTCTATGAGACTTATGTGAGCCGGGACAAATATTGTCTGCTGTGATTAAACGGGTTAATTGGGTGGAACACATTGAGCCCAAACATTTTGTCCTGAATGAGCGGCTGTCCCAAATAAGCGAAGTCTAGGATTGTAACAGGTTAAAATAACAATCCCTGAGATTCATAAAGTGACATGCTAGCGCGGACTCGTAATTGTCTAACCGCTCGTAAACTTGTAGCGAGTACTTACTTTACTTTTAAAGGTCCAGATGCCACTTGTTTACCTGATGATTTCGCTAGACACGCGTATGAGGGCCTCTGATACTAGTTTGCAAATCGCCCACTAGTCAGTTGCTGGAGTGCCAGCCAATTGGAAACAGCGGCCAATTGTCTAGTGAGCATACTTTTAACATTCTTTAACAATGAACTTCATACATGACTTGCATTCTTATTATAACTAACGAGCGTTTTATTAACGTATTCGCCATGCCCTGATAAGTTTATGTAGTCAAATGCTATAGCTTCTTACAATGATTACTTTGTGAATTTTGGGTTTAACCATTCCGATCTATCGCGAATTTAGGTTTACGTCTTAAACGAAATAACTTTTTACGTCTTAAACGAAATAACAGATTTACGAAAACTGTGTTATTTCCGCTTAACATTTAAAGCTCTATTAATGAAACATTTCTGAATGTAGCCAAATACTAAAAACTCTATTTGAAAGGTTACGAAATAAGCTTTCAAATTGTTATATCTATCTACTACACTATATAAAGAGGTAATATTTGTTTGTTTGCATCGAATAGGCTCCGAAACTACTGAACCGATTTGAAAAATTCTTTCGCTGTTGGGAAGCTACACTATCCCTGGGTGACATAAGCTATATTATATTTTTTAAAAAAATAGGCAACCTTACTAAAACTTCAATAATGTAACCCAAGGTGTAAAAAAATTACCTAAAATATTCTTTAAATCGCGTGCGCTGCGAAAACTATTGATGATAGAATAAAATAATGTACTACGACTTTATAGAACACATCATTATTTACAAAAAAGGTCGCGACAGCATATGTCTAACTATTATGGTTATGCCACAATAAGTATTATTTTATTTTAAAAATTTAATTAAAATGTCGCCGCTTGAAAAGGCTCTTTATTTGTATCTTGGTTTTAATCCTTATCAAAATAAATTACTTCATATTCAAGACAGCTTCAATACCTTTATTTAACTTTTTGAATTTTTCAATTCAGTATCAGAAAAAAGTTTCGGCTACGGACCGGGTGGAAGAGGAGTCAAGAAATGAAGTGCCAGGGGGGTTGGCGGGACAGGGGAGCGGGAGAGCGGTGGCGGGGAAGGTGGAAGTGGAACGCTGGAGGGGAACGCACGGGAAAGGACATGTAAGGAGTAACATTTTATTTATTTAATTATATGGCATATATTATAAAAGAAAGTCCAAAAAAACGTGCAGCTCGCAAAAACTCAGAAACGAGTCCCGGTTCGATCAAGGGAGTTATATGGTGTGGTAGATCGCTATCCCCCCTAGGGAATAGGGGTATCCATTTTTACCTAAAGGGCGTGCTTTTGAAGATATAAGGGCTGAAAGCTTCGCCCTCTTGAAATTTCTAGAATAGTCTTCCGGAAAGTTCTAGAAGGTTCCATAGAGCTGTAGAAAGTTCTGGAAGGAGTGGCGGAGTTGTCATAGAATGATCAGGAATAGGGAATCAGGAACATCACTGTGCAACATTCTATAACACTCTCGAATGTTGTCCTGAGCGAAGCCGGGTAACCCAGCTAGTTACAAATAAATATTAACATTTGTTAATATTAAAATTTAGAATGCAAACATAAAAAAAATGTTAAAATTAATTACATGGTGTTTTTATGTGAAAACGGCACTAAATCACGGATTATGTAAAAAAAAAAAAAAACAATACTTATTCTATTGTATAAATGTATAATAAACAATTTGGTCACCTCACTTTTTGATCATTTCATACAAGAATATTTAATTAAAAAAAAACAATGTCTAACGACGGGAGGCAATTTGTCGGTCTACGATGTATCCGACAGAATAGGTATTTTTTTGTATTTCTATGGACAACTTGAATAGTGATGGGTAGCTTGATTGATTATGGAGCTTCTACTTTTTGTTTTAGGGATGTCACTAGAACAATAATGGAGTTATAACGATATCTGTGGAAACATACGCGTTGACGTGAAAACACGCTTATTGTACTTGACTGCTATTGTCATATTAACGTGTATATCTGCTTACGTTGCTGAGTGGTTAAATAAATGTTTCAAATGTTCTCAAGGCTTATTATTCTTATGCTCAATCCTCCTACCTAAATATCCTTGATGAGTAATTTAATATTTTATTGCAAGGGCGAACTATGCTGTGGAATCCATAACACCTGTTACATTCATTCACATTTAAATTATATTTGACAATCATTGTAGGTAATAATGCTACAAACTGGCGAGAGAGTTTGTCTAGAAGTTAAGTTCCGCGGCGAGAGACGGTGTGCATACCAAGTTGACACAACGTGGGAACACTGGGGGTATGGCGACCATTCCAGCAAAAGCATGAGTTCTAATCACCAAATATAATTAACAACGAAACAACTCATATATGTCTCATAAAAATCATTGTGTCTTCCTTACTATTATAGTGAGAAATATGATGTAAACGGTGTTAGAAAGAGAAAACACAATGCTTTATATTCGAACATAAATAAAGAAGTAAAATCTAGACTTTTATGAAACCAAAGTTTCGAATCGCAATTTGAAATAAATTTTTTGAAACTTTGCAAATTTTTTATTAATTATTTTTATATGGAACGACAAAAAGTGAGATGACAATAATGTTTATAATACATTTATTAAGTTTATAAAATATGTATGTGCTTTTTTTTTCATTATCAGTAATTTTAGTTTAAAAAAAAGTAAGATGAACGATTTTTAAAACTCTTTTTATGTTTACATACAAAATTTTTATATTTTAAAAATAATTAATTTTAGATTTATAAAATTTGAAAGCGTATTTCATCACCTTTTTAAAACTGTTTTTAGTTTTTGGATACGTTGAGAAATATTCCATTTATTTGCATTATATTTGTAAAGCAGAAATATTTTGATCATCTGAAAAATACAACAAATTTCTGAAGTGTTAAAAATGATTGTATTTTAATTCTCGTAGATTATATATCTGTCTACCTAAGATGTCGTCGTGACCAGGAGTAACATTTTGCATATTAACTATTTTGTAGCAATTCTCTTTATTTCGAGCGCATATTGACAAGTGTCAACGCTCTAATACTTTCTCTGTCTAGCATTGCTGTCTCTTATAGACGAGGGATTCTATTGGCCGGAGGTTGCATCCCGCCGCTAGGGTTTTGTTATATATGGATCGACCCATAAAAGGTCGTGGGTGATCGTAAAAGTTTAAGTTTACCCGCCGAGGTGTCTCGTGTAACTTCCGGGCTCCAGAGAAAGAATATACTCGTAAATCCTTTGTGTGTAAGGTGACGAGAAAGTAAGAATAATTAGTGTCCTTTGAAGTTATTATTGGAATAATAACCATATAGCTTGTATATTTAAGTTACTACTGTTTTTACGATTATTGAACTGTATATTTGTGTAAATTGCTTGTACCCACCCAATAAAGACTCATTGTGTTTACAGAAGAAAAGCGTGGATTGATTTAATTTAATTACCCCGCTATAATTTAGTTTTTGCAGTAAAGCCAGACTAAACATGCCCGAGTATTTTATCCAAGTTAGAGTCGATAAGAAAACTTTGATAAGAGCCTTTTTGTAATTCCAATAGATTTACAATGTTTTAACCAAAACTTCTTTCGTTTAATGAATTTACTTATTTCATACCACATTATTATACACTCACAATATTCATTTTCCAAAGTTAAATCAGATAAAACACTTGGTTACAAGATAAGGTAAAAAATATATACTTATACTAGCTGAACCGGACACGCGTTGCTGTAGCTAAAAAAACACAACGCCATCTATCAAAATCGGTTAAGTAATTTTGGAGTTTATCTCTAACAAACATCGTGATGTGAGATTTTTATATATAAAGAAGATATTATGTATATTTATTATTGAGCTTTCTTATATGTAAACTATACACATATTTGATTTACATATTTGAATTCTCTCAAATGTGTTTGTAAACTTTATTAAAAAAAAAAATTGTATTTTACAACAGAAAATAATTATGTGCCTATTAACTAAAGCTACTTATTAAAATAATCTAATATAGGTAAACACAATAATTTTTTTTAAATCATGAACAAACAATTACACATTACAGTAATCCAAACAATGACAGCAGCAGTGTATTGCACACTGAACAACTTTATGTTAAAGAACATCGGCGGACGGCGAACAGCCAGCAAGGGCGTAATCTACCGAATTAACATATTACTATAAAAATAATTATTTTAAATTCAATTATTATATATTAGAATAAGTTAACAATAATAATCTAAATGAAAATAAACAAGACACAGAAAAAAGAATTTTTCATATTTTCATTTAGATTATTGTTAACTTATTCTAATATGATATATTTCACTGATGGGAATAACCATCAAAAAAGTATAAAAATAAAGTTTTTCTTATAAAAATTCAATTATTATGACTAGTCGAAACCAAGCAATATCGTTTTAAAGTTACAGAAATGTTATAATTATAGTTACAGAAATAATATAAAACTGAAAATAGATGTCTTGCAAATTGTATACCTTTATATCAGATATGCTCTCCACGGTAGGGAAGCTGTAGTATGTATTCCCATTGTGCTTACAAATCTTCTGTCCATAGTTAGTACACAACTTTTCTATCATGGTCGATATCCTGAAAAGAATATATATATATTACTTTAAAATATAAAAAATATTTTAAATATAAGAAAAGTTTTTTGAAATAGCTTTAGGCCCTTCGTACATGGAGATACTTACAAATTACGTGATAGTGATGCAACCACAAATAGCCTACTGATATCTACTCTTTAATGCTGGTTTCCTTACAAAGCGCTACCCCAATTATACTGAACTTGACCATTTTTCATGTGGAGTTTATACAATGTCAAGTGACTCTAGCGATGAAGACAATGTTTTCGTTTATTTATTTATTAATTTACGGACAATAGTCCATTAAAAACATAATAATAACACGAATAAAAAAGTTTATCTTTATTATGAGTGCCTCCGTACATGAAGCTACTTACAAGGTACTCGAGCATCATGCGCATAGCATGCGCGCCGCTTGTAAGCACCCTCCATAAGATTTTGCTAGTGTTCGTGCACTACGCTGCGGCTGTCAGTTTCACGCTACCGACGGTGCTGATCGCGCGCTACGCGTTGCATCATTCATGTTTGCTACTATTCGTTTGACGTTTGACAGAAATGGCGTCTGAACATGAAAGAAAATACCATAGTAAGAAAGTTAAGAAAGAATTTAGTGGAGAAGGCATGGATTGATGTTGGAAAAAAAGTAATTTGTACAGTCTCATTCCCCTTTCCAATCCCTTCAGCCTCACAACATGCCCCTCTGACTTCGGAGAGGTGGGACCACTCAAAAGTCCCAATTCTCTGGACCATGTGTTACTAATTACTATGGCACCAAGTTGTGCAGCTGAAGGGAATGGGAAGATGAGATAGATGATGGGGGGAAAAGGAAGGTTGACAAGTACTACAACCTAACCTCTTGACCGTGGAGTTCATTTGATGAGAAAACATAGAATATTATCTAACCTTGAAATGTGATTATTTTGGCTGCAGATGAATGAAAACAGATTTTCTACCGGCTCTTGATTCAGCATCCTAATTCCATAAAAGTTTTCAGCTGCTTCTTTGAACACGGGATCCTTTCTCGTCCAATCTTCGTATAAGGTCGCTAACTGCACATCCAATCTTAAATAATTCCTTAAAATATCCAAGAAAAATTTGTCTTCTTTGGGAACATCGACTTCGGTTTTCTCAATCCTCACATATGACTTTTTCTTAGGTTTCTTTTTTACGACAATACTCGGAATTTCTTCATTGATTGAGGTATGCAGCGATCCCAATACTTGATATTTGATTTCTTTGTCAGTTTGAGAAAGCTTCCATAATGTTCTAGAGAAAACGCCGGTCCATTCATTTGTTTCTGGATCATGTTTCCAACTAAAAGAAGATACAATAACGACATTGTTGTATTTTGTTTTTTTTTTTTAGATCCACTCGAGCGACAGACCAATTTAAAACTGTTTCCTCGTATTGCTCATGATTTTTTTAAATATTTTCCGCCCACATTAAAAAAATCATACCTTAACTTAATAATTCAAACTAGCAGTTAAAAACCCGCTCCGCAGGTTTTTGCTGCTAGGCGGCTTTTACTTCGGCTTCGCCCGGGTTGAGTGTTTGTGACCATTTATAAATTCGATAGGAACTGGTTTCTAAAATAGCCAGTTCCTCAGATCTACTGTGATCGAGTGACAGCTAGACACCGTCAGTGACTCACCGAGACAAAGTGACAGTGACAAAATAATCGAGAAACGCAATGCTGTATATGTAATTTATACCAACTTCGTCAAGTATTGCCGACAATCTTTCTAAATCCGGAAGGATCTAAGGATACTTAAAGAATAAAAATCCGTAGCACTTATACCTAGGGGGGAATTAATCACCACGA
This sequence comes from Limnephilus lunatus, assembly GCA_917563855.2. Taxonomy (NCBI): domain Eukaryota; kingdom Metazoa; phylum Arthropoda; class Insecta; order Trichoptera; family Limnephilidae; genus Limnephilus; species Limnephilus lunatus. The sequence goes on along the minus strand of OU830600.1, from coordinate 26,927,140 downwards.
GCTGTTGACGGAAGTAGTGACATCTCATGACGAATTCTTGAATTGAAACCAAACTACAACAGTAGCTTTGTGTGAAACTCCACATATACAGATGTTATTTGAGGCGCGGCCGCGTCGACATGCACTCGTGGCTAGGTTCTGAAATTCAACCACACGCAGACGCTAACGTAATAATATACTACGAACTACGATTAAGTACAAATGCATCTAGGCAGCCTAAAACTGGCAGCAAAGCAATCCGAGGTATTTTAAATAGTGCCATATGTGGCAAAAAGCACTCCAGTGGATAGACAAACATTCCCTGGTTTCAAATAACCTGATAATATTTTAAAAACTCCCGTAAAAGTTTAGGACTTGAGAAAGAAAAGTAGATTTTGAGAAATTAAATCTATCGATTTATTATTCTGTTTTAAATTTACATATTACCACCGACACATAATGAGATTATCAACCAACATACCAAAGTTGAATCAAAAAATGCTTGTTCTCTAAGCGAGATAACAAAAGACAAGTGGACAGTTATGTCAAAAAGAAAAGCTTTATTAATTTTTTCGTTGGAAGAGAAAAAGAATTCGGTAAATATGCATAGAGTCCACCTCACGGATAATACGAAACGTTCGTGTTGTTGCTAGGATAATATGGAATATTCCTTTTTTAACTAATAGACAATCAAATATGTCAAAATAAAAACAAAAAAGTACCTACTTCGAATTATTCGGTTGAGATTCAAACTACAAAAGCTGCATGTCATCATAATTTAAAAAAACATCCCAGGTTTTGAACTGTTTGTTTGGCAAAGCAGGGTAGTGGGTATGTGTAATTATTCTAATACATTTCTTTCCATGTTCTGCTGTTATAATTACAGGTACAAACTTGTCAATAATGCATTCACTTTGGCAATAATCATGGACATACAAATAACTGTTAAATATTAGCATTAGGAATACTTCTATTGGTGGACTAACTATACCACCCATACGAACCACAACAGCACAGAATCACTATGTATATAAAGGAATAAAATTATTTAATCAATTACCCGCCGATATGCGAACAGAAAAAAATTACGACAAATATAAAAAAAAAATTAAATCATATTTTGGTAGTCCCACCATATAATTTTAACTTTTATTAGATATGTTTTTGACTGTTTGTTATTCCAAAGGTTTTATGTACATCCTATATATATTTTGTTTAATTACCCTTATAATCTTTAAAAAATATGTTATTAAGTCTAAATCTATTCATAAGTTAAGTTCTTAAGTTTGTTATAAGGTTTTGAAAAAAAAAAAAAAAAGTTACTATCAAGTTGTCCTCTCCTAAACACAAGCACTAGCTTTATTAGGAGAGTATATAAAATATGTAATATTAGAATGAAATAAACTTATTGTAAAAAATTTACTCAATAAAAAAAAAATAAAAAAATAAAAAAAAGATGGACCTCCCCTAAGTGATAAAAGGCGTATTATTTCCCCCTCCCATTGGAACCATTTCATCAGAACCGGCTGGGCTTGCGAGAGCCTCGCGTGAATCTAAAAAATGTGACGTCATCATTCTTGTCCGGACCAGTGTCGAGCTCTCATCGAACATTTTACGAAATAACACAGCAAAAATGGTGGCTTGTGCTATAAAAACGTGTAAAAATAGAAGAGAAAAAGAGAATAAACCCAATTGTGGTATTATATTCCATAGGTAAGCATTATTTTACCTTATTTTAAGTTTATTCAGATAATAGCAATATAATATGATAACACATACGACGCACAGTAGCAACGCGATACATGGCGATGCGAAACACAAAGCCGCTATTTACTGGGGTAAGTAAATTATGAAACATTTGTAAAAGTGACTCAACTAAATACGGAAACAACATATCCGCCTATGAAAATAGGTCAACTTTACTTTGCCATATTTGGACTTCGCAAAATTGTTAATAACGTGGCTAGCAATTCGCGCTCCCATGTAAAAAGGTCTATTCATTCAAAGAGCAAAATGGTCATATTATAATGCTAGCAGTGGCGGCTGGTGCTCGGAACTCGAATATAAAGTATTGACCTGCGAATTGTCACAACAGGTCTCACTGTTAATTGTTTATGTTATTGCTGTAGAGATAAGAGATGGTCGATGCTGAGCGGAACAATGGCTGAAAAAGAGTAGATCTTAATTTAAACACACAATATCAATAATAAAATGACACGAACGCGTCCCCGGATGCTACTGAACAAACTGGTCCTTTTGACATGGTGGAAAATTTCAGATTGCCGTCCGCTATTTATCTAAATTTGTAAAGGATTATACCTACCTACGATTTCGGCGCATGGAGAATTGTGGGAGTATTCTCTGTGATTGCTTTGCCAAACGCACCTCTGCCCTGAATATAGGAACAAAACTTTCTGCTTCTGTTATCTGTTACGCGAGCGGGTACCTATACAAAGACACCTATATTATGTACGCATTATAACCGAATTGTGTATGTATTGAGATTTGTGATGAGGCGTGTCGGAAATATAGTATGTTATTCGGTGCTCGGGAATTTATAGACTGGCAGAAATTTTGGGAGTGCGTTGCACCGCCGCACCTTAGGGCTGGCCGCCACTGAATGCGAGATGCCTATATACTGTTGGATTGATTAATGGACGAATCACATATCATTTCAATCATCATTCCGCTCCGTGCCCTATTGTTGGTTATTACCCCTCTCCCGTCTGTTCTGGTCTAGTAATATTCATATGTCTATGGCAATAATATATAATTGATAATATGGCAATAATATTTTTTCTAGGATTGGCAGCATTGATTGATTGTCTATGAAATGTTAAATAAAAACGATAAATATGAAATGGCATTGCCGCATAAGTGAATTAATTTAAACAAAATTAAAATGTTAAATTCTAAATGTATATATTTTGCATGTTTTTTGTCTCCCCCGACATAAATACTGACTTTTTATAATAATAAAGCTAAATCTAACTGTTTGAATAAAAAATATTCTGCAATGAGCGCTTCAATGCGTAATGAAATAATTAAAATAACTACTGGCCATCTATGACACAAATTAATTAGCTCAATTAAAAACGTTCCAAATTGGTTTGGGATTTAGCTATCAAAAACCAAACAAAGTCCTGCCATCATTTTAAGCGAAAACATCACTTATCCTCGACATATGAATATTACTAGACCTGCCCTAAGTGATAAAAGCGTATTATTTCCCCCTCCCCTTACCGGTTCCACTTGGAGCCGGCTGGGCTCGGGATAGCCTCGCGTGAATCTAGAAAATGTGACGTCATCATTCTTGTGGGGACCATCGTCGAGCTCTCATCGGTACATTTTACGAAATAACACGGCAAAAATGGTAGCTTGTGCTATGAAAACGTGTAAAAAGAAAATAAGCCCAATTGTTGTATTACATTACATTATTTTACTTTATTTTTAGCTTATTCAGATCATATAATATATATACACATACTATCACATCGAGATAGATGGCAACGCGAAACACAAAGCCGCTGTTTACTGGAGTAAGTAAATTATGAAACATTTGTAAAAGTGTCTTAACTAAATACGGCAACAAAATATTCAACTCTTTACAACAGGCCAACTTTACTTTGCCGTATTTGGACTTTGCAAATTTGTTCATAACGTGGTGAGCAATTCGCGCACCCATGTAAAAAGGTCTATTCACTCATAAGCAGATTTTACTTTTAAGAACTAAATGGTTATATTATAATGGGAGATGCCTATATACTGTCAGATTGATTAATGGACGAATCACATATTATCTTGCCGATCATCTTGCCACTCCGCGCCCCGCTGTAGTTGGTTTGTACCCCCCTCCGGTCTTTTCTGGTCTAGTAATATTCATATGTCTATAACTTATGCAGTTTATTTGTTTAATTTATTTTGTTTATTTGTTTGACATACACAGTGCGTTATCGTCAATTACATTGTTAAGTTCGGTTTCTATCAAATATAGTTATGTTGTACATTGTCATTAGTCCACTGGGCATAGCAAACCACAACATACAATTACCAATTAAAGGACGTGAATAATGTACGAGTAGAATATTGTGAGAATGTATGAGTGAGAAGTGAGTGTAATTATTATCAGCAGGTGCGGTTAATGTAAAAACGGTGACATTGAGAATATTATGAATACAATTAAGATAAAAATAGTGGTTACAGGAGGATATTTGCTTTAATACGGTTATGCTAATTAGACTAGTTAGATTTTTTAATATTAATACTGCACAAGAGTCCCAACTGCTCGTCTGCAGCCAGTGACACTATGGCATCCCCAATTGAGGTATGTTGTGAGGCTGAAGGTAGTGGGTAGCTATTCAGATCTGGTCACTAAACACGGCTAAAGCCATTTCAACCAACGTTTCAATTCTGAATGGTGGTCTTACACCAGGGCAATACTGAGAGTATCTTCCACTCTGGCCGTGCCGCAAATAAACTATAAATTATTTTTAAATTAATAAATTGTGAAATATCACAAATTAATCAACTAAAATTTATTTGCCACGTCGGGATTCGATTCCGCGACCTTCGGATTGCGAGTCAAGAGCCTTACCGCTGCAATAAGGTTTTATGGAGTTAAGTTTATTTATGCGAATCGCATGAGACGTGTACGGGAGGTGATGTTTCGTTCTTTCTTAATTAAATTTTTGAGCTCTATTCGATTCTAAGCAGTAAGGGGAAATATACAGGAATTTAATGTTCATAGAGTAACACTCCAGAACCACATCAAGGGAAGATTAATGGGTAATATATATATATATATATATATATATATATATATATATATCACACCGTCTATTTGGCGACCATCATGGGCAAATATGCATTTAAAGTGGCGACCACCGACATTTGGCGACCGATATACGGTCGCCACTTTATTTTTCGAAATTTTTACACAGTTCATTAATATATGTCGTCACAAGCATCTTGGCGAAATTTGTCCTGGTCGCCAAATTGGGCTTGAAGTGGATGATTTCGAATATTAAAGTTCCGGAGTCTGTCGCTACGCTGCTAGGCGCTAGGTGATATACATGGCCATGTATTCTGCATTTCACTCCTACCCTTTAGTGGCGACCGAGTGTGACGTATTCCACATTTCATTCCGAGCATTTAGTGGCGACCAGAAACGACGTATCCTGCATTTCATAAAGTCCGAAATGGCGACCGCGAAGAACATGATGTACCTACCTATGTTTCACTTCATTCCTAACTTGTAGTGGCGATCGGGTATGACGTATACCACATTTCATTCCGAGCATTTAGTGGCGACCGGGTATGACGTATCTCGCATTTCATTCCTAGCCTTTAGTGGCGACCGGTGACGTTGGCAAATTTTGGTGGTGTATTCGGCATTTTGTACTAGCCCAAATTGGCGACGTTGCCGGTTCAAGTCAAATCCCGTACGAGTGTTGAGGTGCACGCCCTGGTGGGGTGATTTTGCGACGTTGCCGCACATATTTGGCCGGTTGCTGCGAATGTTTTGCCTTTTAAAATTTTGTCGCGATCAACCGTATTATCGTATACCGAGCATTGACGTCCGTGCGGCTTAGGGTGTATTTGGTGACCGATCATTTTAGTATCTTATTTACAATACAGTATTGATTACTGTTGATGCATTGAAATGGAACAAAATAATTGAAAGAATAACAGAATAGCCATACCAAGATTACTCTTCGGAGTCACACCAGCCCTCTGACGTAGAATTCAGATACTGTGAGATGTGTGCCTTCAAATAATATTTCTTCTTTTCAATCGTTTTTACGGTCAAATTTACTTCTATAAAATTCCCTTTTTATTATTTATTGAGTTAGTTATACTACATGAATATAAACTAATAAGCACAATGTATCATTTCATTTGATAAATTTAAATATTTTTACAATAAGCATAACATTTATTCTTAAATACATTCATTCTTTCTTCATCCTTAATACTTTCAGGCATTTCATCGTACATCTTTAGTCCTCTATATTAGGCAGTTCTGTGATTTTTATTTCTTCATTTGTGGCAATCGAACTCTGTTTATATTTCTTGTTTCGTAATTATGTACGTCTCTACTAAAACAATTTCATCCTTAAAATATTTTGGCATTTGATTTTTCACGATTCTATGCACCCAAATTATCACATTAAATGGTAGTCTCTTTTTTATCGGAATCCAATTTGGCTCATCACATTTACAGCTCATAGCTCTGTTCTGTATAACTTCTAGTTTGTTCAAATTTCCTTCATTGGCCAAATATAACATCTTAGAGCAGTAATCCAAATGTGGAGTAACGATAGTTTTATAAATGAGCTCCGTAGTGTTTCTATTTAATTTATGTCTTAGTCTTCTAAAAAAAATGACCTTTTTTGATACCTTTTTTATCACATATTCAAAGTTTGCTGTGAAAGTCAGTATTGAATCGAATATTACACCCAGGTATTTGATTTCATTTAATTTTCCAATCTTTTCACCATTAATTGTCAAATTTAATCCTGTGTTACGCGTTTTATTGCCTATTTCCATATATTTTGTTTTGTTTACGTTCAGTTTCAACTTGTTTAATTTCAGCCATTTGTAATGTAATCTTCACACGAAATATAGATTAAGGTATCGTCTGCAAATAGTATAATTTTGCAATATTAATTTCTAATTTACAGGAGTTCCACTTACTCTGAAGGTGATGGTGGGATACGACCCAAATCCCAAATTGACACCGATTTCAGTTTTTAGACAGCGGATGTGTGAAACAAAGACGAGCTCACCAGTTAATTTTACTCGAAAAAATATTAAAAAATTCTGATAACGACCACCGTACATCGTTTCCACCAAACTTCAATGTATTGACCAAATCCAAGAAGAAAATATAAATAAATGATATATAAATAACAAACACATACACTGCGCAGTTCACACGCCATAGAAATGAAACTTCAGAAAACTAAAGTAGACAAAAGTGTGTAGGCTACGAAGCACCGCACAAAGAGGAGACCGATTATTCTCGCAGTGTAAATCCTATAGATTTATTTTTTTGTCCCTTTTTAGGGTCACTATTTTTCGTTTCATCGAGTTTAAAATCACAAAGAAAGATAGACTAACATTGATGGGTTACGAATAACCCAATAATGTTTGAAAATCTCTTACTACCACCACAGAAAGCCGAAAATGTTGTTTGTGTTGAGGTGGGACTTTTTTTATATTAGCTCCACACAGGGACCCTGAGGAAAATAAATTCCCTCAGGGCCTATGTCGTCTTAGGGGATGCTGTGTGGAGGGTCTTTTAGGTAAGGGAAGGATAGGAGGTTCTGAAAAGGAAAAATGGCATGCGGGGTGGGTAGGAATCTGGAGGTCAGTGAGTCCAGTAGGGGACATATATTATAAACCCATCCCTTCAACTACGGTGTAAGGCGATGGGTAGAGAGAGAGCACTACTGGAAAGGTCAAAAGGCATCCCAAAACCAGTCTCTCTCGATCCGGCCCACCACGCAGCAGGTGGGTAGACCGCCGTCAAGACCTGGACAAACTTCCCCCCCCTGAAACCCGGATATCTCTGTTAACACACAGCTATAATATGCGTGGGATGTCGTTTTTCGGCATATCGCTTGCCGTACATTCCAAATTGGAATATAAGGCGAGCGTTATGCTGAAATATGCCGTCCCACGCATATTATAGCTGTGTGTGAACAGTGAACACGCTCAACCTCCAAAATAAACCCACCGCGCGCCGTCCCCTGACCCTTGACCCCAACCCTCGTACGGGAGAGTTCAAACGAACTGACAACGAGTTTTGAAATGCAGAATGCATCTTCCCTTCTTGTCGTCAATAAAAAGTAGGAATGAACTGCAGGTTGGGCGCGCGTTTGGCGTATTTCCCGACTATGCACCGGCGCCAAAGGGATCAAAGACGCTAGTTCCTCGGAGCATCTTCCATTGAAATACCGTAGAACAAGGGTAGCATTCCCACCCGACCCTTAAAGATTGCTCTAAAGATTGCAATCCTTTTGTATTGATGCAATCTGTTTGTATTGATTATATTATCCGTTATATTTTTTTACATTAACGCATGAGTAAAAGCGTACATCAATCAAATACAAAAATGCTATCTTTATTTCTAAAAATCGTAGCTCCGGGCACCCCGGAGGTTCCATTCGAATATTTTAAAAACCAGTAGCTATTATTATTTACGAATCACTTTTGCATCTTTTGTTGATTTTCACAAAATAAACAATAAATAAAATTAAAAGTATTTAAGTTTTTTGTCTGTAGGTTACGTTAGGATTACTCTATAATTTTAATTATTTCCTCATCTTCATGTTTATTTAGCCATAATTTGATGTCTTTTTTGAACTTTTTTTTCTGCATGGTGTTCTTAATTTCAATTGGAAGGGTATTATATAGTTTTGTAGCATGGAAGTTATGGTTTCTCTGCCCAAAAGATCTATTTAATTTCGGGATGTCTAGTAGTTTTGAGGATTTCATCCTTGTAGTGTAGGTGTGTTGGTCAGCAAGGTACTCATATTTTTCTTTAAATTTGATAAAATTGCATTTTTTAGTTTAGTTAAGTAATACTGAACACATTTGGAAAAATTGTTTTTCATAGATGTGTACATTTTGATTCGTTTTTCTTTTTTAATTTACTAATTAAAAAAAATTATCAATTTAAATCTGCCACCTTTTTGAACTTTTACATTAATTTACCCCTCCAGTCCTCGGGCATGTTTTGTCGGAATGTCACATAATTTTCTGCTTCGCGATGAAATCCAAATAAATGGAACATTTTCGAATGTATCCAAAAACGAAAAACTGGTTTTGAAAGATTTTTATTATTAGAAAGACATATAATTTTGGAAACATTAAATTTTTCAATGCAAACATTAAAAAGTTTTAATAACGGCTCACCTTACGTTTTTTCTAACTAAAACTACTTATAGATACCGAGAAAAGAATCAATAAACACATATTTTCTTAGACAAATGTATTTTAAACGTTATTGCCACCTCAGATTTTTGTAGTTTCATATTTAAAAATAACTGAGTATGCGATTCACACGCCGTAGAAGTGAAACCTTCAGAAAACTAAAGTAGACAAGAGTGGGAAGGCTACGAAGCACCACACAAAGAGGACACCGATTACACTATCCCATTTTCTCGCAGGCTAAATCCTGTACATGAATTTGGTTTTTTAAGGTTTACACATAAAAAATAAGTTTATTTGTAACCTTCCATCCCACATTCAAATTTTCACCGTAAAACGTCCCCCTGAATAAAGGGCGTTTTCAAGCACTTTGCGGGCAGCTTTTTGCTGAACTTCAGGTCATGCATATGCATTGTCATTTTAAAGACGCATTCATATAAACAAAGATTTTTTTGTTTGTTTTTTTTTTAAAGAAAGACAAACATTCCCTGTGGTTACGAATAACCCAACAGTATTTGAAAATCTCCTATTACCACCACAAAAGGCCGAAAATGTTGCTTGTGTTGTGATGGAGGACATAGCCATAGCCAGCCGAGGAATAGGGCACGCGACGCCCGCGGGTGGGACCCAAACGCGATGCCCACTCAACCACTAACTGGTATTTTTAATGTACTTGTCTGTCTTGGTGGTGCTTGGGATAATGCTCGCTTCCTGAACAGAAGACCTCTGGTTAGAATCCTACCCACGTCCGCAGATTTTGTCCTATTTTCCACTACCCAAGCGCTTAAGAGCCGTTCAAACACGCTATGTATTTTATTCGAGTGGGGAGTAAAGTAGTATCTAAACGCGTCCGAACACCATCATTTTAGTAGAGTGGGTTAGTCAGCTTTTTAGTGGATTCAATCAATTTCGTTCTATTTTTAGAGCGTATAGGGACCCCCCCCCTCGCATCCCTGTGCACTGACATGCCGTTTTAGCAGAGTTCATTTGTAGACCCGCGGAAATGTCGAGGCATTGGAGCGAAGTTGCTACTCTAAAATTATTTATTTGTGCTGCTATTAATCTCTTTTTGTGGACATTTTATTTATTATTATCTCACTAATTTATTCTTCCACGTCTTCTATAATAAGCATTAAAATCAGCTTAATTAGCGTATTTACTTTGCTTTGTAGCAGCCCGTCATCCGCCGTCATCCTACAACGGGCGGCGGGCACAAATGTATCTACTCTATTTGAAATTAAGGCGAACGGTTTTCGGCGAGTCATGTAGCAAGCGTACTCTCTACTTGACTTACCACTTGACCAATGTGAACAAGCCCTTTAGCTATGCGTGGAAATAATGGAATTGAAATAGTGTATTAGTGTACAATTTTATAAGATTTCTCTTTTTTTAAACATAATTTGCTTTCAGAGCCGTTAATACTCCACTATATTATTATTTAAAAAAACTCAGAATAGAATTCTGAAAATTTAAAACGGCAGACGATTTCATGATATCATTTTATGTTGTACCTACTAGCTGGGTTACCCGGCTTCGCTCAGGACAACATTCGAAAGTGTTCTGGAATGTTGCACAATGATGTTCCCGATTCCCTATTCCTGATCATTCCACGACATACTCCGCCACTCCTTCCAGAACTTTCTACAGCTCTATGGAACCTTCTAGAACTTTCCGGAAGACTGTTCTAGAAATTTCAAGAGGGCGAAGCTTTCAGCCCTTACATTATATTATATCAGGACAACATTCGAGAGTATTCTGGAATGTTGCACAATGATGTTCCCGATTCCATATTCCTGATCATTCCACGACATACTCCGCCACTCCTTCCAGAACTTTCTACAGCTCTACGGAACCTTCTAGAACTTTCCGGAAGACTTTTCTAGAAATTTCAAGAGGGCGAAGTTTTCAGCCCTTATATCACGTCCTTTAGGTAAAAACGGATAACCTTATTCCCTAGGGGGGGGAGAGATCTACCACACCATATAACTCCCTTGATCGAACCGGGACTCGTTTCTGAGTTTTTGCGAGCTGCACGTTTTTTTGGACTTTCTTTTATACAACATGCCATATTCAAATAAAAAAATGTTACTCCTTACATGTCCTTTCCCGTGCGTTCCCCTCCAGCGTTCCACTTCCACCTTCCCCGCCACCGCTCTCCCGCTCCCCCGTCCCGCAAACCCCCCTGGCACTGCATTTCTTGACTCCTCTCCCGCGCGGCCCGTAGCCGAAACTTTTTTCTAATACTAACATTTTTAAACTCGTGATATCTTTCTAATTAAATATCCAAATTGCAAAATTCAAAAAGTTAAATAAAGGTATTGAAGTTGTCTTGAATATAAAGTAATTTATTTTGATAAGCATTAACACCAAGATACAAAGAAAGAGCCTTTTCAAGCGGCGACATATTAATTAAAATTTTAAAATAAAAGAAGTGGCATAACCATAATAGTTAGACATATGCTGTCGCGACTTTTTTTGTAAATAATGATGTGTTCTATAAAGTCGTAGTACATTATTTTATTCTATCATCAATAGTTTTCGCAGCGCACGCGATTTAAAGAATATTTTAGGTAATTTTTTTACACCCTGGTTATGAAGTTTTAGTAAGGATGCTTATTTTTTTTTAAATATAATATAGCCTATGTCACCCAGGGATAGTGTAGCTTCCCAACAGCGAAAGAATTTTTCAAATCGGTTCAGTAGTTTCGGAGCCTATTCGATGCAAACAAACACACAAACAAACAAACAAACAAACAAACAAATATTACCTCTTTATATAGTGTGTTAGATAATTGAACAGAAAAATAACACAAATCTATAAATATCTCTCTTCTCGGGTGTCAAAATTATCAATCGATTTTGACTTTTATTTTAAAGCTCCGCTTCCGATCAAACATTATGTTAGTTACCAATTATTATTCTGAATGCATGAAAATGGACACATTTTTGCGCTGGGTAGCAATTTGGATCGAGAACTGCGATGAAGCAATTATTTGAAGTGAAAAATTCTTTAGCAACGTTGTGATTAGAAAAAAACTCGAAAGGAAACAAGCGACACTAAAAAGAGACAAACAGTATAGGATTTTTTTTTTGGTACCTAAATTGGTATAAATTTACAATACATATAATGGTTTTTATATAAACAGTTGAAAAGCAAAGAATAATACAATTAGCAGATTAACCAAAAAAATTCCACACAGGCATCGCCAGTTCGTGGGTGTACTTGTGTGTTTTTAAAACAGTTAAAATTTTACTCATAAACATGCACTATCTTCGTAGAGATTAAAAAATAAAATTAAATAAATAAAAAATAAAATCATTGTGATCGTGATTACTGAATTACAATTCACACGAAATGTTAATAAAGATTAATAAAATTTGTGAAGTTACATCGGCTCAGATGTTACAGCAAGTAAATGTCGGTTTCAATGGTATTTATCCAAGACTTTATACATTTTTATATTTGCTGTACGAGGATATATTTTTACTTTCAATTTCTGTAGTCTTATAGAGAGCATTATAAATTTCTGGTGTAATAAAATTCGCATGTCTTTACGCAAGCCTAGTTTTACACAATGGAATTTCAAATGCATTATTTAACCTATTACTAAATCGTTTTTCATTTTTTGAAAAAATTATATTTCTAGAAAATGTGTATTTTAAACATCGTACACAGTAAATTTTTTTCATCTCTTACAATTCAGCTTCTTGGAATAATTGCAGGAAGGGGTAGTTCATATCATTATGCGGCATTATTATTATTATTAAACACCCCCTCCCCTCCCATCCAATTATTCCATAAGATTCTGATGATTGCACTTATGCATGTTACACAAATTTCATTATTTTAATGTCGACTCTTTAATTTAAACGTTTAAAAATATAAGTTAAATACATAAATTTATTTACAAGCTTTTCTATGTGATCTGTCCATTAGAGTTGGCTGTCTAATGTAATTCCTAAGTATTTAACTGTATTCGATGGCCGGTGTGGCCGGTGTTTAGCGGTGAGGCTCTCAGCTCGCAACCCGAAGGTTGCGGGATCAAATCCCTGTCAAGCAAATAAACTTTATTTTGTTAATTTTGTTATATATCACAATTTATTATTTTAGAATAATATATGGTATATAATGAATAACAGATCACTTTGTATAAACCACTATATTATAAACAAAATCTACATATACAGATATCATTATACATGAAACATCTAATCATCCATTTTCACAAAAATTAGCAGCTTTTCATACCTTGCTAAGTAGATTAATTAATGTTCCCTTATCTTTGCGTAATTTTAAAACAGAATTAAATACTATTAAACAAATTTGCAATTAATAACGGTTATACTTCAAAATTAATAGACAATATGTTAAACAAAAAATATAAGAAAAAGTTTTTTAGATCTTTTGTTTATCCACACGTTGTTGAAAATGATAATAATTGGAGAATTTTTTTTTTTAAATAATAGCATTTCAAATTTAAAAATTAAAAAGATGCCAAATAATGTACAACCAGCTTTTTATACAAATAACAAATTAAAAAATTATATATTAAATAATAAGGATAAATGTGATTTTTTGAACAAATCTGGGGTTTATAAATTAATTTGTAAGGATTGTAACTTTTTTTTATATTGGAAAAACTTCTAGAAATTTTAACATTAGAGTTAAGGAACATATAAGATGTTTAAATAATAATAATTATTCTGAATTTGCCAACCATATTTTGGAAACAAGTCATTCTTTTATTTAAACTAATCTGTGCCCACTTTGTGCGGTGTTTCGTAGAATAAAATAATTTGTACACTTGGTAAAAATATTACAATAAATAAACTCTACAATTATCCTACCCTGATTCGTTTCATTCTTTCTAGGTTTAGTTTTATGAAGGCTTCACTTCTCCCTCGTGTGAACTTTATTTATTTATTTCTATATAAGTATTACAGTATTTACCTAATTATTAACATTTTTACATGATATATTTGTCAATTTTATTATGTTGGGTGTAAGGTAGGTTTGTGAAGGTGAACTGCACACAAGTTTTATATATTTATTTTAAAGATAGAATCATTGACCGGTCAGTGGTTTAATGGGCATCGCGTTTAGGTTCGGGATGCGGGTATGGGTACCGCCGCCCTAGGAACCATTTATTGGTTAACCAACACCTCTGCCGTACGTCACCCCAAGTGGTTCATTGCGTTTGGTGACATAACAGAGATACCCGGGTTAATGGGATGAAGTTTGTGCAGGTCTTGACGGTGGATGCGTCTGCCCACCTGCTGCGTGGTGGGCCGGATCGAGAGAGAGACTGGCTGTGGGAGGCCTTTTGACCTCACCAGTAGTGCTCTCTCTCTACCCATCGCCTTGCACCGTAGTTGGAGGGATGGGTTCATACGTCCCCTCCTGGACTCACTGACCCCCAGATTCCTACCCACCCCGCATACCTTTTTCCTTTTCAGAACCTCCTATCCTTCCCTTCCCTAAAAGACCCTCCACACAGCATCCCCTAAGACGACATAGGCCCTTTTGGAATTTATTTTCCTCAGGGTCCCTGTGTGGAGCTAATGTAAAAAAAGTCCCACCCCAACACAAACAACATTTTCGGCTTTCTGTGGTGGTAGTAGGAGATTTTCAAACATTATTGGATTATTCGTAACCAAATAATGATGGAGATTTTCAAACTTTATTGGGTTATTCGTAACCCAGCAATGTTAGTCTATCTTTCTTTGTGATTTTAAACTCGATGAAACGAAAAATAGCGACACTAAAAAGGGACAAAAACTTAAATCACAAAGCACAAAGAGGAGAATAATCGGTCTCCTCTTTGTGCGGTGCTTCGTAGCCTACACACTTTTGCCTACTTTAGTTTTCTGATGTTTCATTTCTATGGCGTGTGAACTGCGCAGTGTATTTATTTTGTTATTTCTATATCATTTATTCATATTTTCTTCTTGGATTTGGTCAATACATTGAAGTTTTGTGGATACGATGTACGAAGGTCGTTATCAGAATTTTTTAAATATTTTTTCGAGTAAAATTAACTGGTGAGCTCGTCTTTGTTTCACACATCCGCTGTCTAAAACCTGAAATCAGTGTTAATTTGGGATTTGGGTCGTATCCCACCATCACCGTCAGAGTAAGTGAACTCCTGTAAATTATAAATTAACATTGCAAAATTAGACTATTTGCAGACGATACCTTAATCTATTTTTCGTGTGAAGATTACATAGATTCAATTAAAAAAATAAGCGAAGACCTATAAAATATAGCAAATGGCTGAAATTAAACAAGCTGAAACTGAACGTAAACAAAACAAAATATATGGAAATAGGCGATAAAACGCGTAACACAGGGTTAAATATGACAATTAATGGTGAAAAAATTGGAAAAGTAAATGAAATCAAATACCTGGGTGTAATATTCGATTCAAAACTGACTTTCACGGCAAACTTTGAATATGTGCTAAAAAAGGTATCAAAAAAGGTCAATTTTTTTAGAAAACTACGACATAAATTAAATAGAAACATTACGGAGCTCATTTATAAAACTATCGTTACTCCACATTTGGATTACGTCTCTACGATGTTATATTTGGCCAATGAAGAAAATTTAAACAAACTAGAAATTATTCAGAACGGAGCTATGAAATGTATACTGGGGAAAGGCAAATTCGCAAGGATTAATCAAATGAGAGATTAGCTCAATTGGATTCCGATAAAAAAGAGACTACCATTTAATGTGATAATTTTTGTGCATAAAATTATGAAAAACCAAATGCCAAAATACTTTAAGGATGAAATTGTTTTTAATAGAGACGTACATAATTACGAAACAAGAAATATAAACAGAGTTTGATTGCCACAAATGAAGAAATAAAAATCGCAGAACTGCCTAATGTATAGAGGACTAAAGATGTACGATGAAATGAAGAAAGAATGAATGTATTAAAAAATAAATGTTATGCTAACTGTAAAAATATTTAAATTTATCAAATGAAATGTTACATTGTGCTTATTAGTTTATATTCATGTAGTCCAACTAACTCAATAAATAATAATAAAAAAAATTAAAAAATAAGAAAACAAAATTTTATAGAAGTAAATTTGACCGTAAAAACGATCGAAAAGAAGAAATATGTGCGGCAACGTCGCAAATCACGCCGCCGCGGCGTGCACCTCAACACTCGTACGGGATTTGACTTGAACCGGCAACGTTGTTTCGCCACCGGTCGCCACTAAAGGCTAGGAATGAAATGTGGAATACGTCATACCCGATCGCCACTAAAAGTTAGGAATGAAGTGAAACATAGGTAGGTACATCTTTTTCTTCGAGGACGCAGTTGAGGAAGGGGAGGCGGGGAGGGAAACGGGGCGAATGGGAAAGGACATGCACGGAGAAACAATTATTTATTCAATGGCATAGCAACGCATGCCGCGTAACAGCTAGTTTTATATAAGTGACAGGTTATTCGTAACCCGAGAATGATTGTCTTTTTTTATAAAAATATTACCTTGCTACCTATCGCAAAACGGTAGCCACTTTTATTCTGATTAATCGGTAACTAAAATAACGATTGGATCAATGCAGAGATTTAAAATAGAAGCCAAAAGCGATAGTTAATTTTGACACTTTATATTTTTTACATTAGCTCCACAAAGGAGGGCCTGAGGAAAACAATTTCCCTCAGGGCCTATGTCATCTTTGGAGATGTTGTGTTGAGGGTATTTTTAGGGAAAGGAAGGAGAGGAAGTTCTAGGAAGGAATAAACTATGAGGTGTGGTTAGGAATCTGGGGTCAATGTGTCCAGGAGTGACCATCCCTCCCACTGTGGTACAAGTCGATGGTTCCAGGGTCTGGCTGGAGAGATGAAAAGATCTCCCTCAACCAGTCTCTCCCGATCCGACCCGCCATGTGGTAGGTGGGCAAATGCATAGGCCGCCAAGAGCTAGACAAACCTCACCCCGTGAACCCGGGCACCCCTGCTAAGTCACCAAACATATCTAACCACTTGGTGTTATCTATGGGAGGGTTTTTAGTTATCCAATAAATAGTTCCCGGGGCGGCGGTACCCACACCCGCCTCCCAAATTTATAATTTGTTTGATATTGCCTAACAAATGTAAAATGTTATCATAATAATCGTATACCGTTTTGAATTATTGGGATTCTGTTTTGGTTTCCTTCAAAATAATACTTGTAATATTAGCGGCTCTGAACGCTATTTTTTTTTTTAAATCATAAAAGATTGTACATGAATGCATTCTTTTAATTTCCTCGCTAAACTAAGCACGTAGTGGTAGAAGAATGTTGAAGGTAGAATTCTATTCAGGAAGCGAGCATTATCCCCACTCCCCAGCACCACCAAACCAAACAAGTAAATTTTAAAAAAAATGCCAAATTTTATTATGTCGTCAAGTTAGCCTTTGTATGATAACCAATCATTATGTACCTATGATACACCGTTGGCAAATCGCGACCGAATTAAAAGGATTCTGAAAGCGTCGTAATATAAACGTAATGCATACAGGAATATACGGAGGTCGTCAAATGTTCGTAATGAACGGACGCCCTAAATATGGAATGAAGTGTGATATACGTACGATATACGCGGTTACCAATACGACGGCAATATGAAAGGAAGTCCAAAAGACTCTAAAGTATACGTAACTACCAAAAATTTGAATACCCTTAAAACACAATTTCTGGATAATTCTTTTACTATCACTCTTTTCTTAAGCTAAAAACATGTGAACATTCACAGCAATTTTATTTAAAACCCTACCGTAAGCAGTGGTTGCCAAAAGGATGCGAAGTGAAAGGTTGCCAAATCTGTTGCGGGATGTATATATATATATATATATATATTACCCATTAATCTTCACTATATATATATATATATATATATATATATGGGGCATAACAATAGACCAGCGTTTAAAATGGTCCCCACACATAAATATTCTGAACAACAGAATAAGGAAACTAACATATATATTTAGATGTTTAAGAGATATTTTAAACGAAAAATTACTTAGAACCACATACTTCCGCTTTCTGTCAATCAATTATACAATACGGCATTATAAGATGGGGCGGTACACATACAAATCAAACACAAACAATTCACATATCGCAAAAACTAATAATAAAAACAATTTTTAAAAAAAAACCTACTCATATTCGTCAGAACTTTTATTCAAACAATTTAATGTCAGAAAATTAAGTGCATTATACTTTTATCATGCAACATTACAAATTTATAAAGATAATATTGAAAATAAAGTTGCACCCTTTAAACATAACAGAAATCTTAGACAAACATCAATACTTCCTACTCCAAAATGTAAAAAAACAATAGGATCGTTAAATCATAAATATCTCGGAGTTAAATTTTTTAATTCACTACCTGAAAAAATCAGAAACATGAATACTAATATAAAAGAATTTAAAACTCATTTTAAAAATTATACTGAAAACTTAAACTGAATCATGTAAAAAAAAACAATACAATAACACACCCCCATACACATAAGCCCTGCTTACTTATTTATTTATTTATTTAAAATTTGTACATTTATTTATAACAAATTACAGGCAATATAGCCTACGATGTTATAATTGTACCATTTATGCAGTGTATATGCAATACCAAAAATCTACAAATGCGCTATAGGTCACAAAAAATAAATCTATGTTTTTATCCACCGCATTCAAAAAACACGTAGCTCTCCCCACAAGTGAGTTCATAAATAAATTAATGCGGCTTGCTCTACTACTACCAACCTATATAGGAGGTTGTGATGACGTCCTCGAGAGTGAGACTCTGGTACAAAAAAATTTAATTGGGCCAGTATCTCATTATTAGATAAGTGACCGATTAGTTGAAAAAAATATTTAAGCAAAGCAATACCTCTACGTATCTCTAGGGAGTGGTAATTGGTCATGCCTAATATATAAATCGATGGGTAAAGCCAAGGGTAACAGTGACCGATTAGTTGAAAAAAATATTTAAGCAAAGCAATACCTCTAAGTATCTCTAGGGAGTGGTAATTGGTCATGCCTAATATATAACTGAATGCTGTTGAAATGAGATCCCTGAGGCGTATGTGTGGTAAAACAATGTATGATCGTGTGAGAAATGTGGATATCCGCAAAGAATGTAAGGCTGATGTATGCATAATGAGTAAGATTAAGAAAGGGACCCTCAGATGGTTTGGGCATGTAGAGCGAATGAACGAAGAAAGCAGTGTAAGAAGAATATACGACGCAAATGTGAATGGCAGAAGAAGTCGTGGACGTCCGAGGAAGACATGGCACGATCAAGTGAATCAGATACTTGAGTCGGGCCATGTCAAAAGTCAGAATAATAGAATAGAATGTATGAGACGATGTATGAATGTGAGTGAGGCAAAGAGTGTGTGCCAAGACCGAGTTGTTTGGCGGTCCGTCCTCTCTGCCTACCCCTGCGGGGAAACGGCGTGATGGTTAGTTAGTTAGTTAGTTAGTCTAATATATAAATCGATGGGTAAAGCCAAGGGTAACGTCCATAGAGCCTCGAGAATAAAAACCTTAAAAATTTCTTATGGACTCTTTCAATGCGTAAAGTGTATGTTAATTCGTGTGGGGCCCAGATGATCGAATTTGACTCAAGTACACTCAGGACTAGTGTCATAGTACATCTAATATGTCTACCATGTAATTAATTACTATATTAAATTTATTTGTAATTTATGTATCCATTTGTTACTAATAAAAAAAAATAATAAAAAATATTGTTAGGGTAACTTAATAATATCTTCAATAAATATTATTATCAAGACATTGTCTATAGTTGGAATTCATCATTCACCAACTATCTAAGGGGGCATCCATTAATTACGTGAGCAGTTTTTCTTCCATCGGTGAGATAAATTTCCCCCTCCCCATCGGTGAGATAAATTTGGGCCAATTCTTATATTTTTTTCAAGTAACGTGAGATTTTGCTGGACCCCTCCCCACCCCTCCCCTCCCCCGTTTGTGCTCACGTAATTAATGGATGCCCCCTAACCATATTTTGTTGTCTTCTTTTTCACATCAAAATTTTTGGTAAATATGCATTTAGTCCACCTCACGGATAATACGGAATGTTTGTGTTGTCAAAGTTTGATGCACGGATAATACAGAATATTCCTTTTTAGGTTGAGGTTAAACTACGAAAGCTGCATGTCATCATAACTTTAAAAAACATGCCAGGTTTTGAATGGTTTGTTTGGCAAAGCAGGGTTTGTCTAGCGGGTTTGTGTAATTATGATTGATAATTAGCGGTAAATATAAAATGGCGTTACCGCGTAAGTGAATTAATTTAAAACCCCCTCAAGGGCGCTGGCAAATGGCTAATCATTTATCCTTAAACGTTTTCTAATGATGTGAAAATATGTTAATTTTATATGTGTTCGCTGTTTAACTTCTTCTTTTCTTTCCCACATGCTTTAATTTGTGTTTTTTTCATTTCTGTTGTATTTGTTTTTCTTTTTTCTAACACTTTATTTTTTCTTTAACGTTTTAATCTGTGTTTATATATTATAATTTTTTTTGCGGAAACTTCACTGGTTAATGCACCCATGTAATATGTAATTACCTTATAATATGTACAACTGTTTGTTTCCCTAATAAACAAAAACAAAAACAAAACAAATTTAAACAAAATTAAAATGTTAAATGCATATTTTTTGCATGTTTATTTGTCTCCTGCGACATAAATACTAAATACTCACTTTTCGTGATAATAAAGCTAAATACAGTTTGAATAAAAAATATTCCGTAACGAGTAAGCGGTTAGCATAAATAATATCTTCTGTATAAATGTTTTTACTAAACAACGTACGTACTTGTCTAGATGTGAGAACTTTAGATCACATATTTTTTGGTTGTCCCTCTCTAAATAAATATCCTCTTTTCTATGAAGCGTTATCTAAAATTGCCTCCCCTCCATTCAATATCTCATCTCTTCTAAGTCTCAACTCTACTCCAATATTTCATATAATTCTTAAATTTGCTCATTTATAAAATTGATATGTAAATTCACCTTTCCTTTCTCTTTAATTTTGAATGATGGCCTAGAATACCCTTGAAGGGTGAAAGCCAGAAATAATTGAAAAAAAAAAAACGTACGTACCTATGAAATTGCCTGAACACGCACATTCAAATGGGCGTAAAAAAGTCGTGCCTGTCGGCCCTGAGGCTAAAAAGAATGGCTGACTCATAAATATACCAAACCACCCACGGCCGACTACTGGCAAAAACAGTATTTTTGTTAAGTATTTACCGTATTTTTTATAAAAATATTATTATAATTATATTTTACGCTATTTAAATAATAAACATAAATTCGCAAATCTGTAATTTTCTAAACATCCTTTCAAATATAAACTCACAATGATTTGCCAAACACGACTTTTTAGTAAAAAAACGGCCGACTACGAGCACCATAAATATACCAAACCACCAATACGAGCACATTCACCCAAGTGGCCTAGTTCCAAGGTTAGTATATTTATAGTTCCAAGATAGACAAATCTTCTAGATGTTTTGTACATGCTCTGAAATACAACCATTGAAGTTGAATAATGCAACGAATACAATAATTTATTTTATAACATGACTTACCGAAAGCTCTGTCCGCCGTTCAAAGTGCCAATCAATTGTAATTCTGATGAGATACAGGGAATGCATTTCCACGACATTTTTTAGAAGTAGTAACAGTCATTTTTGGTTTGATTACTTGATATGCTTCATAAATAAACCAATCACCGCTTTCTCCATGGTTGATAGTGGACATAAATAAATAGTGGATAAAAGATAACGTAAATAAAAATAAACCAATTAACCAAATGACTCACAGTGCCCGAACGTGATACACCGTGACGTGTGCACGCGTGTGCATAAATACAACCATTGAAATGCAATGAAACTGAATGAAACCAATCATAAACCAATTGAAACTTGAAACCAATCATACGCGTGCGCCATCAGTGTTGCGAACTCGGATTTTAAAGTAGAGCTAGGCGAAACCCAAAAAAGAGCCAAAAAGGAGCTAAATTTTGAAAATGACATAAAACATGGGGGGGGGGGGGGTTGTTAGAGAATTTCAGAAGAGGAGAAAAATTCCCAATTTACGGGGGGGGGGGGGGACTGTAGAATTTTTGACAAAAAAAACCTGCTTTTGAACAACTCATAACAAACACTCACAATACACTTTTTATTTTCAATACACTTATTTTTGATGTCATCGAAGTCTTAGAATTTGTTAGACAGCGACTAGTACTCTAAAAAATCTAAGTAGTCATCCAGGTTCCAGTTCCTGTACATCGCGCTACTAAGACCGGCTTCATCAGGATTTTTTTCGTATACAGCTATTGTTCCAATTTTTTTTTAACATTTTTAGTAACTGTGCAGGAGTTCAGGGAATCAATTTTTTTTGGGAAGTACTCGTCCCAATGTTGCATTTTTGGAATATTATTGCAAATATTATTTTTTTCAAAAAGAGTGAATAAGAGCTGAAGTATCTGAAAAACGAGCTAAGAAGCTAAATGACTTTTTTTGGAGCTGACGACGTCGATTTAGAGCCAGATCTAGCTCTAAAAGAGCTGAGTTGGCAACACTGGCGCCATGCGTGTGCAAACCGGCCAACCATAAAGCTACACCATAAATAAACCAATCATCGGCCGGCGGGCCAACCAGGGCCAACTAGGGATATTCGATATACATCGATGCATCGAATTGCATCGAATTCACTCGATGTTTACTATACGGTTTTGAAAGTCTATTGATTTACTCGATGCATCGATGTTTTTTCCATAAAACATCGAATCAATGGTAACAAGCTAATGATTATACATATTTTTACTGTTTTAGTTGATCTTGAACAATTTAAAATTTAAAACATCAAACAATTATTTTTTTATGTGTAAAGCTATTTAACTATTGTCGGCTGCTAAAAATAATTAGAAATTGACATTGGCAGCACTGCGCGAGAGAGAATTTAAAAAAAATCGTTTGTTTTGTCTCTGATCTGTTCTGGTTTCGTCTCGGTGATCAATTTGGAATAAAAACGTTAAATCACATTTGTTTTCAGTTGTGTGGTGAATGTGTAGGATAGGAGTGTAGGTACCTACTACAAAACCTCATCGTTTCATTGTGAGTTCGATTGAACAGGTATGTAAGGTACTAAAGCAAGGTTAGGGATTAGTGGCGTAGCTAGCATGGGTGGCACCCGGCCTGGATTTACGTGATGGTCACCTCCCCCCCCCCCCATTAAGTTGACTTTCGATTTAATTTCCCGTCCTGGGGGGGGGGGGGGGGGTGACACTCGGTCTTTTCTTCTCTCTCTTCTCATAGTTCCTGAACATAGATTTCTTAATAATTCTTTATCACACGCCGACTATAGCATGTTAGAAAAAGTACTCGATTTTGAGAAAACATCGATGTTTCTAACCGATGCATCGGAAAATATCGATGTATTGCATCGAAACAAAACATCGATGTATTTTCTAAGTGGACACCCCTAGTCGGCCAACCATAAATATACCAATTCCGCCAACAACAGAAACCAAAACAGTGTTACCATTGTTACCAACTCTCAAAAAAAAATATCCTTAAAACTAAAACAAAAACCACTAAAAATATATACATATTATGTAAAAATAATTAAATGATATACTGTAATGTTTTTGAAGTAAAACTTCTTTACGCACGCTTGACTTGGGAAGTAAGCTGGTGAATGCGTGACAAGAGCGTTACGAAAAGTGTGATCGGGCTGGGGCGAACGGAAGTTGAGAGGGAGATATAAGTTAGTGAATATAGAAAGAGAGAGAGTTACGTTTCGTATATCACTGTAGGGGCAAGAGAGAGAGGTGCGAGAACACATTTTCTTTCTCTCTTTCTCCCATAGCCAGTTACGTTTCGTATATGGGTCATTCCGCCGTTTCGTTCAAATCGCATGTTCACGCAAAAAAGTCATATGAAAGTTAATGTTTATCAAGAAAGTTTTATTGTAAGATGTAGCTATTTAAAAAAGGAAAAAGGAGTATTTCCCGAATTAGGCATTTGTTACTTAATTGCTTCATGATTTACAAAAAACATGCTAAAATTTCATTACCTTCCCTTTGCAAATGAGCGACCGGTAAATTGATCTATAATAAAAATCAGGTTACACTAGAAAAATCACTACATTCATTAATCGACCTGTATGTACAACTAATTATGCATATTTATTTGTGTTTAATTTATTTTTAAAGCTACTGTATCATAGAAAGAATTGAGATTTTGTTTTTGTCCAGAGAAAATCGTTGTCGTCTTCCGCGAAAGCGGTAATTAAAATTGAGACCGCTTTTATCCCTGTTCGTCAGCTGTACAACGCCCCGCACCTCCGTTACTAATCAGTGTATGGATCAGTGTACCATGAGTGTACCGCTACATCCAGACGGGGGAGGACATGTGTCGCTGAATAAAGAAATATCTGCGATCTAAGTGCTCGAAAACAACTTTGTCACTGACCAGGCATCATTACCTTCCAGCATTTTTTAAAGTAAGTACATGTTTTAAAAATTCGAATCGTGTATCTATAAACTATAATTAGTCGGACTATTTTTGATTGAATCATAAAGATTTGTAATGTCATTATTAAGCGAGTAATTGAAGAAAGATTGTCAAAACTTCATTACCCTCCGATTCATTACCTTCCGTATCGTCCAATTTTTTGCTGGATGGTAATGAAGAGGTGTGGAGGGTAATGAAAAATTTGTAAGGTTTATTTTTACGTACATCTGGGATCATGTTTGGGGTTAATAAAAGCTAATATTATTAATAAAAGCAGTTTCTTGCGTTCTAGCGTCTGACAGTTTCGGGTTTGGTGAAACACATATTTTAATTTTATCTATTTTCTAATATGGAAAAACAATCCGTTAAAATTTACCCTTCGAATTTTTATTTGAAAATCGATTTTTTATTCAATAATATAATTATTCAAATGTAAACGAATATATTAAACAAATGATTTAACATTCCCCTACAGTCACAAGATGTTTCATTCCTTCGGTTGTCTATCAAAACTGATGAATTTTTACACAATTTCAAGTTTCTAAACAAATCCAGATTTAAACAAAAATCTACATAACTGGGCATCAAGAGTCCAACGCAAATTTCTTGATTAAAAAACGATATCACTTCTGTTAGATTTTCAATCATTTAGGCAAAAAATTATTAAACAAATATGTAAAAGCAGTAACAATTTTTAGGCTCTCTTGTAAAAGTTATGAAATTATTCATTTTTGTTCTTCAACTTCTCATTTAATCCGATACTTATGATAATTTTTCTTTATTAATTGTTACAGGCTTAACACTTTAAACCACAATGGCAAAGTTAAATAAAAAACTGAAAAAAGAAGATAAGTTATCCAAGGACAGGCTACATAAGCAACAAAAATGTGCGGAGATTAAAAACAATCCGGAACTGTACAGTCTTCAGAAAGTGAAAGAAAAAAAAAGATACTTAATGCGAAAAGCGCAAAAAAAGATTTGCAGCATTGAAGATATGAGTGAAAGAGCACAGAGAGAGCAAAGACGAAGATGGTGAAAGAACTCTCTAAATTATTTGAAGAAAAAAGAGTAGCAGCGTAAAATAGAAACGATTACAGTAGAAAATATGCTTCCAATTCATGAAAATGTCACGAAACTACCCAATAATGTGCAAAACACTGTGGATTCTGACCCCCTCACAGTCGAGAATGAACAACAAATCACACAAAAAAACATGCGTGCTCTAACAAATGTTAGGAAATTAAGGTACAGATCTATGAAAATCATTAAAAGTTACAGGACCAAATAAGCAAACTTAAGAATGAGAAAAGAAACGAACAAAAGAAAATGGAGGCGTTGCAGCTACAAAATGCAAATACAGCAATCGAAGATACAGTAGAGAAAAAAGTAAACGACATAGCTAAATACATCCCAACGAATAAAGTCGAAGATGTAAAAAAGAAATTGTTGTTCAGTGAATCGCTGTCTCGAGAATTAAATGAAAAATATAAGGCTTTAAAAAAAAACAGAGAAAAGACAGTTTGCGAATGAAATACTGAGAGACAAGAACAAGCTAAAGAAATATAAAGTCCTCAACAAAGTTCCCTTTCATATCAGAAAGACTTTAGCTGAAAACAAAAATAACAAAACAAATGAAATAAAACGGAAGATACAAGATTTTTTTGAAGAAGATGTTAATAGCCGGGTAGCTCCCGGAAAAAAAGAATTTGTGAAACGCAAAGGTTTAAAAAAAAACAAAAAAGATATATTACAGATAACTTCAAAAATCTCCACAACAAATTCTGCAAATAACAAAAAAAAATCAGCTATTCGACTTTTTGCAAATATAGACCCTACTGGACTGTTTTACTAAAAAAAGAACGATACACTTGCCATTGCAAACTTCACTGTAACGTTAACCTTCTAATTAAAGCTCTGAAGAAAGCAAAGATAATTGCAGAAGGATCAGCGACAGAAGTATTGACAAGTTTGTTTTTTTCCATTTGTATTTTGATATTTTGTCCATTATTTTTTAACAATTCATACAAATATTGCAAGCATAAGTAAGCAGAACTGATTACGCATGAAAAAATGTATTTCTTGTCTCCAATGCTCAAAAGTCTGAATAAAGAATTTAGTTTTTCACTTTAATCGTTTTTTCTTCCTTTTTCCTAATCCGCTCATCACTTCAGGTCAAATGATACTTATATCTATTTTATTATTCAATTTCAATTCATTTTTCATTATTCACAGAAATTTTAAGAACTTACAAGGTGTTCAATACCATCTATTAATGTTTCATTACCAAACTTCATTACCATCCAAATTTATAAATTACCATCCTACCGTTTTTCATTACCATCCACCCCTTCATTACCTTCCATCAATTTTCTTCGTATCTAAGTGTCGCACAAAGGTGCCCTTTTCACCTCTCTACATCTGATAGGTACAGGAACCCATTTCTATAAAAATATATGGTAAAAACGCAAAAAAAAAAAATTCCGCGGAAACAGGCAAATTTGAACGAAACGGCGGAATGACCCATATCTAAGTCACAGTGCAGGCCTATTGTCTGTATCACACTGTAGGAGCAAGAGAGAGCAGTTTTTCTTTCTCTCTTCTTTTATAAGTTGGTGAAGTTTTACTTCAGTCGTCTGGTCTAAAGCACACTCGTTTTTGAAATAAAACGTCTTTACGCACGCTTGACTTGGGGAGTAAGCTGGTGAATGTGTGATGAGTGCGTTATGAAAAATTTGATCGGGCGAGGCGAACGGAAGTTGAGAGGGAGGTATAAGTTTGTGAAGTTTTACTTGAGTCGTGTGGTCTAAAGTCTAAAGCACACTCGTTTTTTTAATAATCTTTATTCATAAATTATTTAATAAACCAAATATTACTTCATTTTCTTGGGAAGAATCGGATTTTTATCACACATGTTGACGTTGACATTGAATAAACTTAACATTTTAGGAGATGGATTGATTTGAAGATCTATGCATATTTCAAGAACTACATCCCTGAATTCGGGATTTCTCCCACGTGGCCCTTGCTAATAAAATAATCATTTAAGTACATATTTTTGGTGACAGGTAAAAAACCATGAAGGTAGAATTGACCTAAAAAACATGAAAACATGGTAAAACTATGCAAATGGCAGCACTGCTCAGTACTCTACTGGATGGATGACTCTCTTTGCCGTAGCGAATTTTGAGCGGTCCACCGGAAATCGACGTCCGCCATCTTGCAAGTTTCCAGTAGGCCATTTCTTGGTTGATTTATGCCATTTCTATACCAGCAGCCAAGCGAGCCAAGCCGTCTAGTTTGAAGTACTCTGTTCGGCGTTATATTAATATTGACAAAATGGTTTTATCGTTCTCGTCCTTTAATTGTACGAATCGGTTCAGCAAAGGATGTGGGATATCTTTTCACCGGTGAGTAAATAACTTCATACAACAACATACATAATATTCAAACTTATCAACAGTATTACTGACACACCTGCTTTGTTACAACTCATCCAGTTCAACATCCCTTCCCATAGACTCCGAAATAATGAATTGCAATTCCTCAATCAACATTCTACTAATTATGTATACCATTCGCAAGAAGATTTTCTCTATAAAATGTAAATAATAATACAGCAAGCGTAAGGCAGAAATTACATAATCTTATTTTATTTAATAATGTATAAAAAAATTGTCTGTATATAAGTTGTATACATTTTTTGTCTGTATATAAGTTGTATAAAAAAAAAATTCTGTAATTTTTTGCTGTATAAATGTTTGTTGTATAAGTTAAATTGTGCAAATTTTGTTGTATAAATGTTATTTTTTTTTTTTTTTTTATTATTTTTTCTACTCTATATTATGTACAACTGTTATTTTTTCCTTTTGTTTATCGATACATTTACTGCTTATAAGTTAATGGCACATGATGGTCTCATACTAAATATTGTAATTTTTTAAGAAATAAAAATGATACACCTATTAAATCTTGTAGTTTTGTTTCTGTTTCTCAACGTATTGTGTTACCTACCCTACCTACACCAGTTTTATTATTCTAAGACAATGGTAAGATTATCACAATAGTTGAAAACAAAGTACAACAGTAGCCCTGAATGAAGTTTCATTATTGAAGTTTACTTCGAATGGAAGATTAATTCCATAAATAAAGTTGTTCCAAGGATCTCTTTTTTTAAATTTTGTGATTTATTTATGCGAAATATACAAAGTCGCAGTTTTACTTTATTGCAATTCGTTATGCAACACAAAAAACAGAAAGGAATAATGTTTAATAACATTTTTTAGCAACAAAAACCTTGGAATTTGCGAGTTCCCTCTAAGGAGTTCCTCGAGTTCTCGTATCTTTTGCCTACTTTGCATATGGCGGCCGTCGAAACCGGAAGACCGGCCAGTCATCCATCCAGTTCTCACGCCCGTCGCCCAGTGTTCCTATACTAAAAATTCCGAATCCAGAGATAGGCTCAAATTTGTAACTTCTCTCATAAGAACTTTTTTTTTTCGACTGGCTAGATAATAATTTTCTCTCATCTTTCAAAATTGCTGTCAAATGATGTTAAAAGAAAAGGAAGTTTAGATTCATTTAGATTTTTAGATTTACAAAAACAGTGAAAATGTCGCTAGCGTGGCCCGAAGTTACTGCCGCTAAATCGGAAAATCGCCATGAAATTAAATTATCTGGCCCTTCAATATCTGAAAAAATATCCGAGGGTGGCTTGGACAGGCACATATTTTCTTTAAATGGACTAAATCTGCTGAACATCAGTGATACATGCTTGAAAGTAATCCCAGATGACATCGGCCGCCTTGTTAATTTGCAATCTATGCTTATATTCTCCAATGAAATTGAACAACTCAATGAGAACATATGCAAATTAAAGAAGCTGAAGGTTTTGGACTTCTCCAGGAATCGGCTTTCAGCTATCCCCAGCGGAATTAATACTCTACCACAGCTTACGAGTATTAACCTAAGTTCTAACAAACTAGAGGAATTTCCGCAGCTCAACGCTCTACCTAACCTCATCTCTTTGGATCTGTCGAATAATCAATTGGTGGTCTTTCCCGATGTGTGTTACGTCGAGAATTCCCATTTGAGCGATTTAAAATTGAATAACAATAAAATAACTGAAATTCCTGGCGCCATCAATGTGCTGCCTGTGCTCAAAAACTTTGACATTAGCAACAATGAACTCAAGATTATTCCACAAGAAGTTTCAGAAATCGTTAAACTAAAAGGTATTGTGTAGCTCCAATAAAACAATCTTACAAACATCTGATATATCCATTGCTTTTCAACCATATTTAACCATTTTTAATCATTTTCATCAAAAATTTCGTACATAATAATACAAAAGTTATGAATCTTATGTTTACAAGTTATGACTTTTTTTATCAGTAAATATCCATATCTACTTCATATCAGTTAAATTACAATGACCCTACAACTATTTCAGTCCACGAGAAGCATAATAATAATAATTCATTCATATTCGACCGATTCCTTGTGTTCTCTTTCTTGCCTTTTGCTATCGATGTGATGTGAAAAATATTTAATAATTCAATTTGGGAGGCGGGTATGGGTACCAACACCTCTGCCATAGGCCTCCCCAAGTGTTTCATACGGGTGGTGACTAGGGTGAGGTTTGTCTGTGTCTTGGCGGTGGATGCATCTGCGTACAGCTGAGTGACAGGACATTGGGAGAGACTGGTTAAATGGTCTCCCTCAACCAGTCTCTCCTGATCTGGCCTGCCCCACAGTTTGTGGGCAGACGCATCCACCACCAAGATCCGAACAAATCTCACCCCAAGAACCCGGGCACCCCTGCTAAGTCACCGAACATAACAAACCACTTGGGGTGACCTATGGCAAAGGTGTTGGTAATCCAATAAATGTTTCCCGGGGCGGCAGTACCCATTCCTGCCTCCCAAATTGAATGTGAATACTCTTTATTTACTTATAAAGAATATTCATTCTTATAAAAATACTTATTGTTATCATTAACCCTTTGAGGAGTATCGCCACATACGTGCGGTCGCACGACTTTATTAAAAATTTTCTATTGCCATGTTTGTAATTTCGATTAACTTGATTTAGAGATAATACAAATTATATTTGTCAAACATTTTTACGTACTATAAAAAAATATAAGTAAATGATAAAAAAATTAGTCACTAATCAAAAGGTTAACATGCATGCAACAGTGAGATAGGTTACAACTACACAGGACCATATTTCATATGATATACAACCCCAAGAAGACGGAACTAATCGCATTCCACCATGGAAAAAATCCTGAGAAAATGCTCCCCGTAAAACTTAATGAGGAAAACATAAACGCATCTAAGAATGTAAAATACTTGGGACAAATTATTACTGAAGACCTCTCGGATGACGGTGATATTGAACGACAGCGGAGAAGTATCAGTATACTGTCTAATATGATTGCCCGAAGATTCTTCAAATGCAGTAACAATGTAAAAAAAGCACTAACCTATATACCTATGAAACATGGTGTCACTACCGAACCAGCTCAATAGAACGACTCCGGATCCAATATAATGATGCTTGCAGAATTATATTTGGATACAGAAGATACAGCAGCGCATCTACAATGTTTACGGAGCTAGGACTACACCGATTTGCCGGTCTGATGAGACACCGGGCCACTGGAGCCAGGATGCGGCCAATGGCCTCCGATAACACAGTGGTGATCGCAGCCTTCCAGCACCAAGCGCCACTCCTGAGCGAGCGCTGGGCCCGAGCACACTCCAGACCACGTCCTATATTATAGTTGATTATTTCTATTATCGCATATGTTTTTTTTTTCTTAACTTTATCTGTTGTATAAAATATGTATGTATAACTCTATGGGACGTGTGGGATTGCACTATCCTCCCCACATCCTGGAATAAAACATTATTATTATTATTTTTCATGTATTAAATAAATAAATAAATAAATTGTATCACTAACCATAAAACTCATTATTTTTTCCAGACATCAACCTGAAAGGAAATGCTCTTGCAGACAATCGCCTAAACAAGCTAGTGGACCAGTGCAGAACCAAACAAATAGTGGATTATGTCCGTCAGAATTGCGCCAAAGCCGGCAGTGCCCCCGAGGCACCATCCAAGGGCGGGAAAAAGGGCAAGAAGGGCCAGCAGACAAAGAAGAGCGAGATCGCCGACACCAAGGAGGTCAAAGAAGAGGCCATCGAAGAACTCTGTCACCTGATGAGCGTGATCCACTTTGGCGACGAGACCCCCAACGTGAAGATAACCGACCAGGTGAAGACCGTTCGGCCGCATATCGTCTGCTGCATCGTGCACGGGCTCAACTTCACCGAGGAGAACTTTAAAAAGTTCATTCAGATGCAGACCAAGTTGCATGACACCATCTGCGACAAACGAAACGCAGCCACTATCGCAACTCACGATATGGACAAACTCCCGCCTGGTAAGTTATTACTAGAACTAAATTATGGACAAACTTCCACCTGGTAATTTATTATTAGGCTGGGGTTAGACTCGTAAGTTTTTTCCTGTAAACCGCTCTTGTAAGCGATTTATGGCCAAATTACCAATGTAAACGACACTAAAAGTCACTTAACGCAATTTATAGCAAGAACTAGTATAGACTATAAATATATATATACACGGTGTCCGAATCGTGGTACAAGCTGGAAACTGGGGAATCTACATCACATGGAGTACCCAAATAAATAAATAGTTTTTCGATTTGAGCATTTTTACATTTAAAAAAAAAATAATAATAAAAAATAAAAAAATTTCAGCTACTTTAGGGTTAAGATACGGGCCGCCGTATTATTATTATTGTATTTGGATTTGACATTTGCGAAGTTTGTTTCAAACTAAATACGCATGAATTACTTAATTTACCTAAACTAAGAACCTAATAACCAATTTTGTATACGTTTCTTGTAGTAATTGTTGAAATGAAGTGTGATTTCCATAAGGGGGCATCCATTAATTACGTGAGCAGTTTTCTTCCAATCTAGACTCCCCCCTCGGTGAGATAAACTTGGGCCAATTCGTATATTTTTTTCTAGTAACGTGAGATTTTGCTGGACCCCCCCATCCACCGTTTTTGCTCACGTAATTAATGGATGCCCCCTAAGCTGTGTAAAAATGCGGCGGCTTATGGATTACCTACTTAAGATGAAGCCATACTAAATAATGCAAAATCATACAAAATCGTATGTTTTTGTTTTGAAAATTTGACCGCTTAGAAGTATTATAGATGTTTCAATTAAATACTGCGTGTAGATCATATCTTGGCCCTTAAAAATATCGGTCAATTTTTTAATAAGTCTTTTAATAAGCTTAGAAAAAAATAAAGTATTAGGTCTATAAAAAACATTTTTAAGTGCAACTTCTCCTACTTATAAACACTTTTTCGGATTTGGTTTTATTGCATAATGTGGCAAATTTTGTCGTATAACGAACAACATTATTCAATTTTTTTTTGTGTATTTACAGCTTATTAGGAATGTAAAATTTTTCGGGTAGCTTTCGTAAAGTTAGTGCGTAAGCAGATTTGCCGAATCGATCGGATGCGTTTGAAAATGGATAATTTTAAATAAATAAAGAAATAATCGAGTTAATTGGTATTGTGGATTAAAGATCGTGAATGCATCAGTCTGTCTGACTTTTGGAGTTATTTTTGGTGAATACGTTAAAAATTTCATTTTATTTGTGTCAAAAGTTTAAAAAATTAAAACACCAAACTTGACAACTAAACGGGAGTTAATTAGTTAATGAGGTCTTTAGTCATATTTCGTTTCGCAAAGATCTAAAAGAATAAATTGATCGCGTCTTGGATGGATTAATTATGTCTCTGGATCGCGTAACTTCAATTATAAAAGTTTCATTAGTTCACATCCATTCATTAATAAGTCAGTTTTGTCTCATAACGAACGACATTATTCAAATTTTTTTGTGTATTTACAGCTTATTAGGAATGTAAAATTTTTCGGGTAGCTTTCGTAAAGTTAGTGCGTAAGTAGATTTGCCGAATCGATCGGATGCGTTTGAAAATGGATAATTTTCAATAAATAAATCAATAATCGAGTTAATTAGTATTGTGGATTAAAGATCGTGAATGCATCAGTATGTCTGACGGGTTGCAGTTATTTTTGGTGAGTGCGTTAAAAATTTCATTTTATTTGTGTCGAAAGTTTAAAAAATTAAAACACTAAACTTGACAACGTATCAAAATTTAAACACTAAACTTGACAACGTATCAAAATTCAGCTTTCTTACATAAGTATAATTTGTATGTGATCATGAATTAGAACATTTAAAAGAAACTTCATAGAAAATATTTAATGTGGACGCCAAATTGGTTAATTGTTAAATTTTATTACACTATTAAAAAAATGATAATAATCTTGTTCACATTCGTTTCGAACACTACTGTGCACACCTGCACTCAGCCATGGGTTCAGCGAAAACAATATCTTAACTCTTCTCTCGTGTTAATTGAACGAGAAATAAGAAAGCGAGAGCAAATTTCGTTGTGTGTGTTTAACTAAAAGCGCGAAAATAATTAAGGATCAGCTGTTTTAACCGTGAAATGAGCGAACATTTTATTTTTACACTGAATTAAATTTTTTTTTATTTTTTTTTTTATTTAGTAACAATACATTTATTATATTTTACATTTTTATATGAAACATGTTAGGTATAAAAAATAAGAAAATATATTCGTAGTCCTCCTCACTAGGAGATTCTGTGCTGAGGGGGACTATGCTTTGGATAAGTTTTCAGCGACTTCTATAGATTAACTTATTGTTTGGATAAGGTTTTCCAGAAACTTCTATGACGATGTTTTAAGTATACATGTAAGTTCATTTTCCGATAGTTCCTTCAGCCAACATTTAATGTCCTTAATGTAGCTATTTTTTGTTTTAATTTGTTTGGTACTAAGTGGGAGTTTGTTATATAACTTTACTGCTAAAAATTCAGAACTTCTTTGTCCAAATGAAGAGTTACACTTTGGTATATATTAAGTATGTCTGTTTGTTTGGCTCTGGTTTTATGAGCATGTGAGGTGTCTGCCTCTGAATAATTTTTGTGGTGATGTACTAGAATGTTTTTGGCGTAGATTTTCTGTATGCTTGGAACATCAAACTGTTTAAAAATTTCTGTTGTTGACGTCCTTATGGGGACCTTCAGTATGGTCTTTATGATGCAATTCTGAGTTACCTTAAGTTGTTTTATGTGATTAGATGCTGCTGCGCCCCATCCTATTACTCCTTCTAGTCGAGAGTGGCATAAGGCATAATATACTCTCTTTAAATCCCTCATTGACAAGATGTTACGTAATTTTTTGAAGAAGTAGATGAGTTTTGTTAGCTTTTTTGAGGTAAGATCAATGTGTGAATTCCACTGTAGTTTTTCATCAATTTCAATCCCAAGATATTTAATGCTTTTTGTTTGGGTTAAAGACGGGCAGGAACATTGTGGAAAAGTTTTTTGACATTCATGTAATTTGAGGTTATGCTCATTCATCGGTTGTCCTCGTTTGTTTTTGGAGAAAGTTAGATATTTAGTTTTACTAACATTTAATGTAAGGGAGTTTACTTTTAGCCAGTTTTGAAGTACAGCCAGGCCATGTTCCGCCTCCTTGTAGGTTCTTGTCCAATCTTGTTCGTGGAATATAATAACAGTATCATCTGCAAAGCTCATTATGTTTCCATTGATGGGAAGATTCATAAGGTCATTTATATAAATCAGAAATAGTATAGGTCCTAATACGCTTCCCTGGGGAACCCCGAATTTAATTGGTAGAGATTTGCTCTTTCTTTTACCAATTTGTTCTCTTCCAGTTAAGTAACTTCTAAGTAGATTTAGGGTTGATTCGGTTATTCCATTTTTTTTTTAGTTTTAAGTACAGTATTTCATGGTCAATTGTATCGAAAGCTTTTTGAAGATCAATGAAAACCGCTAAGCATTTTTTGCCTTCATCCAGTTTTCTAATAATTGTATTTGTTACATTGGCTATAGCGTCACCCGTACCAAGGTTTTTCCTAAAACCATACTGCGTAGGTGATAATATTTTATTAGTATCCAAAAATGTAAGTACTTGTTTTTTTATTACTTTTTCCAATATTTTCGATAGAGGAGTTAAAATGCTAATTGGTCGATAATTTGATATATCATTTTTGGGACCGTTTTTATATAATGGTATGATCGTAGCAATTTTAAGACAAGCGGGAAAAACACCTTTTGATAATGATAGATTTACAAGGTACGTCAGTGGTTGGATTAACTCATTTTGTAGGTATTTAATTGATTTGCTTGATATCAGTTCATTTCCCGATGAGGTATTTGTTTTTAAGGAGGCTATAATATTTCTTATTTCATCACTTGTTATCTTGACTATATTGAGTCTGTTTTCATGGTTTACATTATCAATCCTCATTGTTTTTTCGACAGTAGTAGAATTTTGTTTAATTTTATTTGCAAGGTTAGAGCCTATATTGCAAAAGTAGTTGTTTATAAAGTCAAGAAGTTTGTCTGGGTGTTTAGTAAAAGATGTGGGAATCTCATCAATGTTTAATTCTTTAATGGTTTTGTCGTTATACGAGGATTTAGTATTTGTAATTTCATTTATGATCTGCCAGAGTTTACGGGAATCATTATTGCATTCATCAATTTTGTTTTTATAGAATGTTTCTTTTGCGTAACGAATTACATTTTTACATGTATTACGATATCTTTTGTAGAATCGTAGAGTATGGACATCATAAGGGTTGATTTTTACTTTTCTGTGCAGTTCATCTCTTTTTCT
Source organism: Limnephilus lunatus (assembly GCA_917563855.2). Classification (NCBI taxonomy): domain Eukaryota; kingdom Metazoa; phylum Arthropoda; class Insecta; order Trichoptera; family Limnephilidae; genus Limnephilus; species Limnephilus lunatus. The sequence goes on along the minus strand of OU830600.1, from coordinate 26,890,840 downwards.
GATTGAGTTTATAATATTCTGACTGATCCATGGTTTAATGTGAATATTTTTGTGAGATACCTTTTTTCAGTGGTTTTGGTGTTTGATAGAATACTGTGCTGTATAATTTCTATAAAATAACTCCAAGCAGTATCAGTATCATCTTTTTCCAGAAGGCCGGTCCAGTCATTCATTGTTAACTCTCTTTTTACGTTTTCCCAATTTGTTTCAGACTTTTTTAGGAGCGATTTTGTGTTTTGGTTTACATAAGAATTTTTTTTTGTTATAGATAGAATTATTGTGTAATGGTCTGTCAGCGTGGTAGTATAAATAATGGCTTGAGTTTTTTTATTAGTTTTACTAAAAATATGATCAATGCAGGTTTTGCTATTATTAAATACACGTGTAGGTTCCTCAATCAGGCTTTTATATCCATGGTATGCAAGTGTCTGCATGTAATCATATTTTTTTGGGTGTCCATTTTCAAGTATATCAATATTTATATCACCGATAACAAATACATCATTAGTGTTTTTTAGTAAATTCAGTTCAAAGGATAAGGAGTTTAGAAATGGCTCCAGATTTTTTGTAGATGGAGATCTATAAATTGCGAGTATTGTTGTATCATTGCCGATCGATATCCTTAGACAGTTCGCATTATTAATACTGATCTCTCTGACATCAGCTTCGATATTTTCTTTAATATATACGATGACACCATCATTTTTGGTATTATTCATAATTGTAGAGTAAGGGACATATTTATCGATTTGTAGGGGATAGTACTTATCAGTTAACCAACATTCAGTAAGAATAATTATATCCCAGTTTAAATTTAAACTTTTTATCAATATTTGTAGTTCGTCAAAGTTTTTATTGATACTTCTAATGTTTTGATGCATTATGTTAAAATTATTTCTTATGGATGATAAGTTTGGTAAGTTAGTATAGTAAATTATGGGCAATTTTAAAATTATGCTCTAAATCCAGATTTCTTTGTTTGTTTTTCTTTTAAATACTTTTTATTAGTTAGGTACTACGATCGTCCATAATAATTTATAAGAATTTGACCAAATAAAAATTCAACTTCTAACGCGATTTACTCGAAAATGAAAGCTCCAATGAAAAAAAATTATACCACAAAATCGACTCCAAATGTGATGGGGAATCCCCAGTTTCCCGCTTGTACTACGAGTTTCCGGACACCTTGTATATATATATTATTATAATAGACAGCTAATGAACTCTGCTAAAACAACAGGTACTGACTTGTTTTGTGACTCTATTCGACTAGGGGCGCTATTCCACTGAAAAAATAGAACAAAACGGATTGACTTGACTTAACCACTGACTAAAATACTCAACTAAATTTACGTTATTCGGGCGTATTTAGCTACTAAATTACTTGCCACTCGATTAAATTACTAGCCTAGTCCAAACCAACCTTATGTCCTTAATACCCAGGAGTCACGGGTTCAATTCTCTGCAAGCTGAATCCTCCATCATTGCACAAGCAACATTTTCCCACCATGATAGTACGAGGAATTCATATATTGCCAGATTATTCGTAACTCTGGAATGTTTGTCTTTCTTTTTTTATATATAAATTAAAATTTAAGTTAAGTAATGTCTCCTCCCTTACCTTATTCTTCACCATATTTTATTATTAAATTTAGCAGTACAAAGAAAAAGTATCTATTTGTAGCAAACATTTTGGCAATGGACACAAAATCTCGAGCCATCAATTTAACTACTCAGCAACGTAAGCAGATATACAAGTTAATATGACAATAGCAGTCAAGTACAATAAGCGTGCTTTCACGTCAACGTGTAGGTTTCCACAGAAATCGTTATAACTCCGTTATTGTTCTAGTGACATCCCTAAAACAAAAAGTAGAAGCTCCATAATAAATCAAGCTTCCCATCACTATTCAAGTTGTCCATAGAAATAAAAAAGACCTATCCTGTCAGATACATGGTAGACCAACAAATCGCCTCCCACCGTTAGACATGTTATTTTTTTATTAAATATTCTTTTATGAAATGATAAAAAAGTGAGGTGACAAAATTGTTTATTATACATTTATACGATAGAATAAGCATTGTTTTTTTACATAATCCGTGATTTAGTACAGTTTTCACATAAAAACACCACGTGAGTCATTTTAACTTTTTTTATGTTTGCATTCTAAATTTTAATATATACAAATGTTAATATTTATTTGTAATATAACAATGTGAAAGCTTATTTTGTAACCTTTCAAAAACAGTTTTTAGTATTCGGCTAAGTTCAGAAATGTTTTATTTGTAGAACTTTAATTGTGAAGCGGAAATAACACAAAGTTTTCGTAAATCTGTCATTTCGTTTAAGACATAAAAAGTGCATATTTGCGATAGATCGGAGTGGTTAATCAGTAATTAATAAATTGATTGCTGGCATAATAAATAATACGTCTACTACTAATAACAGACAGAAATTACAAGAAAATTTGGCACAAATGGTACACAGCACTAAAAATATGAATGTATCTTTAGTTTTATATTAAGTCTCTAATGTCTGGGGACGATTTTCTTGAGGTAAGGAAGGAGTGTACCTGGGCCTTGAAGAGTCCGGCGTTTGCAGGAGGCGAGGAAACACAGATGTCGGCAAATCATTCTACAGCCGAGCTGTTAAACACTCGATGAAGCTGGTTCCTCGGAGAATCTTACATCGAAATGCCATTAGAACAAGGATGGCACTCGACATCTGTGTTCTAAAGGCTGCAGTCCGTTTAACAACGGAATATGTCCAACGTACTGCCCATTTCTGCACAGATTCAAGCTTTTTTTCAGGTATTTTATGTATCCCTCGACTGGGGACGGGATCAATGAAGCTGGTTCCTCGGAGAATCTTTTATCGAGATCAAAGATATTTAAATACAAAAGAGATATGCTATGATGTCCGCGCGACTGTCGGTGGACTACGACCTAATAAGCGTAGTTTGCATACGAAAATAATTTGTTTTCGTTGATTTTTTTAAGGTGAGCGTTAGTATTGGTTAACAGTATAGTTTGAATACGAAAAGAGTTCGTTCATTTAGTTTAACGTTCGTTTAGTTTATCTGTTAATTATTCATTCATTTGGTTTATTCGTTAATTTGTAAACAATATCGGCAACACCCGGAAGCGCAGTCTCACCTAGTAAAAACTGCGGATAGCACATCTCCCTATATTTCAATATCTTTGATCGAGATGCTAGTAGAATAAGGACAGTATTCCCACCCAAAGTCTGTGTTCTAAAGACTGCAATCAGTTTAACAGAAGAATATGACAAACGAACCGCCCGTTTCTGCACAGATTCAAAGTTTTTCAGGTATTTTATATACAGACCCGAGATAGCAGTCAAATTCAACATTTGTGCGAACAGGATTAATAATTTTGTACTATTACCGTATCTGCGGGTCCTATACGCCCAGCGTCTAAGTCAACTTAACTCAACTATTCAATAGGATAACAGGTATGGTTAATGTTGTTTGTTCTCCAGGTGATATGCTGTACACGGCCAAGCCTCCGCAGAGGATTGTGATACACCCGCTGATGAGGAACAAGACCTACACGGGCCAGCAGCTCTTCAACCAGCTGCAGCAGGAGGCAGAGAATCTACGCAAGGAAAAGAAGAGAAATGTCTACTCGGGCATTCACAAGTGAGATTAGTGTATATCAAGACATTATCATCGAAAGATCATAACCGACAACAACACTAATTTTACAAGAAATGATTTTTTTTTCTCATTTTCATATGTAGAATACCAAACTTTATAGCAAATAATTATTTTATTAACCTCTCCGCGAGTGAGTTTTGGAGAACAAAACTGTAAGTGAGGAGCGAATTTTTTTTTGGTTAATTTTTAAAATATTTTTTTTATAAATTATCATAGATTAACTAAGAATAATATCATATGAATTAAAACGTCATTAACATCAATCCACGAAAATAAACCAACATCGAAAAAAAACTTTGACCAGAAAACTCAGAATGAAACCAACTCAGAAGCACCTCAGAAAGGTTATAATTAAGAGTGATAATAAAAAATTATAAAAACATTGGTTGAATTGGTTAAGTTAGGTTAGGGTTACCGGCTATTTTAAAATTATATTTTCATAACTCTTAATGACATTTCTGAGGTGGTTCTGAGTTATTATGAGTTGGTTTCATTCTGAGTTGACTTGGAACCAAAAAAACATGTCCATACAAAAAAACTGCTTCCTTCCTCTGATGACTAAATGACACCAAAAGAATTTTTCAACTTAAACTGTGAAGTCGGTATTGTAGGTATGTCTTCCAAAACTTCGAAAAACTAAGCGCAGATGTCAATAGATACCACTACAAGTAAAATATTTTCATGAAATATGACAGCATTTGAACAATAGCCGCAGAAAAAACGTTTCGGCCATACTCTTCTGGGCATTTTTTTCACCGAACCGTTTCAGCCATACTCGTAGAGAGGTTAAAAAAATGGCTCACCTTACGTTTTTTTTTTTTACTAAAATGACTGATAATGAAAAAAAATAAGAACATCCACACATTTTAATAGGCAAATGTAATATAAATGTTATCGTCAAGTCACTTTTTTTTGTTTTCATTTTTTTTTTCAAATTACGTGGGATACTTTGGATTCATAAAGCTGTACATTTTAATTATTTTGTGATTAATTTTTAGATTTGAATATGAAGTGTGCTGTTGGCTCTTTCTAACACCATTTATATCATATTTCTAACCATTGTAGTAAGGGAGACACAATGATTTCTACGAGACCTATATAAGTTGTTCCTAAAAGTGAACAAATTAGCCTAAAGGGTTAAATACCATCCACCTTACATTGTGAAAATCGATTATGGCAGTTCAGTTGTTTCCGCTATTTAGCGATACATTTGTTAATCTTTGTTGCATACGGTGTTTTGCATATCATTCATACAAAGTCAGGACATTTATATAATCAGAATTTGTGAAAACGTGAAACGTTGTGATTTGAAACTCGATGAAACGAAAAAGCGACACTAAAAAGAGACAAACACATACTACTACAGAATTTAGCCTGCAAGAGTATGAGATAGAATAATCAGTTTCCTCTTTGTGCGGTGTTTTGTAGCCTCCCTAGATTTCACTTCTAGTGCGTGTGAACTGCACACTTATAATTTTTTTTGTACGTATTTCAGATTCCTGTATCTTCTGGAAGGCAAGAAGCTGTACCCTTGCCTGGAGGATAGCAAGGAGAATGTCATCAGCTTCCCTCCCATCACCAACAGTGAAATTACTAAGGTAACCTAACCTAACCTAACTAACCAGGGGTAGGTAGGCAGAGAGGATGAATCACCACACATCTCTGCCTTGTAACTCTCATTCACACATCTTTTCATGTATACTGACCCATCTCAAAAATTTCATTAATTTGATCGTGCCATGTCTTCCTCGGGGGTTCCCAAATTCTTGTATATATTCTCCTTACCATCTGAGAGTCCCTTTTTTAATCATATTCATTACGCTTCAGCTCTGCACCCTTTCCGGATCTCTACATTATTTGTAACACAACCTTCTTGGTTCAGGACTAAGGTTCTCTACTAACAATCTGGAGGTCGCTGGTTCGGTCGGCTGGTTTTAATTTGTGTTATTTCACAACTTATTCATTTCCAATAATATATGTATAGTATCAGTGGCGTAGCGTGTCTTGGAGAGGCCCTGTATCAAAATTAGTTGGGGCCCTTATTATTGCTCGGTACAATACGTGATCAGTTATTTTCATGTATTGAAGGGTGCTATTGTTCTTTCAAAAAACAAAATTCATCCTTCGCTACTGGTAGGTAAATACGAGGGCTATTCAGAAACTAGGGAACGTTTTGTAATAAAACAAAAACTAGGTACAGGAAAAATATTTTATTATATACATCTGAAAGAGTGACTAAAATGCTACTTTTCTACATAGTCACCAAACAAATTAAGGCACTTATCGTAGCGGTGGACAAGCTTCGAAATTCCTTCGTCATAGAAATCCGCCGCCTGCGATCTCGGCCACTCAGTGACGCACGCCCAGAGCTCGTCGTCGTCATCAAAACGCTGTGTCGCTAGCCAGTTCTTCATCTTCGGGAACAAGTGAAAATCACTCGGTGCTAGGTCGGGACTGTAGGGTGGATGTGGGAAAATCTCCCATTTGAATGAGTCAAGAAGTTCTGCAGTTCGATTTGCCGTGTGAGGTCGGGCATTGTCATGAAAAAACAAAATTTTTGGCGATAACTTTCCTCGGCGCTTGTTTTGCATTGCTCTTCTAAGCTTGCGCAATGTTTGGCAGTACCGATCAGAGTTGATTGTTGCACCACGCTCGAGAGAGTCAATAAGCAGCACACCTTGCCTATCCCAAAAAACAGTAGCCATAATCTTCCTCGCTGACAAGGTTTGCAAAAATTTTTTTGGTTTTTTGGGGGAACTTGTGTGCCCCCACTCCATGGACTGCAATTTTGTCTCGCAATTGACGTGCTTCACCCACGTCCCGTCACCCGTTACAATTCGATCCAGTAAAGAATCACCATGTGTGTGGTAGGCGTCAAGAAATGTTAAGGCTGCTCCCATTCGCTGACCTTTATGGAGGTCTGTAAGCATTTTTGGCACCCATCTTGCACAAAATTTATGGTAGCCAAGCTTGTGAGTCACAATTTCAAACAACAAAGTCCGTGAAACTTGTGGGAAGCAAAGCGAAAGCTCCGTTATTGTGAAGCGACGGTTTTCACGAATCTTCTCATCAACTTTGGCGAGAAGATCGTCTGTCACAATGCTCGGGCGTCCACTCCTCTCTTCATCATGCACGTTGGTTCGGCCATTTTTAAACCGGATACACCATTTTCGCACTGAACTTTCATTCATTACGTCGTTGCCATACACTTCGCACAGTTGCCGATGAATTTCTATCGGTTTTTCGTTTATTGCTAACAAAAACCGTATTACGGACCGCACTTCACAACTGGCGGGATTTGAAATTGCAGCGCACATTTTAAATTGGAATATTGGGAAAACGGGCAGCGCGGAGACGTTCTCGTTCTGACGGCTGGATGCCGACTGAGGCTACGAGCACGCGCACACCAAAACCTACGTGATCGCTTCGCGCCTAGCGGCGTCAGACGGAAACGTTCCCTAGTTTCTGAATAGCCCTCGTATGTAGTTAGTACTTACCATTGCAATCTAAATCACTCACAGAAGTTGATTGCTGAAAAAATGAAGAAATTTTAAGCATTTTTTTTATAACCTCCTCCCTTTTCTGTTTACTTTTTCTTTTCATAGCTTTACTGGGATAATCTCTTTTCCTTTCACTCATTATTTTCACAAATCAAACTAATTAAATTTTAAAATTTTATTAAAGCCAAAAAAAAAAACGATTTAAAAAATTGCCGTATACTTTGATAAATAATATCACACTATCCAGTGGCAGCGAATTCACCAGGACAAGAAAACGTGACAGAAATATCATTTTGCATGAAATTGGTATCATAAGTTTGTATTTGATTTTGGAAAATATTATGTTTGGTTAGGCACATAGACATATGAATATTGCCCTAAGTAATAAAAGGGTATTATTTCCCCCTCCCCAAACCGGTTCCATTGGAACCGTCTGAGATCGAGTATGGCTTCGCGTGAATCCAAAAAATGTGACGTCATCATTCTTCTGCGAGCCAGCATCGAGCACTCATCGGTGCATTTTACGAAATAACATGGCAAAAATAGTTGCTTGTGTTTTGAAAATGTGTAAAAATAGAAGTGAAAAAGAGAATAAACCCAATTGTCGTATTACATTCCATAGGCAAGCATTATTTACTTTATTTTAGGCTTATTCATATCACATAATATGATCGTTTTTGTAACATATACTCACTCGAGATACATGGCGTGTGCGTGTCGCTGTTTACTGGGATAAGTAAATCATGAAACATTTGTAAAAGTGTCTTAACTAAATACGGCAACAAAATATTGGACTCTGAAAATAGGCGAACTTTTCTTTGCCGTGTTTGGACTTCGCAAATTTGTTCATTACGCGGTGAGCAATTCGCGCTCCCATGTAAAAAGGTCTATTCATACAAAAGCAGAGTTTACTTTTAACCTGTTACGTGTCGGACCTTTCTTCTTCTTTTTTCCTAACTTTTGAATTTTGAAGCACCACTTTGAATTTTGAATTGAATGTTTTGTGAATTAATTTTAAGCTCTCATATATTTTATTGACCGAAACACATTCCTAGAACAATAAACTATGTATTAAAACTTCATTACTTGCGTTAATTTGATAAATTGATAGGTTTTACGATGTTTTCGTAAAGAATTCCGCATCAGATTTAATCGCGGCAAAATTTGACACTTCGACTCCACAGAAAAAAATCATTTAAAAATATTCTGGTGCTGCCAGGTGAATGAAACTAGTTGCTATATCTTCTACGATATTTGGGCAAGCTATTCTAACCTTGTTCTTCATACAAATTCTGTACACAGAAGGGTCAAAATCGCATTCAAAAATATTTTTTTCGAATTTTTTACCGCGTGCATGCGCACAGACCAAACGCATCCACGCGGCTCCGGCCAATTACCGGTTAAGAACTAAATGGTGATATTATATTGCGAGATGCCTGTATACTGTCAGATTGAGTTTTGACAAATCACATATCAACAAAGTCATCTTCCCGCCCTTCGTCCCGCTGTAGTTGGTTACTACCCCTCACCTTTCTGTTCTGGTCTATTAATATTCATATGTCTACGGTTAGGCATTTAGCTTTTTGATTTATTTAAATGAAGTTTGGAAAATTTTCATGTTGGGAAATTTTTGATCCTGGAAAATTGTCTTTTTCTGAAAAAATTTGTTCTGGGAAAATTACTAGTCGAGAGCCTTACCCCTCAACCACAGAGTATATCATGTATCTTGAATCTCCGTCTTGAATCCTAAATAACTTGATTGAACTTCAATTAAAATTTTGTTATTTGCCAGATGTCCCACGAGAGCAAGTCCATGATGGTGGAGGTGACCTCGGCGCAGAACCAGGGCGTCTGCCGGAAGGTCATGGACGCCTTCCTCCTGGAGGTGCTGAAGATGGGCGTCGGGGGCTCCGCAGACCCTGAGGAGCCCAGCCCCTACCACAGGCTGCAAATCCAGCAGCTCAAGATCGTGGACCTGGAGGGCAACGTTCGGGTCGTGTACCCCTCCAAAGTGGACCTGTTCTACGAAGGCGAGAATAACCTCAAAATCCTAAGGGTTTAACTATAATAATTCATTCATTCTAGGGTTCAGAGGTAAAATATTGTATGGTATGTGGCGTTTGATAAAGTCAAAATACCTAAAATGTGGATATATGGAATATATCCACATTTTAGGTAGAATGAGCCACAATTTGCGGGAATTGGTAGGAATCTGGGGGTCAGTGTATCCAGGAGTGACGGACATATGAATCCATCCCTCCCACTGCGGTGCAAGGCGATGTTCCGAGAGAGTACGGCCGGAGAAGTCAAAGGGACTCCCTCAACCATTCTCTCCCGATCCGACCTGCCATGCAGTTGGTGGGCAGACGCTTCCATCGCCAAGGCCCGGACAAGCCTCACCCCATGAACCCGGGTACCCCTGCTAAGTCACCAAACTTGCATTTTTACAGGTGCAAACAGACAATTCATCTTAATATTCTACAACTTGCCAAAAGGCTTTTTTCCTAATTAAATAATTAAATTACCGCCATCTATGAATGAACAGATTGTGAATTATTTTAGATTGTGAAACATTTACAAATTGTTGTCTTAACCTTTACAACTCTGGTCTTTTCAACGCAATCTATCCCATCAACTTCATGGATTACAATAATGGAAAATCCGCATACAGTGATAACCGCCGATAGATCACGTCATGTGACTATCGAGTAGTCGTATATTTTTATTGTTAAAGAGCTACACCGTTGTAACTTCATACAGTAATTGAAATCAATAAATTATCTAGGAAACCTTCTTTTCAGAATTTTTATTTTTATTCAAAACATTATTAAAACCAAAAGCGACCAACAATCGTTTCCTCATTCAGCCGTTGGGAAAGTGGTGGGTTTGCCCCTCCAACATGCCATTCGGGTTGTGCAGGTTGATATGCGTAATTTGATATCCATAACACCTACTTTTCTGTTCCAAAGAAGTGTTATAAACCAATAAATTATCTAGGAAACCTACTTATCAAAATTTTTATTTTAGTTCAATAATATCATTTAAAAAAATCGAGCATGTGTTTTGTGTCGAAAATCCTTCTGTTTGTCTATTTATTTACAGACTTGAAAACGGTTATTATGTATCCATGTTTACAAGAAATCTACCATCACATGGTGGTTTTGACATATCATGGGCTTTTAGCGTTGAAGACAGTCGATTTACACATAATGTGTTTTTAAAAGTTTGCAGATTACAAAGAGGTAAAAATTGGCCGAATTTAGTCAATTTCCAAGTCCAACAGGTTAAAGGGTAGTCTTCTACTACAAACACTCAATTTTCTCAGTTAGTTTTCATGAACCTCAGTTTACAACTTGTGTGTAGCTAACAAGATGGATTTTTAATTTGTTATTTTGTTTTTAAAAAGGCACTACGTATATAAATTTAACACTGATTTTATTGACTATAATATTTTGTTCTATGTAGGCTTGGTTATAGATACTATTTGGTTATAGATACTATAATATTGATATCTGATATTTTCCAACCCTGCCTAGAAGTAAACCTATTTTGCAAACTGTTTTGTGACCTCTTGTAAAATAGGTAAAATGGACAAAGGACCATTTACCTCTGATGTAATGTTTTATTCTATTGTTGTGTTTTTTTAATATTCTATGCAATTTTTTTTATATATTGCAGAGATAGTAAGTTATTCTAATAAGAAACTTTAAATGTACAAATAATGCCAGCCTCCTGTGACAAAATGTTTTACAAAAGCATTAGGGCAACACAACGTTTTTGGTTTCTATCAGCCATGGAAAAAAAATGGTCGCAGGAGACCAGCCTTTATTGTTAACAGGATAGGCCACTATTAATCCCATAATATTTTGTTGAATGTAATTGAAATATTTAAGTGTAATAACATCTAACTATTTTCTATCATTGTTGTAAGTGTTAGTAAAAAAAAATTAAAGCCATAAAAATGCTACCAGTCTATATAATTTTATAAAAAATTTGCAAATACATAGAAGGGTTGTCCAAGAATTAAAGACCTTTCCTCATTTTCGGCGATGCGGACATTATTTCTCAAAATATGGCAGCACTAGCGTGTAGCTAAGACTTTCCCCTAAAAAACAAGTGGTGATCCGGCTCGGTAGCTGCTTCAGTGCAATATTTACGTCCATTTGAGATGGACGCTCCCCTGGCGAATCCCGCTGCCTACGAGTTGCGCACAATTATTCACTTTCTCAACTAAGGGAGAGTACGCCTAGTTGAAGTTCGTAAGCTCTTAATTTTGATCCCAGACATCAGTAAGTCTACCACAAAAACGATTTTGAGGGAAAAATGACATGCAAATTGCGTGCTCGTTGGGTTCCCGAAATGCTGAAGAGCAAAATCATGTGGAAAGTGCTAGTGTCTCTTCGAAACGTTTTTCCAATCAAGGCGAGGCTTTTTTGGTTTGAAACATGGGTTCACCTAACCCCGGAATCAAAAAGGCAATCAATGACATGATTTGCATTTTTTTCTTCACCTGAAGCAACATTTGGCCGGAAAACCTTTGGAGACTGACTAGGGTGGAGGGAGAGGTGATAGCATTTTTGGCGGAGGAGTTTTACTATTGAAAAATAGTGGATATATGTCGTACATAAAATGTCGTATGATTTATTTGCACATATAATTTTTTCCTGATTTTTAAAATTAGAATGGTCTTTAATTTTTGGTCAACCCTCGTACAATACAAAATAACGTATCATCCTTTACTTTATGAATATCTTATCATCAATTTTCGTAATATGTAAAAGCATAATAAATTTCTTTCATATAAACTGAGAACAAAATAATGATGTGGCCTTTTAAAATCACATCCATTGGTAATAATATTATAATTGCCTTTTATTACAACTTAACCACTTTACTTTGTTTGGTTTACTTTGCAGTCCGTGAAGGTTTTGAGGATTAGTTCCTCCCTTCACCACCTGCTAAGTTATCATTGTCGAGTTATAGGCATTGTTTTTCTGAGACCATCATGGTTCTTACCTTTGCTATTGTTGTAGCTTTTAAGGGCTTCGGAGACTATCAACCTCGTAAATTTGTTGTCTTTTATCGTTTATTGTTGTCTATAATTAGGCGCTTTACGCGCGCATAAGCCGTTGTGGCAAGTCTTTATCTATGTCTTCATGTGTTTTCGCAGGTGGTCGAAAGAGATTTTTGTGCGAAATGAAATCTAACAAAGATAAAGCATTATTTATTATGTTATAATAAATGTTATATATTAATGTTATAATATAACATTAATTAATAAATTAAGGAAAATAAAAATTTTATGTTTTTTGTCCGGGCCTTGCGTATTTGTCTATGCCCAAAACCATATTAATTCGCATCAAGCCTGCTGCCAGCATGTATATTATTGCGCAATGCTTGTGACAATCCACTAGCGTCCTCTGGAGACGGTAATGCTAGCCATAGACAAAAAACTATGTGCTTTTGACAAGCCGCTTTGATAGCGTCCGAAGCTCTTTACACTTAACCTTTTCAGACCGTGTGTACATTTGAATGCACAGAATTTTTCCCCACTATTTATAGCTAATAAAAATTGGCATTTTTCGTTTTCCATTTCTGGTATAACTGGCTTTGTGCGCTATTTTTTTATTGGATTTTCGTTAGCAGTTCAGGTGGCTATTTTTATATTATGGAAGGTGATTTTTTTTTGTTAAATCTTGACCAAATTTTTCTCCCAATTTTTTTTAATGTATTTTTTCAATGTTTAATTTTTATGTAATTTTTATTTATTTAATAATAAAATGTTATATTTTTGGTTTACAGTATAGGATATGTCATTTTGTGTGAAATACGCCCTCTGAGACCTAATGTTCTTTCAAATGAAAATAGCAATAAATAAATGAAAAAAAAAACTCAAATGTTTTAAACACTACCAATTGTTATCAAGCATAAACAATTTTCTACCACTGTCAGTTTTTTTAAGGTCTAAAAGTGTTAACTTGGGTTTAAAAAACTGAATGTACAAACTATTTTTTTAATTCTTTTTGTATCCACAAAATCAACACTAGCGGTGCAACTTACTGCAAATTTAAGCATGTCAACCTGTACATTATTGCCTAGCAGTACTAAAAAAACTGTCAGATCATGGGTCGGCAACCTTTTGCTGTAAAAGGGCCAAATATTTTATGTGGGGATTAGTGCGGGCCGCACTTGGCTCACATGTTATTACAGTATACCTGATATTTGGTGACTTAACAGTGGTACCCGGGTGCACGCCGTTCATGGGGTGAGGTATGTCCAGATCTTGGCAGCGAATGCATATGCCCACCTGCTGCGAGGCGGGCCGGATCGAGAGAGACTGGTTGAGGGAGACCTTTTGACCTTTCCAGCCAGACTCTTTCGACTCATCGCCTAGCACTTCAGTTGGAAGGATTGATACATACGTCCATCACTCCTGGAAACACTGACACCCAGATTCCTACCCACCCCTCATACCGTTTTCCTTCCCAGAACTTCCTATCCTTCCCTTCCTTAAAAAGACCAATTATTTTCCTCAGGGCCTCCTGTGTTTTTTAAATAAAACGCTTATTGTATATTTTTACGAAATTTATTGTAGTTAATAAAATCAATGAGGTTTTTGTGGTTGTATTTGACTTGCAAGTTTTCTTTTATCAGCTTACATTTTTGAAGTAGAGTCGCGTAGTATTATTTCTAAATGTGAATCCGATAACCGAGAACAGTGTTTGTTTTCTCGATAATTCAGAATTGAAAAGCTTGCTAACAAATTTATGTACATACTACCAAACGTAGTAATTATTTGCTCAACAAACCATTTCAACTCTTTGTAGTTTTCAGAAGGCAAACCCTCATAGTAATCCACCAAGTTTTTCCTTTAAAAGCTATTTTAAGTGTGATATCACTTTGCAAACCTATTACGTTGATTTGCAAATCGCTCCCTTTCACTCCGTTTTGTATGATATTGTCCGTCACATGCGTTGCGGCGAGCCGGCGTTGCCGACCCATGACTTAGATACTTACTGATAATAAAAACACAATTCAAAGGATGGGTTGTTTCACAGAATTTGAACAAATTATAAAATTTCGAAGTTTATTTTAAGTTCTGTAAAGATTTATTTATATTCAAGTTATTTTATTATTTCAGTTGTGCGACACAATTAGCCAATAATGATATGAAAACAGAAGAAAATTTACTTTGAAATTTGATTGATTTAAATTCTGTGAAACAAACCGTCCTTACTATTATATGTACAATCATGGTGTCCGTAAACTAGTTGTATAAACTGACAAACCTCTATCATATTCGTAGTCCATTTTGTGGTAATTTTTTTTTGGATTTCACTAAAATATTGTTATATTCAAAATATTTGGTCTCTGTGGAGTTACATACTATCAACTTACTGTTTATTGACTTTTAACCCCTCAGGCCTCAACGATATTTTGACAGAGGGTCAAAATTTTTCCGTTTTACAATAAAATCCGAATAAATGGAATATTTCTGAATGTATCCGATAAATACGCATGAAAATTTTATATAATTCGAAATAAACATATAATTTTTGAAATATAAAAATTTTGCATGCAAACATAAAAAGTTTTAAAAATGGCTCACCTTACATTTTTTCTAACTAAAATTACTGATAACGAAAAAAATAAGAACCTTACACATTTTTTCAGACAAATGAGTTATAAACGTTATTGTAACCTCATTTTTTTTATCATTTAATGTAAAAATAATTAATAAAAAATTGCCAAAGTTTCATAAATTTATTTAAAATTGAGATACGAAACTTTGGTTTCATAAAGGTCTACATTTTTGTGGTTAACTTTTAAATTTGAATATAAAGTGTGGTGTTTTCGCTTTCTAACACCGTTTTTATAACATATATCACTATGAGACCTGTATGAATTGTTCCGAAAATCGAAACTTGACAGGTTAAAATGCATTGAAGCATGGGACCGGTTTCATTGATATTTTCTGAACACATTAAGTTGCTGAAAAAAGTGTTAAAAGTAAATAAAAACGAAAAAAAGTATTTTTGGTTTCTCTCTATGATGTAGATTCACCAGTGCCCCATTTGTACCACTAGTTTCCAAACACGGTGTATGAAGTATGTATACTTTGCTAGTTCGTACAATGTTTAGTACCGCAATCGTACATTTGTTGTTCTTGTCAAATTTTAATTTACTGTTTAGTACATAATATCTCATTTTATACTAATGAAAATTGTGATACAATTTTTGTATTTTAATAAACATGTTTAACCCAAAAGATGCTTTACTTATTTACTAGTTCATAGTTGTTTTGTTTGTAACTAAACCTAGGAGAAAACAATCCCATCCCCATCCCTCACTGCTTGCTTATTTACTCGAGGTGCGTAGAAAATGCATTTACAGAAAAGGTTGATTGTCCTAGCGCAATACCAACTACGAGCTGCAGCCAATCTACCGAGGTAGTAGCTACAACCTCAACCTTAATTGACGAAGATGATCACATCGAAAAAACTACAGTCACTGGCGAAAAAAAGCAAGATATCACACTATTTCAATGTCAAAAGATGGATTACCATTTAAAGTTTTCATAAGTTCAGAAGATATACGGTCTTTGTTACTTATTTCGTAATATCGAAAATTTTGCGGTATTACATGTCTAATATCGCGATATTTAATATCTGTACCCGAGAAGCATACGGATGCAAGTCCAAAGTTTGAAGAAATGAGTTTTTGAAGCAGACTTGAAGTAAATTATCATGTTTATCAGTGGCAGAAAGATACAAGTCCTATCATGAAAAAAATAGGATTTTTAAAATTGCATACGGATGCAAGTAGGTACCATGATGCAACAACTATCTTAGAAGCAGAATGATGTACCATGGACTTGAATCTTTATGATTTAGTTGCATTTTGAGTATTATGAATCCTTATCAAATCCTACGTATTATGACTCAAATTATACATTACTGCGCTTTCTATGGAAGTAAACAATTTTTAAACATTGATCCTTTCATAATACACAACATGTCATAACAAAATATTCCACTTCATTTAGAAGCAGAAGGACTCAAGTCCATGTTTTTGTTTGACTCAAGTCAACGTTTTTTTAAAACAATATTTTTAAAGGCTTAACATATAAAGTATTTCGTTATATTTGCTCGTTTTTAAAACCAAACTAATTGATTAAATTTTTTTTTTGTTATCTATCAGCTTGGATATCCGAAGAAGTTATGAGACCATAGTTACAGAAAAAATAGTTTTTTGGCTCTCCTGAACATTTACCTTTCTGGACTTGCATCCGTATGCTTCTCGGGTACAGATATATACTGCGGTATTGCATCTAATCAATATTTAATATTTTAATTTGTTTTTTGAGAATATGAAAATGACATTGTGAGCTGAAAGTAGTTGTGCTAAACTAGAGAATTTAGACCAATTATCCGTTAGGCTTTAGCGGGAACGGAAATTACAATTTAGCAACGCTGGTTCCCGGCATGTGATGCAAAGCCACTTAAATAAAGAAATTGTTTCTCCCAGAGTTCTTTCCCGTTCCACGTCCCCTTCCGTTCCCCTTCGATCTTCTCCGCCTTTCCTCCCCCCGCAAACCCCTCCCCCCTCCTTCGTTCCCCTCCCTCCTTCCCACCTGCTGCTAAACTATATGAATAACATTCATGTATCAATCAATTTGCTCACCAACTAACCAAAGTTTCATTGCAATCGAATGAATAGTACAGGAAATAATTTCATAACGCCAGAGCTCACTTTTATATTTACGTATGCGCACATCAAATTCCCAAAGTTTCGTCACAATCGGATGAATGGTTTAAGAACGCATAAAGGACAAACAAAGAAACATTAATTTTTGTATATTTAGATTGGTAATAATAAAATTAAAAAAATAAAATTCCAAATCTTAGAATAGGAAAAAGAAATTCTCCCAAAAGTCAATAATGTATTTTTTCTACATTTTACAATAGTAAGTGTAGGTACCTAATTAAAGTTATATACATTTATCCATTATATTTGTATTCATAATATTGACAAAGATTACAATTTCACAAACAAAGATAATGAAACATTGAGAACCTGTACTGAAGTTCAAAAACAACATTTTTTTTTTTTTTTTTTTCTATTATTTCTGGCTTTCACCCTTCAAGGGTGTTCTAGGCCATCATTTAAAATTACAGAGAAAAGGATAGATGAATTTATTTTCCTCACTCAAAAGTACAAATTTTTGGTTACCAGTAAAAAAATCATGTCTTGTTCGACATGTTTTTTTTTCAAAAAACAATGGAGGTGTAAATGCTTTATGACCCAAAAAACATACAAATGTGGTAAAAATCATGCATCTGGCAACACAGCGGACCGTTTTCTGAGTAGTTCCAAAAAATCCGCCAGGTGAAAGGAAGGCGGTCCTCCTGTCATCGATCTAATTTGTTTATCTATGGACTAGGGTTGCCATTCGTGGGGAATTCCCCAAATTGCAAGGAATTTCTGCGAATTTTAACCGATTGGGTATTTGTGGGGATATTGCATTATGAGAACCGGCGCGGCGCGGGCGTATACATATAACTAATATCGATTAAAATAGCATTTACTGATTATCCAACCACATTGAAAAATAATATTTACAACAATTACAGGTGAGAATGTAATTTAATTTCGTTTTCGTTCGCAGTAAATTTAGAAAAAAAAATTTAAGCTTGAACGAAAGAGAAAATTGGAAATAGACTAGGTAGATACCAGATTATAAAAAATAAATCCTTATTTCAGTAAATTTATGTTTCATTTGTAGGTAGAATTATTACCACTTAGGAGATTACCGCTCCACTCTATTGCACCCTTCAAACGTTTAATGGAATAATCAATTATTAACTATTTATTGGCAATAAATATCCACCCTATTATCACACAGCAACAAGTTGACGGCATCATTATGATATTACGACAAAAAATTTTAATTGTCTCAAATCGCGTAGAATTAATTAATAATAATAAATCATAGAATTAATAATAATAAATCGCGAGTTGACAGTAAAGTTCTCCTATCCCATAAATAAATTTCGTAATGCGGCACCTAGCGGCACATACTTCGAACGCCAATGTTAGTTATCCATGTACCTAGACGACTAAAAAAGATAAATTTATTTATTTTACTATTCTTGATGAGAGACGATGCCCAAACACCCACCGAAAATAATAAACTATGTATATAACACCGAGTTGAAACTAAAACCCACGGAGGAAAGAACCTGTACAAGATTCAAACCATATCAAAAAGGGTACAAAGTACCTACACATTATTGGGAATAAAAGCGTGCGAACCGCAAACAAAAGAAGAAAGCTCTCTCTTTCATAATGGAATCATCGATATGTAAAATAAGATTTTTATTGGTAGATAAAATAAATAATTTTATTTCGTGGATTCTCGAAGAGAAGTTGTCCAAACGAAACTAAAACCATTCCAAGATTCGAACCGGAATGAGACAGAGTGGAGTATGGTGGAGTGCTCTATGGCCCAGAGATGTCGCTAGTATGCACTGTGAAGTGCACCCCAAGAGTCTAGCAGCGCGCATTACCAAATATGGCGTTGGTTGGTTTTCGGTCCAGCCCGCTTGTTTCTGCATTGAGTATTTTCTTATAAATCCGGGCGAAGTGTTCCGTCGGTTTTCGAATCTGTGATAAATAGATAATAAATGAAACAAAGTTATACAATAAGATAATATAGATAAATGTAAGTATTTTATTCCGTAAATTGTTGTCGGTTAAACTGTCATTCGGGGTATTTGTATTTGGGTCAGGAAGCTTTCAATTTTGAGGTTAGTTAGCAGAATTCCAAATTTATCTACGTTGGGGCTGTGTGTAAAAGCGATTGGTGATGTGTTTTTTTAAGGTGTGCGTTTTAAAGTTTAAATATTGTTTTCGTTTCTTGTTTTAGATGTCTTTTCGTGTTGTACGTAGTTCAAAATTCCGCCACGTATATGGACAAGCGCTCAAGCGGGAGCAGTGTTATGATAACATTAGAGTTTCAAAAAGTTCATGGGATTCGACCTTTTGTGCCGTAAATCCCAAGTTCCTGGCCATCATCGTCGAGTCTGCTGGCGGTGGAGCCTTCATCGTCCTTCCCCACAACAAGGTGAGTCCAATGCTCCGAGCTTTATTACATTCCGACACATATTAGTCACCGTCTTTTTATGTCAACTTTTCTCTGCAAACTGACAGTTATTTTTAAATTGGTCAAATTATTGCACAAAAACAAAACCTCAATTGATAATGCCGTTTCCATGATTATATTCTAGTTTTATTGTATTACCTTCCTACAACTTGGATCTCTTCAAGGCCTAGGATCACTCTTTCCTTTCCTAAAGACCCTTGCTTCAGCATCTCCAAAGATGACATAGACTCTGAGGGAAACCTCAGAGGGAGCTTCCTGTGCGGTGTTCCCCTTCTGCCCGGAGCCAGTGAGACTTTGGCAACCCGATTTGCGGGAAGTGGAGAGAGGAAAATTGGGAAGTACCTGGCCATTCCGTTCTGACGAGCTATTCTATATCTTTTGTGGGAACGAGATAGTTCTCGGCCGAGATCTGCTGTCAG
This sequence comes from Limnephilus lunatus, assembly GCA_917563855.2. Lineage (NCBI taxonomy): Eukaryota > Metazoa > Arthropoda > Insecta > Trichoptera > Limnephilidae > Limnephilus > Limnephilus lunatus. Next base: position 26,871,075 of record OU830600.1, on the reverse strand, counting down.
ATTTGTGTGATTTTCTAATGCTGTTATTTGCTTTTTCTATGGGCCGATGTCAGAATTCCAGCTGTGAGCTGTAACGTATTTTAGTTTAGGTCGTTTTAAATACGAATTCATGCAAGTATGCGTGATTATTTATTCATTTAACAGCATTAGAAAATCACACATATCTGACAGCAGATCTCGGCCGAGAACTATCTCGTTCCCACACAAGATATAGAATAGCTCGTCTGGTCATTAATAATAATAATATTTGGATGATTTGTATAGCGCCGTTTTTGTGAATAAACACCTCAAGGGCGCTGTACAAACTTATAATGTATTTCTACAATCTTACTTCTAACTACAAACTAGACAAACCATTATAACAACTTATGGCTAAAAATTGCATCCACCGGTTCTATACTCATAAAAGTCATAAACTATTTGCTACAACATGACCCAAGCTGGCGTAGCACATAAATGTAACATAAAAAAAATGTGATAAAAAATAATACACCAATATATAGTACACACCAAACTTTAATACCAGGCTGAACATTCTACGATCCATTCTCGCGCAGTTACTGACTTTACAATGAATGTAAGCGAAAGAGAAAGATGTGGAAAAACATATGTGTGACAGAGACAGGCATGGGAGTGGAGGCAAGCCACTTTTTTTTAACCTTAAACTCGTCTATTGCGACGATTTCTGTATCAACATCACGCCGGCATTAAAGTTTGGTGTGTACTATATGCAGTGCTCCCCAACCTTTTTATCGCCACGGACCGGTCAACGTTTGATAATTTTACCGCGGTCCACTGAAAGGGGTACAGGAGTGGAAAAATGGGAATAAATTCACCAATTCAATCAAACATGTTTTAGTACGCAGGGCTGGGCAAAATACATGCTTTGCTGTAATTAAAATACAAATTACAAAATACTTTACGGCATGTATTTAAAATACGAAATACAAAATACTTTGAAGTCGTGTATTTGAAATACAAAATACAAAATACAGTATTTTAACCATTTTTTTCTTTCAAATACAAAATACAAATTACAAAATACAAAATACATTTGGTTTTGGTAGAACCTTTGGTTGCAATAAATTGTCGTAAGTGCACTTATCTAGGGGTGCATTTCCAGAAAAGCATAGCTGAGCATAGTGAAACAGAGACGTGCAAAAATTGACCAATCATATTGCTTAGAAGACACATCTCATCCTCGCTCCACTTGTAAAGTTTTGTGGTATAGGACCCAGGGGTTAGGTCAGCGGTTTTCAACCTTTTTGAGCCTGCGTACCCCTTGACCCTTAGTACAAATTTGTTGTACCTCATAATTAGTGGCGTAACTTGCATGGGTGTCACCCCCACCCCCCCACCCTCCACAAAATACAATACGATGAATATGGCGAACAAAAACAAAAATTTCGGTCTGATTTGAAATGTCTGTACTTTCGTCTACTTGCACAGAAAAATATTTACACTTTTTTACTCTGCCCACAACTGACATCTCGACATCTTGTGATATTTCCTGAATTCGCCGGGAACCAGTCCTATCTAACAGCGGCGTGTTTGTTATTTTCTTTAATATTTCGTGGCCGAGCATGCATCGGACAATGTCTTTGGCACACGTTATAATTAAATCCTCTGCAATTGTATGATTTTTACCTGATTTAGCGATGCGCTAACATACACTGTATGATGCTTCCAGAACTGTTCCTGTGCTTTAGTAGCTCTTGAGAAAAGTGAACCTATATTGACAGTTAAATGTTTCTGTTTTGATTTTTTTAAATCTCTAAACTGAGCTGACTGATTGATTAATGTATGGCGTTGCGGCAGGCTGCCAAACCACCGAGCGAAAGCCGTCGAAGTTTTAAAACGTTGAGCTGAGTTTTAAATCGCACATTCGTGCCGCGTACCACAGGTTGAAGACCACTGGGTTAGATAATAATTATTATTTTTATAATAACATGACATTTATATAGCGCAGTTTTGTGTTATTTCGCTTCAAATGCGCTCTACTGTAAATAACTTAAAAATAATTTAGTGTTCAGCAAATTATTCCCATAGTGCTTGATCTAATAAATACGACGACACAAAAATGTACAATACAAAGCAATGACCGACCGAAGGTTCGGTTTCGGTTTCGGCAAAAAAATTTAGTTTCGGCATCAGTTTCGGTTTCGGTAGGAAATCTGCCGAACCTTCGGCCGCACCGAAACTCTGCGTTCGAGAATTATCACGCGTCGTTCAGCTGACTTCGGGTGAGTTTGTGGCACGTTCGCCAAATTTTTGTTCAAATAAATAGTTAACATGTTTGTTAATTTTTTGTTTATTCCATAGCAGTAATGTACCGGTAATAGTACCCGCCGCCCAAATTGGGAGGCGGGTAAGGGTACCGCCGCCCCAGGAACCATTTATTGCGTAATCAACACTTCTTCCATAGGTCACCTTAAGTGGTTCGCTACGTTTAGTGTCTTTGCAGGGGTGCCCGAGTTCATGGGGTGAAGTTTGTCCAGGTCTTGGGGGCCAATGCGTCTGCCTGCCTGCTCCGTGGTGTGCAGGATCGAGAGAGACTGGTTGAGGCAGGTCTTTTATCCTCTCCAGCCGGAATCTCTCGACCTATCGCCTTGCACCGCGGTTGGAAGGATGGATTCATACGTCCGTTATGCCTAGATACACTGACCCCCCAATTCCTACCCACCCTTCATACCTATTTCCTTCCCAGAACTGCCTCTCCTTCCTTTCCTTAAAAAAACCCTCCACACAGCATCCCCTAAGATGATATAAGCCCTGAGGGAAACTATTTTCCTCAGGGCCTCCTATATTGAACTAATGAAAAAAAAAAAAAAAAAAAAAAAATTTCACTTAGTTCAATTTTTGTTTACTTTATTTCATTTAACATGTTCATTAAGAATATTGTGATTATAAACGCAATTAAAATACTCAATTAATGAGGTCCTTCCTTTATAATGTTGATTATTGTGAAATTTTTGTTCCAAGAAGTAAATAACATGTTTTGTTAATTTTTGTTTGTTTTATAGCAGTAATTTCAAAAAAATTTATAATAATTTTTTCACATGTTCTTCAATAATTGTTTTTTATTTCATTTAACACGTGTTAATTGTCTGTATCAGTGTAAAAATAAGCCAAATTTCAGTAAAAAAATAGCTAAAAAAAATCGGTTTCGGCCAAAACTGAGACAGACACCGAAGATTCGGTTTCGGTAGAAAGTCCTGTTTCGGTCAGACACTAATAATATAATACGATACAAATAGTGTTGCCAACTTACTCTAAATATTAACATATATTGCGCTGGATTCTAAAGTTTTTAGTCTATGTATTATCTACGTCAATTTATTTTTCATTATCATTACTTAAATCGCTAAATGTATTTGAAAATGTATTTTGAAGCCATAATTTAAAAAAGTATTTGAAATACAAATTACAAAATACCTCAGCATCGGGTAATTGAAATACCAATTACAAAATACATTTTTAGGAAGTAATTGAAATACAAATACAAAATACGTATTTGTATTTCAAATACGTATTTCAATTACAAGTAATTGAAATACTGCCCAGCCCTGTTAGTACGTCATGTCAATAAAATGATTCCACTTGTATTTGGGCAAGCAGAATATAAGAGCGGTGACTCACGTCGTAGGGTCTCACTCGAGCCCTTTACATTATATGTACGCGAGTGTGCAAAATGGAAGCCCAGTCGTGTTTTTAACTTCGAAGGTATTGTGTCGGTGGTAACTTGGCATTAAGGGGTTCTCAAATGAATAATTATTTAATAATTTACATTTTGAATAAATAAATTTCAATATGTACAATAACCTACAACTTCTGGATTAGACGCCATCCTTATAAATTATGTGCGAAATAATACGACTTCTTTTAGAATGTAACGAGCATAACTATAATTATTATTTTATAAGTTGAGAATATTGATAATGGAAATAACTGAATGACGGGATAACTCATCAATCATTTTAATCATGTCATTTTCATTCCAAGTCTATCGCTTTAGGTGTAGAAGTGTAGAGGCTTACAGAATCAATGCATAAAAAATGTCACTATTGTGAGATTAGGGGGCATACATTAATTATGTGAGCAGTTTTTCTTCCAATCCAGACCCCACCCCCCTCCTTGGTGAGATAAATTTGGGCCACTTCGTATATTCTTTTCAAGTAACGTGAGATTTTGCTGGACCCCCCCCACCCCCTTTTGAACTCATATAATTAATAATAATAATAATAAATTAATGTATGCCCCCTTACTCTACTCAGAACTATTTACTAGTAATAAATTTTTCAATGATTATTTTATTTTACTTTACTAGAAATAAACAGTTTTACATATTATTACATGTTTACTAGGTTGCGTAAACCAGTGAAGATTCAGCACAAATACATTTTTAGAAAAAATATATTATAAATGATAAAATAAAAACAAAAGTACATATGTACTTAAGGGAAAATTAACTTATTTAAAATAATACTCACCTTATAAAATAATGTAAACAATAAATATGATCTAAGATTTTAAAAAATAGAAGAAATAAAAAAAAACAAATGAAAATTAACCATTTAAAATTACTTTTTTCTAACTAAAATTACTGATAATGAAAAAAAATAAAGACACGTACTTACTCATTTTATTAGACAATGTATTATATGGAGTGAAAAAAAAAATTAATAAAAAATTCGCGAAGTTTCATAAATTTATTTAAAATTGCGATTCGAAACTTTGGTTTCAAAAAGGTCTACATTTTACTTCTTTTGTGGTTATTTTTTATATTTGGATAAAAAGGGCGTATTTTCTTTTTTTAACCACTCAGCAACGTAAGCAGATATACATGTAATATAGATGACAAGTACAGCGTGTTTTCACGTCAACACGTATGTTTCCACAGAAATCGTTATAACTCCTTTATTGTTCTAGTGGCATCCCTAAAACATAAAGTAGAAGCTCCATAATAAATCAAGCTACCCAACACTATTCAAGTTGTCCATAGAAAAACATAAAAGACCTATTCTGTCGGATACATGGTAGACCGAAAAATCGCCTACCGGCCGTTAGACATTGTTATTTTTTTATTAAATATTCTTGTATGAAATGATAAAAAAGTGAGGTGACAAAATTGTTTATTATACATTTATACAATAGAATAAGTATTGTTTTTTTACATAATCCGTGATTTTAGTACCGTTTTCACATAAAAATATCTTTGCATTCTAAATTTTAATATTTATTTGTAATATAACAATTTGAAAACTTATTTCGTAACCTTTCAAAAACAGTTTTTAGTATTCGGCTACGTTTAGAAATGTTTTATTTATAGAGCTTTAATTGTAAATAATAATTGGAAATAACACAAAGTTTTCGTAAATCTGTCATGTCGTGATAGATGCAAAGTGCATATTTGTGATAGATCGGAGTGGTTAACAGAATTTAAATCATATCACTATGATAGTAAAGGAGACACAACGATTTCTATGAGACATATATGAGTTGTTCCAAAATCGACCAAAAAGACTTTTAGGGTTAAAGATTTAAAAAACTCATTACAATATTACGTACTTAACTAATTATTTATTTCACGTCCAGATTAGAAAACATAGCGAGTACGAGTTAGGTTATCCCACAACCGGGAACCATTGATAAGTTAATCTAGACTTTGGTTTCCTGTTCTATTTTTTATCTTTTCTAAATTTACACAAGGTAAATAGGCTAATCGTTGAATAAATAAATATAATATCAATAAATGCATTAATCATTTTTGGTAGTTTTAGCACAGCTAAATAAATATGTAATTTATTTATTTATTTATTTATTTATTAACGCCCTATTGCAATAATATTTACGTTTTATTCAACAAGTTCAATAGGTACACTGAATATTTTGAACTGCGCACAGATGGTAGATATTTTTTTTGTATTATTTGATAAACAACTCAAACGATTTGAGTTGTTTATCACGTCGCTTAATCCCTCAGGCCTCAGGCTTGTCCTTCTGACAAAATATTTCCACTTTGCAATAAAATTCAAATAACTGGAATATTTCTGAATGTATCCGAAAACTAAAAACTGTTTTTAAATGATGAAAAAATATGCTTTCAAATTTAATAATTTGAAATAAAAATATAATTTTGTAACATTAATTTTTTTAATGTAAACATAAAAAAGTTTCAATAATAGCTCATCTTACATTTTTATAACTAAAATGTAGGTATTATAAACGTTATCGTCACTCCACTTTTTTGTCATTTCATATAAAAATAATTAATAAAAAAGTTTCATGAACTTTTTTCAAACGTGTACATTTTAATTATTTTGTTGTTAACATTTAAATTTGAATTTTTAAGCGTGGTGTTCTCTCTTTCTAACACTGTTTAGATCTTATTTCTAACCACGATAGTAAGGCAGACAAAACAATTTCTATGAGATCTGTTCGAGTTGTTCTGAAAAGCGAACAAATTAGCCTGTGGGGTTAAGATTGCGTCAGTACTATAATTCTTATAAGGATTCTTTTAGTTTTTATTACTGCAAATCTTTATAATCACAACTTATTTAATCCTTTTGAACTAATTAATTTAGGTCGCTGGTATGATTATTATGTTGGCACCAAAGAGTCTTGTCTCTGTTGTATGACTCACCATAGACTATGACTCACCATGATAATGTTTGCACCAGACAATATGTTAATTTATTCTACCTTTGGGCTCACTGCCCCTGTAAAACTGCAGCCACATCTTAAATGGCGCATCTTCTGTCTTTATCTGTCATATTTAGAAAATCTGCATACAATAGTGGTGATGCATCCACATATTGTTGTAATTATTAATTCTTCGGTTCTTCTTTATGGAATATGTATACAGGGAGGCTTCTTCTCAGAAAAGAAGTTAAGCTGTATGGGGTTGGCAACTCGATGTTTGCATGTAATTTGTATTGTATGTTGCGTTCATTCCTATTTTAACAGTGTAAGATTTAGTTTGGCTATCCACAGTGCTCATTTAATCAAATATTTAACCTTTTATTAGTTCTTATTTATTTAAATTGAATAAAAACAAATAACTTGGTATACACCAAGGTTTGTAGAAATGCTTTTAACAAGCTTAGCTTTTCGAAAAAATAACTCATCGGGCCACTTTCGAAATTTCGAGCGCGTGATGTAGCTTGAAGTAAAACACTGCCACTTGTTTTGCAGTTAATTCAAATCTCCCAGTAGAACATGGACTTCAGGCTACGACACAAATTTTTAGCCAATCACCGTTCTACTCCCACGATGAGCTAACCTTGTTAAACGCATTTTCTACAAATCTTGTATACTCACCACACCCCTTATCAAATTGAATCTATCAACATGTTTCGAGTAACGAAACATGTTGATAGATTTAATTTATTTAATAGATTAGATTTAATTCAGGAAACTAATGGTTTCTTCGTCACTATGAAATGAAAGTTAACCTTATTGGTTTTTTTTTTTTTTTTTTTTAAAAAAAGACAAACATTCCCGGGTTACGAATAACCCTACAATATTTGAAAATCTCCTACTACCACCACAGAAACCCAAAAATGTTGCTTGTGTTGTGATGGAGGACTAAGCCAGCCGAGGAATCGAACACGCGACGCTCGGGTGGGACCCAAGCGCTATGCCCAATCAACCATTGACAGGTCATTTCGGTGTTCCGGTGTTCTTATTTATTTATTTATTCATGCCCCATTTGAGCTTTTACATTTTATTGCATTGCATACATAATATCTATAAATATTGATTTAAAAAATAAGTATAATATTTTTATTATGTAGAGGAGAGTGTCCGTGGTAGGCTGGTGGAGTTTGTTTAGATTTTTATACAAATCTACAATTTTATTCAGAGATTGATGAAATTTTGGACACTTGTCCTTCAAAATATTAGAAGGTCAAAAAGCCCGGACAATGCCGGGGATTTCGGCTAGTATAAAATATAACGACCGGTCAGTGGTTGAGTGGGCATCGCGTTTGGGTCCTACCCAGGCGTTACATGTTCGATTCCTCGGCTGGCTAAGTCCTCCATCACAACTCAAGCAATATTTTCAGCTTACTGTGGTGATAGTAGGAGATTTTCAAATATAGTAGGGTTATTCGTAACCCGGGAATGTTTTTCTTTCTTTTAAAAAAAAAATAATAAGCTATAGTACTCTCTCAGTAACCGTCGCTCGATTACCCAAGTAAGAAACTTACCCTTAGTGGTTGGTTTACTTACCACGGCAGTTATTTTTACTAGCTGAAAGCAGAAAGTCAAGCTCAAAAATGTGTGCTACAAATAATACTAAAATGGTTTATTTTTCTCAGGAGAGAAGTATTTGCATACCAGTAAATAGGTCACGCATTTCTAATGCTAGCAACCCTAAATAACAAATTATATCTATTTATTCTTTGTTTCCGTGCTCATTCCACGTTTGAAGATGAAAAGAAAAAAAATTAAAGTTATATTTTTATATGGCGACATGATGTTTGTATGTGCTATAATTCTAATTTCTAATTAATTTTTGCATTACAGATACATAGTTTCTTTCTATTATCTCACTGCTGAAAACCATCTGTGCATTAGTGCCTCCTCTTGGTTAACGGTGAAAGCATTATGTCAGCTTGCAACTGGCCAACATAACGGACCGCTGGAGGTTTTAATATTATCTAATTAATTTTGAAAAGTAGATGCCCACAATATTGACACCTGGTGTTCAAGTGTGAAAGCTATCTACCTTCCCACTTTGTGGGCGACTAGCGATCCGGTGATCGCCTTTGATATATATTTGAAATTTAACGATTATGATTATCGTATTGTGTTATAACTTGACCACCTTTCCTAGATGAACGTGCACGGATTTGAATTTAATCGTCATGTTGATTTTATCATTATCAAGAATAATTAAGAACTGTGACTAATCTTATATAGTATTTTAGATTTTAGTAGTAAGATAACGTCTTATCAAGTTTAAAGGTAAATCTGGTTGTGTAATCAGTCCATGGGATTTCTATTTTGGTAATAAGGGGGGGGGGGGGGGGGGGCGACGACGACGACGACGACGACGACAGCAAACCTCTTCCACTGCAAGAATGTTGAATGTCACAATTTTTTTTTTTTCGAGTTAAGAATGCCATTAAGTATATAAGTTTAATTTGTAGAACAACTTTGTGCGTTTAGTTTAAACTGTTATAGAAAGGTAATGAAATATATACCCTTTAAAATTTTATAATTAAAAAAAAAAAAGTTTTAAAAATGGCTTCCCTTACGTTTTTTCTAACCAATTTACTGATATATAACACTTTTATTGGGAAAATATAATATAAACGTTACAGTTAACTCACTTTTTTGTTTCATGTAAAAATAATGAATAAAAAGTTCCCAAAGTTTCATAATCTTTTTTCAAATTGAGATTGGAAATTTTGGTTTCATAAAGATGTTCATTTTAATTACATTGTGGTTTAAATTTGAATGTAAAACGTGGTGTTTTCTCTCTCTAACGCCGTTTAGATGATATTTCTAATGATGATAGTATGGGAGGCCCCGAAGATTTCTATGAAACCTATATGAGTTGTTCAGAGAGGTGAACAAATTAGCCTGATGAATTAAATGATTTTAATAGATTTTATAGTCTTAGCAAGATATTATAAAGTAATTTTAGGTATTATAAGTTACTATTACTGCACGTGAATACACCGTGCAACCAGCTGTCCCTGTTCCCGACATGGGTGAAAAGTATATAAAAATATAAACATTTATTTAATTTTAAAATATTATGAGGTTATTTATCACTTATGGTGTCATTTTCAAGTGCATTTCAACTAAGTCTTTTTAAAAAATATATTATATTCCCAGAGTTCCTTGGCACTTTGAAGCGTAGATTGTAATCTAATCTATAAATGTATTCAACACAATCCGATATCAACAGTCAATGATATTGGTACTACTTTGAGTCATGCCCTAGCAACAATGTAGGTACATACGGTCTCTGATAAGTATGTTATCTCATCATAGATTCTGTTACTTCCATGTTTATCTCCCTGCAATTTGACAGTTTATTATGATGCGACCGACGCCTGGATGCGAACCTGAAGCTTTTGACCACTCTTCCTTTTCCGAAACGTTCTTTCCCATCACTACAACAATTAGCTTCAGGCAGTGGGACTTTTCGTGTGGTGTTCACAAAAAAGAGTAAATTAGTTATTTATGATCTTTCCATCAATAAAAATGCAAAAATTAATTGTTTTTTGTTTCTTGACCTCTTGACCTCTCTAGTCATTGACATTCCTTCCTATTGTCACCAGCACCATTACTCAACACGAATTACAGTCAATGCATGTCAACAGCAAAAAAAAAACAGTACCAAATATCTCAAAAGTTGATAGTTTACACTACAATTTTCTATCTTATCGCCATTTCTTGATCTTTCACTTGAAAACCAAAGATAAAACAAATGCAACATTTTTATCTATCTCATTTTATATGACTTTGTTCCATTTTTAAAACTCGTATAATGCCTGCATTATTTAAATGTGGGTAAGTACCCACTTAAAAATCTTGCAAAACAAATTCATGTGGGCAGGTACTATGTGGGTACCTACTGAGACATTTTTACCTCCGTCTTGCTGGCCGAATAAATTGACACATAGCCCCAGTAAATAAAACTTGGCAAACAAATGATGATTAGACTATTAGGATGAATGGTTTGTTTGAGATTCATTATATCTTGGCCAATGAATTGTTTGACAAACACCTTGATCTTGCCCTGTGTTTTGATTTGCTTGATTCACGGTTATGTGTTGTCATCTCGATGGTATGAGAAAGAGACAATCGATTGTACATTATTTTATCTGCCAATAACCTTTGCATAATATTGATTCTCTCACAATAATAGAATGAAATCATACCTTATAATAGAGATGTCTATTAATATAATTATAAATCAAAATGTGTCATGCGGAAATATTTCTACCTGTTGGTTTTGTGCCAAGCACAATTTAAAATGGAAAATGATAGGTGTCTTTTAGATTTTATGGTTTTCTGCCTACACTTAGTCGATTCAATTTTCTTGGCTTTCCCAAACAATTTTGTATCAATTTCCATTCACTATCAATGCTGTGTGCAAGGCCGTAGCCAGAGAAAAATTTCGGGGGGGGTTTTGTTTGGTAGAACAGTGTTTATAGAAATACGCAGTGGCGGACTAAGCGGTGGGGGAAGGGGTGGGGGGCTGGTCCTGGGGTGGCCCAAAAGCCTCTATGTTCCCTTGATCAATTCCTAGAGGAGACTTTAAGGCACCAGGACACTGTAATTTTTTTTTTGTCATTTATTTAATTTCTTTTACTGAAAGATTCACTTCTAAAGGATGCGCTCACCAAATATTTTAAAGAAATTTGTAGAATTAGCGGAGATACAGCATTTTATGTTAAAACGTTTGAAACAATAGGTATGTTAAATTATTCATCAGAAAAACTCTGAACGCGTTTTTGACGAACTTTTTAACATGTTTTTCAACCTGGTTGACCACATATAAAACTGTATATCCAATTTGCATGCACCAAGTCTTATACTGTCTGAAAATCGAGTGTTTTTGGCAACAGGTAAGGGAAATTTGATGTCTAAAAAAAAGAAAAAAATGGCGGACCAGCGAATTTTATTTTCGATTTTTTATGCAAAATTTTCATCGTTCATAAAAAAATAGAATGGGTCCCTCTTATTGGATTTTCTAACTGTTTAAGACTTGGTTCATGCAAATCAGATGAGTATATTAGTTTTTCTAATATGTTGTCAACCTGGTTGATAAACATAGTTTCGAGAAAACCGCGTTCGAAGTTTTGAAGGATAATTCAACACACAAACTGTTTAAAACGGTTTCATATACAATGCTGCATCTCCATCAATTTTACGAATTTCCTTAAAACGTCTGGTGTTAGCATTATGAACTATTAGCATTATGCATCTTTCAGAAAATAAAATAAAAAATTACTCTTTTTTACAGCCTTAAAGCCTTATTTAGGAATTGATCAAGGAAACATGGAGGCGTTCAGAGGTCCCCTAGGACCAGAGGCCCATGTGAACTGTCAGAAGCTGCAAGATGATTTGCAACGTTTGAACACGTATTGTAATGCCCATTGTCTGGAAATAAATATATCTTAGTGACGAATACTCAATTAATCATCAACTATTATCCATCAAATCAGAAATTAAGGACCTTGGGAATATACTTGATAGTAAACTAAATTTCAATAAACATATCGACCACATAGTCAATAACGCATCTTCTATGCTTGGTTTCATAACCAGTTCCTGTAAATAATTCAAAGATCTTATTGCTTTCAAAATACTTTACTTCTCATACGTTCGTAGTATGCTTAAATACGCATCTCAAGTGTGGAACCTAGGCTAAGCAATACACAAAAATAGAATTGAAAGTGTTCAAAATAGATATCCCAAGGTACCTTAAGCTCTTTTTGATCACATGTTAGTAATGAAGGCTCTGCAAAGTTCTTCAATATACAGACGTTAACATGCCGAATAAATAAATCAGAATCGGTAATGTTATTTAAAATTACACGTAACTTAATTGATAGTCCTGATCTTCTTCAACGCCTATCATTCCATTTTCCAAATCGCAACAGTAGGCAGTCGCTGACTTTTAATCTCCCTCTTTGCAAGACCGACTCCGAACAGAACTCATTTATTTACAGATCCACACACTCATTCAACTTAAATTATTACCACAATGACATTTTTAACTCGACTTTACGTGACATAAAACGAAAACTCACTAAGGAACGTGACTCAAACTAAAAAGTTCAATCCCTATATATTCCCGTCTCTTTGCATCTTAATCATAATTCTATGTTCCTCCTCCCCCCTCCCCTTTCATATATTGTATCAAAAAAATAAATGAATTAAGAAAACACCCTTACAATGTCACACTTTATCATTCATTCTCTATAATCAGTGGAAAGTTCATAATTGGCATAATTAACTATCTTACTATTGTGTTATTGTGTAATCTCAGATTTGCTGTCAACTTTCCCTAAAAAAAAAAAAAAAAAAAAAAAAATTAAACTAGGGGGGAGGGGGGTTGCTCATTCAACTTTGGCACCCCGGGCCTTTGACCGGCTTAGTCCACCACTGGAAATATGTAAAGTTTAAAAAAAAAATGATAAAGTGGAATTAAATGGAGTTATGTATCTTATCACATATTTTTATAATCACAAAATTAAAATTAGTCTTTTCTTTGCAACGAGCAAATCAATTACCTCGTCGGTGTCAATGAATCGACCACCATAACATGGGCATCAGCCTAGCATGGTGGTAGAAAAATCCACAAATAATGTGACTAATATTTATGCTATGAATAAAGAAAAATTTAAAAAAAAATTAAAAATATGTCAATTCTGCGTTGATTTTCCTGGCCTGTGGAATTTCTTAAATCAGTTTTGAGGCATTTCAGAGAAAAAAAAACCTTTCCAAGGGTACATGAGGAAACAGGCAGTGTCATCAAGATTTTGAAAAGTTTGTGAATGTTTGGAAATAAGGACTGGTTGAATTCTCCGAGAGCTGCAATAGCACATGTTGGTTGATTTAGTTAAGATTATTTCAACCATTTTATCCTCCACATTTCTAATTCAGCTTTTACAGAGTCCCATTCCAAATATTTTTTATTCTAATTCAGCTTTTACAGAGTCCCATTCCAAATATTTTTTATAGAACTCAAAGTAGTATTCTTGATAATTTAGTTGGTTTTTGCAACACACAGACGGAAGTAAAATGTTGAGAGATGATAATGTGGATCTATGATTTTGGAATCTAGAACGAAACTGATCAATCGAATCATCCAAAAGTGAAATCATGACAGTAACTCCAAAATAATTTTCAGGATCATTTGTGTTGTAGTTTGCCTTATGCTTTTGGCATGGCATTTCCTCTTTACAGTTATGAGCAAATTCTGAGCTTTCTTGTGAAGTTCAGCAACTTTGGAATCGGTATTTTGACGAACATCTTCAATAGTTTTTAAAATTAAATCGACATGTTGATGTAAACCAGCTGCTAAATAGCATAAGGGAGATTGAAGTATTTTGCATACAGTAAGTGCCCTTGAGGTGATTTTTCACAAAAACGGCGCTCTACAAATTTTCCAATTATTATTATTATTATTATCAGTAAGTGTGTATGGAAACAATGATGTTAAAAATATATTTTTTAAATATTTTTCCCATAAAATTTTTGATCAGCTGTATTCGGATAAAATTAAGTCCTTTTTCCATAGATATGCACCTTTAACTGTCAAGTATACCTACCACAGATAATATACAGAAATCGAAAATATTATTTATTTTTTGTTATGGCTTTTCACCCCAAAATATTCTACGTTGACTCGAATAAGTATCCCTCACGGCAGTTTCAAGTAAAAAACACGCAGAATTCCCGCGATTATGAGAGTTTTACGATTTTTTCATATGTTTTTTATAAATCCTACAAATAAGAGATAAATGGTAAAATACGGGTCAATTCATTGATCATATAGCACTATAATAAGTTTGTATGTCTCTTTGTTAGAATTCGAAGGTACCTATGATTTTTTAAATGTTAGCGAAAAATTAAAAAAATGAAATTCTGGGAAATCGCGAGCAATCGAGGAAAATTTATTTATTTCGCATGATCGCTCCAGTGGCTAAGCAATATAAGCTTATAGCAAAATTACTTAAAATGACTGATCTCAGAAAGGAATAAGCCTTTGATGGTGATTCATAATCCATGTCACTGTTTAAGTCTTCGAGTGTATCAACAATAACTTTATAGATTTCCTTGAATCTTATCAACCCATCATGATTTTCAATGGGTCTCGCACATTGCCGTAAGAGTTTTCCATTGTGTTTCAGGGATTTTTTTTTCAATATTTACTTCTAAGCACTTAACATTTCGTTTTGCCGAAGACATGATAAAATTTCCAATCGATGTTTTAATGCCAATAGAATTTCGAATAGACTGAACCTGGCAAGAATGACGTAGAGCCAAATTCAACGAATGTGAGCTGCAATGAACCTATAAGACTTCTGGATGTGACTTACAAATTACTGCTTGCACACGTTTAAAACTTCCTTTCATCGAAGAAGCTTCATCATATCCTATAATTTACACCCGAGAAAGATTTTAATTCAGATAAAATTGCATTAGCGAAATACTTTCCTGTTGTTAAAAAAAAGTAAAAAGTTAAAAAATCTTCAAAAAATCTTCGGCGCACCGTACAGTCAATTTCGGGGGGGGGATCAAACCCCCTCGATCCCCCCCCTGGCTACGGCCTTGGCTGTGTGTGCATTTATGAGGATACTTCTTCTTCTTTGTGTGCCTTATCAGGTCTCCCCGACGTTGGCGATCACTCTTGAAAAGGTCACTTCTAATGCCGGTCCACTCTCGTATATTTCGCAGCCAAGACATTTGTCTCCTACCAGGCCCTCGGCGACCCTCTATCTTGCCTTTCAATATTAAATGGAGCAAGTGATACTTCTCCCCTCGAAGTATATGACACAGATATGAAATTTTCTTGATTTTAATTAATGTAAGCCGTTCTCTATCTGCTCTAGCACGCCTGAGAATTTCTGTGTTGGTGATCATGTCGGTCCATGGGACCTTGAGCATTCTCCGGTGAAGCCACATTTCGAAAGCCTCTAACCTGTTCATGGTATTTATTTTCAAGGTCCATGTTTCACAACCATACAGCTAGACCGACCACACATAACATTTTAGCATTCTCTGCCTTAGTTTTAAGCTGATATTGTCATTGCAGAAGAGGGATTTTATTTTTATGAACGCAGTTCTTGCTGCTTCAATTCTGCACCTAATCTCTATATCTGGGTCAAGAGTCTCCGTGAGAATACTGCCGAGGTATCTAAATCTCTCCACCTTTTCGACATTACAACCATTTAACTGTATCATTGATCCAGAGTGATCTAGTCATCCATTTATTTTTTTTGACATTGATTGTTAGGCCCAGTTGCTCACCAGCATTATTAACAAGATTTAATAGGTCTTGGAGGTCACTGATACTGTCAGCTAGTAATACAGTATCATCTGCATATCTTATGTAATTAACGACAACTCAGTTGATCTTGAGACTCTTCTCGGTATTACTTAGGGCTCTTTTGAAGACATAGTTAGAATAGAGATTAAATAATAATAATATGAGGATACAATAGAGTACAATTCCTGGGAAATACTGATTGCAGTAGAAATGAGATCCCTGGAGGTTTCTTTTTACATTAGCTCCACACAGGAAGCCCCAAGGAAAATAATTCCCCTCAGGGGCTATGTCATCTTTGCGTATGCTGAGTGGAGGGTCTTGAAGAGATCATTTTCATTTATCAAGAGACATTTTAGAAAATGAAGGAGAGGAAGTTCTGGGGAAGAAAAAGTATGAGGGGTAGGTAGGAATCTGGAGGTCAGTGTGTCCAGGAGTAACCGACTTATGAATCGAACCCTCCTACTGCAAGGCAAGGCGATGTTCCGAAAGAGTCCTGCTGGAGAGAACAAAGGGTCTCCCTCAAGCAGTCTCTCCCGATCCGGCCTGCCATGCAGTTGGTAGGCAGACAAATCTCACCTGGATGAACCCGGGCACCCCTGCTACGTCACCAAACGTAGCGAACTGCTTGGGGTGTCCTGCGGCAGAGGTGTTGGTTATCCAATAAATGGTTCTCAGAGCGGTGGTACCCATACCCGCTTCCCAAATTAATATATGTATGTGTGACTTTATTAAAAACAGGGAGATCCGAAAAGCACCCAAGACCGATTGATGTAAGCTTAAAGAACAAGTTTCAGAAAGGGATGCTTTGATTATATGGATATGTATAGCAGATGGACAGAGAAAAGAGTGTCAGTAGAAAATATGATTAGTTTGGAAGATCGCCATGGTGTGGTCTGTTTATTGACCAGATTTGAATAGCCTGGTATTTCCCCTCGTCTCACTTCCTTAAGCTTCACAACACAACCCAAATTGGCATTTATGGCTCTTCAAATATCAACCCCAGTAATTTTATCTCCACTCAAACCGCCTTATCCGAGCCACCTAATGAGCTTTGTCTCAAACAGCGTCAGTGTTGTCAACTCAGCTCTTTTAGAGCTAGATATTTTCAGATATGCTGACTTTTTATTTTATACAGAACTTAAAACATTCACGTAAAATGATAATTTACTAATGAATACTGTTGTTGCGTCTGAAACTGCTAACAAATTACAGCTTCAGATACATTTGGAAATGGACTGTAAATAATAACAATTAAACGAAACGAAATGGTTTTGCTGGAATTGGGTGATAATATGTGTAGGGAAAACTAGGGAAGCGAGAGAAAAGGATAACCAATCACTTACCTCTGCAAAGGAGCAAACAACTTAATCACAAATATACTTTATATTGTTCCACCGTGATACCTAGAGGTAATTATCGCCACAACAACACAAATAAGTATAAAACCATATTGTACTTACGATGTGATCAAAAACCTTCCTTTTAGTTCAAAAACGAGATTATGAACATGAACAACTTCAACAAATTCCTTCAAAGGTACACCTAATTCTTCTTCTGTTTTTCGAAACAAGTGCACTCGAATTTGGTAATACATATTCTATTGTTATTGCTCTATTTTCAAAATGCTTTTCCAGCAAGGTGATCTGGTTAGGGAGGGTAAGTAGTGGATAAATGACATCCCGTTAAGAACTATGCATATTCTCATTTCAAAACCAAACACTGATACTGATAATAATACTATAAATAATTTACAATAGCTATCATTTTGTGGCTATTGGCTATCCATTAGAAACAATGTAACTTCTATATTTTTTAATAGCGTATTCCGAAACCGGTCGGTACGAAAATATTCTGAGCAGTTTCTTTTTTCTCAGAAATTCTCTAGCCACCCACCCCCCCCATTATATGACTCTCTGATATCTCTGTTATCCTGTTTCCTCCACAATTTGGCTCTTCTCACTTGAAAGTCTGCCGATTCTGATCTAGTCCATTTGTGACTCCGGTGTAGTAATTATTCTGGCTCTCGATATGACCTGCCTCAAGTATGTCCCCTACTCTTTCCATGTACTTTTGCATTACCTTGCAATCACAAAGATCATGTACAACATACACTATACTGGAAAAAACTAAGACACTTTGTAAAATAGATTTACATGATTGATGTTGTGTTTTATTGTATTTTCTATCCGAATGGAAAATCTTGTTTTAAAATCCACAATGATTATTATTATTTTTGATTCCATATTAAGATAATTATACAATACTTTATGATGACATTTCATGATTAAAAGCGGGAACATGTGTCTACCTAGAAATAGATTCAAAAATTTTATTTTAAGTATCAATAATTTATAAATCATTTACACCCCAATTATTACTTTGCACTGCAATTGTTACTCTGTACCTTAATCGTTACTTTGCACCTTAATTGTGCCTTCATACCTTAATTTAATATTACTTTGCACTGCAATTGTTATTCTGTACCTTAATCGTTACTTTGCACCTTAATTGTGCCTTCATACCTTCATTTAATATTACTTTGCACTGCAATTGTTATTCTGTACCTTAATCGTTACTTTGCACCTTAATTGTGCCTTCATACTTATAAATTATAATAACTTACGCGCAGAAACCAAACTCCTTAAATTATCAGATAGAAGAGTGTTAATTGATTTGTTATTTTTATTCAAAATTATCAAATCTTTAGTTGACTGCCCTAATTTATTAGAATTAATCTGTATTAATGTACCTGCTAGACTAACTCGCAATAAAGATATTTTCAATTTTAACAATACCCTCAATACTAACTATTCTATTAATTCACCAATCCCTAGAATGCATAGCCTTGCAAATAAACATTGTGAATCTATAGATATATTTGGTGTTGACAGTTTTGCAATTTTCAAGAGACAACTCATCTCTATTTTATCTGTTAATAATTAACTTTTCTTATTTTTGTTCTTTTCATAAAACCTCCTCTCATTTAAAATCTTACCAGTAATTTATAACCTTATTTTATTTTATTTTGCTGTTCTATTTAGTTCTGTTTTATCATCGTTCATTATTATACACATATAATTGTTTGTTTATACCTACTAACTAGCTTTTACACATTGCACTTTATTGTATTTCTGGTCTTATTTTTTCTTATTACTCATAGTATTTCATTTCTTTTATGATGTTTAATTTTTTATGTTTTTAATTTCTGTTGTAAAAGCCCACTAGGGCGTAAATAAATAAATAAATAAACAAATACCTTAATTTAATATTACTTTGCACTGCAATTGTTACTCTGTACCTTAATCATTACTTTGCACCTTAATTGTGCCTTCATAACTTAATTTAATATTACTTTGCACCGCAATTGCTACTTTGTACCTTTTTTACACCCCAATTGATACTTTGCACAGATATTGTTACTTTGCACCGCAATTCGTACTTTGTTGTGCCCCAGTTTTTTTTCAACGCAATTCTTACTTTTTACAGAAATTGTTACTTTATATCTTGATTTATTGATTTTTTACTCATTTTTTGGTAAAAAAAAACTAACTTATCCATAAATCTATCCTAAAATTCACAATGAAACTCTCTCTAACCACCAAGTTTATAACTTCAAAACGATATAAATCACAATGTTACGGGCTCTTTCTGGTCTATTTCGGTGGAAATGTGTGCGGCGCCCACTCGCGGGCTATTTCAGCCCGAGGAAAGGATCGGTAGTAACAGGGCTGACAGAAACTTTACTTTCTGGCAGATTCCCATCCGGTGAGAGACGGCGGTATATAGGTCACAGGTGAATAGAACATTAACTCGGTGAATTTAAATGATTTTTTTGCCAAAGTGAAAAATATTTTCACTAAAGCACTTGCCGGTTTTAATAATAGGGTACAGATTTACGGATTTAGATGTTTGTGTTGGAATAATTTATAAGTCAGTTTAATCTTAATATGAATGTTTCTTTCTTTGTCTGTTATGTGTTCCTAAACCATTCATCCGATCGCGATGAAAATTTGGTGCTTTGATGTGCGCTTGCCCGCGATGTTTTCTATATATAATAGTGAGCTTTTTTTATATTATTACCCCACAAGAGTCTCTGCTGCTCCTGTCTGGAGCCAGTGAAACTATGGCATCCCCAATTGAGTTATGTTGTGAGGCTAAAGTTAGTGGGCAGGGGGAAGAGGAAGTTGGGGAGAGGAAGGTGGGGAAGTACCTGGCTATTCAAATCTGGTCACTAAACACGGATAAAGCAATTTCAAGCAATATTGCATAATTCAGAATGGTGGTCTTACACCAGGACGATACTGAGAGTATCTTTCACTCCGGAATGTACCCCAAATATACTTACTATATATTATTTTGTGAACAAATTGTGAAATACCAAAAATTAATTGCCGGGTTTTGAATCCGCGACTTACCTCTCGAGTACGGAGACTGTCAAATTGTAAATGAGATGCAGCAAGCTGAAAAAGTTACATATCAGAATTCAAAAATTCCAGACAGAAAAAGTTATGCAAATTTCATGATGCCAGAACCTATCATTCGAGATTTTTACAGTTATTTAAGTTGAAAATAAACTACATTTTTGAATAGGTTGTTAGTAATTGTTCAAAGTATTTTTTTAAATATGTTTTCAACCCTGATTTATAAATTATTGATTATCAAAATAAAAATGTTTGGATCTATTTCAAGGTAGACACATGTTCCCGCTTTTAATCATGTAATATTATTAGACGTCTTCTTTTAAATGTCATCATTAGAATATGCCAGAAAGCACTGAACATATAATCTCTAGAAATGTGATTCGTACTGACTTGTAAAAAAACCCATATTCATCCTATATGGGAGGCTGGTATGCCACCTCGTTAACCATTTATTGGATAACAAACACCCCTGCCATAGGTTACCCCAAGTGGTTCTACTACGTTTGGTGACTTGGCAAGGGTGCCCGGGTTCATGGGATGTGGTTTGTCTAGGTCTTGGCAGCGGATGCATTTGTCCAACTACTATAGAGACTGGTTGATGGTGACCTTTCGAACCCTCTAGCCGAACTCTCTCGACCTTGCACCACTGTGGGAGGGATGGACTCATACGCCCATCACTCCTAGGTACATTGACCCCCAGATTCCTACACACCCGTTATACCTTTTTCCTTCCCAGAACTTACTCTTCTTCATTTTCCTAAAAAGACCCTCCACATAGCATCCCCAAATGACATAGAATTATTTTCATCAGGGTCTAATGAGCTATTTTATTATTAACATGACGTTTCAGGATTAAGGTACCGTGAAAGCACAAAAAAGGCAATAAATAAACGTTCCTTATCACAATAATGCTGCAGCTCTTTCAAAAGATGAGATACACAATGTACACAGATCTGTTTCCTCCGAGAGAAAAAGTAATCATTTTCTTGCATCTCTCTCACACACCGCAACGTGATGTCTCCGTAGATCCCGACAATAGCTGGGATGATAATTTTGAAAGTATGGAATATACATAATAGTTAAAAGGATAATATTAAAAATGCAAAAATAATGCTGCAGCTCTTTCTTACCCACTAAATAACAGTAGTCGAAAATGAGACAAAACCCCCAAAGGAAACATACAATCATAATTCCCATCGTCTTAGTTGATCCGTAATAAGATATATCGTTTTCCCCAAAGGAAAAAAGTAGTACTTTGGAGGAAACAGACACACATATATTGTGTGTCTCATCTTTTGTCTCACCATTATTTAATTTGTAAGAAAGAACTGCAGCGTTATTAGAATAAAGAATGCACACTTTATGCTTTTTTTTATACCATCACGGTACCTTTTAAAGATATCTTATATTTCTACATTTTACTTTTTATTGTTTTATTTCTCACTTTAAATTTTTATTTTTTACCTAAAAATTTATTATTTGTACTTTATATTTTACACTTAATAATTTACTTTTATACATTTTACATTTATTCACTGCTTATTACCTTACTTTTTACCTTTTTTCTTAAATTTCACTGACATACTTCATGTTCTTGTACTATTTACAAGTATGTCAATTATGTTAATGGCACGTGTTGTGCCATATATGTGTAAATAAATACTCGTGGTTTATCATGGTAATAATAAAAGTGCACAATGTAAAAAATAAATTTAAAACTTGGACCTTACTTCGGATACACTTCTTTCAGTTTAACTCTTCAGTGCCGGAAAGATAATCTTGGCTCTATTATTTATAGAAAAAATACTCGGCCTATATTGACACGTTTGAAAGTGTAGAAGTTTTCTGTGGGAAAAATATGTTGTAATCCAAAGTTGCTATGTTGTTTGGTGACATACCGTCACGCCTTGTCTGTTAGACCAGTAGAGGATAGAGTGCCAACAATTCATTACCGCTATGACAAGATTGGGATTTGGAAAACAATCTAATGAAATTCGTTGTCAATCAAATTCACACCTAGGAATTCTTTCATTGTACAATGTTCCTTATGTCAGTTGAGCTAATTTTGTAAGTTCTATCTTACTTTATAATCAACATTGGAACTCTCAGGCAGAACAAAAATATATGTTATTAATAAGACAATATTAGCGAAACTCTATCGAAAATCTGAAACAGAAAAAGATACACACAAAAAGATGTCACATCTAGGTCTCGAACCCAGGACCTACGCCTTGCCGGGGAGGAGCTCTGCCAACTGAGCTAATGTGTCCCTATCAGATTCGGTCATATTTAACTGTAACATTTAAGAGGGAATATAACCAGACAAAACCGGAAATATGTCATTCTAAAATAAAATTTTAGGCGTATTGACTCTTTTCAACCAAAAAGTATAAATTGATTTCGAAAGATTGTTCTTTTATCTGGTAAAGTTATGTTTTAAATTATGAGAAAATGTGTTTATTTTTAGCATAATAAGGTTATACCGTAGGTATTTGGCAGATTTGTTAAATTTTCAAACAAAATTTTGTATTATATAACACACATTTCAAATCATATAATCATGCAGTAAAATAAATCTAAAATTATCTGGGAAAGCTATGTTTCAGAATTTTTATTTAAATAAAATCATTAAAAAAAAGGTCCGCACACGTGTTTTGTGACGAAAATACTTCAGTTTGTCGATTTGTTTGCGGTCTACAAACTAATGTATGTATATATGTATATAATTTTTTTTACATTCTTATTTTGCTTAGAAATTATAAATATTTATGATAAAAAAATAATTACATTAAGTACATAATTTTATCATCACGCCTTTCAGCATTTTTGAATGTAGGTATAAATTTAAGCAATTGAGTTATAATTTTAAAAAGCTGGTTCGGAGAATAGTTAATCTTTCTCATTGGAACTGCCCTGTGCGATCATAAGAGCATCTTTCGACAAAATTTGAATTCTCGGCCACTGGCTGGTTAAAGGCCCTCAACGGTCATGTTTAACTCTGTCATAGGCCCCGAGAGAAATTGTTTTTTCCTCCTAAGTGGAGCTAATTTAAAAAAAATAGTAATACAAAAAAAAAAACTATGAATGAGTGACTTATTTATGAATGTCAGTGACTTATTTATCATCCTTATTGATGTTACTTTACATATTCTAATATTTACCAAGGACATCCTGTCATTATGTTATAAATCATTTTAATTAGCTCACATTTAAAACATTTCCATAAAAGAGTTTTTATCCCACATTATATAATTGCGTTTTAACATTCTTATGTTGCAGGAAATTGGTTTATTGCATTTCCGCAAGCACTCGATAACTCTTATGTGGTTGTTATAAAATTAATCACATTAAGAGTAATGCGTGAAATTTGCATTCTTTAAAAAAAATCTATAACCCTTATCTAAATGTTATTTTAACCCCCCAGGCTGATTTGTTCGCTTTTGGGAACAACTCATATAAGTTGTATACATACACATATAGGTCGTATAGGTTGGAATAACTCGCATGGGTTGCTCCATCTATGAAAGAGTAAATTATGAATTCTTTTCGTAAGGTCAAAATATTTCCGCTTTGCAATAAAATTCAAGTAAATGGAATATTTCTGAATGTATCTAAAAACTGAAATCTGCTTTTGAAAGGTGATAAAATACACTTTCAAATTTTATAATTCGAAATAAACATATAATTTTTTTAAATATAAAAATTTTGAATCCAAACATAAGAAAGTTTTAAAAATGACTCTCCTTACGTTTTTTCTAAGTAATATTACGGATAATGAAAAAAAAAATACACACACACACCTATTTTATTAAATAAATGTATTTATTATCACTTGATTTTTTGTCTTTAGTAATTATAAAAAAATCCCAAAGTTTCTTAATTTTTTTTTTCAAATTGCGGTTGGAAACTTTGGCTTCACGAAGGGGTACATTTTAATTATTTTGTGGTTAACTTTTAGATTTGAATATAAAGCGTATTTTTTCTCTTTTTAACACATTTAGATCATATTTCTTACCTTGATAGAGGAGACAAAACAATTTATATGAGTTGTTCCCAAAAGCGAACAAATTAGCCTGAGCGGTTAAAATAATATTTAGTATATTTGCGGCATGTTCCAGAGTGGTTCGCTCAATATCGCCCTGATATAAGACCGCCATTCAGAATTGAAACATAGCTTGATCTGAATAGCCAAGTACTTCCCTTCCCCACCCACCTCTTTCCCATCTCCTACCCCTCTCAACTAACTTCAGCCTCACAACATATCCCAAACGGGAATGCCGTAGTCTCACTGGTTCGAAATATCCCTCCTGAGTATTAAAAATGTATTTATAAATTGCTGATGAATGTTGCGAATGTAGGCGTGGTGTAACAATTTCCCCACGTGTTTATAGCCGGCTGCATAACGTCACTCATAATTACAGTCATAAAACAATCCAAACTTACCCGAATTACCGGTTACTAGTTTTAGTTTATTTTATTAATATTAAATCTTCAATGTTGTCTTAAGGGAGCAGTCTGGTCCAGCTGAGTATTTTTTTCAAGGGGACATCCATTAATTACGTGAGCAGTTTTTCTTGCAATCTAGACCCCACCTCCCCTCTCGGTGAGATAAATTTGAGCCAATTCGTATATTCTTTTCAAGTAATGTGAGATTTTGCTGGACCCCCCCCCCCCTGTTTGTGCTCACGTAATTAATGGTTGCCCCCAATAGAGTTTTTTTTTTTTTCAAACATAAATTTTTTTTTCATGTAAAGGTGCATTTGAACGAGAAAAACACTACAGAAAAATTTGATTTTAAACCTAAACGGATAAGTTTTCCTAGTACCTAACTATGAAACCTTATTCTACTGTATATATATATATATATACAGTAGAATTCGGATATAATGACTTTGTTTATAACGGCTTACCATTTTTAGCGAGGTACTAGGAAAACTTATCCGTTTAGTACAACTCCGTTTTAAGTAACCAACTGCTTAAAGCAACCTATTTTAATGATAACGCGTCTGGTTAGAACAACGCGCAGTGTATTTTTTACAAAACCTACCCACCAATACCTCGCCACCCCGCACCTTCTCCCCGCGCCCGGCTGTTCCCCGCGCTAATACCTATCCTTATTAGCACACGTAAATCACAGTCAGTGTTTATCATCTGTTGTGACTAGGTTAAAAGCTCGACATAATGTGTGTGAAGTGAAAGTGTTTTTCAATTGAAGAAAAAATTGCTATAATACACCGTTCAGAAGCCGGTGAATCAAATGTAACCCTCACGAAGGAGTTCGGCCTGTAGTATTCACATAAAAAAAAATTGTTTGCATTATTTTGTGTGCGAAAGGAAGAAGACTTGTAGTTATTGCCATAACTAGAGTTTAAAATTAATATTTTTCCATTGCTTGTTTCCAGGTTGGACGCATATCTCCCGACCATCCCCTGGTGGGAGGGCACAAGGGCCCCGTCCTTGACATCGCCTGGTGTCCACACAATGACAATGTCATCGCCTCAGGATCCGAAGATTGCGTAGTCAAAGTAAGTATTCTTATTTCTTAGTTACCATGACTGAAAACCAAGAGAAGCTGACGAAACGTGTGATACTTTTGTCCAGAAGTTAATAGATAATGGCAGCAGATGATGATGGTTTTCTGTACATTCTGTATTTGGTAGAAGATGATGAAACTTGTGATACTTCGCCCATAAGTGAATGGATCTTTTGTCCAAAAGTTAATAGATAATGGCAGCAGATGATGATGGTTTTCTGTACATTCTGTATTTGGTAGAAGATGATGAAACTTGTGATACTTCGCCCATAAGTGAATGGATCTTTTGTCCAAAAGTTAATAGATAATGGCTGCAGATGATGATGGTTTTCTGTACATTCTGTATTTGGTAGAAGATGATGAAACTTGTGATACTTCGCCCATAAGTGAATGGATCTTTTGTCCAAAAGTTAATAGATAATGGCAGCAGATGATGATGGTTTTCTGTACATTCTGTATTTGGTAGAAGATGACGAAACTTGTGATACTTCGCCCATAAGTGAATGGATAATGGCAGCAGGTGATGATGGTTTTCTGTATATGGTAGAAGATGATAAAACTTGTGATGCTTTCGTCCAGAAGTGAATGGATAATGGTAGCAGATGATGATGGTTTTCTGTATATGATAGAAGATGATGAAACTTGTGATACTTTCGTCCAGAAGTGAATGGATAATGGCAGCAGATGATGATGGTTTTCTGTATATGGTAGAAGATGACGAAACTTGAGATACTTTTGTTCAGAAGTTCACTCATTCAAAGTCAATTTTTATATGATATATTTGTTGTCCAGGTATGGCAGATTCCCGACGGAGGTCTGTCCCGGACCCTGACAGATCCCGTGGTGGACCTGGTCTTCCACCAGCGCCGAGTTGGGCTCGTGGTATGGCATCCCACTGCGCAGAATGTACTCCTTACTGCCGGCTCTGACAACCAGGTAACTAGATAACTTATCAATAATACTAACCCTCGGAGAGTCTTGGTCATATCCGGGAAACATCCCCATCCCTGCCTTTCTCCCCCCAGTTCTTTCCCCCCAGTTCCTTGCCTCCACACCATCCATAACTAACCATCACGCCGCAGGGGTAGGCAGAGAGGATGTACCGCCAAACAACTCAGTCTTGGCACACACTCCTTGCTCGTTCACATTCATACATCGTCTAATACATGCTCTTCTATTATTCTGACTCTTGACATGGCCCGACTCAAGTATCTGATTCACTTGGTCGTGCCATGTCTTCTTCGGCGTCCCCGACTTCTTCTGCCATTCACATTTGCGTCATATATTCTCCTTACATTCCTTTTTCATTAATTCGCTCTACTGAGCGTCACTTTCTTAACCTGTCGTTTGCCAGAATGGCCACGCCGATTTGAAAAAAAGTGTGCAAAAACTACCTTCCTGACTTTTGCTTAAATATCCATATAAATACGAAAATGAACTGATGTTGTTATTTACACAAACCTGAATAGACAACCTACGTGAAAAAACACATTTCAAAGGTGATTGCTAATAAATAAATACCTTATATGCATTTGAAAAAGGAACAAAAAGTCCGACTTTCTCCCTACTTTCCAGTTTTGACAGCGTTTTGAAGTCAGAGACAATTCAATTACAAATCGTGTAGTGTTGCCACATGCATGAAATCTTTAAAGCTACGAAGAGAGATATTGGCGCAATCGATTGTGAACTTATCTTTCATAAAGTTTCTTTATACATAAGGGTCAAAATTGCATGTAAATTTTTTTTTTTTAATGCAGCCGTGGCCACCGGGTGACATTTGGCGAACAATGGGTTTTAATCTTACTCATTGCGCTTAACTCAGCCTTGCAATCTTTGTGGATCTCCATGTTACTCACACAATCATACATGGTTTGTCTCACATACGCCTCAGGGATCTCATTTCTACAGCATTCAGTCTATTTTCATCCATAAAATTTTCATTCCTAAAATGGTTGAAATTCATTCCTAAAATAGTTAAACAGCTTAATCCCTACCATGCCTTTGATAATTTTGTTTACAGTCTAGTGACAAGCTGTTTAAGTAGCTTCTCTATAAATCATCCCAAACATGCAATAGATATCAATTTTCCAGTTGATTAGTAAAACATCTCTGAAAAATCGAAATTTGAGTTGAGTGTGCAGTTATATGTAAAAGTGGGTGATGGACAACTCAGAATCATCCAACTTCAACACCTCCTTTGAAAAGTCATTAAAAGTGATTAAAAAATTGGTTAAATAGGTTAGGTATGTTATGGGCTATTTTTCAATTTTTTTTTCATAACTTAATGACTTCTCAAAAAGGTTTTTAATTGCATGATTCTGAACCGTAAAGCGGTGCCCTCTATCTGTTACAGTACTCAGATTACTCATTAACACCACCATATTAATTAAAATGCAAAAAAACTTGTAGCGAATTAAAATAACACCAGGAAGGCATGTCGGTCCGGTACATTAGTATGACATTTTGAAATATCCCACTAGTGACCCAGAAAATATCAACATTTATTTTATTTCTCTATCAGTTTTTAAAAAATTATTATTAATTTGGTGGTGTTTACGAGTCTGACTACTAAATATTAGATTCTGAGTATCATATAGAATTCCATTCAAAGAAATAAATTGATTCTCCCT
This sequence comes from Limnephilus lunatus, assembly GCA_917563855.2. Classification (NCBI taxonomy): domain Eukaryota; kingdom Metazoa; phylum Arthropoda; class Insecta; order Trichoptera; family Limnephilidae; genus Limnephilus; species Limnephilus lunatus. Next base: position 26,842,467 of record OU830600.1, on the reverse strand, counting down.
GCATGTCCTCTCCCGTGCATCCCCGTTCTCTTCCACCTTCCCCGTCTCCCCCTCCCTCGTCTCTTCCCTCTCCGCAAACCCCACCTTCCTCCTGCCTTTCCTCCCTGCCGCTAAAATATATTAAATACACACATCTATATTTATACAAATTTCATAGCGCCAGAACTTACCATTATATACAGCCTATGTTACTCGCTGATAATGTAGCTTTCTATTGGTGAAAGAATTTTTAAAATCGGTTTAGTGGTTTAGGCGTGAAAGCGTAACAAACAAATACACACACTTTCGCATTTATAATATTACTAGCTTTTACCCCCGGCTTCGCTCGCATATTTGTCCCCTCCCCCACTCCCACCCCTCCACCCCCTCTCCCGCACTACCATTCCCCCTCCCCAATCAATCAACAATCAAATACGCTCCGTTTCGCATTCATAATATTAGAATAGCTGTTGGCTTAGGTCAAAATGTAGATAAGTACCTATTTTATATTTGTATCTACCTACACTAAATATTCATATTAGAATACTAATATTTGAATTTTCGCTATCAAAGAAATAATATTGACAGCCAACGTCAAACATTTACTTAGTAACACGCTTTGCCAATAAACGTATAATAGATAATTTCATAACGCCACAGCTTATTCATAACACCAGAGCTTACCAATATATATAGCCCCTGTTACTCGCAAATAAAGTAGCTTTCGATTAGTGAAAGAATTTATAAATTCCATTTGATATTTATTGCGTGAAAGAGTAAGGACCATCCAACCAACCATCCATACAAACTTTCGCATTTATAATATTAGTAAGACTAGCTTTTGCCCCCTGCTTTGCTCGCATAGTATTAGGGGGGTTTCCACTCCGCCTCCTCCACCTTCCCTATCCCTACTCCACTCCCCCCTCCCTCCAGCCAAATTTCATAATGCCAGAGCTCTGAGCCTATATGTTATATGTTTCATTAAAATCCATTCAGTAGTTTTTGCGTGAAAGAGTAACAAACATAAATACATCCATACAAACTTTCGCCTTTATAATATTAGTAGGATTAGTATTATGTATTATAATAGATAGAGGGTACACTTTTACATATACATAACTGCATACTCAACTTTAAATTTTAATTTTTCGGAGATGTCTGACTTATTAACTGAATGTTCTATATTCTCACTCACCAAAGGATTAACTTTCTATACGTTTTTACCCAACTAAGCATTTGCTAACTTTCTTCATTGAAAGCAGTCATTAGAAATCTGTACATTCCTTATCAATGCATGTTTAGAGTTGTACTGTTACAATACTACACCTGATATGCACTTGATTTATCCTTTAACAAATACAATATAATAATTGTCTATAAATATAATTGCTTATCTAATGATATTCTTGTAATATGTTTGTAAATATGAAAAGATAATTGCGTGTACTTCTTACTAACCCAGGTCTCGCTTGTAGAGCCGTTGGAAAGCTGAGGTAACTGTACTTTTTTGATATTTCTATTTTTGAAACTGACAATTCGTGGTGGATTTCCATTATGATCATTATAATATAACAAATATGAAACTTATTTCCACTTTAATTTATTTGACCGTAACCGGTTTCAGCCTGTTAAAGCCATCTTCAGACTGGTACAAATTGTTCTTAATCTACAGTTTATATACATAACATATGGGAGAGGGAAATGTAGGGTTGTCCTACATTTGTTCTAATTATTTTGGTTATTCCCATTAGGCTTAATTACCTCAGGTTTGTAGCTAACTTTGATATTGTTTGGGGAATACCTTACAAGTAACATGAATTATTAACAACCTAATTCTAAAGTGGTTATAAGTTTCATATTTGTTTTATTATATTACTGTACTTTTTTGTGTTTTTAAAACACATGTTTATATTTTTAATATTAGTCACTTAGATGGCCTTCGTAGCGCAATGGCTACTCATTTAACTTGAGTAGTGGGTTTGATACCTGCAGCTGATGTTTGATTTGTTCGAGTTACCACATGGCATAACAGGTGTTCTAGCACAGCATGACATGATTGGAGGAATGGTGCTATTTTATTGAATTTCTAAAAGAGTGGATGTACACTGTGTCCAAAAATTCACTGAGCAAGTGGGAAACTAATGATTCTACATCACATTTGGAGCTGATTTTGTAATTTAACTTTTTTTGATTTGAGCTTTTGTTTTCGAGTAAATCCAGTCCAAATTCGGAATTTTTTAGGTCAAATTTGAAAAATTGATCACTGGGGAGTTGAGGTCAGCTGTTTAATGTCTATAATATGCCTCGAAGCGTAGACAAAATTAAACAGATTGAAAAATAATTTCTTTCTGGGTTCTCTATGTGACGTAGATCCACCAGCTTCCCAGTTGTGAGTTTTCGGACACCACATATTTAAATAGTTTTTAACTCCCCAGACCTCTGGCATATTCTGTCGGAATATTTCCACTTTGCAATAAAATATGTAAAGTTGTGTGAAAAGTATTGTCTTCCTCAAAAATTAATGGTGGCTATTTGAAAGATCACAATAACTTTAAAGTAATGATAAATAACTAACCAATATGGTATTACACCACGTGGCAGGTAGAGAATATTAAATGTACCAAAGTTTTATTATAAACTCTTTTAAATGTATTTTCCAGGTGGTAATATGGAACGTTGGAACGGGAGAGATGCTCATCAACCTGGACTGCCACCCTGACCTGGTGTACTCCGCCTGCTTCAACTGGGATGGCTCCAAGCTGCTCACCACTTGCAAGGACAAGAAGATCAGGTCTGTGCCTTTTTTCTACCCAATACCACTTCTTAAGACCCGGCATTTCGAATTTTACGTAAATTTTTACCAAATTTTTTAAGATAACATCTGTACATTTGCTGAGCCGAAACCGTAATTATATGAAATTCTCTCAATAGAAAAAAATCGCAAAATAAACTCGGAAAATTAATAAAAACACATTTTGTTCTGTTATTTAACATGTTATGGGTATGAAAAAATTCAGTGTTTCATTAAATGCTACTTAAGACATTTGTCTAGAAATTTTTGCTGTTTTTAAAGTCGTGTTTTGTTAAATATTTTCACGATTTTTGCTTAATTATTTTTGTTTTTTAATATTGGCGTGCTCCTTCTTTTTGAATTTTACTACGTAGCCTTAAGTCGGTTCCTCATTGTTGAGGATCGTTACTAGAGATGCCACAAATTGTGAGTTTGACGAATACCGAATATTCGGCGACACTTAGTACATTTCACGGGTGACGGCTTCCGACCTGTATCATGGATGTGCGTACGGTAACTACGCCGTGGGCGTATTTGTTTCATTAGCAAGTAGGTTGTGTCACAACACGCATTATTCGTCGATTTTTACATCAAATTGTGTTACCTATGGTGTGTATATCTTTAAAAATATCACGCTTGTTCGCGAAGATCTTTACGAAATAGCACTATTTAATAAAAAATCACCCATTTGGGAATATTATGAAATTTTGTAATGAAGACAATAAATATTGTTATGCATTTTTTTTTTGTGATTTGGTATTCGATATATCGGCCGAATGGATTGCAACAGTCGGCCGAATACCGAATATTAAAAAAGTAGCCGAATACGCCGAATACCGAACAGTTGCTGAATATTCATGACATCTCTAATCGTGACCCCTACTCCAATTTCCATGGTGAACAATATTTATGAACAAGTGGTTAATCTTACTGAAACATTTGGCTTTTTTTTGGACTGTATGACAAAAATGTCAGTAAAAATTATTTTATTCAAATTTTTAATGAAGTTTTTGGCAGTGGCACTTGTTCACTTCAATATATATGTGTTATTTTAAAAAACTCATTGCAGAAATTGTAGAAAACAATTATTTTTATGTGTGCTCACTGGGATACCACAATTCCGCTAAGGGTTAATAATAGTTTGTTGTGATTGCAGGTTGATAGATCCCCGCACCGGAGTTATTGAGGGAGAGGCCACCTGCCACGAGGGTACAAAAGCCTCCCGGGCCATCTTCCTCCGACATGGACTTGTGTTCACCACCGGGTAAGTTCATCATAATAACACCCCACTCAACCCCTCAGGCTAATTTGTACGGTTCGGAAATAATTGTGTCTCTCTTAACCCTGTCAACCAGCGCTCCAGGAGTTCCCAGGCAGTTTCCAACCAACAACTATTTGCAGTCAAAAGGGCAAACAAAATCCATTGTGACCGTAATAATATTTCAGGCCTTTGCATTAATGTTCACTATTGCTTGATGCTTCATGATGTCAAGATGCCCGTTGACTTTTAAAACATTTTATATGTTTGCAATATTTACTTAACTAAGTTTCTTGTATCTCTCCTTTCAGGTTCAGCAAGATGTCGGAGAGGCAGTACTCTCTGCGGGCGCCGGATGCCCTGGACGAGCCCATCGTGATGGTGGAACTTGACACATCCAACGGGGTCATGTTCCCCCTTTACGACCCAGACACCAGCATGGTCTACCTGTGCGGGAAGGGGGACTCTGTCATCAGATACTTTGAGGTAAACTTCTACTTCCCAATGTACAAGTATACAGGATGCCTCCACTCCTACTGATCTTCTACTATTTAATAATAATAATAATAATTGGATAATTTATAGAGCGCCGTTTTTGTAAAAAATCACCTCAAGGGCGCTGTACAATTTATTCATAATTCTTAGGTTCTATCTAATTTTAATATTTACAAATGGATACAGAAACATACTTACCTGCAGGTCACTTCCGATAAACACTTTAATTAGAAAGTTTGTGCTTGGAAAAGATACGGCTTTGCACACGGAGGGTATTATATTTAAAACACCGGACATTGCATTGCTACCCCCATCACTATAAGTATTACATTTTAAAAGATTAGTGGCATAAGTGGAGTTGATAATATCAAAATTTGTATTTTAAAAGACTGGAGAATTTAGGACTCTTTAGGGCTGGAGAATGTTACTGAAATGACCTTTAAAAACGCTTACAAATAGTTTTTTTTTTTTTTTTTTTTTCTTCATTTTTAGGTTAGTTGTTTACAGTGTCGCGGGCATTGAATGTGAAGGTTAAAGAATTTGAGTTTATGGATACGACTGTCTGAAAAGGTGTGTTTTAAGTTTTGCTCTAAATTCTGCCGAGTCTGTGATCGTTCTTAAGTCATGTGGCAGTCCATTCCAGGCTTTAGGTCCCGACACTCCGAAAGCGCGCTCACCGAACTTAGTATCTGGTGTGCGCTTTGGTTCCTTTAACCTTCCAACAGCTGATGACGCTGCTGACCTTAGGGTTGACTGTCGAGAATTTGAATTTTCTGGAATACACAATTCCGATAAGTATGCTGGAGCCATTCCGTTAAGGGACTTAAATACCATCCAGCAGAGCTTGAACTGGATTCTTTCAGGACATTTGAGCCAGTGAAGATTTTTGAGATGCTCTGAAATATGGGAATATTTAGATACGCCGGTGATAAGTCTTGCCGCAGCGTTGAAAATGGATTGTAATTTGTTGATTTGATATTTTGGAAGACTTGCATATATTCCGTTGCAATAATCTAAACGTGAAACAACATACGAATTGACTAGTAATTTAGTCGCTTCTGTTGGTAGATTTCTCCTTACTGCTTTAATTTGCCTTAATTGAAAGAACCCCGTGCTTACGGTTCTGTTCACTTGAGTTTTAAGGGAAAAATCAGCGTCCAGATTGACACCCAGTAGTTTTATACACGTCTTTGGAGTGATGTCGCTTCCTGAAATGGTTATTGGGGAGTTATCAATGTTATGCTGACGTCTGCTTGTGGCGGTCCAGAGAAACTCAGTCTTTGACAGATTTAGTTTCAATCTATTTGAGGTCATCCAGCGGGTAATTGCTTCTAGACACTCAATTATGCGAGTTTTTAGACTGTCTACTTCCTCTGGTAAGCAGTAAAAGTAAACTTGTTGGTCATCAGTGTAGCAGTGAGATAGAAGGCCAAATGATTCGATTATTTTAGCGACATCATTTGTGAAGAGGATGAAAAGAAGTGGGCCCAGAACAGACCCCTGGGGTACTCCAGATGAAAGGGTTGCATATTTTGATTGGTTTTTACCTACCTTTACGGCTTGTAAACGGTTTCCCAGGTACGATGTTAGCCAGGTTTTAACGACGCCGTTTAAACCAAAGGATTCTTCTAATCGTTTAATAAGAAAATCATGGTCAATCGTGTCGAAAGCGGCACTCATGTCCAAGACTGAAAGAAGTGCCAATTTTCCCGACTCGATAGCAAGAGTTATGTCTGACAAAACACGTAGTAATCCAGTTTCCGTTGAATGAAACCTTCTATATGCAGATTGGTATTTAGTGAGCAATTCATTTGAGTTTAAGTGACAGATTATCTGTGAAGCAGTGATTTTTTCTAAGATTTTGGAAATAAATGGAAGATTTGAAACGGGTCGGTAGTTTGAGAGATCTTCAGCGTCCAATTGCGGTTTTTTTATTAGTGGAGTTACAACAGCTAATTTAAGGGGTTTTGGGAAATCACCCATGCTGAGTGACTTATTGAAAAGATGAACTAGAAAGGGAGCTATTTCCTTGCAACACTTCTTCAGTAACCACGTTGGAATAGGATCGAGTGAACACTGCTTGCCCGGTGATGTAAGTATTAACTTCGTTACTTCCTCGATGGTTGTAGGTTTGAAGGCAGAAAAGGTTCCGCTATTGCTTTTAGTAAACGATGGTGGTGGGGCGGAGGCTGTTAGGTCACGTATTGTTTTGATTTTGTCAAGAAAAAATTTTGAGAAAATTTCCGGAGCTATGTCGGTTGTATTTTGTGCACGTACATCGGCAACGACTTTCTTAATAGAGTTCCACAGACTTCGTGGATTTTGACGCTCTGAATTGATCCTACTTGTCCAATATTCAGATTTTTTCGAGCGAATTAGTAAAGCGTACTCTTTTTGAGCCTGTATCCAATCGTCCCGTGAAGTAACGCCCGAGATTTCTTATAATGTGGGGTAGAGAAGTGGGTAGGGTAGAGCCATGGGTACTAGTCATACTCCCTCAAGTAGAGAAATCTCAGAAAAATCTTCTGAACCCTCTCCAACACGGGGGAATACTTCACTTGGTGTGGGTTCCAAACCACCAATCCACTCTCAAGCCTACTCCTAACCAAAGCATTGTATAGTAGTGTAGGAACCCGGGTGTCTCAGAAATTTCTTGTATGTTTCTTGGAAACGCCTCTACCGTAGTTGTTCTTCTCTGTATACTTTAGGTTACTGTGTTTGCCTCCACACACACAATCCTTGGAGAATCCTGGACATTTCTTATCTTGTAAGTTTCTTGGAAACACCTTCACTGCAGCTGTTCTTCTCTGTTTCTTATTTTTTTTTTTTTTTTTTACAGTGAATACCGCACAAGAATCTTAGCTGCTCCCGTCTGGAGCCAGTGAGACTATGGCATCCCCAATTGGGGTATGTTGTGAGGCTGAAGGTAGTGGGGAGGGGAAGGAGGTGGGGGAGAGGAAGGTTGGGAAGTACCTGGCTATTCAGATCTGGTCACCAAACACGGCTAAAGCCATTTTCAAGCAACGTTTCAATTCTGAAAGGTGGTCTTACACCAGGGCGATACTGATAGTATCTTCCACTCTGGAACGTGCCGCAAATCTTAATATATAAAACAAAGTCGGGTTAGTTACACTATTTATAACTCGAGAACGGCCGGGCCGATTTTGATGATCTTTGATTTGTTGAATTTGTCTCCACCCCGGAAAGGATAATAACTATTAAAACAACACAAAAATTAACGAAAAATATAGTTATTAAGAAAATTCTTTTCCCCATACATTTTGTATGGAACGAATTCTCATATTTGAAAGAGCTGCGGGCATTTTGAGATAAGTACCTTTAATATTGAGTAGTGAGTGAGTTCCGAAAATTCAAAAAACGTCAAATGTCAATGCGCTGGTTGTTTTGCTTTTGTTATTAAACTTTTTTTTTAATAATTATTTATTTGGCTTTCATCCATTCTTGGCCATTTCTTTAAATTATTTACATTTCCAGTTTTTTTTTATTAATCACTATTTCAGTTTTTTTAAATTAGTTACATTTTCAGATTTTTTAAATTAGTTGCATTTTTAGTTTTGTATATGGAATAGATAAATTATATTAGCAAAAATAGACAATTGGCCAAGACAAATATTTATATGATTATACCAGAGTTGATATTAATAGTAATTACAAAATTGTAGAGTAGGAAGATGTACAGGTTTCCAAAAATAGGAACTTGTAAAATTGTACATAATAACATTGCAAGAACAAATGCATACGTGTGGAAGAGAAATAAATGTGATTGATGCTTAAATGTTAAGGCCATTTTTAAAAATAATTTTTGCTAACAAATAGTGAATATCAGGAGAGTTGAGACTAAAAATGCAAGGTATACTGGTAGGAAATTCAATTTTAAGTTTTATCAATTCATGTATGAAGTTTGGAAAATTGTCATTGATAGGACACTCAAAAAAGTTATGGTCTAAAGTATCCTCTGAACCACAATCACAATAAGGCGAATTGACTAAGTGGAATCTGGCGAGATGGCTAAGACAACAATAATTATGATCTAGACGCATTCGAGTCACGGAAGAGATGTTTTTTTTATGCATGGAAGTGTATTTCTGAAACCAGAGCTTGACAGGAATAGAAGGTTGAATTAATGAGTAGGTACTGGTGACCTTTTATCACAGAGGATGGTTTCCATTCAGAGGACCATTGGCGTTGTAACTTATTTTTAAAAATAGGGAAATAGTCTCTAACAGGAATAGGTGTACTACTTAATGGACCATGGACAATGGATTCCTTAGAAATAGAATCAGCCTTTTCATTTCGAACAATACCAAGATGTCTTGGGATCCAGGCCAAGACCATTGACACTTGAGCCAGCGACATGGAATGCACGAGGTCTCTGATAGAGCAGGTAAAAGAGTCGCTACTGGAGTTGAGAGGGGGTGCGCTTATTTTTTGTAGTGAGCTAAGTGAGTCTGAAAGGATGAGGGCATTTCTAATGATGAGAGATTTGACGAGTCGTAAAACTTCTATGATAGCTATGCATTCAGCAGAAAAAATGGAACACTCTTTGGGAAGTCTGTGTGGGAAACACCATTTCCTGTGAGGTGCATAGACACTGGCCCCACAATGGGAGTTTTTTTTAAATATAATTTGGCCAGTTACTTTCAATAATTTTGTTAAATTCTGCATTATTGGACTTTTTATATATTTTTTTTACATATTCCAATAAATTGGTGCATCTTTGGATAGAAAGAAAGACTTTCATAGGGATATGAGTATAAGGGGAGAGATTCATTGCGATAGGATTTCGTGCCTCTCTTTCTTACACACTTAATATCAACAGTCCAAATTGGGACAAACTGTGAACATATGTCTTCGTCTACACGAAACGTAAGTCTACCTCCAAAGGAAAAATACGATAATTATAATAAATCTCCGTCAGACATATAAAGAAAATCAAACGCAATACCCGTAAGTAAGTCGAAAAGTAAGAAAATCACATAAATTATAAATCCGTATAAAACACCATCTCTGATACTGACAAAAACAAAACGCGGACAGTTACGCATCGATAATTGCTTCATTGTGTAATTTTTAACTTAATAAAAAACTGAATTTAATTCAGGTAATAAGTTAACACAACAGTTATTGATTCTGAGGCGGTACGAAGTTCGCCGGGTCAGCTAGTATACTATATATTATTTTAAATGAATTAATTGTGAAATAACACAAATTAATCAAATAAAATTTATTTGCGCACGCCGGGTTCGAACCCGCGACCTCCGGATTGTGAGTCAAGTGTCTTAGCCACTGGACTACGGAGGTCGTCAAATACTTTAGGCCACCTTGTTTGCTGCCACACACACAACCCTTGGAGAATCCTGGTAGTTTCTTAGAAATTCCTCTCCTCCTGCTGTTCTTCTACGAATGAATATGTACGTGGCTCCAGTGGCGGATTTGCCCTAAGGCCCATGTAGGCCCGGGCCTAGGTCGGCCAATTGTGACAAAAAGTCACTGAAGATAACAAGAAATAACTCCTTAAGTACCTAAACATTCTACCTACGAGAACGTTATTGCTCGCATTAGGTGTAGATTAAAACGACTTCCCGCATACAGATTCACTCTTAAATTAAAACAAGTTTCGAGAAAAGCTTTAAATTCGAGGGGGCGCACCAGAGAAAAATTATCTGCTTGATTTATGTGAAAATATTTTTTAAGCTTGTGGAGTCTTGATGATACCACCCCGCCCCCTCCCCCGGGCCGCGGTGGTCTACATATATGATGGGTACTGAGAAAGGGGCGTCTGGTACTTACTACATGGCCTGGGGCCTAAGGCGGTCAAGGCTGTAAATTTGCCACTGAGTGGCTCTACTTTTGATTCTATACAACTCACCATAATCGACTAACTTATCAATAACTAGACCATAATCATCAAAATTTAACCATTCACTTTTCTATAGAAGTTAATTAATTGTTTTTTCACTTTCAGATTACGCCTGAGCCACCATTTGTCCACTATATCAACACCTTCCAGACCGTAGATCCCCAAAGAGGTACAGTACTCACCATAAAAACCCGTAAATTGTTGATTTTTTGTGGCACCTCACAAGAGGTACCCTTATACTGGCTGAAATGTTCCTAATAGAGCAGGGGTGGGGAACCTGCGGCCCTCAAGGCCTTTTGGTGCGGCCTACTGAAAGAACCACAAAAAATTACACAGAACGGAATGATTTTTTCACGATGTTTCCGATGAATTTTTAAGACGTTATTGGAAAAGTGCATTGTGTTATCTGAGTTTTGAATATATTGCCAAACTTCTGCCAGTTAAGTAGCTAAATTAATATAAAATTATTCCATGTAAATTATTTTAAATAAACATAAAATCATGTATGTGTTCTAATTTAATCTAATAAATACGCTACAAAATCCAGAAAAAACCACTCACTTATGAGTACAATTTAATGCAGCTGGCTTAGTGGATTCCTACGCAGACTCATTCTTAAGGTAAAACCAATCTTGTGTTCACAATGCAAATTCCTGTTGCGGATTCATCTGCTAAAGCATTTAGAAAGAAACCGTTCTTGCGTTCCGACTGCAAAAAATCTGAGTAAACCATTTTGTTGTTCTAGTCGCAGTTTAATTAAAGCTGGGGACTAACAATCCAACTCGCTCTAACGTTAAAACCAGTTTTGTGTTCAAAATGCAATGAAAAAATTATAAGTGTGATTTAAGCCACTTACGCATTTTGTAGAAAACCATTCTCGTTTTTGAAGTGCATTTATAAAATTCTACTTGCTTTTGTGCTGCTAGTATTGGAAAAAGGCTATTTTCATGTACTGAGTGTAGTTTTAATTCCCCGCGTACAGATTCCCCTGTAACTAAAACCAGTTCTTTGTTTAGAATGCATCGAAAACATTTGAGGTGTAGATTCATTTTTTGACGCATTTCTCGCGTTAGAAGTGCATTTATAAAGTTCTAGTTGCGTAAGTACTTTGTGCTGCCAGAATTGGAGGAAAGCGATTTTCATATTCTGAGTTTAGTTTTAATTCCCCGCGTAAAAACTCACTTTAAAATTAAAACCAATTCTGTGTTCAGAATGCAATGAAAAAATTCCAGGTGGGGTTTCATATTGCTAACGTGTTTGAAGTGCAGTTATAAATTTGTAGTTGCATTTGTGCTGCAAGTATTGGTGGAAAGCAATTTCACGTTCTGAGTGTAGTTTGAATTCCCTGCGTACAGATTCACCATGTAATTAAAACCAGTTCTGTGTTAAGAATGCAACAAAAATATGTCAAGGTGGGATTTCATTTGCTGACGCATTTCTCATCTTGGTGCAGTGCATTTATAAAATTCTACTTGCTTAGATTGTGTTGCCAGAGTTGGAGGAAAGCCATTTAAATGTTCTGAGTGTAGTTTTAATTCGCCGCATGCAATTGAACCCAAATTTAAACTACATTTGGGTTCAGAATGCAAGGAAAAATTGCAGTTGTGGTTTCATCTGGTGATGCATTTTGAAGGAAACCATTCTTGTGTTCAAAGTGCATTTACAAAATTCTGGTTGCAGACAATGTGGAGCCAGAATTGTAGGAAAATCATTTGCATGTTCTGAATGTAGCTATAATTAAGGAGTGTAGGCAGTTATGTAAGTTCTTTGTTGCGAATGTGCGCCCCCCCCCCCCCCCCACCCCCTCCGAGATGGAACTCGGAGTGCGGTCCGCGGGTTCAAGTATGAACATTCAAATGGCCCGCGACTCTAAAAAGGTTCCCCACCCCTGTAATAGAGGTTTCTATCAAGAACATTAAAAAAACCTACTACCCTGTATCGGGTACTTCTTTTAATAACAACATTTAACAATTTTTTTTAATTCATTAACCTGTTGACTGCTCATGTCGCTTAAATTGTCAACACACCAATCCATGCCAAAGTGGTATTTCATTTATTTGCATGCTTACTTTTCATTGATACAAAGATAGAATAAAGAACATAATAAATGAACGTATTATGTGATCCAAAAGTCTGGCTTAAAATTCCAATTCAAAACTGTGTTTCATTAGACTTGTGCCACACGCAGCTATAAAAGATGTGGCTTGGCGTATTTCGGCATATCGCTCGCCGTACGTTCCCAATGAGAATATAATATATATATACTACATCTTTTAAAGCTGTGTGTGGCACCTGTCTTATGATTATGAAATTGAAGTGGGATGGCGATATACAATGTCAAAAAAGTGTAAAAGAGACAGATCGCCTGCTAAATGGTCTATAACCAAAAGATATAAAGTCAGTGGCGACATTCTATATAAGAAATATTTCAAAAAAATAAAATCGTATACCAGAAATATTTTAAAAAACATAATCATAAACCAGAAATGTTTCAAAAAAATATAAGCATGTACCAGAAATATTAAAAAAAAAGAATGTGATATTTATTAAACGTATAGTCTATCGTATTGACGGATCACAGAACTTTTAGATTCCTGAATTCCGGATCGTGTATGGATCGTATTAAATATTAAACGTTTGATTCACGATACGGAATTGTGGTCACTAGACTTATTATCCGATTAGACTAGCGTATTGACAAACCACAATATGGATCACAGGATTTCTAAATTCCTGAATTCCAAATTGTGATTAATATTGAATGTGTGGGTTCATTATATGGAATTCAGGAATCTAGACATTCTGTTATCCATATTGTGATCTGTCAATTAGCTAGACTACACATTCAATAAATATCACAATATTTGAAAAATATCTGCAGATCACAATAAATATTGAACGTGTAGGGTTCGTCGCGAGTTACGAGCAAGTGATTAAATTCTATAATTGGAGACTGAGCAGTTAATGGGTGGTCATGTAAATTTTACTACGATACTTAAAAATGAATGGTGCTCTTTTGAAACATAAAATACCTTGATTCGTAATAGGATGTTTGTGAATTGGATTTGTATTATAAATAGATTTGCAGTGTAGTATCGTTTACCTTTGCAGAACGTAGGCAATACGGCAATATGTGTGTAGTGTTAATGGTTGATGTGTGTTGCAGGTATTGGAATGATGCCAAAGAGAGGTGTGGACGTGCAGACTTGTGAAATCACCAAATTCTACCGGCTAAATAATTCCGGACTGTGTCAGGTAACATATCAATCTCTTCGTAATACAATACCATATCGATAAGGGAAATTTGAAACGCTGTAAAGGACAAATTGTTAATTTTTTAATTAACTGGTCGAGAGCCATTCCTGATTCTTCTTTTTCTTCACTTTTAAGTTTTTTTTTTTTTACATTAACTCCACACAGGAGGCCCTGAGGAAAATAATTTCCCACAGATCCTATGTCATCTTTGAGGATGCTGTGTGGAGGGTCTTTTTGAGGAAAGGAAGGAGTAAACATGGGTCTTGAAGAGACCCATGTTGTAGGAGGGAGGAAACACAGAGGCCGGTAAATCGTTCCACAGCCGAGCTGTTGAACTCAAGAACGAGTCGTAAAAACGACCCGTTCTCATGTGACTAATGTTAACCGTGTACAAATGTTGGGCGCGTGTTTGGCGTGTTTCCCGACTATGCACCGGTGCCGAGGGGATCAATGATGCTAGTTCCTCGGAGCATCTTCCATTGTAATACCGGTAGAACAAGGACAGCATTCCCACCTGACGCCTGTGCTCTAAAGATTGCAATCCATCTGTTAAGATGGGAGAATCTATCAAACGGACCGCCCGTTTCTGCACAGAGTCAAGGGTTTTTTTAAGGTATTTTGGAGCTCCAGACCAGAGGTGGCTGCCAAATTCAACCGTGGGGCGCACTTGCGATTTGTGCAGCGTTAGCAGTTGTGTACTATTAAAGTATCTCCGGGCCCTGTACAGTACGCCCAGTTTCTGAGATGCTAACTTAACTCTGGTTTTGATGGAGCCCCCATACCTGAGCTGGTCACTTAGAGTTACACCAAGCATATCAATGGAGGTCCTGTTCGGAAGAATGCTTCCGTTGAAGGAGACTAGATTATCATTTCGATCCCTTTTAGACGTTATCAAACATAAAGTAATATTTTTTGGATTTATTTTGAGCTATAGTATATTTTATTTACCAAAACACATTCCTTGACAATAAACTATTTATAAAAACAACATTACTTGCGTTTGTTTGATAAATTGATAGGTTTATTGATGTTTTTGTGAACTATCACCCTCGGACTTTTCGACAATTCAAATCGCGGCAAATCTGACAGTTCTGACACCCAGATTCCATAGATAATTCATTTAAAAATATTCTGGTGTTGCTAGGTGAATGAAACTTTTGGCTACATCCGGAATAATATTGGCGCAAGCGATTCTGACGTTGTCCTTCATACAGTTTCTTTTTACATAAGGGTTAAAATCGCATTCAAATTTTTTGTTTTTTTTCGAAAATTTGTTCCGGCCAATAAGAGGTTAAATGAAGACAGTATTAAGCCTCGATGACACACGGCGAGTTTACAAGCTACTATCTATTAAATTTAAAAGCGGGTGAATCGGCGAGTGAGATTGTCATAATGACACACAAAACTGTCCACTTGCTCAGTAGCTCGTGACATTTTTGTAAGAAACTGGACTCGCACGTAGCTGCTAGCGCCAATAGCGGAAATAATGTGAGCTAATCCTTCAGACAGTTGACAGTCGAAATCAGCTGGTTTTTGGCAGCCATATTGGAAACACAAATAAACCAATCACGAGTTGGCTTGTAGCGTGTAAAGTTGAGGACCTTTCAACTTTTTCCGTGGATTGTCAACAATCAGCTAGTTAGCAAGTAACACGATGACACTGAGCGAGTTTACTAACAGATAGTGAATTTCCCAGATAGTAGCTTGTAAACTCGCCGTGTGTCATCGAGGCTTTAGTGAAACTCAATCAAAAATCTGAAAAAAAAATATACGGTCACACCTAGGACTCGAACCCAGGATCTTTATTAAAATGAAGAAATATTTTACTAAAATGCAATTTCACTATTAAATTTTTTTTTAAATAACGGGTTGGAAAATGTAAATGTGGGTTGGCAACAAAACATCAACAAACATTGTGATTCATTATATCTGTTCATGGAGCAGAAATCAATGAGAATAAAATTAGTGAATTATAATTTAACCACTTGGGCCTATTTTGTTGGAAGGTCAAAATATTTATTTAGGCTTTGCAATAAAATCCAAATAAATGGAATATTAAACACATCCAGAAACAAAAACTGTGTTTGAAAGGTGATTAAATATGCTTTAATAATTCAAAATATCATAATTTTTTAATGCAAACATAAAAAAAGTTTTAGAACCGGCTCACCTTACATTTTTTATAACTGAATTTACTGATATGGAAAAAAATAAAAATGCACACTTATTTTATTAGGCAAATGTGCTATAAACGTTATCAACTCACTTTTTTGTCGTTTCATGTAAAAATAATTAATAAAAATTTCCCAAAGTTTCATAATTTTTTTTTCAAATTACGGCGGCAAACTTTGCATTCATAAAGGTGTACATATTAATTATTTTTTGGTTAACTTTTAGATTTTAATACAAAGCTTGGTGTTTTCTCTTTCTAACACCACTTAGATTATATTTCTAACCATTATAGTAAGGTAAACGCAACGATTTCTATGTGACCTATATGAGTTGTTCCGAAAGCGCTAATAAGTCTCTTGCAATGGTTTTAGTTAACAGAATAATAATTAGAATGTTTTATCTGTAGGTAATATCGATGACAGTGCCCCGCAGATCGGAGCTCTTCCAGGAGGATCTGTACCCCGACACTCTCAGCGACATCCCCCCGCTATCTTGTGACGAATGGATGGGAGGACAGGATGCTGACCCCCTCACCATGTCATTAAAGGTACTGTTTTGCCTTCTTGGTCTCCGGTATGAAGGTTCGGTAAAGTTGACTGAATCTCCCCATCCTCAAATGCTCCTACAAGGTATTAACCTTCCCACACCCAAGGGGGTAATGCACTTCCCCCAAAGAGAGTTTTTTTTGCAATGTCTAAGTAGTTTTTAATTCATATTCTCTGTAATTTAAGTAATCCTAGGAAAATTCTTCGGTAATTGATTCAAATTTATAAGATATTAACCTCTTGGGGAGTATGGCCGTAATATTACGGCCAGAACAAAAAACTCTCTAAGGAGTATGGCCGTAATATTACGGCCGTGTGTATAAATCGTGCCCCACGCGATTTATTAATGAAATGTGATGTGTACTGCCATCTATTGGCGGTTTCTAAAGCCATTTCGAACATTTGGAGCAGGTGACACGTTTACCGACGTTGCTATTTGAAATTTAAAAAAACGCGTGACGTCATCAACCGCCATTATACCTGTTTCTTGAGTTGACAACAGTTGATTTGAGAGCGTGGGTGTTTGCTAAGTTTGGTCTTTGTTTTTTGCGGTTTTATCGTTATTTTCGCCACTACTCGGACTGTTACGTATGATTATAAGGTTTTGAGTTTTGTTTATTGTTATATATTATATAATAATAACGTTTTCTTCAACAATTTATTGAGTGTTTGGCGAAATATTTTTGCAAAGTTTCGTTTGATGTTTGTTTTCGCGGATCTTTTAGTTATTTTCGCTATGAATCAAACTATTACGTATTATTGTGTGGTATTGAGTTTCACTTATTCTTATTCATTGAGGAAGTTATCGCATCAGTATCAACTCCTAAAAGTTGATTGCCGAATGCGGGAAGAGGGAGAATTTACCCTAATTTGAACGATTTGCCACACAAACTTCAGCCAAAAAAGAGAAAAGATACGAGATTCATGTGCATTAAATGTAATTTGGCTCTGTTTATTTATCCGTGTTTTGAAAACTACCATATGAAAAACCAATATTTAAACAAAAAAATTATAAATTTTTTTTTTTTTTTTTTAATTTAAAAAAAGGAGACGAAAAAACATACAATAATGTACAAAGTGAATTAGTTTTCTCACGACATCCTGCTATGTTATCTAGTGAGTAATACTTTGTAGTAGGTGTGAATATACATTTTTTTTGTCGTTTTAATGTTATGGTGATTCATCTCCAATGGTTTACGAACCCTTCGATAGGCTCAATTAGTTTTTTCTCTAACTTGTCTTAATAAGTAATATAATTTTTTAAAATATTTTTGCATTGCTAGATTTTGGGCAAACTATGGTTTTGCATTTAATTTTGTTTTATTCGTATACTTCAAAAATGCTCACTCCTGGGGTACAGTTTTGTTCAAAAAAGCTCACTCCGAGAGGTTAATAATATCTATCCAATTCTGACGAAATTATCATGCAAGCGGGCCACATATAGCTGTCCGTGTGAGAAGCATGGATTTTCCAAATTTACCCTCCTGCTGTTCCCTACTGCTACTACATCTCCAATCCCTCCCTTTTGCCCACCCTTTCCCTGTGTGTCCTTTCCCGTGCATCTCCGTTCTCGCCCCCGTTCCTCTCCTTCGTTCTCCTCTCCCCTCCCGGGTTCCCCTTCGCCTCCCGCCATCCCTCGACAATCCTCAGTGGTCGAGGTGTAAGGCTCTTAATGCACAATCCGAAGGTCGCGGGATCAAATCCCGGTGTGCGCAAATAAATTTTATTCTATTCATTTTTGTTATTTCACAATTAATTCATTAAAAATAATACATAGTATGTTTGCAGCACATTCCAGAGTGGAAGATACTCTCAGTATCGCCTTGGTGTAAGACTACCATTCAGAATTGAAAAGTTGCTTGAAATGGATAAAAATGCTAATCTAATCTAATCTAATCAAATCTAATCTAATCTCAGACAAAATGCTTTTATATTCAGAGCATGCAATGTATATGATAAGAATTTTAATAATATAGACATATTCTCATGTAATTTAAGTACCTTGAAAAAATATTTCATAGCTAACATTAAATAATTTTTTGACCGTTTTGCAAGTTATCGTATATTATTGCTGTGAATACTTTCCAGTTACTTGCCATTCGACTTACTATTATTGTTTTCACTCTGACTTGTAGGTATGTACATATTATTATTGCTGTTGTGTAGTGAGAATAGATTTCTGACTCTGACTACTTTATGTTTTGAAATTTAGTAAGCAGATTATTAGTTTATATTATAGTTTATATTGTGTTTTTATATCTTCTTTTTTTTTACAATTTTCAAGGTTTATATGTTTGTTAACTTCTTGCAGGTATAGGACCCTTACTTTTTAATTATAATTTTAATTATATGATGATCTTTTATTGGATATTATGTGTATCATTAATGTTATTATTATAAATGTATAATATCTGTTGATTTTCCTTAATAAATAAAATAAAATAAATGGATTTAGCCGTGTTAGGTGACCAGATCTGAATAGCCGGGTGCTTCCCCACTTTCTCCCCATCTCCTTCCCCCCCACTACATTCAGCCTCGCAACATATCCCATTTGGGGATGCCACAGTCTATTTCTTCTTATAATGATGGTATACTCTGTAGGACCGTTGCCTCCTGGTGCAAGGCGGATACGTGTCAGGCGGCGGAGTGGCCAAGGACCTGGTGGTGAAAAAGAAGCCCAACGCGCTGGCCGAGCGCCGCACTGCCGGGGCTGCCCCGCCCGCTGCCTCCTCGCTGCCCAGCTCCATCTCCGTCACCAAGGCGCGCACCGGATCCCCCGCAATGCCCGAGGAAGACAGACCAGCCGCATCGCCCAACATAACGGTAAATAACACTTGGTAGAAGATGCTTGTTGCATCCGAAACTGCTTAATTACTGCTTACTTGGAAATGGACTGTAAATACTAAAGAATGAACAAAATGGTGTTTGCTGGAATTGGGTGATAATATGTGTAAGGGAAGCAAGGAAGAAGGATAACCAATCACTTACCTCTGTACCTCTTCGAAGGAGCGCACATCACAAACACAATATACATACTTTATATTTTTCCACCGCGATACCTCAAGGTAGTTATTGCCACAACATTGTGTTAAGTACAAAATGATGTTGTACTTTCGAGATGGTCAAATAATACCTTATTAGTTCAAAAACTAGATTAAGAACATGATTAACACCAACAATATGCTACCAAGGTAGTCCCAATTCTTCTTCTGTTTTTCAGAAAACAAATGCACTTGAATTCACTCTTGTCATTGTTCCAAATTCAAAACGCTTTTCCAGTAAGGTGATTTGGTTAGTGAGTGTAGGTACTGGATAAATGACATCCCGGTAGGAACTATGCATATCAAAATTTCAAATTCTAAACATGATACAGTCTTCTTAAATCACGTAGGGTATTCCGGAAGCTAATGGACTTAATTAGGGTATTATCGATCTTGCTTTGCCTCTCCTGCCTTCTACTTTGTTAGTAACCATGTCTTCTCTGCAAACTTAAAATATCTCACTGTCTATACAGTAAACCTCGCTTAAGAAGTTCCCACTTAAGAAGTTTTCACGCTTAAGAAGTTTTGATTTTCGGTCCCTTGAAAATTCCATACAAAAAAACTGCAAAAAACTCGATTTTTTCCCACTTAACTGCTTCCCGCTTAAGAGGTTTTAGAAATCCGGCGGTAATATCAACACAAACGAAATATTGTGCTGCAAAATATATATCTAAAATGAACCTTTTTCCAAGTGATAAAGTGAAAGACGTTGGCTTCACAGATTACTCGCGATCTCTAGTACCTGCGACCATAAACAGACTCTTTGTCGGCTGCCGCCGGCCGGGCCGTAAGCCGTAATCCCTAGGTACAATAGCAATGTGACACGTCGAACGAATATGCAATGCAGAATTATGTAACGAACATGGAAGGGTCTTTAAGATTCGAAATTAGTCATTCGAAAAAACATCGATTTTAACAAAAAAAAACAAATTTCGTAAATCAGAATCTGACAGATAGCCATGGTGGTAAAATGCCGTAAAATGTCGATAAATCGAGCGTAAACGCGGTTAACATCGTCCAAATCCGCATTATTATTTTGTAAAATCTGAATTGGTTGTGGTAATTTTAACGAATTTTCTTAGAATAAATTAATTTAAAGGGCCCCCTGCGACGGGATTCGGGCGCGAAAATTCGATTTATGCGAAATATATCGTATTTTTATGAATTTATTTCGAATAGGTATCTGCATTATTGCCGGCCGCGACGGGATTTGGCCGCAAAAGCTCAATTTACGCAAAATATTTTTTTTTATGAATGTATTTCGAATAAGTATCGGCATTATGGCCGGCCGCGACGGGATTTGACTGCGAAAACTCAATTTACGCGAAATATATCGTATTTTTTTTTATTTATTCCAAATAGGTATCTGCATTATGACCGGCCGCAACCGAATTCAGCCGCGAAAATTCAATTTATGCGAAATATATCGTATTTTTATGAGTTTATTTCGAATAGGTATCTGCATTATGGCCGACCGCCACGGGATTCGGCAGCAAAAATTCGATTTACGCGAAATATATCGAATTTTTACGATTTTTTCCAAATAGGTATCTGCATTATGGCCGGCCGCGACGGGATTTGGCCGCGAAAACTCAATTTATGCGAAATATATCGTTTTTTTATGAATTTATTTCGAATAGGTATCGGCGTTATGGCCGGCCGCGACGGGATTTGGCCGCGAAAACTCAATTTACGCGAAATATATCATATTTTTTTTAATTTATTCCGAAGAGGTATCTGCATTATGGCCGGGAGCGACTATATTCGGCCGCGAAAATTCAATTTTCATGAATTTATTCGGAATAGGTATCTGCATTATGGCCGGCCGCGACGAGATTCGGCTGCAAAAAAATCGATTTATGCGAAATATATCGTAGTTTTACGAATTTACTCCGAATATCTAAATTTGAAAAGCCGGCCCCGGAGGCAATAAGCAGCAAAATTTTGATTTTTCAGAAATATGCGGTATTTTTATGAATTTATTTCGAATAGATAGATAGATACCTATCTGAATTTAGACGGCCGGCCGCGACGGGATTCGGTTGTGAAATTTCGATTTACGCGAAATTTATCGTATTTTTACTTCGAGTATCTGAATTCAAAGGGCCAGTTGCATCGGAAGTAGGCTGCGAAATTTCGATTTACGCGGTAATATATCATATTTTTTTGAGTTTAAATGGATGGCTACGACGGTAATCGGCCTCGGAAAATATTGTATTTTTGTGAATTTACTTCGGATAGAGGGCCGTCCACGGCGGTACACAGCGGCGAAAATTCTACTTACTCAGGGAATAAGTCGTATTATTACGAATTTATTCCAAAGAACCTACCCGAATTTGAATTGCCGCTGAGATATTCAATTTTTGCCAATTTTTTACGATTTTTTTTTTCCGTAAAATTTCGAATTATGTGGGAATTGTTAATTCGAAATTTTATTTTTGATGTCTCGTGGATTTTGAATTAACGGGGTTCTACTGTATTATTGTATAAAATTTTTATTCCATTGAATTTGTAAAACACAAAAAACTTTTGATTAAATCTATCGGATCACGATTAATACGAAATATTTCACCTTCAAATAAATATATTTAGCTTTATTTTTATGTTCATAACAACATGATTAAATATGCCCAAGGAGATGGTAAAAGATGCATTATAATTACGTTTTTTTTTTTCAATCTAACTTATAAATTTGCCGTGCATCATGTAAGCTTGTTTTCACAACAATTTAACGTAGGTAGACATAGGAATGACGTATGCCCCAGACTCGAGTTATTAAATGGCTAAAATTGAATCCCACTTTTTTTCAATCAATCAATCAATCAAGTTTTTTTTCCCCGGTCCCTTGGAAAACTTCTTAAGAGAGTTTCACTGTATTTCTTTTTCTCATAAATATTTTGAATGAATCTGTTTGAATGATAAATTCTTTGTATGCTTATAGGAGAAGCAGCTGCAAGAATTTACCGAAGAGATCCGCCGGCTGAAGGCCATGATCGTCAAGCACGAGAACCGCATCCGCGCCCTCGAGGCCAACGCCAAGACCGCCACCCCTCCCCCTCCCGCCCCCGTGGCCCCCTCACCCTCCCCCCTGCACGGCTCCGATACCGCCGACAGCCCTCAGGGTGACTACCACAGGAACAACACAGACTCCAGGATGGAACCCGACGAGGTGTGAATGCGCACTGTTATATAATTAATTTTTAATTATTATTTTTATCGCGGGAGGAAGTGTGGATGCACACTATGCTTTTTAATTAATTTGTTATTTATTCGTGTTTTTCGCAGCGGCAACTTTGTTATGCATTTTGCCAAATCGATGTTATTTATTCAAATTTTTCGCAGTGGCAACACTGTTGTTCCAAATTTGCAGCATTCTTTTGTTTTTTTATTGACAGTTTTTCGCTGGTGCTTTTTGTAAAACTGTTATTTTTTTGTTGCTTTGCAATCTTTTTATAAATATTGTAATGAGTTTTTCTAGTTCAATGGTGCTTTTTATAATATTTTGCAGAGAAAGTATTTAATTGTCGATGAATGGAGATTTCTTGTTAATATTTACAGTCTGTAAGGACTTGTATGGTCTATAGGCTTGGGCAATTCTCATTGTCATTTTATGAGCATTTTGTCTGTATAAGTTCAATATCGCAGAAGAACCATTTGTAAAAATGTCAGGAGAGACAAAAACCGTCTAGGAATATACGTGCTCTTGCTTGCTTATGTACTAGGGATGGTTCATTTGCTGTGTTGATTTTAACCCAGTACAAGTGGTGTGTGTATTGGTCAATTTCAAAGTTTGAAAGCATCAATCAATGCAACTTGTACTGTTCAACTACCGAAAAACATATTTTTAAATTCTTGAACTTCGTAGATGATTTGTGTTTTTAAATAGTGTATTATTTATTTTATATCTTCGCAGAAGACTGCAGTTAATATTTGGAACAACTATGTCTCCACCAACAAAATTCATAGGTTCAACTTGATAAAATTCATCCAAATTATAAGAATTGTATATCTACTTTTGCCTAGAATTATCTGTAGATAAATAGAATAATAAATCTGCTTATGTTTGGAAACTAGTTAGTGTGACATCTTTTTAATCCTCCTGTTTTGTAAAAATGGCTTGTATTTGTTTTTAATGTACTTTATATAATATAAGCTTAAATATTGCTGTATTTGTTTTTAATGTACTTTATAATATCAATGTCTAGGTTTTTTTATTACTTTTTATTCAAATGTACGCTACATAAATATGATTTACACTACAGTTTTTGAAAAACAATAATTATATTTCTATTGTATCATTTAGATGAAGTATTATGTCAAAAATGTAAGATATATTTAGATTAACGGTGCCCAAACAGTCTGTTCAAAATTAATTTGTTTCAAACATGTCATTAAAGCTGATTTTTCTAAATAAATAAAGATTTTTCAATTTTTTTTTGACGTAATGGCTGGGAACCGATTCATTGGCATTTAATGCAATCATTCTGAACATTTTAAAATACCTTATTAATATTATTTTGGTCCTATTTTTCAATTGTGGCTTTGCCAATTTTGTAATTTTTTAAGCTAAGTGAATATTTTGAAAATACACTTACTGAGGCTAATCCCTCCCGCATGCCATACTTATTATTGATTTATTAACTACACATATGAAATAATATATAAATATTTTATGTTTACTATTTTGGCTGCTATTATAAGTTTAAACTACAAGATGGTACTTGCTTAACACATTGTTTGCAGTCATTTTTCGCACTACCACACTAAAAGAGGGTAATTTTTTCAAATTTGCGTGAAAAATTGCACTTCGAGTTAAATACATAGTTATAACTTCTGAACCAACCTTAACCTCTCCTGTGCCATAATTTTAACCCTTATGTATAAAGTAACTGTATGAAGGACAAGGTCAGAATCGCTTGGGCCATTCTCGTTCTTGTCGTAACAGGTACCCGAATTAAGCCTAGCAACTCGGAATAATTTGTAATAAATTATCTATGGATTTTTTGCTGCGATTTGAACTCTCAGAGTTTGAGCGTGGTAGGTCGCAAAAAACATTGAAAAACCTATCAATTTATGAAATAAACACAAGTAATGTGGTTTTTATAGATAAAGGTTTATTGTTCAAAGAATATATTTCGGTAAATATAATATACGATAGCTCAAAATAAACCCACAAAATTTTACGTCAAAGTAATAATTTGTGTGATTTCCGAGGTTTCATACAAAATACGGCTTGGCCCAGGACAGGTTTTAAGTAAAACTATCTTGTCTTAGATGAAATTTTAAAATTGAATTTAAGATTAACTGAAATATTACCCAAAAATATATTTATTTGTCTCCCGCAAACAATTTGTTAAGTAAACACAAATTAGGTTTTCACAAATCAAAGAATTGTTTTTTCATAAATACACATACTAATATTATGTCGCTGCGTCGATAATGTCTGTTGATTGTCCAAGAGTTTTGTTTTGTTGAAATTTTTGGATCATTTAAAGAATGTTATGGACTTCCATCACAATGGAATTTAAGCGTAATTTTTGATTAAGATGGTTTTTGTAGGCCCAAGAATTCTTACTCTACCACATGAGGCATAACAACAAATCTCATATACGATGCAGCGGCATCTATCGAATTAATAGAAAATTATGCAAATCTAAATTTCAACATATATCAATGCCGCAATGATAAATTTGCCTCGATGCAGACCACATATCAATGTTTTGTGAAATATGTACGTGGTTATTTGCTTTACAGCGAATAAGTCTGTGATTGTCCATTGCTCATCCTCTGCTTTTGAAAATAAAAACAATTGAAATAATAAAGTTATTATCGATCCGCGCTATTCCATGGTTGCCAGTAAAAAAAATCAATTAATTATTATTGATAATCTTAACCAAAATGCTTTGGGCTATCGTGTTTTTTTTTTACTTTTAAATCCGGTGTTATGAAATTGTGTAAAAAATGTTTTATTTTGAATATAGTTTACTATAGGAGAGGTGTAATGCATGTTTGTATGTAAAACCTAACTTTATAATAAGTTAATGTTGCTCACTTATACATTATTTTAAAAGCGCCTTGTTTCAGTCTACAAATTGCTTTTATTGTTGCAAATACTGTTTTCATGGTCATTGATTGATTGGTATCCTACGAAGTTTGAATTAATTTCTCTGCAACAGATGGTAGCAGCGTATGTTCCGAAGGAAGAATTTGCAGAGTTTTTCAACGCAGCGCCAGAAATACAATATTGAACAGTGTCCAATAGCACTTGACTGCAAACCTACAAATGTGATTCGTGGTTTGTATCCCGAATGTACAAAAACACACTTTGAACATATAAATTTGTTTATCTTAAATTATAGTTTATAAATATGTATTACCATAATTATATCTGTGAAGTAGAGGTTTCATGCTAACCTTTAGTATTTATTGATTAACTAGCAATCTTAGTACATATTTTTTTCGAAAATACATATATTACTTTATACCAGAGTTCTTTTTGTTTTAAGATTTTGGAATTTGTTTATAACTAAATATATACAGTGAAACTCTCTTACAGGGTTGTCAAAGAGACTGGAAAAACTTTATATATCGGATAAATTAGACTACTTTTAAATTTCAGCCTGAAAGAAACTGAAAATATAAATCTCTTAACCCTTAACGGAATTGTGGTATCCCAGTGATAACACATACAAAATAATTAGTAGTGTAGCAGTGAGGTTTTTAAAATAACACATATATATTGAAGTAACTAATACTGCCAAATATTTTCCCTTGTCAAAAACTTCATAAAAAAATTTAATAACATCATATTTACTGACATTTTTGTAATTCGGTTCAAAATTTTGAAGTAAAAAAAAGTCAAAAGTTCCGCTAAGGGATAAGCTAAGATAAGAAACTTCTTAAGTGGAAACCTTATATGTGGGTTTTTACTGCATCTTTATCATGAAGCTATCTTTTTGGTAAATACAATGGAGTAAGCTTTTTTTAACTTGAAACAACTAAGATCAATTAAAAAACTACTAGTTTTGCAATGTTCATTTATTTAAACAGTTTCTTAAGTCATATTCGTCCACTCCTTGTTTTGGCAGTCAAGGGTTTTATATCGAAACTCTCTTTTAAGGTTTTCCAACAAAATCCTTCAGTCTTCGAGGGACCGAAAAAACAAACTTTATAACCACTGGAGCGACAGCGCAATTTAAAACTTTTTTCTCCGATTGCTTGAGATTTTTTGGTGATCATTTTGAATATTTTCCGCCCACATAAAAAGTAATCATACCTCCGAATTAATTAATTTTTAACATGGACACATACAAACTTATTATAGTTCTATATAGCCAATGAATTCATCTATCTTTTGTCGATTATCTCATATTCGTAGGATTTATTTATTTAAAAAAAAATTATAAAATCGTAAACTTCTACTTAATTACTTAAAATTTGCAAAAATTGGAAGCAAAGCAATCCGAGGTATTTATTGTGGCAAAAAGTGGTCCAGTGGTTAAGAATCAAATCTTCTAACATGAGAACTTTATATTATGTTGAGATGATATTTCCAGGATCTTTACACTTTTGTTTGAATAGCTAGGAAGATAACATGTTTGTTTTACAAATACCGTATACATAGTGTTTAACTTTGTATAGGCAGTACATGTAGGCAGAGACAGTAATGTTTCCGTTGCTTGTGTTTGAATAACGTAGCTCCGTAAGTTTAATAATGCCAGAATGACACACGCTTTTGTAATTGCCATTTTTTGAATTAATGCCTTGTAGTTTGATATGTGCTATACTGTACGTGTAAGTATTATATAATATAATTATTTTAAAATTGTGTTTATTTGAATAATCAAACTATAATAATTTTATTGTATTTTTTACATTAATAATATTTTTTGCAACATTTGATACAAAATGAATGAATTTGCACATTTGATTTGCGGAGATAGAAAGTAAGATTAAATTATGCCTTGTTATGAAAGAATGGTGCCCAAAATACGTATCTTTCATTTAGTTGGATTTTTATTCTTTTAAAGAAAATGATTCTGATAGTTTTGCAATCTTAAATTTGCTAAAAAATCAATGCAATATTAACTATTCTACATGCCTATTCACGATTAGTTAGAACATATTTTAATAAGTTCTTTGGAATGAAATATTTGCTCTCTATGTAAAAAAATACCATTTAAATAATTATGTATAAACAAAATGTGTATCGTAATATAGTTTTTTAAAAAAGAACATGAAATGTATTAATTAATAGTGGAAATATTTAATTTTAAATTCCAGCATTTTATTTTTTGATTCATAATTTTTTTTTTGTTTTGAATCATTTTAATTAACTGCTGTAATTTAATTGTGAAAATCTTCATCAGGTGCTTTTAAAAAACTTTTTAATTCATTGCTAATGAAATTTCATAGATTTCATTGACTTTGCACAGTTTGCTGGTTTATAGTATGACTAGAATATAATGTAAATATATAATTAAAATTTGTTAAAAATATTAGACAGGTCAAAGTTTATCATCTCTAAAGCTTGAGGTGTGCTCAGCATAATAGATATTAAAGATTTCCTTTCTTAAACATGTGCTAATTAAATAAATCAGTGCAATAATACTACTTAAAAAATTCTATCATTGTTGATTTCCTCAGATATTTCATTTTATTTCTGCGTATCATTTCTTCATGATTTGGTCTGTAGTAGATTTGGTTGTTTCACATCTCCTCACATTTGACGACTGTCAAATCAACCATCAGCACCATTTTGGTTTTTGGCCTGGAACGGTCAACGTCGATTCTCAACCCGTCAGCTTTAGTTAAAAAATAATGGTCATATTGTTGCGCTTGTCAGCTGATCAATTATATAGGTGGGTATGGGTACCACCTTCTTGCGAACCATTTATTGAATAACCAACACCTCTGCCATAGGTCACCCCAAATGGTTCGCCACATTTGGTGACTTAACAGGGGTGCCCGGGTTCATAGGGTGAGGTCTGTCCGGATCTTGGCGTCAGACACATCTGCCCAACAACTGCGTTGCAGGCCAGGTTGGTAGAGACTGTTTATGGAACACTTTTTGACCTCTACAATAGGACTCTCTCGGAAGATCGCCTTGCACCGCAGTAGGAGAGATAGATTCATATATCCGTCGCTTCTAGACACATTGACCCCCAGATTCCTACCTACCCCTCATACCTTTTTCCTTCTCAGTACTTCCTCTCCTTCCTTCCTTAAAAAGACCCTCCACACAGAATCCCCAAGGGTACATAGGGCCTGATGGGAATTGTTTTCCTCAGGGCCTCCTGTTTGGAATTTATATAAAAAAAAAGAAAGGCTGAAATGGACTGCGAATCCGAGTTTGTCAAAAATTCTAAAAAGGTGCATGGTTATCAATGTGATGGAGTTTGAAACATCACATCCTAAATTAGGTATAGATAATCAAGAATACCTAATTTTTGCTGAGAATATTGAAGTCAACTAGTAGAGTTCTATAATAAAATTGTAATTCAGGTTTTTATGGCAAGAATTCATATTGCATTGTTATTCTGCAGACCATAATACTAATTAGTGTTGTATTAGATGTAACTGAATTGTACGAAACATGCAATAGGATGAAATGCCAAGTGAATCGGCCGGAAGAGTTTGTTGTTTGATACAATACTGTTGGGCCGGGACAACCTTGCTCCGCGAGTGCCTTAATAATTTTATCGAACTGAATGAAATGATATATTTGTTATGTGTTAAAATTAATTCTTTAATAAAAAATAAGCAATGCTTTGTTTTAATTTTGTATTTCGTTCAATTCATGAGTCCTTGTCCTTATCCTTTTCCAGAAGACGCAATATTTATTTTTAATGTTGCACTATCCAACTTCTTGGAGCCAGTGGAACTACAGCATCCCCATATGGGGAATGATGCGAGACTGAAGGAAGTGTGGTTGAGGAAGTAGCGTGCGGGGAGAGAGGTTGGCTGTAAAGCGCCAGTATACCTGTTAACCCGGCGAGCGTTAGGTTCAAATTTGTAACATCGAGCGCAAGGTTATAACCAGTGTTGCCAACTTAACGGATTGTAGTGTCCCGAAATATCTGGCGGATTGAAGTGTCCCGAAACGGGAGAATTTTGTGTCTAAGGGATTTACAGGATAGGTAAAAATAGCCTATATGGAGAAATTTTTATCCCTGAAAATCTCAAGCCATCCAGGATGCACAAAAATGTGGGTGTCTGGCGGAATTCTGACTGACGATCCGTTACTATTTAGTGGGAACGGAGATTTTGAGTTGGCAATACTAGTTATAACATATTCTTAGTTTCTAATAGCAAGTGCTTAGAAAAGTAAAATAAGTATACTATCGAATTAAAAGTACAAATAAATCGAGAATAAAAAAATAAAAACTATCTAAGAATTTCGAGTGAAAATTACCCAACCTTATTGATTTTTATAAATGGCGCTATAAAAATCATCCAACAAATTAAGATTGGGTAATTTTCACCTGAAATTCTTGCTTCGGGAGTTTTTTTATTAATTATTATAGGCAATAATTATTAGCCTGAAACACTCATTAACATTGAAAAAATCTCCCGAGAAAAGATAAATGCCGCCGATGGGACTTGAACCCGCGTCTTTCTGATATCCGGTCAACTGCTCTACCAACTGAGCTACGTCGGCTTATCTCCCACCCACCAAATAATTCCAAATATACTAGTGTTTCATTCAACAATTACTGCTTATTACATTTTTCACCTGAAAACAACCAACTTTATTTTTTGTGAGAAAGGCGTTATAAGTGCTAACTCTCCCACTAGATGGCGTCGAGACAAATTATGTCTACATTTTTTGGTGAAATACTTTAACTTGTCAAATATTAATTATTATTTTTAATTGGTAAACTAATGTTTAAGACAAGATTGAAGTGTTGGACGCGGGTTCAAGTCCCGTCGGCGGCATTTATCTTTTCTCGGGAGATTTTTTCAATGTTAATGAGTGTTTCAGGCTAATAATTATTGCCTATAATAATTGTTACCCTTTGTGCTATGCATAAAAATCTTGTCTTAAACATTAGTTTACCAATTAAAAATTATTTTAGGTATGATGCCAGTAGCCGAAATAACAAATGGTAATATTTTTATAGTCTGAGAATGCCAAATTCTTTTAATCTCATTTCCTAAATCTGTATATTTTCTTATTTTTTCAGAAACAGTTTTCTGAATATTACAAGAATTTGGAATAGCGACATCAATTATATAAGTTATTTTCTTAATTTTGTCATGTAAAACTATATATCGGGTCTATTATGACTAATTGTTCTGTCTGTTAGAATAGTTTTATCATAATAAATTTTATAAAATTCATTTTCTAAAAATTAATTTGTTTCATATTCATATATAAATTTTATAAAATTCATTTTCTAAAAATTAATTTGTTTCATATTCATAATATGGTACATTACGGCATTCAATCAAGTTATGTTTAATTACCAAACTTTGGTGAATTATTTTTAAAACTTGATTGTGCCTAAATGTATACTCGGACGGCGCTAATACAGAACATCCCGATATAATATGCTCTATAGTTTCCGGAAAAGCCAAACATTTTCTACATAAATCATCAATTTGATTTGCATCTTTGATGATATGCTTCCTATAATTTTTAGTATTAATGACTCTATCTTGAATAGCAAACATAAAGCCTTCTATTTCTGCGCTCAACTCTCCAATACTCAACCATTTGTTTGACGAAAATTAGTTTTTTTATTCTCGATTTATTTGTATTTTTAATTTGATAGTAGGTATACTTATTTTACCTGTCTTCTAAGAAATTGTTTTAGAAACTAAGAATAAAAGTGTTTAGTACAGTTTGACAATTAAGTGTAGAAAATAAATGATGGCGCTGCGATCGATTTCTTGGTTTTAAATGGCAACACCGTGATGGCTCATAAGACAATGAATGTATGTTTTAAAAAACCCTTCAGCCAAAATGCATATTTCATAACGTGTTTGTATTTTCATAAATTTTGCACAAAAATACATAATTTAATAGAAGTAAAATAAAACAAAACAGGTTTTAAGTGGGCGTTTATTTTGTTATAAAAACGTAGGTACAAGGGTATTTAAAAATCTGAGTATATTTATTCAACACCCGACATGTAATAATTATTGTCTTAGTCCTCATATGATTTTTCTTCTTCCATATCTTCATCTTCATCTAAACGTTTTATCAGTTCATCTATATCATCATATAGAGTACTTCCTCGTGCATAATAATCTGCCTCGATTTTCATCACGTTTTTGCAACAATTTTTTTTAATCATCAACACTTATGCTATTTTCCGTTTTCCCGGTGTTTCAAATTTTCCATCTGCCTTTTCCCTTCCTTGACGATTTATCTTACTTTTCAGATTTACCTGGATTTATGTGGAAAACATCATTAAAATGATTATTCTATAGAAGGTAGTTTTAAAAAAGCACACCTGTAAATATTCATTTAGAAAGAAAGAAAGAGAAAATTAAGAACAAGTTACATTTCTATGAGTTTAAAGAAGTTTCATATTATTATTATTTTTTTAAATTGAGTTATTCCATTTTTCTTGTGGCCTAATATTAACTGTCAAATGGAAATGTCAAATTCGGATTTTTAAACATAACCTCAAATCAGATTGTAATGGTTATAATCGCACAAAAATTGGCATAAATCTTGTAATACTAATGAAATTTATTAAAAAAAACTATACCACGTACCATTCATTTCTGCAGTTCGTTTGTAAACTTCTTTCAAATTGGATAGGAGCTTCTTCGCACGATATTCAGCTAGGCAGCGTTGAAACACGCAGTTTACAACTTCTCTTGCACCACTACGTATTGGTTTGTTCATTTTAATTCAATTCAAACAATGCACAGGCAAACAATGAAAAAAAAA
Organism: Limnephilus lunatus; assembly: GCA_917563855.2. Classification (NCBI taxonomy): domain Eukaryota; kingdom Metazoa; phylum Arthropoda; class Insecta; order Trichoptera; family Limnephilidae; genus Limnephilus; species Limnephilus lunatus. Next base: position 26,810,143 of record OU830600.1, on the reverse strand, counting down.
ACACTAAACGCGCGATTTTCAGTGTGTTCTACATGATTAAAGTCAGTAAAGCCAAGAGCCATACAAAATGTCATTGACAAAACGAGTATTTCAGTGTTACCATAGTAATGAAAAAATTTAGTTCCAAATTAATTAATTTCTACACTTTCTTGCCAAACAATAGTTTAATCATTTTTATTTGAATCAGCATTTTTCTTACAGAATTCAACATATGACAATTAATTGTCCATTTTTGCATAAAACTAAATAAAATCACAAGAAAATTGACATCTTCTAAAGTTTTAATCATAACAAACACAAATTATAATTGTTTTTTTTCATATAAAACTAATTTTAGTACTTGTGAAAAATAGTAGCAACGAGCGCTAGGTGGGTAAAACTCACACGCAGACAACTTTGACGTCATCCAGCTACCTTGCTGAGTGGTGGCTGACTAAATCCTCTTTCTGATCTCTTCCTTACCTCCCTCCGCACAGCTACTGAGGGGCACGGAACAGTTGTGCGCGGCAAACTAAAATTACAGAACAACATAAATTGCCTCAGGTAAATTTTACCCGACCTTACGCTCGCCGCTTTTTATAGCGCTGTTTTGTGATAAAATTACTTTTAGCGTGATTTTATCGCAAAATGGCGCTATATAAATTGACCATCTCTATATTATATACCTAAATATTCAGAACTGGTAACTAAATCTAGCTAAAGTCATTTCAAGCTATTCGCGCTTAGGACTCGTGCGCACTAGCGATCAGCTGCGTGGGCGGTTCGGCTAAGCGGCCTTTTTTTATATTAACCCCACACAGGAGGCCCTGAGGAAAATAATTTCCCTCAGGGCCTATGTCATCTTTGGGAATGCTGTGTAGAGTGTCTTTATAAAGAAAGAGAGGAGAGGAAGTTCTGGGAAGGAAAAGGGTATGAGAGGTGAGGAGTGACAGATGTACGAATCCATTCCTCCCGCTGCGGTGTAAGACCAGCTACAGAGGTCATAAGGTGTCTGCATACCGGCCTCTTCCGTTTCACCCCAACACGCAGCTGGTGGGCAAGCACATCCACAAGACCTGAACACACCTCACCCGATGAATCCGGGCACCCCTACAAAGTAACTAAACGTAGCGAACCACTTGGGGTGACCTATGGCAGAGGTGTTGATTATCCAATAAATGGTTCCCGGAGCGGCGGTACCTATACCCAACTCCCAAATTGGCTTGCCGCCTGGGTTGAAACAAGAGGCTGGTCACCATGGCGGCGAAATAGGCAGAAAACTGTGTTGTCTCATATGATGAGCTAGTCAATATTTTTGTAAATAGTCTACTACATATCGACGGTCCCGAAGAACAATGTCGGATGTGCGATTTTGAATTTTTGCAGTAGAGCTTTTTAAAGTATCGTTTCTGTATGTTTACTGTTTTTGGTATCAAGAAATGTAGTGTTGTTTTGATCTTTGATACTTCATCTCGTTTCATTAAAAAATCTGAAAATACAGACTTTTAAATCAACATAAGTCAATAAATAAGCCAACAGAACGATTTTCAATTTTTGTCAGATCCGACATTGTTCTTCGAGACCGTCGATATGTATGCTGTTGTTAAATTAGTTGTCTCAAATAAAATGATGAGACGACGAATATAACAACAACAAAAATATATGTATACATTAACAAAAATATTTACCAGCTCTTCCCATTTGAGTTTCAATTATCTGTTCTAACAAAACCTCCTAGATCACAAGGAGGTTTTGATTATAATATGCTGCTCCTTCACAATAGAGAACTCCAGTCCAATGTTTTAATTTTTTTTTGATGAATAAATAATGACTTTCTAAAATTAAATAACTGAATTTTAAAAAATACTTTTAGAGTAGTTTTGATAGACAAATAAACGCTGATTCTGAATATATATAAATTTTATTTAATAATATTAAACCTACAGTTTTTAAAAAAATATTAAAAAGTGCATTTTAAATAGGGTCATTGAAATACGCCGTCAAGTTTCAATTACTAAAATGTTTAGTGGTGACGGGAATGTAGGTATGACACAAGCCATCGTATTAACAACATTTAATCTTATTCGTTTATCTACATACTGTTTATAGAGATTTAGTTGTGATTATTGAAACATTATTTAGGCCTAAAAAATTCAGTTTCAAAAATAAAGGTATCTCTTATTATTGAAAATATTCAAAAACTACTGTACAAAAAAAAAATAGTATTGCTACTTCTAGGGAGATTCCTTCGAACTCCAAATTTCCAAATAGCGGCGAGTCGAACAGCTGATTGAGTGATCTTATAGTAGATGACGTCACATGACCCACCATAGATACGGTGGTTTTCGGGGGTCTTGAAAAATTAAAACTTTGATTATTTTAACTATTAAAACTAACTCTAAAAATAAAATATGCATTATTCATTTTTTTAAATTAGACTGGGGTTCTCTATTAATTATTTACAATGCAGTGATGGTCATAATGGGAAAAACTTGAAGTGAATTAAATAAAATGTTTTCTGGGTCACTAATAGAATATTTCAAAATGTCATACTAATGTAACGGACCGTTATGCCTCCCAGTAAATAACACTTGATTTATGGTGAGCACTCAAATATTGTTTTAATTATCCCAAAATTTATTATTTAGAGATATCTGACATGTCAACTGGATGATCAATATGAAGTAAACCATAATTTAGAGATATCTGACATGTCAACTGGATGATCAATATGAAGTAAACCATAATTTAGAGATATCTGACATGTCAACTGGATGATCAATATGATGTAAACCATAATTTAGAGATATCTGACATGTCAACTGGATGATCAATTTGAAGTAAACCATAATTTTGATCGATAAGTTCATTGACATATTTTTGTTATCTACCAGTTTCAATCGTATTTGAGCTTTCTTGAGCAAATGTACATATTATATCTATTTGTAAAAAACATTGTGGCTTACCAGAATTCGATTAAATTGAAAAAAATACTTCGAAGTTGAATTTTGTGGTTAAAATAAATTATTTGTTTTGTTTAATCCAATAATAATATGTCAGCCTGTATTAAAACATGCTTTCAACAAATTCAAATATAATTTCAAGAAAGAACGACCTAATTTCAAGTTTTACCTACAATAGGATATCATTTACCACCAATCTCTTCCACTGCAGTTGAGAGATGAATGACCAGAAGAAAACTAACAATACTAAATAGTTTTAGTTTTTGTTAACATGTATATAAATTTTTTTTGCTAATACGCCCTTATTATATTCAATAAAACTGTTCAAAGTGACAAATGTTTTTGAAGTGAAAACTTTAGCACCATCGTGATTTGAAACTCGATGAAACGGAAGCAAGCGATACTAAAAAGAGACAAACACATCAGTGGTCGTGGTGGTCGGTGATTTTTTGTAAAAGGGATGCTGGAAAATGAATGATTCAATTATACAATCACACAATTCACTATTATCGTTTACAGCGTTAAAACACTTTGGTGAAGTTTCCATATGTATTTCGACACGCTTGAGCGTCACGTCCATTATGTTTGAGTCTCTGTTAGTAAATTGCAGTATCTGTTAACGGCTTGAAAAATTAATAAAAAGCTTGTTGATGACTAGAACTTAGGGGATAATCTGCATCCAAAACATGTATGGAGGGACCGCGCCCGAAACACGTACATCTATAGGATTTAGCCTGCGAGAGAATGAGAAAGCAATAATATATTTATTTATTTCACGGGTACTCGGTAACAATATAATACGATATATCCACGGCCCCATGCTTCAATCTAGTGGTACCTGATGAACCTTAGCGGCCAAGCATTCAGCAGACCAAGGGTCAAATACTACGAAATACAAAAAAAAAAAAAAAAAAATTGTACAATCAATATCCAATCTTTGAACCTCTCCAAAATGAACAGACAAAGAAAACACAAAAGTGACATCTAGCGACTTCGAAGAAGAAAACACAAATACTAATCAGATGACCAAATGTATAGGAAAAGGTGCACTGGAATTTGACAACAAAAATATGGAAAAAATCCTTCACATTGATAAAAAAAAGTGCTTCGTGGTCTCTCTTAACTCTTCCTTTACGATGCTAGAAAATCCCCCGAGCTTTGTCGCTGTGCGCTCCAATGTACAGTAGAAGCGTATCATTCCGGCCGGAATGAATCCGTTGAAGCTGATTCCGAAGGCGTTTAACACATTCCAAGTTCATAAAATATAATGAAACGAATCTGTATTCATTCTCACTAATTGCGTCCTGTGAGTGGTTTAGAAATCGATGCCGCAACCAAACGTAGTCTTCATAAAAAGAAAGTGTATTATCTCACACAAAGCGAGAAGCATTGCTTTTTACCTGCGTGAAGCAATTTACCTTCCAGCAAGCGCCAACGGCATTCCTTGCAATTGGGGATGAGACAGTCTCACTGGCTCCAGACAATTGGGAGCAGTTAGGACTCTTAAGCGTTTTAATCTCCCCAGCCCTCAACCTTGACTTGTATAAGGCAAGTAAATCTGAAAAGTTTGTTCACTTTTGTAATTCCTATTGTTTCCCAACTTCGTGGCGTTTCGGCGAGTCCGGCAAAACAAACTCAAATGAGTTTGGCTCCAGCGGATTCGGTGAATCCGTCAGAATGAAACCAAGAAATTGAATCCATTCAGCTGAACCCAGAATCGAACTTGAGTTCGTAAAATACGTTGATTGACTCGCTTCTACTAGTGAGGGTATATGAATTTTTCATTTTACTTATCATCGCTGGGCCCTCTTCCAATGTGCAAAAACCAATTTCGACACAGGAAAATGAACCAGGTGGACCTCTAAACAATATTATTTCTATTTATTAGATTTTTACCTTATTGAAGTGAAAACTTCTTTAGCACCGTTCTGATTTGAAACTCGATGAAACGAAAAAGCGACACTAAAAAGAGACAAACACATATATCTATAGGATCCTGTGAGAGAATGAGATAGAATAATCGGTCTTCTCTTTGTGCGGTGCTTCGTGGCCTCTCCAATCTTGTCTACGTCAGTTTTCTGAAGATTTCACTTCTACCGCGTGTGAACTGCACACAGATATTTTTTTATTATAGTTTTTCCTCTACATTGGTGACTTGTAATCACTTTATTATTTGTTCCTCAACACAGCATTGTGATACTCTATTAGCATACAATGACCTCTATTTTTTATAATAAAACTTCAAAAATAAGAATTATGTTTGTATTAAGTCAAATTTGCTTTATTACAAATTAACAAAAAAATCATAAGAAATTCATTCATGTATAGTTTTATACAATGATATTTATAATTTAATGTTTTACAATCCATCGTCTTAATATTATAGATCTCTTTTTAGTTGTAAATTTTTAAGATTCAACAATTTTAACAGAAATATCTTGACATTTACAATATTGGATAGTGATGTTAATGAAAATTTATAAGGAACAAAAAGTTAAAACTGAAAGAAATTGCTCTCAATAAATTATTGTATATTGGTCTTTAATAAAGATATTATTAACTTGACTCTTGTTTCACCATTATCAAAAAGTTTGTTTAATAATATTTCGATAGGTCTTATTAGTAATTTACTGATATAGATAGATGTTCATAAGACAAAAATTGCTGATTTCTTAACAGTTTTTTTTAATAGATGTTGTAACATAAGTAGGTTAAATATGTTGCATCAAAAGACCAACTATTCATGATGAGAAAATTACACTTATGGACAGAAAAAATATTGCAACCTTTCTTTTATATTACAAAAATATTATAAAAATGAAATTTATTATTTGATTAATAATGAATACAACCTAATGTAAATTAAACAATATTCCTTTATTGAGATTTCAAAATAATGTATAATAAAAAGTATGCAAAAATAATGCATACATTGACAAAATAAAAATAATTGCACAAAAGAACAAATGTTTTTAAAATATTGCAATTTTATAAAAAAACATTTTTAAATCAGATTATATGTAATAGAATGCTGACTATCCAATATTATTTGATATTACTAATCCCGTCGAGATATTGTGTGTGACATCATCGTTCTAATATCTTCTGTCTTTTACGTTTTCAAACATGACATGTGAGTAGGAAGAGGACAAACGTCAATGACGTCCATAAAAGCTCTCGCTGGGACTAGTTTATAACTTGCCACAGTTAACACTGCAGGAACTAACAAAATAACAAACTAATTTTGAAATCCATTGATTTTTTTTTACCCACAAAACCTACACCAGCGATGTCACAAACTACAAATTCAACTGTGTTTAAGCTATAATTGGACTTGTGGTGGTATTAAAAAAAGGTGGTTTTGTATGACAGCAACTTATAAAAGTGTGTTTTCTGTTTTTTTTATATATTTTTTTGGATAATCAGCTCTTATCAGACATTATTAATATACATGTCATCAGATCACAGAAACATTATTTAAAAAATATGCACAAAATCATTAGAAAAATAGAAATTAAAAAAACAAGCAAGCAGAATATAGTAAAAAAAGAGTTTAAAAAAACACAAAAATACATTAACTAATAGGAGATTTCACCATCTGTAAGTAAACTGTCAATTAATTACTCTTGTAACTTATAATAGGATTAACATGAAAACACAAAATTAATCGACGTGTAGCGGTACTCAGCAGTGGTGAAACAGAAAAAGCATGCTACTCGATGAGAAGTGCTAATTGACAGCTTACTCAGAGGTGGTGAAACACCCTCCAAGAACATTCACATCCAATATACATACATCGCAGGTCAACAGCTAGAGGCACTAAATACGCATTCAGTATATCTCACACCCTTACAAAAGTAAATAGTAAATATATTTTTATATATTTTCTAGAGATATTATATTCCATAATTTTATCATACATTTAAAATACAAATAAGACGCAGTCAAAACCTGTTATAATTAATGGATGTCCTATTGATTTGTTGTTATGGTCACAAAATCACTTTTAGTTTTGAATATTGTATTCTTAAGGACTTCGCTCATGGAGAAACCGAAAACTGGTTGAAAACTCAATCCATGGTGCAACTCAACTTTACCATTTCAGTTATTATATCAGCTTGTTTAACAAAAATATAATTTATTAAAAATTTATCAATTATCAACCTTAATATATAATAATATCAACCTCTTAAACAAAATCGATATTTTCCTGTTCTGACAAATCGCAAATTACTCGAAAACTTGACAGGTCGTGAGTCGCTACCATGGCAACCTGTCAACTGAAACGCGCCGGCCGCAGCGACTAGCACTGCAAGTTGCGGCGTCACCCTTGACAACTAGTCTTTAACAAATTGCCTCTGTGTGGACCGCCGATGAAATTCGCAAGTTGCTTTCCTGTGGACAACGATTGAGTTGCCCAACTATTTTTTTTTTCAGTTGCCCCATGAGCGGACGGACTTAAAAGGTCCTCGTTAAACTCTGATCAGCTGACAAGTGTAATAACATTACCGTTGTGCTTGACAGCTATTCACAATTTGAACAAAAGCAGGAATGGGTCGATATTCGGCGTTTAACAGAGACCGTTCAGAGTCGAAAATTCAAAATGGCACTAATCGTTGATTTGATATGATGGAGTTTGGAACACCTCAACCTTAGAGACTAGAAATTTTTCCGTTACTTAAAATCAAAAAGTTTATAGATTAATTTAATTATAACAGGCTTTGACTGTAGTTCTTCAAACGGTGAAATAGTGGGAGAAAGATGTGTACAATTGCGTTGACTTGACAATATACAGCACCTGAATTCAATATATTATATAAAATTACACTTTTACCATCGAGCCTTGTCCCCAGAAGATTTCTAGCAAAACTTGACAGTTGTTCTACCATCCTATTTCATACCAGTTTAGTCATAATCTCACAATTTCATTTTCATATTTGTCAATAATTTTATTAGTAAACATATTATGTATTTAAGAGTGCAAAGTTAACTCAGTTGTACTCAACCATACTCTAATTTAATAAAATCTAAAAATGCATTACAAAAAAAATTACATACATACATTTGAGATTATTTGGAATTTTTTTTATAAGCAAGCTTTTTTGTTGAGGATTTAGTAGAAAAGTATTAAAAAACGATTAAAATTTCTACCAATGGCACCCTATTACACCAAATAAAAAATATGTTATTATTTAAATAAAAGTGCTGTCTTTTATAATATGGTTTAAGACAAAGAGAATTTCGTGAAAGCATAAATTAATTTTGAAATTTGAATGACTTGTTATAAAAATATAACATTAGTTTATTGCGTAATATGTGATTGGCTGCTTCATGGCATATATCAAATTGTTTGGTCAACTAAATAAGGACGAACCGCCAAAAATATTGAAATATAAGAGATGTGCTATCAGCAATTCTTACCGGGTGGGACTGTGCTTCCTGGTGTCGCCGATATTGTTAACCAATACTACTGCACACCTTAAAAATATCAACTAAATAAACAAATTATTTCCGTAATCAAACTATGCCCATTAGACGGTAGTCCGCCGACGGTCGGGCGGCCATCAGAGCATATCTCTTGTATTTCAATATCTTTGCGAACCGCCAATAGTTCCGTTGTAACTCCTCTCTTTCTCATATTAACGATTTAATAGAAAGAAAGGTTACGGCAGAGCTCTCAGTGATAGGACTATAGTTAAGCAAGTCACCATCTCTCAAAATACAATTTTGAAAAGCTATCGCTTAAATATATGAAAGAAAAATACAGATTTGTATGTTTTTAACTCCATTAGAGATATATACGTACTTTAAAATTCTTAAATCTCATTTCTTTCCTGTATTATCTCGAAACTTTATTATTGATGTTAGTGACTTTCGTTCAAACTTGGACGATATGTAAATAAACATTAGAGGCCCCTCGTCCAACCAGTTGCTTGCAATAAACAATAAATAAGACAAATCCCAAGACTAAATATTAATAATTAATGGGCACACGATAATTTCAAGGTAAAAAATATAAACAAAGCTCATTAAAATTCATATATAATGACGTACCTACACATTAATCATCAGAGTTCTTTTGATTGCTTTTCAACTTACGATAAAAACTTACGGCTAGATTAACTAATTTAAAATAAATACACGCTATATGGCGACGTGATTCTGGCCACAAGATTATAAGTCAACCGAGATTTGCTGTACAATGCTAAAATAAAAAATAGTTTCGTCGACGGCAAACCATCACCGCAAACATGATCCCAAAATGTCATTTTATGCCATGATCCCAAAATGCCATTATATTTATATAAACATACAATGGTAGAAATGATATAGGAATTTTTCAGTGTGAGAGAATTGCCTTATAACGGATAACAAATGTACTCCCATTGCGTAAAATCATTTTTGTCTCACCTGTTAAGTGGATAAATATGATTTACGCGGTGATGGATTACGTCAACGATATGGTACTTATGTATTATCTGGAATCATTTTGAAAACTTTAGGTTAGGTTAGGCTCAATGGTTTTGGTTACTAACTGTTATTTCACAGATATTCTGGTATTTCATTCAACTTTCTTTCTTACAATGAATTTCTTCAATCTGACTGTTGGTAAAAGCAAGGGCCAATTGGTAAAATTTCAAAATGAAAGCATTTACAACCTTCTGTTGAACTTTTACGGAACCATTTCGGTGGAGGTTGGGAAAAAGGTTGAGTTACAAACATGTTGGTGTTATCTACAGGCTCAAATTGACTCATTGCTTATTTCGGACTTTTATTAATGGGATTTAGCCGTATAACCTGATATTTATCAATTTTCAGACTTTTACAGTAACATAAATATTGCAGTTGTAATATCTTTTCTAACAATAAAACATAAAATTTTATAATTTCAAAAGTGATTCACGATAATACGCAAGCATCCAAAATATTACTCAACCGAGTTCTGCTAACCAAAACCCGATCAAATCTAAACGCTGTCAGTAGACAAAAGAGATCTAGGAATTAATATTCAAAGCACACTGACGGCAAATAATGCTTCTGATAATTAATTAACCAATACAACACGGGTTGGTTGAGACACAATGAATCATTAATATTTGCAAGATTAAATATTCATTAATAATATACGCAGTAGGTGCTGTCTTTTCTTTTATTTAAATTTTTACTAATACTCATCACCGAGGACTTTGACTGGAGACTGCACAACAAATTAATTGTCATTTTTTCTCTATTTATTTTCACATTTTATGAGTTAATATTCCTCTTCTTAACAATATATTATATTCTGTGAGGAAAATAAAGAAGAAGATGAGTCAAAATAAGAACTACCAAAATTAATACAATCCACCTCTTATTCTTGCCTTGTTTTTAAAGTACTGAAACATATTGTTTTGTTAAATAATCCATAAACTGCCACATTTCTAGCACGTATTATGGAAATCACACTTCATTTCAACAATTAATACAAGAAACAACTATTTACGTACACAAAATAGGTTATTAAGTTCTTAGTTTAGGTAAATTGTAATTCATTCGTATTTTGTTCGAAACGAAACTTCGTAAATGTCAAATCCATACAAAAAAAATATGGCGGCAATGGAATTTTTTTTACTTTGATTGAATGAAAATCGAATATTTTTCCGTCTATTCTGACTGAAACTGATGTTTCTTTTGGTAATTAAGTTTAAAATAGTTTATTTCAAAAATCTATGCCTAATAAAAATGTGGCGGCATGCGGTGGCTTGTGGATTATTTACCATTGTTTTTTCTACAAAATTTTATATTTTAAAGGATAATTACTCCATATATATTGTGAGGTGACTTTGCATTGGTAGGTACTTAATTGAAAACTTGATTTTTTTACTCATACCCTTTATGCTTTCGCAAAAATCACATAAAGAGTCGGATAGTATGATAAAATGGGCAGCAAGTAATTTTATTCCAGTATTTATGATAAGCACCAAGTTATATATTGATCAATGATAATTTATCACAGCAAATATCATATTAAACAGCAAAGCAAAAAAAAATGACAGCCATATATATATAAGCATTGTTTAGGCTAGTCACGTCAATGCATTTACCTGCTGGTTAGGCAGTGCTAATTGCTTAAAATATCCATTCATTTTATTCAGATGTCTTTCCAACTCATATAAAATCACTAATAATATTAATTCTTAAATAGCTTGAAAATCATTGTATATCTTTAAATTTTTTCAAATCATAATAAAATCACCTCATCACTAGCTGATTTTAAAATCTCAGCGTGTTCCAAAATATCGCCATGCTGTATTTTTTTCATAAGTTTTCAGGTAGGTACCTACTAAAATTAAATTCGTGAGATTGCTGGTAGTTCGGTATCCTACCTATCTAAAAAATACACATGGTCGCATAAAATGGTACATATTATTACCTAAACATTTTGGTTCAAAAACCATAAAGAATAATAATTATTTTGTTTAGTTCAAATATGATTAAAAAAAAATCCCTCACTATAATTTTTTTTTTACTAAATTAAAATAATTAATTCAGCTACTATCTTTGGTGATGAACAATAATTTCAATATTGTAAATAATGCATTGCCTTTCAAATGAGAATACAAATGAAAAATTGCATTGAATTGAAAGCTATTTAAATAATGTGTCAAATTGACAAATTTACATTGTGCCTTTTTGGCATTTGACAGCCTAGCAGAAGAGTTCTAGAAGAATCTAAAAATTCTAGGGGTTAATAGAAGGAACCCTGTGTGGAGTAAGACAAAGTTAGTAAAATGTCATGGAGAAGGGCAAGGGAAGTTTAGGCAGTCTTAAAAAAGGGTCTTAATCAAGCAAAAACTAAACGTTTCACAACCTAATCACAATCAAATAAAACATTAAAACCAAATTAAATTTAAATATATTATATAAAACAAAATATGTATGATCGATGGAGTAGGGCATTTAGAATCTAAGAATAAATAAATTAAAATAAAATTATCAGAATTCCTACAGATCTGGAGTCAGTTGCCTCCAATACCACCCATAATATATTTTGGGAATGTTGAAAAGGTAAAGAAAGGTGAAGAAAATCTGCCGAGCGATTTTCTATCTTTTTTGGGAATGAGATTGATGTCGGGCGAGATCTGCTGTCAGATTTGTGTGATTTTATATGACTGTTATTTGCTTTTTCTATGAACCAATGTCAGAATTTCATCTGTGAGTTGTCACATATTTTAGTTTAGGTCGTTTTAAACACGAACTCGTGCAACTATGCATGATTATTGATTCATTTACCAGCATTAGAAAATCACACAAATCTGACAAGAGATCTCGCCCGATAACTATCTCGATCGAGATGTCAGATTTGTGTGATTTTCTAATGCTGGTAAATGAATAAAAATTCATGCATACTTGCATGAATTCGTGTTTAAAACGATCTATACTAAAATACGTGACATGTACACATCAGCTGAAATTCTGACATCGGCCCATAGAAAAAGCAAATAACAGCCAAATAAAATTACACAAATCTGACAGCAGATCTCGCCCGACATCAATCTCGTTCCCACAAAAGATAGAGAATCGCTCGGCTGGCTATCCAGATCTGGTCACTAAAACATAGCTGGTCATTTGAATTCTGAGTGGTGGTCTTCTAATCAAGATGATATTGAACATATCTTCCATTCTTAGATTCTTCATGCTCAACTCCGTACATTAAAGGATAGTCTTTTAATAAATACCCCTTATTCTATTTTGCATGTTCACACATGATTTTTTTAACCGCCCAGCCTTTGGGTTATTTTTTTAAAAGTAGGTAAAAAAAACATCGCGTTTTTTTCCACGTGCTTGGAGTATCGCTGACTAGCGGCGTGACTTGTATGGGAGAATACGAAAACACCCGAACACATCCGCCAGCTTCGGCATACTAAAAGCGATAACGCAGGAACGAACTTGATGTATACGAACGTATCACGGACGTTTTGTGGGTTCCGGGTGTAGTTAATTTTTAACTTGAACGTAAGGGATACGGCTTGTTGCGTTCGGGCGATGATATAGCGGCCGGATCACGTACGTTCGTATGGGTAGGGCGGTTAATGCCATGTTTAGATAGATAACAATTCAATTTACTTTTACCTAAATTTAGAATAAAATGGTTCATAAATTGGGTGTGAACATTAAAATTAGAAAACGGCATGTATAAAATGTATTTAGAAAATAAAATATGTATTTTACTTCAATATTCTACAAACATGTTAATAAAATTGGGATTCAATATTATTTTAATAGATTCTATTTGAGATATAACATTTTTGAGTAAAAGGGAGATGATTACTTTTACATAATGTAAAAATTAAAAGTGAGAAGCCGTTATGTAATCTGTTGAACTATTATTAAATACAATTTAGTATCAAATAAAATTGAGGAAAAATCATTAAAAAGCCACAATTACATATATATGTTATAGATTTTATAGGATCTATAAAAGAATATAATGTGTATCAAGTGAATTGTATAAATTATTACAAATAATTACTACGCTAATGAATATCCCCCCTTTGTAAATAAACTCGTTTCACCCGTACAAAGTATCCGTGACTCTTTCAAAGTGTCCAAAAATTATGCAATGAATTGTTTTAAAAGGTAATAACGCAACCATTGTCAAATTTTTACAAGACGCATCGATGCATTTCAGTCGACAGGTAATAATAATCATATTATAAATAGCCTTAAATTTAATCGCAGATCAAAAAATAATAGATAATTTGTAAACCTTGCGATCATGTGAAGAGAGGTAGATGGTAGAAATCATAACCCCTCTGTCCCCTGGCCGCAAGCCAGATGTAGACCACATGGTACGCCCCCGGTACAAAGCAAATTAAACCAGCAAGAAAGAAAACTGCGCCTTGTATGCCGTTTTCTGGGTCGGCTACAGCAAAAGCCCCCATCCCTAGTAAGCCGGTACCTACCAGGAGCAGTGTTACCGCCGCTAGTACGGTTCGCCAGTTTTCTCTGACTTTGGGGTGCTTCCAGCAATAGCCATCTGTGGTCTGGTTTACGGGTAGATACTCGTGGATTAGCGAGTCGGAATCTCTCGAAGTCGTGTCATCCGTGCATTTATAGGTTCTGAAAGAATTAAACAATACAATTTGCTGATGTGACATTTTCAAAATTGGAACTAGTGTTAAAAAGATTCTTTTAAAATCCAGACAGCAATAAAGTACATGTAATATATTTTACAAGGCAATTATTTTTATTCTATTTTCAAGATGAGAATTTTTTTTTATTCACTTTTAAACTTGTTAGTCACGTTAGACTCCTTGATTTTTCATTTATTACAAGTTGTTTATAAATAATATTGTTTTATATTGTTTTATAAATAATATAAAAACGGGAGTCAGGAACAGTTGAATGTACTAATTACATATTATAACCTAATTCATATCGAGTTGGTCAATAGCCCAGTGAGCAGGACACTCAGTTAGCAGTCAGAAGGACTGACTTACCCCCTTTTTAACACAAGTCATGCTTAGTGAAAAGGTATGTTCTTTAAATCTGAGGGTTACAGCTTTTTTTTGATAAAATAATAGTGTCTAAAGATCAAAGCAGATATCAGTGATATAATAATGCATTTATTATCAAAGATGACAAAGTCCATATTTTTGACAAAACCGTTTTATGTTTTATTGCATGTTTGTTTACATGAGTATTTAATTAATATTCGTCTTAAAAATACTATTTTCTATTCAAACTTATTAAATGTTTTAATACAGCAATGAGAAACATATTTTGACAAGGTATAAGTTCATACAAATGCTATTGTTTACTTGTTGTAAATTTAAGTTAATATTCGTAAAGTTGGGTAGACTTAGCAACCTTTGATATTATAACCCTGATATATAACCTAGAACTTAACATAAAACAATACTTTCGCAAGGGTATATCGTTTTTACTAGTAATTTTTGGGTGCGCCAACATATCTCATGTTATGGCATTGACAATAACAAAAATATTATTAATTGAAATTGTCATCTAAAATTTCCCGGAATGCTGAATCTTTTTCAGTTACCCTACCGAACAAATCGCCAACAGCATAAAGTGTGTGGGATTTGGAATAAAAATCGGTTTTAAATCTTTGTTTTTATAAATGTATGTCAGTGGGCGATGATCGTGAACTATTTTGGGGCGTTTGATTCATTCAATTACGATGTAAGTTATGTTATTATGGATTGAATATCATTTAAGTGTATTTGTTTTCGTTGGTCCTTTTATAGCTTTCCATAAATTATTGGCAGAACATATAAGTGAATTGGAATGTTGGTATTTTGTTGTTTAGTTGCATTAAATAAATTTATCGACAAGGAAGGATGCAAAAAGATGTCGATTGAATCTGCCGTGTTAAATGTAGTTGAATATAAAGGTCATTACCTGCATTGGTCAGTGTCTCTGAATTTAGCCTTGACGGGAGAGCGGTCAACAGTGGCCCCGTAAACTTTGATGGCTTCGTCCGTCTCCTCTTCGAATGCATCGTCTATTGAAAACCTCTTTTCGCGACTGCTGCCGAACGGCCTCGTCATTTTGAGAAGCGTCGTGAAGCCGATATTACAAATAAACGCACATTTATGTAAGAAGGGATAAACAAAGGCAGCTGTCAAAATAAGTTATTTACGCACACGAGAAGGTGAGCAGTTGGCATCCCTTATTTGCAGGGTGGCCAATGCATATGTTCTAAAATACCCACAATAGATATTCAAATTCCCCACAAGTTCCTTTACCTCCCAAATGAAACAAAATTCTATAAAAATAGCATTTATTTTTTATTATCAAGTCTTTTTCGGATTTTTTCTTTCGCCAGGCTTTAAAAACTGAAATTTCCTTAAAAATTTGCTGCTGAAGAGAATGAAATTATTGTACATTCTCACAATTATTGTAAATTTTTTTTCAATATGGTTGGACAATCAAGAAATGCCTAGAATTCCCGAATTTTTCCCACAAAAGGTTCTCTCGGGAAATGCTCAATTCTTGAAAAATCTTATAACTTGCCCGTAATTTGGGGAATTTTTCATGAATTGGCAACCTCCGTTATATGTACTAATACCAACTTCATGTTTTTATTAGGAAAATTGTAGGTAAGTACTTTAGATGAAATGCGATAAAAAATTTAATCAAGAAACGCAAGTCCACAAAAGACACATAGCATCATTATTTGCATATATTCATAGCATATTTATTTAAATAAATAACTGCAAGACATAGATTTTATCTAAATCAGATTTATTTATTTCACTTAAAATATTTTTAATGATGGAAATACTACTTTTATTATAGCAACACCGATGTTAAAACTGTCAAACAAATGTGCTTGGAGGTTATGTTTTTAATTTGTGTCAAACTTGCTTGAATACATGTCACCGCCAAGATGACTGCGGCAATAAATAAATGGGAAGACGTGAAGCCTCCACTGAGCGACTGTGTCCTCGATGGCATCAAAAAGCTGGGCTTCACAAAGATGACACCAGTCCAGGTATAACCAAGTTAAATCATATATTTGAAGTTACGATTTTTTGCTCGTCTATCCGACTAAAAAAACAACGTTTACTGTTTTATTATCAACGACATCGCTAGAGCTATTTTTGCAATTTGCTAGCAGTTTTGGATTTCATATTGTGTATAGTAATAAATCGAAAATCCTTGTGACTATATTTTCTATACTGCACAGGAACAGTATAATATACGTTCTCCTGTCTCAAAGTTAAATGCTAAGACTAAAACGCTCAATCTTGTTTATCGTGTTCTCAATTAGTGGTACGTGCACCTCCAAGAGTATGTGAGATTGCTTGGAGGGGTACGCGCATGCAAATATTAAAATTGCAGAAACATATTTTGAGTCAATCAATCTCCGTATGACAACATAAGTACCTACACGGGCAGCAGTGGCGTGCACAGAGTTTTTGATCAGGGTATGCAGTAGGAAAACCGCCAAATTGATTCAAATAAATAAAAAAGAAACTTGCCACAGATGGCTCCCTTCGTACAAGTTTTCGCTAAGTGTACTTGCTGCTGGCTGTAGATGATGTAGGTTTGAATTATCTAAGCCACTTTAAATACACAAATAATAATAATAATAAATAATCGCTTCATGTATGCGTATCATCACAAGCCAATCAATGGATATCCGAGGTGGCCTTGATAAAAGCAATTGGCGTTGTCTCACTTTCATACTTCAGATAACAACAGATGTCACTGTCGCCACTGATTGCCATTTGCTAATTTGTTCCAGAAAGCACTGCCTGATACCAACAAAAAAACCCCATAGAAGCAAATTCAAACGACAGTTCTACTCTTTGCTACGTGCATTTCGTAAACATTGATATTATATCTTGTATGAAGTTAGCTCTAAGCAGAAATAATTCCTGCTTAGCCCGCATTTTAGTGAGGTAGTCGGAGGGCGCGTGTAGTTTTTAGGTACAGTTTATGTCACATTTGTAGTATGCTGTTTGATGTGGCGGTCGCGTAGTTTTGGTTGCTCAGCTTTGTCGCGCTTATTTTTGAAAGTGTGTATTTATTTTTAGCAATAATTTAATAAATTATAATATTATTTACATGCTTACGTTTTACAAATACGCTAGGGTAGGCAGTGCTTATGTGCCTATATGGAGTGCACGCCCCTGACGGGCAGCGGCATCGAATGACATCAAAGGGGTAGCGCTACTGTAGGGAAGAAAATTGTAACTGAATTGTGTAAATGTTTACAAAATAGGGATGCGCTACGCACTTTGAAAAATAAAAATTAATTTGAATACTTAACCATTAAATGCATTATTTTCCATTTTCGGTAACCTAATAACTTACTTATAACTACTATAATTTTATTTTATTTTTAAAGTGCATATTAAGCAGATTAAGATTTTAAAAATAATAAATGTCGAAAAACTAATTTTATTTATTTATTATTTTGGCTAAGGGGGTACGCGAGTTTGGGCTCTTTCTCGAGGGGGTACTCAGGAAAAACTAATTGGGAAACACTGGTCTAAATAAATCGCATTTTAGTACAAATATACGATTCTGCCAATATGGCATCACTGCTGCCATCCTACAAATAATGTTCTCACACACCAACACTAAGAAAGCCTTTAATTATTCCGATGTACACCAGCACGAAATCAAATACTTATCGTCATCTACTCACACGATTAAATTTGAAATTAACTTCTTACAATTAGGGATGTTACAAACATTCGCATTCACATCATTTTAAACATTCGCATTCGCAATAAGCGATGCGAATGTTTAGCGAATGCGAATGTGTGCAGATCATAACGTTACTCGTCCACTGTCCACGTGTCTTTTGTTCTGCTAAAACTCTTATAAGCAATCTGGCCAGAATCCTAGATTCCTCAAGTGATAGGGAAAACTCCAACGGTGCAGAATCTGGAGACACTATAAGCTGTGAAATTAAAGCTTAATTGAAGGCATATCTTAAAGAAAAACGAGCCTCTCTTGATGAAAACCCATTGGACTGGTGGAAGACTAAATTGAAATACGACAATTTGACAGATCTGGCTCGTAAATATCTGCGAATGTGAAAAATTTCACATTCGTAACATCCCTACTTACAATACGTCGCACACACGCAATACAACGCATTACCTAATAATCTAAAACTTCCAACATCAAACCAAAAGCATTGGCAAAAAGCTTTAAAAGGATATTTCCTTTATTAACCAGTGACATATTTACCATTCTTTCTTTGTAACTCTTGTATATCTTTCTAACCACTTTTATTTTTCTGCGATTGATAGCGGTCCAAAAATGGACCACATTTTCGTACTATTCGTAAAACATTTATTGTAATTATTTAAAACATTTCCTTGGCCAGCCATTTATCTTAAAACAAAGCTATTGAAATGCTTTATCTATTATGACCATAGATGTCGCAAATCCGAACTTCGTAGACTATTTTAGAACAATGTTAAAAATATTTTTTTCCCGCGGAATATTTGATCAGCTGTATTCGGATAATATTAAGTCCTGTTTCCACAGATATGCACCTTTCATTATCAAGTGTACTACAGACAACTTACAGAAATCTAAAATATTCTATGTTGACTCGAATAAGTATCCCTCACGGCAGTTTCAAGTAAAAAAACACGCAGGATTCCCGCGATTATAAACTTAACGATTTTTTTTATAAATCCTACAAATATGAGATAAATGGTAAAATACAGGTCAATTCATTGACTAAATAGCACTATAATAAGTTTGTATGTCTCCATGTTAAAATTTGAAGGTATGATTTTTTAATGTTGGCGAAAAATTAAAAAAATGAACTTATGGGAAATCTCAAGCAATCGAGGCAAATTTATTTATTTCACATGATCGCTACAGCAGCTAAATGTATTTATGAAATATTCTTCAAATAACTGTATCAAGTGTGTTTAGTCCGTTTTAAAATCTATGTACTGTTCATTGAACTCCCCTTTAAATTCGTATTCTTGTGTAAATTTTTTTTATTTTAATTGTATAATGTTGCCTTTCCCGAAATGAGTTTTATTAAACTCATTTGGAATAATGTATTATAAATATTATGTTATGATTTTGTAATATATTATCACTGTATTAAAAAAAATATATTAAAAATTACATAGTTAACACAGCTTACTAATGAAGAATATGTTTGCCTTCTGCCTTAATTTGCATGAAAGTTTAACCGTTTTTTTGGTGTAATTTCAGGCAGCCACCATTCCACTTCTTCTGACGAGTAAAGATGTGGCAGCGGAAGCCGTGACGG
Source organism: Limnephilus lunatus (assembly GCA_917563855.2). Taxonomy (NCBI): domain Eukaryota; kingdom Metazoa; phylum Arthropoda; class Insecta; order Trichoptera; family Limnephilidae; genus Limnephilus; species Limnephilus lunatus. Next base: position 26,790,433 of record OU830600.1, on the reverse strand, counting down.
GGTCGGGAAAGACTCTGGCATTCCTCATTCCTTTACTGGAACTCCTGTTGAGGAAAGCCTCAGAAAACCCATGGAAGAAGCTAGAAATTGGAGCCCTCGTCATATCTCCAACAAGAGAACTGGCCACACAGACACATGAGGTCATCTTAAACTTTCTTTTCATTTTGAACTCACTTTTTCTTACATTCAATTAACTAATTCATTTAATTCACCCTGACAATACAGGACGAGTTCAACATAAATTTTAAGTTAAAAATTCCTAATTTGGTTAAAAAAAGGCTAATTTATTCACTTTTGGGAACAGCTCATTAGGTCCCAAAGAAATCGTTGTGTCTCCCTTACTATCATGGTGAAATATAGTATCTAAAAGAAGAGAAAACACCATGCTTTATATTCATATCTAAAAATTAACCACGGAAGAATAAAAATGTACACATATTTTTGACCGGTCAGTGGCTGAGTTGGCATGTCTTTTGGGTTTCCTCAGCTGGCTAAGTCCTCCATCACGACACAAGCAACATTTTCCACTTACATTGGTGACAGTAGGAGATTTTCAAATATTGTCAGATTATTCGTAACCCGGGAATGATTTTTTTTTCTTAAAAAAAATACATGAAACCAAAGTTTCCGATTGCAATTTGAGAAAAAATTATGAAACTTTTCTATTTTTTAAATAGGCAATTCACCCTAAAAAGAGTGCTTTGTGATTATAAAACTTTGTGATTTATTTATCTATCCCATAAACTTAATGGATCAAATATGTGACATCTGCCTATGGGCATAGCCGCTGAGGGATCACAAATATACAACAACTGTGTCGATCAAGTTAAAGTCTTTTCCCCAAATATATTTAATCTCTTTATCTCCGCAGGTCCTAGACACATTTCTCCAGCACCCCTCCCTCTGCCATTTCAAGCAGCGCCTGCTGGTAGGCGGTGACTCGGTGGACGAGGATGTGAGGGTTCTCCGCGAGGGCGGAGGCCATGTGCTCATCTGCACGCCCGGCCGCCTCGAGGACTTGCTCACCAGGAGGCCTGACTTTAACCTGTCTGTGCACATGAAGAGTCTGGTAATTTTTTTGTCTTCTTCTTTAAACCTCTTCTTTCATGATCATAAGTTAGAAGACTCTACCAGTATAATAAGCTGAAATGACATAATAAATATGCTTGTGATGGGATTGAATACTGGATACTCTTGTGTATGAATATTATTAGTTCTTTACATTGAAGGAATCGGCAACTAGCTGTTCAAATTGGTTAATTAATAGACCAAAGAATTAAGTTTATGCTAGTACCGATCCTTGAAAAATCGTTGGATATTACAGATTCTTTGTAAAATCGCAGGATATTAAGAAGGCTGTCCATAAAATAAAGTCCTGCGGTTGTGAGGAACGATTTTACACGTGATCCGGCAACACTGGTGTGTAGCCTGGTTCCCCCATGCCAAATCCCCATCACGCTGCACTCTCTGCGATGCTCACACACTCGTCGCACCCGCCAAGTGTGAATTACGCTCTGTAATTCGTATTTTTTGCGCAAAGAACTAAACCCCGATTTATAATCAAAAATTATTAAAAATGTGCGCAACTGACGTGCGCATAATGAAGTGTGCCGAACGGCATCAGTTTCAAAATTGCCAAAGTGGAAAAATGCTTGCAGATCGTTATTACCTTATTATTTTCAAAATTTGACCTGATTAGCCAAGAATTCAGACAATCCTGTGTTTTTTCATTTTTTTTGTTTGCGCTAGTTCTCAATATTAAAGTACAGTTTATGATTGCATCTAGTTTACTAACCATATTTATTTTTAGGAATTACTAGTTTTGGACGAGGCCGATCGACTTCTCGATCTCGGTTTCCACACCACCCTGACTACCATCTTTGGCTACCTCCCCCGCCAGCGACGCACTGGCTTATTCTCCGCAACGCAGACCAAACAGCTCGAAGATCTCGCTCGTGCTGGTCTCAGGAACCCAGTCCTCGTGAGCGTGAAAGAAAAAGCATCGGTCAGCACTCCCGTCCTGCTAGAAAATCTATACATGGTAGTGGAACCACAGGATAAACTGATGGTTCTACTGAGGTTTATCAAGGAGCACAAGATGAAGAAGGCCCTGTTGTTTTTGCCGACGTGTGCGTGCGTAGATTATTGGGGAACTGTTTTACCGACGTTGCTGCCCGGAGTAGAGCTGCTGGCTTTACATGGGAAGATGAAGCACAAACGACCCAAGATAATGGAAGAGTTCAGAAAAGCAGAGAGAGCGATTTTACTGTGCACGGATGTGTTGGCAAGGTTGGTTTCATATTACTACATAATTATTGATTGTCTTATCGTTTCATTTTCCCAAAAAAAAACTGACGGCACAAGTCTCTTGCTTTTTCTACGGTATTCAATCTTTCTGTGGAGATTGTGAGAACTAGTCAAGCCAGGTACAGACTTATAAACTTATCTGTGTGTGTAGTTTTTTGATTTACCTGATCATAGTGATGTTTTCATCGATTGTCCTCGAGTTCTTCCACTCACTTTTATATCATCATATTTGCTCTACACATCGATCCTTTGGAATAACAAGGTTCCATCTGTTGCAGTAACGTTATGCAATAAAGATCTCTAAAGTAGCTTACTATAGATCCCATTATCGATAGAACCTTATTATTCCAAAGGGTCAATATCGAAATTATCTAAGTGTTCCATTCTTCATCTCGTTTATTACACTTATGCGATATTTTCAAGTCCCTATATTCAGATTTTTTTTTAATGCGGAGACGGTTTACGAATACTTCCCATGAGCACTTAGGCCATGTGTCTCCTGAGATGACAGGGTCCCGTTAGTAGTCTTACCAGTTCTCTCAGCGAGTTTCTGTCCATATCGAGTAGTTTCCTTCCGTCCAGAGTCTGGTCCGTTTGTGAGTACTTTGGATTGCCTCATTCCGGGTGGGCTCTCCCATTCCTCCCAGTGCTGGGATTTGACTTACCTGTCAATATGTAATTTGGTGTGGCAAGCTGCTACTCCTATAGCCGGCTCGGATCCTGCAAGTGGTGCTTTCACCCCTTTCCTTGCTAGTTCGTCAGCCTGCTCGTTGCCCTCAATATTCAGAATACGGTTAAACATTATTTTACACATAGATAATAGAAACAAAGGGAGAAATGGTAAAGATGTGTGGTAATAAACTGTCGCCGAGCCGATGAAAGTTATTGCATGTATTGGTTTAGTTAGGATCAGAGGCAGGGATTGCTGGGTGTAGATGCAATCTGCAGTAGTATGAGTGAGCATGTTGACGACATACTCTAAGGTTAAGATTTCTTTCACTATCTAATAACCTAAAATTTCCAGAGGTGTGGATATCCCCGAGGTGGAATGGGTACTGATGTGGGAGCCCCCAGTGTCGGCCTCGTCGCTGGTTCACCGGGCGGGGCGCACGGCCCGCGGGGGCCTGCCCGGCCGCTGCCTGCTGCCCCTCCTGCCGCAGGAGCTGGACTACGTGGACTTTATCCGCCGCAATCAGAAGGTGGACATGGCAGAGACCAAGCTGAAGGATGAGAAGTTCACAGACGCTGAAAGGGATAAGGTAGGTAGGGAAAGGGACAAGCATTCAGAAGGGAGTAAATCTATCTGTTAGCTTCAATCTCTAGGGTTTTGGCATTGTTGCCAGCATGAATAATGATGCTAAAAACTTCACTTGGCAATTGGATCAAACACTCTTTTTGGTACTGAAATGATGAAGATGAAATAATTAACCTTTAAACGCTTGTGCGCCGCGTGCAATAAAGGTAGCCCACTTCCCGAGCATTTTTTTTTTAATACTCACACCATAGTCACGGGTCCGGTACCGTTGGACATTGAACGACGCATATGCGCGGTCCCGTATGGGACCACTGGGCATCTAAAGGTTAAATAAGAATTGTTGAATTCAGCAATGTAATGTATTAATTTTTCTTGTTTCCATTTTCGCAGATCATAGGTGCTCTTCGAAAACTCCAAATAAAAGACAGGGCAACCTACGACAAGGGCATCCGAGCCTTTGTCTCCCACATCCGAGCTTACAGCAAGCACGAGTGCAGCCTCCTTCTCCAGGTCAAAGAATTATCCCTGGGTCATCTCGCCAACTGCTACGGTCTATTAAAACTTCCCAAAATGCCAGAAGTGACTCCAAAAGACGAGAAGGAATTCAAAACACTCAAAGACAGAATGGACTTCAACACCATCGGCTACAAAGATAAACAGAGAGAAGTCAGTCGACAGAAGAAACTTGTTATTTTTAAGGAAACGGGAGAATGGGAAGGAAAGAATAAGAAGAAATGTAAGAAAACTGAGCCTTGGGAGCTCGCCAAACAAAGTAAACTGGAGAAACAGGATAAGAGGAAAGTTAGGCAGGATAAGAAGGCCAAGTGGAAGGCTATTGAGGAGGAGAGCGGAGTGAAGAAGGCCAAGAAGAGAAAGGCGCAGATGAGCAAGGAAGATATGGAGGAACTCTTGAAGGATGTGGCGTTATGTAAAAAACTCAAACAAAAGAAGATTTCTAATACAGATTTTGATAAGCAATTCGGAATTGAAGACTCTGACTGAAAATATACATAGTTTTTATTGAAATGTTTTTACTGTTTTATTTTCTTACCTACATTTCCTTTCATCTTTTTTCTTCTTAAATATTGATGGTCCTCTGGAGTAACCTCCCTACGGACATCAGCTTCTTAAAATATTTTGTCTGGCACTCTTTAAGCCAGCAATTCCTAAAAGGTGTTCTGAGAAAACCTAAAATTCCGTGGTGAGGTCACAGATGCTCCGCGAGTTAGGGAGTGGACATTTTTCAGAAACCAATTAAACTAACCTAATCTTAAGACATTCTCGCAATGATTTTTTAACTTTATTTTCCACCAAAAGAAGGTCGATCATTTAGGGTTATGTAGCTGAAAACAATTGTGAACTGCTGCTTTGCTGACATCCAACTGGGTCAGTATCAGTAAAAAATCGTATAAACCGAAGACCCTGCACTGCAATTTGTGAGGTGGGTGTGGGTTCCGCCGCCCTGGGAATCATTTATTGAATAACCAACACCTCTGCCGTAGGTCACCCCAAGTGGTTCGCTACATTAATTTGTTGACTTAGCGGGGGTGTTTGAGTTTATGGGGTGAGGTTCTTGGATCTTGGCGGCAGATGCGTCTGCCCACCAACTGCGTGGTAGGCTGGATCGGGAGACCTTTTGATCCCTCCAGCAGGACTTCGAAACAGTCCTAATAGTTTTACACTAATATCCACACAAAAAAAAATACACACCATCATAGATATTTTTGTAAATAATATAACTAGCTTTAAAAAATATCTCCATGATTTGTGCAACTAAAAAAAAAAAATAATAAAAAAAAAAAAAAAAAAAAAAAAAAAAAAAAATAAATAAATAAATAAATGCTTTTGTTCCATTACTTTTCAATAATTATTTCATAAATATTTCACATTGTTTTTCTTGTGATTGCTTCAGTGAATAATCTTGTTAATAGTGCACCTAAAAAAAAAAAAAAAAAAAAAAAAGGATTTTGTTTCATTACTTCTCAATAATCTCTTCATAAATATTTCATATTTTTATTGCAAGTTTTGTATTTTAGTTTTCAATATTTTGTATTTTAGTTTTCATATTTTGTATTTTAGTTTTTAAGTTATCTATAAATAATACTTACATTGTTTTTCATGTTGCTTCTGTGAATATGCAAATGTTATTACTGCAGACACATTAGTCTAGGGATATTTATATTTTATTAGAATTTATTTTATATTACATGCAAAAATGTTTTGTAAATATCCTGTTTGTGTCTCAAATAAATTAAATTAAATCCACCAGGTGTTTGGTTAGCCAAAATGTCATGCTCAAATTTCATTAAAATGCCAGTTAAATTTGAACATGCAAGGAAATAATTTACACTTTTGAACTTTTTTTCTTTATTAGAGAAATATATATATAAGGTGTTTTTTTTTTAGAGGTATACAAATTCAAAATGAAAAAAAAAACACATTAAAATAATTTTAATGTCTATTATATTGGCTTTATTTAATAGATAATTTTATGGCATTGTGTAAATATGATTTCGGGCACATGAGCGCCACAGCTAGCTCGAATGAAGCGCAATCGTTAAGTCCAATTTTCGGCAACTTGTCTTTTTTAAAGGTTTGGTTTTTACTGGCAACATTGTTTCTACAAACTGTCAAGTTGACAGTTGATTTGTAGTCGGTAAGTTTTGCCATTTCACGATTTCACCATGAATAGGCTGACATCATTTGACGGCCGGCGTAGCGCAGCGGTAAGGCGCTTGACTAGCACACCATAGCGTGGCAAATAAATTTTATTTGTTTTATTTCACAAATTATTCATTTAAAATAATATATAGTATATTTGCGGCACGTTCCAGAGTGGAAGATACTCCCTGTATCGCCCTGGTGTAAGACCACCATTCAGAATTGAACGTTGCTTGAAATGGCATTAGCCATGTTTGGTGACTAGATCTGAATAGCCAGGTACTTCCCCACCTTCCTCTTCCCTATCTCCTTCCCCTCCCCACTACCCTCAGTCTCACAACATATCCCAATTGGGGATGCCATAATCTCACTGGCTTCAGACGGGAGCAGTTGGGACTCTTGTGCGGTATTCATGTAAAAAAAATCATAACAGCGCTTGCAAATTTATTTTTAAAATCCAGATATGGCCAGAATGTTACGGTCAATGGAGAGTGCTACAGAACCATGATTACCTCAGTTGAATGGCATTGATGTCACAGAGCCGTGGTTTCAACAAGATGGCGCAACATGCCCCCATCAATTTATTGCGGGAAACATTTGGTGAGCGCATAATTTCATGTAATGGACCTGTGAACTGGCCTCCACGATTGTGTGATCTCACACCATTAGATTACTTTCTTTGGGGGTATGTGAAGTCACTAGTCTATGCTGATAAACCAGAGATGTTGGACCATTTGGAAGTCAACATTTGCCGTGTTATTGCCGATATATGACCCCAGTTGCTCGATAAAGTTGCCGAAAATTGGACTTCACGATTGCGCTTCATCAGAACTAGCCGTGGCGCTCATATGCCCGTAATCATATTTAAACAAAATGGCATAAAACTATTTATTAAATAAAGCCAATATCATAGACATTAACATTATTTTAAGGTGTTTTTTTTTTTTCATTTTGTATTAGAATACCTCAAAAAAAACACCTTTACATAGCCTGTGAATTAAGTCCGAGTTTACTTCAGTGGCAGGATCATATCTGCAGACTGCACGGATAACTTTATAAAACCATGTGTGTAGTGAAGGGGTGTCCGGGTAGTATTAATAACACAGCATTCAAAGAGAACTGATTTATTGCCACAAATAAAAACCCAAAGGATGTGGCTAACATTGTGACAACTAGAAAGTAGGTTCCAATTTAGTAAATAGATATATTTTTCAAACATAACTCAAACAAGAAACAGCCGAGGTCTCAGTTTCCATTCCTTTTAAGTACACAATTGTGGCAAACAAAAACTTTTGTTTATTTCAGAAGGAATTTTAATTAAAACAGTGATTTTTTTCTTCCTGATACAATAAGTATTCTGAGTACACCAATTATTTATTTATTATCATAGACGACTAATTAACCATGCATTCAATTCAACTAAAGTCAATCAGGGAACAACTCCTAAAACATAAATGCAATATGAGACTTCATATTAATATTAGCTACACATGACTATTTGTGAGTAAAAAAAACCTAACAAAACATTCAGCTGAATCATAAATAAATTTGTGCTAATTAATTAAAAGCAATTTACAATACGAAACAAATGGGATAAGGAATTTCACATATTCATACAATCTTCAGTCACACTGCCTTATGTCTAGGGTCTTTAAAATATGCTGATACAAGAATAGTGGAAAACTCTATTTCAAGTCATGATTATTTATCATTCACCGTGGTAAAGGTAAAAGGTGAGAAGGGTACAACAGAAATAAAAAGATTACCTAAACAATATATTATGTAATCAATTGTCAATGACTTGTATGCAAGATACAATAGTTCACAACTATTTGGTAATTGACTGGACAAAGGTATTAACATTTGTGCTTTCCACTTTCAGGGAACATTACTCTCATAGATCCCATCTTCCCGTCTTATTATGTACTCGTTATTATAACATTAACCATACAAAGATATACACGCCGGATTAACTCATTTTATAGTACTACGATCTCTCCACAGGGGTTTCGTTCTTTAACAATCTATTTCTTTCAACAGTCAAAAAGAGTAGTGATTTTAATTTTAGCAATCGACAAGAATATCTTACATGTAAGTATAGTATCAAGATGATTTTTTTCTCATTTTATGACAAGGAAAGAAATTTTACACTATGTATATTATTAATATGTTAACCTAACGTTAGGAGAAAATATATTTATATTTTTACAAGTATAAAAGGATAAGGTGTATTACAATATTACTGCGTATTTTTGTATTAATTTTGTTTGGAGTGAAAATACTGGAATCAAAATCCTAAGATTGTATTAAATTCACAATAATAGGAAAATCCAAAAACGTGCCAAATTAGTTGCAGTAAAGTTAACTACTAAATAATTGCCGTGAACATGTCTGAAAAAAAAATTTTGTCACACTCATTGAAACAACGCAGTTTTGTGGTTTTAAAACTCAATTTAATTTACGATTTAAACATAAATTCAATTGTCCATCTTAAATTTGCTATTTTCAAAAGATGGTCCAAAACACGACGTAATAATTTGTTATAACAGATGTACAGAGCACACGGCAAAAACAACTTGAACAAAGAGATTATTTCTTAGGAGGGTATGAATGCTCGGACTGGCGGTATTTATATAAGATGAACTTATAAGGCAATAAAATGTATAGAAATAAACAATAGGGCCACCATCAACTCAACATATATAATTTGAAATTATAATAGTAACATCTATATCATAATTAAAATGCCGCGGCACCGGAGAGAGCGCGGCACCGCAAACCTTAACTAATAATTTCCCAAATATTATTTTTACCCTTTAATTTAGTTCTAATGATTTAACACAGTCACGCGGAATGGGGGTGGAACGCATTCATTAAACCGGATGGGACTGAAGGGGGGGGGGGGGGTTTAGCCGCTCTTGAAGAGCAGGATGGCCACCTGGCCGAGGTAGAAGTAGATGAAGTGGCGCGTCTCGTGTGTCACGTACGACCCAAAGTTGCGGCCCACTATGCAATGCCAGGTTGGGTTGTATTTTTTGTCAAATTCTTTTTTGATGTATGCTGCAATGTCCTGGAAAGTAACAAAATATACACTGTGAATAGGCAGTATTAATTAATTAATTACTTATTTTAACCCCGAGAGCAGGCGGACATCAAACCACAGTCTTTTTTGTAGACATTTCTCCCAGATGTCAAACACTGTGGTCTTCTTGGAAGAAGAATACATACTAAAATCAGACAGTCTTTCATCCATATATGAACATGTTCCATGCTATAAAATAACTTTACGAGATTAACAGATCAAAACGCCATTTTGGTAAACTTCCAGATTTCAAATAAAAAGCGGGAACGAGACTACGGCATGCGCAAGCGACTCTACCTTTTTCGTTTACGTGGGTACGTGGGTCTCCAAGTATTCAATCGCCGCGATCAAATGCTTGGATGAAAAAAAAAAATCGGAAATCAGACAATTTTATTTAGTCAACTTAACCGTGGATTACGTACATGAAATATAAAGCTGCATCCACATTATCACATGCGTAAGCGACTCTAATTTAACCGTCTTTACAGGACTCCAAGCATTTGAGTAGTAAATCGCATTTCAAGTGGTGATGTGTCTAGAATCTGTCGGATTTTAAAAAATAGAATTTGTCTGCTGTCGCTTCTCTAGGTTTCCTTAACGCCCCTTAATTTTCTTTGAGCTTTTTACTGCCCCCCTTAAAGCCACCAGCGCTCACAAGGGGGCGTTATCGCCCACTTTAAGAAAGACTGGTCGATCAGTCAGCGCAAAACTTTTATGTTCCAAATGATAGACAATGACTTAGAAAACATTGTAAAACAACAAAAGTTCCCGAGTAACCTTTTGTCATACAAATAAATCCCTTTGTTAGATGTTAAGATTTATTCTTACATTTAGGGCCAAAAGGGTTAAATAAAACTTGCGCTACATAATTATAAATGCTGTTTGTTCATAATACAAAATAATTTTTAAAACTAAGATAAAATGAATCACACATAGAATAATCACTATTCAGTTCATGTATAAGTCCTGAAGTTTGTTTAGACTCAATTCAATTCAATAAGAATATTCAAGTGAAAAATAATGTAAGAGTGAATAGACAGGATGCAATAATGTTTCAATGCCAAATGACTTTTGTTACGCTCGGTAACTAGATTAGAATAGATTCATTTCTCTTCCCTAGTATTAATGGAAATAGCACAAAACTGCGGCCTTCAACAGTTGCAACGGAACATAAGTCTAACCCCATGGAAAAACCATTTCTAAAACTGTCCAAGAGACATAAACCACTTCTAAAATTGTCCAACAGAGGCAAAAACCATTTCAAAAATTGTCCAAGAGAGGCAAAAACCATTTCTAAAACTGTCCAAGAGAGGCAAAAACCATTTATAAAATTGTCCAAGAGAGATAAAAATCATTTCTAAAATTGTCCAAGAAAGACAAAAACCATTTCTAAAATTTCCAAGAGACAAAAACCATTTTTAAATTGTCCAAGAGAGACGAAAACCATTTCTAAAAATGTCAAAGAGAGGCGAAATGTACTGGGAATGGTTCTTTCTCAATATGAATTGACTTTTTAATTCAGTAAGAGCAGTGTATTGGTCAACTTCAAAATTTAAAAACGCCAATCAATGCGGCTTGTGCTGTTCAATTGAAAGTGTCAAAAAAAAACACATTCAGAAATTACTGGCTTGTATGCAGTATTACATAGACAGTACCTTTCTTATAAACAATGCGTGTATCAGACGATGAGAGGTTTCAACGGAGCTTGCTACAATGGTCCTGCCACCGAGAGCCTGCAACTATAACCTCTCTTTGGGATGCATGCATTGTTTGTGAGAAAGAGGGTAAGGTTACGGAACATGGCCAGGGATGAGGAAGGAAGAAGAGAGGGAGTGTTTAGTTTTATTACCTTTTCAATGTTGTATTTTTCCAATGCCTGTGTAGCGCAATCCACCGCATCCTGCTGCATCTCGTCTCCCATATCCGCATTCTTAATCACTGCCTTCCGGTCACACATCTTGACGTTTGTTCTGTGAATAATAACAAATAAAATCTCTAAATTATATGTTCAGTAATACAGCGTAGTCTCTGTGATCTGAATCTCCAGTAATTCCAATCAACGGGTGATGGCTGGAAAACACAACATGTCAACAACAATTGAAGAAAAAAATATTATTTTAACCTTTCAGCAGTCGCACGTGGCCTGTGAGTCCACAGCGAACTTATTTTACTGATTATGCGCGCTAACTATAAACAATTGCGCTTTCGTAATATCCTCGGAGGGGTGAGGTACGTCCCCTCAGTACCCCAGTGACATTCGTCGCAAGCGCATGTGTTCTTTTGTTTATATTTGCGGTCTCAGGTTCTGCGTGCGACTGGTTGTATACTTGAAAAATCTCTTGAATAATATTGAGAGCTGGGTGGGTATTTCATAATATTTGTATCATATTATTTAGAAATCAGTTTTATTTTATGTAAATACGTTATACGCAAATAAATAGTTGTATTTATTTATATTTTACAAATAAATAAAATTATTCTCGAGAAAGAGATGCCCGAGATAGTGCATTTCCAGCAGATATTATGGATTCTGATGATGAGTAGTTTATAATAGTACTTCTAAAAAGCATTGTTAGCAGTTTTCGATTTGACTACCATATTCAGCATATGCTGAAATAGGCCAAGCCAGATGATCTTTTATTTTTTATAGCAAAGTCTGTTGGCCCCATAAAACAAATTTGACCTGTTAAATAATGATAATTTAATTGTTTTACAATGAGCGGCTCTGGAATTTATCTTTTTGCCACGGCCAGCCAGATACTAGTGATTACCAATTCATTATTCTTTTTGCCACCGCCAGCCAGATACTAGTGATTACCAATTCATTTTTTATAATAAATAAATATTCAATCGTCTTTTAAAACCAGACGCCTAAAGTTGCGGAATCATGCAAGGGTGTGACCACTGGAAGGTTAAAAAGATTTAGCCACTGACTTTACAAATACTATATACAATTTGTATCCTCGCCTATATGTCGCTGTCCGATCATAAAATCAGGTAGATCATGATGCGCCTAGCTACTTCGTGAAGTGAAATGCCTCAGGCGCGCATCATGATCGGCCTGATTTTACGATTTGCCTGCAACATATACACCATGCTGATTGAAGTGGGGAACTTTACCAAAAATCAACTTGTAAAAAAACAAAAAATTGTGTGCAGTTCACATGCGGTAGAAGTGAAATCTTCAGAAAACTTAAGTATACAAGATTATTCTATCTCATTCTCTCGCAGGCTAAATCCTATAGATGTATGTGTTTGTATCTTTTTAGTGTCGCTTTTTCGTTTCAAATCACAACAGTGCTAAAAAAGTATTCACTTTTGGCATTGTTTCAATTTAATACCCCTCAATAAAAATACTGCAAATCAATCTGACAGGATTTGAAAAAGGTGTGGAATTTGCAAACTGTAGCTATCGCATATGTGATCCATAAAGTATCACCAAAACACTCACACAGCATGATGGGACAGATTGAGTTAAAAATGCCACTGTTATAAAGAAAGTGTATGAGTGCAGTCAGCTAGGAATTAGCTAGCAATGGGAAATGTGCAAGTGGGACGGAGATTTAAATAAAAACATTTCCATTGTGCCCGTATTAGCATGCACATGTCTGTTCTGTTGTGAATGTTATGCACTATTACTAAATGTCTCCTAGACAGGCATCAAATGGTGTTGTTGCAATTTCTAGAACAATATTATTAGAATTATTGACCCACTTACCAAGGCGTGGGACACAATTTAATAATAAAGCAGTGATAATTTCATTTGATAGTGTTATTGACTTGTGATTTTGCTTAGATCTAACTCTTAATAAATAAATTTTATTTTTGATTATTTCAACACTATGTAACTATCAAATGTGACTGCCGTTAAGACAGTTAATTTTGTATAATTTTGATTTGAGTGTAATATCATAATTTTAAAGCAGCTAAAACTCTTGTACAGTGAACTCTGGTGTCATGAAATTTGTAGATTTTTTTTTTAACTTTAGCTTTCAAGAGAATTTTTATCATCAGCTTTGAATTATGCATTTAAGAGAAAACACAGGCGGCATTTTGCTCATTCAAAAGTATTCACCTATTTTGTCTCTGGATTTTGACACTTGCACAAATATTTTTGAAGTGAAAACTTCTTTAACACCATTGTGGTTTGAAACTTGATGAAACAAAAGAGCGGCATTAAAAAGAGACATTATTTATGCCATTAACAGTTAGATTTAGCTTTATTATTACGAAAAGTGAGTATTAATGTCGGGGGAAACCAAAAAAACATGCAAAAAATATGCAGTTAACATTTTAATTTTATTTAAATTAATTCACTTATGCGGTAACGCCATTTTATATTTATCGTTTTTATTTAACATTTCATAGACAATCAATCAATGGTGCCAATTATAGAAAAAATATTATTACCATATAAAACAAAGTGAATGCATTATTGACAAGTTTGTACCTGTATTTATATCAACAGAACATGGAAAGAAATGTATTAGAATAATTACACATACCCGCTAAACAAACCCTGCTTTGCCAAACAAACTATTCAAAACTGGGATAGTTTAAATCTCAATCCAATGATTCGAAGTAGGTACTTTTTTGTTTTTATTTTGACGAGAATTAATTTTATAAGATTGGTACTTCCGAAAATGTGATATTTGATTGTCTATTAGTTAAAAAAGGAATATTCCGTATTATCCATGCATCAAACTTCGACAATACGAATGTTCCGTATTATCCGTGAGGTGGACTCTATGCATATTTACCAAAGTGACAAACACATACATCTATAGAATTTAGCCTGTGAGAATGAGATAGAATAATCGGCCTCCTCTTTGTGCGGTGCTTCGTAGCCTCCCCACTCTTGTCTACTTTAATTATTTTTTTTGAAAAGTACCCAACTTTTTACAGGAGTTAGACCCTCCAAAAATCCTTAAATTTGCTAGGTTTGACCTCCATCAAGACGTTCAGTATACAAATTTGACAAAATATTTTTAAAAAGCAAAATATACAGACATAGAATATTTTCTTCTAACACAGATAGTGAAAAAAATCTTCAAAATCAATCCAGTTTTGGAAGCGGATTTTGATGACTTTATTCAGGTATAATCTAAGTATTCGAGAGGGGGTCTCGGTGTCCGCGTTTCCTCTTAACCATCCAACAATACATTATTATTTTTGACTGATATTCTTCAAACAGTAAAATGAGTAAAGGAGTGTCGAAATAAACCAGTAAGAATCTACCAGTACCTGTGTGATGTAGGTAGGCAAGTATAGTTATGCATCGTATGACAAGCAAGCATGACAAGCAGGCATCCAAGCTTTGCCAAAGAATGGCGGTCCTACAATTCTTTGATCGTTTCGCACACGCTAAGATTCCACATTCAAACATTTTCAGCTATCAAGCGATTATCAAAATTATTACAACAGAAGCAATGTTTAGATCACGTCACAGACTTAGAAATAAACATTAATACTGTGAAATATCTTTATATTTAACAAACACAGCATTCTCTTAACGAAAAATCCTGTAGATAATCTATTTATAAGTCAACAACATAATATGACGTTTATTTTACATACTACCTTGAACTTAGAATGAAGGGTTTGAGTAAAGACAGACTTATTTTGAAATTCAATAGAATCTTAAATAATTTATGTGTAGAGAAAATCAATTTAGTGTCTAATTATAATCAAGTTTGAGTAGTTTCCATGACAGTAAACCATGACAAAATCAATCGAGGGAAATTGTACAAGGATAAAATCATAATGAGGAGTTGATATTCAAATATTTTTCATGTACCTGTGTCACCTGTGATAGTGATCTTTTTCTACAAATCAGACACCGGCATTGACTCCGATTAATACATACATATGGATCGCGTTATATTTATAAATACATAATCGATGAATGCAATCGGTGATACTTTAATATCGACATTATTTACCTATTTGTATCGTCCGAATATGTATTTCTCGCGAGGACTCTGACAGTAGCGCTAACGTTCAATTCTGTCATCAAAAAATTCGAAAAAATTACAAGATGGTAAAAAAATCAGACATTCTAGAATTTTAAAAACATCGCTTTGTCTAGTTTAATTAAATGTTTGATAGATCAAATTATATGAGTAATTGCCTAGACAACGTTTTATCGATATCCAGAAACAAGGGGGGCTCTTGATAATATACATTTTATGAAATGCGATAGAAAATATTTGGGATTTGGGCCACCGTAAATATGCGAGAAAAATGGAAGATATTAATAAAACGAGGCTTACCTCTAAACCGAAGCAACAATAATATGAAAATACAAGAATCTGTATATCGGCGAATACAGCACCGCCACAATTCTAATTTCTACTCCAAAATTTCTAAGGTCCCTCTCTTCGCGGATAATCTTTTACAAAATGGATTTTGACTGGTGCAAATCCTCTATTGGTCACCTTCTGGAAGAGTCTCTCAGTTGCGTCTCCCAAACGAGTTTAATGGCAACATTATGAAAATTTTAAGGTGAAGCTATAAACGGAACAGCTTTCGACGTTAGGCTAATAACCATGCAATAATCGTCATCGCAAAATAACATTTATGCAAAGTACGCGAAGATAACATTTATCTTATCTAAATTTGCTTTAAAATATATTAAATTTTAGGAAATTATAATTTATGTTTGTCACCAATAAATTTGCAAGAGTGTGCATATAAAGCCTCGATTAGAAAGCTAGTTTACAAGCTACTAGCCGACGTAGTCACTATCTGCTAGTAAGCAGTGGCGTAGCTAGCATGGGTGGCACCCGGGGCGGACAGGGCGGATAAAATTGGTTGGTGTCACCCCCCCCCCCCATTAAAGTTGACAAACACTAATTTCGACTCATAAAAAAATGGTCTGTGTCTGGGGAGGGGGGGGGGGGGTGGCTAGAGAATTGTGATCGGGGGGTGTCACCCGACCGAGTGTCACCCCCCCCCCCCCCCCCCCCCGACGGGTGGCACCCGGGCGATCCGCCCTCCCCGCCCCCCCCCTCTCGCTGCGGCACTGCTAGTAAAGTAGGTTTTTTTACACAGCTCAGTGCAGAGGTCGTGAGCCTCATTTTAGATATACGTAAATATTATTATGTGTGTTTTTATATACAACCAAAATATATACGGTATAATAATATAGTGCAATTCATATTTTTAAGTATTTCTACGCTAATGAAGAGAATTTTAGCTCTCGAGTTTGGCGTAACATCTGTTCATATCGTCGTTCTAATGACAAACGAGCATATTTAGAATTTTTTTAGGAATGCTAAAAAACTGTTTTTTTTTATGCCGTATTCTTATACATTTTACTATTTTTTTTTCTAAATTGGGCCTATAATCTTTGGGCCTTCCCAATACTTTAGGCAAGAATCCAAAGCAAGGAAAATTTGCTAATAAAAATGGCAACCGGCGATTGCCAAACACTAATTGCCAAGCACCGGATTAACGCCGGTAGCACGGTATCATTTCTAAATAAATGAAAACACGTTTCTCCTGATGTAGTAAGTGCCAGGCTCTCTGGATACGCATGGCGTAATACTATCTAGTCGAAAATGTTAAAATATTAAAACGCGATAAGCGGTGCACATAGACAGGATTTGGTAGCTCCGGTCGTTTGACGTTAAAGTGTTTCGAATTTTTGATGCAGTTGGAGGTCGAATGGAGGCATAGAGCTATACAATAAATTATAGGCGAAATTGCGCACTAATATCTCATCGAAACGTGTTCCACTAGCGATAATTGGAGGTGAAAACGAGGAACCATTTTTTTTTCGATTCACGTCTCATCTAATCTAAAGGCATAGAAAGAATACCATGGCATAATATCAATTAAATTCAAACACGATAGTAAGAATGTGTTCAATAATAAAAATAATTTTGTAAATTAAACACGTTACGTAAGTACTTACCAGGAGATGATTGCAGCCATTTATTATTCCTGCCTTCCGTTGGATAAAAACTACATTATGTTTGAAAATTTTAATAGAATAACACGGTTGGTGTATGTGTTAATGTGCAAAGGAAGCAAGAGTTTGAATACAGTACGCTGGGAAATATTTTAAAAAGCATTAATTCCTTTCTGCGTACTCCAGTCCCCGGCTATGAAAAGTCGTGTTATCAAAAAAATATTTATTACTTTCTAAAACAGGATTATTCTCCTGGAGCATACTTGGAGCTTTGATCAAGTAGTTACTTCGGTTTCTCGTAAGAAATAACTTATTAAATATAATGTATGGCAAGTAATTGTGTCGACACTGGCAACTTTTTATCAAATTTGGATTTAAGATTCAAATTTTGAAAACAGTATCCAGAAAAGTATAAAAAGGGAACTCTATATTTTTCTTCCTGAAGCTAAAATTTTAACGTTTTGCTTAGTTGCCTTCTTTTTACTTGTATTCATAAGGAAAACCTGGTTCATCTAGGAGCAAACGCATCGCCATTTTGAATTGTAATCTTGATCTTGATAAAATAGCGAGCAATAGCGAGTTTCGTTTGTTCTCTGATTCTGTGCTCGGATTTATGTTCGAAAATATCTTATTTTAGTGACTTGTAGCTTGGTTCTCATAATCAATTTAAAAATGTCTGGGGCTGGTGGTAGAAACGAATGCAGAATATACGTAGGAAATCTTCCTCCTGATATAAGGACGAAAGACATCCAAGATTTATTTTACAAATTTGGAAAAGTTACTTTTGTCGATCTAAAAAACAGAAGAGGCCCTCCTTTTGCCTTTGTGGAATTCGAGGATGCTCGGTAAGTGAAAATGTTTATTTTCTTCCATACGGGAACATATTTGTTTTGTTTTCAGAAACCGGCTTCGACATCACGTAAGTGTTGTTTTGATTAAAAAACATTAATTGCATGGTGTAGGAGTCTTGAATATTTGATTTCAAAGTCCTCCGGACGCTTGTGTTTGAATAATTTATATTGCCTA
Organism: Limnephilus lunatus; assembly: GCA_917563855.2. NCBI lineage: Eukaryota > Metazoa > Arthropoda > Insecta > Trichoptera > Limnephilidae > Limnephilus > Limnephilus lunatus. The sequence continues at coordinate 26,772,187 of OU830600.1, read as the reverse complement.
GGTACTGAAAAACTACACAAAGAACTGCATAAATAGTTGTAGCAAAATTGTAACCGGTTTTCTGACAATACAAACGGAAAATATTGTTTTTTTATTTTTTATATTGATAATTTTTTGAAGTGTTGATCTAGCTGGCAAATATTGTATTTAGTATAGGACGTATTTTTGTAATTTCTTCGCAGTTTTAAAAGATATAGATACCTATTACTACATTCAACTGGGAAACCGCTGGAAGGGTAGGATTTAATATGAGGGAAACCTATCAAATCCTATCTTTCCAGTCATATCCAAAGAGTTGTAAACTATATTTTCATAATATACAGTGTGTAACAGGACGTACACGAGGGATTTTAACCCCCGATTCCTGAGCATAAATGGAGTAAAAAATGTACATGTCATTTAGCTAATGACTTTTTTCTACATTTTTTCTACATTTTTCTACATTTTCTACATTTAAAATATTTTTCCATCACACGTCGCCACTGACTACTTAGGAAAGTGGCGTGTTCATAGCCTAGTGGTCAATTGATAAGCGTTGCGTCTCATTCTAACACAATGTAATACTCAAAACAGCGCGCATATCGCTCACATCCATCGCGACGAGACGATCCCATAGTGATGGGAACAGTAGTGACATGTGATTGAAACATATTTTTTTTGTTTAAAGAAAAAAAATGTCATCGGAACATGATGTATTAGACACTATCCAAGAAATTGGAAACCTTTTCAGTTAGTGAGTGACGTCTGTAAATATCATTTACAGGACAATTATTCTATAGTTTTGTAAAAATTTTACCAAACTACCAAAGCTTTTTAAAAGCACCCTTTTAGTGTTAACCTGTTGAAAGTTGGAGCAGAAAATCCTCAGAATACACTCGATTGCCGGACGAAAACACACAGAGCTGAGTGAAAATTACCTTGATGACTTTTGCTCAAATATTGGAATAAAAACTATGATAGCAATTGTTTTCTGTTAACGAGATAACATATCTTTTTAATCATATGATTGTATTTCATGTTTATATCGTAAGACGTTTACAATAATTTACTTCTGTATTCTACGACATTTTGTGTTGAAATTTTGAATGCAATGTTTTCCATCACCACAAATGCAAATACAGTACAATCTATACAAAATCAGTACAAAAATATTCATAATAATCCCTCAGGCTAATTTGTTCACTTTACGGAACAACTCATATAGGTCTCATAGAAATCCTTGTCTTCTTTACTTCTTCCTTCCTTACTGTCATGGTTAGAAACAGGCGCGGCCTGTCCTAAAGTGCACTAGTGCGCCGAACCACCAACAAAATTGAACAACATTTTGCAGCTCATCGTATTCCTACATAATATTTTTAATTATAAAATTGCGCACATTTTTTTTTATTTTTAAAAAAATTGACTACCTATCTAAATGTACATGAATTTGGTAGAGAATATAGACTTATGAGCAGGGAATGCAATCTCGTTCTCGCGAGATCTCGACCTTTTTTAGCGAGATTGATCTTTTGATCTTTTGGAAAAAAAGGACGAGATCTCGCGAGTTTAACGAGATCGCACTTGAGCATAAAAACGTCTTATTCGAAGCACGGACTGACACGGACGGAGTTGCAATCTGTAATTTATAATAGCTGACAAATTGGTTTTTTTTTTATTATTATTTTTTTTTATTCTTCATTTTAAGCACCCGCTAAACCGCCAAAGCAGTTTGTCAGCAGATCAATTTAACAATATTAATATAACACTAAAGCACGAATATAACAAGAAACCACAATATACAAAATAGATACAGAATAATAACTTTAAAGTAGCTACAATACAAAGACATAAAATATACAGACAGACAGATATAATACAGGCAAATTACTCATAGTCATATTTATACATAATATTACAAACAATATCAATATACAGCAGGATCTACTGAGTACATATAGTTTAATTTAATTGATAATTATATCTCAGTTTAATAGTCAACTCAACTTAGATAATAAGTTTCATTTTTTTTTTTACTTCTCGTTGTTTTGTTTGTTATAAACGAATGTTTTATTACAAAAGATTTTTGTTTGATATTAGAAGAGAAGACTGGTTGTTTCTTTCATTTGTTATTTGATAGATACATATGTCAAAGTTTACTACCTAGATGTTTATCAAACAATTATACACAAATATGTCAAACAATGTTTGATGCGTAAAAGACCATTGAAAAATTCGTGAAAATAAATGTTTATTTTATATTACTTTTTCCTAATTTATTCAAATATTGTAATTATTTGCAAAAAAAAAACACACAAAACTTCCAATCTCGCAAGATCTCAAAATTGGCGAAATCTCGCAGTATTGTTATTCATAAACTCGTGCGATCTCGCTTGGGCCCGAATCTCGTGAGATTTGCATTCCCTACATATGAGTAATATTCTTATGTCTATGGTAGAGAATAGTTATCTGGGCCTAAAGCATTGCTTCCCGTGCGCACTTTATATCGGCTAGGAACCGAGGTACATACCATTCCGCCGCCGCGCGTTTTAGTGATGCGCCGTTTGAGAATTAGCATTTGTATGAAGTCCCCAGCAACATATTCAGACCGTCAAAACAGGCAATTGTAGCAAAAAAATGCCAGCTGTCCGTGCGGTGTGCGGATGACGGAAATGCCCGAAGGCCCGAAGAGTTCGAAGAAATGGTTCCAGTGAAATGACTCTTACGTCGGGTTTGAATAAGATAGTAATTGTATTTTGGACTTGTAAAATGTAACGATGAGTCAACGGGTCAGAACCGATTTGACATTGTCATTATCAGTTTTTGTGACCTTTTGTTTGTGTGAATTTTTGTCACATATTGCAAAATTCACTCGGTAAACCCCGCGCTACAAAGAGAAACGTTTACTGTGTGTTGTTATCATGGAAGTATAATTGAAGTTGTTATTGTGTTATTATTCATTTTGTAGGCGGCTGGCGGTGGCAAAACAAAGATTCCAGAGCCGCTTATTCTTAAAGGCGAAACAATTAAATTATAATTATTTAACCGGTTAAATTTGTTTTATGGGGCCAACAGTCTTAGCTATAATAGATAAAAAATCATTTGGTTTTGGCCTATTTCAGCATATCGCTCGCCATACATTTTGCCTCCGTCAGCCGCCTACTAAATCATTATATTATAGAAATATTCTGATATCGCTGTTTATAGATGTAAATAAATTTCCTTGCCTTTTCAAAATTAGTGATGTAATAATAAATATAGACTATATTAAAAATATATGAACCATGAAAATAAAAGCAGAATTATAGCCAATAACCCGCCAAAACTACATTTAATTATGAATCAAGATAGTAAATCCGCAAAGAAAACCTTGAAATGGATACTTTGTATAACATCGTTTTTTTCTGAATAATCAATCACCTCAAGGGCACTGTACGATTTATAAGTTACTTTGTCTAATTTTATTTTTATTTATTTACTTACCTACTTTTGTTTTACGTTTTTGATGAATTACTCGGTGAACCACCAAAAATTTTAAGCACCAGCCGCGCCTGGTTAGAAATATGATTTAAATGGTGTTAGAAAGAGAAAACATCATGCTTTATATTCATATTTAAAATTTAACCACAAAATAGTTAAAATGTACACCTTTATGAAACCAAAGTTTCCGAACGCAATTTGAAAAAAAATTATGAGACTTTGGGAATTTTTTATTAATTATTTTTATATGATACGACAAAAGAGTGAGTTGACGATAACGTTTATAATACATTTATAATTGTACAGTTTTTAGTATTCAGATGCATTTAGAAATATTCCATTTATTTGTATTTTATTGCAAAGCGATAATATTTTTACCTTCCAACAAAATAGGTCTAAGGAGCTAAGCATGTCCAGTCATACCGAAAGTTTACCATTACCATTTCCGATTTTAAATTCCTCTTCCCATTACAAGCCAAAAATGTAACAATGATTGTTATATTGTTTGTTCCATTATGGAAACTATTACAGAGATATTAGAAAAAAATGTGTGGGGACAAATAAGTTAATAGACATATTGTATTTCTCTCTACAAAATTTAAAGTCCTCCGCCGTGTCTCGTGTCGCGATAAAATCAAAAACTACTTAACGGATTTTCATGTGGTTTTCACCAACAGATAGAGTGATTCACGAGGAATGTTTGGGTATATAATTTGTCAAGGTTTTGTGTAAATTGGTTGAAATATGTAAAATATAAAGGAGAATGTCTGTATGCGGTAGACGAGCGGGCTTGCAAGCGGGCGGTGTGGATTTGATTTGTATGCAAATCTACAGTTTTATGCCGAGGTTGATGAAATTTTGCACATACGATCTTCAAAACAAGAGGAAGGTCACGTTCTGCATTTGATTTCGAAAACTTTGTGTAAAGCCCGGGCATCGCCGTGAACTTCAGCTAGTTTGAAATAAAGGATTTTGTTACAGCAGGTCCTAATCCTTCATATTTTATCCTTCAGTGTCTTATGAATTTATCCTTCAGTATCTTATGAATTTATCCTTCATTATTATCTTATGAAATTTATCCTTCGGTATCTTATGAATTTATCCTTCAGTGTCTTATGAAATTTTCTCCCCAGTGACGCAGATGACGCAGTGCGCGCCCGTGATGGCTATGACTATGATGGCTACCGTCTGCGCGTGGAGTTCCCCCGCGGCGGGGGCCCAGGTGGCCGAGGAGGCGGCAGGGGCTCTGAGAGACCGATGGGCGCAGGCCGCGGAGGAGGCAGGGGGCCCCCAGCTAGACGATCAGAATTCAGGGTGCTGGTTAGCGGTAAGTTCTTACTATTGTGATTGTTTACCAGGCAGATTTCAATATATTTTATCACAGATCACGGTTAAAAACTCTTTGGATTTGAATTATACAATATAAACTGAGCAACTAATATCATAATAAATCCATATAGCTTTCTCTGATATGACATGACCGTATGACAAATAGCTTTTGTAACATTGCTATTGAGATTGTCTGTGTATTGATTGATAAGTGGGTAAACATGCATTTATTTATTTGATGCAATATATTTACAATTTATACACATTAAGTCCACCTCACGGATAATACGGAACGTTCATATTGTCGAAGTTTGATGCACGGACAATACGGAATATTCCTTTTTTAGGTTGAGGTTAAACTACTAAAGCTGCATGTCATCATAATTTTAAAAAACATCCCAGGCTTTGAATGGTTTGTTTGGCAAAACAGGGTTTGTCTAGCGGGTTTGTGTAATTATCGTCGATTGTCTATGAAATAAATACGGTAAATATTAAATGGCTTACCGCGTAAGTGAATTAATTTAAACAAAATTAAAATGTTAAATGCATATTTTTTGCATGTTTTTCTTTGTCTCCCACAACATAAATACTCACTTTTCATGATAATAAAGCTAAATCTAACTGTTTGAATAAAAAATATTCTATATTAACTAGTAAGCGGTTAAAGCATAAGTAATGATAAGTGTTTTTCCAAACCTGTAAACATATTTATTATTCAAAATTAATGGAATACTTGGTTTTAACCACGTTTATTGTTTAAAAAACCAAAATGTTTTGTAAGGGTAATTAGGATTTACTTAAAACACTTTAACCACTCAGCAACATAAGCAGATATACACGTTAATATGCCGACATCAGTTAAGTACAATAAGCGTGTTTACACGTCAACGCGTATGTTTATACAGAAATCGTCATAACTCCGTTATTGTTCTAGTGACATCCCTAAAACAAAAAGGAGAAGCTCCATAATAAATCAAGCTACCCATCACTATTCAAGATGTCCATAGAAATAGATAAAAAAATCTTTTCTGTCAGATACATGATAGACCGCCAAATTGCCTATCCACTGTTCGACATCGTTATTTTTTTATTAAATATTCTTGTATGAAATGATAAAAAAGTGAGGTGACCAAATTGTTTATTATTCATTTATAAGATACAATAAATATTGTCTTTTATATAATCCGTGATTTTAGTACCGTTTTCACATAAAAACATCACGTGAGTCATTTTTTCATTTTTTTTATGTTTGCATTTTAATTTTAATGTTTACAAATGTTAATATTTATTTGTAACATAACAATTTGAAAGCTTATTTCATATCCTTTCAAAAACAGTTTTTAGTATTCGGCTAAGTTCGGAAATGTTTCATTTATAGAGCTTTAATTGTGAAGCGGAAATAACATAAAGTTTTCGTAAATCTGACATGTCGTTTAAGATGTAAAAAGTGCATATTCGCGATGTATCGGAGTGGTTAAGTAAACCCTAATGAAGTAATCACTGCTTACAAAACATGCTGGTTTTTTAATCAATAACCGTGGTTAAAACTATGTATTCTATTCATTTTGAATTGATAAAATGGTGCCACAAAATAAGTTTGCCGTTTTTGAAGAAATATTTATAACTAGCTGGTTCCCGGCATGCGTTGCAATACCATGTGCAAATAAATACATTGTTTCTCCCTGAATCCCCTTTCCCGCATCCCCTTCCTTGCTAGCAACATAAATTATAACCTATATGTTATTCTGATGTATGAGCTATATTATTGTATAATTTCATTGAAATCACATACATCTATACAAACTTTTGCATTTATAATATTAGTAAGATTATTTGGAAGTTTGTCAAGCAAAGAAACAATTAACATTTTGGCCTGTCAAACAGTAAAATGAGTTAAATTCTATCCTTTCAAGCACAGAAATGTGATGCATTCAAGTTTGTCAAGCAAAGAAATATGTTGCATGTCAGCCTGTCAAGCAAAGACTTTAACCCATTGAAAAAATTTCATGTTATGATTAGTATAAATATGTCCCAAAAAAGGAGAAGGCCTATTATGTTTTGCATGTAGATGAGTACATACTAATTTGAGCATAGTTTATTGCTCTGTGTTAGGTTTAAGGTCATAAATTGACCCTATCCCACATCTTTTCTGCCCACACTGCAAAAATAATATGTTATTTTCATTGCTCTAGCCATGTAGGCAGAATGAGTGGGCTTTTAGGAAACCTGAATTGTGAGACAAGAACAACAAATAAGGTTTAAAATAACGCAGATGGTAGGGCTTATTATATGTAAAGGAAGGTATTATAAAAATTTAATAGCTTTATGGTACTGATGGACATGCGCAAATGCCACCTGTTGACGTGAGTGTCAGTGACGTTGCTAATATTGAGCACGCTCAAATGAGCGTACCCACAAATCAACGGCCGGTTGATTTGTAAGCATGCTACTGGATTCGCGGACGGAAGGGGAAGTGTTCTAGGCATCTGTGAACAGGCTGGCTTTTTTGAGCATGCTTGTTTTGATCTGGTCTCAGTCAGAATCCGAATTGATCTTTATAGTTTCTTAAGTAATTGCACTGCAAGCAATAAGATTATTTTGCTGACTTCTGTACGGATGGAACTGACTATTTTATGTCGTTGTAACTATAACCGTTGACATGTTGGACCCAAATCAACCGTTTTATTTTCTTTCGTCAAAAGATTCTTACAACTACATTGCAAGCAACAAGATTATTTTGTTTAGTTCTGGGCAAATGGAACTGATTCTATTTGACAAGCTCGTACAGAACATGTGCGTTTAATTGTTGTCTTTGAGCATGCTCATTCATGAGTATGCTCAAAAGAAGCTCATATTTGTTCAGTTGATGAACACGCTCATAAATGAGCGTGGGTGTCAGTACAATTTAACGAATATAGGGTAAATATGGAGATTATAAAATTTGTGGTCAATATTCTACTGTTTTATTTTCATTAATTTTAAAGGTTATGTATAAATTCATATCTAATGATAGATATAAAAAAAATTACCTCACTTGACTTTGAAACCTCTTGCGATCAACCATTTGGGCATCCCTGAAATATACCAATCTATTTATTTGTATTTGAAGGTGTTCCTGTTTCATTGACAAATTCTAGTATTTTTTAGTAGATTTTAATATTTAAATTGAAATGAATCTTTTCTTCTCCCAGGTCTCCCGAACTCCGGGTCCTGGCAGGACCTGAAGGATCACATGCGCGAGGCAGGAGACGTGTGCTTTGCCGATGCCTTCAAGGATGGCACAGGTGTGGTGGAGTTCCTCCGCCTCGAGGACATGAAGTACGCTGTCAAGAAGCTCGACGACTCTCGCTTCCGCTCCCACGAGGTACGTCATATATTTATCCTTCGATATCTTATGAATTTATCCTTCGGTATCTTATTAACTTATCCTTCGGTATCTTATGAATTTATCCTTCGGTATCTATGAATTTATCCTTCGGTATCTTATGAATTTATCCTTCGGTATCTTATTAACTTATCCTTCGGTATCTTATGAAATATATATAATAATATCTTATGAAATGGTCTCCCCAGTGACATTGAAATTGTCTTCCCACCTCATTTCATCTTCTTCCTCTCGTCCCATTCATTCTTTCTTTTGTACTAATCATCTTACCTCGACAAGGTGTATTTTGGTGTCCCCCTGCCTGCGCTGCTTTGGCGATTTTCATCCGTTGCATCAATCAATGAAGTATTATTTTTTCTAAACTAACTAACCATCACGCCGTTTCTCCTTAGGGGTAGGCAGAGAGGACGTACCGCCAAACAACTGGGTCTTGGCACACACTCTTTGCCTCGTTCACATTCATACATCATCTCATACATGCTCTTCTATTATTCTGACTCTTGACATGGCCCGACTCAAATATCTGATTCACTTGGTCGTGCCATGTCTTTCTCAGGCGTCCCCGACTTCTTCTACCATTCACATTTGCGTCATATATTCTCCTTACACTCCTTTCCTCGTTCATTCGCTCTACATGCCCAAACCACCGGAGCGTTCCTTTCTTGATCTTACACATTACGCTTACATCAGCCTTGCATTTTTTGCTGATCTCCGCGTTTCTTACACGATCATTCATGGTGTTACCACACATACGTCTTAGGAATCTCATTTCTACAGCATTCAGTCTACTTTCATCCTTCCTCTACCAATTAAATGCCTCACTGCCATACATCAGGGCAGGTACCAGTACTCCATTATGGACGGTTAGCTTCGCTTTGGACAGTTTTTTGTTGGTGCCAATGGCGTTCAGTTCTCCATTAATAGTGTTACCTGCATCTACCCTTCTTTCAATATCTCTATCAGCCTTCCCATCTCTCGTAACTATATATTCTTTCTAACTAAATAATAATTGAATCTACCCAACATGAAAATATCTAGACTTCATAAAATATCTGTAAATATTATATGCTATTAACATTGTTTCAATGTAATAGATTATTTCAAAAGCAGACTCGTTACTAATAATGTAGTAAAATCATTGATGATTGACGTACATAAATCATTTGAACAATCTGTGTTTTCCATCAATTTAATAATGAGCATTGTCATTTAGTAATGATTTATGACAAAGGCAGGCATCATCATGATGGCTTCAATTTGCCTCTGTTAGGACAGAAAAATATTTATTATGTTTTGGATATTTATTCTTCATTTTTATTTTATTTATCCCCAAAGTTATATAACAAGAGCAAAATATAGGCCACTGATATCACTATAATTAGGGCAGTCATGTGCCGAGATGACCAGCTACACAATTTAAATTAAACAATATAATTATTCAATTTTTTGAAGTGAAAAGATCATTATTGTTACGTTAATACGCAATTCGAAAAAAAAATCAGAGTGTGCAATTCACTTGCGGTAGAAGTGAAACCTTCAGAAAACTAAAGTAGACGAGGATGGGGAGATTAGGAAGCACCGCACTAAGAGGAGACCGATTGGCTACCAAGGACCGCACAAAAAGTAGACCGTTTATACTGTCTCATTCTCTCGCAGGCTAAATCCTATAGATTTATTGTTTGTCTCGTTTTAGTGTCGCTATTTTTCATTTCATCAACTTTCCCCAACGGTTTTCACTTCGATAGTAGGCGAACAGAATGACATTCGACATTTCACTGTCATTTTTCAATCTGTTGACACTTTTATAACTAATCCATTTACTGAGTCAGAAGTTATTCAGTTGCTTGGTTCATCCAGCTTGGTTGGAGAGTTGCGTTGGGAAGAGCGTATTTGAGGAGTGTTAAGCCAAAATTTCGGCTCAACACTTGGTCAGTAGCATTGGGAACAACCGCCGTTAGTATGTTGTAAATTAAAGGAGCTTCATAAGAAAAACTCATTTTAGAGGATGTTCTGGTATTAACCGCCGATACATTAAAAAAAACTCGTTCTAGTGGTGCACACTAAGTCCATCCGCTCATGGGGGGCAACTGAAAAAAACAAGTTTTCAATTCAATCGCTATCCACAGGAAAGCAACTTGCGAATTTCGTTGGTGGTCCGCACACAGGCAACTTGTTAAAGTCAACACAGGCAGTGCTGGTCGCCACGGCTAGCCTATTTCAGTTGCCAGGTTGACAGGTTGCCAAGCTTGCACCTCACGACCTGTCAAGTTTTCGAGTAATTTGCGATATGTCAGAGCAGGAAAATATCGATTTTGTTCAGGAGGTTGATAAATTATTATTATATATTAAGTTTGATAATTGATAAATTATTAAAAAATATAAATGTTAAAAAAAGCTGATATAATAACTGAAATGGTAAATTTGAGTTGTGCTGTAAATTGAGTTGCCAACCAGTTTAGGTTTCTCCAAGAGCGAAGGCCCTAAGAGCAATAAAATTATGTTTAATTTTTCAATGATTTAGTGTTATTGGTAAATTATTCTACTACTACTACCTGGGGGCCTAGTCCCTATCTTTTACCTTTTACTAACAGCCTGTTAGCTTAACTTGGTAGTTTGTGCAAAGTTGTCGCAACTGGCTAAAATGGTAGTTAATAACTTTTCTGTTAAGGTTTAGTTTATTTTATCGTCGCGACCGACAGAAAAGAAACAGAAAAGTTCCTGACTACCATTTTTAGCCAGTTGCGACAACTTTGCTCAAACCACCAAGTTAAGCTAACAGGCTGTTAGTAAAACGTAAAAGATAGGGACTTAGGCCCCCTGTAATGTAAACTTCATGCCAACAAACCAGCTGCGTAAAATGCATTACATTATATTTTGCTCTATTGTCCTTAGAGGTATAGTTAACTTGTGTGCATTAGCGATGTGTCGGTTCAGCTGGAATGGGCTCGTGTGATCCGCTCCTTTGCGGGAAGCGGTTCCTACTCCCACTCAAATCGACTACTCCCAGAGAACCCGGCCCAGTACTCGCATCCAAATAAATCCGGCGGTCCGAGTAACCCAACACCGCAGCGCGAAGCCGCGGCGCGGCGCTGGCTTTCCTAGCCATTCGAATACAAGTCCCGAGTTCGTCGAGTACGCTCAAACCCAAGCATCTTGGTCCGAGCCACGTGAACCAAGAACCCGCCACCCTCACGCCACTCCCGTCATTCCCGCGACTCGCGAACCATGATACATTCCTGCCACTCACTCCGAACTCGGGCTCGTTTCCAAACCCGAAACTCGGATGCCTCCACCGGCCGGCGGGCATCTCCGTGTTCGCCGCGAGTACTGAGTAGTAGGAACTAGGAATCACCGTTCCGCGTTCCCGACACGCTCCACTCTCCACTCCACTCCCGAGTCGCGAGTCTCGGGTCCTCGGAACTGCGTGAACCACAAGACACTCCCCGCGACCCGCCAACCACTTCCCCTTGAGCCACGAGCCACGACACTTTGCGACTGGCGGGGCCACCGGGCGGCGGGCGTTCATTCGATCGCTGTCCTTTGATCGACATACACATGCATGACCGCTTGACGTAATAGTATACTGCTCTCGCGGAAACGCGGAATTGTTTAGTAGGTATGTTAGATTTTTGAATATTCGGTTAGACACGGAGTCGTTTTTAATTAGAGCATGTTATCTTGGTATAATCAAAGGGTGAAGTGCATTATAAAATAATAGTTTATAAGAAAGCATCACAGCTTACAGCTAATGTACTTATTTAAATTCTCAATAAAAGCCGTAAAGTACCTACATTGAACGGGTGACGGGTCCGAGCCCTCATGCGGGTCTTGTCCGGCTCCGGGGTTCTAAGTTCTAAGTTCTCGTGCGGGTTCTACGAGTAGGTCCTGGCTCCGAGTTCTTTGAACCCGTGCGTCCCGGTTAGGTGCGCCGCAACAACACCCAGTGCTCAGTCCGCACCTAAGAACTCGGACCCGGGACCTGCTCCAAGAACTCGTGTACTTTTAAAAAGAAGCAAGTCCAGGAAGCTTCCGGCAAAATGCAGAACTTACCCACCTCTAGTGTGCATAAGTACCTATACATATAGCAAAGATTGCAGCAAATACTGCCATTTGCATAATCACAATCTTTCTATATTTACATTTTGCTGTTGTATTTTTAAAATGATAAAAATGCTATTCATTGCAGCATTTTAATTGGCTTACAATAACAATGAAATAAAATGAACATTTTCATATTTTATCAAGAATGTAATATATGTAATACAGAAACAGTTTGTTGAAAATAGAACTGTGATATCTACAATGAGAGTTGCTGTATAAATATTTGCCACGATTAACCCTGCTTTTGTATTTTGTCATGGAAATAAAGTACTTTATGGCTTTTTATACAAACTTCTAATAATAAATGTTGATAGCATGACGAATTCTGTTTGATAAGGGAAAAATCAATGCTAAATGCAGAGATGCATTAGAAAATTGTATTATTTAAATTCACTTCAGCTGTGTTTTGTGACCCGATCTGAATAGTCATGTGTTTCCCCACCTTCTTTTTCCTCATCTCCAATTTGGGAGGCGGGTATGGGTACCGCTGCCCCAGGAACCATTTATTGGATAACCAACACCTCTTACATAGGTCACCCCAAGTGGTTCGTTACGTTTGGTGACTTAGCAGGGGTGCCGGGGTTCATGGAGTGAGGTTTGTCCGGATCTCGGTGGCAGATGCGTCTGCCCACCAGCTGCATGGCCGGCAGTTTCTGGACAGAATGGTTGAGGGAGTCCCTTTGACTTCTGTAGCCGTACTCTTTGGGAACATCGCTTTGTGCCATAGCAGGAGGAATGGATTCATACGTCCGTCACTTCCTCATACCCTTTTCATTCCCAGAACTTCCTTTCCTAAAAATACTCTCCACACAGCATCCCCTAAGATGACATATGCCTTGAGGAGAATTATTTTCCTCATGGCCTCCTGTGTGGAGCTAAAATAAAAAAAAAGTCCAGCTTTACAACATACCCCAATTGTCCCACTATTGGGTTTGCGGTACGCCATGGTCCCACTGTCTCCAGACTGTTGGGAGTAGCTGGGACCCTTGTGCGGTATTCATATTAAAACAAGAAAAAAACTTCTAGTCTATTTGAGTTTGTTCTAAACATAAGTCTTGTTGTCCACTATTTGCGAGTGCAAACTATAAAACATGAATCCTTTTTTTTTTTTTTACTTACGTTTGATGTTCTTTTGACAGAGGTATTAAAAGATAATTTGTAATGTTTATTGTTTTGATTTGTTTAGGGGGAGGTCTCGTACATTCGAGTGAAGGAGGACTACCGGGGAGGAAGCGGAGATAGATACGGAGGAAGCAAAGAAAAGGAAAAGTTCAGGTAAATTTCAAGTTGACTATATCGTCGGTCTACTAGCAAAGTCCAGTAAGTCACTAAAACACAATCCTGAGATAATCGCATTTCAATATTTAGCAATTTTGGAAAGGCTATAAGTGGATGAATATCATCAAAATATATATTTTATAATTTAGAATGAATCCACCATATTAGTTGAAAGCAATAACAGCAACCTTTAACCTCTCAGAAATAGACTTTTGTTTATTAAGTGTCCCTTAGAAAACTGTCAAAACGTGATAATATTTGTGTTATTTACGATTTTTACTAAAAGCTTCATAAATCACGTTTTGGGAAACGTAGCCTCATTATAAAAACTAGCTTGGAAAGGTTATGAAATAAACTTTCAAATTGTATTATTACAAATAAATAATAACATTTGTAAATATTAAAATTTAGAATGCAAACATAAAAAAATTGTAAAAATGACCCGCGTGATGTTTTATGTGAAAACGGTACTAAAATCACAGATTATGTAAAAGAAAAGACTATAAATGTATAATAAACAATTTTGTCACCTCACTTTTTTACCACTTCATACAAAAATTTTTAATAGAAAACTAACAATGTCTTGAACAAATGACAATCAAACAAGATGGAGGTTCCATTCGGCTCAGATAATTAATCTCTATGTTCCATAGATATTTTTGAATACAGACGCGTAGCGTTGTTCATTATCGATATTCCGTTTTTTATTTCATGGTAATCCGTATACTAGTGATGGAAATAAATTAATTTTTGTAAAATCTCGCGCGTTGACGTCAAAAGACGCTCTAATGTCTTGACCGCTTTTATTATATTTGCGTCTTTTGACGCTCTAATGTTCCGAGTGGTTAATCAAAGATTTACAAAAAAATGAGCCTGACTTAGTGGGTTTTACTTGTCAATAATGACTGTGCGTGAGTGTGCTTTGCTTGTTAAGATTACTGTTAAATTGTTGACATTAAATGCCGCAAAATGGCTTTAAGATCATTTTAAAGCTGACTTAGTGTTTTTTGCCTGTGTTTTAACGGTCTAAATCTATGTATTATTGACATTTAGAGTATAATGTTTGACTTTGTGTGTTTTGCTTGACAATAATATCGGATTTATGACTTACGGTAAATTTAAGTCGAAAACGATTAAATATACAACTTAATGGAGTATGCCAGTCGAAAGAGGACGATTTTTTACATAAGACCTCATACTTCAGTCATTTCATGAAAAACGTGACTTATTGGACTTTGCCACTAGACCGACGATATGTAATATGTATTACAAATTTAAGAATACCATTAGTTCTTCAAATTACAAAAAAAACTTCATAAACATCTATGTAGATATTATTAATTCAGCAATACAATTGTGATACAAAGGATAGATAACAAAATTCTGTGAAATTCTATAATATTATTTGATTATCAAGTTGGTGTAGGTATATTATAGTTGATGTAGGGCATTTACCCTGAAGATGGGCACAGCAAGACTATCTGAAACATTGGAAAAAGAAGGGGAAAGCATAACGTGACTCAACTGCCTGAAAACTATCTATGACTTATTGGCCGTGAGGGTCTTAAATTATGTATATTGATCGTACAGTTGACTAGTTAGACATCTCCGAAAAATCCTATCTAGTACAATACTCACATTACTCATAAACACCACCAGATCTATTGTAATGTACTAAAACTTGTAGTGCGATGTTTTCTGGGTCACAAGTAGGATATTTCAAAAGTCATACTAATTTGTACTGGTGTTATTATTTAGCATATTTAATATGTAAAACACAGACTCATACAAAATAATATTTGATTTATGGTGAGCTTTGGAATATTGTTTTCCTCACTTTCTCAAAACTAAGTATTTTGAGATGTCTGACTAATCACCTGGATGATGGATATAATGGCTGTACATATAACGTATCATCTGTAAATTAAAATAGTTTAAAAATACGTAAGCCACATTGATTGGTGCTCTCAAATTAGCGAAATTGACCAATCGACTGTTTGTGCTCGGTTAAAGTCAATACAAGCAAGAGAGCGTATATCCCGAGATAGTTTTTTTGTCCCTCCTGAGCATTTTTACAAATGGTTCTTCCACAGTATTTATGATATATTGATTTCTTTTGGGTCTCTTTCAATGAAACTGATGAAGATCTGCATATCGATTCCATATCTTTCGTGGGATCGTTATCGAGATAACGGACGTGATCTCCTGTCAGACTTGTGTGATTTTTACATATTTACTACCACATATTTTAGTTTAGATCGTTTTAAACACGAATTCCTGCAAGTATGCATGATTATTTATTCTTTTAATGTACGTTGTAGGTACATAGAAAAAGCAAATAAATCACAAAATCTGTCGGGAGATCACGTCCATTATTTTATAACGATCCCACAAAAGATATAGAATCGCTCGGCTGGTCAAGAGAAAACAACAAATTTCTAATAACAATATAAGTGTGATATCTCTACTCACATCATTATAAGCTGAAATTATTGTTTGTGCAAGCACTTGGTTATTGTAATGTATTGAAAAAGCTTCAAAGTGATGTCCCCAGATGTCAGCAGGGAAAGTGCTTCTATCGATGCCGGCAGGGGTACCTATGTAGACAAGTACCGGCGAGTCCGCTAGATTCAATTTCCTTCTTTTCTAGACAGGTCGTCTGACTTGCAGCATTATTATTGTAAAAATACGTAGACTCGTAGTAATAATAATCAGTTTGTTATCTTGAATCTGAAATTACCGAGAAGTTCCCCACAGATCTAAAGTTGAGTATAAATAGTACCCAACATAACAGTTGTTAATTAATTGAAAATGTTTGTTTTCCAGGTCTCGTTCCCAGTCGTACTCTTCCCGCCGCAGCTCTCCCCGCTACTCTCCCGTGCGTCGTGTGTACAGCCGCTCCCGTTCCCGTTCTCGCTCCAACTACTAGACTCTGCCACTACAACCACCACCCACTGCAACCATCTGATCTGTCCCATACAGTTGGCTAGACATGTCCGTCTAGCTATTCTGGTACTGAACTCAATGGTAATTTATGTTTTTATGTCTCGGTACAAGCTCAAGTAACTCAATAATCGGATTCATCACACCCTAATTTTACTTACATTTCCAGATCATTTAAAAAAAAATCTTTTTTCACTGACAAGTTTACATTTTTCAATTATTTACAAATGGCAAATGAATGAAAAAAACATTTTCATGCTTTATTTTGTAGTTGTCATGTAGAAAATACTTCATTTCAGTGGTCTTGGCCACAAAGCATCAATTTACTTATATAAATATGTATGTATATAGAGACAATCACGAAACAAAGAAAGTTTGTGACGGTAATCCTTAGACATTAAAATTAATCCATTTATGTAACATAGAGGTTAAAAGGTTGGTTTAATCATAACTTGAAAAGTTGTCAGTGAATTAATTGATATTGTGTCTTAAATAAAAGCAGTGTGACTTAGAGACTAAATGATTGGATTCCCATTTGTTTGGATAACTGGGCTTTTACTGTCTGTCGTGTCTCTGAAAGCAAATAGTGCGTTTCTACCTTCATTTCCATTGTCATTAATGATTCCAATATAGCATTGGTCAGGAATTTGAGTTTACAGATAAAGCAATACAATATAGTTATGTAAGTAATTACTTTGAATCAATACAAACTGAGTTTATTTAAACATCTTTGATCAAATTGGGTATGAGTTGTGCGCCCATGTGTGAATTATCTTAAGTGATAAGAATGACTATGTAATAAATACAGTTTTACTAAGCATTAATCATAAATTAGCTTTAGGGGATTTTTCACTTTTTTTTAAATTTTGTAATTTGTGCGATAAACTTTTAATTTTTACTTGTGAAACATTCTTCACATTTGAGTCATTCCTTTTTTTCTGTCTTGATATTAGATTTTTAAGTTGTGTATATTGGAGTAAAATGGGCTTTTTGTGTTGATTTTGTTGCAATGTTTTAACTGAATAATGGTGAACACAATCAAATAAACAATTATGAAAATAAAAGATTCAATTTTATTATGTGAAATTTTGAAGTTGTGTGTAATTATTATGTTCTGTTGTTTGGTTAATTTTATACGCAGACCTTTCTGGTCCCAGGCCATTCTGGTCCCAGGTCATTCTGATCACAGGCCATTCTGGTCCCAGGCCATTCTGGTCCCAGCCCATTCTGGTCTCAGGCCATCCTGATTGCAGGCCATTCTGAGCCCAGGCCACTCTGGTCCCAGGCCATGTAATTTAATTTAATGTTCTGAAAAAAATGTCATAAATTAAAGTTGTCAGATTAAATAGAAATATCTGATCTGAATATAAAACTAATGATTTTTTTTTCTGTTCATATGTATGAGACTTCGGGATGGAGTGACAGGATTTGAGGAAGGATTGTTGAGGATCTCCGAATGAAGTAATATTTGGAAACTGGAGGATTATCAAATTAGGACTGGATATTTGTGGAAGGACTCGCTGTGAGGACTCGTCACGGACGATGATTGTAGGATTTTACCACCCGTTCTAAGGATTCATTCGCTTTGGAGCATCTGTCATAGTCTGTGGACTCTCTTAATTGACTATTTCACTCGGAAACATAATGAGTGCTAATTGCTCACCCGGATACATAAAGAGTTATTCACTTGGATTCATACGGAATTACTCCATTGGATTCAAAAAGACACTTCTAAAAGTGATTAATCGAAGGAAAATGACACTTAAACAATCATTTTTGAACTTAGGAAGTGCTAATATTTTTTGGAACAATGTACGGATCGGGGTGCTAGCGTAACCTGACCCAACTGAAAGTGTCTGGTTCGTGTCTTGTGCGTAGTTTGCGTTGGAGACAGGATGGATTCGCGCGCACTCTTTTGGAAATGGAATGTGTTTGGATAATGGTATACAGGATGGGTTCACTCACATAGGATGAGGAGGATACTAGGCGGTGAGCATCTTACTTTCAAATTCAAATAATTACTTTTTGTTTTCAACTTTCTTACACCGGCGGCAATTCTAATCTGCTCAAAACCCACTTGGAAAAAAAAATCATCTTTCCAGGTTGAAAAACTGGATTATTTCAATGTTGGAACATTACATCTGAACGTGACGGCACACTATAGTTAGTTGCAGATGATAATTTTGCTACAGATATCTTTATAATAAAAAAAACCTAAAGCATGACAGAAAACAACTGGTCATGGTGAACTAATCAAGCACTGCCAAATGACCCAACTACTGTGTATGTACAATTTGTATATCATATACAAATTGGCGTGTACATACAGGGTCGGTCCTGAGCCAAACGGTGCCTGGCGCCAGTAAAAACCTCAAGGGTGCTGTGTTGGTGTTAACACCACCTTGCGAAGTCGGTGCACTGCTCCAACTGAACCTGCACAGGGCCTGCCCTGTCTACATATCAGTACACAATGCATTTGCAAGTTGGTTTCAAGCTCTAGAATTGCCACTGTCAGTCCAAAACTCAACATTTTGTCAATTCCTAAAAGTCATGGAGTTGATATTATGATTTGAAGGTGTTTTTAAATAATATTAATTTCTCTCACACAGCATGCAGTTGTCAATAATCGGAATCTTTGAAAATGAATGCATGCCAGTAATGGTGCATTTAAAAAAAAAGTGTTTTTTTGTTGTATATTTAGCTCTTTTTTGTTGAATTTCTCCAATTAAAACAAAACTTCTTCTTTCCAAATGAATAACTTTGTTTCAAGCTTTTGAACTAATATTTTGAAGATCTTCAACAAACCTATTTTTATTTTTTGACATCCATTGTTGCGATATTTTTTTTTTTTTTAGTTCTTTGTTTATATTTTCCCTCTACCAAAAAAATTAACACTTTGTATTACAAAGTTTAAAGTACTGCGGAATAAATACTACATTCTTGATAAATATTCTAACTGAACTATTAGAGTTCTTTTTAGCACATTTTAACAAACAATAAGTAAGTTAAAATTTCCCGTCAAGTCTAGAAAAGTAGTTTAAAACATAAAATATCCCTAAAATAATTATAATGGTACATGAAAGCGATACAACGATTTTAAGTAGACTTAAATTACATTTTACTACCGGTTTATGTTTTATAACTTCACATAGAATTAATAAAAAGGTTCACAAATACTTTTTTTTTTGCTTTTAGTGACATTAGTTCTTTTTTTACCAACATGTGAATTCACAGTGTGCTTGTAAATGCAATGAATAGTTTTTTTTATTCCGCTCATAAAATAATGTAATATTTTTTACCATTTCTTAATTCAGACAAAAGTCTTTGATTTTCCTTCATCACAATAATATAATGCTATGTTTTTTACAGCCCTTATGTATTGTCACTGTGTTGAAAAAAATATAAATGATTTTGATTTTTATTTGGCTTTTTATTATTGTGATATTCTATTACCAATCAAACCATTCTGTTCAATGAAGAAATACACTGAAAGTACGGATATATAAGATTGTAATGTAAGAAGCAAAAAGACAGAAACAGAAGTGTAATGGGTGTCCCTGTGTGTCTAATGTAAGTTCAGTTTTTCCTTCTGGTCAAATTGATGAAAAAAAAGTTATTACTCCACCCATAGTGTAACGGATGTGACGCTCTTACAAGAACTGCAAAAAAGGACCGGGTCTAAGAGCACGCAGACGATGATGATAATTGTAAAATAATAAAGCTGACCTCCATGCAACCAGTGCCTGATGAATGAGGGGCAGTGGATGTGCCTATTCTTCTGCCTGAGCCTGGCGGTGTCTTAGAGTAGGGCCGGCTGGTCTGAAGGAGGTAGGCACTAGGGCTGAAGACAGGCAGAAGTCGGCGGGAGGCAGCTGGCTTTGGAGAAAAGACTTCCGAAGTAACGAGTAATAAAACAAGTTTTGAAGAGTCGAATTATAGGTCGGGTTCATGTATCTCTATATTTATATATGGATACATGAACCCGACAGCGTTCGTGCAGTATTTTTTGGAAAAAGTGGAGGGGGTTTAGTCCTTGCACAGAATGGTATAAATAGGGCGGCCAAGATGTTGGCCCCTCATTTTGCCGATGTCGCCCTTGAAGGCGGTCGCTTAAAATTAACATTTTAAAATAATTATACAGATACAATTATATTATATACATACATGTTAATTATTTGGTAGCAATGGTAATATGAACTCAAGGTTTAGAACTAGATTTTTAGTTTGGGCGATTTATCTCATTTTTAAGACAAATCATATTTTATTCAATCAAGACATTTATAGTTATTTGCCATTTGGCCAGTTATTTTACATTTGAGAGATAGTGTTATTTTTCCTAGGTCCCCCGTAAGATGGGTTAATGAAACCTGTTTGTTTCATCATCCTACCGGGTACCTGGATTTTTATATTCGGAAAAATGTATTTTCATCAAAAAAGTTTTTTTTGGGGCTATTATTTGCCCTAGCTTGCTAATTTAAGGGGTAGAGACTCAGGCTCTCTTTCCCTCAATGTCTTGTAGGACTCAGGAATGGAAACCGTTAGTTCCATTATCCTACAAGGCTCATAAGTTTAAAAATTTAACAAAAAGTGAAAAAATAACAAACATAAAAAATATGTGTAAAAATCATAAGTTAATGTCCCCGGTGGCAACCTGAGAAAAATAGCGTTTATTTGTTGTACCGGGGGCATGTACATAGTTAAAAGAAAGCATTTTATTGAACATAAGATTACATTTAGAATAAGTTAAGATTCTTATAAGAAAAAACAAACATAAAATTTTCAACGAAAAAAGATCGCTGGCGGCATGGTACTAACGAGCTTAGAGGCCAGAGATTTCGGGCGAAATTTTCAAGAAATGACCACTAAACTGTAGAGGATGCCACCAGCGACGACTTTTGCTGAAAGAAAATATGAGGGTATGTAACAAGTCGGTTACACATAGACATATGAATATTAGTAGACGAGAACATATAGGTGAGGGGTACAAACCAACTATAGCGGGAAACAGAGGGGCAAGATGACTGTGATGATAAATGTGATTCGTCAATAAATCAATCTGACAGTATATAGGTGTCTCGCATTATAATATCACCCAGTGGCGGCTCGAGCACATTTTTGGTGGTGGGGACCGTCATTTTTTTGTGTAGATACTTTCACTTTTTTTTATGTTGTTTTTGTTTTACCAAAAAAAAAGGAGTTTGCGTTTGTCATGTGTTCCTACGAATTTTCGTGTTTTGTAAAACTTTCTGATAAATGTTTAAAATATATAAGAAAATTAGTTTTAAATCTTATACCCAGATTGAGGACACCCCGTATCACCACCAAAAAGTATACTGGGAATATATTTTTCAGTTGAAAGTCGACTTCATTAATTCTTTTTAAAAGATTTTTGATTTCTTACAAAAAGTATAACAAAAGTATATAAAGTAAAATAGATCAGAGGATAAGTCACGCACCTACCAAAAACACCAACTAGGTACCTACATACATAAATATTAAGTTAAAAAAAATAACACACGATAATCATAGGTAATTTCGTTTACATTACCTTTGATTTGTATTTACCACGAGAACGGCGCTATAGAAATAATCCGATCAATCAATAACAATATTACTTTTTTAAAATAAAACAATAACTTTGTAAACACCACTTTTATTATTGTTTTATTTACAAAGTTATTGTTTTATTTTAAATTATAATGTCACATCACAAAGTAACTGCTTCATATGAACAAAAAAAAAAAAACAATATTACTATTTACTAAACGTCAAATACGATTATAAAACGCCTAACGTGAATTCAGGCCCGTGCATAACTGATCTACTTCAATTAGAACGAAAAACAAACACTCTCAAGCTTCACACGGGGATTCCGGAGTCTATCCCCATGATTATGGTATAGATGGTTCAAGTGCCCATGCGCGGATCCTTAAAATCTGATGCAAAAATATTCCACGCGAGCAAAGATTTCATTTTAGAAGGAATAGATCGCTGTGCTGTCCCCTAATTGCGCAGAACTCAGTGCGCACAGTCAAGCGGGCGCTAGTATCTGGTGCCTATGCGCCGAGTGTCGAGTCGAATCCGAACAAATCCGAACATCCGAAGTGGCCGGCCGCTCGCGCTGCGCTAGTATTAGTATTTAGTATGCTTTAAGGAAGAAAGGAGAGCGGTCACACGTTCGTTCGCAGAAACTCCTCAAATTTCGAGCCTAAAAATTATCCAAATTAATTTTTTAGATTATATTTCTGCAACTGTTAAGTACTTTTATGTTGAGAACGCATTAATTATTTTTTGTGAACACAAAGAATTGTCAATTTTTTCTAAGCATGTTTCTGGAATAACTGGTGGGGACTGTCGCTATGGTCCCCTTGTGAGGAGCCGCCACTGATATCACCATTTAGTTCTTATAAGTAAAATCTGCTTTTGAATGAATAGACCATTTTACATGGGAGCGCGAATTGCTCCCCATGTTATGAACAAATTTGCGAAGTCCAAATACGGCAAAGTAAAGTTCGCCTGTTTTCAGAGTCGAATATTTTGTTGCCGTATTTAGTTGAGACACTTTTACAAATCTTTCATAATTTACTTACCCCAGTAAACAGCGACGAGCACACTTGCGAAATGCTTACACTTTGTGTTTCGCGTTGCCAAGTATCTCAATGTGATAGTATATGTTACTAAAACTGATCATATTATATGATTTGAATAAGCTTAAAATAAAGTAAAATAACGCTTACCCATGGAATGTAATATGACAATTGGGTTTATTTTCTTTTTCTACACATTTTCATAGCACAAGCCACCATTTTTGCCATGTTATTTCGTAGAATGTACCGATGAGAGCTTGATACTGGTTCGCACAAGAATGTTGACGTCACATTTTCTAGATTCACGCGAGGCATTATGCGAGCCCAGCCGGCTCCAAATGAAACCGGTCTGGGGAGGGGGAAATAATACGCTTTATCACTTAGGGCAGGTCTACCAATATTCACATGTCTATGATTCTACCTCAATAAACATAGATTATTGAAATAACTTTTCGTTTCAACTTTATTACAATAATCAATTAACATCAGGGGAGAGTTAACATTTGGGAGGCGGGTGTGGGTACCGCCGCCCTGAGAACCATTTATTGGATATCCAACATCCCTGCCGTAGGTCACTCCAAGTGGTTTGCTATGTTTAGTGGCTTAGCAGGAGTGCCTGGGTTCATGGGGTGAGGTTTGTTCTGGTATTGGTGACGGACGCATCTGCCCACCAACTGCATGGCAGGCCTGATCAGGAGAGATTTTTTTTTTTTTTTTTTTTTTTTTATTATTTCATAAATTTTTACAAGTTACATAATACAGCCAATTTTTTAAACTACCATACTAGGCTATTGCCCGTGCTGTGGTAGTCATATATGATACATTATTTTAAATAAACATGTAATAAAATATATAAAAAGGAAAGAAAAAAAGAACATATTTAGGGATAAATAAAATTAAATATAAATACTAATACAGATAAAAATATAAGAATTAGAAGAAAGCTGAGAAAAAAGTGTATAAAGATATTTAAAAAAAAGATTGAAATAAAAGATAGAAATAAAATTTGTCAAGTATTCTTCCCATTGACGTATGATATCTTGGTCGATGATTATGTTTATGTTCAGTTTTGAAGTTCTTTCTGCGAAAGAAATAGGAGAATATATATATATATATATTTAAAATAAAAAAGATTGAAATAAAAGATAGAAATAAAATTTGTCAAGTATTCTTCCCATTGACGTATGATATCTTGGTCGATGATTATGTTTATGTTCAGTTTTGAAGTTCTTTCTGCGAAAGAAATAGGAGAATATATGCCAGAGTAGTTTTTTTTTTTTAAATATAATGTTAAGCTCTTATGTGTTTTTTGAAGAAATCTCTTCCTTTTTCAGATATCCAAAGTTTTAAATGGGATTTGAAAAGAGATTTAGAATTATGTGACTTTATGTCGGCACTCAAAGCATTATATATTTTAGGAGCGATGAACCAGAATTGTCTTTGAGCGAATGAGGTTTTAGTTTTAGGGACCACGCAGCCCAGGTTTGATGAGAAACGAGTGTGTGCTTGATGTTGTGGAGCAACCAGTTGGTTTTTTTGCCATGTGTAACATACGCTAATCTGAGTAAATAACTGTCGAATATCTAAGACCTTGAGTTTAGCGAAGAGTTCCTTTGAGGGATGGGTAGGTTTGCATTTAAATATGATTCTCAAAATTAGTTTTTGAACTTTAATAATTGGATTGATGATGGATTCAGCACAACCACCCCATCCCACAATACCATATGTTGCTATGGATTGGAAGAGGGCGAAGTATACGCTTCTTATGGTCTGTAAATCTAAGATAGACCTAAGGGAGCAGAATATATGGCAGAGTTTACGGAGTTTTTTAACTGTGTCACTGATATGGGCTTCCCAACGTAGTTGATTGTCTATGATTAGCCCCAGATATTTAACTACCTTTGATGATTTAAGGACAGAACAAGTGCAATTAATATTAGGTGTGGTTACGGGATTGTGTAAATTAAGTGAGCATGAATGAATGATAGGTTTAGGACAGTTGTTAGGTAAAATATGTTGACGTATGGAAAATGTCATATATTGGGTTTTGTCGATGTTAAGAGTGAGGAGGTTAGTGTCTAGCCAATGCTTTACTATTATTAGGGCATTATTAGTTTTTTTAATGACGGATTGCCATGTTTCGTCTTCGAATATTAGGACCGTGTCGTCGGCAAATGATAATATCTTACCTCCAATATTCATGGCACATAGTGAGTTTATATATATGAGAAATAAAATTGGTCCTAGTATACTGCCTTGGGGTACACCATATGACGCAGGTAATTTATTGCTTATATGTATTTTATCAGATTGGATGAGAGTTTGTTGTGTTCGGTTTATAAGATAGCTTTCAAACCATCTGTAGGCTATTCCTGTTATTCCAATCTGCTGTAGTTTTTTTAGCAGTAAGGGATGGGAGACCGTATCGAATGCTTTTGCCAGATCAAGAAAAACAGCAAGTGGTTTGCGACCAATGTCAAGATTAAGGGAAACAATCTTTGTGAGGACGGCTATTGCATCTGAAGTGCTCCTACCTTTGCGAAAGCCATATTGGTTATCCGACAGTATTTTGTTATCTTCGAGGAATTTACAGAGTCTACGTTTTACCGCTTTTTCTACAATTTTAGATATCGTGCTTAGTAGGGATATCGGTCGGTAGTTATTTACAGATAATTTGTCACCTGCTTTGAAGATTGGGATTATCGTGGCCTGTTTCAAGGAGTCTGGAAAAATGCCAGTTTTGAAACTTAAATTGATAATGTGTTTAAGAGGGGAGACGATATATTTTTGGATGTTTTTAATAATTTTTGCCGAGATGTGATCTATACCGGTGGAGTTACTATTTTTAAGAGATGCTATTAGTTCTATTATTTCAGGTTCAGTGGTGGGAGTAAAATGAAATGGGTTATAACTCAGAGTATCGATAGGTATATTGTTGGCCAGGTCTTTCTCTGAGACGCAGTTTCTGTTCAAAATATTTTTTGCTAAGTTGGGTCCGATATTGGAAAAAAATTTATTGAAATGGTTCTTAGAATCTATTTATTGAAATTTATTGAGATTGGTCGAGGGAAACCTTTTGACTTATCCAGCAGCTCTCTCGGAACATCGCCTTGCAACTCAGTGGGAGGGATGGAATCATTCGTCCGGCCCCCAGAACATTCTCTCCTTCCTTTCTTAAAAATATTCTCCACAGAGCATCCCCGAAGGTGACAGGCCCTGAGGGGAATTATTTTCTTCAGGGCCTCCTGTGTGGAGCTAATGTAAATATAAAAATAAAAGAATAATTCATTTAAATTGCACTTTTGTTAAATTTTTATGCGTAATTTTATTTTGTAATTCGATAATATTTTATTTTAAAATATTTTATCTGAATAACGGTAGAAAATGCCGCTAACCATACACATCGTACTAAATAAATAAAATAAGAAATTTTGAAAGTTTTTATGATTTATTTTTACATGAGACAAAAAAGTCAGTTGGCGATAACGTTTATAATACGTTTGCCTAATAAAATATGTGTGTGTTTTAATATTTTTTCATTATCAGTAATTTTAGTTAGAAAAAAGTAAGGTGAGTTATTTAAAAATTTATGTGTTTATTTCGAATTATAAAATTTGAAAGCGTATTTTATCACCTTTCAAAAACAGTTTTTAGTTTTCGAATATGTTGGATTTTATTGCAAATGGGAAATATTTCGACGTTTTGACAAAATAGATTGGAGGCCTGAGGGGTTAATAATTTCGAAGGACAGCCCAGTGTTGCTATATTTAATTCTGAGGGGTTAATAATTTCGAAGGACAGTGTTATATTTAAAAAAATCCAGTGCGAGTTTTTATACCTAGGTAAGTAAAGAGCAAAATAAATCAGCCAAGCGATTCTATATCTTTTGTGGGATCTTTATCGAGATAACGGACATAATCAGATTATTATGCTGTCAGATTTGTGTGATTTTTACATATTTACTCTCACTGTTTTAGTTAAGATCGTTTTAAACACGAATTCCTGCAAGTATGCATGATTATTTATTCATTTAATGTACGTTGTACATAGAAAAAACAAATAAATCACACAAATCTGACAGGAGGTCACGTCCGTTATCTAATAACGATCCAACAAAAGATATAGAATCGCTCGGCAGGTCTTCATAAAATGAGTAAAAAGCTACAAGCTAAACACGGATTAGTTTCATCATTTTAATAAATTTCTGTATTCTCAGAAAAAAATCTATTCACACAAATTTTATTACAAATTTAATTATTATAATCTATATTAGCAGTTCATTCATCACAGCGCCGATGTCTATGCTTCATGGGAAGAAATGAATGCCGGTGGAGTTATAAAGGACATTATCTCCTGTCAGATTTCAATGATTTTTACATATTTACTGTCACATATTTTAGTTTAGATCGATTTAAACACAAATTCCTGCAAGTATGCATGATTTTATTCATTTAATGTACGTTGTACATAGAAAAAAGCAAATAATAGCCATGAAAATAACACAAATCTGACAGAAGATTACGTCCGCTATCTAATAACGATCCCAGAAAAGATACGGAATAGCTCGGTTGGTCTGCTGGTTTTCATGCACTCACAAAAAAGTATTCGAAATAATGATGTGTATTTACTAGAGATGCCACGAATAGTGATTTTGCCGAATACCGAATATTCGGCTAGGCTCTCGGCCGAATACCGAATATTCGGCTACACTTAGTACACTTCGCAAACAGTTTTCATGTAAAAATCAATTACATTTCGCAAATGAAATTGATTTTCACACAAAACTGTTCGCCTAGTTGGATAGGACCCTTACAAGTCCCATAGCACTTAGGTACATCAAACATAGCAAAAATATACGAAAAAATTGTTAAAAAGCAACTCAACAAATAGCATATCACATTCAAAACTTAATAAGAAACTAAAGCAGATTGGAATGGATGGAGTAGTGCTATCGTGGTTCCAAGGTTACCTAAAAGAGAGACTTCAATATGTAAAAATAAATAATACATTAAGTGAACGCAAAACATCATCATATGGTGTACCACAAGGAACTATCATCGGTCCAATCCTTTTTATTATATATGCAAATCAAATGTTCACTCTTCCCATTGTTGGAGATATCATATCTTATGCAGATGACACTGTAGTTATCACTAAAGGAAAAACATGGGAGGAAACAATGAGTATAGCTAATATCAATACATATAAACATTCTCAAAACATGGTTTGACCTAAATACAGAGAAAACTTATTTTATTCCATTCTCTTTGAAAGAAAAAAATGTCGAGAACAATATAACTATTAAAATCCATTCAGCACAATGTGAAAATAAAAAGGAATGCAACAATGGCAATAACCAATAACATGCAAAAATAGTACAAAGTATCTGGGTGTCATTGTAGACAGACACTTAAAATGGAACGAACAAGTCGAAAATATGGTAAGCAGAGTAAGAAAACTTATTTACATATTCATTAGATTGAGAAACATCCTATCATCTAGTATGAGTAAAACAATTTATTTCTCTCTTGCTCAATCTATTCTGTTAATTACAATATGGTATAATCGGGTGGGCGGGAACTTTCAAAACTAACCTTCAACCTGTAGAAAGGGTACAGAGGTTGATTCTAAAAGTCATTATACGAAAACCATCTATATTTCCAACAATACAGCTGTTTGACTCTTTTAGGGTTCTTAGTCTTAACAAAATTTTCAAAAAGAACTCACTGTTACAAATCCACAAAGATCATTTCAATACTACAACAACAATCACAAAAATAAGTAACCGATCAAGATCACGTGGCAACCTAGATATCCCTAAAATTAAAACCAGTGCTTTTCAACACCACTATACTTATCAAGGTATAAATTTTTTTAATGCCCTCCCATATAAAATCAAATCTGAAGAAAATTATAAAGCCTTTAAATCACCGTTTCTCCGTGTATTTTTTTTAATTACATTGTACCGATTAGTAGTAATTGATCAAGTCTTACTTATAATATTAGGTACTTTAGTTCAAAATTAATAATTTTTTTCCTTCTTTAATTAACAAAAAAAAAATATATATATATAAATTAATGTATTTTTCTCGTTTTCACATATCCTCTTAAAATATTTCATCAGCATTTGAACTGAATTGCAGAGATTATTGTTGTAACTTAACATTATGTACCTACTCCTGCACTATTATCAGCTAATCCAATTGTTAGAATAAACAATATGTACTTACCGTCTAACACCTACCTATTATGAGAAATAAAATAATATTATTTTTATTTATTATTTTTAAATGGTAAACTAATGTTTAACCGCTTCTGTGCCAAGAGCGAGATTTCTCACATCCTTAACCGTGCCCAGCAGGCCGGCTATAGAAAAATAGCGAGTTTTCTCGCTCTTCTTTAAGCCTCTGTATCATACATTTGTCCCGCTTTTTATTAATTTAAAATATGGAACACACATCTACAGACATCTAATGGGATGATTTCGATTTTTTTTTTTTTTTAAATAAAATTTAAAAATGATTTATTTTGATTAAAAATTCACGGCCTGCTGTACACAGCTACACTTCTACCTACTGGCATTTAAAAGGTTAAGACAAGATTTTTATGCATAGCACAAAGGGTAACAATTATTATAAGCAATAATTATTAGCCTAAAACACTCATCAACATTGAAAAAATCTCCCGAGAAAAGATAAATGCCGCCGACGGGACTTGAACCCGCGTCCTTCTGATATCCGGTCAACTGCTCTACCAACTGAGCTATGTCGGCTTATCTCCCACCCGCCAAATAATTCAATATATACTAGTGTTTCATTCAACA
This sequence comes from Limnephilus lunatus, assembly GCA_917563855.2. Taxonomy (NCBI): domain Eukaryota; kingdom Metazoa; phylum Arthropoda; class Insecta; order Trichoptera; family Limnephilidae; genus Limnephilus; species Limnephilus lunatus. Next base: position 26,742,285 of record OU830600.1, on the reverse strand, counting down.
ATTAGTGCTAATTACATTTTTCACCTGAAAACAACCAACTTTATTTTTTGTGAGAAAGGCATTATAAGTGCTAACTCTCCCACTAGATGGCGCCGAGACAAATTATGTCTACTTTATTTGGTGAAATACTTTAACTTGTCAAATATTAATTATTATTTTAAAATGGTTAATTTTTATGCATAGCACAAAGGGTAACAATTATTATAAACAATAATTATTAGCCTGAAACACTCATCAACATTGAAAAAATCTCCCGAGAAAAGGAAATGCCGCCGACGGGACTTGAACCCGCGTCCTTCTGATATCCGGTCAACTGCTCTACTGCGGGCATGAATAATTCTTTCGATATTTAGCATGAACGGTATGTTCTTTTTATTCAAGGTGTTTCAAACAATCCCGTTGACGGCCAGTATCTTTTCTAGGAAGATTTTTTCAATGTAGATGAGTGTTTCAGGCTGATAATTATTGATTATAATATTTGTTTGTGTTTCAAACAGTTTTTCGTGACAAATTTTTTTTCAAATTAGCTCCACACAGGAGGCCCTAAAAAATAAAGGGAGGAGAGGAAGTTCTGGGAACGAAAAGAGTATGAGGAGTGGGTAGGAATCTGGGGGTTAATGTGTCCAGAAGTCCTTCCTTTCCATTGCGGTGCAATGCCGTTTCCGAGAGAGTCCTACTGGAGACTGGAGAGATCGAAAGATCTCCCGATCCGGCCTGCCGTGCTGTTGGTGGGCAGATGCATCCGCCACCAAGGTCCAGAAATACCTGACCCCAGAACACGGGCACCTCTGCTAAGTCACCAAACATACCAAACCACCAGATTTAAAAAAATTTCCAGAGCATGTTTTGCAACTCCACGACTCAAATAAGGCGTAATAAATAAACGGAACTGCACTCTAGTCCAGCTGGTTTAAATTTTTTTTAACAATCAACAAATTCTGTAATTGATAATTTAATTATAATTCTGTAAATATTTTTTTGGTGTATTTGACACAAATTAGCACTCACCTACTGGATCTGCATGTCATCAGTGACATTTGTACTAAACTAAACTGTCGATTAGCGCTAATCGTAGGGAAGCATGAATAATCTGTTTCGCCACTGTTGGGTAAAACTGTATCTTTCAAGTAAATAAATATCCGTTTTTATCAACATGTTTATTATATTTATGATTAAATTTACATGAAAAGTAGTTTACTCCATAGAATAAAGAATTTAACACTAAAAGTGCCTACCGTTCAAATTTGAATGGAAACAAATATGCCATTGACTTAGCATGCGGTCTGCCTTTTTTTTTTCAATAGCTCCATTCACTCAGGAGGCAATGAGGAAAATGTTTTCCCTCAGGGCCTATGTAATCTTTGGAGATGCTGTGTGGAGGGTCTTTTCAAGGAGAGGAAGTTCTGGGAAGGATAAGGTATGAGGGGTGGATAGGAATCTGGGCCTCAGTGGGTCCAGGAGTGACGGATGTATGAATCCATCCCTCCCACTATGGTGTAAGGCGATGTTCCAAAAGAGTTCTGCTTGAGAGGCATCTGAGAGGTAAAAAGGTCTCCCTCAACCAGTCTCTCCTGATCTGGCCTACCACACAGCTGGTGGGCAGACACATCCGCAGCCAAGATCCGGACAAACCTCACCCCATGAACCCGGGCACTTGCCCTAAGTCACTAAACGTGGTGAACCACTTTGGGTGATCTACGGCAAAGGTGTTGGTTATACAATAAATGGTTCCCGGGGCAGCGGTACCAATACCCGCCTCCCAAATTGCCTCTATTAGGCAGCCCCTAGACGATCAATTATATTGAGCAATATTACGAATTGTGCAAAATTATTGACCGTTTGGGGTTAATATTGAAGATTGCGCAATGATTGAACAAAAGTTTGAGCGAGTTTAATTTTTATTGTACCATATTTTTCCATTGCATTGTGTATTAACTTGAAAATACTACTCTAAAACATTGCGCAATATAATTGGTCAATATTTTGTATTGTTTATTGTGCGATATAATTGATCGTTTGGATTTTAAGCTCCTTTCAATCTTATTGTACGATAAAATATATTGTACAATGTTATTGTAGCGTCTAGGGGCCGCCTTACACTTATTAATTTCATAATCGTGGTGGAACATAGTGTTGTATGGAAATATAGGCCAAAATCAAGCCTATAATTGACAGGCACTTCTCGTGTTTTTCTTTATTCCATGGTTTACTCAGAAGTGGTGTAATAATATAAATCTAAGTCACCCCCTAAATGTGACTTTATGTTGTTGAACAATATTATTTTTATTTTTACCACACAAAAGTCTCAACTGTCTGGAGCCAGTGGGACTAAGGCATTCCCAATTGGGTTATGTTGTGACAGGAAAGAAGGAGATTGGAAAGAGGAAGGTTGGGAAGTATCTGATTATTCAAATCTGGTCATCAGAGATGGCTAAAGCTATCTCAAGCAATGTTTGGATTCTAAACGGTGGGCTTTCCAGGGCGATACTGAGAGTATCTATCTGGGAAGCTAATTTTCAAAGAAGACACTCTGCATTCTAACACTGTTCACTTTCCTAGTTTTTATTTTAAAAAAACACAGAGTGTGAAATTTACATGTGGTAGAAATAAAACCTTCAGAAAAATAAAGTGGACAAGAGTGTATTATATTATACTATCTCATTCTCTCGCAGGCTAAATCCTATAGATGTATGTGTTTGTTTCTTTTTAATTTCGCTATTTTTCATTTCATCGAGTTTCAAATCACAAAGGTGCTAAAGAAGTTTTCTCTTCAATAAAAAAAAACTTGATTCTTAGTATGGGTTTATTTTTTAAATTTAATATAAATAATACGCATTAAAATAGTATAAATATAATTTACCATAAGTAGTTCACCTAGAATAGCTAGTTATATTCAGAGAAACGATTTTTTAATGGTATCCTTAATAAGTCAGATACGCCTCATACTCATACATTACATATTATGTCTGGCAGTGTTGTAGGTAGCTTTAAAACAAGCTTATGGTTCCGAGTTTTTAAGAATACGCTGGCAAACAAGAGTTTAAGTTATTGCTTATTTTTCTTAGAATATGCTATTTTCACTGGATATAAGTAAGGATGATCCTACTTCTTTATAAATAATCGGGTCTAAAACAATAATTAAGTATTAGCCTAGAGCAGGGGTCTCCAAACTTTCCAGCTTTAGGGCCATACTGATTACTCCAGTAAGTTCCAAGGGCCAAACCGTTTTAATTTTCCTGCCATTATCTATAATTTTTAGACTAGTTGCCGAGTGCGTGCCCCGAGCAAGCATACGCTTGCTAAATTTACGAAAATCTTAAATCTCAGCAAGCATACGCTTGCTAAATTTACGAAAATCTTAAATCTCTTTAATAATAGGTACAAGTAAAGTTGGTCCACAACTACAAGCTATTGTCAGTGGAAAATCACAATTATATAAATGTTATTAGTATTTCATATGTTGTAATGTGTTTATTATGTTACTTGGTTTCATAATTATTAGTTGGTTACTAAGGTTAAGTTAAATTTTCGACTTGTCATTAAGCTTTACCTGGCAAGTAAATAAAACCGAGTTAATCTCTGTTTTTTATCCAATTTATCACAACAACAATAATAACAATAAGCCATTAGCTCTCGCGGGCCTGATTGATGATACTGGTCATTAGTTGTCACGGGCCGGATTGATGACTCTGGCGGGCCGGATTTAACGTAGTTTTGAAACCCCTGGCCTAGAGTAAGTATTGTTTACATCTTACTAGGAAATTATTTTTAGTTTGGTGTTTTTCAGTTTAGGTGTCCAGCCACAAAGTATGTGGTAAAGTTAACTGATAAGGCCTCTGTTTACCACAAGAAAGGTGATTAGGTTCACAATACTGACTGGTTTTGCACACTTCCCGGCCCAGCGGTGACCTGCACACCTCACTGCGGGACTAATACTAAACCTTATAAATAATATGCTTTATTAGACATTACAAAGTTGTGAGATCAGTGTCATCCGCAGCCTTCCTTCAGGGTTTTAAAGGTGAGTGATTACAATGTTCATATTATTATTTATTTTATGTACTTTTATTAGATCTGTTTTAAAGACTCAATCATTCATTCAATATAAAAAAAATTAACACACATTTTGAGGTAAGTAAGTACCTACTTAACCGTTATGTATTTTTTTTTGATTTTCTAACTGTGAACAGGGTTCAGTAATTTATTATTGAGATTTTATTCAGCAATTTCTTATTATTAGTAGCAAAGAGACATAAAGTTAAAATCATAATTGTGATTAGTACAGAAAATACACAAACATAATTTTTTAATTTAATCATTATTGCCTAAGAAAGTGAATTTTATTATTTTTAATAATGTTGCAGCTGTTTTTTTTTAACAAATATTAAAAGTGTTAAGTACCTTGCTAATTATTAATGGTAAAAAACGGTGCCTTCTAGTTCACTTTTAAATAACTTTTATTATTAGTGGAAAAAATATATAATGTTTCTACTTCTTTATTTATTATAACTATTTTTTTCTAGATAATAGCTGAAAATACAAATTCGTCAGTGAATTGAGTACCTACCTAATTTTTTCTATGCCTCTTGCAGAAATTTTGATATTTTACGTTTTTGTTATTCTTGGCACCAAATATTATGTAATAAATGTTATTTAAATATCTCTATTTATTATTTGCCCTGCAAGTAATTTAGTATGATTGTTAACTAATAATTATTTACTTTTCAGGGTAAAAGTAAGAAGTCAAGATGTCCAACAAACAAGATCTCCTTCTATTGTTCGATCGGCCGACAGAGCCCGTCTTTGTGCCAAAGGGAGAGGAAAAAGCTGTCTTTACCGCTCCCCAAAACTTTTTGGTAAGATATTCTTTCATTAGACCTTCATAGTATAAAGTAGAAACTGCATTCCAGAGTTTTCCTCTTTAGCTAAAGAGGAAAAACTCTGGAACACTGAGGTCTGAGGTCATGAAATTAGCATAGATTTTTGACTGAAATTTTCTAGTCAATGTAACCATTTTCACCCGCTCACAATATCATGTCTATTATGAGCTATGTAAGTTTTAGCTGTCATTAAGATTATATTTTTCTATTATTGTAGATTGTTCAAAAATAAAAAAGATTACCGAAATAGAGTAGTGTCTGAATGGATTATTCTAGAAAACCAGAATTACATTTTATTGTGATACTTTATTTGAAAACTTGTTTGACCTAAAAAGCTATGTTCCTTGCTACTTTGTTATTGCTTACATTTTTCTTACAACTACTAACAGAAATTGAAATTAATATTAAAAAGATTTCTATTAACAGTTATAAGCCATTACTGTTAAGTAATTAAGTTTTTAAAATATAGAATATACCTAACCTAATGTTCTCATATATCCATTAAAATGTTTTAAACAAAATCAATTCATACAATTTATGCTGCTAGAGTCTCGGAGTCTCGGAGTAATAATATTTGGATGATTTGTATATGCTATTTTTTGTTTAGAATCACCTCAAGGGCGCTGTAAAAATATATAATGTTTCTACAATGCACTATTTTATTACTAACTTGACTGGACAAACTATTAAAACAACTTATGGCTAACAGATCGCATCCACCGGTTCGTTTATCAGTAATACAAAACTAGTTGGTTTGTCATATTGCAACTTGAATTTAAAAAAGAAATACATTTTTACGTCCTTTCTAAGATAGAACAATTAAAAAAAAAAAATGAAATACATATTAATCCTATAAATGAGAATCTACCCCTATTTATCAGATTGAAATCTGACTACATTGTAATATAACAATTTATTCCAACAGACTGAGATATGACAGTTCTATCAGATTGAAATCTAACATATCCATCAGATTGAAATCTGTCATTAGGTGCGTTTCCTCGCTTGCCAAGCCTCGGCAAGCCTCCACAAACGCCAACGTGGAAACAGGTTGTTTGTCTTGGCTTGCGAGGACTTGCCGCCGATCCAGTCGGAGTCGGATCCAGCGGCAAGCTTCGGCAAGGATCGACGGTGAATGCATGCTGTTTTTGCTCCATGCGGTCTATCGATAATTGACATTACGAGACATATGTATGACGTATGAGGCGTGCCTGTCTTATTAAAATGTATAAGTACATAATTTGAATGCCCTAATTTAATTTATTGGATTTACCTAATAAGTCAATGTAAATAAATAATATTTTATTGATGATTTATTACAATAAAAAATATATGATTTTTGTTAGAATAGCTTTTTTTATAATACAAGACAATATTATATTGTTTTTTTATACTTTGCTTGTATTTCAAATAAAAGTATATTAAACCAAACGCAATAGCCGACACAAGTTCGGCGTCCGCCATGCTTGGGTGTAGGTAGCGCACTGACGCATTCACAAGCATGTATGACTTCCAAATGCCAAGCGAGATTTGTGGACGTTTGGAGCTTGTGGAGGCTTGCCGAGCCTTGGCAAGCGTGGAAACGCGCCATTAAATTGAAATCTGTCAGTTCATCAGATTGAAATTCCTGGATAATCTGCCTGAGTCACTAAGTTTTTGTACAGATAAATAAAAAGACGTATTTGTTGTAGGCTGACAGGTATTCTGGAATCTCAACCCCCCAGCTGAGTAACAGGTTTGGAGAGGATAATGTCAAGACCATTCCTGTCAAGAACATCTCTCTCCCCAACATCACACTGCCCATGCAGCTCAAGAGAAGGGAGAACTTCTCCCTGTTTATCCCGCGCCACAGGCAAATGGCTGGAAACCTCATTGACATTTTCATGGGTAAGACTATAATGTTTCATTAAAACTTAGGCCAATAAGCGACTTGAGTTTTGTGCACGTAGCATACGAGTCGCTCGTGAGTATTCACTATGCTTTTTGCTAGTGTTTGTACACAACGCAATGTCAGTTGCACCCTACTGACAGTACTGGTAGCATGCTACCCTAGTTGTATATGCATCTGCTACTTATTTGCCAGAAATGGTGCCCGAGCATGATTTCAATGTTAAATTTGTTCTGTAGGTGTGAAAATATTTAAGTTTATCTATAATTTACCAGAATATATATGTTAGAAAAGAATTGTGGGACTGGGAAGGTGTGGATTGAGGTTGGAAAAAGTCAATTTACTCGTTTATTTACTAAAAGGTGATCGACGGAGAAAACACCGTTTTAAGAATGACTGCTCTTACAGACTTAGAAATGGTGAAGGACTTCAAATACCTAGGCCTGTCTGGAGTGGTTAAATATCAAAGTCATCCAGAATGTCGGTGTTCACAACTCTCCACGCAGCGCAGGACTGCGAAGAGTGGAGGTGCCTTATCCACCAGGGAAATTAAAATAGGGTCATAATTGAAACGACTGAAGAAGGACATATTATTTACCCACAACGTTACCAGTCGGGCAGCTATATATATTCTCATATTGCACTTAAAATTTAACCTTAACATCTCTGGTCTTTTCACAATGTACTATTTTTGTGAAATTTCGCGTATCACATTCATATGCGACACCCAAGTGCATCAGATTAAACAAGGTAAAAATTTTGGTTTCAGGAATGCGTAATACTGATGATCTTCTGTCAGTGGCTGTCTACTGCAGGGAACGTATCAACCCTTATATGTTCAACTACTGCTATTCTGTTGCCCTTATTCACAGGTAAATCATTTATTTTCTATAAATATAAGAGATAAGTAGGTGGGTATTTACCAACTTGAATAAATTTATTTTGCATTTTTTTATTTTAGGGACAGTTGTTATCTATGACTTCTCGAATAATGATACATTCTCACTTAATTGGATGAGAATCTATGTTTAATGTATAGAACGAAAGTTGAAATGTACTCAACTTTGTTTCTATTCTGTAGAAAAGCCAGTTTTCATGGATCTATATAGATTCTATGAAGTATGTCAAATATAGATCAGGTGTGATCCCGTCTTTAGTCTTTCGATAGAGCAATGATTACATCTATTGCTCTGAAGGCATCTGTCTTTTAAAGAAACAACAAACGCAGACCTGTGAAAAATCATGGTGTAGTCTGAATTCTCGACAAATCAGTTATAATTTTGAAAATGGCAATTAAGATAATTTTTAGTTAAAAATATTATATTACAGGTTTATCTCTTGTCTGAATTCTTCACACAATCAGTTCCAACTTTTGAAAAAAGTAAAGCTTTATTTCAAAGCAAATTTGGGTTATTTGAACGAGATTTCGTGCTGGACTAATGCACAGACAACCGAAATTATTATGTTGTTTTAGCATTTTTCAAAAATAAAGCCATAATACTTATAACCTAACAATATTATTTTTACTTCTTCCTGCTAATATCATTATAAAAGTAAAATGTTGCTTGTGCGATGATGGGGGACTGTATTAGATGGTTTTTTTTTTTTACATTAACTCCACACAGGAGGCCCTGAGGAAAATAATTTCCCTCAGGGCCTATGTCATCTTTGAGGATGCCGTGTGGAGGGTCTTTTTGAGGAAAGGAAGGAGTGAACATAGAGGCGTTGTTAATGATAACATTATCTGTCACAGTGAAAGTAGTTGTTAATGCTTTCATCATGTGTATATTATATTATATCTTCTATGTTATTTACAGGGAAGACACCAGGGATCTCCAAATTCCTAACTTCATCCAGAACTTCCCTGACAAGTATATGGACAGCAAGGTCTTCCCCATGGTGCGGGAAGAGTCTACAGTGGTCCCAGACGGCTTGAGGGTAAATAATTTTGTTATAATATATATGGCAAATGCAAGGGCGTCACCAGCTGATAGCCCAGGGGGGGGGGGGGCAAGTTGATATGGAGAATGAAAAACTATGAATTGTAGGTAAAGTTGAGAGCACATGAAGCTTTTCACTTGTAATACGAGCCTTACATCTACGGCGATTGTAATAAACGATACAAAGTCCAACATATAAAGCTACACGAGCTCTTGACTGTACAATAAATAAAACTTGTAAATAAGTTAGGTATTAAATTTATTAGAAAAATTCAATACAAATAATTTGGGAGTTTGATTTCGAATAAGTGTACAGTGTATTTTTTTTGTAATTACCAGATTTTAATATAAGGGTCGACAAAGATTAGGTTAATTAAAACATAATTTTCAGGGTTTTTTTGTAAACTTCTTGAACACTTTATTATGAAAATCTTCTAAGTTTCCATGAATAAGTTTTCTGTGTACACTCATCATGGCCAGATCATTGAGGCGATTTTGAATGGAATGGAATTGGTAAATTCATTCAAGTTTCGACGTACGGGAATGAATGATCAAACTAGACTAGACTTAGGACTTTAGTTGTGTTGCATTTGGCAACTTTTTTAGAATCTCTAGGGGGAAGCAGCTGCCCATCCCTGCCCCCCCTTGGCGACACCCTTGGGCAAATGCATGTCAAGTTTATTACTTCTAAAATTATGGCGGTGAAGTTGTAGATGAATAATCTGTTAGTAGTGGTGAAAGATTTAAAATATTTATAAACAAAGCCACAAAAATGGATGACGTAATTAGAGATTATTTTCATCTTCTCTCTGTTATGTTCTAGCAAATGAGAAAAATTGTTTTAGGACGGGCTGTCTCACAGAAATTCAAAGGAAACATTGTGGAACAACAAGGCCATTCAGCTCCATTTTGTTTTTTCTGACAGTTGAAACGTCTTCGTTAAGTCCATTTTAGCTTTTGAACTAATTTTGATCAACAGAAGAGAACAACTATCATGTTGTTAAGCTTATTACAATTTGATAGAAACTGAAAGGCACCTAGAATTGGCGTTTAACGGAGACCTTGCAAACGTAAAAAAAAAACAAAATGATGACAATATCACATTTGAATTCCTGTCAAACAAACAGCCGTTAGTATTGTATTCAGTTTAAAAAATTGTTTCCATTGACTTGTATAAGTAAATAAATTTAATTTAGAGCTTGTAATAATTTTATTGCTGCCATTAAAACAAAATATTAAACGCCTCGAATGAGGATATCCTGCCCAATATCCTGTGGTTTGGTAAAGTCAATAATAATTGTTGTTTCCATAAATGTTCTTTATCTTTGTGGTTTTATTATTGCTTAAATAAGTCTTAATGCATTCTTGTTTTCACGGTAAGAAATATTAGACAGAAAGTATTTTGATAGAAATTATTTTTGGAAATACCCCTGATTTTGTTTGCACTATTTATATATTCCTTCAAATTCATATTAGGTATTTTGATTGATAAAGAAGTATTCTGATTCACTTCAGTCCTTTGAGAGCAGCCCAGTTCCTCTAAACTTTACGTTTCTGAAGGTAAAAACCATGTCTCATCCGAAGGGGGGTCACTAATGTCCCCCAAATATCGCGGAGCGATCGTGTCTCTTAACCGGTCAGGGTAATTTGTCCCTTTTAGGGGACAAACAGCTAACTACCGTAGAGCCTATTTATTGCCCTTTCTGGTAACACTCAGATATTATAGTTACTATTTTTTTAATACCTACAGTTTTTAACCGAACATTTCTATCCAACAGTCAATAATCAAGAAATGCAGAATGCTATAAGAGATAATAAAAAATTGAGCATAACTCAAATACATATTAAATGAAAACAAATCACTTTGAATTCACCACTTATTTAATCAAAATTATCAACGTGTTTCAAAATCAATGGTTTCTTCGTCAGGATAAAAAGAAACCATTAATTTTGAAACATGTTGATAATTTTAATTAAATAAGTGGTGTAAAATGATTTGTTTTCATTTAATTTGTAGGAACTATTCACAACTAGCAGCTGACGCGGGATGAGTTTCAAAATCCCGGCGTTCGGCAGCTCAGTCCAGTGGACGAGCGCGCATTGCTAGGTGCAAGTGTAACTATAGAATACAGCATTAAAAATCAACATTTATTAATAAAGTTCCTAATCATAGTTCCTACAAATTAAAATGATGCCACAAAGTGAATTTGCGAATATTGAAGAAGCAAATACTTACCCATGTTCGCGTAAAATGCCCCTTTTTCTCTTGGGGAAATATTTTCTTTGAAATTGGATAGATATTACTTAATATCTTGAAAAATAGAATGGGATATTTTTTTTAAATGCAGATCGATTACCGAATAATTTTTCTAGGACTACTCAAATTATAGAGTAAGTCAAAACAACTTAGATTTCGCACAAAACTTTCATTTGGGGATGTGTATTACCCTCCTCCAGTGCAGGGTTAAAAAAGTCTTACCAGGGATGTTATTGGGTATTCCATTTTCATTAGGGATAACTTATTGAAAACCTCTTGTAATATTTAATCGTTGATGAATATGTACATTGATGAAATCATTGACGACATCAACAACTCTCAATGAAAAGCTAATGTATATAAAGCTCAACTCTCGATGAAGCACAGGATGACGGAATATGATGAGGTGGAAATAGCTTAATTGGTAGAGTGCCAGTCCTGGTAAGAGGATCTGGGTTCGAATCCCAGTTGCGACCATTACCCTTTTAATTTCTGTGTCTGTCTGTTTCATATTTTCAAAGAGAGTTTTCATATGGTTCCTCAACATAGTCGATATTGTCATGGTATCTGAACCATCTTCACATCTTGGAATCATAGATAAATGACTGTTTTTCACTCCTTTTCACAGGAAGAAGCTCAAATTAGAAAACATTTTGGTTGGGAAAAATTACAAACCACTTTTGAATTTAGATTCAAACTCTATCACTTTTGTTTGACAAAAATGCTACCCTCGATGGCTGATCACGACTTGGTCAAAGGCCTGATAGGGGTCGTTCAAATATGATTTTGTTTTGATACGCTTTTAGATTTTCACGGCCAAAAGTATTTTCGTTATTTGTTTTTGGGGTGTTATGCCATCTGTCGGATCTGCCGGATCTGCCCTGATGATGGACACTGCAACGCTGTCAAAAACAAATAACGAAAATGGTTTTGTTTTGTTTGAAACAATCCAACCTCAAGGCCAATGCCATTTGATCTGAAGCGTCTGTATTTGATAGATTATGTTCATTGAAACCTTTCTCCGCAGATGCCCGTCATCATCCCCAAGGACTACACCGCTTCAGATCTGGACGAGGAGCACCGAGTGGCCTACTTCCGCGAGGATATGGGCATCAACCTTCACCACTGGCATTGGCATCTTGTTTACCCCTTCGAAGCCACTGATCCCGCCCTGGTCAATAAGGACAGGCGCGGAGAACTGTTCTACTACATGCACCAGCAGATTATTGCTAGGTAATTTATTATTACCTGTATTCAATAGGCTGTTTCAGGCGGTCTTTCTGTCATGAATCTGGGTGTGATATTTATGGCAATCCATGGAATATGGACTGTCATTTCGATTGATTTTTTTACCGCCTCAATGCACTTTTTTCGATTGATTGTCGTTTACACCAAAAAGAATACCTACATAAAAGTAGAAGTTGGTATTTACTGAGTGTTTATTTTTTTATCAAATTTCTACAAAATGTAGTTTCAACGCAAAATTAAAATCAATGAAGTTATTATATTTTACACATATACATTTTATGTCACAATTGTAAATTCAAAAGATCAAAAACAAAAAGAGTTTCCGACATCATGTATAAGTATTCACAATTTGGGAGGCGGGAATGGGTACCGCCACCCTGGGAACCATTTATTGGATAACCAACACCTCTGCCATAGGTCGCCCCAAGTGGTTCGCTACGTTTGGTGACTTAGCAGGAGTGCCCGGGTTAATAGGGGTCAGGTTTGTCCAGATCTTAGGGCGGATGTGTCTGCTCACCAACTGCGTGGCAGGCCGGATCGAGAGAGACTGGTCGAGGAAGATCTTTTGAACTCTCCAGTAGGACTCTCAGCAGGAATTAGACCACAGTGGAAGGGATGAATTCATTCGTCTGTCACTTCTGGACACACTGACTCCCAGATTCCTACCTACCCCTCATACCCTTTTCCTTCCCAGAACTTCCTCTCCTTCCTTTCCCTAAAAAAAAACCTTCACACAGTATCCCCAAAGATGACATAGGTCCTGAGGGGGAACTACTTTCCTCAGAGGAGTGTGGAGCTAATGTAAAAAAAAAATGTACTTATGGTATGGTATGTAAATGTATATTTCACGGGGTTATGGATGATTTGGATTGGACTAAATTTAATATGGTCCTCCATTTTACCACCAGTGGTGACAGCACTGAACTCTGGTGGTAGGGTCTGGGGCACCAAATCAAATGTTTATTAAGTTTTCCTTTTTTCCGACGTTTTGGTGAATCATGCATGCATCCAAAATTTCATAGGTATAAGATATGACTAGTTGTGATAATTGTTGTAATTTTTGCTTTGTTGTTTCCAGGTATAACTTTGAGCGCTTCAGCAACAACCTGCCGCGTGTCAGGCGCTTCAACAACGTGCGCGAACCTATTGTGGAGGGATACTTCCCCAAGATGGACTCCCTAGTAGCTAGCAGGACATGGCCGCCTAGGTAAATCAAGTTATTACATTGATTCTCATTCGAACAAACACATTAAGCTAAGTGTATAAAGGTACGTGTTGGCAGTACTACATATTAGAAAAGAGAAAAGGGAGGGTTAGGAAGGGGCGAGTCGAACGATTTAGATAATTAACATAAATACTTGATAAAATTTGTCTTGTAATAAAAAATAAGTTATCGCTTCTTTTCAATTTGAAGAATTAATACCGAGTATTATTATTATTTTTATTTTATCGAAGGAAGCAAATACTTTGTGGTGTGACATTATATATTAAATGAAAAAACACACTTTGTAAAACACCACTTTATTTGAATTAATAATTATTTAACCACCAACCAGGTTTCGCTTAGCTCAAGCTTCATCAGGGCTATTATATTAACTAGTTATAATATTATTTTTATGTTTTTTCTCTGTTCTTTGCATACCTTAATATACTTTTTTTGGATGTTGGCATTGCATCTCTTATTTGTTTAATCACGCTTAAATTTGGCAGCCACTTCTGGTCTGGAGCTCCAAAATACCTGAAAAAAACCCTTGACCCTGTGCAGAAACTGGCTGTCCATTTGTAGATTCTCTCATCTTAACAAATGGATTGCAATCTTTAGAACACAGGCGTTGGGTGGGGATGCAATCCTTGTTCTACCGGTATTTCAATGGAAGATGGTCCGAGGAACTAGCGTCATTGATCCCTTCGGCACTGGTGCATAGTCGGAAAACACACCAAACGCTCGCCCAACATATGTATACAGTTGACACTTCTACTCGTTCTTGAGTTCAACAGCTTGGCTGTGGAACGATTTGCCGGCCTCTGTGTTTCCTTCTTCCTACAACATGGGTCTCTTCAAGACCAATGTTCATTACTTCCTCTCCTCAAAAAGACCCTCTACACAGCATCTCAGATGACATAGGCCCTGAGGGAAATTATTTTCCCTCTGTGTGGATTTAATATTAAAAAAAAAATCAATATGTGAATAAATCAATAAATCAAATGTAAAAATAAAATAAAAAATCTTGTGCACTAACCTCCTTACATTTTGGAATAAAGAATAAAATAATTAAAATATGCATTACTTAACTCTTGTGTGCCGCCATTGCTTATAGGCAAAATAAAAAAATCATTACTCTGAGCTATTCCAGGGAAACTACTAATCTTAGATTATATATTACTAATGTAAACACTTTCCCTAGTAAGAAGGTATATTTAAGTATGCAAGTATGCGCTCCCTTTAATGAAACATTAAGACGAAGCATTGATACTCAATATTCCATTTCAGGTTTGCCAACACAAGGATCAGCGATCTTCGCAGATCAGTAGATCAGATTCAGGCTGACGTCTCCGATCTGGACCAGTGGAGGGACAGGTTCCGTGGAGCCATTGAACAAGGGTTCGCCAGGAATGTGAGTTATTCATGTGTTACATACATATCTTCTCTTGTATTACATATGTACATGTATTTTCCTGTATTACATATATATCGTTAGCTTACAACTAAAACCATCTGCGAAAATCATCACTACTTTTATAATTTCAGCAACGCCAAGGTCGTGTAGAACTGACTGAGCAAGATGGAATCGACGTCCTCGGTAACATGATGGAGTCTTCCACACTGAGCCCCGACAGGGCATTCTACGGAGACATGCACAACATGGGGCACGTGTTCATTGCACTGGCACATGACCCCGATCACAAACATCTCGTAAGAATTTGCCTAGACTAAAATTATATCCAAGCTAGGTTTAGATACTCTCGCGATACCAGACAGATTGCACGATATAATGCTTTGCTTTGGGGCATGCATTAAGTTTCACTACCGAATTACTGATAAACTTTATTTCTAATTAGGTAGATGTATTTTTTGTTTTATTTTTTGATCTAGAAGTAGTTATGTCAGCTCAGTATACCATTATAATAGTGTCCAAACTGATATTCATTGAATAATTCAATAATAATTGAACTGACAGTATTAGAATCTTTGTTGTTAAAACTGATCGTTACCAAACTAATAATGTTTGAAAAATGCAGTCACATTAAAACAGTCCCCATTTTGTGATTGTAATTAAATGTTAATTTGCAGGAAACCTTCAGCGTGATGGGAGATGCCGCCACGGCCATGAGGGATCCCATCTTCTACCGCTGGCACGCGTACATCGATGACCTGTTCCAGCTGCACAAGGGCAGGCTGCCCCGATATGAAGTGGCTCGAGTAAGTCAATCAGATTTATTTTATAACCTCACTTTTTTATTTATTCTTTTAAAAACACAATCTTCAGGTTAAGCCTGACAGCAATGCCGTTACAATATATATAGACGTACTGTAGAAATCTCAAAGTGATCTCTTTTGGTATTTTTTTGTTTGTTTCATTTCGAGACTTATTGAACTTACACTTACACGTTTATTTTTCATATTTGTTTAACTTTTACACTTTTCTCTTTTATTGTATTACTTTTTCCCTCGTATGTCCCATAATTGTTTGATTACAAATAGCTGACTAGAGTATAACCATCCTTTATCCTCCACAGCTGGACTACAATGGAGTGACGGTGACAGGCGTAGCAGTTAATGTCCAGGGCGGAGCTGACAACCAATTGCAGACCTTCTGGCAGTCGAGTGATATCGATCTGTCCCGAGGAATGGACTTCACTCCTCGTGGAGCCGTGTTTGCACGCTTCACGCATCTGCAACATGTGCCCTTCAATTACAAGTATGTTCATTTTAATGCCATCGATCCCCCGCTACTATTTGTATATTTAAATGTGTATTTTCATGTTACTCTCTCTATGCACAGCTCGAGTCTCTTGTTAATTGTTAACTTGTATATCTCTGTAATTATATGTTTTCTTCTTACTTAATTGAATACAAAGATATTGAAATATAAGAGACTAGCTGGGTTACCCGGCTTCGCTCAGGACAATAATATAGTGTTCTGGAATGTTAATACTCCGCCACTCCTTCCACAACTTTCTACAGCTCTATGGAACCTTCTATAACTTTCCGGAAGACTGTTCTAGAAATTTCAAGAGGGCGAAACTTTCAGCCCTTATATCTTTAAAAGCTCGCCCTTTAGGTAAAAACGGATACCCTTATTCCCTAGGGGGGATAGAGATCTACCACACCATATAACTCCCTTGATCGAACCGGGACTCGTTTCTGAGTGCACGTTTTTTTGGACTTTCTTTTATAATATATGCCATATTCAAATAAATAAAATGTTCCCCTCCAGCGTTCCACTTCCACCTTCCCCGCCACCGCTCTCCCGCTCCCCCGTCCCGCCAACCCCCCTGGCACTGCATTTCTTGACTCCTCTCCCGCCCGGCCCGTAGCCGAAACTTTTTTCTAATACTAACAATTTTGAACTCGTGATATCTTTCTAATTAAATATCCGAATTGAAAAATTCAAAAAGTTAAATAAAGGTATTGAAGCTGTATTGAATATGAAGTAATTTATTTTGATAAGGATTAAAACCAAGATACAAATAAAGAGCCTTTTCAAGCGGCGACATTTAAATTAAATTTTTAAAATAAAAGAATACTTATTGTGGCATAACCATAATAGTTAGACATATGCTGTCGCGACCTTTTTTCTAAATAATGATGTGTTCTATAAAATCGTAGTACATTACTTTATTCTATCATCAATAGTTTTCGCAGCGCACGCGATTTAAAGAATATTTTAGGTAATTTTTTTACACCCTGGGTTACATTATTGAAGTTTTAGTAAGGATGCCTATTTTTTTTTAAATATAATATAGCCTATGTCACCCAGGGATAGTGTAGCTTCCCAACAGCGAAAAAAAATTTCAAATCGGTTCAGTAGTTTCGGAGCCTATTCGATGCAAACAAACAAACACATAAACAAACAAACAAATCTTTCATCTTTATATAGTGTGTTAGATGTTAGATTAGATATGCTATGATGGCCGCCCGACTGTCGGCGGACTACTGTCTAATGGTCCTAGTTTGAATACGGAATTTAGTTGATTTTTTAAGGTGTGCAGTAGTATTTGTTAACAATATAGTTTGAATACAGAAAGAATTCGTTCACTTAGTTGTTTTTTTTTAAGGTGTGCAGTGTTATTGGTTAACAATATAGTTTGAATATGGAAAGAATTCATTCATTTATTTTATTGTTTTAAGTGTGCAGTAGTATTGGTTAACAATATCGGTGACACCGAGAAGCACAGTCCCACCCAGTAAAAACTGCCGATAGCACATCTCTTATATTTATATCTTTGGTTGAATATAACATAATATTGAATAATTAAACCTGCTAAACTGCTTTCGTAATTTGTCAGCAGGTACACATTGACAACATTTTATAATATAATATTGAGATATATTTAATATTTTAAATTTAATATACAACATGGAGTAGTCCTCTTGCATCCTTCCTGACATCATCCTCAGACTCAGTCTAGGTATGCCCGCCTTTCGTTTACCTCCCGGGTATCCTGTTAGAACCTTCTTCGGTACTCGTGTGCTTGGCATTCAGTGCACATGTCCGGCCCATCTTAGTGAAGCTTAACATTATTGACAGTATATTTGTTTGTTTACAGCATCCAGGTGAACAACGCAACCGGCAACCAGTTGATGGGAACCTGTCGCATCTTCATGGCTCCCAAATTTGACGAGAGGGGCCTGCCCATGCTGTTCCGTGACCAGAGGCATTTAATGATTGAATTGGACAAGTTCACCGTCCAATGTAAGTATTATTATAACATTTCAATTCATCAAATTAGACATTAGCTTCGTCCAGACATTTCACAATGCACAACATATTAGTACTTTTATATGGACAAATGCCCTGTATTTTTTTCCCCCATATCTTAAAAGTGTTTTAATCTTTATATTTTTTCACTATGGATGCCATTGTCATTTTTTTAAAGATAAAAATTGACTTGCTCAATTATTTTATATGAATTTGAGATATAATTTTTTTTTTATATGAATTATTATTGAGTTATTGCTCACAGGATTCTCAGTTGCTCCTGTCTGGAGCCAGTGAGACTATGGCATCACCAATTGGGGTATGTTTGTGAGGCTGAAGGTAGTGGGTAGGGGAAGGAGACGGGGAAGAGGAAGGTGGGGAAGTACCTGTCTATTCAGATCTGGCCACCAAACATGGCTAAAGCCATTTCAAGCAACATTTCAATTCTGAATGGTGGTCTTACACCGAGACGATACTAAGAATATCTTCCTTTCTGCTTCAAATATACTACGTATTATTTTTAAATGAAAATTGGGAAATAACACAAATTAATCAAATAAAATTTATTTGCCCACGATTTCGATCCCGCGACCTTCAGATTGCGAGTCAAATACCGATTATGCAACTATGTGACAAAGCAAGGCATATAACATTAATTATATTTCCAGTGACGCCCGGTGCTAACACCATCACTCGGGCCGCCAGCGAGTCTTCAGTCACCATCCCCTTCGAGCGCACCTTCCGCAACCTTGACAACAACCGCCCGGCTGAAGGGTCCGATGCCGAGAGACAGTTCAACTTCTGCGGCTGCGGATGGCCAGATCATATGCTGATCCCCAAGGGAACCCAACAGGGTCTGGCTGCCGAGTTGTTTGTGATGATTTCCGATTACAACGGGGATAGGGTGAGTTTTATTTGTTTCTATTGATTATTAATGAAATCAGAAATTATGAGGAGGAGAGATAGGAGTCAAAGGAAGAGGCCAAATCCCACCCCAGGATGTAGTGCTCTGATGATGCTGAATATTCAGTTCCTTCTCATTAACTTCTCAAGCCCCAAAAGTACCCATCAGTTACGAAAAACTTGTATTCGTTGAGCACCTGAGTATCCAATTAGTAATCTGAAACAATACTTTCTCTTTGTTGGATTTTTTGACCCACTACAGAGGTGTTAAGTCACGGGAACTCGGCATTTCAACAGTTAACGAAAGTTGGAAGATTGTCTCGGTAATCGAGAATGTAGCAATAAGATCCTTCCATATGTATGATGGCGAATTGAGGAGATTCATAAGGAGACAGATAAGATAGTGTAATGAAGAGATTCTGAACTAGGCAAACAATTTTTAAAACAGCCATAGGTTAGGGGGGGTAAAATTTTCTGCGGCCTGTTTATGTCTATTCTGGGTATTAAATACATGGTTTCAGCATTCTTTAATTGTTATGAAATTTACTAAATTAATTAAATTTTAACATGAATTTAAAATAATAAAAGCAAAACATTAGAAATAAATGCATAATATTTTGATTTTCGTTGTTAGTTTTTGGGGTGTTATGCCATGTTGCGCTACCTCCTTCTATAGCCGACGTTTCGGACAGCGTTGCAGTGTCCATCATCAGGGCAGATCCGGTAGATAAGACGATGTGTTATAGAAGGAGGTAGCGCAACACGGCATAACACCCCAAAAACTAACAACGAAAATGCTTTTGGCTGTGAAAATCTAAAAACTTATCCAATATTTTGATTGTTTACGATTTGAATAAGCATAGAAAGTGCCTTTTCTCTGGCAGTAGGCAAAAAAAGCTTGCATGGACTGCCTCTACAATTTGTCTTTTACTCCCGCATTTAATTTTAATTTAACCATCTTTCTTCTCCAGATTGAGCCCGCGGAGGCTGCACCAGTAGGGGAGTGCAATGATGCCGGCAGCTACTGCGGCATTCGTGACCGCAGGTATCCTGATCGCCGTTCTATGGGCTATCCTTTCGACAGGATGCCGCGCACCGGGGTGGACACCCTGCAGCAGTTCCTCACGCCCAACATGCGCGTCATTGACTGCACCGTCACATTCAGTGACCGCACCGAGCAAAGG
Source organism: Limnephilus lunatus (assembly GCA_917563855.2). NCBI lineage: Eukaryota > Metazoa > Arthropoda > Insecta > Trichoptera > Limnephilidae > Limnephilus > Limnephilus lunatus. Next base: position 26,722,061 of record OU830600.1, on the reverse strand, counting down.
GTGAACCGCCTCGGAGCCTAATCTGATCATTCTAAGGATAACTCTCTTACTGTATTAAAAAAAGGTTAACTTTATTCTTTCTCCTAGAATTTAATGGTTGCTTCAAAAACAGACAAACCTTCTCCGTTCTTGATTAAATTCATGCTAATCGTTTCAGTGCCTAATCTGCAGTTTAAGAACAATCTATCAAACTAAAACATTGTCATAATCACACCCTGGGTGAAAGCCAATAAATAATATACATTTAAAAAAACTAATACGGCAGTCGAATATATGATCTATTGGTTTCTATCACTGTTCGCGTATGTGATCCATGAAGTTCACCAAAACACATACGTACATTGTATCAAAATGTGCCGCGTTATGGAATATATAGCGTTATGAGGCCGAGGGTTTCAAAGCTTCAGGTTTCCTCAAACAATATGTCAAAAATTATCATTTTTTTATACGTAATTCTACACCGGATTTTATACGTCATTGAATGCCTTGATGTTATTTAAATGACTGAACTATTGCTTGATGAAAAAGTAAACAAAAATAATGCAGTAAAAGAGTTTTTCAAAGAATATGAGATCATTTGCACTTTCATTTTGTAGAATTTTTCATTTAAATTTCTCTATTTTAAGGAACATGGCTTGTATGAATCATTATTAAATACGTTTTTTTCTTATTATTATTGTTTAGAGATAACTTTGTAGTTTAAGCACTTTTCTCAGAATCATGTGTATATTTGTATAGTACTTTTGTAATTATGATGTATAGGTAGATTTTAATAATATGTAATTTTGTACAATAATTATTTTCACGTTAGATTTTTTGTGTCTGAAACTTTAATTTTAGCTAAATTAACGAGATAGCTTACATTTGTTTTGCGTTAATACTAAAATAACAATTTATTTTATATCTTTCTTACAAAATCTATTTTTTTATTAAACATATTGAATCCAAAATGTGTTTTATTCAATCTACACACTAGAAAATATTTTTAGTGCCGCAACAGCGAGCAGCTTGTAGCAATTCATTGTGGGCAGCATTAAAGGTGAACGTCCATTAGTCTGCACCGGCCGCAACAGATTTTTCTATATCTTTACATGAATTAGTACAGCACTGCGTCCACTACTGGTACCGCCCGCCGGTATTTTCCGGTAGTGGACGCAGTGCTGTACTAATTCATATAAAGATATAGAAAAATCTTTTGCGTGCCGTGAGAGCGTTGCAGCCGGTGCGGACTAATGGACGTTCACCTAAATGCTTTTGTTTGTCGCGACAACAACAAAAAAGAATATAGCTGTTCACCAGTTGTCAGCACTGTGCTATCTAGCCAGCATCACCCGTCGCTTTTCTCGTCGTTCTAGTCAGTTTAACCCTGAATTTTGAAGAGGAAGCACTTCCCGTTGTGCGAAGCAGGCATAGGAAGCGCCGCAATTGCCGGGTTCATTGAAAATGTGGAAAAAATAGACCGACAAAAGTTTTTCTAATACTTCAGAATGTTGCCAGCGAGGCAACAGCAGCCACCGATTCAACAGCTCAAAACATCCTGTGTGTTGTGAATGAGATTTTTCTATGAAAACTGCAGAATGCCAAGATGCGATTGTATGGAGCTGACGATGTGGTCAGCTACTGGCTGCTTGTCTATTGTGGCCCTATGAATTTATAATACAGACCATTTCAAGTGAAGGTGGTTGATAGTCCTGAAGTTACCTCACTTTGATTCAGCCTGGAATCCCTCAGCAGATACTTGTTACTTTTTCAATATTAATTAGTTGTTTTTAAAAATAAGTTATTAACCCCAAGATTTATAGTGTAGACCTTTGCCGGGTTTAGACCAAACGAGCAAATGGTCCACTCCAGCGAAATTCTTTTGATATAAATGAATGACTACCACAACACGGGCATTAGCTAGTGTGGTAGTTTAAAAAAATGACAAATACCGTAACTTATAAAATAATAAATAAAACGCTTTTTGTTGAGCGAGAGAGCAGTCTTTTGGGTTCTACGAAATGTTGCCGCATTTCTGTTTAACGAATGTTCTTAGATCAAAATTCACTTTGTGCCCTTCTGAACACACTTTGGAGTGATTCTTCCATAAATATACCGAACCACCCAAATATACTGGAATCAAGAAAAATATTAACAATGAACAAACAAAAACACACATGCATTCGCTGGCAGTTCTATATTTGCTCGGTTGGTCTTGACCGGTGCGGAGGAGCGCCGCACTCCCAAAATGTATCTATTCATTTAAATCTAATCTAATTAATTAATTTAAATCTAAAAATTCCCGAGCGCCAAAAAACATACTTATTTCCGACACGCCTCATCACAGTTCACAATATAAACTCGGTTATAATGCATACGTAATATAGGTGCCTACTGGACTGCGCGTGTAACAAAGCAGATCGTTGTGTGCCTATATTCAGAGTGGTGGTTCGTTTTGCAAAGCGATCACAGGAGTTCTTCCATAATTCTATAATGAGCCAAAGTCGTAGGTAGGTTGAATGCTTTGTAAATTTTACGAAATCGCAGGCAGCGATCCAAAAATTTCCACCACATCAAAAGGAATGGTTCGTTCTGTAGCATGTTAAACGGGGACACATTTGTGTCATATTATTATCCATATTGTGTCTTTATTTTAATATCTACTCTTTTTCATGCTATGTTTCACTCAGCATCGACCAACGACAGCATAACAACATAAACATTGCGGACATTATTTGTTATGAGTTATGACAGTATAAATATTTCATTGGAGTTTCGGAGCGTCAGGAAGACTTTCGGATGTGTGATAAACTGAACATTTTCTCACCTAGGACCAATTCTTTTTTTATTATTTATAAATGACATTGTTCGTGTATTTAAAGACGTACAAGTCCTTCTCTTCGCTGATGATTTGAAAATGTATAAAATGATACGTAGTATAGAGGATTGTCATATTTTACATTCAAATTTAGATAAATTGTATCATTGGTGTGTGATCAACTCGTTATTTCTTAATATTCAAAAATGCCAAGTTATTCGTTTTCGTAAAATCCAAAGTCATGTTACCTATGAATACTCTTTAAATAATGTTAAATTGACACCAGTCGCTCAGATCAGGGACTTAGGTGTTATATTTGATGAAAAGTTAACATTTACTCTGCACGTAAATGAAATAACAAATAGAGCTATAAAAATGCTCAGGTTCATATGCAGAACAGCAAGTGGTTTCAAGTCACTAGAATGTTTGAAAACATTGTACAGTTCTTTAGTAAGAAGCCAGGTAGAGTACAATTCGCCAATTTGGTCCCCAATGTATAAAATCCATTCCAACAATATAGAAAGGGTACAGCACAAATTTCTAAGATTTATTAACTTTAAGCTGAATATTCCAATTCAAAATATTAACTATGTCTTTTTTATGAAACAACTCAACATAATTACGCTGTCAGATAGGCGGATCATCTTTGACCTTGTACTATTAAATAAAATTATTAATAATTGCATTAACAACCCTGAAATTCTCTCCAAAATAAAATTTTACATACGACCAGAAATACGAGACAAAGTGCTACATTTTTCTGTGACAATTTCAAAACAAATTATGAGGCTCATACACCTATTAATAGAATGCAACATCTAGGCAATAAATTTGGGAATACTGTAGACATATTTAAAGATTCCGTATTAGTCACAAAACGAATTCTTTATAATTATTTTAGTAAAATGTATGATTTCACGACTCCGTAGTGAATACACTTTATATTTCTATTTTCTTTTAATTTTTATGTCTTTTTACAAATTTCGCTTTCCATACCTATACATTTAATTTATCATAAATCAATATATATTGAATACCATGTATTTGCTAACACAACTGTATTACTTATATATCTATCTTGTAAAAGCCCACTAGGGCGTAAATAAATACATTTTTTTAACTCGATTTTCGTGCCAATAAGAATCTACATACAATTTTCTGGATAGGAATCAACTGTTATTGAATTTGGATTTACAATCGCGGCGACTTTACAAATGATGATGGATCAATATTTATTTTACTAGAACTCTTTTACAATAATGGAATATGGAATGCTTTTTCAGTGAGTTGTTCCTCACAATCCTTATGACGTCTGTTTAGATTTAACGATGTTGTTTATCTTTAAAAGAATTTAATCTATCTTAAGAAATACAATTAATTTAGACTCAATGTGTTGCATGCACCCAGAGATAATGGAGGATCGACCTAATTTACGAATAGGTAGGATTTTTTCATAATTAAATTTATTTTAATTAGAGTAGGTAGGTCCAAGATTTATGGGATATCTCTATGGGATGTGTGGGATTACACTCACCTTCCCACATCTTGAAATAAAGACCATTATTATTATTATTTTAGCGCACCACCTATTTTTATGAACGCCATCCGCCACTGGTCTTGACAACACTAAACTTGTATTGTGGATATTGTTCTCTGGACGTTTACACCAGGCCAGCAAGAACAGAATGCTCAGGCTCTATGTTATTGCTCGTTGGTTCTAAACAGGGCTGGAGAAAGGGTCGTTTTTCGACACACTAAAGAAGATAGGCCTTCTGCGTGAAGTTAATTAAAAATTACTGTATTGAGGATTCAACAGAACCCTGACTATATTTTATGAAAATGAAATACCAACCTCTGTACATGAAGCTGACAGTGTACACTAGAACACAATGAAAACTCAATAAAAGACAATTTTTGAGATACATAGTAATAATTATTATTATCTAGATTTAATCTTCAAATAGTACAGACGGTTTTATAAAAAAACTTGGAGCTAACAATATTCATCTACGACTCTTTCAAGATAGCCGTCACGCTGTGTACGGGACCTGTGTGAACTTTCGCAGCAGGGCTCGACAGCTGTCCACGTTCCCTGAGCACATCTCTAGGTACAGCTGCAGAGGGAGGGCTCGCGGAGAGTTTATCTGGAGGAGGATATTCCTCGCCGTGATGAGATCTCCCCTCACCGCGTGACAGACCGCTCCGTTCAACCATACAGCCACGCCCAACGTGTCTTGCGCCCCTGAGTTTATCTTAGTGGCGATATCGTGAATTACAGTAGGGTTTAGATGATCGATAGCTTCGGAGATTCGGTCCAGGCCTATTAAAGCTTCGGCTGCGTATAGATGGGCCAACGCTCGCTGCGTAGGACTACCGGGCCGGACCAGCAATGCTGTGCAGTGATATAAAGCTGAAGTAGGGTCACTCAGTCGCAAACACACAAAACTATACAATAACAAGACAGAGTTTCTCAAGTTGCAATATTGTTTGTAGTTCAGAGGGGAACTGGGAGCTACTTGGAATAAGAATTGATCAAACTCGGGTGGCGGATCTAGCAGTGGAAGAAGAGTCACAGCGTTCATTAAACAAAGAGCGGCAAATTCAAGAGACAGCGTTGGAATGGCGTAAGATTCACTGGAAGTTGCGTATCTATCTTTGTTTATTGGCCCCGGTACGAGTTTGGCGTGAGGTCCTGAACTGATCTTACGTACAACTATCTCTTGCCGGTTTATTCGCGTGTAGTAGATGACGCAGCACTCTGCCAGTCGTAACCAGATTCGTGGATTATTTGGAAAGTGTCTGGCCGCTTCGACTAAACATTCAAATGCATCTTCAGGTCGATTAGCTCTCAAAAGTGCCACTCCGAGATTGAAGGCGTACAGCGGTCGATCTTTCGTAGTGGTCATTTTTGTGGCTTTCTCTCCTTCCAACGTTTTAGTGTGTTCTTTCAAAGCTTCTTGCATAAACTTAATTGAGAAATTATTCTTCTTGATTGCCGAGTACAGGACACCGAGATTATTATTGATAGGGGCCAAGATGTCATCTGCATCAGGATTCTTTAACTGCGGATTGGGTAATTGTCGGGATTGACTCAAAGTCATCACAGCTCCTTGAATATCTCCATTAATATATTGCTGGTGGGCTCGTAAAAACAACCATTCGATAGACTGAAAATTACTTGGTGGCAATAGCTGTTTTCGGTTCATGAGGCTTGATCTAAGTTTCAGTTGTTCGAATAAGTCGGAGTACTCGGGAAACTTGTGAAATAATTTGATGGATTGAACGCCGAAGAAGGTGACTTTTTCTGGTAAGCGCCGGCACAAGGAGACCTCCATCAGCAGCAGGACGATCCCGCAGGCGAGGCTGCCGTCCGTTATCTGATCTTTGAATGTAAACAACTTCTCAAGGATGGTGAAGGCCTGAGCGTAGTGTCGGGTGTGGTAGAGTAGCACCGCGTAACTGTAAAACGTGATACAGTCGGCCGGTGATTTGATTTCGTTGACATTCGCCGCCGGCCACTGCTGCCCGGTGACCTGCACTATGTATTTACGGAAAGCGTCCACATTCTTCATCTGGCCGAGGTAAAACTCCGTGACTGCCTTGTTGAACAAAACCCGTTTGTTCTGTTTCAAATGTACGGTCAATTCGTTCAAATGTTTCAAGCACTCTTCGTATTTGCCCGCCTTAAATTCTCTCAACGCGAGTACGCTCGGATCGTAGCTGGTTAGCTCGGACATAATGAAGAAAATATGAGTATAACTAAGTACACTTTAAAGAAATTTAGGCTAAATTATAGATATAGGTTGCACAAAATTAACAGTCTTCCTTATCAACCTATAATAAATGGTATTTATATGTCAATGCGCGTCAATGACAGTTTCCATCGGTCGACTTTCTGAAATATCTATGGCCATGGCCATAAATAAACCAATCATTAGATTGATAACTTCGCGCTTTTTGTACGGACCAAGTGTCAACGCTATTTGACCATAAACAAGCCAATATTTAACGATTTTTTATTCGATTTGAGATCATGTCGTCACACAAACCATCGACAAGGATAGAGGAAACAAAAAAAATACTCGACCATAGACAATATACCTCGTTTTTAGTACCTACCCAATTCATTAGCCTAAAATATTATTTTAAAAATAAAATGAAATGTCAAAATATTCCCCCAGGGCAACAGAGCCATCTGACAGATTACTGTCTTGAGAAAATGGGCTTACTCTTCTTTACGGCTCATTTTCTCCGGACAGAGCTTTGTCAGATTGAAACCCGTTGCCCTATGAAGAAACCAACTGTCGTAAAAATAACCTAAAATTATTTAAAATTTCAATCCCTTCAAAAAGGGGAGTACAATTTCAAATAAGATTTAGCTTTTCTACGATAGTATCGACTTTGACATTTCTCTGGTTTCAACAGAAAAATGAAAAACTCAATGAAACGTTTTAGTATTTTATTAAAAACAGGAAATACAAGAATAACTAACTAACCATCACGCCATTTCCCCGCAGGGGTTGGCCGATAGGACGGACTGCCAAAAAACTCGGTCTTGGCATACACTATTTGCCTCATTCACACTCACACGACTCATACATACTATTCTGACTCTTGACGTGGCCCGATGCAAGTATCGGTGTCAGGTTTTTCTCTGGCGTCCCTGACTTCATCTACCACTCACATCTGCGTTGTATATTCTACTTACATTCCATCCTTCGTTCATTCGCTCTACATGCCCAAACCATCTAAGGGTCCCTTTCTTAACCTTACTCATTATGATCAGCCTTGCATTGCATTGCTTGATCATCAATAATAACAATATTTGGATGATTTGTGTAGCACCGTTTTTGTAAAAAGTTACCTCAAAGGTGCTCTGCACAAACTTCTATTTCTACAATCAAATTTCAACTACAAATTAGACAATACAACAACTTATGGCTAAAACTTGCATCCACCGGTTCATCGATCTTAATTATGGTCTCGATCCACCCGATATGAAACTATTTACAACGATTTGACCAATGAACGCTTTGCAGAATAAAAATGTACATCCATTATTTTATTTATACTCCGTACAGGCAGAAAATTTATAGGACCATACGTGGTTTTACCACACATCCTCAGGGATCTCATTTCTACAGCATTCAGTCCACTTTCCTCAGCCAGTTCCATGCCTCACTGCAATACATTAGGGTAGGTACCAGCATTCCGTTGTGGACTGCTAACTTCGCTTCTTTAGATAGTTTTTTGTTAGCGCCAACGGCATTCAGTCCTCCATTTATAGAATTACCTTCATTTACCCTTCTTTCAATATCTCTATCAGCCTTTCCATCTCTCATACACATACTTCCCGTGATACACAAACTCATCCACCTGCTCCAAGTTTTCATCATTCCCAACTATATTGCACAATGTGTTCGTACTCTCTTTACTGATAAAAATAGTACAAATTTAGAAAAGCTAAGCGTACTGAGAATATATTGCTCCTGCCGCATCCTGGTCCAGTCCATGGAGTACTCTTCCTCCTTCTTGTCTTCTCTCAAGAACAGTGGTGCAAGATAGTGGTGGAACACGTCACCCCTTCATCTCCTGACATGACATCGCAACGTTACTGTCCTACATCCCTACAACAAACAATCATATGTCATCATTGGTGCTAAATTAATGCTTTTATACGTATTATTATAATAAGGTAAAATGCAAACAAACCCTGAGACATGTAGAAGTGGGCCGTCGCTCGTGGAACGTGCTCTCTACTCTAGGAAAATGACACTAGTAATCTCCACCAGCCTGTCAGCTGTAAGGGTATCTCATTATATCCGTCACGATTTGGTGTTTCGAGCTGAAAATATTAAAGAAAATATCTCATGAGATATATCAAGATGGATAAAAACAAATCAAGATAAATGCAAATGCATAAATGTTTCATATAAACGTTTGTACCTGCAGGTTATAATGTTTTTCACGGGCATCATCATATCGCGAAATGAGACATTTTGCGATACTAGTAGCCACAAACATATGCTCGAGTTCTCAAAATCGGGTAATCAATGTATTTAAGGCTGCCAATTTCACATCGCGCCTATTTTACTTGTTCAGAAAGCAATTTTGAATTTGCGTCGCTTGTAAATAAACCGTTGAGAGCAAACATTTTGATAAATTAATTCACCCAGCTGTCAACAGCTTTTCCATAGAACATCAAAGTTTTCCCATTGGTGGAGAGATAGTGTCGTCACACAGTCATAGATATTATCCATCTTTTGTCTTGGTTGAAAATTAGGATCGGAGTTATACCCCCCTGGCCATGGCATTAATAAACCAATCCATCTATGGTTATTGCCGATTGTTCACGATACTGTCGACAGATTTCCGATTATTATAGCCTCGATTACATTGAGTGTGTTTACAAGCTACTCGCTCAGTGCTCAGTGTAATCATATAACAAGCTAACTAGCAAATTTTACACTGAAGGAGTTTACTACCAGATAATGAATTCGCGGGCTAGTAGCTTGTAAACACGCTTAATGTAATCGAGGCTTAATTAATTTAATTTTAATTGTTTTAAAAAAAATTAATTTAATAAACAGAAAGAAAAACACTTTTTTTTAGGTTTCATTTTCATTTTTAAAAATTGCTAGGGTGATTTCGGCGATAGTTGAAAGTAATTTTAAAAAATATTTATGTATAATGTGTTATAATGTACATATAAATATATAGAAACAATTAATTTGTGGTCATAAAATAAAGTTAATATTTTATCCATCAATCTATTTACATTTAGATAAAGAAAGTGTCTATGGTGGGCGGACAGCGCATGGGCGGGCGGACTGGATTTGTTGTTTTTTATACTGTTCTATTCCTAGTTTATAATACAATCTACAGTTTTATTCCGAGATTTATACGAAATTTTGCACACTTTACCTTCAAAATAAAAGGAAGGCCACTCTTTACATCTGATTTCAAAAAGCTCTCGCTAGTAGTTGTTCTAAATAATGGTAAAATGGTAGACAACTAAGTTTCTTTCAGAAGATACAAATCATTTGAAAGATAAATAGAGTACCCAGTGTTGCGTGTCACATACAAAAACCTAAAATGTCCCGTCACCTCACAAAATGTATTTATACTAACTCTTTTTCTTTGTATTACTACAAATGAGGTGGCGAGGTGCGAGTTGGTCGATGTAGTGGCACTACACTTGCACAATACGTGTTTGCGGCGTTTTTGTACCGGAGCGTGAGGTGGCGTGGTGTGAGGTGGTTGATGAAGTACCTCTATATTTTGTGTATGCGACATTTTTGTATTAGAACCGCGAGGTGGTGAGATGAGCTGTAGGTACAGCATGGGGACTTAAAATTTGCTGGACTTGAAATACCTCATACAAATGTATTACTGCTGTAGTATATATATAGTAGCTATACCAATCACACGGGGGGTTGAGGGCTGGTGATGGGAGGTGGTGGTAAAAAAAAGGGGGGGGGGGGGTGCATCAAAAAAATGTGAATACCGCGCAAGAGTCCCAACTGCTCCCAAGGGAGTGGGGTTGAGGGAGTGTTGAAATAAGGCGGGGAGGGTTGGCTTAGGGGGTGGGGTGAGAGGTTGGGGTTTAGAAGGGGTTGGGGGTAAGTTTTAATTTAATTATTTTTTATATCGCACAGGAGTCCCGATTTCTCCCAAGGGAGGGGATTTGAGTGAGAGTTTAGATGGTGGTGGGGTTGGGTGGCTGAGAAGTGGGGTAGGTCAGGTTTTCATTTTTTTATTATGTGAATACCACACAAAAGTCGAACTGCTCCCAGCCGTCTGGAGCCAGTTAGTAGTTAGTGACTCATTACTCATACATCAGTAATGCGTACCTCATACAAATGTATGATTATCACCTCACACAAATATATATCATATATGTCTATAACATTTCAATACCTAAATACTACCGTAACGAGCTTCACTTCAGGCCTCCGCGCAGAAAAGTAAAGTCCGAAAATAAAATAACGTCTTATAACGCAATTCAATAAGAGATTTTTCTGCGCGGCGGCCTGGAGTAAATAAAGTTCGCATGTGAACCGTGTCGCAGTTTTCTATATAAATATTTACCATAAAAGCACAATATTTGATAAATTAGTATTCAGGAAAGTAGGAATTATTATTTTGAATTTTCGGTAGGTAAAAAACATTGTATTGTAGTAAGTTCTTACTCGCGTCTGCAAACAATGGAAGGCTTCAAAACATAAGTCTCGTATAGCTGGCAGCCCTGTTCGCAAAGATCTCAAAAAAGCATATGGCGGACGTTTTATATTTTTGCATCGGAGAGTGTTTTAGTTATGTGTATTATTGTAATTTAAAAGTTTGAGTGGGTTAACGTATTTTATGGTTAACTGTCCGTTATACACGTTTCAATAAGTTTTTAGTTTCTGTGTTACCTGTAAATACTGTACATTTTAAGTAAGGCTGTGTGTACGTGTTTGCAAAAACGAAATATCTGTGATATAAACAGTACATTATAGGATACTGGACCTTCGATAGTAATATTATACATAAATAAATTATTAATTAGCGTTAAGATATTATATTTATATCAAAAGACTGATTTAAAGAATCTTATTAAGTGAGAAACTGAAATGTCAGCTGCGACATTGCAACCGTCTGCAAAGGAAAAACCGAGAGAGAATGTATCTCAAGAAGAATCAAATGGAGAAGGTATGTTTACTTTGCCTTTTATATCTATGTGTCAATTTTAAACTTATTTCTACTAATTTTATTCAGTATTTTATATTTGGAACAGTGTACACCGTGCATTTTTACATACCTACATAATATATTTTATGGTCTCTTTGACGCTTCATCTTAGATTCGATTTTTGTTGATACCTATTATTTACTTCGACTAGAAGAAATACACAATTTTTTGAATGAATTCACCAATTTTTACGTTCTTTGCTTTTGAGTTACGACAAATGAATCTTTTCTCGTTTAGGGTTTAGACATGAAACCTCAATATTTATTTATAAAAAATAAATATGTTTATTGAAATTCAATTTCAATTACAATTTTCATAATATTGTAAATACTTTTGAATTGTGCAACATGGATGTACCCTGCTTCTATATAATATGTATTGTTATCAATTTGGTGTTATCTATGTTTTGTTTGATTATTTGTGTAATGTTAGCCTTTGTTTCTCTAAAATTCTGAACAAAATATTTCTGTTTAGGTTGTTTGTTAAAACGATATCTTAAAATTTGTATAAATGTAATGTGTTTTTCTTAGTTGTGGTAATTTTGTTAATAATAAGTGACTATTCTCTATAATATAAGGAGATTTTAAAATTTCACTTTGTTCAGGCAGAAAATGTAACTTGTTAATATTCTCTGCCGTCATATCACTGTTTGTTTACTGGTATGGTAAAAAAGAAATATATGTAGTTAGCAAGCTAATCACAACACATGACTAGCCATTTAACAAATCTATTTTGGCCACACTTTTGTCAATTCCCTCCTGATAATCCGAATTATCCAACTCAGGTGTTGATTCTGTTAATCTCACCAAATCTTCCTGGGATGTCCTTGATATTTTCTTCCATCCACTTGCGCTTCAAAAGTATTAAATTTGAAATCCACTTGAGAATACCCAAAACACCGATGTAAGTGACTATGAGGTAAAGAAAATAATGGGTAGATGGTTTGGACCCGTAGAGTAAATGGACGAAGAACGAAATGTGTCAATGTCATTACTAGGAGAATATGTGCACTGTCAGGGTGTTGTGTGGTTGATTGTTAAACCAGCAAACCTTATACAAATGGCTCTGGAGCTGTCTTAACTAGAGATGCCACGAATAGTGATTTTGCCGAATATTCGGCTGGGCTCTCAGCCGAAGCGCCGAATATTCGGCCACACTTAGTACATTTCACGGGTGACAGGTGAATGCAAAACAGTATCCAAACCTAGCAGAATATGAGGAAAATTTATGAGGAAAAGCGCAATCGTTTGCTATCAATAAATGCTTAAAAATTGGTTTTCATTCATCACAACTTACCACTGATAGATTTTAAGTATTAAATATGATGAGTTTTTGATAAAATAAAAAAAATTGTGATTAATATTTTTATTTATTATGCGATATTTTTTCATGATTTGGTATTGGAATAGCAAAAAAAGTAGCCGAATACCGAATAGTAGCCGAATATTCATGGCATCTCTAGGTCATAACCCTTAGCGGAATTGTGGTATCCCAGTGATAACACATACAAAATAATTATAACCTAGTGTAGCAGTGAGTTTTTTAAAATAACACATATAAGTATATTGAAGTAACTAATACTGCCAAATGTTTGTCGTTGTCAAAAACTTCCTAGAAAATTTGAATAACATCATATTTACTGACATTTTTGTCATTCCATTCAAAATTTTGAATTAAAAAAAAAATCGTTCCGTTAAGGGTTAAGGAACTCCATATTTAAAAGAATCTAATGGCTTTGTTGAGTATTAGATCCAACCATTTGAAATTCATCATAATTAATATGATTAAGTCAACGTAACAACAAAAATGGCAAGTGATAAAAGTTGTGCGAAAGCATATGTATACAGAAACCAACCCAAACACATACATTATATCAATGAATAAATAAAAAAAACATTCTTGGTAAAATGTCACAACACCACAAATATTTCTCAGTGCCTATCGCAAAGTCAACATTAACAGCATGTTTTTTAACATGTCTAGCATTTTTTTTTCTAAAGTTATTTTATGTGTTTATTTACTGAATAATATGCGTTTCGTTTTTGTATTCTTATTTATTTTACTTAATATAGTTATAGAGAACAAGTATGGGAATTAGCAAAGTTTGTAAACAATGTATTTTCAATGGGTTAGTTGGTCGAGTGGTCGCAGGTTAAATCATTTGATACCCAAGTCCTCCATTATTGCACAGAAGACATTTTCCGCTTATTTGATGGTTGTAGGATTTCATACACGGTTGGGTTATTGGTAACCTGGAAGCGTTTGTCTTTCTTTAAAGTAAAAAAGGTAATGATCAGTCGCTTTTCCTTTATTTTGCACAACTCATATCTTAAAGTATACAGTCGTTTGGGCTCAGGGAAATTAAACAATTAATAATAATGATAATATTTGGACGATTTATATAGCGCCGTTTTTGTGAAAAATCACCTCAAGGGCGCTGTACAAACTTACCATACATGCCTAAAATCTAGAAAGACTACAAGCTAGACAAACAATTAAAAATAACTTATGGCTAAAAATTGCATACACCGGTTCATTGATCACCGATACGAAAATATATGTACAATAATTGTCTTAAATAATCAGTTTATTAGAAAAATCAAAAGAACAGATAGAAGCCTTACAAATTTTTTAAATGTAGAAAAACTTTTTTTACAGAAGTAGGCGACACAGATAATTTTTTCATTTAAAATTTTTTTTTCTTTAAGTTTTCTTTATTCATTAGATTTTTCTTAACATACATTGGGGATTTTTCGACCACCATGCTAGGCACATGCCCGTGTTGTAGTGGTCGATTATATCCTTTTTAAATTTATCGATTTATCAAATATCTTTTTTATAATAAGGTAGCCCGTGTTGTAGTGGTCGATTATATCCTTTTTAAATTTATCGATTTATCAAATATCTTTTTTATAATAAGTAGTTCGAACTGTTTTTTTCACTTTTTTTACTCTACATGGCTCACCACATCCCCAATATGGGGCCGTATCACTGAAATCAGAAGACATTACTGATAAACTTCCCTCTCCTTTCCTCCCTGCAGCTAAACTGTTCAAAATACACATATTTTTTCAAACCACTCACGTAAAAGCTACCCTAAAAAGAGACAAACACACATATCTATCTATAGGATTTAGCCTGCCAGAGAATGAGATAGAATAATCGGTCTCCTCTTTCTGCGGTGCTTCGTAGCCTCCCCACTCTTTTCTACTTTAGATTTCTGAAGGTTTCACTTATACCGCGTGTGAACTGCACACAGTATTTTATATAAGATGATTACATTGTGATATTAAAGTAGTAGTTTTAGCCAATAAAAATGAATTATCTATCCAAGACACCGTCTAGGTTTGGAACTCTGCTCGGGTAGAGGTTTGATCACCATTACAAAGATGGCAGACAGTATCGGAACAAATTGAGAAAAATAAGATTTTCAAAGAAATGTGCGATTGATAATGACAGTATTTAAAAAGGTTTCAGTAAGTGTCTGACCGAAACAGGATTTTCTACCGAAACCGAATCTTCGGTATCTGTCTCAGTTTCGGCCGAAACTGAAACTTTTTTAGACATGTTAAAAATCTATTAAATCTAAAAATATATAGGGAGGGGGTAGTCTACAAGGATTTTATTCAATTTACATGTTTTTTTTCCATATTTATTGCTATGTCGTCTTTGATTGGATTTTTAGTTATTTGTCTATTAGCAGTTATTAGTTATTTTTATTTGGCATAGCTAAATAACTGAAAAACCAATCATCAAAGACGAAATAGCAACAAATATGGAAAAAACATGTAAATTGAATAAAATCCTTGTAGACTACCCCCCTCCTTCTCCCCAATATTATGTAGATTAAGAATTATTTTTACCAGTCTGAAGATGATAAACCGGCTACGGTAATAGGCTTAGTCATGAAGGGCTTAGTAGATGATTTTTCACAACAAAAGCTATTTATTCTATAACAGGCGTCACCGCGACTAAAACGGTAAAAACCAGTGATGAGCAATCTTTTTAACCAGAGTGCCAATATATCCATCTTCAATTTCTTTACGGGCCGCAGGGGGTAGGGTACATACTGCTTCAAGTGGTTTACTTTGCAGTTAGTGGTTCCCAAACCTATGCATATATTCTAAAACCATTATTTTTAATATACCAACCATAGAAAGCAAAAAGCACCACAGGCGAAATTTTGTTGTCAGTTAAATATTTTTTGAAGTAAAACTTCTTTACGCACGCTCGACTTGGGGGTTAAGCTGGTGAATGCGTTACGAAAAGTGATGATTGTTACGAAAAGTGTGATGCGAACGGTAATCGATACGAACGGTGATCGATGGCGAGGCGAACGGTCTGGCCTTTACGCATGCTTGACTTGGGGATTGATAAGGATAAGGATGATCACTCCAAGGTCGTTGGTCACCCCAAGGTCGTAGGTCACCCCAAGTTCGTAGGTCACTCCAAGGTCGTAGGTCACCCCAAAGCCGTAGGTCACTCAAAGGTCGTAGGTCACCCCAAGGTCGTAGGTCACCCCTACGTCGTAGGTCACCCCTACGTCGTTGATCACCCCAAAGTCGTAGGTCACCCCAAGGTCGTAGGTCACCCCATGGTCATATTTCACCCCAATGTCATATATCACCCCTAGGCCATAGGTCACCCCGTTCGCTACGTTTGGTAACTTAGCAGGGATACCTGGGTTCATGGGGCGAGGTTTGTCTTGTAGTTTTACTTCAGTCGTGTGGTCTAAAGCACACTCGTTTTTTTCATAGCTTCATAGATCAATTGATTGATTTGATTCATATCTGTCTTCTTAGTGCAGTCAATATAGCACAAAAATGGCGATTCCTTGCAAAATGTCGGGTGGTTTTGAATTTTTTTAAATTATATCTCTTGGGTTGCCCAACCTGTGTGTACCTAGTCCATTGGAGGCACAGCTGAAAACCAGCTGCATTCCAGGAGAAATCCTGAATTGTAGCTGAGCAGTGACCTTTTCATCAATAGACTCAATGATAAAAGAACAAAATGTATAAAACTGTAAAAAATCCATAGATGAATAAACGTTTTTATTATTATTATTATTATTATTTTGCGCTCAAATTATAGATAATTTACTCTGCCTTCGTTTATTTTTTTTAATATACGGCAAAAACAAAAACAAATACGTAATTGAATAATGATAGTGCTAATCTAAACGTTACATGTAACAGAACAAGGCACAGTGAAATATTACATTGATAAGTATAACCTTCAAAAGTTATACCAATAAAAATTAAAAAAAAAACAAAACAAAAGTAAGTGTCTAAATTTTAATGTTTTTGCCGATTAACGCCGGGCGCGGGGATTTGCCTATCGAAAATTTTGTTTTTACATCACTGGGGCAACCCAAACGAGATTTTGCAGGGAATTTTGCTAGAGGGCTGAGGGTGCAATTCTCACGCCGTAAAAGTGAAACCTTCAGAAGACTTAAAGTAGACTGGAGGGGGGAGGCTATGAAGCACCGCACAAAGAGGAGACATATTATACTATCTCATTCTCTCGCAGGCGAAATCCTATAGATAGATGAATGTGTTTGTGTCTTTCGTTTCATCGAGTTTCAAATTACAGCTATGCTAATCAATAAAATCTGCTACCCTACCTATGGTTAACATATTTCATATAACTCGGCATACAAAGGTCATCTTTGGTTAAAATTATTGCAAATTGAATGCGTAGCGCGTAGCCATGCCACAGGGACGTGCGAATCGCGGGCCGTACAAAATGGGCTCGCGGGTCGCGTGTTGCTTACCCTTTGCGTACACTTTGCAAATACGCAACCGGGCTATTTATAAAAAGAAAGTAGCAAACGACAAAAAGCCGATAATATCATTTTAGAAATCCTTAATCCACTTTTTACAAACGTCTACGAAAGAGCGACGAAATACGAGTGACTTGAAAATATTTAAGATTAAGCCGCCGCTACCCGAATTTCTACCGATTTCTTACATACTCCCAAACATTTGAAGTTTTTAAGCTCTTTAAAAAATATATGTTATTTTTGGAGATCATATCTAGAAGTGTTCCACGCCGTAACGCATATTATATGAAATTCCGTCGATAGAAAAAAAATCGCGAAGTATACTCTGAAAATTATGATAAACACAGCTTCAGTTATTTTACAAGTTACAGTTGTGAAAAAATTCAGTGTTTCTTTAAACGATACTTAAGGCGCCTTCCACGAGATTGTTGCTCTATTTTAAACGAGTCGTGTTTTATTAAACATTTTCACAATTTTCGCTTCGATTTTATGCTTTAAATCAGGCATGGGCAACCTTTCCTAGGTCTGGGGCCAAATTATCATTCTGTCTTCGAGTCAAGGGCCGGACCAAATTATTAAATATAGTAAATTAATATTAAATTAAATAAAAGACGTTGCTACTTCTCGTATACTTTTATTTATTTATGTAATGAACGACAAAATATTAATATTAAATACTGATTATAAAATTTAATGTGAAAAATCTCTTCTTCAAACTTTGCAAAAAGTGGTTTATACAAAGTGATCTGTTATTAATTAAATTATTAATTTTTAATTACTTTCACCGAGATGAATCAGGGCCGGTCAAAATAGCTTGCCATGTGTGCTTTAAATATTAGCGCGCACCTCTGACATTCGTTATTACATATCTCTCCATCTTCTTCTTTTTGAGCGCGGATGCGGAGCCTTAAGGAGTGCAAAGAGAAAATATTACGCGAAAGCTAATATATTTTCATAGCACTCCAATTCTAGTTGCATTTTGGGAGGCGGGTTTGGGTACTGCCGCCCCGGGAACTATTAATTAGATAACCAACACCTCTGCTATAGGCCACCTCAAGTGATTCGCTACATTTGGTGAGCAGGGATGCCCGGGTTCATGGGGTGAGGTTTGTCAAGGTATTGGCGGCCGATGTGTCTGCCCACCTGGTGCGTGGCGGGCCGGATCGAGAGACTGATTTAGGCCTGATCTCTCCAGCCAGAATCCCTCGACCTATTGCCTCGCACCGTAATTGAATGGATGGATTCATAAGTCTGTCACTCCTGGACACACTCACCTCAGATTCCTATCTAGATTTCTACCCACCCCTCAACCCTTTCCCTTCCCTCCACACAGCATCCTCAAATATGACATAGGGCCCTGAGGGAAATTATATTACTCAGGGCCTCCTGTGTGGAGCTAATGTAAAAAAATAACAGTCGAAGCCGGGTACACCCAAGGTCCAATTATCATGATACGAGCATGAGCCCAGCATTATGGTGGTCGAAAGAACTGAAATGAAATGTAAAAAAGGTTAATGAAATACTTGAGTCGGGTCATATCACGAATCAGATTAACAGAAGAGTGTATGAGACGATATGTGAAAGTGAATGAAGCAAGGAGTGTGTGCCGAGGCAGTTGTGTGGCTACCCCCTCTGCCTACTCCTGCGGAAAAACGGTGAATTTTGTCCTACCAAAATATTTCTATTGGTAGGCAAGACATTCCAAATAATCAAATAGTATCTAGCTTTACATTAATCCGAAGTAACTGCCTGTATGCTGTATGCTGTATACCTGCCGAATATAAGCGAATAAAATGCGGCCTAGACCAAAACAAACCAAACGGTCAGAATACTTACCTACTAACCTTATTCTGAACTCAGCTGTGTTGTGTGTATAGCAGCTGTCCAACAGTCCAATGCGATGGCGCACAATGGCGGATTTTTATGATTTGGCGCGACATCAACCATTTTGTGGTTAAGATGAAAGCATGCGAATTAGTGCAAAATCATACAAAATCTTGTATTTTTGGTTTGAAAATTTGATAGCTTAGAAATATTATAGATGTTTCAATTAAATACTGCGGGTAGAACATATCTTGACCTTAGATTAGATAATCGAGTATTTTTTTAAGTCTTTTTGTAAGTCTGGAAAATAATAAAATATCAGGCCTACAAAAAATACTTTCAATTGCAAAATCTCCTACTAATGGATCCCTTTTCAGATAAATGTATAATATGTTATTATAATGAATAAGAAGTTAATGTTTTTTACAGGTCTTAACGAAATCAACCTGTAAAAAACAATCCAAATACCTTCTCCAAAAAGGTCTTCCCTAATATTTTTAAATCCCTCCCAAAAAGAGGCGCGGATTCCGATTTCGAATTTCTCAATGACTAGTGGATCACCTTAAACCTTTAAGTGTTTATATGAAATGCTATTTTATTTTTATTAATTGAAAAGGGTGATTTTGTGAGACTTGACTACGATTTTGAAATCAATCATGCCTTAAAAATGTAAGTAAATGGATAAGACTTTTTTTTAAATTGTTGTGGTCTCCGGAAATGCGCCCCCGCATATCTTTGTTCTGCGACCCATTGCAAAGTAATTAAATTCCGTTTGTAATTTACAGTGACATTTTTCAGTCAGTGGTTATTTGAGAAATCATTAGTAAAATAAATCATTTCGGGAATATGCCGACCAGGCAGGGGCGTGCACAAAGTTTTTGATCAGGGTAGGCAGTAGGAAAATACAACAAGTTTCACAGGTTAACTAACTAACTAACCATCTCGCCGTTTCCCCGCAGGGGTACGCAGAGAGGACGGACCGCCAAACAACTCGGTCTTGGCACACACTCCTTGCCTCGTTCACATTCATACACCGTCTCATACATGCTCTTCTATTATTCTGACTCCTGACATGGCCCGACTCAAGTATCTGATTCACTTGGTCGTGCCGTGTCTTTCTCGGGCGTCCCCGACTTCTTCTATTATTCACATTTGCGTCATATATTCTCCTTACACTCCTTTCCTCGTTCATTCTCTCTAAATGCTTGAACCATCGGAGCGTTCCTTTCTTGATCTTACTCATTACGCTTACATCAGCCTTGCATTATTTGCGGATCTCCGCGTTTCTCACACGATCATACATGGTTTTACCACACAACGCCTCAGGGATCTCATTTCCACAGCATTCAGTCTACTTTCATCCTTCCTCTGCCAGTTCCATGCCTCACTGCCATACATCAGGGTAGGTACCAGTACTCCATTATGGACGGCTAGTTTCGCGTCTTTGGACAGTTTTTTTTGGTGCCAACGGCGTTCAGTCCTCCATTAATAGAGTTACCTGCATTCACCCTTCTTTCAATATCTCTTTCAGCCTTCCCATCTCTCGCACAGGTTAAAATTTCCATATTTTATCAGATAATTTCAGAATTAAAGTACGACAAACGTTTTTGAACCGATAATTATCATTTATGAAAGACGACTATTTGATAGAAATACATAACAAGAAGAATTTCTAAAAAGCACTGCTTAATACTAACAAAAAAAACCTCATAGAGGCAAATTCAAAACGACAGTTCTACTCTATGCTTTGTGCATTTCGTAAACATTGAATTATATCTTGTATGAAGTTACGTCTAGTCAGAAATAATTCCTGCTTAGGCCACATTTTAGTGAGGCAGTCGGAGGGCGCGCGTGTAGTTTCTAGTTACAGTTTATGCCGCGTTTGTAGTTTGCCGTTTGATGTGGCGCTCGCGTAGTTTCGGTTGCTCAGCTTTTTCGCGCTTATTTTTGAAAGTGTGTATTTATTTTTAGCAATAATTTTATAAATTATAATATTATTTACCTGCTTATATTTTACAAATACGGCAGGGTAGGAAGTGCTTATGTGCCTATATGGAGTGCACGCCCCTGCGACCAGGGCAGGGTTGCAAGTTGCAACGTCGCGCCAGCGCTCAAACTTCTGCCACTGTGCGGCGCGGCGGCATAATAAAATAGCCCACGGCACTTTGCTGACTTTCGAGTTGCTATTAATTGAAATGGATAGGCTGTTAGTTATATCCAGTTCAAATGGCACGTGGAAATGTAGATATTTAATAGATTCGCAAAGTTTTGATTTAATTTGATGATTTTGAAAATATGAAATATGACGTTCTTTGACAGGGACTTGATTGAATCCGAAACGCTTAGCGAGATATATATGAAAAATTAATTAACTTATAAATGAGAGGAGAGAGTTAAGTAGAGGCAAAAAACAATTTTACACTTCACCTTTTCGCCTTATAGTAAGTATACTGTATAGATACAGATCCTAATTCCGAGGAGGTACTTAATTATTGAGAGTTCCAACTGCAGGAAATGAGGTGGGAAGTAGAATTCCCACCTGGCTATCCAAATCTGGACATTAAGAGGAAAGCCGGTCGCTGAAGAATTTTAGTATTTTACCAAACTGTTGCTTTCACTTTTCCTCTTACTCCCCCATACCGAACGAAAGGGATAACTGCATTTCAAGGCTTTGAAAATGCTAGGATTTATACTTAGAGTAAGTTCTGTTTTCAAAAATCCACAAACATTTAAGATTCTCTACATATCATATATACGTCAGAAGCCACCTAGAGTATGCTTCAACAGTATGGAACCCTCATTGTTCTACATATAAATCAAATATAGAAAGAGTCCAGAAAAAGTTTTTGAAATATGTTTCGTTTCGCATGCGAAATGATGTAAATTATGTCTCTATGAACCTCAAAAACCTTGATCAACGCAGAGATATCTGCTTTATAAGATAATCCACAATTTTATTGATAGCCCTTACCTATTACAAAATATTAATTTCAGATGTCCAATAAGAGTTACTCGATCTCCAGACATATTTTATATTCCTAAGAGCAATGCTAATTATCTTCAAAATGTGTTTATAAGAAGAAGCTGTAGCACCTTCAATAGATTATGCACAGACGTTGACGTGTTTAACACGAACCTTGCTAACTTCATAAAATTCGTAAAAAGTAATATTCAATGGAAAACTTAATGTTTCATTAATTCCTCATCTTTCTTTTTCATTTTTCTTTTTTTTTTCATTTTCATTAAATTTTCTTTTTTGATTTCAGCAGTTTGCATTAAATAACCTCTTCAAAAATGTTACAGTATATATTACCCTTGAAAATACATTTTTTGTATATATTTAAGTGAGTAGATGCACTTTTTCAGAACTGTTTATATTACCTACGTATATTGTTTGGTTTGTTTTTCTTTTTATTATGGTCTCAAATTTTTATGTCGTTATTTTATTGGTCAATGATATGATTATCTCTAACACTGTTACATATGTACTTGTAATGACTGTTTATAACGCTGACTAATAAAATAAAATCTCGGGCTATCTAAATAAAATCATCAAAATCTAGGTTTTGTACTCTCCATTTTTCTCCTCCAAAACTGGACCGATTATTTTTTCTAACTGTATTGACATTATTTAAACTATTAAGAGATGCCACGAATAGTGATTTTGCCGTATACCGAATATTCGGCGACACTTAGTACATTTCGCGGGTAATAGGTAATAGGTTCCGCCTTGCATCATTGAAGTGCGTGTGGTAACTACGTGTTTGTTTCATTTGCGAATATGTCGTGTCACAACACGCATTATTTGTTGATTGTTACATCAAATTGTTTTATTTATAGTGTGTGACAAGTCTGTTCGTTCGCGAAGAGCTTTACAAAATGGCACCATTTAATAAAAAAATCACCTACTTGGGGAATATTATGAAATTTGTAGTAAAGACAAAAAATATTAAATTTATATTCATATTTTTTTCATGATTAGGTATTCGGTATTCGGCTGAATGGTTCGCAATATTCGGCCGAATACCGAATAGTAGCCGAATATTCGTGGCATCATTGGTCCTCGTACATTTAACCTTCTACCACTACAAACTCAAATGATAAATAAAATATATAAAAGAGGTAAAATTATGGTTGAATAATGTATCTTCCTACAACTCACTTTCTGTAACTTTCTAAACTGTAGTACAATATGTTTTTCTGTTTATTTATTTTTTTATAATAACTAAAAAAATATATATATATTAAAAAAAAAATTTAAAACAGTATGTTTTTTGTATATAATAGTTGAAAAAAAACCTTTTTCACTTATTCTACCTATGTAATACTAACTTTATATTTTATATGTTTTTTTTTTTAAGTCTATTTTATACTTTGTGTACTTGGAAATATAGTATTTTGTTTTAACATTACCCACACTTAGGCAGTGCCTTAGTGGGTTTTCATTTCTTGTTCAAACTATTTGTTATTATGTATTATGTTATAATATACTATTAGCTATTATACATTATATGTACAAAGAAATGAGAATAAATAAAGTTTAAAAAAAAAAAAATCTCTAATTTAAACCAGGCAATTTTTTTCACTTTTTAACGAAGGTAAAAAGTAACTTATTAAAAATAGACACGCTAGATATTTATATTAGTTTAAAAAATAATTGTATTAGTGCCAAAATTCAGAGAGGAAATTAAGAAATACTATTGTATGTTTTAAACTCACCCGGATTCCTCTTAAACATTGCTTAATAAAGTAGTTTCGATCAAAAAACAGATTTCTACCTCTATACCCACCCCCATATCTTTTTCCTTCCCAGAACTTCCTATCCTTCCCTTCCTTAAAAAGCTTTCCACCCAGCATCCCTTAAGATGACATAGGCCGGATATAATTCCCCCCCGGGCTTAGCTTTCGCTCGGTTTTGATAGATAAAAGCGGCCGTGACGACTTTGTTAGACTTAAAAGTAGCTATTTTGTGGGTTTGGAATATTTCAGCATATCGTTCGCCAAACATTCCCTATGAGAATGTATGGCGAGAAATATGCTGAAATAGGCCAAGCCACGAAAGTATAGCGCGTGGACTGACACAGGCATGAGAGTTTCTTCAATACACCTCGACTCCCATATAAAAAATGAACATGTAGGGGAGAAGTGGCATGAAAGAGCCAGTTTACTAAACGGAGCAAAAAAATACACTTTCAATGAAAGAAATAATGTTTTTTTTTTCAATTATTATTCACTTTATTAAGTAGGTAATTTCATACGAAAAAACCTTCAACACCACGAAAAAATCGATGAAACATTAATTTTTAAAAAAATGTGTCTTTTGGCTCTTTCATAACATTTCGGTATTGAAAGAGCTACTAAAAGCTATGAAAGAGAAGAGACAGTCTATATTATAAAGTAATTGGGAAAATTGTGCAAACTAATAATAATTGTGCAAACTAAAAATAATTTCCCTAATAAAAAAAAAACAAAAAGAAAATTCTAACAAATCCTTTTTAGAAACTAATGACATTTTCAAGATTTTTTTAATTCTCTCAGTCATTTTAAGTCATTCTAACAAACGCTTTAATCTTAACATATTCTTCAATCATACTTAGTATATATATAATCTTAACATATCATAAACTGATTATTTTTTATAAATAACAATTTTTAAAATTAAATAAAATAACAAATAATGTCTTCTATCAAAAACGTTAAGCTCTTTCATGGCCCATTCACCCGGCTCTTTCATAACTTATTCTCTTATTATAAATAAATATAACCTTCAAAATAACAACAATATCAAAACTTTTGTGGCTCAGTTTTTACGCAGCTGCAATGCCAAATATATGCACAAACTCAATCTACAAGACATTAACCTACATTTGTTTACAATAAAACACCAAAAAACAACTTAAATTAAGCAAAATACTTACTTTTTAGTGCCAAAAACTTTGACTCGATGTACCGGCGTTGCTGGTTTCGGCGAATTGTCAAATGTTTGTGGGTGACGGGAAATCAGTGTTGCTACTTAAAAATAAAGTTACTAACCACATCTGTTACTAAACTACCAAAATATTGCAAGTGGCTCTTTCAAAATTTGGCTCCTTCATGCCACTTCTCCCCTACGCGTTTTACGACTAACGAATCAGGCGTTTCACTAATTTGGATTATTTGAATATTCATGACACTTTCGAAGGCTGGACGGACTGAAAAGTGGCATTTAGCTCGATTTATTTATTTACTAGCTGACCCGACGAACTTCGTACCGCCTCAGAATCAATAACTGTTGTGTTAACTTATTCGCTGAATTAAATTCATTTTTTTTATTATTAAGTTAAAAATTAAATACCTAAAGCAATTATCGATGCGCAACTGTTTGTGTTTTGTTTTTGTCATGTATCAGAGATGGCGTTGTGTACCGATTTATATTTTTTGTGATTTTCTTACTTTTTCACATACGGGAATTGCGTTTCATTTTCTTTATACATGTGAGGGAAATTTATTATAATTATTGTATTTTTCCTTTGGAGGGGTGCAAACATACGTTCACCGTTTGTATCATTTTCGACTATTGACTAGTGTCCGACCGAACTTTCGGTTTCGGTATCTGCCTAGTTTCGGCCAAAAAACGAGTTTCGGCTTAGTTTCGGTTTCGGCCGCCATCCAGCAGAAACTGCGGCCGAAATCGGAACTGAAATCGGGAATGCCATTCAATATGACCAAAGTTTAGAAGAAATTATTTTGTTCTTAAGATGAAAGCTCTTCATTTAGTTTGAGAGAAAACGCTTCTTATTTTCATACATTAATATTACATCATACGTATTATTTGCATTGAAAATATTTTGTTATTGTAGGTAGGTAGGTACTTTTTAATTTTATTTATGTGGTAGTTCATTAAAAAGAGTTCCATACAATATGACCAAAGTTTAGAAGAAATTATTTTCTTTTAAGATGAAATAATATTTTCTTTTTAGTGTACCTAAACAAATTAGGTTTAAAAAGAGTAATTTGGTTTTCTACCTTGTATTTTATGTTATTTGTTAATAATGTTCAAATAGGATACCTGCTATTTTTTAAATATTATTTACCAAGCGATTTACGATTGCGATTTCAAAAAGCATAAATAATTTATTTGAAATAAGGAGTGACATTTATGTTATGTTTATTTTTAGTTAAATATCAGAGACTGGATGATTAATATACTCATATGATTTGAAAGTAAAGGCTTGATTAAGATTGACTTTTTTTTTGTTCCATGAAAACATAATCTTATATGGAATTTTTAGTTTCGGTTTCGGTTTCGGCCGAACCTGAGACCGAAGCCGAAGCTCAGTTTCGGTTTCGGTTTCGGCCGTAAAAACTAGTTTCGGTTAACTAATTATTACATTGACATTGAGTATTAAACCTTAGTTAAAATTTTTGTGGAAAGAGCTTATTTTCTATATTGATACAATGCCCACTCGAACTTTTGCAGCGCCCCCGAAATGCTGAAAATTTAAAAACGCCCCCCCTGACCTCCAAAACGCCCACAGGGGGCGCTGGCGCCCCCGTTAAGAATCACTGATCAAGACATTAGACATTATCTTAAAAAATAACATATATTTTTTTAAGAGCTTAAAAACTTCAAATGTTTAAGGGAGATACGTAAGAAATCGGTAGAAATTCGGGTTGCCGAGGCATTGCTAATAGCTTGCTTTCTGTCGGGATTCGATCCCGTAATCGGAGCAAGCATTAAGAATAAAACCTGGTGTTATTTCGATGATGGTGACTGCGGCGTGTGCCAAAAATTCTGACTCATTTATAAGTGAAACTACAACTTGAGAGTCCGCGGAGAAATTTATTATGCCCCTGGACAATTTATTAATAGTAATAATAAAATAGGTAATGCGAAATGAATGCACAACAGGGTAAAATGCAATGGTATAAATTTGAGATCTTTTTGAAACTTGATAGCTTTGTTATTGGGTGGATGATGGAACCATTCTCATTGCATTTATTTTGATACTAGACTCTTAGTAGGTAAACCAGGGGCGTAGCTACCGCCGTATAAGCCGTATCAATGATACGGGCCCCCTGGGCTACAGAGACCCCTAACGTGTGTAAGCAAAAATTAGTAAAATGTTATCCACAATGTCAATTAATCTCGTGCTTCCCGGGAAAAAACGTATAAAAACTGTCATACGTGCCTTTAGAGTTTTAACTTCAGAAATGACAAAAGACAAAAAAGCAATCTCATTTTTCCCGGGTAAGCGTGCGCCCAAAAGTTGCCAACATCCTACATCGGTTATTGCGGGATTCCCCCGTTTAAGTCATCCACTTAAACGGGGGAATTTTTACACAATTTTTACTTTAAATTTTTTTTCTATCTAATAAATATCGAGATGTGCAGTCGTAAAGATGTGTAATTTTTATAAAAAACAGTTAAATTGCTCGACTTGGTTCGGTTGTTCTTGCGTATCTCTTTTTCAGTACAAGTTTGTGAAAAAATTATTAATATCAATTTTGTAGAGAATAATATTTCATAAAGATCTAGATATATGTTTAATGTTTTTATCGCAATTAGGTATTAGGTAAAATTAGGTCAAAAATTGAATCAGAAGAATAGTATTTTAATCTAGGCATACCTTGATTATTCTTTTTTTTTAAACAATTATTGTTGAAATTACATGTAACATACATACATAATAGTAACATTAACCATAAATTTAATCGCAACATATAAATAAAATGATTAATTAAGGTACACAGATGTAGTAAAACAAAAGAAAAAATATTGTATTTTCTTAAAATTTATGACTATACTTTAGTTTCTTCCTGCCACTTATGGGCCCCGAACAGCTTCAATAAAGTCTGTCTCATCAGCCGAATTTGTGGCGACTGGGTCATAAAATTCCTCGTCATCATCATGAACGAAGGCTTCCACAGTATTCGCGCACGAGCTGCCATTATAGTGAGTAGGGAGCATTTCAAACCCGACTTTCTACATGTACACTTTCCGGCGTAACTTTTATTGCATTAGCATGATATAAAGTTCAGCAACGCCTGAGGTGCAGCCTCCTTCATTATTGGTACTGGTGTTAGTAATCCAACAGCGTCCTTCTTCCACCCCCATTCATTTGGATCTTTGTGGTGACCAAGCCAAGTCTGCACTTTGAAGTGTGTTCTTGAAGCATGTTAATGGGCTGCATCTTTGGTGGATGGTAGCCAGGAAAAATAGAATTTGTTCTTATTCACTCCTTTGACAAAAATAATGTACCTTAAATTTTCCAAATTTGATTTCTCATTGCTGCCATACAAAAGTGCAAAAAAGTGTTCGGCAGCGAAAATTATTGTTTCTCCTTTGCTTTAGATTTTCCTTTATCAACTTTTTGGTAATAAACGTTTGGAGGTGAGAGAGCAGGGAGGAGTACCAACAGGTCGATATCCTGACCAATGATTATGACTACATAATGTTGAGATGACAACGAGTTTGCTGTGTTTATTACGTGAACATCAGCATCCTCTTCAGCTTGTACTGTCGTTATTTGCGATCGATCAAATGAGGCTTTGAGTAGGGAAATAAAACGAGACATGTTCTTCTCATTTCCCAGAAACTTTTCCTTTGTGCTTTTCTTTTCAACCGAATCTGGGTATCCATCAAATACCACTATTGCATTGGCGCCATAATGATTTTGTACATACCTGACATATTGCAGTAAATATCCTCCATCAACTATGTATTTTAATGCTTCCCAGTTCTGTGTTATTTGGTAGAAGGTAGAGGGTTGAACGATAAGTAAAATATGGATTTGGTTCCTTTGCGCATGCCTTCCTCTGAGAAAAGAGACAGTGGGACAGGAGGATAGTTCATATTGGAAATATTCTTTAAGTTCAATTTCACACTTTTTGGCAATACAAATAGATGGAATAGCATTAATGTATCTATTGTCATAGTCACACCCTGATTTTTTTATGCTGCTGGTCACCGCCGCAAGAAAAACTTTCGCATCTTAACATTTTAGGTGTAGGTTTCCAAATTTCTGGTTGATAACTTTAGACATAGCAAATTTCCCAATCTTTTCCCATTCTTTTCATCATGCCACTGCTTATAGACATAATCATGTTTATTTTAGGAAATGGTTCATGGCAAGCAAACCAATCAATGAGAGTTTGGAAGTCTTTGTCATCCCTCTTAATTCGTGTAGGCCTCATCTCTGCATGTTGCTCTGACGTTCCTGATTCAACCCCACAGAATGACTCGATACCCTCACAAATTTTATGCAGACAAACAAATCCATAATCCTATAAGAACTATTATCCGGTGTAGCCTATGTTACGACCGACAAAAGTTTCTAGCGGCTAAAGACTTTATGAGAACAAAAAACTATGATTTCAATACAAAAATAACCGATTCCCAAAGAAATATGAGTAACTCTTAAAATTAATTTTTGTTTATGACTTTTGTATTTAAAAAGATCTAAATTACCTGAAAAAGCCATCTAAGAATTAAAGAAGCCACATTTTTGGAGCTGACAACCTCAATTTAGAACTATCCCTATGGCCCGTCCTGGAGCGCCAACTCCAGCGAACCAAGGTAGCGAAGGGGTGAGAGGGGGGGGGGGGGGGGGAGGACCCCCACTCTCTTTAATTTATAGTTATAATATGTAAAAATATAATGTGAACAAAAGTCGAATAACGTGGTAATATTGTGATAAATTTTCTGTTTCACCTACCGGTATATTTTTATACATACTATATATCAATAAAAAAAACTACAAAAAACCCTTAAAACCACACATATTTTTATAAATTTTATTCTCTACAAAATTAGTATCAGTCATTTTTTCACAATATTGTACTGGAAAAGAGATACGCACGAAAAACCGAACCAAGTTGAGCAATTTACCTGTTTTTATAAATTTATACACATCTTTACGACTGCATATCTCGATATTTATTAGAGATAGAAGAAAATTTAAAATATAAAAAAATGTAGGTAATTTTATGTTCTACTAAACTTGTGAAGTTACTTTAGCCGAAATTTTTATTGGAAACGAGATATTTGAGAAAAAGTACGAGGCATGTTAGGTGAATGCATTAGAGACAAGTTTGTACCCGTAATTATAATAGCAGAACATGGAAAGACATGTATTAGAATAATTACACACATACCCGCTAGACAAACCCTAATTTGCCAAACAAACCATTCAAAACCTGGGATGTTTTTAAAAATTATGATGACATGCGAGTTTATTTTAGAGAATTTCTTTTATAAGATTGGTACTATAAAGTGTTTTTTTATTTTTTTTTATTAGTAAGGCTGTTTTAGTTTTATTGCCCATCCATTATATTGTGCGTGTATGCACACATTTGTACAATTACATGTTATAATTACGATGCCTCGTACTGAACACGGGTTTGGGAAGGGAATTGGCGTTACAAACCCGTGCACAGTAGAATGCCGTTTGCTTTCTACTGGACACGGGTTTGGAGAAAAAATAGCATTACAAACCCGTGTTGAGTTCGAGGCATGGTTGCCTCGTATTGAACACGGAAAAGGAAATACGCCGACGGGTCGAGGGTTAAGAAATCTCACCCCCTTTTTCTTTATATTCTTATTTCCATCAATATTTTTTGACTAATTGGATGGCTAAAAGTTAAATATGAGTACCCGGCTTCTACACAGTATTTTTTCTAATCATGTTTCTATTTGAGTGATTGAGGGACCGCTGGAATATATTTTAAACTAGCTGACCCGACGAACTTCGTACCGCCTGTCGAATTTAATTCATTTTTTAAAGTTAAAAATTAAACAATGAAGCAATTATCGATACGCAACTGCCCGTGTTTCGTTTGTCGGTATTAGAGATGGCGTTGTGTACGGATTTATATTTTTTGGTGATTTTCTTACTTTTTCACTTACTTACGGGAATTTGGGAGGCGGGTACGTGTGCCGCCGCCCCGGGAACCATTTATTGGATAAACAACACCTCTGCCATAGGTCACCCCAAGTGTTTCGCTACATTTGGTGATTTAGCAGGGGTGCCCGGGTTCATGGGGTGACGTTTGTCCGGTCTTGGCGGCGGATGCGTTTTCCCACCTGCTGCGTGGCGGGCCGGATCGAGAGAGACTGGTTGAGGGAGGCCTTTTGACCTTTCCAGCCGGACTCTCTCGACCCGTTGCCTTGCACCGCAGTTGGTGGGATGGATTCGTATGTCCGTCACTCCCGGACATACTGACCGCCAGATTCTTACCCACCCCACATACCTTTTTCCTTCCCAGAACTTCCTATCCTTCCCTGGGAAATAGGTATGAAGGGTGGGCCAAGACCCCGTGAACCCGGGCACCCCTGTTAAGTCACCAAACGTAGCGAACCACTTGGAGTGACCTATGGCAGAGGTGTTATCCAATGAACGGTTCCCGGGGCGGCTGTACCCATACCCGCTTCCCAAATTGTATTGTATTGCGTGCTTTTGAAAAATCTTGTACCAGAGACTGTCGCTTATAAATATACCAAACCACCATCTGTCGCTTATCTGACAACCTGACTTTATTATTATTATTTATAGTATATTTATATTTGTATTCGACAATCAACTCTTAAATATTTTACTTTTACAAACACCTTTTTTCTTGGTGTGAAAATTCTATGACTTTTGTTATAATATTATGGATTTATCACATCACTGATAAATAGTTACGTGATGAATATTTGACGGTCGGTGGTATTCCAGCGGTAAGGCTTTTGACTCGCACTCCGAAGGTCGCGGGATCGAATCCCGGCGTGGCAAATAAATTTTATTTGATCAATTTGTGTTATTTCACAATTTATTCATTCAAAATAATATATAGTATATTTGCGGCACGTTCCAGAGTGGAAGATACTCTCAGTATCGCGCTGGTGTAAGACCACCATTCAGAATTGAATCGTTGCTTGAAATGACTTTAGCCGTGTTTGGTGACCAGATTTGAATAGCCAGGTACTTTCCTATTCCATCTTCATCTATCTCCTTCCACTCCCCACTACCTTCAGCCTCACAACATACCCCAATTGGGGATGCCATAGTCCCACTGGCTCCAGACGGGAGCAGTTGAGACTCTTGTCCGGTATTCATGTAAAAAAAGAGTCGATTGTCGAAGTTTAGTATATGATTGGTAGGTACTCGCGTAAAATGCGTTAATTTCGCAAGATTTGTACTAAACAAACGCCTACCTACGAAAATATTACTGTATTATTGTCACAACTCACAATGGCCGTCTAAAATATTTGCAAACTCACGAACGATCAAAACTTGTTAACGTTTTTTTGCGTATTTTTTTTAATCCTTCGTTTTTGTTTTACAAGGTTTGTATTTTTCGAACCTATTTGAAGAATGCATTATAAATTATTTGCGAATTTTAATTGGCCTTCACTAAATCGGCGGGAAAATGAACCAATCATAAAGCTCTGTTGAATAATGTGCAAATTAAACAACACAGACCCTGGCGGCGTGAATTATAAACATAATTAAATCAATATAAAACTTTATGTTAACATTAAAAAATGTTAGTTTCTGATTTATATCTATTCCGGTTTAGCTGATGGTATTAGTAAATAATGTCAAACTCCCCAATATAGGGAATTGAAAAAGTTTCCTGGTTAAACTTCGTAATTTGCTGCAATTTGTAGAAAGTTTTTTCTGATTTCATTCGATTTCTGGGCGTCTATTGTTCGGTCGATTTATTTTTTCGTCTTTGCAACGTTTTTAAGTATACCTACAAAATTACAAACGCGTTGTGGATACATTTTTTAATTTTCTGACTGGATTTATGTCATTTTTTTATATCGTTATACAAAAATTAGCAAGAGGGTAAATCATAATAAATAAATAAATATACTTTTCAATTGCGGATCATATTGCGTTTTTTAAATAAAGTTTGAACAAAAGTTGTGAACGCGTGAAAAGTGATTTTTTCCATGATGTTAATTTGTGCTAAAATGAACGAAACCGTTTAAGAATATTATTGTCGTTTTTAAAATCGGAAGTTCAGTTCGAAAGTTACAACATCAAATTTAAAAAAAAAAAACTACATGGCCCTTGGCATTTTTTATCCTTCTGGAGAAATCGCAAAATTACGAAAATTATGTTTTTGACGTTTTTGATTCCATCTGAATCTACTGCCTGTTAAAATGCTTACATATTTTTTTCTTTCATTGGTACAATACTGTCCTTAGCATTAATGAATTTTGTTGATTATAGAATTTTACAGAAATTTATTCTATTTAATTTTTAAGGATTTAAATTTAAAAAATCATTTTTCCTTTTCTTCAAAAGAGTTACTATTTTCGATCATTATGAAGAGCGAACTCGCAACATAGCAAAAATAATTATTGTATTTTTTTTGTATGAAAACCGCGTGCAATCTTTAATGATAAGGTACATTATTCGTTTTTATTGCGAGAAATTCTGTTAACTTCGTAATTTAATTTTGCAGTCAAGTTTTTGGTTTAGGATGTACTGAGCAGTGGCGTAGCGAGGGGGGGGGGGGGGGGTGGACCGCCCCGGGTGCCACCCGACGGGGGGGGTTGACACTCGGTCGGGTGGCACCCCCCCCTATCACAATTCTCTAGCCACCCCCCCCCCCCCCCAGGACAGACCAATTTTTGTATGAGATGAAATTAGTGTTTATCAACTTTAATGGGGGGGGATGACACTAACCACGTTATCCGCCCCGGGTGCCACCCATGCTAGCTACGCCACTGGTACTGAGTATCCTAAAATCAGACTGATCTTTTGTTAACTGTTGTATATTTGATATTATTGGGAAGGGGCATTTCAGAGAACAGCCAACACTAGTATTAAACAAAGCACCATCAAGGGAAGCAAATAATCAATGAAGTGAGTGAATTCTCAGTGATATGAATGGATTTATATTGTAGGTAAGCTGTAATTTTACGTAAATGAACAATTAAAACTATAAGCAAACTATCGAGAAATACATCATACAGATTTGCGCGGCTAGAGCAAAGGGGTAGGCCAGAAAACAATAAAAAAGAACTTAAAGTAAACAAAATATAAAAATAAAACACATTCAAATTAAAACAGCAATTAAGTGCTTCACAATATAAACTTCCACCAGGAACGAGGCCAAACAGTGATAAAAAAGAAACTACAAGCAAAAAGGGATTAACAGGACAACTACCTGAGAAGAAGTAAGCAAAAGTCAACAAGCCACCAGGAAAGTGATCTGAAAGTCGTAAAAGTAAATAAACCATCAGGAAAGTGATCTGAAAGTCGTAAAAGTAAATAAACCATCAGGAAAGTGATCTGAAAGTCGTAAAAGAAAACAAACCATCGGGAAAGCGATCTATAAGTCGTAAAATTAAATAAGCCACCAGGGAAGTGATCTGAAAGTCATAAAAGTAAACAAACCACCAGGGGACTGATCTGAAAGTCGTAAAAACAAACCACCAGGGGAGTGATCTGAAAGTCGTAAAAACAATCCACCCGGAGAGTGATCTGAAAGTCGTAAAAGTAAACAAAACTACCAAGAGAGTGATCTGAAAGTCATAAAATTAAACAAACCACCGAGAGAGTTCTCTGAAAGTCATAAAATTAAACAAACCACCAAGAGAGTGATCTGAAAGTCGTAAAAGTAAAGAAAACACCAGGATAGTGATTTGGATGCAGTAAAAGTAAACCACCAGGAACGTGAACGAAACTCATAAAAGTAAACAAACCACCAGGAGAGTGATCTGTACTATGGGCAAAGCGTGTGCAGAAGAGCGCGGCAAGGAGTGCAGCGGCATGATGCGCATCCCCGTGAGCAAGGGCGTGCAGCAGCACCGAGCCAAGCGGGGCGGCGCCGCCAAGCGTAGTCGTGGCCGTCGGGGCAGCTCCTCGCGCAAGGCCCTCGCCATCGGCAACATGATGGAACCGCACTTGCCCGATGCCAGCATGAAGTGCAGTAGTCCCATACCACGAGAGGACCGAGAACGGGAGAGGCTTCACCCGATCTTGCTGCAGTCCTCAGGGCCGAGGAGTCACTCGGGCAGCCTGAGGAAGAGGATTCGGTGGTGTAAGTTTCATGAGTTTTGGGTTGATTTTGTACGTCTTCCGAAGTATCTTGCCAATGTCATGTCAATGATAGAATTTTTCTTTAGGTTGTTTCGAATTTATCCCTCAGGTTTCTTGGATATGTTTTCAGCATGGTATATATCAAGCATGTTTCTCAGCGAGGGTTTTCTCCATCAGGTTTTTTAAGACTGGTTTGTAAGGGTTTCTCAGCTTGAATTCTTAGTTAGGTTTCCTTGCTTGATTCTCATCCAGGTTTCTCAGCTTGGTTTCTCAACTAGGTATCTCAGCTTGGTTTCTCAACTAGGTTTCTCAATGAGGTTTTTCAATTAGGTTTCTCAACTAGGTTTCTTAACCTGGTCTCTCAGTCAGGTTTTTTGTCTGGTTTCTTCATCAGGTTTCTTAAGCTTGGTTTTTTTAATCTCGTTTGTCAGCCAGGTTTCTTCGTCTGGTTTCCTAAACCTGGTTTTTTGACTAGGTTTCCTAGCTTGGTTTCTGAGCTTAGTTTTTCATCTAGATTTTTGTCCTGGTTTTTCAGCCAGGTTTCTTTGTATGGTTTCTAAGTCAGGTTTCTGAACCAGTTTCTCAACAATGCCAGGCATTCTGGTTTCTTGCCAAAGTTTCTTACTCAAGTTATTAGTCCCGTTTCTCTCACATCAAGTTTCCGCAGGGAATGGTTCTGATCCGTGACTTAGGATGGGTTATTAAAAATTTGAAAAATTCATAAAAATTTTAAAGTTTATTTTCACGCTCTGTGTAAGGCTCTATTCAAGTTCTGTTTTTATATCATTATAGGACAGTTGCTTCATAAGCCTTAAAAGATCACAGAACTTGAACAAAATGTGAAAATGAACTTTAAAAATTTGATGAATTGTAAAATTTTTTTTAGACAAACCATCCTAATCAAATTTGTATTCTTTTGTGATTTTGTTGTTCCAAATCAGATTTCCTACGAGTTTTAATTATTATATCATACGATTCCTTGTGCTGTCCATCCAGGGGTAGGGAGTAGGGAGGGAGTATGTTTTGACCTATTTTTTAAATATTATTTTGACAAGAGTTGCCCACAGCCAGTTGAAGTCTGGTATGTCGAGTGACTGAAGGAAGTGAGGAAGTTGAGGTAGATGAAGAAAGAGAAGGAAAAGTGTGCTCATTCAAACACTCCATCCTTGCATCCTCGGAAGATCACCAATGCGTTACAGCAAAACTGTAGAATAGTTATATGCCTCCAACTTTTAGGTTTACTCATATGTACATTCTGATTCTGGTATGCTACACTAGCGCATCTAGTGGCCACAGTTGCCACCAATGCTAGTAAATACTGCCAACATTTTACTGCAGTTGATCAAATCTCACAGGCGTCTGGAACGAGAATTGCGAGAATTGGCAGAGCCCTGCATCACCACATAATGATGCCTAACTTTAGAGGATGTTTCCATTTGCCGTGTTACAATGTACCATTTTGCTGAGATGTCTTTTTGTCTGCAGGTGACGAGCTTCCGTCGGAAGCTGCGGTGGCGGCGGCCCGGCGCGCGGCGGAGGGCGAGGGGGGGGCGGGCGATGGGGGCGAGGGCGGTGGGGGCGAGGCGGGCCCGCCCCCGCGCCGCTACTCGCGCGACCAGCTGCTGGAGATGCGCTCGCTGCCGCTGTCCAAGCGACGACCCGACTGTCTGCCCGAGATCTACAACAGGTGAGAGATGCGTCCATTGCATATTTATGTTTTCTAGTATCCACATCTTCTTTAGTGTTCTTGTGTGTTTAACCTTTCAAACCGATAACTTAACAGTGTCGGATAATTAGGCTTAACTTCAGATGACTTTATATGACGAAAGGGTTATATAAGAATCCAATCCAATCCAAATCGACCAATTGTGAATAGTAAGGAACTTTGCAAACTTCCTTTCCCATTTCTTCTTCACGTCTCTATCGACATCGACATCATCGAATCCTGGGTTATTAGGATGGGGCACTTCAAATATAAGAACACTATGACTCCCCCAATATTCAAAGGAAGTTTGGGTGATCCTGACTCGTTTTATTCTTCTTTTAATGATGCTGTTTCACCAGGGCTATTTACTGAAATAATAAATTGTCCTGTAGTTTAGTCGAGTTAAAATAGGACTAGGCTACTCTCAATCTATAATTGACATTGGTCTGTTTGTTGCAGTGCGCTGAGCTCCTGGGATGGGAACAAGAAGCGGAGTGAGACTCCCAATGATGACGACCGCGGAGGACGCGAAACTGTTGGAGACAAGGTTTGTGCTTCTCAAATATTTCAATGGTTTCTAAATTAACTTATTTTTTAACTGTGGGTGAATGTTTGTGATATTTCTGATTACCATACTTTATTCCTGATAATTTTTCTGAAAAATCATCTCAATATTGTTCTTGCTCTTTCAGGCAGTTATTTTGCAAAGCTTATCTCCTTAATTAAACTGAGCCTTCTTCTCACCAAGGAGAATCCTATTCAATCGCTACTACCCCAATTTTCAATTTGGGAGGCGGGTATGAGTACCACTGTCCTGGTCTCCATTTATCGGATAACCAACACCCTGCCATAGGTCATCGCAAGTGAATCACTACGTTTGATGACTTAGCAGAGTGCCTGGGTTCATGGGGTGAAGTTTGTCTGTCTAGGTCTTGGCGGCGGATGCATTTTTGACCCTCAGATTCCTTCCCATTTCATACCTTTTTTTTTCCAGAACTTTTTTTCCATAAAAAGATCCTCCATACAGCGTCCCCAAAAGTGAACTGACACGGCCCTGAAGGATTTTTTTCCTCAGGGCCTCCTGTGTGAAGCTAAGGTAAAAAAAGGCAGGATTGCGGTTTTGTGCAGGTGCAATTGGAGTAGTAGGTCCGGGCGCTGGCTTGCAAAGGTGCCGAGGTTTGATATTGACACCATTGGTGAATTACACTTCCGTCATCCATTTCACAGTTCCTACAGCTAGCTATTGGATGTTTTGTTTATTGGTTGGTCATGTATTCGTGAGTTGATAAGTGTCCCGTTAATTCTTGGTGAATTTATATCCTTATTGAACAGTCAGTTGGCTGTCCTCCTTCAAATGTGTATTCTAATAAGTGTTGTGGGTGTTCCAGAGGCGTTCGGGCGACCCGCGAGAGCGCATCCGCAAGGAGAGTGAGGGCATCGTGCTGTCCCCCCAGCGCCGCAGCTTCAACTCGGGCTGCTTCGTGGTGTCGGGCGGCATCGGCGGGGGGCCGGGCGCCGGGGGGGCGGGTATGGGCGGCGGCATGAGGGAGACCCGCCTGCGCCCTGACAGCCCCATCTCCTACGACAGAACGGGAGACCCCAAGGCTGACATGAGTGAGTATCAATATACTGTGAACAGTGGTGGTATCCCTCCAGATATATGGAAAAGAGCCTACATCACACCAATTCATAAATCGGGAACTAAGTGTTAAGCAGATAATTATTATTGACCCATTTCCGAGCTTTGCATTTTTTCAAAGGTGTAGAGGTGTTCATAGTCTATGACCAGTTATTCCCTGTGGTAGAGAATTCGATCATGAATTTCAGCATTTTATCAATGAATTGCAAGTCGCTCTATTGCTACAAATTGTTGCCTCATTTTGTATTTGTCCAACAGACCATTAGAAAATTTTACAACAGGAGAAGGTTTTCTTTCATTATTTCAATGAAACATTATGAAAGGTGTTATCGATACAGCTGTTTCCGTAAAGTTAAAGGTCTCATTAGTTTAAATAATTCTTAGTTAACCACTCAGCAACATAAGCAGATATACACGTTAATATGCCGACATCAGTTAAGTACAATAAGCGTGTTTACACGTCAACGCGTATGTTTATACAGAAATCGTCATAACTCCGTTATTGTTCTAGTGACATCCCTAAAACAAAAAGGAGAAGCTCCATAATAAATCAAGCTACCCATCACTATTCAAGATGTCCATAGAAATAGATAAAAAAAATCTTTTCTGTCAGATACATGATAGACCGCAAAATTGCCTATCCACTGTTCGACATCGTTATTTTTTTATTAAATATTCTTGTATGAAATGATAAAAAAGTGAGGTGACCAAATTGTTTATTATACATTTATAAGATAGAATAAATATTGACTTTTATATAATCTGTGATTTTAGTACTGTTTTCACATAAAAACATCACGTGAGTCATTTTTTCATTTTTTTTATGTTTGCATTTTAAATTTTAATGTTTACAAATGTTAATATTTATTTGTAACATAACAATTGAAAGCTTATTTCATATCCTTTCAAAAACAGTTTTTAGTATTCGGCTAAGTTCGGAAATGTTTCAAATTGTGAAGAGAAAATAACATAAAGTTTTCGTAAATCTGACATGTCGTTTAAAACGTAAAAAGTGCATATTCGCGATGTATCGGAGTGGTTAAGTGATTAACTATCATTTTATATACTTTATTTTTCATTTTACAGTGGATATTGAACAAAAACTAAAATGGTCTGTTGGACAAATAAGAACTGAGGCGACGAAATCTTATAATATTGATAAATATTTTGTCTGCCTCCATAGATAAACGTGTGTAAGTTGGATACTTTTTTAGATTTTCATGATCAAAAGTATTGTTTTTAGGGTGTTATGCCGTGTTGCGCTACCTTATTCTTTAGCCAACATTTCGGACAGCTTTACAGTGTCCATCATATTAAAATGCCCTATAATATCAAAATCTGTTTGCAATATTAAAATCTGAAATGTCCTTTCATCTGATTCCAAAAACAGTATTTCATTTTAAGATACTTAAAAAAACAGACCTTTACGAAAATAGCTTTATCTTAAACACCTATCACCTATCAGTGTTTCATTGAAATAATGAAAGAAAACCTTCTCCTCCTGTAAAAACTTTCTAATGGTCGTTTGGACAACTAAGAACTAAGGCAATGACTAGGAAGTTTGTAAGGTAAAATGGTGTAACTATACAAAGTAATTAAAAAATTGACACAACTTTGTTGTATTTGTGTTCCAGACGCTAGAGAGCAGGCCTCTCGCCGCATTGGTTCGGGCCGCATCATGTCGCGCGAGATGGCGCCGTGGGAGCGGGGAGGGGAAGCGGGGGCAGAAACTGGCGACCACGGTGGCGGCAACTT
Source organism: Limnephilus lunatus (assembly GCA_917563855.2). Taxonomy (NCBI): domain Eukaryota; kingdom Metazoa; phylum Arthropoda; class Insecta; order Trichoptera; family Limnephilidae; genus Limnephilus; species Limnephilus lunatus. The sequence continues at coordinate 26,681,804 of OU830600.1, read as the reverse complement.
GCCATACAGGCCGCCGCGGGAACGAGGAGAGGATAGGTACTTTTTTTAAATGATAATCATAGTGTCCTTGATATGATAACTGTACAGACTTTCACCAACATTCCATTTGTGGAATGGAGATGACAATCGGTTTCATCTGGCTTCATTTAAATATCACTTACAATTACACGGTTGACGTTTGTCACATGAGAATAGGTCTCTTCTCCAACTCGTACTTGAGTTCATCGGTTCTCTTCAAGACCCATGCTCACTTCTTCCTTTCCTCAAAGAGATTCTTCAAGGCCTCCTGTGTGGAGTTAATGTAAAAAAAATAATTTAAAAAGTATCTTACTTTTGCACCAGTGTTACATGAATAATATGCACAAGAGTCCTGGCTGCTCCCTTCTGGAGCCAGTGAGACTATGGCATTCGCAATTAGGGTATGTTGTGAGGCTGAAGGTAGTGGGGAGGGGAAGGAGATGTAGAAGAGGAAGGTGGGGAAGTACCTGGCTATTCAAATCAAGACACCAAACACGGCTAAAGCCATTTCAAGCAACGTTTCAATTCTGAATGGTGGTCTTACAACAGGGCGACACTGAGAGGATTTCCACTCTGGAAAGTGCCGCAAATATATTATGTATTATTTTTAAATGGATTAATTGTGAAATATTACAAAATTAGGGGATCCATGCTGCCGGTTCTCCTGAGTAGACTCCATTAAAATACCTACTGAACAGACTTTCACCGACGTTTCATTTGCTCAATGGAGATGGCAATCGGTTTTTTCTGGCTTTATAATATCTTTAATGTTTCATCATTTTGAGGGAAGATTGTGCAACAAGTCAATTTATTTATATTGTTTTTTTGTATGCCAATTTTGTTTAGGTACGAGAGACGATCCTTTGGCCGTGACCTCTATGGCAACTCAGAGAAGACACGCAACAATGACCGAAATGACCGTGATCGGGATGTGCTGGGAGACTCGCGCTTTGGTGACAGGAGGGACAGGTAACACCAATCATTATTTTATACTGAGCACTTAATGGATTCTTCCTACTGACTCTATAGTCATTGATCAATAATAACAATAGATTTACTCTCTCATATCTAATATCTATCTAAAAAGACCACCACTGAAGAGTTGTATCATAACACAACCCCCCATCTCGATGCAAACTTGTTGTACGAGTTTCTAAAAACGTAAGCAAAACCAGTGAAGATCTTTCATTTCGTGACAAAAGTGTTGTTAAGATTTTTTTTTTTCTTTAAAAGAAAGACAAACATTCCCGGGTTACGAATAATCCAACAATGTTTGAAAATCTCCTACCACCACCACACTAAGCAGAAAATATTGCTTGTGTTGTGATGGAGGACTTAGCCAGCCGAGGAATCGAACACGCGACGCCCGGGTGGGACCCAAACGCGATGCCCACTCAGACCGGTCATATATTGTTTAAATTATTCTGCGGCTGATTAAATCGTTAACTAAGTTATTGATAAAGATGGCCCCTACCTAAAATATTTCTAACTGCTTCAAATTCGTGTTTGAAAAATTCACCTACATTTTTCGAACTAAAATTACTGATTACTTACTGAAAAAAAAACTGATACATATTTTATTAGACAAATGTATTTATAAACGTTATTTTCACCTCACTTTTTGGTCTTTTCATATAAAAATAATTAATAAAAAATTCTTAGTTTCAATTTTCTTTTCAAAAATGCGATTCAAAACTTTGGTTTCATAAAGGTGTACATTTTCCTTTTTTGGTGGTTACTTTTTAGATTTTACTATAAAGCGTGGTTTTTTGCCTTTCTAATATTGTTTAGAACATATTTCTCACTCTGGTAGGAAGTAAGGGAGTTACAACGATTTATATGAGACATATGTGAGCTGCGACAAAAATGGTCTCCTACCATTCAACGGGTTAAATCTATAAATCCCTAATTTGAAATTTTCTGTTTCAGAGATGACAACAGGAGAGGCAATCGCTACAACGAGAGGAGAAGATATGATAAGGACGAAGAACCTGAATGGTAACATATTTATTTATACAATGAAACTCACTTAACCACTTTGCTCTTTTTAGTCCCTCGAAGACTAATTTTGAAAAATGGGTTTATTTATCCCACAACACATTTTACCAGTTTTTTCAATAACCAGTCTCTTCAATAACCTTACCAGCCGAGCGATTCTATATATTTTGTGGGATCGAGATCTCCTGACGGACGAGATCTCCTGTCAGATTTGTGTGATTTTCTATGGCTGTTATTTGCTTTTTCTATGGGTATCAGGCCAGCTTCGCTGATTTAAAACGATCTAAACTAAAATATGTTCACAGCTCACAGTTGAAATCTGACATTGGCCCACAGAAAAAGCAAATAACAGCCGTAGAAAATCACACAAATCCCAACGTCCATCAGGAGATCTCGATCTCACAAAAGATATAGAATAGCTCGGCTAGTTTTTTTTCGTTTGTGAGTCGTTAGTGTAATATTTAATCAATGATCAAATATTACAATTTGAGATTTCACTCAATAAGTTATTCTATATTTAATTTCACAATATTTAATATTTATTCTCCAGGTTTTCCGGAGGCCCCACATCCCAGCACGACACCATCGAGCTGCGCGGATTTGACGACCCAATCCCCACCACCAACACCACCAGCACCAACTCCAACAGCAGCAGCAACCTCTCCACGGCCAACATCCTCTCTACCAACAACACCAACTCCAAGGCCCCAGACTCTGGCGAACACAACACCAATACCGCAGCGACGAGCGTCAACAATGGCAGCAGTAACGCCAACGGGACCGGCGGCGGTGGCGTGGCGGGTGACGGTGTTCGCGTGCGGCAGAACCGAAGGTCTGCGGGAAGCGGCAGGACCCCCAGTGCCGTTGCGGCTAATCAGAACAAGGAACAGCCTCCTGTAAGTATTATCATTTTTATGCTTTCACCAACAATTATTTTATATTGTTATTATACATTTTGTTGACAAACCCGCCCACATGCGAAAACTCGTTTTTTTTCTTGCATCTCTTGAGATATTTTTGAAATACTGGCTACTTTCTTTCTAGAAGGTCTCTAAATGTGTCGTTTATTTCAATAAATTTACAATTTGTAATAAGCATTTTCTATATTGGTCTGGTGTCATGAAATTTGCACACTTTTTCAGTCTGTGAAATTTCTAATGTACACAATCGTCCTGAAACGAGTGGTACTAAGCATTTCGATTTTTAAAACAATTTTTTTTAAATTTTTTTTTGGGAACAAATACAGTGAAACCCTCTTAAGAAGTTCTCTATTAAGACGTTTTGTGGCTTAACCACTCCGAGACGTAAGCGGATATACACGATAATATAACGATAGCAGTCAAGTACAATTTAATAATATAATTTAATACAGAATAAGTTTTGGTTTTTACATAATCCGTGATTTTAGTACCATTTTCACATAAAAACATCACAAGTAATTTTAACATTTTTTTAATGTTTGCATTTTAAATTTTAATATTTACAAATGTTAATATTTATTTGTAATATAACAATTTGAAAGCTTATTTCGTAACCTTTCAAAAACAGTTTTTAGTATTCGGCTACGTTCAGAAATGTTTCATTTATAGAGATTTAATTGTGAAGCGGAAATAACACAAAGTTTTCGTAAATCTGACATTTCATTTAAGACGTAAAAGTGGTTAAGAGGGTTTTACTGTTTTTCTAAATGTTTTTGAATACTGTTTAGCTTATATGTATACTTAAACACATATAATATGATTTCAAATATTATTATTAGAAATAAACATAATTTTAGGCAGACAAATATTTTTTATTAGAATTTCAAAACGGGCAAGTGAGATAACAAGATAAATCATGTATTTATATTATCTGATTGCATGTGTCCTTTATTTTGAATTGATCTGCAAATCTTTTTTAGAAGTTATCTGATAAGTTTGGAGAGGAGTGCAAGAAGGAGATTGCTTCCTCGTCTCCCGTGGGTGAAGGGACAAGGATGAACCTGCTGCTATCTTCTATAGTACGTTGTCTCCCTTTAACATATCGTTGATGGCAAACCATCCCCTAATACCAATATATCTCTTCTCAATCATCTCAAATGCCTCCCGTTTATGTAAAATCATTGCAGGGTTTTTGTCTCTCTTGTAAAGTGGTGTTTTGGATTGCTGTCGACGATTTGTGAATTAGATGTGTTTATTCCGGTGATCGGACAGTTGATCCGCCGACAATTTGCCCCCCGAAATGGTGTTTACTATAAAACTAGCTGGTACCTGGCATGCGTTGCTATGCCATTTAGTAAAGAAATTGTTAACCCCCCTCCCGCGAACACTCTAGCCCAATTCCCCTCCCCCATCCTCCCTACCGCATTCAATACATTCATTCCCGGTACATTCAGTTTTCAAACAGCTCGTGTGCCACCTATTGCAATTTTTTTATACAAATTTCATAATGCCCTTGAAAGAAAATAATTATCCAATTTGGTGCAGTCATTCGGAAGTTATGCGCATACAAACATTTCGGAGATTCATTTTTATTTATATAGATACATATTAACCTGTTATTGGCCACTATTCACCGGCCCTCCTCTTCTTTTTTCCTAAATTTTGAATTTTGAAGTACCACTTTGAATTTTGAATTAATTGTTTTGTGGATTAATTTTGAGCTATTATATATTTTATTGACTGAAACACATTCCTAGAACAATTACCAAAACTGCATTACGTGCGTTAATTTGATAAATTGATTGGTTTTACGATGTTTTCGTAAAGAATTCCGCATCAGATTTAATTGTGGCAAAATTTGATACTTCGACTCCACAGATAAAAATCATTTAAAAATATTCTGGTGCTGCCAGGTGAATGAAACTAGTGGCTATATCTTCTACGATATTTGGGGAAGCTATTCTGTCCTTGTTCTTCATACAAATTCTGTACACAGAAGGGTCAAAATCGCATTCAAAAATATATTTTTAAAAGTTTTTTCCACACGCGGCTCCGGCCAATAACAGGTTAAATACGATGCCTGAAATAAAATTTTCTGCAAATATATCAACATAGTTACCAAGACAAAGATTTGTTTTGCTTTTCGTCTGACTTTTCAATGACTCGTTTCTGTAAAGGACATAAACATATAATAAATATAATAATATTTATAATTTCATAATGCCAGAGCTTACCATTATATACAACCTATTTTACTCGCATATGTAGCTTTCTATGAGTGAAAGAATTTTGAAAATCGGTTTAGTGGTTTAGGCGTGATTGTGTAACAAGCACATAACAAACTCGCTCACTTTCGCATTTATAATATTAGAATGTATTATAATTTTTTTTGCATTATTTAACAATTTCAAATGTAAAATTGACTTAAAATACCCTTAACAATAAGTTGGTATGAATATCAAATTAATTTATACACAGTGATTTTTTGTACTAATGCGCTGGTATACACACTATTTAGAGAAGCAGATTTTTCCTTGATGCATTTGATTGAAATACGTTTTATACTTTTGTTATTCGGCGGTACATCCTATCTGAACGTCTCTTCGGGGTCACTTAGTTATATTTTGTGTAATAAGGTAAACCTTATTATCCCTAAACCGACTGCACATAGTATATAAGTATGCCAGGGGGCCAATAAGGAACTCCAGTGAAAAATATTATGGCTTTAAAAAAATATGTTCATATAGACCAATAAACGCTGATTCTGAATATATAACTTTTATTCAATAATATTAAACGTACAGTTTTTAAAAAAATATTAAAAAGTGCATTTTTAATATTCTCGTTAAAACACAGCGTCAGGTTGGTATGCTGTGTAATGCTGTTATGGTGACGTCACGATAGTAATCACGGTAATGACTGGTTTATTTATGCTATACGTCATTTATATGGGAATTTAGGTATGACACAAGCGAATGTTCTATATATTTCTTATTTTTGAAGATGTCGTAAAAGCATATACCTTTATAGAAAGTTAATAGAATTGCCTTTTAGATTTTTGTATCTGACATATACGATTGTGTTTGAAAAATGCAGTATTTTAAGTTTCAAAATGAAAAAATTTAAAAAAAACAGCCGACTGTAAACATATTCTATTAAGAGTGAATAACCAGCACATGACAACTTCGATTCCGACACTAGCGCTAACACATCAGGGCTCGCGAGCGGGCGTTTTCAGAACTAAATTTCGTTCCGCGGCAATCCGAGTTTCGAGGGTTTTGTTCACGCGAGCAAGGGCTACCCGCTACTATTACTACTTTATATTACTATTCTCGCTTCCAGAATTTTAATTAGTAGTAGTTATTTGTAATTTGTATATTGAAGTGCATAAACATAAATAGATACAAGTGAAATGCGTAAACACAGTAGGTATTAAGTAGATACCTACATGAATAAACAATTTGTTATATTCTTTTTAATATTTTGGTTTTTTGTTTTTTAATTTTATTTTACGGCCATTAGAGCGAAAGATATCTCAGTATCGCCCTGGTGTAAGACCACCATTAAGATTTGAAACGTTGCTTGAAATGTCTTTAGCCGTGTTTGGTGACCAGATCTGAATAGCCAGGTACTTCCCCACCTTCCTCTTCCCTATATTTTTACCCTCCCCACTACCTTCAGTCTTACAATATACCCCAATTGGGGATGCCATAGTCCCACTGGCTCCAGACAGGAGCAGTTGGGACTCTTGTGCGGTATATTTATGAAAAAAGTGTAATATTCAGTTGGATTGTAAAAAATGTCTCATTTTGAAATATTTATTCGTATGCACAATTTTTTATTTTATATTTATCTGAATACCGCACAAGAGACCCAAATGCTCCTACTGGAGCCAGTGAGACTATGACGTGACTATGGGGTATATTGCGAGGCTGAAGGTGGTGGGGGAAGAGGAAGGCGAGGAATTACCTGGCTATTCAGATCTGGTCAATAAACAACGTTTCAATTCTGAATGGTGGTCTTACACCAGGGCGATACTGAAAGTATCTTTTACTCTAAAACGTGACGCAAATATATTATTTTTAAATTAAATAATTGTGAAATAACCCAAATTAGTCAAATAAAATTTATTTGCCTATGCCGGGATTCGATTCCACGACCTTCAGATTGCTAGTCAAGAGCCTTACCCCTTGACCACGCCGGCCGTCAATAGGTGGTATCAGTAATTTGGAAGGTACATCCACCAACTAAATGGAAGGCCGGATCGGGAGAGACCGTTTTTTTTACACTCGCTCGACACACTGCTTATCTCTTCTTTGGGAATGCTGTGTGGAGGGTCGTTTTAGGGAAAGGAAGAAGAGGAAATTCGGAGAAGGAAAGGGATATTAGGGGTGAGTAGAAATCTGGGGGTCAGCGTGTCCAGGAGTGCGGATGTATGAATCCATCCCTCCCACTGCGGTGCAAGGCGATGTTCCGAGAGAGTAAGGCTGGAGAAGTCAAAGGGACTCCCTTAACTTTTCCAGATCCGACCTGCCATGCAGCTGGTGGGCAGACGCATCCGCTGCCAAGACCTAAACAAACCTCACCCCCTTAAACCTAGGCACCCCTGCTAGTCACCAAATGTTACGAACCACTTGGGATGACCTATGGCAGACGTGTTGGTTATCTAATAATTGGTTCCCGGGGCGGTGGTACCCATACCCGATTCTCGTGTTTATTATTTTTCCATCAAAATTATTTATGATTTGTCAATAATGTCTTAGTAAAATAAGTATGTAATAAAATCTGAAATATATTAGTTTGTAAGTGTGCAAATAAATAAACAAACGGACCAATTTTCGTCAAGAAACACATGTACGTATATATTTTTAAATAATTTAATTTATCTATTTATTTACGCAAAAATAGTCTATTAACAATAAAACAATAACACGAATAACAAGCGTGCGTAAAGGCACGACCCACCTAGCAATCGATCACCGTTCGCATCGATTACCGTTCGAAGGAAATTTTTCGTAACAATCACCACTTTTCGTAACACATTTACCAGCTTACCCCCCAAGTGTCGAGCGTGCGTAAAGAAGTTTTACTTGAAAATAAATATTTTGGAGCAGTTGGGACTCTTGTGCGGTATTCACATAAGAATAATTTACAATAAAAAAAATTTCAAAATTTTATCATAAAAATATTCAATGAACATGAAATTTTGCGTTGGGGCAACCCTATAAATTTTACAAACATGAAATCCTATTTATTTTGCTTCGTTATTCGTTTGAAAATGTTGCGATGTAGAGCGCCGCGAAGACAACCGCCAGTGGCCGCAGTTGCGGTCTGAATGAGCGCTCTCGATTCGTGTTGTCGTCGATAAGAAAAATTGTGAAACGCGAAGCTGTAAATTAATTAATATTAAATACACCCTAAAATTATTTTTCCATTAAAATTATTTATGATTTGTCAATAATGTCTTAGCAAAGTAAGTATGTAAAAAAATCTGAAATATGTTAGTTAGTAAGTGCGCAAATAAATAAACAAACGGACCAATTTTCGTCAAGAAACACATGTACGTATATATTTTTTGATAATTTTATTTAAACTTAAATTAAAATTCTGACAAATAATTTTACCAGATAATGTATTGATTTATTTTACTGCATGATTATATGATTTGAAATTGGTGTTGTATAATACATGTACTTTTTTGAAAATATAACAAATCTGCCAACGACCTATGGTATAACCTTATTATACTTAAAATAAACATTTTTTTCTCAAAATTTTATCCATACCTTTACTAGATAAAAGAACAATCTTTCAAAATCAATTTATAATTTTTTGTAGAAACGAGTCAATAAGTCTAAATACTGATTTAAAAATGACATATTTCTGGTTTCTCTGGTAATGTCCTCTTAAATGGTCGAAAAAATTAGGAAAATTCAAAATTTAAAAAATACAGTCCTTTTACTTTATGAATTTGGAATAAAACTGTCACTTCACTTTTTATCTCGTTCATACAATTAAAAAGGATAAAAAAATATTATAATAATTCCGAAAAAATAACTGAAAAAATCCGACATCTTGGACTCGGTTTTACGCAATTAATGCGTTGATTTCTCGAATTTGTATTTATTTACACATGCATAAGGCTTTTACATTATCAAATAATATAACTTTTATGGAAGTTTTATTAAATTCACGCGGAAAAGTCATAAAAATTATAGAGAAGTAACCTTTGATTATGTAATGTCAGTAACCTAAAAACCGAACGAAACTAAATCACTAACAAAACATTATTTAAGGACTAAAACTGAAAAAAAGTAAAGGCAGCATTGGTACTTATGTTGAATTACACTAATATCACAGTGAATTAATCATTTAAACGAAAATTATCATCAAAAACATTACTGTAAGTAAAATTCATCAACGTCATTCATTGTTTTGCAAAGAATTTGATTTCGCCATTTGCAATAAATAAGCCATTAGCCAATCAACGCGTTATAATAAACAAGATGGCCGCGCGCCTGCGCAAATCTATGTGAGATTCAAGAAAACCAACATAACAATCATAAAATAGTGAATCGTTATTTTAGTAGATGACGTCACAAAATTCACCATAGATATGGGTGTTTTCGAGGGATCTCCAAAAATTAAAACTTTGAAAATTATTTTAACTATTAAAACTAACTCTAAAAAAAAAAAAAATATGCAGTAATTTAAGTTAGAAGGTCATTTATCATTAAAAAAAATAAAAAAAATGGACTGGACTTCTCTATTGTCGGCGGATCAACTGTAATAGAACCGTTTATTCCTTTCATAGCCATTGTTCCGAGATAGATGCGCCAACTTCTAAAATGTGTTGCTTTTTTGTCTCCCCATAGATAACTTTATTTAGATGTGGTTTACTTTCATTCATTTAGATGTTGGTTTATTAGGGTTCCATGCCAACTCATGATCAACTCAACCCAACACCTATTTAAAAAGTCATTAAAAGCTTAACAAAAATAAAATTTGAAAAATAACCCATAACTAGAGACACTGATTCATAGCTTTAATTTTTAAGAAATGTAGCATTAATTATTGAAAAAGTAGCTTTTATAGCTTTAATTTTGTGTTTTCACAGCGTTTATGGCTAAATATGATGACGTCAAAGAATAGGAGTCGGCAAGAGGGAAAAAACAATTAAATTAGCAAAATCACTTGAAACATGTTTATTGTATTATTGATTGAAACTCAACATGGCACATGTTTCTACAGTAGAGTGTCATGTTGGTTCTACGATCTGTCAATACAAGATTATAGCCACTAAAAAAATCTGTCTGCGTCAACACTATTCACAGGGCCCACACAGTCATCAGAGCTGCCTCAGCAAATTCTCTGTGAACAATTTTTACTGCTAAGAGTAGCTGAATTATGTCTATTATGATTCCATCCCTCACTTGCTCTATAAGCTTTTTTTTAAAATAGCTGTTACCTTCCAGGAATTTACTGTCAACAGATTTGAATGTTGGTGCAAGCCTATTTTTAATTGCTAAAAGAAAAGCGTCTGATCGTTGGACATTCTAAGCTACAATCGCAGGATTGAACTTTACCTGGGTGCTCAAGAAATAGATTAGTACTGTGGCTCATAAACCCGAAATTTGCACTTTTGCTCGCATTACTGAAAAGTTCGCATATTGTTTAGTTTTGTCATAAAAATCGCTGCTATTTCGCATTTTAACGTATTTATCGCTAAAAACACCATTTATCGCTTTAATTCGCAAAAATATCTAATGCTATTAATCAGTGTCTCTACCCATAACCCAACCTAACGTAACCTGTTTTATCAAGTTTTTATACATTTTTTTCATCACTTTTAATGATTTTTCAAATGAGTTGAGTTCATTCTGATTTGTTCGGTCACGTAGGTTAGATAGATAGAGATAGAGTATATTATTTGATATGTTGATTGTCCAGTTGATTCAAAATGGTAATTTGAGTTGAGTGTGCAGTTTTATGTAATACTCTATCTGGTACAGTACTCAGATTACTAATGAACACCACAAAATCAGTTATTATCCAGAAAAACTTGATGTTTTCCGGGTTGCTAGTAAGATATTTCAAAATGTTATCCTAACATACCGAACCATTTTTGTTTTATTGCATATTTAAAATGTAAAACACAGACGACAATACAAAAGATTCAGACTCATCCTTTTGAGCTACCATCACAAGCAAACAATAGTATATAGTCAAATAATTTTAATATTACTGGAAACTCTTCAGTTGCTTTATTTCTCAATGTTTTTATTTCTGTATTCATATATTCAATAGCTGGTGTTTTTATAAAATATTCTCATTTCTGACAAAGAACAAGAACATGTAATGTAACCTACTTGCTCTTTTTCAGAAATGAGCACTGCACGGGTCAATATCCTTTAACCCCTCAGGCTTCGGCCGTATTTTGTCAGAAGGTCAAAATATTTCCGCTTTGCAATAAATTCCAAGTAAATGGAATATTTCTGAATGTGTCCGAAAACTAAACAGTGTTTTTGAAAGGTGATAAAATACACTGAAATATAATTTTTTTTAAGGCAAACATAAAAAAGTTATAAAAATGGCTCACCTTATGTTTTTTCTGACAAAAGTTAGGTACTCAATACAAAAAAAAAATTATTGGACAAATAAATGCATTATAAAAGTTATTATCACCTCACTTTTTTATCGTTTCATGTAAACATAATTAATAAAAAATTCCCAAATTTTCATAAATTTTTTTCAAATTGTGGTTGGAAACTTTGATTTCATAAAGGTGCAGATTTTAATTTATTTTGTGGATAACTTATAGATTTGTACGTAAAGCGTGGTGTTTTCTCTTTCTAACAGCATTTACATCATATTGCTCACCATGATAATAAGTGTGACACAACTATTTCTAAGAGAAATATTATTTGTTCCCAAAAGCGAACAAATTAGCCTGAGGGGTTAATATTTCATACCAAATACCCTTTCATAATACATCCTTTATAATGAACCATCTTTATGTGTTTTGCTTTGCTAGATACACTACATTAGATGGTAGTTACACTTGCAACTATTCAATAATAACCATCAATCATTTCAGGAAAACAACTTCTCCAAAGTTGAAGAGGGCCCATCAAAGCAGATCGAAGATAGTGCCAACAGGAAGGTGGATATGACGGCTTCCGACTTCAATCTGGAGGAGTTCTTGAAGTTGGATACCATTCCTGGATTGCTCGTAAATAATCCATTCTTACTGAAAACAATATAGTTGTGAATGTGCAATATAGTTGTGAAAGTGCAATATAGTTGTGAATGTGCAATATAGTTGTGAATGTGCGATATAGTTGTGAATGTGCAATATAGTTGTGAATGTGCGATATAGTTGTGTATGTGCGATATAGTTGTGAATGTGCAATATATTTGTGAAAGTGCAATATAGTTGTGAATGTGCAATATAGTTGTGAATGTGCGATATAGTTGTGAATGTGCAATATAGTTGTGAATGTGCAATATAGTTGTGAATGTGCGATATAGTTGTGAATGTGCAATATAGTTGTGAATGTGCGATATAGTTGTGAATGTGCAATATAGTTGTGAATGTGCAATATATTTGTGAAAGTGCAATATAGTTGTGAATGTGCAATATAGTTGTGAATGTGCAATATAGTTGTGAATGTGCGATATAGTTGTGAATGGGCAATATAGTTGTGAATGGGCAATATAGTTGTGAATGGGCAATATAGTTGTGAATATGCAATATAGTTGTGAATGTGCAATACAGTTCTGAATGTGCAATACAGTTCTGAATGTGCAATATAGTTGTGAATGTGCAATATAAGTGTAATTTGCAATGTATATTTGACTGGTCAGTGGTTGAGTGGGCATAGCGCTTGGGTCCCACCCGAGCGGCGCATGTTCGATTCCTCGGCTGGCTAAGTCCTCCATCACAACCAACATTTTCGGCTTTCTGTGGTGGTAGTAGGAGATTTTCAAACATTGTTGGGTTATTCGTAATCCGGGAATGTTTGTCTTTCTTTTAAAAAAAAAAAAAGTTGTGAAAGTGAAACATAGTTGTGAATGTGCAATATAGTTGTGAATGATAAATACTGGGAGCAGGTGGATGAGTTTGTATATTTGGGAAGTATGTTTACTGGAGATGGGAAGGCTGATAGAGATATTGAAAGAAGGGTAAAGGCAGGTAACTCCATTAATAGAGGACTGAACTCCGTTGGCGCCAAAAAAAAACTGTCCTAAGAAGCAAAGCTAGCCGCCCACACTGGAGTGCTGGTAACAACTCTGATGTATGGCAGTGAGGCATGGAACTGGCAGAGGATAGATGAAAGTAGACTGAATGCTGATGAAATAAAAACCCTGAGGAGTTTGTGTGGTAAAACGAGTAATGAGTAAGATTAAGAAAGGGACGCTCAGATGATTTGGGCATGTAAAGCGAATGGACGAGGAAAGGAGCGTAAAGGGAATACATGACGCAAATGTGAATGGCAGAAGAAGTCGGGGATGCCCGAGGAAGACATGGCTTGACCAAGTGAAACGGATGCTTGAGTCGGGCCATGTCAAGAGTCAGAATAATAAAAGAGAGATGAGATGAGATGATGTATGAATGTGAACGAGGCAAGGAGTGTGTGCCAAGACCTAGTTGTTTGGCGGTCTGTCCTCTATGCCATACAAAACTGCAATGGAATGTTGACTATGAACTGGTTCCGAGAGCCGTGACATCAGAATCAACAGTTTAGTCGTAGCAACTAAACAGTGTGTTTTAATGTGATGGTGTTTTATTTGTTTTTAAATTACCATTTATAATTTCTATGTATAATAAATAACATGATAAAACTTATATATTTAGAATCAGCATTCGTTTATCTTTATTAATATATATTTTCTAACCCTGATTTTATTGTCTTTTTCAGAATGGAGGTCCGGAAGAGGGCATGTCGGGCGGAAGTCGCTTCAGCCGCTATTTCCGTCGTGAGAGTCCCCCTCCAGCCGCCCCCTCTGCCCCCTCTGCTGCCGACGAGGCCCAGGAGCAGATGTTGGCGAGCATCATCAACGGTCAGCCTAGTCGTGCGTTTGCTATCCTTTTTGTTTTTCATTTTAATATTGATTTACATGAGTGTGTGAACATCATTTCCATTGTATATTCACCCAACTTTTATCTTCTTTACTTCTGTGAATATCTTTCCCATTGTACGAAGGCTGTCTGTAAAATAAGGTCTCCAAAGTGCTGCAGTCGCGAGGAACGATTTTATGCGCAATCCTGCAACACTGGCGTGTAGCCTGGTTTCCCCTTGCTAAATCCCCACCACCCACCACTGTGACACTTAGTCTTGGCGTGGGAGCTTCCACTCGCCGCACCCGCCAGGTGTGAGTTACGCTCTGTAATTCGTTTTTAAACTTTGCTTCGGCGAATCTGAATGATGCCACTGGGATTGTTCCTTTGTTTCTGGTGTCGTGTGGTGTATCCAGATCTCGTCCCCACTCACAATTGCGTCCAAGAATTCTTGTCTGATGATGTCGTAGCATTCAAGGAATTCGCGGGCTGCTTCAACCCGTCGTTTTTTGTGATCTTCAGTGAGCATTTTGGGAACCACCTTGAGCAGACTTTGTGGTCTCCCAAATGTTCTGTCAAAATCTTGTCAGTAGTGGTCTTATTGACATCAGGGATCATATAACAGAGCTCCCGAACGGTCACCTGTGGATCTGCAATCATTGTTTTTTCCACTTTGGCAATTTTTTCTTTTGAAACCGATGGCCGTCCGGCACGCTTTTAAATGTTCTGCACCATTTGCGCACATTTTCGCACTCATACACTATTTTCCGTACACTTCAAGTAGATGAGAATGAATTTCTACCGGGGTTTTGTTCTTTACACAAAAAACTTATTTATCGAGCGTAATTCACACCTGGCGGGTGCGGCGAGCGGAAGCTCCATCGCGAACGGCTGTCACGCCGAGACTAAGTGTCGCAGAGAGTGCAGAGTGGCGAGGATTTGGCGTAGGAAAACCAGGCTACACGCCATTGTTGCTGGGTCTTGCATAAAATTGTTCCTCGCGACCGTAGCACCTTGGAGACCTTATTTTACAGACAGCCCTCGTATATTCACCCTTTTATCATAACTTTTATCTTCTTTACTTCTGTGAACATCTTTCCCATTGTATACTCAGCCAACTTTTATCTTCTTTACTTCTTTGAACATCTTTCCCATTGTATACTCAGCCAACTTTTATCTTCTTTACTTCTGTGAACACCTTTCCTATTGTATACTCACCCAACTTTTATCTTCTTTACTTCTGTGAACATCTTTCCCATTGTATACTCACCCAACTTTTGTCTTTACTTCTGTGAACATCTTTCCCATTGTATACTCAGCCAACTTAATCTTCTTTACTTCTATGAACATCTTTCCCATTGTATACTCACCCAACTTTTATATTTACTTCTGTGAACATCTTTCCCATTGTATACTCTGCCAACTTTTATCTTCTTTACTTCTGTGAACATCTTTCCCATTGTATATTCACCCAACTTTTATCTTCTTTACTTCTGTGAACATCTTTCCCATTGTATACTCACCCAACTTTTATCTTCTTTACTTCTGTGAACATCTTTCCCATTGTATACTCACCCAACTTCTATCTTTACTTCTCTGAACATCTTTCCCATTGTATACTCAGCCAACTTTTATTTTCTTTACTTCTGTGAACATCTTTCTCATTGTATACTCACCCAACTTTTATCTTCTTTACTTCTGTGAACATCTTTCCCATTGTATACTCACCCAACTTCTATCTTTACTTCTGTGAACATCTTTCCCATTGTATACTCAGCCAACTTTTATTTTCTTTACTTCTGTGAACATCTTTCTCATTGTATACTCACCCAACTTTTATCTTTACTTCTGTGAACATCTTTCCCATTGTATACTCAGCCAACTTTTATCTTCTTTACTTCTGTGAACATCTTTCCCATTGTATATTCACCCAACTTTTATCTTCTTTACTTCTGTGAACATCTTTCCCATTGTATACTCAGCCAACTTCTATCTTCTTTACTTCTGTTACTTCTGTGAACATCTTTCCCATTATATACTCAGCCAACTTTTATCTTCTTTATTTCCGTGAACCTCCCCTTTGTATATTCACCCAACTATTATCTTGTTTGGAGATTGGCTATCATCAGACCAATGTTCAGAGTGCAGCCTGGAACAAGTAGTAAATTTTTTGTCTTGCACTGTATCCAGACCTGGAGCCGTCCATCTCGATCCCCGTGGGTGACTCGCAGCACCTGTTTGCGCCCATCTCTCCGGCGGCCAGCAGCACCCGCGCCACCAACTCCCTGCTGGAGATGCTGCAGCGGGGCCAGCAGCAGCAACAGCAGCAACAACAACAACAACAGCAGCAGCCGCAGCAGCATCAACACATGCAGCACCAGCACCAGCAGTACCATCACAAGCCCACAATGGGTGAGTAACTAAATTGTAGTGAAAGGAACGACAGTGCCACTTTTTTCACTTAAAATTTAATTTTCCATTTGAGGCCAAAATATTCAATCAAATTGAATACTTAATTATTTTCTATATTTATTTTTAACTTTATGAGTAAAACCTCAAATTATAATATTTAATTAAATGAAGCCAATATTAGTAAAACTCAATTGAAAGTCTGGAGACAGAAAAATCAGAAAAAGATATATAAGAGACTCGAACCCAGGACCTTTCGCTTTACTGAGTTCGAGTCCTAGATTATTTTTCCTATATTTTTCTGATTTTTCTGTCTCCAGACATTCGCTAATATTGTCTTCATTTAATTAAATTATTTTTCTAATCAAAAATATATCGATTTACTTTAAGGTGTATTTAAAAAAAAGGATAAACAATAAATACAATTATCAAGACACGCGCCAACACATTGAACACATGCTCTCCTGAAGACCTGTAAATGTACACTGAAATTCAGCACCAAAATTAATTAAACTCGCTCAGTGTAATCATTTTTACTAGCTAACTAGCAGATTGTGAACAATCTACGAAAAAGTTGAAAGGTAGGCTACTTTGTTCACTACTCGCTAGCGTGTTGGCTTGTTAGCTAGTAAACTAACCTTGTGTCATCATAGTTGCTAGTGAGCTAGCTGCGAGTATCTCAGTTTTCTACAAAATTTTGACAGAATTAGTTCGCATAAAAACATAGCACGTGGTTTCAACTCACTGGCTAGTTCGCTGCTGAGCGAGTTGAAAGTTTTGTGTGTCATCACAATTGCACTCGCCGATTTGCCCGCTTTTAAACTTGCCGGCTAGTGGCTTGGAAACTCGCTCAATGTAATTGAGGTTTTAATAACTCTAGTTCGATGATATAGATATTTATTTCCCAACAACATTGTGATGTTGCGTTTTTGTTTTAGAAATGCCCGGCAAGATCCACAGCCTGGAGGAGCTGGAAGCGCGCATGCTGGGAAATGTCCAGCATCAACACCAACAGCAACAGCAGCAACAACAGCAACAGCAGCAACACTTGCAGCAACAGCACCTCCAGCAGCAACAACACCAACAGCAACAGCAGCACCGGGGCATGCAGCAGCACCAGCCGCCGCAGGATGATGATATCAACGCCTTCAAGAAGATGGTAAGAACCTTGTCATCATCGTAAAGTAACTACCAACAAACCTGTCATTGACATCCAAAATAAGCCAAATTGAGGATATCATGGCTTTAGGTCTCAATGGGCCCTGAGGAAAATAATTCTCCTCAGGGTCTATGTCATATTTGGGGGTGCTGTGTGGAGGGTCTTTTTAGGAAAGGAAGGAAAAGAGTATGAGGGGTGGGTAGGAATCTGGGGATCAGTGTGTCCAGTAGTGACGGACGTATAAATCCATCCATCCCTCCTGTGGTGCAAGGCGATGTTAGGCGATGAGAGTACGGCTGGAGAAGTCAAGGTTACTCCTTCAACCATTCTCTCCTAATCCGGCCTGCCAAGCAGCTGGTGGGCATCCGCCGCCAAGACCCGGACAAACCTCACTCCATGAACCCGGGCATCCCTGCAAACGTAGCGAACCACCTCAAACAGAGGTGTTGGTTATCCAATAAATGGTTCCCGGGGCTGCGGTACCCACGCCCGCCTCCCAACTTGAGGTCTCATTTGCTTTACTTGGTACTGGAACTAGTGTGGGGTGAACGAATGCAGTCATGGTCAATCCCCAACCTATTGACCCCTGTGTGACGTGTATGCAAGTTTATATAAAATTGCGTTTCGCCTCTTTCTTAATCGTTAATTTCTTTTTATGCATATATTTTTTATTTTATTTTGAACTGTAATATTCTTCAATATTGTTGTGGCTCACTAGCCCACAATGACTTGTAAATGATTACAACATAAGTTCGTTCTTGTTGTTTATTGTGAATTACAATCGGGACAATGATATTGTTGGTAATGTCTGAATACGGAAGCTCTCTAATTAGAACTGAGGTCGGGTCGTCCATCGACCGACCGCTTTGCCAGTATGTTCGTTCGGAAGCATTCGGCTCCGCCGAACATCTCCGAACGACATGGTCTTATAAACTATCTCTACATATACGTACACAACAGGAACCATTTATTGGGTAACCAATATCCCTGACATGGGTCACCCTGAGCGATTTGCTGCCTTTGGTGACTTAGCAGGGGTGCCCGCAATCATGGGGTGAGGTTTGTCTAGAGGTCTTAGCGGCCAAAGCGTTTGCTGTGTCTTCCTTGCTATCATGGTGAGAAATGTGATCTAGAAAAAGAAAACAACACGCTTTATGTTAAAATCTAAAAGTTAACCACAAAATTATTAAAATATTCATCTTTATGAAACCAAAGTTTCAGTCTACAATTGGAAAAAAAAATTATGTAACTTAAGAATTTAAAAAAATAATTTTTCATGAAATGATAAAAAAAGTGAGATGTCAATAACGTTTATACTACATTTGGCTAATAAAATATGTAATGAATAACAGATCACTTTGTGTAAACCACTATATTATAAACAATATCTACATGTTTCCATAACAATGTTATCTTCATCAGGATATGTTAATATATTAGCATATATTAAGAAGATAACATTGTTATCGAAACATGTAGATATTGTTTATAATATAGTGGTTTATACAAAGTGATCTGTTATTCATTATATAATTAATGATGCCACAAAGTAATTTTGCGAAGTTTGAAGAAGTAATAAAACATGTGTCTGTTTTATTTTTTTTTCATTATTAGTAATTTTAATTAGAAATAACGTAAGGTGAGTGAGCCATTTTTATAACTTCTTATTTTAAAAATCTTTATGTGTGTATTTCTAATAATAACATTTAAATCGTATTTTATTTTGAAACAAAAATATTTTGACCTTCCGACAAAATAAGCCCGAGGCCTGAGGAGTTAAAGTGACGTAATATTGAGATGAAAGATGATTATCTAATGAGTGGTTAATGTGACATAATAATGAGATGAAAGATGATTAACTAATAAGTGGTTAAAGTGACGTAATAATGAGATGAAAGATGATTATCTAATGAGTGGTTAAAGTGACGTAATAATGAGATGAAAGATGATTAACTAATGAGTGGTTAAAGTGACGTAATAATGAGATGAAAGATTAACTAATGCTAATTTTGTTTTTATTTTTAGATGGCCCAAGCCCTACCGTCTAGCAACGGGCCAGTGCCCTCCAAGCCACACGGGCCCCCGTTAAGCCTACTTCAGGTAAAACATTGCCACTAATAAATAAATAATATTTATTGAATTTAATATGTCCATTGTCCAGTTGATTAGTCAGACATCTCCGAAAATCCAAATTTGAGTTGAGTAAGCAGTTATAATTGTGTATCTCTATCTTGTACAATACGCAAATTACTGATCAACACTATCAAATCAATTATAATGCACAAAAATTATTTAAAAAATTGTGTTTTCTTGGTTACTAGTAGGAAATTTCAAAATGTGCTAATGTACCGCACTGTTAGGCCCCCCCGGTGTTATTTTATAGCATACTAATGAGTTCCCGGCATGCGTTGCAAATTCCACTTTAATAAAGAAATTGATTCTCCCTGCGTGTTCTTTCACATTCCTTCATCTTCCCCGCCTTCCCCTTTCTGCTTCTACCCGTCTCGCGACCCCACCCCTCCTGCGTTCCCCTTCCACCTTCCTAACCTTCCCTTTCCAGCTTTCCTATTCCTGCCTTCCCCCCTCCCTCGGCCCCCCTCCTGCGAACCCCCCCTCCTTCGTTCTCCTCTCTCCTGGATTCCCCACCTCCTTCCTTAATTCCCTCCCTGCCGCTAAACTAAATGAAATTTTTCAAACAACTCATGCGTCATCTATCTTTTTTATACAATTTTCATAATGCCAGAGCTCATCAGCATATATGGAAACCTTCACGGGTGTGCGCACAACAACTCATCGAAGTTTCATTGCAATCGGATGAATAGTATAGAAATAAACGTCGGAGCTCACTATCATATATAGAAACCATCGAGGGCATGCGCACATCAAATCCCCCAAGTTTCATCGCAATTGGATGAATGGTTTAGCAATGCATAAGGAACAAACATACATACATATATATGCAAGCAAACATCGATTTTTATATACATATATAGATAGATTTAATATGTAAAACACAGACACGTGTATCTAATATTTGATTTATGGTTCCCTCATTATCTGAACAGTAGGTAGGTATTTGGAGATGTGTGACTAATCAAGTGGACGATGGATGAAATGTGATATGAGAATGAATTAAATCTATTGGCTTGGTTGTAACGAATGTGTTGTGTTGTGGCCGTTCCTAGGAACGCGAGCAGGCCATGCGCTCAAACAGTAATTGGTTAGTGCAGATGCTGAACAAGTCCCAGCAGGAGGACCAGCACCACCAGCAGCAGCAGCAGCAGGCGGCCATGGAGGCGCAGCACATCCATCACCAGCAGCAGCAGGTGCCGCCCGTCAGTCAGGACGTGCTCTACAAGCTGTTCCAGGTGCAGCAGGTATATATGATGCATCCCTAACTGATAACCAATTACAGCTGATGCACTTGGAAATGGACTGTTAATGCTAGACAATAAGACAAAACGAATGGTGTTTGTTGGAATTGGAATTTTTTTTTTTCTTTTTTTTTTTTTTAAAGAAAGACAAACATTCCCGGGTTACGAATAACCCAACAATGTTTGAAAATCTCCTACTACCACCACAGAAAGCCGAAAATGTTGCTTGTGTTGTGAAGGAGGACTTAGCCAACCGAAGAATCGAACATGCGACGCCCGGGTGGGACCCAAGCGCTATGCCCACTCAACCACTGACTGGTCATACATTGTAAATATGTGTAGGGAAAAATAACGGATACAAGGAAGAAGGACAACCAATCACTTACCTCTGCGAAATGTACTGAAAATACTAGACAATAAGACGGTGTTTGCTGGGATTGGGTGATAATGTCTGTAGGGAAAAATAATGAATACAATCGAGAAGGACAACCAATCACTTACCTCTGCGAAGGCGCACACAACACAATTACTAATGTAGTTTATGTATTTAGTGTCACCGCGGATAACTCGAGGTAATTATCGCCACAACAACACAAATAAGTATAAAACGATCATGAAACGGTCAAAACACCTTCTTTTAGTTTATAAAAAAATATATAAAAACCCGAACAACCAACAAAATGCTTTCAATGTAGTCCAAAATCTTCAGTTTTTTTCTGTAACTTAATTTGACATTATAATTATCCCGTTTCAGCAAAACCGTCCCCAGGAACACGTCAACAAGGTGATGCCAGGCAACGTCAATCACAATCATTCCAGTAGACACTACCAGGTAAATAACAAACTATCCACTGTTACTGTTTTATAAATATTCATCATACATCATTTCATAAATATTCTGCTAACATCAATCACACAAAACTAATGATTGTGTTATTGCAGGTGTCTCCAATTCCCAATGACTTGCAAGCTTACATGAACAACCTTCAGCCCTCCCGGGATCTGCTGCAGAGGCCAGAAGCCCAGGCCATCGTTCACGGTAAGTCCCCTTACAAACAATGTGTCCTAACCTAACTTACTATCTATTTCTGACTTACTGCTTACTTTCAATTTGGGAGGTGGTATGGGTATCGTTCCCCCGTGAACCGTATCGGATAACCAAAACCTCTACCGTATGTGTACCGCGGGTGCCCGGGTCTATGGGGTGATGTTTATCCATTTCGTGGCATGGCGGACCGGATCGGGAGAGGCCAGTTGAGGGAGACTCTTTAACCTCTTCGGCTGGATTTTCTTGAGCTATATATAGCCTTACACCTCAGTGGGAGGGATGAATCGATACTTCCGCTCCAGGACAGATTGCTGATTTAATTCACCCCTTATACCTTTCTCCTTCCCAGAACCTCCTTTCGTTTCTTTCCTCAAAAACACTCCACACAGCATCACCAATGATGACATAGGTCGTTAAGGAATATTATTTTCCTCAAGTCTTATATCTTTTCCTATCTGATCTGTATAATGTAAATATCCTCCAGCTGTTCCTCGGCCATCCCTTCAAATTCGGGTATATTCTTCAGAGTAAATTCCTAATAATACTACTTGTTCCTGTGTAAATCTAATTTTTGCTACAGATTTCCACCTCAGCCAGCCCTTCATATTCCAAGTAAATTCATAAATCGATTTTTCTCAGCCGATTTACGCTCATACCGGCCCTTCAAACTTGTATACATGGAAAACTATGACATTCTTTGTTGAGTGTAAATCGATCGAGATTTACAAAATATGTAATACAAATTAGGACGATGTATAACTGCGTAAATCGATATTTACGGTGTTTTACCGCCATGGTTGTCTTGTCAGATTCAGATTTACGAAAATGATTTATTTATTGCAAAATCAAGAAATTGTATTTGCACAGAAAAAATGAATTTTTAATGTTGAATTTAAAAATCACCTTTATCTAATTTTTATTCTGGGAATCCTTTTTTTTTTTGCAAAATTTTGAATTATGCTTTTTTTTCAAATTGCTGGTTTCGAATTAATGGGATTCTAGAGTAATATATATGTTTATTTATTTTCATCAAGTTACATTTGTAGAACTTTTCTTTTATATGTTCAAAAACAGTTTATTTATAAACAAGTTCTGCTATGTAATTTTATTATGCGTGACAGGTATTTGCCCTCTGAAGGCATTATCATACTGTGGTTATATCACTTACAGATGAAACATTTATATCTTTTATAGATAGATACTTATTATGAGAAAATTTATCACTTTTATTTTTATTACCTACGCCCTTATTAAATTTGGAGTAAAATGATGGAAAATATTATTAGTTATTATACCCTTTTAAATTTTCCCCAATTACTGAATGACTGAAGGCTGTTAGTCAAGTCTTTATGTGAGTTATTCCAAAATGATGATTCATGGGTTTATTTTCCAGCATAATTAAGTATTTGAAATTGGCTTTAACGTTTCTAAGAGTGACAAGTGAATTATATTTTTTTGTTCATTTATCAAAATAGCTTTTGGATTTATGCATGTCTACTTTAAATTGACTCGGTTAGCTACTGAGAATAAAGTTTGGTTGTGTGTTCAGGTCTGAAGCAGGGTGAGATCACTCCCGGCCACCTGATGCAGCAGATCAGCAACCCGGCCCTGCAGAGCCGCCACCGAGAGCTGCTGGCCTCCATCCTCAAACTGCACGACCAGTCCTCCCGCTCGCCTCGCAACACCGCCCGCCTGGCACTGCCTCCCCAGCAGCAGCTGCGGGTCAGTCCGCTGCCTCCCAACGGTACAACCACCTTCTGCATTTATCTTGTACTATATGTATCGGACTGCAGGAACTTATTCCTAAAATCTGTATCATTTCCGGAGACATGTAGAAAAATACCCATTTTGACTTAGTGATGCAATTTCGTTATGAATTATTGTGCTTTAGCTTCTATTTCAATAAAAAACATTTTTATTGTTTTTTTTAATTTTTATTCTTTTTTTTTTTTATGTACATAAGACAGGCATGATGCCCAAATATTTACATAATTTTAGTAGTGGGGAGGGGAAGGAGATGGGGAAGAGGAAGGTGGGAAGTGCCTGGCTGTTTAGATCCAGTCACCAAACACGGCTAGTCATTTCAAGCAACGTTTCAATTTGAGTTCGCCATCAATTCAAATATTGACTATTTTGGCAGGGAAAGCATATAACGTAAATAAACACAAATACCATGTTAACCCCTCAGGCCTTGGCCATATTTTGTTGGAGGGTCAAAATATTTCCGTTTTACAATAAAATCCAAATAAATGAAATGTTTCAGA
Organism: Limnephilus lunatus; assembly: GCA_917563855.2. Lineage (NCBI taxonomy): Eukaryota > Metazoa > Arthropoda > Insecta > Trichoptera > Limnephilidae > Limnephilus > Limnephilus lunatus. Next base: position 26,657,552 of record OU830600.1, on the reverse strand, counting down.
ATGTATCCAAAAAATAAAAACTGTTTTGGAAAGGTGATGAAATAGCCTTTCAAATTTTATTATTAAAAAAACATTAGAAATATAAAATTTTTGCATGCAAACATAAAAATTTTAAAAATGGCTCACTTTACGTTAATTTCTAACTAAAATTTCTGATAATGGAAAAAAATATAAAATTAAAAATAGGTTGCCAGGTTATCAAAGGATACCGTAGGGTGCTGTACCACCATCTTGAAGATGACCATCATTTAACGTGTTTTTCCTTCCATTTCATGCAGCATTTTGTGTTTCGCCAATAATGGCTACGAGTCCTAACACATTGGCCGTACACCATCCAGGTACATTGTTTATTTAATACTGTTTTTTTTTTATCTTAATCTTGTAGAGGTATCGGTCTTCGAGATACCTTGCGTGTTCTTAATGATTGAATAACACTTGGTTTAATTTGGTTACAAAGTTTTATAATTTACACAAATAATAAAACGAAAAATTCTTTCAGCGCGAACTGCGGGCTATAATTAGGTCACTAGGTCATAGTGTACTGATCTGAACTTGTCTATCTGTTGTCCGCCTAGCGCTGAGTCTATTTAGGAGGACGGTGTCGAGAGCGTTCTCGGTCGGCAAGTAAATTGGCGTCTGGAATCTTCAGACGCTTTCTTCCCCGTAACGATGGGGCAAATAGGAATGTTCGTGACTGTTGCATCCGAAATTGTTTCTGAATAACAGCTTCAAATGCAACAGTAAAATGGACTGTAAATTAGACAATATAACGAAATGATAGTGGTGTTTGTTGGGATTGGGTGATAATATATGTACGGGAAAAGTAATAGATTACAAGGAAGAAGGAAACCAACCACTTACCTCTACGAAGGCGAATAGCACAATTACAAATATATTTTAGTTCCACCGTGGTACCTCGAGCTTAATTATCACCACAACACAAATAATTATTATGAAACGATCTTGATAAGCTCGAAAACCTTCCTTTTTTTCTTCTTATTATGAACACGAACAATAGGGTGTGTCTATTATTTAAACTTTTGAATTCAGAAACGCCCGGGGTGTCAAAAGTTGTGTCTTATAAAGAAAATGAGAACGGCATTTAAATTATTTTTTTTTAAATGGTTATTAGCCCGCTAAAATGCATTGAAAACCAGAAAAAAAACCTAAAAAAATTAATTTTGTTTTTAATTGAATTTTTTTTTTTTTCAATAACTTAATCTTTAACGTTTGTTAATAAAAAATGAGTATAGCTGACAAAAATGAAAAAAATAAATAAAGTTTATGAATACAAGTAAGTCAACAAGAATACTGATTTTATTCAGAAAGTGTTATTTTCCCTTTTAATATTTTTAACAAACACATCACATATGTTTAAAAAAAATATTTTTTTTATGTTCTTTGTACTGCATTTCATGGAATAAAAATTAAGTAGGTACAAAATATGAAATATGGACCCTTTGTTTTATTTTTTTTCCAAATCACGAAATCTATTTTTTTTTCAAAACTTCCTGCCATTTTAGCGGGCTAATAGTGAAAAACAATTTCATTTATTTTTACGTTTTCGAATAGCTACAGATCATACGCATCTTTTGAGACCTCGGGCGTTTAAAAATAAGGTCGTTTTTTTTCTCTCTATGGAGAGCGACACAAGCTAACGAACAACCAACAAAACATACTTCCATGTCCTACAAAATATTCTTCTGTTTTTTTCACAAACAAATGCACTTCCAGTCTTGTCATTGTTCCATTTTCAAATGCTTTCTTCAGCAAGGTGATATGGTTAGTGAGGGTAGGAACTGTAACTGTAATGATATCCCGGTAGGAACTATGAATATTATTATTTCAAAACTAAACAGCGACCTTTCACACGACGTCGACGAATTCACGCATATAGGCGGCAGACACTGCTAGAATGTTCGTCGTTAGTACCAGCTGCTGAGTGGGCTTATATTATTGTAGTTACAATCTTTAGGTTCATTGAATTCATTTAGTTTTTATTCCCAGATGCACATCACTAGTAACTCAATATATTTAGCTTGTGGCATCTTTGATTGTGCGTGTGTATTAATCTATTTTCCCGTTGGCCAGGCATGCCGGGGAGAATACCATCCCCGCGCGAGCTGCAAGCCCACACGCAGAACATAATGCAGTCGGCGCTCATCAAGAAGAAGCTGGAGGAGCAGAAGGAGAACTTCCGCAGGCGCCAGGAGCAGCAGCACGCCTCGCTGGCCAGCCCCACCAAGCACCAGCAGGCCGCCATCGCATTCACGCCCACCTCTGTGAGTTCATTGATCATTACATCCTTAAACAAACTCAATTTCTTACTTATTTCAACTCGTTATTCTAGAAGCTAATTCAATACACGTGTCCTAACTTAACGGGGTGATTAATTATGAACATTTTAGGAATAACCCCTCACGCCTATTCAGTCAGAAGTCAGATTATTTCGGCTTTTTTTTTTACATTAGCTCCACACGGGAGGCCCTCAGGAAAATAATTTCCCTTAGGGCCCATGTCATCTTAGGGGATGCTGTGTAGAGGGTTTTTTTTTTAAGGAAGGGAAGGAAATAGGTATGAGGGGTGGGTAAGAATCTGGGGGTTAGTGTGTCCAGGAGTGACGGACGTACGAATCTGGATTCCGGGTGGAGGGGATAAAAGACCTCCCTCAACCAGTCTCTCTCGATCCTGCCCGCCACGTTAGGTGGGCAAACACATCGGCCGCTAAGACCTGTACAAACCTCACCCCATAAACTCGAGTACCCCTGCTAAGTCACCAAACGTAACCACTTAGGCAGAGGTAACCTATGGCAGAGGTGTTGGTTATCCATTAAAGGTTCCCAGGGCGGCGGTACCCATATCCACCTCCCAAATTGAATATTGCTTTGCAATAAAATCCAAATAAATTGAATATTTCTGAACATATCTGAAAACTAAAGCATTGTTTTTGAAAGGCGATGAAATATGCTTTTAAATTTTATTATCAAAAATAATGTAAAATTTTGAATAAAACATAAAAAAGCTTTAAAAATGGCTCACCTTAAGTTTTTTGTCTAACTAAAATTATTGATAATGAAGAAAAAAAAACACAGGTACATATTATGTATAAAAAATACATCATATGTATTATAAACATTATTGTCACCTCACTTTATTGTCGTTTCATGTAAAAATAATTAATAAAAAAATCATAAATTTTTTTATTAATTAAATTTTAAATCATAAATGAATGATGAATACTTGGAGCAGGTGGATGAGTTTGTGTATCTGGGTAGTATGTTTACGAAAGATGGGAAGGCTGATAGAGATATTGAAAGAAGGGTGAATGCCGGTAACTCCATTAATGGAGGACTGAATGCCGTTGGCGGTAATAAAAAACTGTCCAAAGACGCGAAACTAGCCGTCCATAATGGAGTGCTGGTACCTACCCTGATGTATGGCAGTGAGGCATGGAACTGGCAGAGGAAGGATGAAAGCAGACTGAATGCTGTAGAAATGAGATCCCTGAGGCGAATGTGTTGTAAAACCATGTACGATCGTGAGAGAAACGTGGATATCCGCAAAGAATGCAAGGCTGATGTAAGCGTGATGTGTAAGATTAAGAAAGGGACTCTCCGATGGTTTGGGCATGTAGAGCGAATGAACGAGGAAAGGAGTGTAAGGAGAATATATGATGCAAATGTGAATGGTAGAAGAAGTCGGGGACGCCCGAGGAAGACATGGCACGACCAAGTGAATCAGATACTTAAGTCGGGCCATGTGAAGAGTCGGAATAATAAAAGAGCATGTATGAGACGATGTATGAATGTGAACGAGGCAAAGAGTGTGTGCCAAGATCGAGTTGTGTGGCGGTCCGTCCTCTCTGCCTACCCCTGCGGGGAAATGGCGTGATGGTTAGTTAGTTAGTTAGTTATAAATTTTTTCAAATTAGGTCGAAAACTTTGTTTTCTTACATATGTATATTTTAATTTTTCTGTGGTTTACTTTTAGATTTGAATATAAAACATGGTTCGTTCTCTTTCTAACATCATTTAGATTATATTTTTCACCAAAAGAGTAAGGGAGACACAAGGATTTCTATAAGACCTATATGAGCTGTTCCCAAAACCGAACAAATTAGCCTGAGAGGTTATGCCTTAGGATTAAAAATAAGTAACGAGTTGATGTAATTAAGTATTGATTTACGCTTCACCCGTAGCCTTTTCATCCCCACCTCTATTTTAGTTGGTTCCCCTTCCTTTCTAGAGATAAACCTTTTCAAATACTTTCCCTACTTCCAGATCAAATAATATATGTATTATATTTACTCAAATATATCATAATTTCAAAATATATATACGAAGGCTGATTGATAAACTTTTTAAAGAGAAAACAAAACCACTACACTTTGTTCGGTTAAGGTTTTATTTTTCATATTAAGTTCAACACTTTTTGAGGGCCATTATAATAGTTTATTAGAACGACTCCTCAAACTTGCCATTTACACAGCCCCGGATCTACGACTTTTTCAAACCGGAGGAGAAACTTGATAGTGACGCCCCCTCTCGTCAGCGTTTGAGAGGGGCACCACTATCAATAAACCGCTCGGGTTTATTCGGCTCAGCTCGTGTAGCCCCTAGCTCTAGATGCGACAAGGATTCCCCTGGCAGAGACATCACGTACACTAAGCTTGCATTCAAATTCTTAGGATACATTCGTAAATCAACTTTGGATGTGTTCAAAAACCAACTGGGCGTTTTAAAATCAAATGAATAATCTATAGAACAATGTGCGCTGGATGCCAGGTGCTTTGTGAATCATGTTTTTTTTTCAATCAAACATATAAATTACGATTTTGGCGCTCCCTAAAACTGCCACCCAGGGCAGGCACCCCGGTTTGCCCCTCTTTGATCTGTGGATGCATTTACAATATCGTCGCAGGAAAGCAATACTGCTGTAAACGCCACTTCCCACGAAAATACTTTTGTGGATTTTGAGGTGTGTACATCGGTTAAAAAACGTATTGTTGACAAAATGGCTAGTTTTTCCAACGTCGTACAATTCTTATTATCGTCGTAGAGTCACGGGACCCAGATAGATCGACGCAGAAAAAAAACTCTGCAAAATGGTGTTTGTAAAGTATTTTCGTAGATAGTGGCGGTTACAGCAGTATTGCTTTCTTGCGACGATATAAAAAACAAATAACAAAGTTAAATGTATAACTGCATAAATTTTAAAATGTTAGACTTTACCAATTAATATATAAGCTGTTTCACAAACATGTTGTGCTGCAATGTGTCAATATAGGTAAAGACCGCATAAGAAGTTTTACTTCTTCCCTTAACCTTTTCTATGCGCCTGTTGCATATTTGATCCATCGGCAGAAACTTTGGATTCATAATAATAATTAAAAAAACAAACATTCCCGGGTTACTAATAACCCAACAATGTTTGAAAATCTCCTACTACCACCATAATAAGCGGAAAATATTGCCTTTATCATGATGGAAGAGTTAGCCAGCAGAGGAATTGAAAACACGACGTTCGGGCGGGACCCAACGCGATGCAAACTCAGCCGTATATTCTTATTCTTTTGCAGAAAATTTTTAGATTTGGATATAAAGCTTGGTATTTTTTTCTTTCTAAAACCGTTTAGATCATATTTCTCACCATGATAGTAAGGGAGACAACGACTTCTGTGAGACCTACATGAGTTGTTCCAAAAACCGAACAAATTAGCCTGAGGGTTTAATAAAGTTGCCTCGTGTAATGTTTGCCCACATTTTTAAAGAATTTCACTGCACTTTATGTTGTACTTGTCAAGGATATTTGAAACTGCTATCACAATCTATCTGTAGTTTTGTGTATTTATCAATCAGGCTTTGTAGTTTCCCGTGGTGCAAATCACAATTTCAGTTTCATTTAGGTACTTGAATCTGTTGCCCCCATAACCTCACAAAATATCACTTCTTACTCATAATAAAACTCCTTAATCTTTTAAGCTTAGCGCCCATTTTATTCTGCCTTATAAATAGTAAATAAAGGCCGAAAGAATTGTACATTATAGTTATTGACAACAAAAAAATTCAAAGGATGAATGACTGCTTTCTTATGTAAGCATTAGAATTTTTTCACAAAATTTTCAATTTCTTAACTGCATCAGTTTTGATATTTACATAAGAGAATGATCATTTATCTTATATTGAAAAGTTATATTTTTTTACTCTCGATTTTTGTTGCTGCACTAGGATGAAAAGGTATCCACACATTATTTTTCTCATCTAATGCTTAAAATTAACTTTAGTAATACATTATATTATATGAACCAGGGATGGACTTTTCTTTGGTGCATGCAATCACTTATGGCCGTCTGTTTCAACAGAAAGCTAAATTGTGAGCTAAATTTAAATTTTAACCGACAGTTAAAGTATCGAGGTTGCTAGATATGACCATTTTTCTAAAGTAATAGTTATTAGTGTGGCCTGTCTAAAAAGCAGAATATTCCTCGAAATTATGTGAAAAAACCACACAGAAATTTAAGTTTGAAAATCACAACAACTATCAAAATGTCCCACTGTATTTTGTAACGCATTGTTGTAGGATCTGACAGTTTTGTTCTTATAAAAATATTTATAATTAAATGATGACCTATTGTAAATACATACGGACACAGAAAAAAATTTATCCTCCAGTAATTGGAAGGTAATTTAATGGATTTGATGTGTCACAAATTTTACAAGATTCAGGATCGTCCCAAAAAACCATATTAATAACACAGGGTCGAAATGTTTTTGGTTTTCGCTGCAAGACATATTGGAAGAGAAATTCATCGTCACTAACATATTCTATAATATTAATTAATGTTGAAGCATACAATGTCGTACCATTACTCCAACAGAACTGTCAAATATGCCAAAATGGCGGAGTAACTCTAAAGTAACTATCGATTTTCGGAAAATCGGCGTTTAAATCGGTTGAAAAATGCATTTTGTTGAAATTTTACTTTAGCAATTTCTTTTACTCTAATAAGCGTTGAAACAGACAGCCCTTTTATAATTTTAATTGCTTTGTCTCTCTCTACTTAACCCATTAGCATACCTGCACCATTTTACGCCGACTGCTTATATTTTGTTTTTGCATATAGCACTTTCATTACCTCTGCTTTTGGTGGTTTGTGGAAAAAATGCTCTAAGTAGGGTGAATCATCCTGTTGCTTAATTAGTGTACATTTCTTTTGTATAGTGAAACCTTCATATAAGTTTTTTTTTTCTACATTAACTCCACACAGGAGGCCCTGAGGAAAATAATTTCCCTCAGGGCCTATGTCATCTCTGAAGATGCTGTGTGGTGGGTCATTTGAGGAGAGGAAGGAGTGAACTTTTTATAACATTATTGCTGCATCAGGAATAGAAGGGATAATTTTTAGCCATCCGTCAGGTAAATACGTCACTTCCTTGAAAAGTTTTATTCAAAGTTCCTTAAGGTGAAGTTATACGTTAAATCCTATTTAGATACTATTTAGATTAATCTTTACGACAAATTGGCTTACAGTATGAATATAAAAAAATATGCCATGGATAAATTGAAGCTTTTACTAGCTTTTCTATGTATTGGAATTTCAATAAAATTATTACTTACGTAACAAAAAATTTAAGCGTAAACCACTAAAAAATAATTTTTTTCAAGACTTAACTATGAAGTATAATACAAGAAACAATTTTTAAAAAATATCCCTTTATGGCTAAGACTATTTTTGAGGTTTTCTATGTTCTAATTTTTTTTCATACTTATAAAATTATGCACAAAATAAATAAAAACCACTTTTTCGCTTATTTGCCTCGCACGAATAAGACGCTTGATTTTTAATTTTGCAGGCGTGAGAATCGAAATATTTCTAGCGTTCATATTCCTCTTAATTTGGAGCCTACATACAAGGTTTTTCTGGCCCCTTGGAAAAAGCCTTAAACCTTATAAGATGGTTTCACTGTACATCTTTTTATGTAACTTATTTGACCTTTTCACCATGCTTCTGATTTAAGTAAAATAAGTGGCATCTTTTAAGCATAAATATCTGCAAGAGCTAAAGTCACAGATTAATCACGCATAATAATTTAAGGATAGCAGTGAAAGGGTTAAAAACAAATATTGGTACGCCGATGGGTTAAAACATTTTTAATTGCTTAAATTTTTATTTATTGTTGGTTTATATAATTTTATTATTGTTATTGTACAAGGCTTATTCCCCAACAGTCTCAATTTAGTGCAAAATTTCATTGTTTAATTTCTGAATGTTTAGGTAATTGTTACTATAGTTGTTCATGTGTATTACGAAAAGCCTACGTATTTCAAGAATAAAAAAGTGTTTCACAAATAAAAAAGTATTTCACAAATAAAAAGATTCTGGAGAATGAGAAAAATGAGGAGGTTTAAAATAATTCTGTTATTGCGATGCTTATTTTTATCACAAAAATAAAATAAAAATTAAAAAGCGCCAGTCTCAGAGCGGAAGGTGCTCTCAGTGTCACCCTGGTAAATATCGTTTATTCGAAACATTTCTTTAAACAGACTTTTCTCTATGGTTTAGTGTAGCCAGGTACTTTGATACCCAAAGTATCGCTATCGCCCTGGTAAAAGACCATTGAAACATGTTTGGTGACCAGATCTGAATGTCCAGATTTTTTCAATCACGTCTCTTTCTCTTTCCCACTCCCTTCAGCCTCACGATATAACCCAATTGGGCACGCCATAGTCCCCCTAGCTCCGTACAATTTGGAGCAGTTGGTACTCTTGTGCGGTATTCACATTTTAAAAAGCTGTAAAAACGCGGGCTGCAGAAATACATTCGAAATTTTCACGGCACCCAAAAATATGTTTTACCTAAAATGAAACCCTGCACAGCTATTTGTGTAAGAAACAATTCAATTTGTATTTATTTAATTATGATGTATAACGATGTGTGTTTCTGGTTCAGGTGCTGCGCAAGATGACCGCCGGAGTGGACAAGGAGCCGGAAAGCAAGATCTCCGGGTGGGGGGCCCCTCCCACCCACATCCAGCCGCAGCCCGTTGCCCCCAAGCATGGCAGGCCCATTGTCAAAGTTAGTAACCACATATCACTAGAGCTGCCACCACCCACATTGTCCTTAACCCTTAGTGGAATATCCCAGTGATAACATTTCTATTTTTGAAACATTATGAAAATGATAACAGTGAAAAATATTATGGCTTTAAAAAAATATATTCATATAGACCAATGGTCTTCAACCTTTTCGAGCCGGCGTACCCCTTAACTCTTGCTACAAATTTATTATTCCCCGTACCCTCTATCTATCTTTTGTACAAGTGTAAAGAAAGTGGTGTTTCATTTGTAATTTTTAATATTTTCTTTATTATGTGTATGATTTTAACAATCAAGTCACAATAACACAATTTACGCAATTTTATACAGAGTGTAACACAACTTCAAGCATTTTTAACCAGTGATTCTACATGCGTGCCACGTTATTGCGTACCCCCAATTTGGCTTCGCATACCACAGGTTGAAAACCACTGATATAGACCAATAAACGCTGATTCTGAATATATAAGTTTTATTAACACTACGATACACGCGCCTCTAAAACGTTCATGAGTGCTCGGTGGGCTTCACTTGTAGCCCATTTTAAATTGAAATATACTGAAAGATAATCGTAAATTTTTTTAATAAAACACATTTATTATTATAAATGAAATTTATTAAGTAAACCGAAATAAAAAAAAATATGTCTTCTCTTTCTTAAACTTAAAATATTATCTTTTAATTGGTTTAATTTTAACATTTTTTTAAAAACTTTTTTTTAAATTTTCATTACACGAAGGACAAATTAAAATTTGGTGATCATTACATATACGCCTGTAGCATTTCGAGCAAATTTTCCTTTTGCTTTCCTTGTGTTCCGCCAGTGCACGCATGGGTATACATACGTAGCCTAACAACTTTAAATCATTATTTTACACACGTGCGCCAGCGTCGATCGCTCACGCCACACTGAATGCGTCGAGCAACAACCAATCAGAGCTTAGCTAGAGACTCGAAGTTAAATCACGCGATTTCACGAAGTTATGAACAAAAACAATACCCTGGGCTACATATGTAGTCCACGCGTGTACTACCCACTAGTACTACCCACTAGTGTTAAATAATATTAAACAGAGTTTAAAAAAAAAAAAAGTGCATTTTTAATACTGTCGTTGAAACGCACCGTCAAGTTGGTATTACTAAAATGTTTAGTGGTGACATCACTGATCACCGTAAAGTCATTGTACGGGAATGAAGGTGTGACACAAGATTTAGTTGTTGTGTTTATTGAAACATTATTTGGGCGTAAATAATTCGGTTTCAAAAATAAAGGTATCTCTTATTAGTTTATCTCTATTATTGAAAATATCAAAAAACTACTGTCCAAGAAAAATAGTAATGCTACTTCTAGGGAGATTCCTTCGAACTTTGAATTTCAAAATTGCGGCAAGTCGAACAGCTGATTGCGCGATCTTATAGTAGATGACGTGATTGATGACGTCACATGACCCACCATAGATACCGGTGGTTTTCGAGGGATCTTGAAAAATTAAAACTTTGACAATTATTTTAACTATTAAAACTAACTCTAAAAATATAAATAAAATACGCAGTTATTTAAGTTAGAAGGTATTAGTTATTAGTCATTAAAAAAAAATTAAAAAATTGGACTGGAGTTCTCTACTCATGGTATAATATATTGTCGCAAGAAAGCAATACTGCTGTAACCGCCACTACCTACGAAAATACATTTGAGGATTTTGAGGTGTGTTCACATCAGTTAAAAAACGTATTGTTGACAAAATATTTAATAAAAAAAATAACGATGTTGAACAGTGGATAGGCAATTTGGCGGTCTGTCATGTATCTGACAGAAAAGTTTTTTTTTAATCTATTTGTATGGACATCTTGCATAGTGATGGGTAGCTTGATTTATTATGGAGCTTCTCCTTTTTGTTTTAGGGATGTCACTAGAACAATAACGGAGTTACGACGATTTCTGTATAAACATACGCGTTGACGTGTAAACACGCTTATTGTACTTAACTGATGTCGGCATATCAACGTGTATATCTGCTTATGTTGCTGAGTGGTTAAAGTATATTATACTTGATGTTAACAATTTTTCTAAGAAGTCACCTTTATTTACTTATTTTTATTCTGCATAAAATGTGTATTCTCTATACGAGCTCATATTATTTTTTTTGGTTGTAATACATAATTGTATCCTATAACTAAATACTAGTTGTTATCACACGTATATATGTACTTGGTTTAATGTACATTCTTATTTTGTTATCATTATAATTACCCTCCTGTGTACCACTGTGTATCATGTATCACCGGATTGTAAAAGCCATTTTATGGCGTTGAAATAAATAAAATGGCTGGTTTTTCGTTATCATCGTAGAGTCACGGGACCCAGATAGATCGACGCAGAAAAACAACCCTGCAAAATGGTGTTTATAAATTAATTTCGTAGGTAGTGGCGGTTACAGCAGTATTACTTTCTTGCGAGGATATTATAATAAAACAAATATAAAACTTTTTCCCACTTCAATTTTATCGACCGTAACCTGTTTCAGCTTTTTAAAGCCATCTTCAGACTGATACAAATTATTCTTAATCTAGGATTTATACACATAACATATGGGGGAGGGGAAGAGGGGTGGTCTACAAGGATTTTAATCAATTATATTAATTACGTTTCTTACTAAGTCGTTTTAGACTGTTGAATTTCTAATTATTTTGGTAATTCCTGTAGGCTAATCTTGGGTTTGTAGCTCACTGCAATAAAAAAATATGTGAAAATGCCGTTTATATTTATTTAGTATGTTGCAAGTTGTTTGATGGGCTTGTGTTTCAGCAGGGAAACGGAGGCGGCATGGGAGTTCCTAGCGCCTACCAGCCCCCCCTGGCCGACTTCCCCACTCAGCAGTTCCTGAATCACCACCCCCAGGTAAATATCACATATTTACTAATATGTAACAGGACTGAGTCATTTAGATACAGTACAAGCCCGTTAATTCCAATTCCATGACAGACATCAAAAACATAATTTCAAATTAACCAATTCCCATACAAATATCGCTGAAAATTGAATTCCTCGGCCGCAAATTCAAATTTGGGTAAGTTCTTTGGAGTAAATTTGTAATATTACGAAGTATACCAGTGCAAATTGAATTTTCACAGGTGTTTACCGCCGCGGTTGGCTTTATATTAAAAGTAAATTTATAAAAATACGACATTTCCCGCGTAGATAAATTTTCGCGGCCGATTACCGTCGTGGCTTTCCCTTTAAACTCGTAAAAATGTGATATACCACCTAAATATTACATTACCACCTAAATCGAAATTTAAATAAAACGTCGCAGCTAGCCCTTTAAATTCATATATTTGAATTAATTTCGTATACATATGATATATTTCCTGGTAAATCGAAAGTTCGCGGTCGATATCTGTCGCAACCGACCCTTCATATTCAACTTTTCGAAGTATATTCGTAAAAATATGTTATATTCATGTGTATGACATTTTGAAATTTCCTAATAGTAATCCAGAAAACATAATTTTTTTGTTTATTTCTCTGCCAGTTTTGGTTCATTCAAATTGATTTGGTGGTGTTTATGAGTAATCTGAGTATTGTACCAGACAGAAGGTACACTTTTACATATAATTTGGATTTTTCGGAGATGTCTGACTAATCAAGTGGACGATGGATGTATAAAATAAAATGTGCGGTTTGCCAGAAATGAATTGAAATTTAATTAAAGTGAAGTTGTTTGGGGGCCATTGGGCGGGTTGTAGGTGCCAATGATAATAAAGCTTGTTGTTGTTTTCAGCAACAGTACGTGAACAACATGCAGCAACAGCAGCAGATGCAGCAACAACAGGCAGCGGCGCTCCTGCGCAGCAAGATGGCCGCTGTACCCTCGCACCAGGCGCAGTTTGGACCCAACATGCTCATGCAGATGCAGGGTCGCCAGTCCCAGCACCAGATGCAACAGGTAACCAACTAACCAATTTCCAACCGTCTGGAGCCGGTGAGACCATGGTAGTTATGGGAAAACGAAGGTTGAGATATTCCTGGCTTTTCAGACCTGGTCAGCAAACATGGCTAATATATGAATTTGTTGAAAAATGAACATTTTAATAAAAAAATTGTAATAGGTGGCACGTTAGCTGTTTGAAAACTGAATGTACTGGGACTGAATATATGAAACACGGGAGGGGGGTTGGTTGAAAGTGGAAGTGGAAGGCGGGAGGGGAAGGGGACGAGGGAGGGGACGCACGGAAAGGACATGCAGGGATAAACAATTTATTTCTTTGAATATGGCATTGCAACGCATTCCGGGAACTAGCTAGTTCTTTATAAAGAAATTGATTGCGACGATAACATGCTTCTATTTTGTTTCAGGTCAACAACAATGGTGGTCCCATGGGCGGAGGAGGTAGTTTCCACCAACTGCTGATGCACTCACACAGAAACCACAATGGTCAGTTTATTTTCATTAAATTATTATTTCTTAGCACCTAGAGTGGAAGATGCCCTGGTGACCAAGTATTGCCCTGTCGAGAGACCATAAAAAAGAATCCAAATGTTTTGCAATGGTTTAAGTGACCTGATCTTCATAGCCTGTTACTTCCAAACCTTTCTTTCCCCTCCTCTTCTGCCCTTCCTTCTGCCTCACAATGTTCCAAAGTAGAGATGCCATCGTTTCACTGTTTCACTGGCTCTGGACAGTTGGAACTCTTACGGGGCATATAAAAAATATTTTTTTAAAACTAAACCAACTTACTAGATGGCCTCCGAGATAGAGGGGCAAGCAATCCGTAGATCGCTGGTTCTAATCTAGGCGGGTGCAAGAAAATTTTATTTGATTGATTTGTGTTTTCACAATTTAATAATTTAAAATAATATAAGCCATATTTGCGGCACATTCTAGAGTGGAAGATACTCTCTGTATCGCCCTGATGTAAGATCACCATTCAAAATTTAAATGTTGCTTGAAATGGCTTTAGCCGTGTTAATCTGGATATCCAGGTATTTCTCTATCTTCCTCTCCCCCATCTCCTTCCCCTCCCCACTTACCTTTGGCCTCACAACATACCCCAATTGGAGATGCCATAGTCTTACTGGCTCCAGGCGGTTGGGAGCAGTTGGGACTCTTGTGAGGTATTCACATAAAAAATTAAAAATATATTCATGTTTAAGCTGTCATTTATTAAGTTAACAAAATGTCTGATAATGGCTTGTTGACATTAAAATATATATTCATTTATCAAGAAATGGCAGATGATGGAGAAAAGATTTTAGAGATCATTATTAGTCATGCATTCAGCTTGTTAAATATAATACTTAACCACTTGGACCCATTAGCTTGAAAACAAACTAATATCTACAACACGGCCAGACTTATGTAATGACTAGACATCGGCAGGGGCGTGCACTCCATATAGGCACATAAGCACTGCCTACCCTGCCGTATTTGTAAAACATAAGCATGTAAATAATATTATAATTTATTAAATTATGACTAAAAATAAATACACACTTTCAAAAATAAGCGCGAAAAAAACTGAGCAACAGAAACTACGCGAGCGCCACATCAAACGGCATACTACAAATGCGGCATAAACTGTAACTAGAAACTAAACGCGCGCCCTCCGACTGCCTCACTAAAATGCGGCCTAAACAGGAATTATTTCTGACTAGAGCTAACTTCATACAATATATAATACAATATTTACGAAATGCACAAAGCATAGAGTAGAACTGTTTGAATTTGCTGAACTGAACTTTTGAATTTGCCTCTATGAGGTTTTTTTGTTAGTATTAAGCAGTGCTTTCTAGAACAAAATTATCAAATGGCAATCAGTGACGACAAAAACATCTGTTGTTATGCATTTCTATCAAATAGTTGTCTTTCATAAATGCTAATTGTCGGTTCAAAAAGGTTTGTCATACTTTAATTCTGAAATTATCTGATAAAATAAGGAAATTTTAGCCTGTGAAACTTGTTCTATTTTCCTACTGCCTACCCTGATCAAAAACTCTGTGCACGCCCCTGGACATCGGATTATATCGGATTATATTATAGACCGGTCAGTGGTTGAGTGGGCATAGCGCTTGGGTCCCACCCGGGCGTCGCATGTTCAATTCCTCGGCTGGCTAAGTCCTCCATCACAACACAAGCAACATTTTCGGCTTTCTGTGGTGGTAGTAGGAGATTTTCAAACATTGTTGGGTTATTCGTAACCCGGGAATGTTTGTCTTTCTTTTAAAAATAAAAAAAAATAAAATATGCACTAACAAAGTGCCAAAATATTCATGCAAATATGCACTAAAAAGGCCGAAATATGCACTTAAAACTCTTATTATGCCCAAAATATGCACACTGCAAAAACAAACCATTTATATATTTTAATTTAAGACGATACAGAAACAGTGAAATATTCTTAAAATTATGCATAGTTTTTGTGACAATATACAATTAAGTATTTTTCCAAATTTTCAAGTGCAAATTTGTGACGTTTGTCACCCAGTATTCATCTGTAAGTCGAAAAAGGACCTCTCTATGTCAACTGACGTCATTCAACAAAATTTAAAATTTGGCAGAATTTCTGAAGATACCTGTTTAGGAATGGTATGGCCTGTGCCGTTGATGTAGGCATTAATGTTCTTCATGTCTTCAAGACTCGGGTATTTAAACAAAAAAAAGCGTCTAAAATTTTACCAATCTTTTCTGATATTGAATTAGGAAGGGCGTTGGTGAGTTCGATCATTGTTTTCAATATTTCTATTGATTTAAATAGAGGAGGTTTTTTGTTTCCAATTTTTCTATGGCATCCGGTAACTTGTGGAAATGTGTTGAGATGTATGGTTTAATGGATGCGGCTTCAAATATGCACGATTGGGAAAAAAGACTAAAATATGCATTAACGCCGTAATTAGAGAGTTATATGCATAAAATCCGATGTCTAGTAATGACGTATGAGTTTTTAATAATACTTGGCTAATTTATATAGCTACATTTTCATGAAATATCACCTCTAGGGCCCTGAAAATATGATGAGGAAAGTTCAAACAATAATTTAACAAGTGTTAATATTTTAATATCGTATATCATAACAAGTGTTATGTTTTCCCCAGAGGGTGGTCACGTGATGGGGCCCGCCCTGAGCCCCACCTCCAACCAGCTGGCCCAGTGGTTCACGCCTGAGCTGCTGGCCCAGGCCACGGCCGGCAAGCTGCCCTCCGTCAACTCGGCCAGCAACGTGCTCTCCCTCGAGGAGCTGGAGCGCATCCAGCACAACGAGGCCATCGTGCACAACTAACTGACTGACATCGTGTACTACCAGCCCACCCTGGGCTCCCGAGGAATGTTCGGCTCAACTCCGCACTCTTTCGGAATGTCTGCCTTAATTGCTTAAGTGGTTCGGGCTCATTCTGAATGTACTGCTTCGGCGTTATGGATAATTGCTTAAGTAGTATAGGCCATGACTGAATTGCCTAAATAATTCAAGCCAGCAGACTGCTTGTAATTTGGGTCATGCCCAGTAGTTCAGGCCACAGTCAACAAACTGCTTAAGTGGTTCGGGCTACGGCCAACAAACTGCTTAAGTGGTTCGGGCCACGGCCAACAAACTGCTTAAGCAGCTCGGATAACGGCAATCAAACTGCTTAAATAGTTTGCGCTATGGGCAATATTTTGCTTAAGTAATTCAGACCACGGCTGGCAAACTTCTGAAACATTGTGTGGCCATCTCTTGCGCAACAAGATGGTGAATTAATGGGGGTCAGTCAGTCATTTCTAAAGGTTATTTAATTTTAATTAAGTTCTACTATGTACAGCAATAGACAATTCAGTCTTACCATGCCCTATGAATGGACACCTCAGTATTACCTATGATATTAAATAAATTTGGCTACTGAATTAGTCATACCATACTCTGTCCAGGCATAATTGAATTGAAAAAAAGTCACGCTGTATTGATGAACATTAGTGCTTTTCATTTGTTTTGGAATACATTAAACATCACTAAAAAAAATTACTATGGAGTTATTCACAAAAAAATAGCTTAAAACTGCACTTCAGAATAAAAAATTCCAGTGTTGAAGTGAAAATTTCTTTAGTATCGTTGCGATTTCAAACTTGATGAAACGAAATAGCGACACTAAGAAGAGACAAACACATACATCTATAGGATTTAGCCTGCGAGAGAATGAGATAGTATAATCGGTCTCCCCTTTATGCGATGCTTCGTAGCCTCCTCACTCTTGTCTACTTTAGTTAGTGCGAACTGCACACTTGTTTTTTTTTCCTCACCCACTGGTGCATGCCATGAATTCATCATTTTCTGGACTTATATATGTCTCTATGGAAAAATGCACTTTATTCTTGAGTAACTGTCAAAAAACATTAACCTTGTAAGTTATTTGTTTAAAACAAACTGATTGTCCCCTTGATTCGCAATCTTGTTGCGATTAGTCGTGCGCAACTGTAATTCAGTTGTAATGTGAGTGTTTACATGACTTGTGCAGAATTATCCACAACCACTCTGTTTATATACGCCGTGTGCGTAATTCTGCAAGACTCTAATTCGGTTGCAACTCAACCGCGTGGTGTAATGTTTGTTATGAGTGCGCGACCACTTTACGTGCGCGCACGGACCTCTACTCTCCAACGAACGATGGTTTCCTCCACATTGTTATTGTACGGTATTGTTCCCTTCGACTGCATTTGTTTTAGTTTTTTTTTTTTTCTTCGAGTTGTGGCAAAATACATTTACTACCAAATTATTTTTAAGACATGAACCTTGGCAGGACGTTATGTTGTGTCGTTGTGTGTGTGTTTTTTTTAAGGCTTTCTACGGAGTTAGGTGATGAAATACGTTTACCTACAAAACTGTATCAGAAGGAGAGGGCGGCCATTAGATAATAATTTTTTAAACCTAGGGATTTTCCATATATTGTAAAGTTGTAATGTAAATTTTATTTTACCACCGCCTTTATGATTAGCGGGGGCGAGTTTTGATTTTTAAAAATTTCTGTAAATAGGGTTTTGGCGTTAAGTTTAAGGATGTTCCCGATGCATTTATTAGCTGGAGTCGCAGCGCAATGTGTTTTAACCTCCAAAATTGTCAAATGTTTTCACCTGAATCTTTTTACCGTTGTATAATTTATTCTTTTAGTCGTAGCTATTGTAGAATTACTTTTTTCTCGTGGAAATCAAAAGAGAATTGTGGATGATGCTAATGCATTGCGTTCCGACCCGGTTTGGTTTCTTTGAGTTGAATGCAACGTTTAGGTATGTACTCTAAGTTAATTCTAAGGGGAGAAGTATGGAAGTGAAAAGTTGATGCTCGACGTTAAATGATTAGTTCTGCGGGATTTGTGAAGGAAGCCCGGAGCTCTCGCATTATCTCTAGTTAAGTAACGGCGAAATTGTTTTTCTTTCACCCTTCGGCGCTCAATGACTAATTTAATTATCATTATGGCATTTGTACTGAAGAAACAAACAGCATTCAATCAATCAATCAATTAACCAGCGGCAAAATGATCTTCCAACCAAAAAAATGTAACTAATAATCAAAAATCCAAACTTTGGGAAGATTTGCTGCCGCTTTTTTTTTAGTAATTATTTAATGCAAAACTGACATTTATTAAAATATCTCTTCCCAAGAACATTCTTTGAGTCTGTTTATTGAACCACCCCGGCCAGGAGTACATCGGGGGGCACTGCTGCTTCTTGATAGGAATGGAATATGAGCTTTTACCACTGGAGCGACAGCGCAATTTGAATCTTTTTTCTCCGATTGCTCGAGATTTTTTGGAGATCATTTTGAATGTTTTCCGCCCACATTAAAAAAATCATGCCTCTGAATTTTAATATGGAGATATACCAACTAATTATAGTTCTACATAGCCAATGAATTCACCTATCTTTTGTCGATTATCACATATTTGGAGGATTTGTAAAAAAAAATATTATAAAATCGTAAATTTCTATTTAATTACTTATAAATAAGGTAAAATTTGCCAAAATTGGCAGCAAAGCAACCCGAAGTATTTAAATAGTGCCATGTTGTGGCAAAAAGCACTCCAGTGGTTCAGGATGGGTAGGAAGTTGGAATCTGCTGTTCTGTCTAACTTAACTTACTTTAACTGTTGGCATGCCAAGTCCCCCCCCAAATCCCCTTTGTGCCAGTAATTTCGTAATTACTCACTGTTTTTTTTGCAAAATTGTTTTGTTTTAAATTTACTGTTTACCAAATAATGTGTTTGTGTAAATACATAATATATTATAAGTAGTTTTTCCAGATTCAAAGAAATATATTTTTCTCTCATTTATAGATAACTTTTATTTTTGTATATTGGATATCAATTTACAATATTAACCTAATGAAGTATTGTGAAACTCGCTTAAGATTGTTCCCTCTTAAGAAATTTTCACGCTTAAAAAGTTTGCAGTAGATTGCCACAGATATTAGAATCTTATTGAGATTATATTTGTGAGTTGGAAGTGTTCTAGTCCATATAACTTATCTTGCCACAGTTATTAGAATCTTATTGAGATCATATCTGTGAGTTGAAAGTGTTCTAGTCCATATAACTTATCTTGCCACAGTTATTAGAATCTTATTGAGATCATATCTGTGAGTTGAAAGTGTTCTACTCCATATAACTTATCTCGCAGAAGATTGCCACAGTTATTAGAATCTTATTGAAATCATGTCTGAGAGTTTAAAGTGTTCTCTTTTCTATGTAACCTAACTTGCAGCAGGTTGCCACAGTTATGAGAATCTTTTTGGGAAGGGTGTATTTTAGTAAGGTACAAATGCCACAAAACTGCTACGGTACTTGTAGAATTATTTAAGCATTGTCGAGGGTGAATTTTGAAATATGTATGTGATATTAGTTTGTAGTGATACAATTTTCGTCGCTATGTTGAGAATAAATAGTGCATTTTGATTTCCATACAATATAATGACTTGTATTGTGTTGAAGTTGTACAGGATTCTGGAGCTAATTATTACTAAAGTAAGCTATTCATCTATCCTCATTTCCTAAACTAGGTGTACACTGTACAGAATAACACTCTAGGTATGAATGTATTGATTGTCCCCTAGATTTTGTAGGAACAATCCAAAATCAATAAAGCAAACAACTTGTACAATATTCATTTTATTTGTAAATCTTGCAGAAACCAGTCCTAATGTGTTTTTTTCATGACAACTTGTGTTTTTTTTTTTCCTTTTATTTTATTTTGATCTCACCCAGTTAGAGAGAATTATTCCTGCCCGTACGGTTAAGGTATATTTATTACTCTAAGGTTACGCCTTACTTGTTTATATATTTAGGTTTTTCCCCGTGTACCGAAAATTACGCACTTTTGCGATCAAATTTACGTAGTGATCATAAAAATTAGGATAAACGCTAATTTTAACTTCAATTCTGAATTGTTTTTAAGAAATGAAATGTTTGGTGTTGTACGAAATTGTCGGATTTATCCTAATCACTTCGAGAACAGAAACCAACACCTTGAAATCTAGAAGTGGTTGAAATACTTAAGAATTTCTTCCCATCCAATTTTTTTTTGTATAATTCGTAAACTTGGATGACTGATGTTCAGAATTAATAAAAATTATTCCTTATGTCATAATGTTATTTTCTCAGATGTGCAACTATTATACACAAGATACAGTGAAACCCTCTTGAGAAGTTTCGTGGCTTAAGAAGTTTGGTTTTTTCAGTCCCTCGGCCCAATTTTCCCACATATAAGGTTTTCCTGCTTAAGAAGTTGGTTTTTCTTGTCCCTTGGAAAACTTCTTAAGAGGGTTTCACTGTAATTGTATTTGTTTAGCCACTTCTCTACGTTTGCAAGACCTGCTACCACTGTATTCATTATTTTTACCATATGTTTTTTATTTTATTTAAGATACCACTTTGATTATTACAAATAAATACATCTCAGATAGTCGCTTACAATCATAATATAATCTCTGGCCAAGTCCCGAGAAGAATCTTCTGAAAGAAATGTGTGCATATTTAGTGCAATCACTATTATGTCTCCCTTCTCATTGAAATACACCCTCAAATAAACACTCTCTTTTACTTTACCCTCAGCAAACATCCTTTATTTTCCCTCCTCTGCCCTCGACCTTCATCTTAACCTTACTTACTTTCATTCTTCCTGTTGACAGTTTTGATCAAAATAATCTCACGAAATAGAACAGTATTAACATGTAATAATCAGAAAAAAACATGTCCTCCGATTTGATTCTACATAAATTAATCAATTTTAGAATGGTTCAGACAATACAAAACCTGTCTCCGTGCAGGTCAGGCAATGGCCGTTGCTAGTTGCTACTGTGGATACAGTTTGCACTGTACTGCGGGAGTTTGTAAATCTGTAAGTGTAATTTAACTCTGTTAGAACCATATGAATGGAGATGGCATAATTCATATGAATGTAGTAATATGATTAGTTGAAAAGTTTCAGTAATTCTCTCAACCAATCCATCTAAACTGAAGTCAGTTACAGTTACAGTTACTGATAAAGTCAGTTCAATTTCCTTCAAGATAAAAAGTTTCAATATTGATTGCCCTGGAGTGTATCAAAAATAAATTCAGATCACTAAAGTTGTAGTTTAATACATATTTTCATCAGTATTGGAGTGATTCATTTGTAACATAGCTTAATTATACACATCATCATGTACAATGTTACAATTTGAGGAATCCCGTGCCCAGTATCTACACAAATAAGTGCAATTCAATATCATTTAACAAACCAATGAAAGATAAATTTCACAAGAAACATATACATATGTATTTCCTAATTAATCTCGTGAGCCGTCTTAAGGATGGGCATATGCTGAGCTGCTGAGCTGCAGGCTGCACAGAATGTGCAGAGCAGGGCAGGTCAGATTTTGTAATGTATGGACGTGTATGAAACGACCATACACTGCAGGAACGCGTGATGAAACGCGTCTGCACTGCATTGAGTTGTGGCCGTTCTGCGCGACAAATGCGCAGGCGAACAGTAATTTCCCATGAGAATCTCGCCTTTTCAGGTATTTGCGCTTTGAAAGACTATAAATCAAAAGTAAATTATTAATTTCAAAGTCAGAACTCGACATTCTCACAAACGACGAGCATTCAAGCAGACACAAGCCGAACTAAGGGGGCAAACATTTTTTTTTTTTTTAAAAGAAAGACATACATTCCCGGGTTACGAATAAACCGACAATGTTTGAAAATCTCCTACTACCACCACCACAGAAAGCCGAAAATGTTGCTTGTGTTGTGATGGAGGACTTAGCCAGCCGAGAAATCGAACACGCGACGCCCGGGTGGGACCCAAGCGCTATGCCCACTCAACCACTGACCGGTCATTAATTACGTGAGCAGTTTTTCTTCCAATTTTAGACCCCCCCCTTGGTGAGATAAATTTGGGCCACTTCGTATATTCTTTTCGAGTAACGTGAGATTTTGCTGGAACCCCCCCCCCCCCCCCACCCCCCCTTTTGAGCTCACGTAAATGTATGCCCCCTAAGCTGTATCGCCTGTGTCACAGCATATTATGCTGATCACCGACATTCTGTGCGGCCTGCATATGTCTACGTCTCAGCTTATGCCCATCCTTATTAAATCATTGATTTGTGAAAAGTTTTGAAAACCCAAAAATTATAATATAATATTTTGTATGAAGATTGCTAAAACACTAGTAGAGAGCTACATGCATATTTATTTTGAAATCCTCTGAATATCAGTTTTACCATAACTAATGTCCCAATGAACAATGTTGGATTATGCCCATTACACTACTAGCATTGCATTAGAGTGTTTAAAGTCACTAAATGTGTCAAATTTTTTATTGTTTTTGATAGTAAAATACAGCATTTTCTTAAATTCTGCATACCTCTATTCACTTCATTGAATAAATATATTTGTTGTGTCTTTACACAGCTCTAGTGCAAAGTTACCAATTTGCACATCTGATATTTTGTTATTCATCAAATTTATATTTCATGAAGGAGTATCACAGTACAACACTGACATAGAGTTCTGATTGATGAAACAGCTGAATATTCTAGTAAGTTCAGAATCTTTTGGTAATCATTAACTCTATGTCAAGGGTTTCCGGTGAGAAGTATTTGTATAGTATTATGTATTAAAGTTTTCTTCTTTAATCATGTCAATTAGTTTATAAAATTGGAGAAGTGAAAGCTGCTGTCTGCCGTCTTCATCTGAGCTTTGTTTTTCAGAGGAAAAGTCTATCTAGTTGAGATACTTACTTTAAAACATACTGGAACTGAACAATAAAGAATAAAACATTTATAAAGTAATTTTATTTAAACTTTAACAATGCATATTCTTTATTAAACCTTGACTCAAAATTCATACAAGTCCACCACTTCTATGACTGCTTATACATATGCGAGCCGAATCACGAATTATGGGAAAGGAACGAAGCAACCCACAACTTCCCCATCACTCCCCCCTCCTCACTATCTTCTGCCCCACAATATACCCTAATTGGGGATGCCATAGTCTCACAGGTTCCAGACGGGAGCAGCTGGGACTCTTGTGAGGTGTTCACATAAAAAAAAAACGCAAAGAGGGCGAAATGTCGCTTGCGGTTCCTTCATTCCTTTCCCATAATTCGTGGAGCGGCTTGTGTCTCTGTTCGCGAGTTATACCACAGCAGAAAAGTGACCAAGGGGAAAACCAAACAACTCTATCCTGGCATATATGCTCCTTGTTTTCATTATTTATTCTTACCAATTTATTGTTTTTACTCTATATGGCTTAACTAAAGTATTTGGTTCAACTTGACGATGGCCATGTTTTCCGGGACATCTCCAACTCCCCCCTTCTGTGTGTGTTGTAGTTTGTCTGGCATTAGAATTAGCTTCATTTTTCCCAGCAACAGTGTGATTGTTGATTGCCAACCTCCAATAGGAAAATGCACATAAAGAAAAATACAATATTCACATTGACGGATAAATAAAGAGGAGTCGAAAGAAAACCAGCCAACCGATTCCGTATCTTTTGTGGAATGTTAGAGAACGACTCGATAAGACTTAGCTTGAAAGGAGTATAGGATAGGGATCATCCTGTAAAATATTATTAACTCTTATAGGTCTCATAGAAATCCTTGTCTCCCTTACTCTCATGGTTAGAAATATGATGTAAACGGTGTTAGAAAGATAAAATACCAATTATTTTTACATGAAACTTTATAACGTTAATAATACGTTTGCCTAATAAAATAGGTTTTTCCAAGTGAAAACTTCTTTCGACTTCTTCTCGAGCGACATTAAAAGAGACAAACACATACATCTATAGGATTTAGTGTGTGAGAGAATGAGACAGACTAATCGGTGTCTTCTTTGTGCGGTGCTGCGTAGCCCATTGGCCTGCTCTTTGTACGTTGTTTCGTTGAATAAAATGCATAATAATTTTTAAACTTGGTAATAATATTATAATAAATAAACCCTACAATTATCCTACACCTGATACTCTGCATTTGTCTCATTCTCTCGAAGTTTAGTTTTTTGAAGGTTTCAATTCTACCACGTGTGAACTACACACACATATTTTTTTTTTGTTATCAGTAATTTCCGTTAGAAAATAAGGTGAGCTATTAAATAATTTTTTTTAAGCTATTACTATTAGCTTAAAAAAAATTGTTTGCATTCAAAAGTTTTATATTAAAAAAATTATACCTTTATTTCGAACTAGCTGGGTTACCCGGCTTCGCTCAGGACAACATTCGAGAGTTTTCTGGAATGTTCCACAATGATTTTCCCGATTCCTTATTCCCGAACATTCCACGACAAACTCCGACACTCCTTCCAGAACTTTCTAGAACTCTATGGAACCTTCTAAAACCTTCCGGAAGACTGTTCTAGAAATTTCAAGAGGGCAAAACTTCCAGCCCTTATATTTTCAAAAGCACGCCCTTTAGGTAAAAACGGGAACCGTCATCCGGGAGGGGGGATAGAGATCTACCACACCATATAACTCCCTCGATTGTACCGACACTCGTTTCTGAGTTTTTGCTAGCCGCATGTTTTTGTAAACTTTCTTTTATATTATACATTGATTATAAAATTTGAAAGCGTATTTCATCAACTTTCGAAAACAGTTTTTAGTTTTCGAATGTGTTCAGAAATATTCCATTTATTTGGATTTAATTGCGAAGTGAAAATATTTTTACCTTCCAACAAAATAGGCCTGAGGCCTGAGGTGAACATATTGAAATGAAAGATGCCAGTTTATTTGCAACATTTATTTTACAACAAATATAAAATTAATTAATAAGCAAAGTCTTGCTAATAATGTACATATATTGGTCAAATCATAGAAATATAAAGCTTTAAGCCGAGTGCAACAAAAAAAAATCTTAACTAAGATGATAGTACACAGTGCAAAACAACATAAGAAATTATATTAATCTTTATTATCCTATGAATAGTTGGTTATTTGGATTAGAAGATTGGTTATAATAAACTTATAGTAATACTGCAGATGAGGAATTATTAGTCCCATTTTATTAATTTCATTGTAAGCCTCGAACCTATCCAATAAAAATCTCAAATTCCAAAACTCATCTTTTGTTCAGTTTACCTCGGAATTGGCTCAAATGAAAAAATATTTTAAATTAAAAAAAATTTTTTGGAATGTTTGTAGAACTTCATTAATAATATTGAAAAGACAATGTATGTAATTCTCACACAGAAAAATGTCTCTCGATTTGATTTGTGTATTATTTCTTAATTATTTTTTATTTATTTATCTATATCGTCGCAAGAAAGCAATACTGCTGTAACCGCCACTACCTACGTACTTTTGAGGATTTTGAGGTGTGTAATTCAGTTAAAAAACGTATTGTTGACAAAACAGCTAGTTTTTCCAACGTCGTACAGTTCTTATTTATCATCGTAGAGTCACGGGACCCAGATAGATCGACGCAGAAAAAACACCCCTGCAAAATGGTTTTTAAAGTAAATAAAGTATTTTAAAAGTTAGTGGCGGTTATAGCAGTATTGCTTTCTTGCGACCATATAAGGTTTGTTTATATTAGGTTTTTCGATGCCTGTCTCACTAGGATATACCTGTGATGTGTTTTTAAAATAGTATTTGAAAGACAAAAAGAAATTCAACAATTACATAATAGTCTCAATATTAAATAAAACCCAAGTAAAAACAATGCAAATTTGCGAGCAAAAAAAGAGTTAAATGTATTCTTAAACTAAGGGACAGGTTAAGACACAAGTCCTGGCATTATTTGAAACATACATTACATAAAATATTATATCATGGGGTAATTTACTAGGTAACTCTAAAATCAACATTTTTGAGTTATGCACTAAAAGCATAACTATTTCCTCGTCTATGAAGGCTTCAAACAGAAAAATCTGTGGAATTGTGTAAGTTGCTTTCGTTGCATTTTAGTATGTTACAACTAGGTTAAGTCATTCTATTTTTTTATATAAATACATAACAAAATGATTAGCCATTTTCTTATTTCCAAAATATACCTAAGTATTACGGTTCTCAACACATCAATCTACGATTTATCTATATTAATCAGTATTAATATACAACAACCGTTTTATCAGATTGATTCATCATCATCACTGTTGGCTCTACAATCCCTGGTGGGTCAAGAGTCTTCCTCCACTCGTCACGGTTTAGTGGCAGCTCTCTCCAGTTTGATTATCATCTTATAATTCAATTACCCAACAAAACTGATTTCAAAGTTACCCAGAGTAATATAGCGTCTCTGTTTAAATGATGGTGTGCAATTATTTGACAGAGGCCAGTAGTCCTACAATGGTTAAAGTCAAATCAGGTTTTTTCAATGTACAGGAATGGTTCAACAATGATATTAGTGTAACGACATCCCTCCATTGCTCTAAAATGCTTGTAAGTGTCTTAATCTGTCCCTATTAACTAACATCTTAATATTATTATAAACATCAGAAGACACATCAATCATTTATATTATGTTTTCTACTTCAATCAAATTCAATACATATATGCAGTTAAATAAAATACATATATTTATATTACAATGAAAATGATAAGTTGAAATATGTAGTGTTTATGTTAAAAAAGATGGATACAAGATGTTTAAATTTATTCAATGGCCATGTACGTTATTATCAATATTACATCAAGTTTTATTCCAAACTTATATTAAATTATACCTACGTTTCTAAATATATAAATAAAAAGAATTAATATCTGAAATGAAACTAGTTAAATTGTCTGAAAACAGTCACCATCTACAAATTTTGGCCGTTGAAATGTTACAGCTTACATTTTTATGAATATATTTACACAGAAAATTTACCACTATTTTTCAATACATATCTTGTTCCTTTGAACACAAAAAAGATATTATATTTTTACATAAAATGAAGAAACTTAAGAATGGATCAAAATGAAGGTATGAATTATTTGTTTCTACGCTTGATACTGAAAACTTCAATAGTGAAAAAACAGAAAATCTTAAAACAGAAACACCGTGTTCTTAGGAAGCTCATTTTTAATGGTGCTTGATCTCTTCGCCGTGTCCCTGATGCAATGTATATAGACTTAACGGTCATGCCCCAAACTATTTTTGATGTTACTGAATTAATTTAGAGCGCATGAACAACGAATTCAGTTGCTTTAATCGATATGATCTTGTCTTTATTTTCACGCTGCATTTAAATTGTTTCTGTTTGTACTTTATTTAGTAATAAATGCATAACATCAAATGGATTATTAGAAATTCTAGAAAAACAAAATTGATAACCTTATTAGCTTAGTGTTTGTGTTCTAGCCTCAGAATATGGCAATACATAGAGCATTTAATTTAATTTTCACATCGTTCTATGAAATTTTTCATTTTCTTACCAAAGAGAAATTTTAAGAAAATATACAAGGTTTGTGACCTATTCACTATTTTTCGAATTTATGTTTCTTTACTATTGATTTCTAAAACACTTCAGTCCGATCCCCTATTCCTCAATAGTTCGCTATTGTCAGTCACAAGTGAGAGATAGATTTGTATACAAGTTTTTCAAAATTTGCCACAATTATTTAATGAGAAATGAATGATTTAATGTGCTTTTCCTCGGGTGATTTCTCTACATATTGAAGAATTCATATGGACCCATGTGACAAACAAACAGTAAAAAATTACTTTTAGTGGGTGCAAGGTCAGAAAAGTCGATTGTGCCAAATTTATCTCTAATTCGTAAATTTTATTTTTTGAATAAAGTCCAACATTTCCAGATTACTAATAATTTGACAATCTTCCATCTTTAAAAGCTGAAATTGTCGCTTGTGCAATGATGGAGGACTTAACTTGTAGAGGACTGAACCTGCAGCGCCTGAAGCAGATAAACACTTCCCATGGGTCCATTTAATTCAGGAGCAATTCTAAAGCAGAATAAAAAATCAATCTTTGGAGAGATTCACATTTTTCCTTTGACACTGAGTTGGCAGTGGTTCGCTACAAAAAGCCAATTAAAGATGCTGGGAATTAGTAGGTAATGTAAATCTGTCTAAATAATATAGGCACCATTCAATTTGTGCTCAATAAGTCTCTTGAATCAG
Source organism: Limnephilus lunatus (assembly GCA_917563855.2). Classification (NCBI taxonomy): domain Eukaryota; kingdom Metazoa; phylum Arthropoda; class Insecta; order Trichoptera; family Limnephilidae; genus Limnephilus; species Limnephilus lunatus. The sequence continues at coordinate 26,628,889 of OU830600.1, read as the reverse complement.
CTAAATTAAGACAAATATATATTATGAATTACAGTTGACCTGCGGTAATCCGGTCCCTTTGTGGATTACCGCGAGGCAAAAAGATGCGCGGGTGTGAAAAGATGTGTGAAACAAAATCTATCAGTTTTCTGTAAGTACTTAATAATAATTATTATTATTCATTGACAACGATTTGATATTAGAAGCTGTATATAATTATTAAATTAGAATCATGATAGCTTTTTATAATTAATATGGATAGACACACCTTGAAACTATTTCAAAAACACCATTAATGTAGGCATTGGAAAATCATGGCATCTCTGAATGTGATCAAATGCCCGAATACAGAAAGTTCCACTGTTCAAATCGCGATCACGCCAATGATATATTATTTTCTTGCATTTTCTAATAAAGGGTGTTTTTTTTAGAGGTATACAAATTCAAAATGAAAAAAAAACACATTGAAACAATTTTAATGTCTATGATATTGGCTTTATTTCATAGATAAATAATTTTATGCCATTTTGTTTAAATATGATTTCGAGCATATGAGCGCCAAGGATAGTTTAATGAAGCGCAATCGTGATATATCGGCAATAACACGGCAAATGTTGACTTCCAAATGGTCCAACGTCTCTGGTTTATCAGCATAGACTAGTGACTTCACATGCCCCCAAAGAAAGTAATCTAATGGTGTGAGATCACACGATCGTGGAAGCCAGTTCACAGGTCCATTATTGTGAAATTATGCGCTCACCAAATGTTTCCCGCAATAAATTGATGGTGGCACCCGCCGTGTGGCATGTTGCGCCATATTGTTGAAACCACAGCTCTGTCACATCAATGCCATTCAACTGAGATACGAAGAAGTCAGTAATCATGGTTATGTAGCGCTCTCTATTGACCGTAACATTCTGGCCATATCGGGATTTTCAAAATAAATTTGCACAATTTGCAAGCACTGTTCTAACGTCAGTCTTATTCATGGTGAAATGGCAAAATGTACTAACTACAAATCAACTGTCAAATTGACAGTCTGTAGAAACAAATTTTGGCAGTTTAAAAACCAAACCTCTAAAAACAACAAGTTGTCGAAAATTGGACTTCACGATTGCGCTTCATTCGAGCTAGTCGTGGCGCTCATATGCCCGAAATCATATTTAAACAATAATGGCATAAAATAATCTATTAAATAAAGTCAATGTCATAGACATTAACATTATTTTAATGTGTTTTTTTTTCATTTTGAATTTGTATACCTCTAAAAAAAACACCCTTTACATACATATTTTTATTTTGTTTCAATTTAATAAGAATAGACACAACTCTCGTCCCATGAAGGTTTGTCCTATGTAATTTTCTGAAATTCGAGATATATATTTTTTAATATTATTAACGGGCATCATCGTTTTATGTCACAGAGTGTTATAATCATGACAAGTGTAATCGGTTTAGGAGAAGAGTATCCAAATTTGGAAAAAAAATTCATTACGTGAATTGATAGTAAATGGTATACAATTCAATTTTTTTTTTTATAAAAACTATCTCATTAAAAACATTTTTAATATTACCCTGGCTACATAGTAATTACTATCATACGTTAAATGTGGAAATATACACACATTTTAGTAATAATAATAATATATATCGTCAACGTTACAATTTTATAGTTCATAATTATAAGCTCATTGTATTTGGATGAAAACTGCCTAATTTTTCATACTTAGTATATTTCTTTTCATTTCCAAAAAAAAACAACTTGTCATTCAAAAGTAAATACCAAATAATCCAATAAATAAAGGCATATTGAAATCAGGGGCATGTTGCGATTTTATTCTTGATTTCCATGTTTTTCCAAAACTTTATTTATGGTTCTCGTATTTGAATTTGGTAAAAAGTTGAAATTTACTTTGGAAAAAGCCACTGCTAACAATAAAGATAAGATGAAATGTAAAAAATGGAACAGTTTAAAATTAATTGATTGTTATCAAAATAGTTGTTCAAATTAGTTTGGAAATGCATACCACAGCCCGCGAGCCCATTAAGTGCAGCCCATGTACCACATTTGTACTCCCCGCTTGCTGAATGCAAATGACAATAGGAAGTACTTGCTCCATTCATAATTATTATACACCTTTTTGTTATCGCCACAAATCTATGTAAGTTTACTTGTAAACTTTCACAGAACTTGATTTTAACCCTTTCCACTCCAATGTCGAGTGACACTCGACATGGTGTAATTCTTCTTTTTGCGGACAATTTTAAAATAGGAGGGTTTTTTTTTTCTACATTTTTTGAATCACGATTGAAAGACAGATTCTAGAATCACACAATACTTTTTAGTACTATGGTCGAGGGATGGATGAATTTTATTTAGGGCTGCGCCTCACCGCAGGTATCGATGTTACAAAAGTACACTAGTAATTATCGCACCGTGCTGTCGTCAACATCTCATCTCCAACTGTGCATTATCGTGTTTGTTTTCGTGCAAGTACTCATCCTCGATCCCATCATGTCTAAAATAAATAAAGCGAGATGTGTCGAAAAAGCCAAAAGCCGAAAATATAAATCTAAATGAAAACGAATCATCATTTTGGATTAGGCCTCTTAAATTTTTAAATTATTTTTTACGGATGAACATCAACATTACACGGATCAATTTTATTTAAAAAAAAAAACTAAAACTTGGAGCTGGTGGAATAAAAACAAAAAAAAGTCTTGAAGTGGAAAAGATTAACTTTGAAATTTGATGAATATTGTTCAAATTCTGTAAAACAAAACATTCTAAGAAGTGTAAGGTGTTAGGGAAGATCAAGTTTCGTATAGACCAGGAAGATTTGTAAATAATAAAAAAAAACATTATTAATATTATATTAACCCTTTAGGTCTTGTTCTCTTTAAACGTGTTCGCAAGGCAAATGTACAGGGCATGGCCGCTCGCAACTCAACTGATGTGACGTCTGTGCACAACCGAGTTTACCAACGTTTCCGACTATCTTTTATACAATACAAAGTTAGTGCAACAGATCAATGCTACGAGGATTTTAGTTCAGTACAGGTGCACTGATGCATTGATACATTGATCCTCTGAGTCTACGAGGGTTAAAACTTACGTATGAGGAGAAGGAATTTAAGTATTATTTAACACATATTTTTGGAAGGCAAGAAAAGGGTTAAAAAGAGGAATTATTTAAAAGTAAAGATTTAGAAACAACTTCAAAAACTTAACAAACAAATAAATAATATCATCTAGACAACACCATAGGATAAAATTTGGCAGAAAATACTCATCCTTCAAATAGACGATCTAAAACATACGATAGGAAGAAAATTGATTGTTAGTTAAAAAATAAGTGAAAAATGCAAAATTTCTATAAAAGCAAAAAATAAATATTTATCGATTCTGCGTAATATCACAACTTTCTAGAAATGCTAGAGAACAAGAACAAAGTGATAAAAAATACAGCGAAATCAAAAATTCACATGTATCACTCGATATACCACAGTCAAACTTGCTTAAGTTTTTCGGTCCCTTGATGACTGAATTTGAGAAATACCCCAAGGATATCCCACATATAAAACTTTTTAAGAGAGTTTCACTGTATTCAAAACTTTAGGACAGTAACCATCGATTGTTCAAAAAGAGGCGGGAGTTCAAGTAGACTCTCAATTGAGGACATTTCTTTTTGTCCCGATGGCTTTGGATTTTTGACGTTTACAATATTAAAAAAAATCCATACCTTGCTTATGTCAGATTATTATTAGATTATATTTTTTGTAATTCAGGTAAAGGTTATGGGTAATTCAAACATAAAGCGAGTCCTAATACATAATAACATTCACAAAACATTGCAAATTATAAAGACTACCAACATTTTAGGTAAAAAAATGCCAAACATGTTTACTTACCTTTTAAAAAACAAAATCTCCTTTTAAAAGGAACCTTAATCGTAAGCATAAATCACACATGATAATAACACCAACATCATAAAATGCACACAGATGCGTAAATTATAAGATAAGTTAATATCAATACATTTTAATTATTATTTTTTTTTAATTTTTTTTTCTTCTTAAAAACTGTAACACGCTCAAAGTAATACTTACTTATGTAAAACTCTCACTGAACTATTCTACCTAAAACAACAACATGGATATTTAGCAATGGAATTAAGAATTCTAAATCATAATCATTAGTTTTATTCACAAGTATAAAGGTGAATATGGACTCTGCAATACATATTGTGATAGCACCACATTTGACCTAATAACCATTTCTCTCAAAAGCCAATTATTTCAGTCACTTTTCCGAAACTATGAATGTAAAAAAGGCTAAAAAATTGTTCCCAATCCTGGGATGGAGGGTTGGACTGGATAGGGATGCGACAAATAGTTGTCGAGGAAATTTGCATAAGACCATAAATTTGTAGAGAATGGTATTTGATTAAAAATATTGAACGATATAATAAAGGAGAACATATCGATTCTCAAGAAATGTTGAAACATTCCTTAATCGTAAATAGGAGAGGTCTCTGAATGGTGTACAATATTATTTACAGTGATATTTTTTGTTTCAAGTTTTTCAAGGGATGAGAAAATTATAATTTTAAGAAGGGTTTCACATTACCCGTTTGTACGTATACTGGTGTTTGGTTATTCCCGGCTGATGGGAAATATCTTATTACCGAGACGGAAGTGTATAGATTGAAAATGTAATTCTGTCATGATATGATCCACCTGCATATGACGACTAAAGCATTGTTTATTTATTTTACATTTCGATCATCCAGTTGATTAGTCAGACATTCCGTCAGACAGTCAGTCAGACTTCGAAAAATCTAAACTTGAGTTGAGTAAATAGTTACATACCCTCTATCTGGTACAATACTCGGATTACTCATAGTTACCACCAAATCCATATATAATAGTAATGTACAAAAAATTGAAGTAAAATTGTTGCATTCAGGCAAACAGTTCTCCAACTCGTCTTGGGAGGAGATTACTTCTTTGGAAAGAATAGAGTTCTTTTATGTTAATCTGGGATTTATTTAATACTTCGCATGTACAAGTGGTGACCACGATAGTCGGCCTAACTGGAAGCTGGCTAAATGAGATCTGAATTGAATGAGCTCCTGCAGACTGCACCCGGGCCCTTGGCCCCCCTGATGCCCAAACTCCGAACAAAACTAACTGCCATCTAGCGGACTTTCGGGACAGCTCTTAGCACTGCCCTCTATGTGACCAGCTCGGAAGCTTTTAGATATACCACAGAAATAAACAAAAAAAATTATATTTTCTGTGTTACTAATAAAACATTTCAAAATGTCATACTAATGTACCGAAACATTATGCTTCCCAGTGTTTTTTTATAGCATATTTTATATGTAAAACACAGACACTTGAATATAATATTTGATTTATGGTGAGCATTCAAATATTGCTTTCTTCTATCTGGAGATGTCTGACTAATCAACTGGATGATTGATACATTTCAAAAAGCCAGAATAAACAGTCAAAAGACACTTGCTTTGCCAGAACAGAAAATTGGGAGCTTTATAAGATTTTGCAGTATTCTCCATACTCAAGCAAATGCTTCTAATGGAAGAGTAGTATAAAATCTCACATGCAAAATAATTGTATGGTAAAACCTAAATGTTACATTAAAAATTTGTTTTTAAGTAATAATTTTGCTTGGGACACCATTTCATCAAACTTGTTGCGTATTCCACTGTATTTGTCATATAAAAATCAGCAAAGATGTTGAAAACCAATGCAGAGACAGTATTCACTCCAAATTTCATGCTTAAAAATGGCTCCATGATTACGTCCACCAAATTTTGTATCAAACACAAGGTTTGTTCAAAAGGTCACATAATAGACGATTATTTATACTGGATCTTGCCCGAACTGCACACATTTGTACGCCCATCGCAAGTGACTAGATAATCATCCGTTATGAAAAATATACCGCACGAGATTTGACAATCAATTGCAATATTTGCAGAATTGTAAAAAATTACAACGATAACGTTTATTCCGAAATCAACAAAATCATTCACTCAATATTTAAATTAGTATTCGAACTGTTTGGTTAACAGAGTATCAGTTGAGTCAACATTTTACATTTATTATGTTCCTACATAATTATTTTGAATATAAATCACTAAGGTCTGTTACATTATGCAAAAATATAGATTAAGAAATTTTAATAACAGCACTGCGTTATTTGAATATGCCATGCATTTTGGTGCAGACGTTTGCACAGCTTTATTACTAAAACATAGACGGTTCTTGAAACATCTACGTATTATGACGGCCTCTGTGGTCGGGGAGTAAGACTCTTGAATCACAATCCGAAGGTCGCCGGATGGAATCCCGGCGTGCGCAAACAAATTTTATGTGATTAATTTGTGTTATTTTACAATTAATTCATTTAAAATAATATATAGTATATTTGCAGCACGTTTTAGAGTGGAAGGTACTCTCAATATCGCCCTGGTGTAAGACCACCATTCAGAATTGAAACGTTGCTGGAGCACGGCTTTAGCCGTATTTGGTGACCAGATCTGAATGGCCAAGTACTTCCCCACCTTCCTCTTCCCCATCTCCTTCCCCTCCCCACTACCTTCAGCCTCACAACATACCCCAATTGGAGATACCATAATCTCACTGTCTCCAGGGAGCAGCTGGGGACTCTTGTGAGGTATTCACATAAAAAAAATTATTACACACCTGAATGTTTATTTTGCGTACTTAATTAATTCAACAAGCCTTTAGTTAGAGCACTATCAATAAATGAAAAACGAATAAAGTGTTAAAAAAAAAATTAAAAATTAAAATAAATTGTTACATTTTTAGCGTTTGGCGTTTTAGAAAGATAATAAATATCTCTCGTCTACTGTATTTTTTTTCTGAGAGTAGCGTACTTTTTTTGAATTTACAAAAGTTTATATACATAAATATTTTTCTGTTATATTTTGTCCTAGTTTACCACTCTATAAACGAGTATATATTATAAACATTAATAAGTCTTCAAAGTATAAGATTAGTTTTCTTTCAATTCTCTTCTGGTTCCACCCGTCCGATCAGTTAAATTATTAAATGTCCTCTTCAACAATGAATGACGTTAAACGATATTAATTTAAATGTGACAAAATAGTAAAAATATTCTCTAATTTACAAAAAAAATATTTATAAGCGATTCTTATGAAAATTGAAGAACTAAAACATGTTATCAGGGAAACATACATACATATTAATATTTAGGAGGGTTTGGGTATTTTTAACAATACTAAACACAAAACATTCAAGCATTTGATGGTTAGAGAAGTACTATATATGGTTATAACATTTATATTAATTATTTAAACATCAATACTAACAACTTTGAAAGATATGACTCGAGGCATAACTATTTATTGAGTTCAACTGTACATGTGTGTACAAAGGATTTAATAAAATGTAACTGAATATATCAATACATGATTTTAATGGTATGACTTAAATATCCTAACAAAGTGCACCAAACGCCTGAGTGTGTGTTTTCAATTAATACATACAGCCGAACTATAGATTACCATAGATACCAATGTAGATTGGTATCCAGGTTAGGTTACCTACAAGAGTAGGTTAGTATCCTAAAGTTAGGTTATATTCTTGTTATGTTAGGTTATAACCTACAAGAGTAGGATAGTATCCTAGAGTTAGGTTATATCCTTGTTATGTTATGTTATAACCAACAAGAGTAGGTTAGTATCATAAAGTTAGGTTATATCCTACAAGAGTAGGATAAGTTATATCTTTGTTATGTTGGTTAATAACCTACAAGAGTAGGTTGATTGAAAAAATGAATTGAAATTGAAAAGTTGATATCCTAATGTCAGGTTATATCCCTGTTATGTTAGTTTTTAACCTACATGAGTAGGTTGGTACCCTAATGTTAGGATATATCCCTGTTATGTTAGAATATATCCCTGTTATGTTAGTTTATAACCTACATGAGTAGGTTGGTACCCTAATGTTAGGATATATCCCTGTTATGTTAGGTTATAACCAACATGAGTAGGTTGGTATCCTAGTTAGGTTATATCTTTGTTATGTTAGTTTATAACCTACAAGAGTAGGTTGATATCCTAAAGTTAGGTTATATCTTTGTTATGTTAGTTTATAACCTATAAGAATAGGTTGATATCCTAAGTTTAGGTTATATCCTTGCGCGATAGAAAGACGGATGAGTTAATTAGGAGATAACTCCTCAAGCTTCGGAAGGACGTTCCTAGCCACTAACATCATATTCCATTAGAGCCTGTGAAGGACAGATCTGACCGGGGCGTCCATACATTATAAAAGTATTTTTATCTTTTTTTCTATAATGCAGAGATATGTGATTTATCTTTGCTGGAATAATAAATAATTATACTTCCAATATTTAAAATTAAGGACATTTAAAATACCTTGGAAGAAATCCTATGAAATTTCACCTGTTATTGAAACTTGTAGGCAAAAATATTTTAAAGATGGAGGGTGACTAAAATTACCATCAAAATCTTAACACTCACTGAATTAGGACTTGGCTTGGAATGTAGTCTCGGAGAATAGGAAGTCAAATGTCCTTAGTTGGTATTCTTGGTTGGAAAAAAGAAACAAATTGTCACCCACAGCTGCTAGCTTTGGATTGGAGAGAGACGTCAAGATTTGGCTAAAATAGACTACAAAACCGAGATGAAGATCTTTTACTCATCTTTCTCTCCTAAACATTTTAAACAAATAGTAATTTTTAATTTTGGATTCTTGAAATTGAAGGAATGCGAAACCGAAAATCAAAAAATCTCACCAAAATCCAACAAAATCTCACAAAAGAAAAGAAATAATAAATCGATATAACACAATAAGAAAAAAAACATTAAAAAATGTCTCAACTTCTTTTTAAAATAGATATCCACACAGGTGCCTAATAATACCCTCTAAATTGATTCTCAAATGTCAGCATTTAGTGCTATATTGGTACCCAAATGTCAGCATGTATTGCTATATTGGTACTCAAACGCCAGCATTTCATGTCAAATTGGTACTTTAAATGCCAGCATTTAGTGTTAATTGCGTAAGTGTTAAATTTAGTGTTTCTGCGAAATATACGAGAGTGGACCGGCATTAGAAGTGTGGAGGAGCTATTACAGGCAGCGCAATACAGAGAGACCTTTTCAAGAGTGATCGCCAACGTCGGGGGGACCTGATAAGGCACACAAATAAGAAGTGTTAAATTGGAATGTACTTCAAATGCCTTCATTTAGTGCTATGTAGATTGGTACTTCTAACGCCAGCTTTTAGTGCCAAATTGGTACTTCAAATTCCATTATTTAGTGTGCTAGATTCTAGATTGGTACTTTAAATGCCAGCATTTTGTGCCAAATTGATATTTCAAATGCCATCATTTAGTGCCAAATTGGTACTTCAAATGCCAGCATTTAGTGCCAAATTATTGCACATACTGACTTTTCCATTTTAGAGGGAATATTGATCACATCAAATTTTTTGCCCTTGATGTGATTTTTCGCAAGTACGGCCAATATAAATTATCCATTATTTTTATTATTATGGGATATTATAATAATTAATAGTATTGTTAGGGGTAAATTTTCAAGCAAAATAAGAATGTTGTACTAAATAATACTGTTCATCATTTGGAATTATTTAACCATGGACACTAATAAATTATATGTTCATATAATGTGTATTTAAGGTATTATTTTGACTATAGAGATATACACAGTATGCATCTCTTGATTACGAAATTGGTATACAATTGTACATTTTTCATCCGTATACATTAAACAAGTGCAAGTAATGTTATAAATTATATTTTGTGCGTCACTTGTAGTACAGAAAAGAGTTCACTCAAACGCAATACAATCACACATATATCAATTTCGGTAGTCGGTACATCGGTGCACACACGAAGCATTATGAAATATTCCAGCATTATGCGTTAAATTACACGTTCAATAAACTCTTAATTTTTGAAAATCAGAACTGATAAATATAAATCGTAATTAAAAAGATAGCGGTCCTTGAAAGTTAACCAAATAACTATTAAAAATGCTTTTTTTTCAATTTCCGGATACTGAATGAATTAGTTATAGTTATTATCTTAATTACTACAATTTAAAAAAAATTTAAAGTGTATATTAAGCGTCCCTACCTTGTAAACATTTACCGTGATTTTTCACAGGCCTGGCTAGTGTTGCCAAAAAATAAAGGAGAAGAAATAAATACATACATGCAGCAATGCCCAGTGGGTTTCAAGAAATGCTTTGTCACATATTGAAAATTTAAGAACATCAGTTTTTAAACGTCTTCATGATTTTTATTTTTAATGTGAACTCTGTGTAAGAGTCTCCAACTATCTGAAGCCAGTGGGACTATGGCACCCCCTATTATGATGTCATCATCTTGTTACTTAATCGAGTAATCAAAATTTATATAATTAGTGTTAATTTCAACAACAAAATAAAATCATACTTTATTTTTTAGATTTTTCACTTTAAAAACAATAGATGAGAAAAATCATTTGCTGAGTTTGAAATAATAATTATCTGATGCAATGGAAGATGGTAATTTTGAAGAGTTGTCCATCCCATTGCATAATAGAATAATAATTACATAATAATTTTTCTCTTTCCATTCATTACATTCGTAACTTTTTCTTTGACATCTCGCGAGGCTATGATATGGTTTTAACAGCTAAAAACCAGTTTTGATTCTAGCGGTAATTAGAATCGTATTGTAGCAAAGTCTGGTAATTTCAAATTAGTGTCAAGTTTATTTGCTAAATTTCTATCCAACTTTTTAGTATTTCTATGCTCATAGTTATTTTCCGTTCTCTCAAAGTCTATATTAATTTTGATAATATTAACTTATTGTTATTGTAAACTGTTATATTGTTAACGTTAAAACACTCAGATCGGTGGTACACCTACAACACACCATGCATTAATATTTAATCCTAAGAAATGAAGAAGTTTATTATCAGTAAAATGTGTGCTATGCTTTCAGTTAAAAGAATATATGAAAATATTAAAAATACAGCTTTTCTTTATGACTACATATTACAATTCGAGAAACTTCGATATTATTCGCAGGATCCTGAATCCAAAATAATATTAATACATTTATGAATAAGAATAGACAACGTAACCTAAAAAATAATTTGAATAGAAACAATCAGTAACTGATTTTGTAATATTTAAATAAGGATGATTTATTTACCCTTTTTTCAGATAAAACTAAGAAAATAACTAAAAATAATATATTGAATTCAGGTACCTGCAATTTTATACTATGTAAATAATCTTCAATACACAATAATAGATATTCATACTTATATAATGAAAGAAAATAATATTTAATGTTATAGAAATTTTTAACAAAATATTAACATAATATTTCCAGAACATTTCAATGAAATAACATAATATTTCCAGATTATTTCTATTAAATAAAACAGTATTTCCAGAACATTTCAATGAAATAACATAATATTTCCAGAACATTTCAATGAAATAAAATAGTATTTCCAGAACATTTCAATGAAATAATATAATATCCCAAAACATTTCAATAAAATAACATAATATTTCCAGAATGTTTTTCAATTAAATAATGTAATATTTTCAGAAATTTTTCAAGAAAACAACTTAATATTTAAATTTTCTGGAAACTCTTGATAAAATACATAATAATAACAATATTTCTAGAAGACTGACGAAACAATGAAATATTTCGAGAAACTGTATTAGAAAATTCTGGCCATTTCTTCATAGAAAAAACGTAGGTTAGTACATTTTATTATTAAAAGTTGCCGGAAACTTCTTCGCCCAATAGAAATTAGCACACGCAGACTAGCTCCACTGACAAATCTAAAACAACACGAGAAACAAACATATCGGTACACGACCGTACACAAAGTTGATAACATTTTAAACTATCTAAGTGTTATATTGAAGGCGCACAATCCCAATACATTTAACAATCATCTACAATTGGAAATATTTGCAGAAAATAATCGAAAAAATAATAAAGATTGGTGGATGGAAGTCAGCAGCGGATAAACAGCAACAGTTAAGTATGATTATTATCATAAAACACACCGGCATAGCTTATTTTTAAAATAATTCACCAAGTTATCAGTGGGATCGTGTGGGACAGTGGATGTCAATAGAGTCCCAACTGTCTAGAGCCAGTTTGATTGTAGCAATCCTTAATTGGCATATGTTGTGAAGCTTGAATGGAAGGAGATGGGGATGAGAAAGGTTGTAAATTGTCTGGTCATCAAACACGGCTAAAGCAGTGTTTCTTATATTGCCAAACCTCTTTCTTAGATCGTATAACAGCTATTTATGATAGATAGATACCCTTTTGTCTAAAAACTAGGAAAAAGTTTTAAAAAGGAGATTGCTTGTAAAATATTAATATAAAACGCATTCAGCAAATTCACTTTCATTACTGCTTTATATAGTGCAGTGCCTCCCGTGGAAATCTATCAATGCCATTTCAGGTTTATTAATTTTATGTTATCATTTAACGGCAGTTGAATTCTGTTTATGAATTATTGTCAAGTCATTGAACTGAAACGAGATAAGAAGGTATTTATCGGATAAAAAATACAAGATCATTTGAAATGGAAAATAACTGACCGGTTTATATAGAAATATACATCTTAGCAATGTTTTAAATAAAATTACAAAAGGTAGAAATAAATGTGGTAAAATGACGCTTTGCCACAAATTGGAAATCTATTTTAATTTAAAAATTACAATCATATACGGTTCAGGATACAGTAAAACACTTTTATAAGGCTCCCGTATAAGAAGTTTTCACTCTTAAGAACTTCTGCTTTTCTGTCCCCAGAAAATTCAAAATGGTCACAATTCAACTCGCAGCTTTTTGTACTTCTTTGATTTCGCCACGGTTAATCTCCCGACGGATGGAGTTTTCCACATCGAACGCTCCATCTGACACAGAACAGTATGTGATGCAATAATAAACTCTAAAGTATCTTCAAAATTAATAGATTACTTAGTTTTAACCACGTTTATTAAAGTATCTTTCTCTATATCCTATTATCGCCTGACATTGCATGCAGATGGAACCGTGTTTATTCTAAGGGTTAGACATGGGAAGCTTTTTTTCAGTTCCTTGAAAAACTTTATAAGAGAGTTCCATTGTAAAATTTGTAATGAATCATAGAATGTGAATGACTGCGAATGTTGAATATATAAGATTGTGCGACCTCAATACAACAAAAATGTCAGTACAAAAAATACATATCTACAAAACATAGCAAATAGCTTATCTTTTATTTTTCTTTGGGTTCCGACCGCGCTTTCTTAATCAACTGCTCGCCGAGGATCCGTTGGCTCCAAGTCGGGACCTGGCAGAGCCTCCTGATGCAGCGGTTTCCGTGCTGACGTCTCCCTCTGTGGTGGAGGGGATCTTGGGCTTGGACGGGGAGCAGAAGACCTTGGTGGCGCCCCGCACCATCAGGTAGAACCAGTAGAACTGCGGGAAGAGTAGGATGGAGATGGAGATCTTGCAGCCGGTGGGCAGTGTTTTGATTGCCTGTTGATAAAACATAAATAAATAATTTCTTCAAACACAGCGTACTTATTCAGTGGCACCATTTTAATTAAAAATAATAATCAGTAGTAGGCGGCTTTGGCCTATTTCAGCATATCGCTCACCACACATTTTGCCTCCGCCAGCCACCTACGAATAATCACCCTTCAGTCTTTAAAATATTAAGTCCCAACGATACCACGGTAAAATTTCATGGAATCACTGGAGAACTTCAGAGATGTTTTAAATGTGCTATTTATTTCTTATTTTTGAAGTTGTAAAAAGAAATACCATTTTAGAAAACAGATTAAATTATCTTTCTTCTTCTTCCTTGCGCTGTCCCAACTCATTGCCTAGGTAGGCTGTTGGGGTCGGCTCTTCTCGTTCTCAGGTTATAACTTCTTTGGTTCTGAATATCGCCTTCATCCAGGCCGTTTCTTCGAAGTATTTTGGAGCGTTGAGTCATTCAGGAGTTCTTTGGTCTTCCTTTGGATGACTGTCGATGAAGCTCCATAGACATTGCCTGGTTCACTGTGTGGTATGATGGTCTCCATCTTATGTGCCCGTACCATCTCAACTGTCATTCATCCAGCTTACTGTTTATGTCCGTGACACCCAGGCTACCACGAATGCGTGAACTTTTAATCTTATCTTTTAGTGATACTCCTGCCGACCATCTAAGCATTCGCACTTCTGCTGTTTCGAGTTGCCTAGAGTAGGAGTTGTATATAGTCCAGCATTCGGAGCCATACATCATCGCAGGTCTAACAATAGTCTGGTAAATCTTTCCTTTAAGTTTTATAAGCATCTTTGAGATGTTTATATTTTAAAAATTTGTAATAATTAAATATTAATAAAATAAATGTAAATAGATAATAGCTCTCAATCATGATAATTTATATGATAAATAATTGATTAGTAATTAATGACTATAATCAGGAAGCTTATTGGAAATAAAAAGATAAGTGAATTTCTATATTATTTATAAAGCCCTCGGTCTGAGGGTCAAAATATTTCTGCTTTGTAATAAAATCCAAATAAATGGAATATTTATAAATGTATCGGAAAACTAAAAACTGTTTTTGAGAGGTGATAAAATACGCTTTCTAGTTTTAAAAATGGCTCAACTTACGTTTTATCTAACTAAAATTACTATTATAAGAAAAAACATTAAAATACAAATATTTTATTAGGCAAATGTATTTCAAACGTTATCGTCACTCACTTTTATGTTGTTTCATGTAAAAATAATTAAATTTCATAATTTATTTCCAAATTGCAGTTGGAAATTTTGAATTCATTAAGGTTTTAATTATTTTGTGGTTCACTTTTAAATTTGAATGTAAAGCGTGGAGTTTTCTCTTGATTGATAGTAAGGGAGATACAACAATTTCTATGAGATTTATACGAGTTGTTCTGAAAACTGAACAAATTAGCCTGAGGGGTTAATAATACATGTACCTAGATCATAGCACTCAATCATGATGATCAAACTTGAGATTAATAAATAACTGATTGGTAATTAATGACCTTAATCAGGAAGCTAATTGGTAATAAAAAGATAATTGAATTTCTGAAATTAGTTATTAAAAGGAAACCCGGTCACCGAGAAATTTGATTAATAGGTATTTTACTAAACTAATGCTGTCACTTTCGCTTTTATCCCCCGAATACTGAGCGAAAGGGACAACTGCACCTCAGGCTGATAAAATATAGTTAAAATCGATGTTTTGTACTCTCCATTTCGCTCCTCCGAAACTGGACTGATTTTTAAGATTTTTTTTACCAACTGTATTAGAATAAAATATTCTATGTCTGAATGTTTTACTTTTTTTAAATACAATGTCTAGTTTGTATAGGGCGATTCCGCTATAGAGGATTCTCGACAGTAATTTTTAAATCGCCGTATTTGTTACTTTTTTTGATATCAGTGCAAAAAAGAAAGTCAATATTTAATAATAAAAAATAAAAATTGGATTTTACTTCATATTGAAATTTTTGGCGCGCTTGGAAACATTATCATTCGAAGAATCGGTATACAAACTGCAAAATCACATTTTACAACACTGGCGCGAAACAGCTGTTACCGATAGTTTAGGGTTATATTTTACTGCTAAACTTGTAGTGACAATATTAATTTATTCTTATGTGCCGAAAGATGTAAGTACTTGTTGTTATTTTTTAAGCATCATTGACTACAAAAAGTCACTGTTAGCTTGTTGCACCCGCGATACAAAAGATATAAAAGTTTGTTTTTTTCACAGAAATAAAGTGTTAACGTTTTGAAACTTTGTAAAAGTAAGAAGAAATCAAAGGCAAACTTAAATAAAACGTTTTTAAGAGTATAATGTTAGCTGAATTGAAATAAACGTTGACTCAAATTGGTTGCACCCGCGATTGTGTTGTTAGAATCGCGGGTGCAACTCTTTGACATCTACCCTTATTGTGTGATTTATCATATATTTTATTGTTTTGTTATGCCTTCAATAATAATATATGCTGTGTATTACTAGTGACTTATATTTAATAGGTGTTTTTATATTATATTCCGCTTTTTTTATAGAAATTCTATGAGTTGGCACGCAGTCCCTCTGAAACATCTTCTTTATATAAAAAAAAAAAGTTAAAAAAAATATGGTGATGTTGGATGATAAATGGGAAGGGCTGTAAAATAAACCAGGCATTCAATCAAAACATTTCTTTCAATCTGAAGACGGCGATAGCATTTCCGTGGCGCGAACCTCACTGTCTCATCTCAAATGCACATTGGTTTTAAAATATCTGAAAAAAGCAAAAAAAACAAACCACTGAAACAGAAAGTGATTGGGACGATAACAATTTGGAACGTCTAAAAAATTACAAAATATAAAAAGAAATTCTACAAAATAAGAAAAAAACAAAATTTTTGTTTTTGTATTTCAAAACACAAAATGAAAGAAAGGTACTAAATTGCATATTTCTGATGTTTACAGTAATTCAGATGACTAATCCTTAAACGACGAATCTCCAACGTCTTTTCAAGTCGCAAAATTACCAGCAGAAGCATGCCATCAAACTGGTACTATCTGTGCCGTGCTCTAATAAAATAATAATTAATTAAATTTAATTAATTATTTATTTAATATCAATATGCCAAAAGATATGAATAATAATTATATAATATAACATTTCCGGAAACTATAGAACATATTATATCGGGATGTTCTGTATTAGCGCCGTCCGAGTATACATTTAGGCACAATCAAGTTTTAAAAATAATTCACCAAAGTTTGGTAATTAAACATAACTTGATTGACTGCCGTAATGTACCATATTATGAATATGAACCAAATTCATTTTTAGAAAATGAATTTTATAAAATTTATTATGATAAAACTATTCTGACAGACAGAACAATTAGTCATAATAGACCCGATATAGTTTTACATGACAAAATTAAGAAAATAACTTATATCATTGATGTCGCTATTCCAAATTCTTGTAATATTCAGAAAACTGTTTCTGAAAAAATAAGAAAATATACAGATTTAGGAAATGAAATTAAAAGAATTTGGCATTCTCAGACTATAAAAATATTACCATTTGTTATTTCGGCTACTGGCATTATACCTAGCTCTCTCATTCAAAATTTAGGCGTATTAGATTTGTCAAAAAATTTGTACATAAAAATGCAAAAGTCGGTCATTTTAAATACATGTAGGATTACGAAAGATTTTTTAAATATTTATATTGAGGGATCAGTATGATTTATCGGATCAGTTAGGATTTCATCAGAGCCGAACCCTCTGATATGAAAATATCTGGAGTCGGTGAAATATTTTCCCATTATGTTTCTGGTGGATTGACGTATTGTTCTTGTATTGTTTTATTCTTATATAGTGCACTTACATTGCGTTAATTTACTAGATATTCATTTGTGGAAAAGTGTGTGGAAGGGTTTAGTCTTTCATTTGGGAAATATTCAACCCGGACATAAAATCTGGAGCACCGTAAAAATCGTGAGTGACATAGCAGACGTGCAACTTAAAGACATTATCGTGAAGTTGGAATCGCCAGAAAATAGGATTGATGGATGTAATGTGTTCATAGAATTTTCGGCGAATTTTGATATAACCGAAAAGAAATAATTGACATAAATGACCAAGAAGTGTACTGATTAGTAATAAGCATTGTTTGATTTCTTATTTCGTTCCTCATTTTATGCCTTTTTGTTCTATCACCGTATAAATTTTGAGATTTATTAATAATAAACATTTGTGCTTCTCTATGCCTGGTAGGGTAGTTGTGGTTTACAGGTTTTTTGAATTCTGTATTCCAGAATTCATCTAGCGTTAATTGGTAATCTACCTTACATAGGATAGGACATTACACAAGGAGAAAAAAAATTTATAATCCCCTTCACATAATTGAACTTTTTTTTTGCCTGATATCAATTTTAGGAAACGGATGTGTAATTGTTCTATTTTATTTAATCCGTAACTATTTATTCCGTATCCTATAATTGATTCTGCTAATGCGTTGTACATACACACAGTATAATATATTTTTATTAACAAAGTTTTTTAGGTGGTAAAATTTCCCTAATATGGATCTTAATCTATTGAGTACATACATTTTCAATATGATTTGACCAGTTAAAATTGACATCGATTGTAAGACCAAGGTATGTATATTGGTACACTTTTTCTATATTTGGGCAATTACACTGCTGGGATTAGTTTTTTGTGTGCAAACAATCATATGAATGACTTTTTATATGCAATTCCTTATCCTGACAACTTGCATACGGTGAGTGAGCATGTATTTGTTATTTTTTTTTGCGTTAATAATAATGCCATTGTCGTGGGACCATTTGTTATTTAGGTCTGTTTGTAAAATTTCCTCAATGTTTTTTGCATCTTTGTCAGCACATATAATGCAAGTATCGTCTGCAAACATGTAGCGTTTACAACGTTTTATTACGTTTGGTAGACTGTTTACTTGCATTATGTAACATGTAGGCCCCGATATCGACCCTGTTGCTACTCCGGTATTGGTTAACATTTCATCACTAAAAATTCCGTCAATTTTAACTTTAATTTTTCTATTTAATAGATAATTTTTAATCAATTTTTTTAAAGGACCTTTAATGCCACATTCTTCCATTGCCCTTAATAATGTTTCATGGTCCAATGTGTCAAAGGCCTATTTAAAGTCTATAAAAATTATACCAACATAATATTTTTCATTTATGACAATTTATATGGTCAGTGAATTTAGAAAGTAATTGTGTAGTACTTTTTTCTTTTTGAAATCCGTACTATGGGATTTATGATTCTATTTTTTTCTATAAAAAATTGTATTTGCTTAAAGATAGCTCTTCCAATAATTTTATCAATACATGAGAGAATCGGCATCGAATTTACTATCGGACATTATTAATAGCCTTGCATGTATGGTTGAAATTGAATAATCCGACTATGAATACAACTCTGACGCGCCTTACGCAAAACCGTTTTCATACGTGGAGTATGAGTATGATTTGTTTAAATCAACTTTTGTAATGAACCGAATTAAAGCAATGCCAAAATATGGCGCCACTTACGTTAACAGCTAGGGTGAGGAGCGTTGGCTGGCCGGTATAAATACTATTGGATTCGTACTTTCGTTGGCCTGTCCGGGTTTGGAGAGGTGGACGGTATGGTATGATTATTATTGTAACTGGCAGTTGTGAATAACAATAACACGTTGTGATTTCTACCACGCGTATTCTATATGTCATTTGTACTTTGTCCCGTTGACTAGCTGTCACTGGATCCGAGGAACCGGCTATTTTTGGAACCAGTTCCGATCGGATTTATAAAATGGTCCCCAAATACTCAAACTGGGCAAAGCCGAACCAAAAGCTGCCCGCAGGGTCTAGCTTCAAAAACCTGCAGAGCGGGTTTTTAACTGCTAGTTATAATTATTACACTTTGCTCGATGACGTAATATGTCAACTTTACAATTTAAAGTTAATCAGAATACAATCACATAAAAATGTGACCACAACAATATCAGTTATGACTACATTAGCTGAAAGGGCAAAATCTAGACAATCATACTGTAAATAAAAATAAAAATAATCGTGGTGCATATTTTAGTATTTTGGTTGAAACTAGTAATTGAAATAAAGCTGTTACGCAATTACGCGCCATATGTTCACACGAAAAATCATTGCAGTACGAGGCCTAGAGTGACAGCTGGCAGCCCCCTTTTCAGCACAACAGTCAATTTGTAAAAATCAGTGAATGAGAGAGAGAGTGATGAGCTCTGGCATCAGCAAATTATCAAAGCGTTTTCTGTTTGGAATTTATAATTCACTGCAACTATTTTCAGCACGCCGCATCATTATAATCAAAGTGAGACTTCATATTGTCTGTTGCACATTTTTCAATTGAAATACGAAAATAGGATGTTGAAATCTAGACAAAGCTGAATAGAAAAGCAACACGGCATTTTATTTAGAATTCTTAATAGTTTGTTTAGATATAAAATTGCAAAATTAGTTTCAAAATCATTTAATATCAGAAAATAAAGACAAGGAAGTTTTGGCAACAGATTACGATAACCAAGAAATGAACTATGCTAAATATAAACTGGGTCACCAGGTCAGGGTACAAATAGATTATTAATTATCACCATTTTCAAGATACAGAGATGAAAATAAATACATTTATTTTTAACCAAACCAAATCCTGTTTTTACTAGACCATTTAGTATTTCAACGTTTAACTGATCCGATTATCCGTTTATCTGATTGCGATGAAAATTTGGCGAGTTGTTGTGAGCACGCCCGTGATATGAAATTTGTATAAAAAAATTGTAATAGGTGGCACGCAAACTGTTTGAAAACTGAATGCACCGGGAGTGAATGTATGGATTGCGGGAGGGGGGAGGGGAGCTAGGGAAGGGGGTTCGCGGGATGCGTGATGGGAAGGAGATGCGGGAGAGGAAGGAGAGGCGGAAGGGGAACGGGATGAATGGAAAAGGACACGCAGGGAGAATCAATTATTTTTTTGAATGGCTCTGCAACGCATGCCGGGTACCAGCTAGTTCTAATAAATCATAACATTTGTATACGTATTTCATCACCTTTCAAAAACAGTTTTTAATTTTCTGATAAGTTCAGAAATATTATATTTATTTGGATTTTATTGTAAAGCCGGATCCAGACATGCGGGATTTGCCGAGTGCCGATTAATCAGCAAGTGCCAAGTGCTCGGCTTCGTATTCGCCAAATAGTGAGCATGTCTTTACACACTTGCGGGCCTTGTCCGAATGCCTAGTTTTTTATGGGAACAGTGAATACGCTAGCCGACTGCTTGCCGTGCGAGCAACTACGTTTGGTGCGAGTTCATATTTTTAATCATGGACAAAATTGATGAAGTTATCATTGCTATATACAGGGTGTCCGGGGGTAAAATGCATTAACTTCGGGAGGTGATTCTACATGATGGTAGAAGTAAAAAAGATTAACAACTTTTTCCGAAATTCGAACATTTTTTTTTTCCATACAAAAATCCTTAGTGTGAGGTACGATCTTACTTGCTGAGAGCCTGCCGGGCACGATTGTGGTAATGTTGCATGGTTGTGCTTGGCCCGTACCGGAAAAATAATAAAGCCAGCGGCACATGCCGCTCTAATTTTTTCTTTTTACCACAAAACTACCCTTAAAAGTTGGAATTTCGAAAAAAATTATTTATTTTTTAAAATTATAATATCATGTAGAATCACCTCCTGAATTTAATGCACTTTAACCCCGGACACCCATATTATTATATTCCTATTATACCCACATAACATATTGTTATATTCCTATTAACATTGTCAGCACCTGCTCCGCTTTTATGCTGTCCTTAACCTTTTTTAAACAGGCTCTAAATGATGCCATTAGAGAATCTTTTTTTTAATATCAGTCACAGAATACCGTTGCCCCATCTTGTTTTCAATCCACTTCCATGCATCATGAACCTGATTCCGATGAGAAGCATTCCAAATTATTGGTTCACTCTCGTACAATGCGAGGAACTCTAAAACCCTTTCATTGGTCCAATCCATTCCTACAAAATAAAATACAATAAAAAATCTGTAAGTAATCACTAATAACTATTTACAGAACGGGATAGGGTAAACAATAATTCATTATTCATTATTCATATATATATATATACACACTTACTTTGTGCCGAACACTTTCCCGAATGTGTGGATACAAATATTAAACGCACAAGTATTTGTATTTGTCAACTTTGAAGAGGAGAAACTTACCGACAAAAAGCCGAGTGAGGCGAGCACTGACAATCTTTGCTCGGCGATTTACGAGCATCCATCCCCACTACTCGCGATTCAACAAATAATCGGCTCGGCACTCGGCAAGTCCCGCATATCTGGATGCGGCTTTAAGTGGAAATATTTTGACCTTCTGACAAAATACGCCCAATTTCTGTGGCGTTAAGATTGTAACTCTGCAAAGTAAAAGTCCAGTAAAAACACTCACCTCCCAGTAGGGGAGACCCAGAGTCTGGCTGTAAACCAGGCACAGGTAGGGGATGAGCAGGATGCGGCAGATGAAGAAGGTGATCAGCATGAGGATGCCGTTGTAGACATACACCTGCGACTCCTTCAGCTTCATGCGGCTCAGAATGGAGCGTACCGATACAAAGGGCGTAGACAACTCCATCAGGTAGACAAAACCAAACACGCAGTCGCCCAGTCCTCCCCGCAAATACTGAAAAAAACAAAACAATTATAAAAAAAATAACTCAAATATTCCCGGTTTATGATTAACCGAAATTTTTTTATTTTTATGTATATCTCGCATGAGTCCCAACTGCACCCATCTGGAGCCAGTGAGACCATGGCATCACCAATTGAGGTGGGGAAGGAGATGGGGAAAGAGGAAGGTGGCGAAGGACCTGGCTATTCAGGTCTGGTCACCAAACAAGGCTAAAGCCATTTCAAGCAATTTTTTAATTCTGAATGGTGAAGGGTGAAGGGTGATATCTTCCACTCTGGAACGTCCCGCAAATGTACTACATATTATTTTTTAATTAACTGTGAAATAACACAAAGTAATCGAATAAAATTTAACCACTCGGAACATTAGAGCGTCAAAAGACGCAAATGTAATAATAGCGGTCAAGACATTAGAGCGTCTTTTGACGTCAACGCGCGAGATTTTACAAAAATTGATTTATTTCAATCACTAGTATACGGATTACCATGAAATAAAAAACGGAATATCGATAATAAACAACGCTATGCGTCTGTATTCAAAAATATCTATGGAACATAGAGATTAATTATCTGAGCCGAATGGAACCTCCATCTTGTTTGATTGTCATTTGTTCAAGACATTGTTAGCTTTTTATTAAAATATTTTTGTATGAAATGGTAAAAAAGTGAGGTGACTAAATTGTTTACTATACATTTATACGATAGAATAAGTGGTTTTTTTTTACATAATCTGTGATTTTAGTACCGTTTTCACATAAAACATCACGTGGGTCATTTTTACAATTTTTTTATGTTTGCATTCTAAATTTTAATATTTACAAATGTTATTATTTATTTGTAATAATACAATTTGAAAGTTTATTTCATAACCTTTCCAAAACAGCTTTTGGAGTGAGGCTACGTTTCCCAAAACGTGATTTATGAAGCTTTTAGTATAAATCGTAAATAACACAAATATTATCACGTTTTGACAGTTTTCTAAGGGACACAAAATAAACAAAAGTCTATTTCTGAGAGGTTAATAATAATGTAATTCTAAAATTTGAAAATATGAGATTGACCAATACGACGGTTTGACAGAAGGTGGCAATGGCGAAATTGGTTAACGCTCTCGTCCCGGTTAGACGGAGAGGTCTGGGTTCGGGTCCCAGTTGCGACCATTGTCTTTTTTCTGTTTTTCTGTGTCTTGTTCTCTTTCATATTTTCTTTTAGATAATTATTGTTAATTTATTCTAATATGATATATTTCACTGATGGGAATAACCTTCAAAAAAGTATAAAAGAAAGTTTTTCTTATAAAAATTAAATAAAATTTATTTGTCGAATTCAGATGTAGGAAGCAATTTTCTTCTTAATTTGACTATGTCGGCTTTGGGGATGCTGTGTGGAGAGTCTTTTTAGGGAAAGGAAGAAGAAATACTGGAAGGGGAAAAGGTATTTTGTGATATATTAGTATCACAAAATACCTTTCGCTTCTTTCCCTACCTTCCCCTCCCCACTATCTTCAGCCTCACAACATACCCCAATTGGGGATGCCACAGTCTCACCGGCTCTAGATGAGAGCAGCTGGGACTCTTGTGAGGTAATCACATAGAAAAAAAAAATTATTGGGAAATATCTGCATTAAGTCCGGACTTATAAACCACCGGTTTCTTATTAACCACTAAGTCCAGAGTTTAACTTTATGTACTCTTTATATGTGATAAAAATTACATACAAATCTTGAGATAAGCAATTTATATCCATAAAACATAATGTCCATAAAACCCATAATCCATAGATGGTATTATTGGAAGATTAAGCATAAGATATTGGTAAAGATAACTAGAAATACAGATATTGGTAAAGATCAGTGGCGGCTCTCCCCTTAGGACAATGGGTGTTTGACCCCCCAAAATTATAAGACATAATAATAAATTTTTATGGATAAAACTGCTCAAAGCATCGAATTGTTTATTTGAAATGAATCGCGAAATAACGGCAGGCTAGCGGCGACATAGACGAGCAGTGACATCTATTGCAAAAAATGGAAGCTCCCATTCACACAGTATTCCCTGGGTCAATTTTGCCAATGCCCGATCTTCTCTCTCTATGCGCGCCATAC
Source organism: Limnephilus lunatus (assembly GCA_917563855.2). NCBI lineage: Eukaryota > Metazoa > Arthropoda > Insecta > Trichoptera > Limnephilidae > Limnephilus > Limnephilus lunatus. The sequence goes on along the minus strand of OU830600.1, from coordinate 26,604,432 downwards.
AACAAATGAGATGGCACTATGTTCTTCGCCTGGAGTTGATATTCTCCCGCATAGGTAGTAAAGAAATCCTAACTACGCTTGGGTTATGTCCGTGAGGGAGACACCATTATGAATGTTATGTGTTGTTGAAAGAGATGGTGATATAAACATAGGTCGGTTTTGCTTTTTGCACGTATGTCTCGCATGAAACAATGGTTGTTTTTGTATTGAACAGTTCGGGAGAGATTGGAAATAATTATTCATTTTAATTAAAATTGTAATTTGCGACATTTCAATTTTAATTTGTTAGTACATTGGGAAGTAGATCTTTTCAAAGATTATTTATTATATTATGATCAATTTTCAACGGACATAGAAAACAGCTTGATTTAAAACAATTTTTGTTTTATTTTTTTTATATAGGTATTAGGTACCGGTGTCTATTATTTCTATTAGCATAAGTTAACAATAATAATCTAAACGAAAATATGAAAGAGAACAAGACACATAAAAACAAAAACATTATAAAATAATAAATTATAAAAAGAAAGTTTTTCTTATAAACATTGAATATTATTTCTAATCTAATTTTGTTTTTAAATTTTGGATACTTAGGTACTATTGGTGTGCACAACTATATGGAAAAGTGCCCTCTTTAAAATGATGTACCTTCAAGTACATGTATTATGTAGCGACTTTGCAATTTACAAATAATACCTATGTAATTTGAGTTGCGGATTCATGACCCTACCTCTCTTTAAATTGATTGATAATAATGTATCGGCATTTTTCTCAATATCAAATAAAGATTAACCACTTTTTTTTTCAAATGACCTTCCACAGCTGGAGCCCTAGAGCCGCCTCTGGTAAAGATATTGGTAAAGATAACTAGAAAAATAATCAAATCCACCAAAAGTATGATTTAGTTGTTTGCGATTAGATCTGAAAAGCCAGGTGTCACACCCTCCATTTGAAGAATAATTTTGGAAGGGGGGTATGGGTACTGCCGCCCCAGGAGCCATTCATTGGATAAGTAGCTCAAATGATTCGCTATGTTTTGTGACTTAGCAGGGGTGACCAGTTCTTGGGGTGAGGTATATCTAGGATCTAGGTCTGGTGGCAGATGCGTCTCTCCACCAGCTGCGGGGCTGGCCAGATCGGGAGAGAATGTTTGAGGGAGTCCCTTTGACCTCTCGGAACATCGCCTTGCACCGCAGTGGGAGTGATGGATTATATCCCTATTCCTACCCACCCCTCACACCCTTTTCCTTCTCAGAACTTCCTCTCCTTACTTTTTTTACATTAACTCACAGGAGGCCCTGAGGAAAATAATTTCCCTCAGGGCCTAGGTCATCTTTGAAGATGCTGTGTGGAGGATCTTTTTGAGGAGAGGAAGGAGTGAACATGGGTCTTGAAGAGACCCATGTTGTACGAGGGAGGAAGCACAGAGGCTAGCAAATCGTTCCACAGCCGAGCTGTTGAACAAGAGCGAGTAGTAGAAACGACCTGTTCTCATGTGACAAATGTCAATGTACATATGTTTTGCACGTGTTTCCCGACTATGCACCGGTGCCGAGGGAATCAATGACGCTAGAGTTCCTCGGAGCATCTTCCATTGTAATACCAGTAGAACAAGGACAACAAGGACATCATTCCCATCTTACGCCTGTGCTCTGAAGATTGCAATTCGTTTGTTAAGATAGGAGATTCTATCAAACGGACCGCCGTTTCTTCAGAGTAGAAGGTTTTTTTCAGGTATTTTGGGGTTCCAGACTAGAGATGGCTACCAAATTCAACCATGGGGCGCACTTGCGGTTAAGAACTTGCTACTTCATGAAGCCAAGCTACAAATTCTTGAACACCACTAAGTTGTCGTTACATAGAGAATATATAAAAACGTTAAAGAATCATAATTGCACTCACCACAATAACGAGGAATCCAAAGCCGCCAATGAACAAATGGTGCATTATAATGATGGGTTGCTCCTTGCAGTAAGACAGGAAAGACTGCACCACCTTGAAGTCGGCTTTAGGCTTGTCCTGCATGGCTCCATCACTACAACTGACACCATTCTTCCTGTCGGTGCTACTGTTATGATTCTCCCGGTCCTTGGAGGCCTGGCTGATCTTCTTCAGGGTCTTCTCGGAGGTGTGGTTGAAGGGCACGCCAATGCTGATGTGAACCTGGTACATGGACCAGATGTCGTAGAAGAAGTAGGCGGCTCCGAACCACGCGTACGCCTCACTCATGAAGTGTGACGAGTGGAGGAAGTTTCGCGTGCAGGACCACAGGCACACAACAGAACCGGCGAAACATGACAGAAACGCCTGCACGCCGGAGACCACTCTAAAAAATAAACTTTTGGTTAGTATTTGACGTCAAAATTCCATAACAAAAGTAAAGTGATCTAACCAATCCAATCAAAGATAACCAAATCTATTATTTTCTTAAGTTCTCTTCTCACTGTATGTCAATTTTCTTGTTACTGTTCTATTTTATCCGGTTACCAAAAATTATAACATCGATTGACTCGTAACGTAACATTCCAGGCTAGCTTTGTTTTAGGTGACACAGATTACAGCAAATGTTTATTTATTTATTTACTAGATGAAGTTCCTGGCGTTCTTAGCTTTTTTTTTTTTAATCTATATACATATGACGGCCGGCGTAGCGCAGCGGTAAGACGCTTGACTCGCGCACCGAAGGTCGCGGGATGGAATCCCGGCGTGGCAAATAAATTTTATTTGATTAATTTGTGTTATTTCACAATTTATTAATTTAAAATAATATATAGTATATTTGCGGCACGTTCCAGAGTGGAAAATATTCTCTCTATTGCCCTGGTGTAAGACCACCATTCAGAATTGAAACATTGCTTGAAACGGCATTAGCCATGTTTGGTGACCAGATCTGAATAGCCAGGTACTTCCCCACCTCCCTCTTCCCTATCTCCTTCCCCTCCCCACTGCCCTCAGCCTCACAACATACCCCAATTGGATTATTTTAAATGAATTAATTGTGAAATAACACAAATTAATCAAATAAAATTTATTTTTCCATGCCGAGATTCGATCCTGCCACCATAGGATTGCGAGTCAAAAGCCTTACCGCTAGACCACGCCGGCCGTCAAATAGTTATATACCAATAGAATTAGAAATTAATATCTGACCAGAATTAATTAAGATAATTAATAAAAGTAAAAAAACAATAAATATGTACACAATCCTAAGTTTGTGTTATTTGATGCAAATCTAATTGCGCCACCTGCACCTGTACTAACTTGTTTTGTAACAATTAACCACTCCGCCCCGTAAGAGTGTTTACACGACAATATAACAATAGTAGTCAAGTACAATAAGCGAGTTTTCACGCTAACGCGTGTGTTTCTGCAGAAATCGTTATTGGTCTAGTGACAACCCTAAAACAAAAAGCAGAAGATCCATAATGAATCAAGCTTCACATCTCTATTCAAAGTTGTCCATAGAAGTACATAAAAAAGACTTATTTTGTAGAAACAGTTTTCACCCGCTAAATCACCAAATGCCGTTCGACATTGTTAATCTTTTATTAAATATTATTGTATGAAATGGTAAAAAAGTGAGTTAAGAATTTTTTTTTACTATACATAAATACAATAGAATAAGTAATTATTTTTTACATAATCCGTGATTTTAGTACCGTTTTCACATAAAAACATAACATGAATCATTTTTACAATTTTTTTATGTTCGCATTCTAATTTTGAATATTTACAAATATTAATATTTATTTGTAATTTAACAATTTGAAAGCTTATTTCATAACCTCTCAAAAACAGCTTTTAGTATTCGGCTACGTTCAGAAGTGTTTACTTTATAGAGGTTTAATTGCGAAGCGGAAATAACAGTTCGTTTAAGACAAAAAAACTTGCATATTTGCAAAATACCCGAGTGGTTAACCACTCCGATACATCGCTAATATGCACTTTTTACGTCTTAAACGACATGTCAGATTTACGAAAACTTTATGTTATTTCCGCTTCACAATTAAAGCTCTATAAATGAAACATTTCCGAACTTAGCCGAAAACTAAAAACTGTTTTTGAAAGGATATGAAATATGCTTTCAAATTGTTATGTTACAAATAAATATTAAGATTTGTAAACATTAAAATTTAGAATGCAAACATAAAAAAAAATGAAAAAATGACTCGCGTGATGTTTTTATGTGAAAACGGTACTAAAATCACGGATTATATAAAAGACAATATTTATTCTATCTTATAAATGTATAATAAACAATTTGGTCACCTCGCTTTTTTATCATTTCATACAAGAATATTTAATAAAAAAATAACGATGTCGAACAGTGGATAGGCAATTTGGCGGTCTATCATGTATCTGACAGAAAAGATTTTTTTTATCTATTTCTATGGACATCTTGAATAGTGATGGGTAGCTTGATTTATTATGGAGCTTCTCCTTTTTGTTTTAGGGATGTCACTAGAACAAAAACGGAGTTATGACGATTTCTGAATAAAAATACGCGTTGACGTGTAAACACGCTTATTGTACTTAACTGATGTCGGCATATTAACGTGTATATCTGTTTATGTTGCTGAGTGGTTAAATTAATTTTGAATGGGGTGTTGAAATACCACTTGTTGAGTTGTTGTGGAACCGATTAATATGTTACTAAAAATGGAGTAAATCTGCAAATGTACCACTTAATCTTCTAATTCTAATCAATTTGATCTAAAAAAAATCGCAAATGTTAATGTAACAATTAGTATACTCATATTGGAACACTTTTTAATTTAAAATCGATTTGATAAACGTTTTGATAATGAAATATTTAATATATTTCATTCATAACTTATTTCGGTTATCGAATTATCATCGCGGGCATGCGCACATAAAATCCCCAAAGTTTTGTTGAAATCGGATGAACGGTTTAGCATATATAGAAACCTGAAATACTGAAAACTGTTTTTGAAAGGTTATGAAATAAGCTTTCAAATTGTTATATTACAAACAAATATTAACATTTGTTAATATTAAAATTTAGAATGCAAACATGAAAAAAATAAATGACTCACGTGATGTTTTTATGTGAAAACGGTACTAAAATCACAGATTATGTAAAAAAAAAAAAAACCACTTATTCTGTTATATAAACGTATAATAAATAATTTTGTCACCTCTTTTTTTTACCATTTCATACAAGAATATTGAATAAATATTTAAAAAATTAACAATGTATAACGGTGCGTAGGCGATTTGGCGAGTGAAAACTGTTTCTACTAAATAAGTATTTTTTATGTACTTCTATTGACAACTTTGAATAGAAATGTGAGATTCAATATGAATCTTCTACTTCTTGTTTTAGGGTTGTCACTAGAACAATAACAGAGTTATAACAACTTTTGTGGGAACACACGCGTTAGCGTGAAAACACGCTTATTGTATTTGAATGTTATTGTTATATTGTGGTGTAAACACGCTTACGGGTCGGAGTGGTTAAAGTTATGAAAAAAAATCATTTTAAAAATAGCCCATAACCTGACGTAACCAAAATATTTTTTTCATCACTTTATATGACTTTTCAAATGAAGCTGCATGTTGTTGAGTTATTCGGTCACCATATTAATCTTACATATTTAGTATGAACAAAGGTTGAGAATTAGCTTACAAATCAAGTGACATTAAAATATTGCGGTGAAGAATGTCAAACAACAATATGCTGATAAAAGATAAACAAATAACATCCGATCAATTGTGATAACAACATGTACACAAACAATAAATTTAAGACAAAGGTACATAGGGATCAAAAGGGTTTTGCTTAGAGGTGACTTGGTGCATATCTCACACAATAGCCATTTTTTAAAATAAAATTGAAAAATAATACAGTAGAATCCGAATACAACGACCCGCAGGGGGCCGGCGATACTTTGTCGTACTAACCGGACGACACACAAAAGGGCCGGACAATTTAAGCTTGTTTTTACATGAGACACGCCGAACTCCTTCGCGATGGGTTACATTTGATTCAACGGATTCTAAATGGTATAATACAGCACTTTTTTTTTAGACTTCTAGGTCTTCATGGTTCGGGTAAGGTTTTCCATCTAAGAGTCAACATTTAATGTCCTTAATGTAACTATTTTTTGCTTTAATTTTTTTATACTAAGTGGGAGTTTGTTATATAACTTTACTGCTAAAAATTCAGAGCTTCTTTGTCCAAATGTGGAGTTACACTTTGGTATATTTAGTATGTCTGTTTGTTTGGCTCTGGTTTTATGAGCATGTGAGGTCTGCCTCTGAATCATTTTTGAGGTAATGTACTAGAATATTTTTTGTATAGATTTTCTGTATATTTGGAACATCAAACTGTTTAAAAATTTCTGTTATTGACGTCCTTACGGGGACCTTTAGTACCTATAGTATGATGCAATTCTGAGTTACCTTCAGTGTTTTACGTGTTTTGATGCTGCTGAGCCCCATCCTATTACTCCATATTCGAATGGAGAGTGGCATAAAGCATAATATACTCTCTTTAAATCCCTAGTTGACAAGATGTTTCATAATTTTTTGAAAAATTAGATGAGTTTTATTAACTTTGAGGTTCAAGGTTCGATCAATGTGTGATTAAATGTTATCTTTTTGTAGATTGCATGTATTACATCAAATTAGTATAATAACTGTATCAGTTAAATTTGGCCAAAATAGATAAGAAACATCAAAGCTATTAACGTCGACATCTTTACCAATATAACAAATAATACAACACACAATTAATCAAGACTTTTTAGAACAGAACTTTAAACCATCGGGTTAATTTGTTAGCTTTTCGGAACAACTCGTATAGTTCTCATAGATATCGTTGTGTATCTCCCTTGCTATCATTGTCAGAAATATGATCTAAAGCAGCGTTTCTTAACCTGTGGTCCGCGGACCATTGGGGGTCCGCAAATATATGTATGAGGGTCCGCAGTCTAATCTCTGGACCATTTAATAATAATAAATAAATGCTACCAAATGTCTCGTAATCGCTACACTAGAACACAACGACAGCATAAGCGAGGATTTTTTATTCTGTATGCCTCTGCCTTCGCACACTACAGGTGAAGCAATATTTTAAGTATTGAACAACTTTATGTCAACTCATGAAATAACGTGGGATTCAGCGTGTGGCAGTTAGCACCGACGGTGCTTGGGCTATGACCGGTACACGAACAGGACTTCAGACGCACATGAAGAAGATGAATCCATCTATTTTCTGGCATCATTGCTGCATTCATAGGAAGTTAGATGACGTAGTGCGGGTGGTGAATTTTATTAAAGCTAGGCCTCTAAATTTATCATTTGTGAAGAAATAGGAAGCATTGACAAGCAGTTGAAATTGTATGCTGAAGTGCGTTGGTTATCTCGTGGCAAAGTTGTGTCGCAGGTTTTGAGTTGAGAGATGAGATCAGAATGTTTTTTTTTAAGAATTCTGTAGGCGGCATCAATAAACATGCTGCTCACTTCAATGACTTTGGATGGCTCACAATGGCAGCATATTTAGCTGATATCTTTAGTGCCCTTAACGAGTTGAACTTGGGTCTACAAGGAAGAGATAACAACACTTTCCAAGTTGAAGATATAGTTGAAATAATGCTAAAAAAAGCTTGACCTATGGAAAAATCGTATAATTAAAAAAACTATTATCACTTTCCTATACTGTCAGCATTTTTGGAATCCTCATCCAGCAATATTGCCAACACTAGTAAAAGACGAAATGATTAAACACCTCCGCGCTTTAAAGTCACAAAAATAAAAATTTGGTTGTTAGACACTTTCAACACAGATTTACTGATATTACTGGCTTGATAACGGCACAAGAAAAACAATTAATATAAACATCTTGTAATTCAGTTTTAAAACATGATTTATCAAGTTTTTGGGTGAATGTAAATAAAATAAGGAAATATCAGAAGAAGCACTGAAACATTTACTGCTTTTCTCAACCACATACCTCTGTGAAAAGGCATTATCTGCTCTAATATATACTAAAAATGAAATACAGAAACCGATTACAAGTGGAATCCGACTTGAGGCTACAACTTAGTAGTAACATTAACCCGAATATCACATGTTTTAGTTGCAAAAAAGCAACACAAACCTTCAATTTAATTAACCATTAATTAATGTCAATGTTGGTGTTGCTGTTGTACATTGATTTTATTAACGTATTTTTTTGTATTTGTTGTACTAAAATAAGTGGTCCGAAATTTATAGCTTGTTTTTTTAAGGGGATCCTTGAAAATTGTGCTTGATTTCCTAGGGGTCCGTGGCTGAAAAAGGTTAAGAAACGCTGATGTAAGTTCTAAGCCTAGTGTTAGAAAGAGGGAACACAGCACTTTATATTCAAATCTAAAAATTAACCACAAAAGAAGTATAATATACACCTTTATAAAAAAAAAAGTTTCAGACAGCAATTTGAAAAAAAAAAAATTTACTTTGGGAATTTTTTATTAATTATTTTTAGACGGAACATTTCAAAAATTATGTTTATTATATTATTAAATTTGAAAGCCTATTTTATCACCTTTATAAAACAGTTTTTAGTTTTTAGACACATTCAGAAATCTTCCTTTTATTTGGATTTTATTGCAAAGCGGAAATATTTTGACCCACTGACAAAATATGGCCGAAGCCTGAGGGGTTATCGAATTTGTGTATTTGAACATTTATATTTATTTATACTGGGTTTTACAGATGTTCTCAATTATGTAAAAAAAAAAAAAAATAAATAAAAACTCACTCAAATGACAAATAAAACAAAGAGAGACAAATGATATATATTCATCATCGTCAAACAGTATTATTAGCCTAGCGACTGTACAGTTGAAATTTAAGAATATACCTCTGGAGCTGCGCTTTATATTACATACAAATATACTTTTGTAATAGAACTGAATTAAAGATGACGCCATTTACGTTAACAGCTAGAGCGAGGAGCATCACCTGGCAAGAGTAAGTACTATTGGATTTGTAATTTCGTGAATCTCTCCGGATTAAACGTGAAACCTTAAGTTAACTTAAGTTTCGTGACGAGTTCTAGTGTTTCGACCGGTCAGTGGTTGAGTGGGCATAGCGCTTGGGTCCCACCCAAGCGTCGCGTGTTCGATTCCTCGGCTTGCTAAGTCCTCCATCACAACACAAGCAATATTTTCGGCTTTCTGTGGTGGTAGTAGGAGATTTTCAAACATTGTTGGGTTATTCGTAATCCGGGAATGTTTGTCTTTCTTTTTAAAGAAAAACAAAAAAAAAGAAAAATTATAACGATTTCTGTGGAAAAATACGCGTTGACGTGAAAACACGCTTATTGTACTTGCCTGATGTTGTCATATTAACGTGTATATCTGCTTACTTGCTGAGTGGTTAATAAAGGAAAATTATTTATTCCTCACTTCTAAGTATGTTAATAAGATCTAAACAATATAACACATTTCAAGCAAATAGCAGTCATTATTAAACAATTAAAAACACATTAACACTTAATGCAGGAAAACAGATTTCCCACAAAACAGAGAATCTATTGTCACAATTATTTTCTCAGTAAATCGGTTTAACTGGTAATAAATCATTTTAGGCACCTTCAAAATTGAAATTGGGCGGGGTAAATAGAACATATAAATAAGCTGTCTCAAACTGGTCAAACCATTTGACAGCCGGCGTGGTTAAGGGGTAAGGCTCTTGACTCGCAATCGCAAGGTCGCGAGATCGAATCCCGACGTGGGAAAATAAATTTTATTTGAATGTCTAGTGTTATTTCACAATTAATTAATTTAAAATAATGTATGGTATATTTGCGGCACTTTCCAGAGTGGAAGATACTGTCAGTGTCGCCCTGGTGTAAGACCACCATTCAGAATTGAAACGTTGCTTGAAATGGTATTAGCCGTGTTAGGTGACCAGATCTGAATAGCCAGACACTTCCCCACCTTCCTCTTCCCCGCCTCTTTCCCCTCCCCACTACCTTAAGCCTCACAACATACCCAATTGGGGATGGCTCACTGGCTCCAGACGGGAGCAGCTGGGACTCTTGTGAGGTATTCATATAAAAAAAAACCACAGTTTGAAAATGGCCTCGTAAGCCGAAAGAGACAATCATTGTACATTTTTTTTTTTCAAGTGAAATGTAGAAAAGCGTTCAAGATACTAATGTTTTCACTTACTTGTTGCTAATATCCAGCACGTCAGACATAGTAAGTTGGTATTTTTTCCGAAGTTTGTGTCCGGAATTTGTCTGAAGCGCCACATGATTCAAAAAGTCAAACAGAGACAGGAAGAAGATGAATCCTAGGCCTAATAGAACCACTCCTCTAGTTACTGAGATTCTGGAAACGTAAATTACATTTATATTAAACAACCTGTGAATAACAAGTTAAAAACTGGCAATTATGGATTCTAAAGAATCTAAAAAGAAGCCGAACTTATTAGTAATTTTGGTAAATTTTGGATCGCACTGGCCACGCTTATTACGAATAAGTTTTAGAAAAAACCTTTAGATTCGCCTTAACTACTATAAAAGCAAACTTTTTGCATTTGGGGCGGAGAAAAATGATGCATTTTAATTTTCATTTGAAAATTCTTTTTAAAATGAGACAATTTTCTTAACACTTTAATCAGTTTCAATTTTTAAAATCTCATGTTCGTACGTACACACAAGGAAATTACATTGTTTAATGTTTTTTATTTAACCTCACAATATTTTTCAAAATATGGTCAATATGTCAAAATAATGAACTTACTTGTCTTCGGGACCCAGGACGAGAACTGAACCCGCGGCTAGGGTGAGTGAGCCAATGGTGCTTAGAGCTAGTAAGGAAAAAGCCCCTCTTTGCTTCATCTAAAAAAATAACAAGAAATTAAAATATTTTTTCGACAAAATGTGTTTTGACATTTGATACATTCTTGCAGAAATTAAACTCACCTTGGAAATTTTGTGTTGAGGAAGCGCAAGTATGGGAGACAACAAAATGAGATCTTCATGAAAAGTACGCAATTACAATATTTAAATGCTTTATGACGTATCTAATGAATTATTTCAATTTTATTAAATTCTTGAGTGTCAAATTTTCAGAGTGTCATAGATTACAGAAAAAAGATTATTGGATGATGTTAAATTCTAACCATAAACAAACCAATCCATTCTAACCATAAATAAACCATATATATATATATATATATATATATATATATATATATATATATCGATATCTTCGTGCTTTTTATGTGGCCCCTGCTCCTTAAATAAACCAAACCACACACCCAGACCATACCCAGACTGTCAAAATGCTTGGCACAAACAAAAACTACACCGGTCCCAAAAATAAGAAGATGGAGAGATACGAAATTACGAACATTAGAGGAGAGCGCTAACATTTACAGCGCCAAAATCGATGCAAAAATTTCGAAAATCTTTAATAAAACACGACTCGTTTAAAATAGAGCAAAAATCTCTTGGGGGCTGTCTAAAACAGTATTTAATGAAACACTGTTAATTTTTCATACATATGACTTGTAAAATAACGGAAACAGACTTGAAAATAAAAAAAATTGGAGCATACTTTGCGATTTTTTTCTATCGAGGGAATTTCATATAAATTGCGTTTCGGCGTGGGGAATGTATAGAAATTATCTTCAAAAATAACACATATTAAAAACTTCAAATGTTTAAGGGAGGTTTGTAAGAAATCGGTAGAAATTCGGATAGCGGCCTCTTAACGAAAAACTGCGTGCTTGGAACAAGCCACTACTGATAGAGTCGGATTCTCTTTTATTAGATGTCATAATTTTGTAATGTCACCCCCCCGTCGGTTGGCACCCGGGGCGGTCCGCCCCCCCGTCGCTACGCCACTGGTTGTAACCTATTTCCTTATGTTTGTAATAATTTGTTTTAATCCTGTTAATGTTCCAAATAAAATAACATAATAAAATAAATCTCTTTTTTTTGGCAATTCACCCTAAAAAGAATGCTATGTGATGGATAATAAATCTTTAAAAAATGCTTATATAGAGGTAGATTATATACTCACGATTTACACGTAATTCTAACAAAGACACATTGCAAGTTCCAGCACTCTCTAACACCTTTGGACAACGTAGTTTTAGATACTTTGCCACAAAATTATTCAACATGCTTCCTGATAATATCAAACTGAGTCAAACACAGAAAGAATTTTTTAAAAATGTTAAAATTTGGATATGTTCTAATGATCGATCCTTTACTGGTGCCCTCACCCAAACGCCTTGTCATTGACGGTTATTTGCGGTTATTGTAGTAATAAAATTGCTGTTTTTGTATTGTGTATCAGCAAGCAATAATGTAAACAGAAACAAAGTATTGCTGTATAAGAACATATATTATACATTCATAAGTAAACCATAGACAAAATTAGGAGAAACAATTTTACTAAAAATTCTGCCTCAATACAGGTTCGCCTAGTGAGGCTGACTATGCACAACTTAAAATATATATTACGTTACTTTTATATAACAGTTTTTACCTCCATATCTTTTTTCCTATTTTGATACTGATTTATTGGCATCAATTATTATTATAACATTATTCTTATAACAATGTTATTAACTTATAGATATTAACTTACTAATGCATCTTTGTTGTTTTTTCGTTGTTAGTTTTTGGGGTGTTGTGCCGTGTTGCGCTACCTCCTACTATAGCTGACGTTTCGGACAGCGTTGCAGTGTCCATCATTAGGGCAGATCCGGTAGATCCGACGATGTGTCATTTATTACCTTATGTTTGTAACTTTATAAGTAACATGTTATTGTCATTAAAATTATGTTATTATTACTACTGTGTAAAAGAAAAGGAAGAAAATAAAAAGGGAAAATATACTTAAAATGTAACCAATATCGACTGTAATATGATATTATATTATGTATTCATATATTTTTTGGATGAAATAAATAAATTAAAAAAAAAGAATTATAATGGAATTTGTGGAGAAATTGCGGGGAATTTGTTATTTAGTTCTCCCCAATTTGGGGAATTTGAAGCATTGGCAACTGGCAACGTGGCTGTTGACCAATGACCATTTGTTGACGGCTGATTTTGATTGTTTTTCACGTCTGCTCACGTCTGCTCAACTTGTTGATCTCGCTCTGGGCATCGCTCTGGGCCCTGGTAGTGTTAATGCAGTGCAATTCCAAGTAATTTTAAAATGACCCGCCACGCCAGAAACTGCACTGCCGGGGCCGTGTACACGTATCACGAGAAGAAAAAGGACGCTGCGGCTTCGGGCTATGGTTCCGTCCACCGACGGGTCGGCAAGGACTCTGTAAAAGGCTTCGACTGTTGTAATCTAACTCTCCAGCCTTGTCGTGACCCCGTAGTTACGAAAGACGGTTTCCTCTTCGACAAGGAGGCTATTATACAATATATAATCACCAAGAAGAACGAACACAGCAGGAAACTGAAGGAATTCGAGAGGCAGAAGAAACGCGATGAAGACGATTTGGCGGAGATCGCCGCCGCAGAAAAACAGTCTAGTTTGGTTAAATTCATGAATACTGAAAAAAATATCGTGGCTAAAGTTCGGTTTACTGGCCAAATTCCTAAAAATACAAACTAGTTATTTTTATACTAACTATGGGCCGGGGAATACGAATCTGAAAGAATTAGGCGGCGGCAAGCAATATTAACTGAATTATACGACTTTAAAAATTTTTTTGACACCTCTACGAAAATGGCCATTTTGGAAACATTCTGATTCCTAGAAAATCAAACTAGTTATTTTTATACTAACTTTGGGCCGGGGAATCCGAATCTGAAAGAATTAGGCGGCGGCAAGCAATATTAACAGAATTACACGACTTTTAAATTTTCAATAAACACAAAAGAAAACGGCCATCTTGACAGCATTTTAACACATGAAAACCATAGAAAAAGAATAAAGATGTTACATCACATAAAATTAAGTGTTGCCATTAAGCAGTAATATCAATAACGTAAAATGACATGTTTATAATTTAAGTACTTACTTTTTATAAATTTTACTCACTTTTGTATCACAAACCATGCTACCTAAACCTAGCGTAGCCGCTAAACTACTTGAAAACTGGGATGTTTTTTTAAATTGACGCGAGCAGGCGGTATAAAGGGGCACAAACCATGTTACACAAACCTAGCGTAGCAGCTAAACTACTTGAAAACTGGGATGTTTTTTTAAATTGACGCGAGCAGGCGGTATAAAGGGGCACAAACCATGTTATACAAACCTAGCGTAGCCGCTAAACTACTTGAAAACTGGGATGTTTTTTTAAATTGACGCGAGCAGGCGGTATAAAGGGGCACAAACCATGTTGGGTTAGGTTAGGTTAGATTAGGTTAGGTTAGGTTTTATATAATAACATTGATATTGGTGACCGGTCTAGGTAACAACTTTTTAAGACTACGAATTTTCATACTTTTGGTTTAAGAATACGGCCGTTGAGATAGTCATAATTCATCAGGTTAATGTGTTATGTGATGAATTATCATGTGAAGAATTATCGCGTCGGAAAGTTTTACGTTATTGATATAATTAGTTTTTGATTTTGTTTTAGGGATGGCCACACTCAAATTGTTGTTTTTCTATGGTTTTCATGTGTTAAAATGCTTTGAAGATGGCTTGTGTTTATTGAAAATTTAAAAGTCGTGTAATTCTGTTAATATTGCTTGCCGCCGCCTAATTCTTTCAGATTCGGATTCCCCGGCCCAAAGTTAGTATAAAAATAACTAGTTTGATTTTCTAGGAATCAGAATGCTTCCAAAATGGCAATTTTCCTATGTGTGTCAAAAAAATTTTTAAAGTCGTATAATTCAGTTAATATTGCTTGCCGCCGCCTAATTCTTTCAGATTCGTATTCCCCGGCCCATAGTTAGTATAAAAATAACTAGTTTGTATTTTTAGGAATTTGGCCAGTAAACCGAATTTTTTCCATGTTTTTGAATCACAACATAACCTCTCTTTTCTGTCGTATTGCGCAGCCTTTTATTATATTGAAATATTATTGTTGGCCGAAATCGCCGCTGTAGAAAAACAATGTATATCATCAATGCTTCGACTTCCAAGGCTTCTAATGGCGGACATTTGAAAGTTATTCACGTAGTTTTGTTGAAATGCGTATTTTCTTCTGTTTTTGTATGACCATCTTTCCCGCCATTTTGCGGTTTGTTTTTGATAAAGTTACTACCAGGGTTGCCAATGCCCATGTTCTAAAATACCCGCAATAAAATGTTCAAAATCAGCAAAATATGAAATTCCCCTGGTAAATTTTGGATTGCCTATGACACGCTTATTACGAATAATTTTTATAAAAAAACTAAAGATTCGCTTTAGTTACTATTTTTATTTATTTATTTTTTATTTATTTATTTCTTTACATGGTACCTAGGACTAATGTTAACAATTCAGTTTATAACCTCACTAGGTCAAGCCTGTATTGAGGTTAACAACTCTACAATTTAATAAAATAACACAAAATAATACAGTTATTGAAGAACAATATTGTTGTATGTTTCATGCAGATTATGAGTATAATAAGTACCTAATTAGCTGAAGGCGATAGTACATTACAATGAAAGCATGTAGGGTGACCATAATGTTGAGATTTGACTTTCAGAAAAAAAATATTTTCGAAGAATTAAGATAAGAAATATTTATTTATTTATATATTGCGCTATTAATTTAGCAAGAGAAGGATTAAAAAAAATAGTTAAGACAAAATAAAATGATATTAATTTAGAAAGGATAAAGCAGTGAACAATTTACAATCCTCGGCTAACACAAATAATTTGACGGTCTTTTTAAAAATGCTCAAGGAATTAGATGACTTAATATGATCTGGAAGGCTATTAAATAGGAGTGGAGCCCGATAAAAATAATTCCTTTGACCAAAAGAAGATTTAGTATGAATTGCCGTAAAGTTCAGACCAGAGCCAACTCTAGTAATACGAACTTGCTGTGTTCTTTCTGAAATACCAATATTATTAAAAAATCTACAAAGGGTTTGTGTAATATATAGCTGTTTAACATTCATGACATTACATTCCTTATAAAGTAAATTCGTTGGATATCTAAATTTTTTTTTTAACATAACTTTAAGAATCAGCTTTTGTGCAATATTAAGTGGTTCTATATGAGTCTTTTGACAGGATCCCCAGCACACTATATTATAAGAAAGCATAGACTGGATTATTGCAAAATAAACCGTTTTTAATTTTTCTTTGTCTAGTATATGTCTGAGTTCTTTAAAGATATAGGTAAGTCTCCTAGTATTATTTACCAACATATTGACATGATCATTCCATCTCAAAAATTTATCTATTATTACACCGAGGTATTTTATGTTGGTTACATTTTCTAAGGGGTTGCAGTTACATGTTTGCAAGCAATTATGTATAATCAAATTATGAATTGCAGAAGGCTGACTTTTACATGAAATGCTAAAAGTAATATATTTGGTTTTCTGTGTGTTCAGAGTTAAAAAATTATTATTCAACCAACTATTTACCACTCTTAAACCTATATTGCATTTGTCAAAAGCTTCATCCCAAGTTTTTCCCTCAAATATTAAGGCAGTGTCATCTGCAAAACTAACAATGTTACCAGGAATATTAAGACTGCATAAATCATTTATATAAATTAGAAACAATATTGTCCCAAGTACACTACCTTGCGGGACTCCAAAGGAGATGGATTTACTATTGCTTAACACATTATTTATCTCTACTTGCTGTTTTCTATCACTAAGATAAGACCTGAACCAATCCATTGCTGTATTATTAATGCCCAAGGATAATAATTTTTTAAGTAGCAATTCGTGGGAAACAGTATCAAATGCTTTTGATAAGTCCAAAAACACCGCTATAGCTTTGTTGCCATAGTCCAGCGCGCTTATAACATTAGTCAGTACCTTTAATACAGCATCACTCGTACCTTTATTCTCTCTGAAACCGAATTGATTGTCGGAGAGTATTTTGTATTTTTCTAACAATGAAACTAATCTTGACTTAGCCAATCTCTCTATTACTTTTGAGAGAGTATTAAGCAAAGATATTGGTCGGTAATTGTTAACATCTAGGTGGTCTCCACCTTTGAACAGAGGTATAATCTTAGCATTCTTACAATGAGAAGGAAATATGCCATTCTTAAAACTAAGGTTAACAATATGAGATATGGGACCAGCCAACACAGAAACATGCTGTTTGTATACCATGATACTTAAGCCATCAATACCACAGGAAAAAGACATTTTTAATTCACTTATCACTTTTGAAACTTCATAAATGCTAGTAGTTTTAAATTCAAAGCTATCTTCTGAAAATTGACTACAAGGTATAAAATTGTTAACAAGACACATTTCGGTAGTTTTATTTGCACTGCACAATTGTTTTGCGAATCTAGGACCAATATCACTGAAAAAGTTATTTACGTGATTAGTGATTATATTTGGATTCTCTTCCATTGAGATAATATTGTTATTGATTTTTAATTTTTTTATAGACACTTGCTCCTTTTGTATATTTACAGCCTCCTTTATAATCTTCCACTGTTGCTTGGTATTTCCATTTACGTTGTCCAGTTTCCTTTTGTAATATGCTTGCTTTGTATATTTTATAATTTTTGTACACCAGTTTCTATATCTTTTGTAATAATCCAGCAGTTGAATGTTATTTACATCTGTTCGACATTTGTTGTGTAATTTGTCTCGGGTTCTGAGACATTTAATAATTCCGTCATTTATCCAAGGTTTTAAATATTTCATTTTATGCTTTACACTTCGTACAGATGAACAACTTTCTACATGCATTTTTAAACATTTTATGAAATTTTCAGCAGCTAAATTAACATCTTACGATGATAGTACTGACTGCCATGATTCCTCCTTTAATTTGACCTTCAAAAGATTGTTATCGATGACAGTTTTTATGTTTTCATTATCTTTTGCTATTTTCTTTATTGTAAAGCTCATAAATCTCAGCAATATCACATCATGATCTGTTATGTCAGTAGTGAAGACAGCTCCCTGTGGTTCAAATTTAGATTTTACCATAATATGATCGATGCAGCTTGAAATGGTAGAAGAAACTCTGGTAGGTGAATTTATGAATGGCTTCAAGCCATGAAAAGCCAAAAGAGAGAGGTATTTTTGAGTTTTCATATTGCTCAAATCCAAAGTATTAATATTTATGTCGCCACATAAAATAATCTCCTTATTTTGTATTGATGTGGAGTCAAGCAGTTCACTCAGTAATTCAAGGAAAATATCTATATGAGCCAGGGACGGAGATCTGTAAACAGCTATTACACACAAGGTACTCGATATCTGCATTTTTAAGCAGTTTGCTCCAGGGAAAACAACTTCCTCAACAGTCGCGTGAACATTTTGTTTTACAAAGGCAACTACACCATCATTTTGCAAATAGTTATTATTTGTGTTGTAAACTGCGTATCCGGGGATGTTAGGTATATTGGTTAAATTTTTCAGCCAAGCTTCTGTGAAAACGAGTACCTCAGGACGATGCTCAATACCATCCAGCATGGTTATGGTTTCATCAAAGTTTTTGTTTAAACTTCTAACGTTCAAACAAAGTAAAGAAAATTTGGAATGTTTTAAAAAGTTTTTGCAAGTTAATGAATCTTTAATAGTTAAATTAGATTCTGTATTGTCTTTCAAGTCGATGTATTTTCCAAAATCGATATCCATTTTTAATGTTGAAAATATTTTTCGGTGCCTTTCACTATTAAACTTCTATTATAATCTATTAAGGTCATCTTCGTGTTTAATTTCCTTGATTTTTTTTCCTTCTTCTTCTTTCATCAGAATGGCTCCATTTCTAAACCAAATGTATTTGTATTTTAACTCTTTTCCCTTAGTTTTGGCTTTCCAGAGAAGTTCCTTGAAGTAAGGAGATAGTGATTCTCCTAGGAAAACCTTTTTTTCATGATTAGAAATCACCTTTTTATTTGCTAATAATTTTAATCTAGTTTCTGGGTTTCTAATTTTAAGGATAATTTTTTTCGGATGTCCTGGTCTTCTGTCATATTGTCTTATTGCGGAGGCAATATCCTCTGAATTTATTTTGATATTAGCACCTTCTATCAGTTTTATAGCGGTTATTTTGGGATGTTCTTCAGTCTTTTCCTCAATGCCTGTTATTTCGATACAGTCATCAAGGTTCGACTGTTCCAAGCAAGCCACTCTGGTTTCCAGATGCTTAATATTTTTGCTTTTATTTGCCAAACCATTTTTTAAACGTTCAACTTCTCCTTTAACCTCATTCATGGAGTCCAAGCGGGTAATTATATCGTCATATTTTTGACAAATGAATTCGGTAGTTTTTTGAAATTCTAACATTTTTTTGTCAATGTTTTCGAGGATTTGGGTTTTTATTTTCTCTAATTTTACATCTACGTAAGACGAAAATTTTGAAAAGGCATCTTCTTCTGTGTTAATGTCTTCAGATAGTGTATTCATTTTGTTTTTGGACCTCGTGGTTGTGCATAAATTTTCTTGTTGTTGGGAACCGGTTTTTTTGCTCAAACTCATGGTCACCCTAGCAGTAGTTTGTATTGTATATCGGCAGAAATAGTACAACACGTAAGTACTGACTGAGACAGTACAGCGAGCAAGCTGTATGGTCAGTGTAAGAAAGATGGCGACGGTTTTGGCCAATCACAAGAACTCCACTAACTGTCAAATATATTTCAAATACACTGTCACTATTTTCCGATATTAATTATTCGAAATTCACTTGAATAATGTAATTGCAATGTTCAAAATTTATATCACTATTAATGTTGTGGACACTTGGGTGAATCTCGCAAGAGTTTCGGATTGTATTGTATACTAATTATACACAATTATGCGATATTTTTACGGATCACTTAAACTGTGTGTTATTTAGTTCGGTAGGTAGACATAATTGACTATAAAAGGAAACTTTTTGCATTTCAGGCGGCGGAAAATGATGCATTTTAATTTTCAATTGCATAAAATTAAAATTCACTTCGCGAACCAACACGATGTCAAATCGGAGCCATTCTGTCACTATGCTGTCACTGTTATGTTGGTATCCCTGATACATTGCGAATAAATAAATACGACTATAGCCGACTTCGTGGGATACATGGAAAGGCGCGTAATTATGAAAAACAGAATTAATAATATAATGTAAACGAACCTCTAATCAGAATCACTTCAGAGTCTAGCTGAGGCGGAATCATGTTGGATTTCATCGTCATTATAATTGGAGGTGTTGGTATTCGTCGTTATTATAATTGAAGAATAGAAATAATAATAACCAAAAAAATAACAAAAAAACACAGTAAATTTTCGATACTAGTGTCCACGGTTATTACTAATAATTTTTAGAAAAAAACTTTAGATTCGCCTTAATTACTGTAAAAGGAAACTTTTTGCATTTCGGGCGGCGGAAATTTATGCATTTTAATTTTCAATTGCGTAAATTAAAATTCACTTCGCGAATCTACACAATGTCAAATCGCTGTCACTGTTATGTTGGTATCCCTGATACATTCATCATCATCGTCTTTGCTAAAGATATTTATATAATGAATATCCAGAGGAAATATTAAATCGAAAACTTCTTTAGGAAAACGATTTAATTGTTTATTTGGGGGTTACCTGTAACTAGTTATGACAGGATCAGATATAACTAACATTAAATTAAAAACATCCTCATTAAATTTCTCAGGAGAACATTTTCTAGAATAGTTTTCGCGATATCTTAAAAAATCTTTGTTCCGAGCTTCCGGAACCTCTTATGATAATCTTAATCGGGCGGCAATATCTGGTGGACGATGGGCAAGGATTCTGCTACACTACGTTTGTATTGTCAGACTTCCTGCAAACTAATCGCATAGGTAGGTACACTTGAAGATATAAAAATACTAGAATAATCCGCATCCTCTCACGTCCCAATGAACATCTGTTTTTTAAGAAGAGCGATTATCTTAAAATATTTTGTACACTTGTCTGTTAAAAGATGAGCGCCTAGAATAATGTCTTTTAATAATTTTGATGCAACCGATTGACCGAAAAGTGCACCTCTTTCTCAAACGCCAAATGAGAAAGAGGTGCACTTTTCCGAAGATCTTCAGTTTTCAAGCGCTTGGATCGGTCAGAACTACATCCAAATTGTGTTTTCGACCACGACGTGCTGTTTTCAGGAGAAATCGGGTGCAATATAAAACCAATCGGAGTCTCAAGTCACTTTTTTTATTTTCCATCACAACAAATCTAGCTTCATCTCGACGAGCAATTGTCCATCTTTTTTTAAAGCGAAATTTGAAGCCCGCTATCTTTTTACAGAGTTTAACCAACCCCTCTTTAAGGTAATTGGTGAGGTTTATAAGTTTTTTTTTTCAAATATAAAAATCTTTTTCCATGAGTTCATCACTATGTCAAATAACTCCTTTTGTCTTAAGAAAAAATCCTTTGAAACCGAACCTGTGACAATAATGATATTTATGAAGCACTCAAATTTTACAGTAAGTAAATTACGTAAAAATTACTGGGCCATAGAGACGCAAAAATACACAAGATTTTTTTTTTAATATGATACTAAAATAGTTCAGCTATAAAAGTACATCAGCACATTTATGGAATATTAGGGAATATCAAACTAAAACCTTAACTATTTCAGAAATCGTCTATTTTTTTTTAATTTACGAGATGTTTTTTTAAAAAACATGTCTTAAATTTGTCATATTAAATATATGAAAAAAAAACTTTACATCTTTAGTACACACCCGAAGGTATTGGATCCATGTTGAAAAAAGTTTGCCAGCAAGCGGTGTAAAAAGTTATCAGTCCCTAAATGTTATATAACAAATGTTGCATTTTCATATAAACGTCCTGACTGCTCGGGAAGTCAATCTTTGCTGACGTGTTACGCAGTGACGAAACGTTTTGATGAGTTTGGTGGTAGTTAACTTAACCCATTTAAAAAAAAAAAGTTATTTGATTTTGAGACCAATAATTTTAAACAGTAAAGGTTACCACTCAGCAACGTAAGCAGATATACACGTTAATATGACAACATCAGGCAAGTACAATAAGCGTGTTTTCACGTCAACGCGTATGTTTCCACAGAAATCGTTACAACTCCGTTATTGTTCTAGTGACATCCCTAAAACAAAAAGTAGAAGGGGGTGGCTAGAGAAATGTGATCTTGGGGGGTAGGTCCCATCAGGTGGCACCCGGGGCGGTCCGCCCCCCTTCACTACGCCACTGACCACAGTATCTGTACAGCCCCGGATCCACAACTTTTTCAAACCGGGCAGAAACTCGATGGTGGGGCCCCATCTCGCCAGATTTTCACAAGAGCCGTGTTGCGATGGCTGCCCTGCAGAAGGTGGGCTTCGAAATTTTGTCACACCCACTTTACAGTCCTGACCTGGCTCCCAGTGATTATTACCCATTTCTAAACTTGAAAAAAGAACTTTGTGGGAAGTTTTCTGAAAAAGTGAAGGATGCAATTTCGGCATATTTTTTAGACAAAGATAAATCTTTTTTTTTTAGGGTATACATAAGTTAATTGAAAGATCCGAAAAATGTATTAGTAATTCACGTGAATATATTGAAAAGGAAAAATAATTTTGGATTTTTATTTCCATTCCTTACTCCCCATTCCGCGAACTTAAAAACCCACCCTCGTGTATTGAAATAAATGAAAAATTGTTGAGGTATATAATTATCTGGTATGAGAGCCTGAAGAGATGCTTGTTATGCATCTTAGTTCCGGAGTGTGTTTATTCCAGGACTATTCCCAAATACTCGCATACTGCTAGAAATAAGCTAATGTAATAATGGTGTATTTTGTTTGCAGAATCCATCTCCAACATGGAGGGCGGTCGCAGTTCGCAGCTGCCGAGTTTCTGGGTGCCGTCCCAGCTGCCCGACGCCAAGCGAGCTCGCCTGCAGCGCCCCGAGGGCGGGGTGCTCTGCCCCGTCACGGGCCGCCCGCTGCGCCTCAAGGACCTCGTGGACGTCAAGTGGACCCTCGTCAAGGACCCTGACGACACCAAGTCCCTCATCGCCAAGGAGAACCGGTAAGAACGGAACCATTCTCCTTTTTGAAGTAAAAATTTACGCACGCTCGACTAACCCAAGGTCGTAGGTCACCCCAAGGTCGTAGGTCACCCCAAAGCCGTAGGACACCCCACTGTCGTAGGTCACCCCACGGTTGTAGGTCACCCCAGAGTCGTAGGTCACCCCATGGTCAAAGGTCCCCCAGGGTCAAAGGTTACCCCATGGTCATATGTCACCCCAATGTCATATGTTCTTATAAGTTAGTGAAGTTTTACTTCAGTCGTATGATTTAAAACACACTCGTTTTTTTTTTTACGTTAACTCCACACAGGAAGTCTTCAATTCAGGAATATAATTTTACCTTAGGGCCTATAACATCTTTGGGGATGATGTGTGGAAATCTTTTTGAGGAGAGGAAGGAGTAATGTACCTATGTCTTGAAGAGACCCATGTTGTAGCGTTGTAGGAGGGAGGAAACACCGCAGCTGGCAAACCGTTCTTATGTAACAAAAATATCAACCGTATATAAATTTTGAGACTGTTTCCCGTTTCCCAATAAGGAAGTTGAGTGAAAAATATTTTGACTTGTAAAAAATATGTTCATGTAGATCAAAAAATATCGATTCTAAATATATAATATTTCTATATTATTATTCTTAGAATTAATTAAACGTTATAATAATAATTTACAAGTACAAATTTTATAATATATTATGAAATTTTATTTTGTTAAAATCAGCACCATTACCATTACGCTTCTAAAACAAGTACAGAAGGCATAAAATGTACCGGGTTTACTTCGTGACATCTGTCAAAACGTCAAACCAAACGATAGTTCGCAGAGAACAAACAATCTAGTAAATGTTAAAAAAAAATCAGTGTGGAATTATACAAAATCAATTGAATATTTTCAGAGACGGGACATTTTCATGTAGTGACGTCACGAGCCCAAATAAGGGATTTATTTATTAAAAAAAAAAACTGTAAATTTCTAAAAAATTTTAGTAACATATTCGTAATCTTAGTAAAAAAATCTATCTACACGATTTTTTCCAAGACATTATGAAATCCATGCAAGTGGCCTATTATGTCAGTATTTTATGCAAATAGTAAACTAAAAAATGACATATTAAATATAAGGACAGAGAGACCTAAATATTAAATAATCTGGATAAATAAAATTGTAAAGACTGTGGATTTTTCTAAAGGTAACGTAAAAGTTTCTGGGAGTTTGCTAATCATTTATTGGAAACGCACCGTACTTTTGGTACATTCTTTGCATAAAATGCTGGCAGAATTATATAATCTGTGGCCGCAGTGGCGTGCACAGAGTTTTTAGTGAGCTAGAGTGCTAAGATTGAAAAATTCAACGTAAATGATGTTGTAGCTGAAAATGAATTTTTATTTTTTATTTCAATATTTTGTATGAAGATTTTTTATTCAGGGTAGGCATATAGGTATGCCTACACTAGATAAAAATCTTCAAACAAAAAATTGAAATTAAAAAAAAAATAAAAATCATTTTCAGCTACAACAACATCAATAATGTTGTATTTTCCAGTCTTAGCCCTCTAGCTCGCTAAAATTTCTGTGTACTCCCCTGTCTGTGGGCCCTGTACAGGTTACCCAGCTTCTGAGAGGCTAACTTAACTCTGTCTTCTATGTAGCCCCCCGTACCTGTGTTGGTAACTCCGAGTTACACCAAGCATGTCAGTTATGAAGACTGGTTCCGTTGAATGATTGGTATGATTTGTTGCAGGTACATGTGTCCCGTGACCCACGACATCCTGTCCAACTCGGTGGCCTGCGTGGTGCTGGCACCCACGGGCCACGTGGTGACGGAGGAGTGCCTGCAGAAGGTGATCCGCCAAGACTGGCTGCACCCTCTCACGGGCGCACCTCTCACCAAGGGGGACATCATTCCGCTGCAGCGCGGAGGTACCGGGTACAGCACCACCAACCCGCAGCTGGAGGGGACCTCCTCCAGGCCCGTGTTGCAAGCCTGAATCACTCTACAACAAACATTGCTAGACAGTCCAACTGATTGGCTTTCGGGACATTGTCGCAGAGAATGCATTGACACATTCATTCACAAACTGGTTTATCAATGTTTAAATAAAAGAGAACCAGATCCCAATGGATCAAATAGAACCTTTATCATTGAAGAAGAAGATGATACTAATAAATTTAAACGTTACATGAAACAGACAAACATGTCGCAACTGGAAACCTAATCAACCTAAGATTTATCAACAATGATTAGATTGGCAAAAACCAATGCCAATCAATGGGAACCTTTGTCACTGAAGAATAGTTTGGCATAAGCTAATGCCAATGAAAGAGAAATTAGAATATTATTAGTTGACGGATGAGCTAAAACGAATGCTTCCCAAAGAGAATCTTTGTCATTAAAGAACAAGTTTGTGAAAAATCTAATTCTGACCTATCAGAATGTTCTTGCTGCATCATTCTTCAAATTCATTTTGGGGCAGAGATCCCAAACCTGCTGCACGAATCTTCTTCTGAAGCAATGTCCAAAATTCTCCAGTCTGCTGCATTGTTCTTCAACCTGCTGCTGCATTTCCAGTCTGCTGCAATGTTCTCCAACTTGCTGCAGCATTTCCAGTCTGCTGCGATGTTCTTCAATCTGCTGCAGCATCTCCAGACTGCTGCGATGCTCTTCAACCTCCTGCAGCATTTCCAGTCTGCTGCAATGTTCTTCAACCTGCTGCAGATCTCCAGTCTGCTGTGATGTTCTTCAAGCTGCTGCAGCATTTGTAGTCTGCTGCAATGCTCTTCAATTTACACCGCATCATCTCCAGTAACCTGCAACCCATCGCTTTCTACTGCCACATTCTTCAACCTGCTGCAGCAGTGATCATCTCAAGGTTTTTAATGATTTGTATTTCATTCTGTGTTCTTAAACGGCCATCTTCATTATTCATGTTTCAAGATTCAAAATAACCAGTTTCAACAATAATTCACATTTTTTCAGGCATATTGTTTGTACATATTTATTTAACATACAGTGGAAGACACGACATATGTTTGAGGACGTTTATAAGCATTTCTTTTATGTTTTTCTAGATTTATTTCTCTTTGGCAAAGTTCAGTACATATTCAGTATATGAATGACTGATCTTAAATATTATAAATGTGGGGTGGTTCAACCCTCAGATTTTTTAATGTTTTTTTAAGGTTGACATGTAGAATTTTACTCTTTAGAACGCCAGGGACGTGGTCATGTTATTTTTCTCGTCAATCAAATATGATTTTTTTAATATGTTAGGAGCATTTTTTGAAGTACAAAAGCCACAAAAGAAAGTATGTTTTTACTTTGCCGATGGGCATTGCTGGCGCACAAGAGGTTAAAAGTAGTAAAAACATTTATTTAGAAATAAACCAGTCACTTATACAATATTATCAAACTGAATTAAAAGACTCATAAAACTATAAAACATAATTAACTAATGGAATATATGGCATCAGATCAGATCCATTCAATCTTTAATATCAGCCATTGTGCCAGACAGGGAGACACACAAGTACTGCAAGATAAGCTGGAGGTCCTAATCCATGGAGGCGCCAAATATCAATGTCGTCTCTTTTATAGCTGGTCCGAGATGCTCTAACGGCTCCTTCCGTAAGACGTAGCAGGGTCTGGTTCAGGTTAATCAGTGCTTGCATTGAGCTCTGCATCGGGCTCGCGATCTCTGTTGTGATATGGTCACAATTTCATTTGAATTTGAAGAAGACAATAAATCACATACCGTTGAGACAAGCTGCTGCTGTTATAATCTAATAAAAAATGGTTCCAAGCGACTTCCTTTAAACTTGCATTCAACAGGTAATTGGGACCGCCTTTTGATTTAGATAAGAGTATCCGCGAAGACGTAACAAGCTCTACAAGACTCATCTTATCATTTTGGGTAAAATTCTTTGCACGCTTTGCTTTATTTTCCATTTTAATTATGAAATATATAATATTTCGTTGATTTATATTTGTTTTTATGAAAAATATGGAAATAACTCTCGGCGCCCCATGTTGGGCGCCATTGTAGTGCGTTGATAATGAAATAAAATCTACATTTTTATACGGTAACCGCAATTATTAATTGGAGTGGGTACAATTAATTTACAAGTATGTCGCAGTTCAATAATTGTAAAACAGTACAAACTATATCAGTAGCTTTATGGGTATTTTAACAATAAATAACCCAAAGGAAACTTTGTTTCGTAACCGCTCATTATATCTTATAACTTAAAATAACAAGTTGGTGCTTTGTGTTGGTTTGTAATTAAATAGACTCAATTGCAAGGTACAGATGTATTTTATTGTCAGGTAAGCAATACTCAAGTTACACCATTTCAACTGGAAGAATAAAAACAAAAGAATACGGAAACGGAACTGACGGTGTTGCCGCATAGGGTATCATAAATATTCCAACACCCTCCTATTTGATGATACCCTGATTGCAAATGCCTCATCAGTTTCTTTCATCACTTGAGAGGCAAAAAAAAACTACCGACTGCCTCTTGGTACGGAATATTTTTCATCATGGCTGAAGTGTTTTCATCTTTTGGTGATTGCTGTTTTGAGAGTTTTTCATTAGGACTTAGTCTACAGGGTTGCATCCATCCATATTGAAGCGCTTCAGAACCTGTTCGATATATCTTTGTTTACTTATCCACAGCTTCTTGTTTTGCCTGTCTCGAGTCAATTGGAATCCCAAAACATATTTTGCTTCACCGATATCATTTTGAAATTTTCTTTGAGCTGATTTTTTACAGCATATTTTAGTGATTTGTCACTAGAAAAAATAAGTAGATCATCCACCCAAACAGCAATGATCAACACAGTCGCATTTTCATTTTTCACATACACACATGGATCATATCTTGACTGTTGAAACCCAATATTCTTCAGGCATGCATCCAATTTTATGTTCCAAACACGGCTTGATAAAAAAAAACAAATTACGTGCTCGAGGTGTAAAAAAAACTTTTACCTCTAGAATTGAGTTTGAATGGCACAACGAAGTCGCCAAAGTGTGAAAAAATGCAAAGGAAACCAAAATGACAAACTGTTTGTGTCTGGGTTTTTTTAAAGTTCTTAGGAAAAATATAATTGCTTGATAGGCGAATTATTCGTTGTTATCTTGTTTATAGAAGGTCAAGTAGGTGAAATCGTACCTCGCTTGGAAACAGCTTTGTAAAACATTTTATTGTTCTACGAACCAATCTAAGGTGATTCCTGTAGAATGCCGTTATCAAGAGAGGTAGAATTTGCTAGCTCAGTCAGGAGACTGTTATCTTTTCAAAGGATCGTGGGGACTATTTGGTGTCTCCTCCAGTTCGTGGACCATAAATAAGAATAAACTAGATTATCATCGTAAGTATAAAAAAGTGTATTTAGAGAGGATTGAATGTACAGTGATCAAACAGTGTAAATATCGTACTCACCCCCGGACCGACAGGTTTAGACCTAGCTATCTAATTTTAAATAATCGCGGAGACATGGGGAATTTTCCACCGTTCATCTGAGGTGCGATGCCGTAGAACCATGGAGCTCCGAATCCGTGTCCCCGTCCTGGCGAAGGTCACGCCTTAGCTGCTTCCCTCAATAAAATGGTTTCAATTTTCGTAAACTGCAGGTTACGAGCCGGTAACATTTGGTCAAGGTGTAGCGAGGATGCCTTCGGCCTGGTGGATACAAACAGGTTCTCGTCTTCACACGATGACCTGTAATTTCGTCAATTAACGGCGGAACGGAACAAAAACCAACCAAAATCAGGTTTAAAAAGGAAATAACAATTCCTCGGTCACTACTAGTGTTACATTTCACTGTCCGCAAACCGGATCGAACTTAATACTGCGGATTCTAATGGGATTTTAGGATTTCAAACCGACTGTCAAATATACGACGCTCTTCCCTTCGTCGTGCATTTAAAAAGTCCGGAAACGGAAACTCTCCCAAAACCTTCCCAAAATGTTACCAGCGTTCAAAAAAATAAAGCCCTATAAACGACTTTAAAATAAGATTAATAAAACCAGTAGCTAAATAAATCATGTTATGAATTCTTTTCATAACAAGCTATTTGTTATTTTGATTATAATATGTTTTGTGCAACTCCTGATGTGAACATAAATTTATTATTTTTATAATATAAGTGTAAATATATTACATTGAATATGTATAATGACCCGAAGAACCGAGGAAAGTTAGGAAGAATGAAGGTTTTTGCTCTCTCGAGTCTTTTTGAGCTTTGTTCTTGAAATACCAGTATTCTGGCAATACTAATGGCTGTTCTGAGTCGTTCTGCGGATCTTAGTTTTATTCTGCATCGCTCAAATAATCAAGTTGAAATTTTCACGTTAATAACAAGTATTCATAATTCTGTCCATTTCTAGACACAAATATAAAACAGATGTATACCTTCTGGTATCTATCACCAACGGCCAAGCTGCTGGTTAGAGGGGAGTCGTGACCCTCTTCGCAAGCTTCTGCCCCCTATCTTGCACCAACGGCCAAACTGCTGGTTCCAGGGGAGACGTTGCCCTCTTTGCAAGCTTCTGCCCCCTATCTAGCACCAACGGCCAAACTGCTGGTTCCAGGGGAGGCGTTGCCCTCTTCGCAAGCTTCTGCCCTCTATCTAACACCAACGTTTCAGGAGATGTCCTCGCAAGCTGGACGAGTATGATATATATTTGCACAATTAGGACACGATTGTGTTGTGCTGCTGTGTAGGCAAAGGGTACTTGTCAACTAATCACCACATATCCTAATGCTACCATTTTTCTTAATCACTGGTATGATCGGACTCGCAAACTCACTATATTGAATCGGTTCTATTATTCCATCTAAGCGTAAAGTATTTAACTCTCCTTCGACTTTTTCTTTCAAAGCGAACGGAATGATTATATAGATAGCTTAATACATGGCTTAATATGCATCACAAAGTGTTCAAGCGCTTTAACAAAACAATCCTCAGTCATCCATCCAGAAGCTTGAGCCAACCCTAGAGCTCCAGGCGGACCATTATTTAACATAATATCTTTGTAGTTTACTCTAGGAAAAACAAAAACAGGCGGTAAAAAACCACCAGCAGCATTAATAAAGAACAGAATTGTCACTAATGTTCCTCGTTCAGCTGAGGTAACTTGCCCAATTTGTTTCGAACCTCTTTCAGTGATGACTTTAGGAGGATTGGTGACGGTGCTGCAGCCTGTTTCGTCAGCGTTAAAAATCATATGGGGAGGAAAATTGTATTTGCGTAAAACAGTGTTTAGTTTCTCAAAAAATGTGTTGACATTAGTTTTATTAAAACTTGTTGCACGGGATAGAGAAGTGCTTTTAGGTTTTCTCACAGTTAAATCTTTATGTCTGCTCATAAACCCTTTGAGCTAATCATCACTCGCAGTTTCAATTTCCTTCCATTTATCTGGGCTGATATCATTGGCCATGGCATAATCAAATGCCAGTTTCTTAGTTTGATGTCTTGTTAGGCCATAGCACATTTTAGAAGCAGTCTTTAAATAATCCGCAAGCATATTCTCCTGGTCTGTTGTGAAAATACGCTTATTTCCTATATTAGGACAGTGTTCATAAGCTGATTCACCAGAAGCCTTTACTTTTTTAACTATTTTAGCTAAATACGCCCTCGATATATTTAAGACAAGTGCAGTTTTGTTTATGGACTGACCTTTCTCCAAAACTTCTCTGACTGCTTCTTCCATTACCGATTTTTCGGGTCTTTTTCGTTTTTCTGGACCATGCTTTTCCATAATGCAATATCTGAAGCAAATAATTTAATAATATATGAAAAAAATGCATATTTATTATTATTTTATTTTATTTACAAAATTCAAATGCAGCGTTATGAAAGAGCCGGTTATGAAAGAGCCAGCTCTCATAAGGCCCATTCACCCGGCTCTTTCATAACTTATTCGTAAAAGAAATATAACCCTCAAAATAACAACAATATAAAAACTTTTGTGGCTCAGTTTTTACGCAGCTGCAAGGCCAAATATATGCACAAACTCAATCTACAAGCCATTTATCTATATTTGTTTACAATAAAACACCAGAAAACAACTTAAATGAAGCAAAATACTTACTTTTTAGCGCAAAAACTTTGACTCGATGTGCCGGCGTCCGATGGTTTCGGCGAACTGTCCAATGTTTGTGGGTGACGGCAAATCAGTGTTGCCAATTAAAAATAAAGTTACCCAACAAATCCGTTCCTAAACTATCAAAATAATGCAAGTGGCTCTTTCAAAACTTGGCTCCTTCATGCCACTTCTCCCCTACTTGATATTATCAGAATGTTCTATTTTTTCGCAGTTGTGATTTGAGGGTTTAATAAAGTATAAGATTAACTTTCAAGAAATAATTTTTTCCTGACATTCCTGTGTTTACATCCCAGTACAAAGAAATCTCTTAATTTCTCCGATAAATTATTCCCAAATTTGCAATTAACTGAAAGAGCCTTCAACCGAACTGCAAAATCAGGAATTGTTTCGTCACTCCTCTGTTTAGCTGTATAAAACTGTTACCTCTCCTCCAAAAACATTTTGTCATGTTGCAATACTCATTGAATTTAGAAATCAAATCTTCTAATTTAACATCGGTTACTATTTTAGGAATACACAAATTTACTAAAAGAGAGAAACAATCTTCTTGCAAAGCATTAAGGAAAATAGCCCTTTTTTTCACATCTGATGCGTATTTGTCATCATTCACAAGGAGAGACTGTTCAGGGCGGACCTTGAAATTCTCCCAGTTTCCGTCACGCAAACTGAAGGACCCCAATCCTCTTGACTCCATGTTTCCTCTGCCCAGATGGCACAAAAAGAGACGAGAAAAGAACCCTCCTACGATATTCCTCCGCTCTCTATTCTGCTCCCTTGACCTTCTCAGGAAACCGCTCCTTGACCCTTGGTGATGATGGCTCCACTCCAGACTGCTCCTTGACCCTTGATGGCTCTGTTAGGGTCCGGTAGGTGATTGTCAATGTTGATTCAGTACTCGGTATAATTTCTGTATATAGTTTATTTATCGGTATTTATGTTACAGGAATGCACGGACAGCGATACTGTCTGGTCCGGCTACAATGTTCACTCTCATGTTGCTTCTCTAATTTCTCTTATATAATAAATAATTATCTAATCTTAGAATTAACAAATATTGTTCTTATAACTATGTGCTTATTGATTAATAGCGTCCAACTAGGTTTATTGCTATCTCTATGTATTTATTGATAACTAGGTTCCAACTAATTAGTTGTTACAAATATGCATGCACAAGAGAATTGATAGCATGGGGTACATAACAGCTCCTTCCAGACCCGTCTTGTTACCTGGACGCCCAGCTGCCGCTCTTAAAGTCACTGGACCCTCCCGTGATATCTTCCCCCTTCCGAGAAGTTGGGCTGGCTCCAGTATCTTCTTCTTCACTCCTTCCAGTGAAGACTTAATTTCAGTCCGGCCTATACTACCGACAACTTTACGCGTCGATTCTTGTATCATCAAAAAATGATTCTGTATCGGCTGCGCCACTGTTAATTTATGATGTAGAGGATGATGCTGATCTTTACTGATCTTAAATAATAACGCGTGTGGACGAGTATGATATATATTTGCACAATTAGGACACGAATGTGTTATACAGCTGTATGCTACTGCTAGCTAAAGGAGCTGTAGAAGCTAAAGGAGAGCGAACAGTAACAAACATGCTTTTTATTTTTATTTATTTATTAAACGCCCACAGGGATTTTACATAGAATGCAGTACATGATTTTTTTTTAATTACAGTGAAAATAATGAGTATACAAAATACAGGTAGCATAATATATGTTAAAAACAAAATATAGGTTACATAAAATATAAGGTTTAACAAAATACAATAATAAAGTTTTACAAATAAAATAGGTAACATAAAATATGAGAAACACAATATAGTCTATAAAATATAGGAGTTGACATAAAGTAGGTACATACCTAATGTTTAAAATTGTTGTTCACATTAGTTTATGGGATAGGTCGAATATGGTGTTTGAAGTTCAAATTATTGTCAAATACATCCATATTGTTGTATTTATTACCAAGACTATGTAAACATTGTATTGGAGAATGCAAATCATAATTAGAATGAGATGTACGTATATATAATGTTAATGTTTGTCTAGTTGTTCGTGTAGGTACATGTAGATTAATTAAATGCAGGAGCTCACAACAGTCGAATTTAGAGTTTAATAATTTTAATAAAAAAGTTAGGTCGTTTATTTTTCTTCTGTTTTCTAAAGTTGGAATATTTAAAATATTCAATAACGACGGGTAATTTATGTGCTCTAAAGGGATGTTAAGTTTAAAATTTACAAAACATAGATATTTTCTTTGAATTCTTTCAATAGTATGAATATGAATTTTATAGAAGGGCTACCAGACTACAGAGTTATGTTCTATTAGGCTTCTAACAAGGGATGTGTACAATAGTTTAATGATTTGTAACGATTCAAAGTTTTTAATTGTTCTTAATACAAATCCTAATGTTTTTCATACCCTTATTTGCAGTTTGTTGAATGTGGACCGTGAAGTCTAGTTTCTCATCCATTATTATGCCAAGATCCCGCATTTCCGTTACTCTTTCTAAATTTATTTCATTTATTGAATAGTCGAAAAACAGTGATTTTTTTTTTCTGGAAAAGGTCAAAGTTTTGCATTTTTCTACATTTAAATATAGATTGTTTTGTGAGCACCAATTTTTTAGCATGTCTATATTGAATTGAAGAATTTCACAGTGATTAAGGAGAGTTATTTCTTTATATAATTTAACGAGGAACTAGCGTCGTTGATCGCCTCTGCACCGGTGCATAGTCGGGAAACACGCCAAACACGCGCTCAACATTTGTACACGGTTGACATTAGTCACATGAGAATGGGTCGTTTTTACGACTCGTTCTTGAGTTCAACAGCTCGGATGTGGAATGTTTTACCGGCCTCTGTGTTTCCTCCCTCCTACAATATGGGTCTCTTCAAGACCCATGTTCACTCCTTCCTTTCCTCAAAAATACCCTCCACACAGCATCCTCAAAGATGACATAGGCCCTGAGGGAAATTATTTTCCTCAGGGCCTCCTGTGTGGAGTTAATGTAAAAAAAAAAAAAATATCATCAGCGAAAAGCAACATATTGACGTCTTTAACCCATTGGCCAAAGAATTAATGAGCTAAAAAATTGGTCTTCACCACGGAATTAATTTTGTACCAAAAATTGAAACCTGCATTCGTGTACCAAATCTATTGTAACTTTTGAACCGTATATTCAAATGAATTAATTTCTTTAAATTTGTTTACATATTGGATTAAGGTAAAGAAAAACATAAAAATAAAAATTTAAAAAATATTAAAATATGTGTAAATAAGGATACCAATATAACCTTCTCTTTTTTCGTAAGTTTTTTTCCACATTTTTATTCGAAAAGTTACAAAAAAACATAATATTCATAAATCGAATGATAATAATTTTTGTTTTTTATATACATGTATACTAATACCTAATAAAATAAAAAAGAATGATAGACCTCAAAACAATGAGGGACATTCCAGGGTCACTACCAAAAGCCTAGAACCGCTCGCAATTTTGAAGAAATTAAATGGCAGCTGGCTGCATATAAAACTTGGAACACAAATATCATGGAAAAAACATAATAAACATATTATTGCCAAATCAATTAAATGAATGATTAATTACTTACAGAGCGTCCGGCATTCAAAATTTTATTAAAAAATGTCACTGTCGTGCAATTTGTCCGTTTTTTGCCGGACCTACTCTAGCCCGTCAGCGCGCCGGGGTTTGTGGTTAAGTATCTGAGTTGCACACCCGGCAGGCTGCCGGGGTTTGTGGCCAATGGGTTAAAGCGGTTGACTATGTCGTTTATAAAAAGAAGAAATAAAATTGGGCCAAGATGACTACCTTGCGGTATGCCACTAGTAGCGGAAAATGGTTTGGATGTATAAGATTTTATTTTAACAAATAAAGTTCTACCTGATATGTAACCCTAAGCCAGCTTAACATGTTTGCCCTGATTCCCAGAGTATGAAGTTTTCGGATCAGTATTTTGTGGGATACTTTGTCAAAAGCCTTCGAGAAATCAGTATATACATATACAGTCAACTTGTTTATTTTTAGAAAACGACTCCAATATATAGTTTTGAAAGAGTAATAAATTTGTTGCAGTTGATCTACCTCTAATGAAGCCATGTTGTTTGTCATTTATTATCTCTGTTAACGTGGGATATATTTCATCAAGAACTAGAGAATCAAAGATTCAAGAAATGTGAGTCTCATCGCCTTTTTTAAATATTGGGATAATATAG
This sequence comes from Limnephilus lunatus, assembly GCA_917563855.2. NCBI lineage: Eukaryota > Metazoa > Arthropoda > Insecta > Trichoptera > Limnephilidae > Limnephilus > Limnephilus lunatus. The sequence continues at coordinate 26,568,980 of OU830600.1, read as the reverse complement.
CTGGATTTCCAGTAGACAGGAAAATGTCCAGAAGATAGTAGTTTGTTAAAGAGAATGGTTGGTGGTTTAGACAATGCAGAGGAGCAATGTTTACGAAAATTGGCGGGATGGAGTCTGGGCCTGCAGATTTGTTAATGTCTATGGAACATAGTTTCTTTTTGACAGATTCTTCTGTTATGTAGCAGTCTGTTAAATGTGTGGTTTTTTTTAAATGTGTATGAGGGAATTTTGTCTTCTGGTGTTTCGTCATCTTAAACATTTTTAAAGAAATCTGAGAAAAGATTTATGATATCTTGTGTGCTATTAGCACATTTGTCGTCCATGTGCATTTGTGGTGGATAGTCTGCGCTGTCGTTGTTTAGTGCTTTGATAAATTTCCAGAGATTACTCGAGTGCAAGGCTGTGTTCTCGATAGAGTTTATATATGTCACAGTCCTACTACTAAAAGCAAACACCTGGTTTGAATTAAATAAAATGGCAAATACAGATATCAATGCACTAAAATTATGGTTTGATAAAAACCTGTTGACTTTAAATTCTAAAAAAACCTATTATTTACCATTTTTCATTAAAAAACAAGAAACTCCTAAAGAAATAAACATAATAATCCACTCTGTGACAAATACAGAAAACCACAAATGCAATATATTATGTACAAACATAGAAAGCAAGACCGATATTAAGTACCTGGGCATAACAATAGACCAGCGTTTAAAATGGTCCCCACACATAAATATTCTGAACAACAGAATAAGGAAACTAACATATATATTTAGATGTTTATGAGATATTTTAAACGAAAAATTACTTAGAACCACATACTTCGCTTTCTGTCAATCAATTATACAATACGGCATTATAGGATAGGGCGGTACATATACAAATCAAACACAAACAATTTACATATCACAAAAACTAATAATAAAAACAATTTTAAAAAAACCCTACTCATATTCGTCAGAACTTTTATTCCAACAATTTAAAGTCAGAAAATTAAGTGCAATATATTTTTATCATGCAACATTACAAATTTATAAAGATAATATTCAAAATAAAGTTGCACCATTTAAAAACAACAGAAATCTTAGGCAAGGGTTATACTCGTAATTAGAATTTACGGAATACGGAAGATTTTGACAGATCACTCACAGGAGCGTTTACATACGTGTCAAACTTTTGGTAACTAATGCTCGCAGAAGCTGTTCGGAAATTTAACTTGATGAGTTCTCATGGGGACCGCTACATACGTAATTTCATTAGCTGTGAGACGGCTTGCGTTGCCGCTGACTTTGACAGCTGTCAATTCGTAAAAGTCAAGATTTTATGGTTAATATGAAGATGGCTTCACGCGCACAACGGGTTGCCGCTGCGATAATTTACACAGTTTTGACAAACAAGACCGTTAGGGCCTGCAGAAAATGTTGGATTAGGAGTTGGCTTGAAAGAAGATCAGTTGATGGGGCTTTTGTTCGTTTAACGGCAGAATTAAGAATGGAGGGTCAACAGCAATTCTTTAATTTTATCCGAATGACGGCAACTGACTTTGAATTTTTGTTGGAAAGGATCGGACCGCTAATTAAAAAGAAGGATACTCATTTTCGGAAAGCTATTTCACCAGCTGAAAAATTAATGGTGACTCTTCGATTTTTGGCATCAGGTAATGTACTTATTCCGTATTCATAAATATGTCGTAAACTTTGACAGCCGATCTACCTATGTTCAAGTCTAATTCTAAATTCATTATTCTCTCAACGAAATCTGTTTATTTTACATGACATAATGACAAATAATGTCATTGAATTATTGGAGTGCTTTATTTAAATAAAGCTGTCATATGATGACCCAAAACAGCTACTTATGTGTGTTTATCAAGCTAAAGTATTATTTTTTCCATCTTCAGGAGATAATTATGTATCCCTAATGTACTTGTTTTGAATATCTAAGTCTACTATATCACTAATTATACCTGAGGTATGTGCTGCTATTTATGGTACATTAAGGTGGAATGTAATGATAAATTATTTCGAAATAACGAAAATTTTATTTCGCAATACGATAAAAATAATGTTTTTAGTGGGAAAAAAAAATATTTCGAATTTTTAAAATTTACAGGGGGTTAGCATTTATCAAAAATAAATCAGAAATCAGACCCTTTTCTGACCGCTCTTCCATATGTTTTACAAAATATTTTCAAATGATGAAGACCCTTAAAAATACTCTGGAGGTTTTTCTTTAAAACGACATACGTAAATTTAAAAAAAAATCAAGAATAGGGTTTTGGTTTAATTTTTTCATAAACCCTAAATTCAATGTTTTTTAAAATTCAAATTACAAAACGAAGGTTAAGTTTATTAGAAAAAATGAAATGACAACAACATGTCAAAATCTTTCTCCATTTTTTAAAGATAATTTTATAATTTTGAACTACAATTTAACAATGACATAGGGGATTTTAAATTACTAGCAAATGCCCTCTGTCGTGTGGCGCCGTTTTATTTTTCGGCTTACGGGACAATTTTAAACTAAAAGCTTTGTTCAAATTATTTCAAAAGATGGCAGTAATCAAACGCGGTGAGAATCTAAGATATTATTATGGGAGGTCAAAAAATCATAAAATTCGTGTGACGTAATTTAGGATAGCCCCTTATGAGGTATTCACAAAAAAAAAAACTACTTTATTTATTTTTGTTATGTAGACCTTTCACTAGGTATTTATGGGGTCTACATACATTACAATCTGAATTCTGAAATGTGGTCTTTCAACAGGGTCATTTAGGTACCTTACCGTGCACAAATCTTGCCATTGCCACGTGGTGTGTTTGTGTTGTAAAAAAATGTTATTTTATGTATTTATAGTACCTACGTCAAATGCGTTGAGTACCAATACCATATTTACGGCATATTCCAAAGTGGAAGATACCAGTATCGCCCTGGTGTAAGACCACCGAACAGAATTGAAACGTTACTTGAAATGGCTTTAGCCGTATTCGGTGACCAGATCTGAATAGTCAGGTACTTCCCTACCTTCCTTTTCCCCATCTCCTTCCCCTCCTCACCTCACTAGCTTCAGACGGGATCAGTTGGTACTCTTGTGCAGTATTCACATAAATGTTTTTTTTAAATCTACAAAACGGTCAAGGTATAATTTGGGAGGCGGCTATGGGAGGCGGGTAGGAAATGAAGGAGAGGAAGTTCTGGGAAAGAAAAAGGTATGTGGGGTGGGTAGGAATATGGGGACAGTATGTCCAGGAGTGAGGACGTTTGAATCCATCCCTCCCGCTGCGGTTCAAGGCGATGTTCCAAGAGATTCCGGCTGGGGAGGATAAAAGGCCTCCCTCAACCATTCTCTCCTGATCTGGCCTGCCATGCAGCTGGTGGGCAGACGCATCCGTCGCCAAGACCCGGACTAACTACACCCAGACAAACCATGAACCCGGGCACCTCTGCTTATCCAATAAATGGTTCCCGGGGCAGCAGAACCCATATCCGCCTCCCAAATTTATTGGATAACCAACAAGAGGTTCTCTACGTTTTGTGACTTTGCAGGGGTGCTCGGGTTCTTGGAATGAGGTTTGTCTAGGTGTTGGTGGTGATTACGTTTCCTCACCTATATTTGCATGTGTCTGTGCGTGTTTGTGTGTGAATCAACGTTGACAACGGCTGCCGTTGAATATTTGGATATAAACATAACAAATGATACCACCAACGATAATTAAAACACATTTTTATTAATAATAAAATTTATTACATAGCATAATACAATTTATTCTTAGGTTAATTTATTTTTAAATTTTAGACACTGTTAGTTTATCGGTATGATTAATCTGTGAACCGTTATTCGTATTTGCTTTATTTTAGGGAAATCAATAGTTACATTATACATTTAAAATGAAAAATAATCACAAAAAGCAACAACACATAAGTACATATAGTTACTCATCAAAACCGTAATAACTGAATGGTCATTTTTTTATTTATTTATCTATAATAAAATATATTTACATTGGTTTTATGTATATGCCTGTCTCACTAGGGTATACCTGTGTCGAGACAGGCGTACGGGTATATAAATGAATATTGTAGTTACAAGGATATTTAAGGTAAAATACATATCGCTTTGAATAGAATTAAAACAGAAGGGTGATAAATCTTTTAAAGAGAGTTATTTTATAAATGTTGGAGATGAAGTAGAGAAGTAAATTTTGCCTAATCTATTTAAAGTTCAATTTGACAGGATTCCATTATTTTCATTTATTTTATATGGGTTAGGTTGTATGTGCATAGTTATTTTTGTCTATGTGTGATTTATTTTACAGATGTTTGTAATAGTGATGCGTATAAAGATTTAAAATGACAAAGGTAAAAGCAGCAACAAAAGTACTGATTATATTATTATTAGTATGGCTAAGGCTTTAAAATATGTAAAACTACACCATTAAATAATAGAAATCTCAGACAAACGTCATTTCTCCCAACTCCAAAACATAAAAAAGAAACAATGGGGCAGTTCAATTATAAATATGTTGCAGTAAAAAATTTTAATACATTACCGAAAAGTATTAGAAATATAAAAAACAGTCTGAAATATTTAAAAAAAAACATTCTGAAAATGTTAATTGAATACTAATTGAGTATTGTTTGGCAAGAAAGTGTAGAAATTAATTAATTTGGAACTAAATTTTTTCATTACTATGGTAACACCGAAATACTCGTTTTGTCAATGACATTTTGTATGGCTCTTGGCTTTACTGACTTTAATCATGTAGAACACACTAAAAATCGCTCGTTTATTGTTTTTTTTTCATTGTTTGCCTGTGCATTGTTTGAATTGAATTAAAATGAACAAACCAATACGTAGTGGTGCAAGAGAAGTTGTAAACTGCGTGTTTCAACGCTGCCTAGCTGAATATCGTGCGAAGAAGCTCCTATCCAATTTGAAAGAAATTTACAAACGAACTGCAGAAATGAATGGTACGTGGTATAGTTTTTTTTAATAAATTTCATTAGTATTACAAGATTTATGCCAATTTTTGTGCGATTATAACCATTACAATCTGATTTGAGGTTATGTTTAAAAATCCGAATTTGACATTTCCATTTGACAGTTAATATTAGGCCACAAGAAAAATGGAATAACTCAATTTAAAAAAAATAAAATAATATGCAACTTCTTTAAACTCATAGAAATGTAACTTGTTCTTAATTTTCTCTTTCTTTCTTTCTAAATGAATATTTACAGGTGTGATTTTTTAAAACTACCTTCTATAGAATAATCATTTTAATGATGTTTTCCACATACAGGTAAATCTGAAAAGTAAGATAAATCGTCAAGGAAGGGAAAAGGCAGATGGAAAATTTGAAACACCGGGAAAACGGAAAATAGCATAAGTGTTGATGATTAAAAAAAATTGTTGCAAAAACGTGATGAAAATCGAGGCAGATTATTATGCACGAGGAAGTACTCTATATGATGATATAGATGAACTGATAAAACGTTTAGATGAAGATGAAGATATGGAAGAAGAAGAATCATATGAGGACTAAGACAATAATTATTACATGTCGGGTGTTGAATAAATATACTCAGATTTTTAAATACCTATGTACCTACGTTTTTATAAAAAAATAAACGCCCACTTAAAACCTGTTTTGTTTTATTTTACTTCTATTAAATTATGTGTTTTTGTGCAAAATTTATGAAAATGCAAACACGTTATGAAATATGCATTTTGTCTGAAGGGTTTTTTAAAACATACATTCATTGTCTTATGAGCCATCACGGTGTTGCCATTTAAAACCAAGAAATCGATCGCAGCGCCATCATTTATTTTCTACACTTAATTGTCAAACTGTACTAGTTAGTTAGAATCAAGAAAAGGGACCCTAGCTAGTTAGAGGATTACGAAAGTCTCCGTAAAATAAAATTAAAAAAAAGCATCTTGCAATAAATCTTGCTTTGTATTAAAGTACCTACGAGTTTTAATAACATCAAATAACAACTGGAGATTCAGGGCTCAGTATTTGGAATATTATCTCAGCAGGTTTATAAAGGATAATCCGCTGAAATACAATACATTACAGTATATTTCCAAAATAATAACAACAGACATGATTTATTTATTTAAATATGCTTATTGATTGATAAATAGGTACAAACAATTACAAAAATCTAATCAGACAAAATTTACAATTATGTCATACTAGCAGACCCGGCCACACGTTGTTGTGGCTAACGAAACACAACGCCATTACCCAACCTTTATAAAATCCACACCACCCGCTTGCCAGCTGCCCGCTGCCTGAATTGAATATTTCAATTTATCGGCTTTTCTCTACTATAATAAATATGTATTATACATATAAACCTTACTATTAAAACGCTCTATCTATTGGTGAAAATCGCATGAAAATCCGTTGCGTAGTTTAAAAGATCTAAGCGCACCAACATTTTGAGCGACTTCATTTTATACATGTAATGATTAATAATAGAAACGGTATAGATAGTATTAAAAAGCAACGTTATATATAGTATTGAAATCTATATCGTAATATTTAGTAGTAGTCTATATCATGATTGATCATAACCTCAGATGGATACATCAAATAATGGAAACAATAAATTCAGCAATAGATAGTAATAAAATCGGACATCAAAACTATTATAAAAGTACTAGCTTTTACCCGCGGCTTCGCTCGCATGGTATTAGTGGGAAATTACTGGCATAATTGTTATTATTCTTGCTTTTTTGTCTAATAAAAAATAATTATTGTTTAACAGAAAATTTCTAAATTTGAGAATGACATTTCGCAAATGAAAATTCTATTTTAGAAAATATTTAAATTATAGAAATTTATTTTAAGTACCTTCTCCCCTAATTTATTCTGATGATTTCGCCTCAAGTAGGAATAAGTATTTTATTCATATTTGAATCCAGAGTAAAACCTAAAGAAATAACAAAATGACAGCCCACGTCAAATAATTACATAGCAACGCTATGCTTTTCGTCCGGACAATTAACACTTTTAGAGATAGGTAGATATTAACTTTGACGCCAACAAAGCACTATTTTTAGGGTGAATTGCCTAATTAAAAAAAAACATTGTTTCCAAGGTAACAATTTGTTTGACGTTTGCAATAACTCGATTTTGTTAGGGACAGAAAACGTATGAAAAATAATTGCATAACGCTACAGCTTATTCATAACGCCAGAGCTTACCAATATATATAGCCTATGTTACTCGCAAATAATGTAGCTTTCGATTAGTGAAAGAATTTTAAAATTCTATTCGGTGTTTATTGCGTGAAAGAATAACACTCATCCATACAAACTTTCGCCTTTATAATATCTATAAGATTACACAAAACGAATGTCTGACATGGATCAAGTTGGTATTCAACACATTTGACGTACTATAAATATATAAAATTAAGTACATTTTTTACCAAAATAAAATTTTTCAACCAACACAAACTAACACAAAGAATCCAGTAAAGACAAGCCTACGCACTAAATATAAAACTTCATATATATCTGATATACATATAATAGCTGTATACATCTGATCACACTGAACATTTTGGTTTTTGAGCATTTATAACATGTTCAGGTTCTCTAACCTCATACCGCGTTGAATTCGGCTATCAGACGTGGTAACACTTTCAGCTCAAAATCATTGTCAGGATATATTCTTATTACTTCTATTCCACTTTCAGAATAAATTATAATGTCACAGAAGTCCTTTCTTGTAATGAACAATTGGCCTTGAACTTGAAATGAATAATTATGTGACTTCTTCAATTCAATTATTCCGTTTTGCACGGCGACGAAGATGTTGTCTTCCAGAGCAGCGTCAAAAATGGGTTTATTTCCAATTGAGGGTAGGCATTTTACTTCCACCAAACCATTTTCTCCAATCAATCCATCTGGACTTGCCCCCAAGTATGGCCATTCCTTTCTTACAAATAGACCACATGGCAATACTTTTACCTTATGTCTTTCCTCGTATAAGTTTATCGCAGTCTTTTCGTTGATTCTGCCGTAAATTACGGCTTTAGTCATAAGCTCTCTCCGCAGAAGCAAATTCTTGACAGTATTGTGACGGGGTGTAGAATCTCTTAATTTATAAATAACGCCAAACTTCGAAGCTGTAAGCCGTTTATGCCTCGCCTCCATCCAGAGAGGATTATCTGCTTGACCGATTGTTAATTCTTGCAGTTTGATGGCATCCTCTTCAGTCGAAATTTGATGCGTCAGCATATCCATGATAGAAGTCATCTTTTCGTTTAACTCCTCAGAGGAAAGGTCAAGTTCAGCCGCTTCAGGTCCATATTCACAGTCCGGTCCTTTATTAACATGTGATTTTCTGGTTTTATACGCGTTGGTGAATACCAAGCGTCTTGCCAAACAACGACGTTTGAGTCGCCTCGCTACCACATGCTTGGTCGTTTGACCAGGTGACTTCCCCGTGATCCTCTTGTGCAAGTCAGTGATGTGAGCTGATCCCAGGGTGTGACTTAAACCTGCACCGTAACATCGACCCTCATAACTTCTACCTTTAGAAAAATCTATTCTTTTACCACCTACGAACTTACTGACAAGTGACATATAATTCTCAGCTAAGTTCGTAGTGACATTTTCCGTCAGTCTATCCGCTTTACGGACAACAGCATCCAGGTGGATGCGTAGATCTGACAGCAAATTAGATTTTTCTAAAAAGGGTTCATGATTGATGGCATCACTACCAATGTGTTTGCAGTATTGAGCACGACATTTTGAGTGACTTCCAAAAACATGGTCAGGACCATTTTTGAGATCGTTTCGCAACTGTTCCAAATTGCCATTGGCTTGAATGATGGCACCACGTGCAGCACTTTTCAGTCTTTTGATTTGCCTTTTCAGTAACGTTCGACTGCTGGCATCGTACTTCGTATCCGTTGTCAGCTTATACAATTTGCTCGTATAGCACTTGACAACGTGGTTAGCACATTCCAGTTTTTGTATTTTGTAACCAAATGGGACCATTTCTCGCACCCTTGCATATACACTGGAGTCACCATCCCCTATTAAAAATTTAGCCCAAACATTGAAGTTTTGAAAAATAAATTTCAGACCTTCGACTATTATAGTCTGTTCCATTCCTGTTGATGGACCAGAATAGTTAATATTGCACTCATGTGGGTGCACATTTTCACGTGCTGTCGCACATTTGTGGCAATACTTATTTTTTATTCCAAGATACAGAAGCTTCCCTGTTCGTCTCCCGATGATACAAGCCACTCCTGACTTTGCAGAGAAACTGTGTCCGTAACTTCTCTTGGACCAACCTCCGTCAACAATTACAGTTATAAATGGATGTCCTTCATCGAAGTCTCCATTGTCGCGAGCTAGCTGCGCCTCTTTTTGTATGTTGCATGACATTTGGTCCGCTAAATGGGTCTTCCATGACATAGATACCTTCCTCTCGTGTCTTCTAAATGTAGCAGGGCACATGAACGGAATGTCCATTGTGCACAGAAGCTCCTCCGCTTGCTCATGTCCGACACCAATGTTTAAAGCCCCCCAAACAAGAGAGGTGTTGATTGTCGATGTCGGAGGTTCTGAATATACAATGTGTACCTTTTCACAAAACATACATTCATACCGCAATTTTGACGAAAGCCCATCCCGCGTTTCTCTTACCAAAACGAACTTTCCTCCTGTACATGTCATAGGGTGCAAACATATTTCCTCCATTTGACGACAAAAGAAATTGATGTCCACAATCCGTCTACCGCAAGGAATATGACCGCTAACATCTTCAGTGCTCTTCTCAATGATTAGTGGTGGTAGGTTTTCAGGAGCAAATTTGCCATCAGGAGTAATGTTGCCATCATTCAGCTGCAAAACATGTTAAATATTATACTTTTTTTGTGGAACAACCAGCTCATTCGTCTGAATGAAAACTGAAGTCTATGAAATAATGAATGCAAGTCATAAAAATGAGTAATTATTTACCACAGGGGTGCTTGCCACGCTTCTTGATGATTGATAACCTGCCCGTTTTGATGTTTTCGAATACGTTTTCAATAAACCAATTTTCCACTGAGGTTCGATTTCGCACGACTTGGGTGAATCCAAATGAAAGTTCATTTCGATCGCAGGGATATCCACATTCACTTCATCAGTATTATTTAGTGCTTCAATTCTTCGTTTCTTCGCATTGGCATTATTCCTGAAAATGTATATTTATTGTGAATATGTTTATAAATTATATTACCCGCGTATAAGTACAAAAGTTTCGGGGCCAACTGTGGGGGTATAGTAGTAGTCACCAAACGTAGCAAACCTCTTGGGTTGACGAATGGCACAGGTATTGATTATCTGATGAATGGCGGTACCCATATCCGCCTCTCAAACTAACAGGATTGAACTAGGACATAATAACGTACCTTGCAGCTTGCAAAGATTTGCCTTTCTTTGATTGTTTTCCAGTACTTTTCCGCTTCGTCATTGTAAATAATTTAAAGGCGTTGCACTACACTGAATCAATTTTTTAAATATAATATAATAAATTAGGTATAACGTGTACCAAATAATAGCCAGCAGTCACAACGTCATATTAGGAAGATGCTTCAACTCAAAGTAATCTGACACTCACATATCCTCGCAGCCGTATCGTGCTGACGCTTTAGTCATTGACCATCTGGAAGCGGTATGATTTGTGTACGGTGTTTTACCATTTGAGAATAATTGTGCATGGTGTTTGACCATTCATAAACGATAATAAATCAGTAGGTATAGGATCTCTGTCTTGACACATAACTCCTTGCTAATAATTAATTCCGACGAATTCGACGGAAATATAAAATGTTATCGTTATCCGTTGTTAGTTTTTTACGAGTTTTTTTGTCTTGAAAGCGGTTGATTTTGTCCACCTACTACGTGGCGGGCCGGATCGGGACAGAAAGGTTGAGGGAGACCTTTTGACCCATCGCCCTGCAGCGCAGTGGAAGGGATGGATTCCCACGTTCATCACACCTGACCCCCAGATTCCTTCCCGCCCCACATACCTTTGACCTTCCCATAACTTCCCCTTTCCCTAAAAATACCCTCTGCACGGCATCCTCAAGGATTACATAGGCCCTAAGGGTTTTTTTTTCTCAGGGCCTCCTGTGCGGAGATAATTTAAAGAAAGGTCCCACGTCCTTCAGCCTCACAACATACCCCATCTGGAATATCGATAGGTACCTACGCTTTCATATGTTCTAGAATTATTATTATTCGTGATTACGGTATATTACCCTCGGTCGGAATTTTGCCATGTGTAGGTAGACATGCGGGTACATGCAATGCGGGTCTCGATGGAACCATAAAATGTTTTTATGCTCCTTTTTTTCCGTGTTTTTTAGCGACATCTTTCGAAAACAACCCAAACTTTTTGACACCAAAAATATTCCAAATTTATCGAAAGGACCATAACGTCCGCTAGAGGCTCTCGATGTAGTTTTGTGTGAAAAATAGTACCGATTATAATCTAACTTAAAGGACAACTTTGTGAAGGTACGTTGGAACGGTGACCAGACAACTCGGAATGAAACCAACTCAGAAAGGTCAGAGTGATGTTTAAAAAATATAAAAAGGTTAAATTAGGTTAGGGTTACCGGCTATTTTAAAATTATTTTATCATAGTTTTTAAATGACCTTTATGAGGTGTTTCTGAGTTGGTTTCATTCTGAGTTGGCATGGAACCTGTTAGAACAACATTAATTAAACAGTGTGGTATGTGCATGTTTAATTTTATTTTAAGTTTTTGTATGGAACAGAAAATACAAATACAGGGATAAATTAAGTAAAAGCCCAGTAGAAAATAAGATAAAAAGAGAAATTAGCACATGTCATCTTCCGACAACTCTGCTTCCACACAATTTACTATACTATACTCGTAGTATTGTCCTGCAGAATTATCATCTACTTCACTTAAGTAGATTAGATTTGAAGCACTTGTTGATGGCACTGGATTTAAGGAAGCACTTGTTGATGGCACTTCAGATGCACTTGCATTTATAGGGGAAGTGTCCTTTTCCATCGCACTAATAACATTCTTTTGAGGGTCTAGGACGTTTCTACGCCGCCGGTTCTTCGCCGCCAGTTCATCGCCGCCGTTTCTACGCCGAGACGGTTCTACACCGGCCGTTTCTACACCGGCCGTTTCTACGCCAGCCGATTCTACGCCGCATTCAAATTAAATTAACAATTACAATTAAACTTTATTGTTTTAACACATACATACAGTCATAGAAAATAAAATAGAAAATACAAAAACTATCGAATCATTTAAAAAGTAGCATTAACATTTATTTTAAATTAAAAGAATAAATAGGAAAAATAAGATTATTGCGTCATTTGGTAATTGTGTGCTAGGCCACGTAAATAATCTAGAGGTTCCCTGTTTTCATAATCTAAGACAATTCTTCGAATACGTTCATCAGCGTCACGGTATTTTTTCAGCTTCATCGGTGGTAAATGTCCGGCGATAAGTTGCTCAAAATAAGCGTCTCGTCCTTTTTGTACTTTTCGCAATCCATCTATAAATTTCCAAATAGTTGGGTGATGCATACATAATTCAGAACGCAATCGACGATTGGCTGCCTCTGCATGATTATTGGTGCGATCTTCTCCATCGATTGTTCTCTGGTATAAATTCCACATTGTTGGATGAAACATAGGCGGGCGCCTACCATTCCCGCGTCGATTTAAACGGCCAACATAGCTGTCTTCAAACCAATTTAGAAGCGGCTGAAGTTCTACTGGCAAATCATTTGCTAAAGCATCAATGTATTCATCTAAATCAGCTATTGGCACAAATGCTAATGCAATGACCATTTTAGCTCTCAATGCAAATTCAGCATCATTGTTGTATTGACTAATAACACCAATCTGAGCTAAATGCTTCTGTTGCATCCGAAGCTATCTTCGAAAATGACAGCCTCAAATGCAACTGGCGATATGGACTGTAAATTACGAAAATCGAAAAGAATTGATTGCAGCTGAATGCTTATATGTGTGCTGGTAAATTGTGGACTTACAAGGAAGAAAGGAAAACCAAGGCACTTACCAAATTAGAAGGCGAACACATAACTTACAAAAAACACTTCCTTCCAATGTCACAAGTCGACTTGTAGTAACCAACTGTTGGTTGTTATTGTTGTCACGGTTCCCAGCTTTCTTCAGCAATGTGACATGGTTGGGGAAGGTAGGAAGGATAAAAATGACATCCCGGTAGGTACTGTGCATATTATCACTTCAAAACCAAACATTCCCGCCCCCGAGAAGAGATTGAAATCTCTTATCTACGACCGATGGTAAATCACACACTTCCGAATACTGACAACAAACTAATGAATCTAATAACAACCTACAATTAACAAATGACAAACAATTATTCAATCTTTGTGCAACGAAAACTTTAACGAAATTAAAAAATAGATAAAGCTAAAATTAGTACATAACGAATATGTGCCTAAGATAAGTTATCTAAGAACTATCTTTCATAGCAACCGACAATGCGGTAAATCGAACAAAAAGAAAAAGAAAACAAACGAGAATGAAAACGATAAATATAAAATAAAAATAAAATTACGAGTAAAATGTTTCAGAGTGGTAATGGATACAGTTTTACAACTGGACGACGAAAAGTTCCTTGTGCAGTTTTAACTGTCACAACCCGTACGATTTGATCAGGACCCGGATGACATTCCTCGATACGTCCCAGTGGCCAATGCATAGATGGAATTCTTCCATCATTTAATAGCACCAAATCTCCAACATTAAGATTAGGTGATGAAGTTATCCACTTTCCACGTTGTTGAAGGGTGTGCAAATATTCTTTTCTCCATCGATTCCAAAATGCCTGAGTTATTTTTTGCAACAATTGCCAACGTGATAACCTATTCATTGGTACTTCAGACCAATCAGGTTCCGGAACCGATGTAAGAGGAGCCCCTATCAAAAAATGACCAGGTGTCAATGCTTCAAGTTCAGATGGATCAGAAGACAATTGAGATAATGGACGAGAATTCAAGATGGCTTCTATTCGACTAAACAATGTTGCTAATTCCTCAAACGTGAGTACTTGTTCACCTATTACTCGTTTTAGGTGATATTTTGAAGATTTTATTCCTGCCTCATATATGCCTCCAAAGTGAGGAGCAGAAGGGGGGTGAAAATACCATTTGATTTGCCGCGTGGTGGCAGCAAATGTGAGGTAATCACGAGCTGATAAGTAAAGAACGAAGTTTGTGTGGTTATCACTAATGATACAAGAAGGTAATCCCCTTCTGGCTAAAAAGCGATCCAAAGTCACTAAAAAGGCTTCTGTGGATAATTCAGATTCAACATCTAAGTGTACTGCCTTAGTACTTAAACAAATGAATAAGCACAAATAAGCCTTCAAAACTTTGGCTCCTCTACGCCTACTTTTCTTTATTGAAAATAGATTACCAAAATCTACCCCAAGATTGAGGGAAGGATGACCTTCACTAAACCTAATTTGGGACAAATCTCCCATCATAGGCTGTACACCAACAGGACGAGCTTTAAAACATGTTACGCATTTACCAAGATGCGATCGAATGACGTTTAGAGTGTAAACAATTAAATGTTTTGATTGTGAAATTGAAAATAACGTCCTAAGCCCCACAAGTAAATAATTTTTATGGTACGAGTCAATAATCAAATTTGTAAAATTACTTTTCTTGGGCAAAAGTTCAAGATGTTGGACATTAGAGGCGATATGGACATGCTGCAATCGCCCACCACCTCTGAATAAACTAACCGAATTCAAAAAAGGTATAATCTGCCAAACGTGAGACAAATTTTGACAAGTTTTGCCTGTAACTGGATGAAATTGCACGAATTGCACTTTCATAAACCACGATTTTAGAACTGAACGAAGTTCTTCAGCAGTTAACTTACAGGCAATATGGTGAGCTCTGAAATACAATATTAACTTCACAATATCTTGTTGAAGTTTAGGCTCAATCAAAAATACATCATTCAACGAATGGTTAGAAGATGTTTTTATTCGATACGAGAACGAATCAGTTTGCGAATCCCAAACAATACCTAATAACTTAATGTTATTGGCATGATCTAAATCAATTTCTATAGGTGCTTCCTGGTGTGAGATTGGAATATCAGAAAGCAGTTCACGACAATTACTCGACCACTTGCTCAATTCAAAACCGCCAAGATTAAGTAGTTCCACCAAGTCTCGCTGCAATTTACGTGCCGATTCAAGTGTGGATGCTCCAGTTAAAATATCATCAACGTACGTATTTTCTAATAAAACTTTTGATGCTGTTGAAAATTTGGCATCTACTTCTGATGCGAGTTGCTGTAAACTATGTATCGCGAGAAACGATGCGCAAGCCGTTCCGTTTGTAACAGTTTGCAGTTCAAATTCTTTAATCATTTGTTCTGGTGATTCACGCCATAAAATATGTTGATAGGATCTATCCTCTGGTCGAACCAATATTTGTCTATACATTTTGCAAATATCTGTTGTAAAGACAATTTTGTGCGTTCTGAAATTTGAAATTAACTTCACAATATCTTGCTGAAGTTTAAGTCCTACTAAAAGTATATCATTTAACGACTGGTTAGAAGATGTTTTTGAACTTGCGTCAAAAACAACTCTAAGCTTTTTAATGGATCCAGTATCCTTAATCACACAATGATGAGGAATGAAATATTTTCCAGTCGAAACTGATGAACTTGTCACATCTATCATGTGGCCCAAAGATTCATATTCTCTCATTAAGTGAATGTAATCAGATTTTATATCTGGATGCCGAGAGAAACGGCGCTCGAGGTGATGCAGACGAGATACTGCCGAATGATATGAATCACCAAGAGCCGATTTAACTTCCCCGAATGGAAGTGGAACAACATACCGTCCCGCATAATTTCTATAATGCTGAGTTGAAAATATTTCATCACAAAGCAACTCTTCCGTAGACAACGGTGAAGGATGATTGGGAATGTCCTCAATTTCACAAGTTATCTTCACATTAGTTTCAATTGATGAATCTAATACTGTCAAAAACGAATTAATAGGAGATGTGCTGTGATCGACATTTCCCATTAAAATCCAACCAAAAGCCGTGTTCAAAGCTATCGGTTCATTCACTTTTCCTACCACCTGCCCTGAACGAAGAACGGATGAAAACAACCCAGCACCCAATAAAATATCTATTGTAGAGGGCTTATCGAAATTTGGATCTGCCAAAGTTAAATTTCTCAAATGATCCCAGTCTCCCCGATGAATGGGAGAACTAGGCAACTGTGCACAAATGCTTGATAACACGACGAAATCCGCATCAAAAAGCTCATTCGAACATAGAGGACGGATCCGACACTTGACCAGTCCCTTCTGCGCGATGGCCGACAACTGTCCTATTCCTCGAATAGGAATTTGTTTATTAGAACAGTCGAGGCCCAAACGAATTGCACAATCATTTGAAATAAAATTTGCCTGACTTGCACAGTCCAATAATACACGAACCTTGTGAAAGTTACCCTTTTTATCACGAGCTTCTACGATAGCCGTAGCTAACAAAACTGATGATTGGCTAGAGCTCGATAAAACGTTGGGATTATTAAACCTCTCCAAATGAGGTGTTGTTGCCGCGATGGCCGATACGATTGGATCGATGGTTTCAGGTGGGGAATCAAGTATCTCTTGTCTAGAAGTGTTATCGAAATTGTTGCTATTTGACGCCTGTACTTGGCTGTTTACGTCACGAGAAAAATGCAACAACGAATGATGATTTTTATGACACCGAAAACAATTAAAACGCGACGAACAGTTCTTGACCAAATGCTGACCGGAAAGACAATTCTGACACAATTTATATTTCTTCACAACCTCGAATCTAGCAGGTGGTTGTAGCTTTAAAAACTGGTCACACTTTGAGAGAAAATGTCCACCTTTACATATTAAGCACACCGATTTTTGTGTACTGACAAAAGAATTTAATAAGCGATTTGGTTTTGCTTTTGGTGCTTCGTTTTTCACACCGTACCCATGAACCGATTCATAAATTTTAGATTGTGATTCTAAAAACAACAATAACTGCGAAAATGAAGGAATTTCGTCCTTGTGACCCATTATCTCGAAGTTAGTTCTGAGGTCATCAGGAATTTTCTTCAGAACAATATGTAGTAATAAAAATGACCACTGATCTGTTGGAAAATGTAAGGCTTCTAACGCCTGAATATTTTCCTTCAAAACATTAACGACAGATCTGAGCGAATCCTTTTTTATTATGGGGCATGAGATAATGTTCTCTACATGTCTGTCTGCAATTATCCGTTTGTTATGAAAACGATCTCTCAACAAATTGTAAGCAATTGGATAATTGATTGCGGAAACCGGAAGATGCTTTATAATATTCAACGCGTCACCCGATAGCGCTCCTAACAAATAATGCAGTTTATGTATGTCACTTAGAGACTCATTATTATGAATAATTGCATCAAACGTATTTATAAAATTTATCCATTCAGTAATTCCACCCGAAAAAGTTGGCAAGCTAATTTTTGGAAGTGAAAAACCGAGATTATTTGATGTTTTTATTGAATCTTCCTTTGGTGGAAAAACTGCTAGATAATTCGTATGAATTTCAAAATACATGTTCATAAAGGTTTTATATTTATTTTCCAAATCGGTTAGGTCTAACTCTTTACTCTTTGACGTTTCTAAGATCACATAAGATTCAACAAAGTCATTCCTTTGCTTTTCGATATCTTTGATTCTAACCAGTAAACTATTTCTATCTATTAAATTACCAGAAATAACTGCTTTGATCGATGAATCATGAATTTCCCGAAGACCTAGAATGGCCAATTTATTACGGACAATAGCAGAAGCAGCCATTTTATACAAAGATTGAATAATAATAATCCCTTGCTAATATTTGAAAATAGAATTCAACAAACGAAAAATGCACAATTTACCACGAATTTTATCCCCTTTGAGGTGACAATATGCCCAATTCGAAGGCCGAAATGCCAGGAATATTAGGAACACGGGATCAAGGTTATTGGAAAAACACATACAAGCATCCAACTCCAAAGGCTCACGAAATCCGGCACGATTGGAACAAAAATGTTGCATCCGAAGCTATCTTCGAAAATGACAGCCTCAAATGCAACTGGCGATATGGACTGTAAATTTGCCTCAAATGCAACTGGCGAAATGGACTGTAAATTACGAAATACGAAAAAGAATTGATTGCAGCTGGATGATTATATGTGTGCTGGTAAATTGTGGACTACTTGGAAGTAAGGAAAAACCAAGGCACTTACCAAATTAGAAGGCGAACACATAACTTACAAAAAACACTTCCTTCCAATGTCACAAGTCGACTTGTAGTAACCAACTGTTGGTTGTTATTGTTGTCACGGTTCCCAGCTTTCTTCAGCAATGTGACATGGTTGGGGAAGGTAGGAAGGATAAAAATGACATCCCGGTAGGTACTGTGCATATTATCACTTCAAAACCAAACAGCTTCCTCATATTTTGTGCTAAATGGAAGAAGCAACCTTTTACATTTACTTCAGGAAAGCAATCTTTCATGGCACTAAAAGCTGCATATTCATAATCACAAATGATAGATCCTGGACTTAAATTTGGCACTAGTGTTTTAATTAGTTCGAACATACGTGTGTATGTAACACGCTGCTTGTTAGGTAACAGAGCATACACTATAGGATGCACTCCTCCGTGTTTTGTTGCCATAACAATATAAACTTGCGAAAATAGCCTCGGTGCTATTGCGAAGGTACCATCAGTGTACCATGTATTGGCATTATGCAAATGCTGCAACCAGCTCCCTCTTCCAAAAATTAAAATTCTGTTTGCTCCCTCTCCATCGTCGCTTAGCAAAAAAGTTTCTTCTGTTCCTGGTTGAGGCACATATAGCTTATATCGATTTGGCAACACCAAATCGTTTAGGTCTGCGGGATCAGCAGGTGCAGCATTAATTTGATTCCGTTTTCTTCTGATTATTTTTCTCAGGGCTGCATTATTTGGAATCGATGCTAAAACAGCTTCAGGCACGTCGACTATACACTGATTTATAACTACACTTGTGCCCTCCATAGTTTCTTCTGCACGACGTTTCATGTTAGTGCAAACAGTTGCTGATGGTATGGCTGCTGCCGAGGAAGGGTGAGAATGATTGTTGATTTCGTTGACCACTTCTCCAGCCCTCGTGTGAATTCTTCCTTTACAGCGACCCACTTCTTCGCACCGCCAAAATTTTAAACTAGCGTCCCTTTTACTAACTTTGTCGAAAACGTACAAATATCCGTTATATGAAAACTTCTCGTTTCCTTTCTTGCTGAGAACTGCTGGTTCCATTATTAAGATCACTGTTAACTAACGTAATGATTACTTTGTGACGAATACACTTAGAGTGATGTGTTAAGGGCTCCTGCCCCATATTTATACCAAATACTGTTAAACAGTTTTTAGAATTTTAAGCGGATTAAAACTTCTCATTACCTCCTTTGTGCTAATGGGCCTGTGTTGATAACCATAACACCATTAAGATAACCCGGATTAAAGCTTCTGCTTACCTGCTTTGTCAATGGGTCCCAATCTGGTAATCCCGGCGCTCTGTGGCTGAAATTGGAACGCTGGCGCGTCACCGGCCCCTGTTATCATTATTTAACGTTATTCCCCACTGTCTGGAAAATCCTAAGTATTATTGCTATGTACATCGATTAACAATGTTATGTTTATTGTTTGGGATTCTCCTTCAATTTATGAAGTTATTATAGAGAATCTTTCAAAAATTTTGTAATATTTCATATAAACACTTAAAAACAACAATAAACAACCAAATGGTCGAATGCCGAGAGGGATGTCGCGCCAGCCAGCGCTCCAATTTCAGCCACTGTGCGGCGATTGTAACTTGCATGTACAAAATATCTTTTAAATTAAAATAAATGTTAATGCTACTTTTTAAATGATTCGATAATTTTTGTATTTTCTATTTTATTTTCTATGACTGTATGTATGTGTTTAAACAATAAAGTTTAATTGTAATTGTTAATTTAATTTGAATGCGGCGTAGAATCGGCTGGCGTAGAAACGGCCGGTGTAGAAACGGCCGGTGTAGAACCGTCCCGGCGTAGAAACGGCGGCGATGAACTGGCGGCGAAGAACCGGCGGCGTAGAAACGTCCCATTCCCTTCTTTTGAATGTTAATTTTCAATGTTTTTTTAACATTTTTATCAGTAAGGCTACGTAGTGACGAAGCTACGTAGTCCCCAAATATTTGGTCGTCATCCAACGAAGCCTCCAAAATCTTTCCACATTTCTGCAGCAAATCTGACTCCTTCTTCTGCTTCGCTGCACGCTGCGCGTTTGGCCGCTCCGACGTTTGCCGAGATTGAACAAGGGTCTCCTCCACCAAAGGGTCCCCTCCCACAGCGCCGGTATTGTCTTGCTAAAAATAAAAAATAAAAACCTTTTGTATTTTTTTACAGTTGCCATCAACAGAAGAAGATTGGATTAATGTTGCTGACAGATACGCCCAAAAATGGCAATTCCCTCATTGTATTGGAGCACTGGACGGAAAACATGTAGTCATTAAATGTCCAGAGAATAGTGGAAGCATATACTATAATTACAAAGGAACATACAGTATAGTTTTAATGATCGTCGTGGACGCAGATTATAAAATTCTATATATGAATAGTGGTTGCATTGGCCGTGTTTCTGATAGGGGTGTGTTCCGTAATACAGCACTATTTAATGGCCTAGAGCAAGGGACACTGAGACTCCCCCCTCCCACACCTCTGGCGAGGAGGCAGAAGCCGATGCCTTATGTATTGGTGGCTGATGATGCCTTTGCGTTATCTAATTATCTAATGAAGCCGTACCCATACAAAAGCCAACCTATTGCTAAACGAGTTTACAACTATTGTTTATCAAGGGCCAGGGCTATGGTTGAAAATGTATTTGGTGTAATGGCAAGCAGATACAGACTTTTAAGAAACCGTATCGAACTTCCCCCTAAAAAGGTTGAATTAATTGTTTCAACGATATGTGTGCTACACAATTTTATGATGTGTGGCAATAATTCTCCACGGTATGGTGGGGATTTGTCTAGTGATAGAGGAAGAGAGGAGGACTTGCCTCGTGAAACCCTATTACCTCTAGAACAAAGGCATAGAAATCACAATCTACCCGCTAGTGGACAACTAATTCGAGATGAATTCAGTGAATATTTCATTTCACCTGAGGGGGAATTACAATGGCAGTATCAACGTGCTTAACCTAGAAAAACTAACCATCACGGCGTTTCCCCGCAGGCATCTCATTTCTAGAGCATTCAGTCTGCTTTCATACTTAATGATTAATAATTAAACTTGATCATAAACATGTTTACCACCTACACTTTATAAATAAAAAAATATTCTTACCAATGTGTCAGTTGTTTCTATATCTATACCACGGTCCGAGAACTTTAACATTATTTCCCTGGAGTCAGCATCGACATAGGTACCTAATCTAAAGAAAATACTTGACTAACCATCACGGCTTTTTCCTAGGTAATCTCATTTCTATAGCATTCGATCTACTTTCATCCATGATTAAATAAACTTCAACATGAATATATATACACTTTTTATAAAAAAATGTTCTTACCAACGTGTCTGTGGTCTCTGTACCGAGGCCCACGTCCAGGAACTTTAACGTGTCGAAATACACCCAAGCAGAAGTGTATAAATCGTCGATTCCGCTTCCACTTTTCTTTGTTTTAACCTTCTTCAGCTCCTGCAGAAATTGCCCCTTCAAATTATGTACTTTCCGGTTTATCTCTTCCGGCGTTGTTGCAAACACTTCCGCGATTGTAGCGAGTGTATGTACTTGTAATCCGCCCTTTGGTAGTCCCACAATATAGGCTTGCTTTCGAAGACTTCAATCAATTGTTTAGTATCCTCTTTATTCCAAATCTTGACGTCTGCTCGTTTGGGGGGCATTTTGATTAAATATGTCAAACAAACCACTACCGCGTAAACCGTAAACTGAACTGATGCCACGCTACAAGCCAACAGGGGTCAGCACGCCGAATCATCGGTATTGCAGATTTCTGTTTTACCGAAGTGCGGTAGCTGTCAGCACGCCGAATCATCGATATTGCAGATTTCTGTTTTACCGATAGTGCCTAAAATATTACAGCAAACGTCTTGGCTTATCAAAATGATTTTATAAGCTGTAAGAAGGCTGGAAGATCGCGCGGGCGCAATTAGATCTGTCAAAAAACTTCTGGAAGAACAAGTTCTGTAACTTGCTTTAAATTACGTTAAGTGACTTTTGGTGTCGTTTACATCGGTAATTTGGCCATAAATCGCTTACAAAAGCTATTTACAGGAAAAAACTTACGAGTATAACCCTACCCTTAGACAAACATCAATACTTCCTACTCCAAAATGTAAAAAAACACTAGGACAGTTAAGTCAAAAATATCTCGGAGTAAAATTTTTTAATTCACTTCACTTTAATCAGAAACATGAACAGTAATATCAAAAAATTTAAAACTCACCTTAAAAATTATACCGAAAATTTGAACTGAATATAAAAAATAAAACAATTAAACCAATATAATAACACCCCCATCCACACAAGCCCTGCTTTTTTATGGGGATAAATCAAATATGTACACATATTATGTAATTAATTATTATATTGAATTTATTGTAATTTATGTATCTTTCTCTGAATAAAAAAAAAAAAAAAAAAAATTACCTTTATGGAAATAGATTTATCTTAAACACTAAAAAAAAAAAAAATGTTTTATAACAGATTTTAGAGAGATCTTTGCATTTTTTTTATAGTTTCACTGAAAATTGCGTAGTCGATTATCGATCGAGTTTCTTTGAATTTTTTTTTTGTTGAAGTAAGGCTTTTAGTTCTGATGAGAAATAAGTTTGATATGTATGTTATATAAGTTATCTAAGGATTTGTCAGTATTCACATCCGATAAAAAAGACCAGTCGACACGAGAAAGATGATAATTTACAGATTCAAAATCTGCACGTTTGTAGTTGAGAGTTTCTTCAACGGGTTTTGGTTTGACGCTACATACATTTAACTTAATATAAAGAGGGGGATGGTGGTTATTAACAGGTAAGAGAGGATCATTACATTTGTCAATGACCAATTTAGAATAATTTGATATTGCTAGATCTAGTAAGCGATTATTTGCGTTGTGTATAAAGTTATGTTGCAAAAGTTTTTAAAAATTTGTCATATCTAAAATCTCACGTGCACAATCATTTTCGCCTTCATTTACAATTAAACCACTATCACTTGATTTCCATTTTAGGTTAGGGAGGTGGTGATCCCCAAGAATAATAATTTTAGTGTTAGGGTGTTTGTAGAGTAGATCTTCAACGTCTTCGCTATGGCTTCGGTAGATTAGAGCATCAGATAATGGTGGTGTGTACACAGTTGCAATTATGATTTTTTCTACAGTAGTATCAATTTGTATAAATAGTTGTTCTAGTGTATTATTTTTTGTTTTGAGTTTTTTTTTAACAGTTTTTTTTTTTTTTTATTGCAATTAGCACTCCGCCGCCCCTTGTTTTGGAACTGGATTTAGAGTTTCTATCGCAGTGAAAAATTTTGTAGTTAAGTCCGAGTTCTGTTGATTTTATTTCCGAGTCGAGCCAAGTTTCTGTCAGCACATATACATCGTAGTGGTGTGTAGATATGGCAGAATGTAGTTCATTTAATTTAGTTCGTAGTCCACAAATGTTTTGATAGTAAATTTTCATGGTACTTAGTTTTTGGATAAATGTTGACGATTTTGGGAGACGAATTTACGTATTTAATTGTTATATCTGTCTCACCGTTAGCTTTACGCTTTTTCAGTTCAGCTCGTAAGTCCGTTAGATGCTTTTGCTGTGCTGGGGTCGAGTCAGTAAATTCGTAGGTTGTCCTTAAAGAGATGTTTTTTCTTTGTAGTGTTCTTGCTGTTTGGGAGTTATCAAAATGGATTTTTATAGGTCTGGGTTTATTACTGTTAAATTTACCAAATCGATACATTTTTACAATTTTGTTTATTGCAGTTGTGTCAATTTTGGAAATTATTTCTGTTACTACAGTTTGGTCTTATAATTTTGTCTGTAACTGCTCCTTCGTGCTTTGGGGCACGTTGCATAAAATTATGTTTTTTGACTTCTCAGTAATTTCGTTAATTTCATTGATAGCCTCGCAGATATTAAAATTGTGTTGGGGTGGTATGCTTTTTTGAATTTCTTTGTGGGCCCTCAGTTCACCTTCCAAGGTGCTAGTTTTGGTAGCTACCTCTGCAGACATGCTGCCAATTGCCGCTAATATTTCACATGCTATCGGGGTAATTTTCGCTATTTGGTCCTTACTGAATTTATTGCCAGGGTCAAGAAGCACTTTATTTATAGCATTGAATGCCTTTTCTGCATTTGGACTGAATGACTGGATATCCATTGTGGTATTAAAAATATTAATAAGATAAAATAAAGTGGAATTCAAACTAACTTATTTAATTTTATTTATTATATTAAAAATATGTTTTTCAGTTTATAGAATTTTTTGTTAATAAATTATTAATCTTTATTTTAAAACCACTGGTTGAACTTCACTGTCACAAGCAGAGGCGGCCCGTGACAAAATTTGCGAGCAGTGCATTTCACAAAAAAATGGTGGCATTAACATGGGAAAATAAAGTGATTTAAAGGGCGCGACATACCTAGTACAAACCTTCACTTGTAGAGAAAATCCATTCGTCGCTCTTTCATTTGTGAAAATACTTTAATGACACGATTAATATTGATTAACAATTAATAATTCTCGTATGGAAGATATCAAACTTTTTTCGATGCTTATTATTGCATGAAGCCGATGTTGGGACACAGTGTTCCTCACAAATGTTTTTACATGTTTTAACGTAGAAAAACACCGTTCGCACTTAACAGTTGTCATTGGAATAGTACAAATTATGTTTAAAAGTTTAACCGTTTCACTAAAATACTCCACTAAGTTACATTCGATCGCAATGTTTTCAGTAGCACTCATTTTAAATAAGTTTTTTTACAGAATAAAACTTGCGAAAACCGTTGAATGCTGTCAATACCGAAAAAATACTCACTGCGCCAGGCCGCTGACCGATGGCGTTAAAACATAACATTGTAAATTAGTTCTAAATTCGTTAAACATAACTATTTCATTCCAAAGGTTCGGGACCACATTACGCAAGTTTAATGTTTTGTCATTTGCTCCGGCAATGCACGCCAGTACCATATGTCTTCTCTGCTTTCACACGTCAATCTTCGTATGGGTCTATCCCTGTCATGCTCATTTCACGGGCACGGGCACTTCAGCATCTGGAGATGACCCCAGTAGAAATATACCTTCATGTGACGTCACGCCTAGGCATAACAAAATGTGCACGAATTCCTTTCTCTCATGGAAGGGAGTCTAGTCAATTGGGATGGATTTTGTAACGAATTGGCGGGAATTCTTCGTGAAAGGATGTACTAATTTACACTTCTGATGGATATCGAAGTTTGGAAGTGCAGTGCACGAATGCACTGAAGAAGGGGCCGCCTCTGGTCACAAGTTCAGGTTGGTAGTTCGTATAGGTACTTTATTAACTCTCAGTTTTATTGTTTACTATCGATAAAATATATACTTCTGTGGTTTTAAAAATCTATATGAGAGTCTTAATTATCTATGGTCATCCTAGGATGACAGTTGCACTTTTTATGCGTTTAAACGCTTAAATATGCGGAGAGAGTATGAAATAGCACTTATAATCTACTATAGGGTTGATGATGTAACTATTTAAATTTTATTTAAGGCTTCGAAATTAAGATATTGTTATAAAATTGCAATAACGAAAAAAGTGTTTGAGTTTAACACTGAATACACAAATTTGAGTTTTTCACTTAAAATAAGAGTAATCACACCGAGATAACGAACAGTTGATGGTAGACAAACCACCGTCCCGCAATCGTATTAACTATTTTTACGATGTGAAATGACGTTTTGAGTTAAAAATAGTGAAAAACTACAAAAGCAATGTAAGTAGTACTACACTTGTCCACAGAACTTTTTTTTTTATACCATGCATCTGCCGTCTCGCTCTTGCATATTTGAAAGCAGGAGCACCACCAAAAACGTTCTCACAATAATCGTCTCTTCGACCGTTTGACTTTCAAGAATACGTAAAAATGACACATTCGACAAAGTTCGTTGTGACGACGAGTAATTTTTCACTCATAGATGGAGCATAAGGCAGGTCGCATACACACGTTTTCCGTATTCGATTTCGTAATGCGGAATTTCGATTTGGAATTCCGTGAGACTAGCGCAAACGTTCGTTTTTCTTCATTCTCCAGACTCTCTTACTCACCTTACACCTTGCAAAGCTGACACATGATGCAAATGAAACGCAGAACTTTGATATAAGCATTTATTATACTAAGTTACAACAAGATGTATTCAGATGTATATAACTCGACGTGACATGACATAAGACTTGCACAGCTATTGGCTCGGTAAATCATATAAAGGTACCTTGGATAATAATACGTAGACGGTGAGGGCGGCGAGGCAGCGAGCGAAGCTCGGGTCGGCACGAGGGCGGCAATGGCAGAGGCTTCTTCATTGTGGTCATTGTGGGAACTGCCGGGCGGGGACGTGATTTCCTGTGTATATCTTCTAGGGTGATCCTAGCGCTAGAGCGGCGCGCCGGTGAACTCTACGGTAGGTAGCAGTTAGGTGATTCTCGGGTAGCAACCGGAGGTACCTATGTGCGAACATACCAGTCAGTATTGGGTACATCCATTGAATACTCAGAGAATCTACGAGAGTCCGTTTTATCTGAAGAGAGCTGCACACCCAGATAAACTCTTTGATTTCTACAGGATGTCAATAAATTCTTTTGATGAACTTCATAATGGTATACGTGATAAATTAATAAAGCAAAATATCTGCATGAGATTATCTTTGGATACGGAAAAAAAACTAATCATAACCTTGAGGTAAGTTCTCTTTATGTTTATATCTATATTTATAAAAAAAAAAAACAAATCAAATATCTTATTTAATGGTTAAAGTTTAGGTATTTGCCAATATTATCTTCCTATTCTTGTCCTTGAGATTGTAGAACTAAAAAAGTTGCAGCTTCGGTTTCCTCGGCATGTTGAAGATTATCACCATGTAGAGATGTAGAAGGTGATGTGTAGTGATGACGTGGTGGTTGAAGCGGTGGCAGATGTGTAATAGAGTTAATAACCACTCTGGAATTGTTTGGGGCAGATTGATAATAAGTGGTTTTATTTTGCGAAGAAGATGAACTAAAGGTTGCCAATGGAGATTGCGTTTTATATAACATATTAGGTGAAATTTCTGGTACAGGACTATATGAAAAAGAGGGGGAATGACCACGGCTTGATGCTGGCGTTACTGAACTGTACTCAGTATTCATTTTTTTTACCAACTGCAGCATTCCCAATTTAAAATCAATTTTTTGAATTTTATTCATATGTTTCATATGTGTTCTAAAGCTCAATAAAAATTTCATGTCATCGTCTTCTACTTCTTGTCGTTTCTGATTGGCTTTCTGTTGATTTTGATGTAGAATACTGAGTATTTGGGAGGGGATATCCTTTTTGTTTCGTTTTAAACTATTTCCAGGTGGAGTTGATACAGGTGATGGAGGTTGTTATATATTTGTATGGTCATCTACTTGTTCCACGCTGTGTTCTTCTTGCGTTTTGGATTCTTGTGAAGTATTATTGTGTAAATCATCGGATTGATAGTTTCCTTCGGTATTTCTTTTATCGAATACCGGTATAAGAAAATACAACAGGTCTGCATAAACATATTTTTTAACCGTTTTAGCGGCACTGCCTCTAATAGTGCTTTTATTTTTTTGAAAGTTTCTTCGAAAGTAGTCTCTTATGTGTGTCCATTTTTTGTTTTCCTCAGCACCTGAAATGTAATTAATATTATTTTATATCTTTTTTCAGATTCCTGGCAACTGGTAAAAATTTTGAAGAGTTACACTTTGAATATTTGATGGGGAGCAGGACCGTATCAGCCGTAGTTAAGGAAACCTGTACAGAAATATGGGAAGTTTTTCAACCTTTGGAAATGAAGCCACTATCTTCAAAAGAACGTTGGCTAGAAATTGCTGAAAATTATTATAGAAGAACCAATTTCCCTAATTGCGTAGGTTCAGCGGATGGGAAACATATTTGTTTGATTTCTCCTCTGCATAGTGGATCTGCCTTTTATAACTATAAACATTTCTACTCTGTTGTACTATTAGCAGTGGTAGATTCTGACTACCGTTTTATAGCTGTAGATGTCGGTGCTTATGGCAGAGACAGCGATAATAATATCTTCAACAACTGGAATTTTGGAAAAAAGCTAACTCAAAATCGCCTTAATATGCCTGAAGCAAAACCTCTGCCGAATACCAATGACACACCTCTACCTTTTGTGTTTCTTGGCGATGAAGCGTTTTCACTGAATAACAATTTTATGAAACCATATCCGAGAAGTAATCTCAATACCCAACGCTGAATCTTTAACTACCGCCTCAGCAGATCACGACGTGTAGTGGAATGTGCCTTCGGCATTCTCTCGAATAAATGGAGAAATTTTTTGCACTAGCGTTACGATTCCACCAGAATTTGCAGTAAATATTATTAACAAAGGCAGCGTGTGTGTTACATAACTTTGTACGCAGAAGATACGGCTATCGATTTGAAGATAATCTGACACATTACTTCGAAGATATACCTTTCCGTAGTCCACAACACAGATCCACAAACCGAGGTCGAAACATAAGAGACAATTTTGCTGAGTACTTAATGACACCGGCAGGGGAAATATCGTACCAATATAACGAGAGAATTAATAATTTACAAGAATAAATGTGGCCACTATTGTAATAAAAAGTATATAGAAAATATCTTACCTTTGTTTTCTTTGTCCACTTTAGTGCACGTGTCCCAATCCTTTATAACCTCTTTAAATACATTCTCCCAGGCCAAATCTTTGACATCTCTGTTGTGATAGTCGTTATCATGAATATCCCACAGGCAGGGGTATTTTTCAACAGCCAATATTAATGTTTCTGCTTCACACATTATCGTGTTGCGATTCTATGCGTAACAAATACAAAGAATACGTCCTATGCACGCGGTGCGGGTGCGATACTGAATAGAAATTACCGAACGTGTGCGCCAGCACAAACAAAATGTATGCAAGTGCTGCGTTCCGCATGACATCATTAGGTTTTTTCCAGTAGGTTTCTCCGAACGCGCCGGCTTGCATTTGAAACGTACGTACGGAATTTGTTCCGTTCGGAAAAAAGCGAACATGTGCGTCAGTTAATGTATTTTCTACTGATTCCATGCATTCGGATGTCCGAATACGGAAAATGAATTCGGAAATCGAATACGGAAAACGTGTGTATGCGGCCAGCCTAACTAGTAACGATTGATCGTTGCTGGTCAATCGCAACCCTGGTCCACACTCACAAAGTCATTGAATGAATTTGTGAGTGTGGACCATTAATTTTCTCTGGAAGATCTCTCCACGTTGTCTGTATGAAATCATTATCTGCTTGCATCTTTGTAGGTCTTCAGTAGGTAAAACCTTGACTTACGGAAACAATTTGCAATTGTTTGTTGGTTGACACTGTTCCGCAACGAACAAAGGAAGGAGGTTGCATCAAGAATATTTATTTTGTTTGTTTTTGATGTCTCTGTCAGCCTTTGGAGCAGCCTACAGACCAATTTTTTCTGAAATTTTCTTTCAGGGACCGTATAATTCCTTGGTCTACAGGCTGCAGAACTGACGTTTTGTTTGCGAATAAATACAAAACCTGCACATTTTTTAGATGCAACACATTATGCCACTGATCCAAAAATAGTATTACTTTGCAGTTTTGGACACCGATCTCGCTATCCATCGACAGCAGATATTGGTTAAAAATTTTGCATGTCATTCATTCACGCAGACAAATTGTTTGCCTATGTGCACGGTATTGTCCGTACATTTTTAAAGCAATGGGGTTTTTCTGCTTTACCCACCACGAGTAACGGCCACTTCTCCGACCCATCCATATTGGCACAGATGAGAACAGTGATCCTTTCTTTGCTCCTTTTGCCTCAATGACACTTTTCTCCTTTAAGATCGTAAGTTTTGCCTGGAAGCAAATTAAAAAAATAATCCACAGCATTGCACACATCCTGCGGGTTATATTCCCACTGTAACTATTCATGTTCTCAAAGGGGAGATTTGAGGCCGATGTTTCATGCTGGCTCACAGTGGAGAAAAACCTTTTTCATGTTCTCAAAGGGGAGATTTGAAGCGCATGCTTCATGATGACTCATAGTGTAGAAAAACCTTTTTCATGTTCTCAAAGGGGAGATTTGAGGCCAATGCTTCATGTTGACTCACAGTGGAGAAAAACCTTTTTCATGTTCCGACTGTAACTATTCATGTTCTAAAAGAGGAGTTTTGAGTGAGCTTCATGCTGACTCACAGTGGAGAAAAACCTTTTTCATGTTCCCACTGTAACTATTCATGTTCTCAAAGGGGAGATTTGAAGCCAATGCTTCACCCTGACTCACAGTGGTGAAAAACGTTTTTCATGTTTTCAAAGGGGAGATTTGAGGCCAATGCTTCAAGTTGACTCACAGTGGAGAAAAACCTTTTTTATGTTTCGACTGACATTAATAATTTTCTTACAATCGTTATAACCATCAAATACTACAGAAACTCTACGGCCAAAATGTCTACGTACATACTAAACGTACTTATCTAAAATAAAGTTAAATATTTCTTCGCGATCCTACACAACATGGCATAATAGATGTCCTCCATCAATGATGCATGTCGCTCAATAACAGGTCGTTGAAGATCCACACCCAAAGGAGCACACACTGTAACAATATTTTTATGTCAAAAACCAAGAAAAAACAGAGCAATCGACTACCATCATAGTGGGGAAAAAAAAAGCTGGGGGTCCAAATCGGATGCTTAAGTAAAAGAGCAGTTATATGAGACATAAGAACATCTAAATTTATTACTCGAAATTGGTAAACAAATAGTTGTATAAACGTAAATACCTGGATTATTCAAATAGGTTGAGATAGGAGAGAGATTGTTTAGAACGAGTTAATTAAAGGTACGCAGTTACGGAGGGCCGTCGCAAGTAGAAAGGCCTCAAGAGGCGAGGCTCCGGGACTCCGAACCAGGGGGCCAAAAAAAACAGGAATCCTGACAGGCCATCTGCGTGTCCAAGGTCTTCCTTCTCCAACAGAAAGGAGGCTCCCATAGCCTGGCGTGCCCAAACACGACCAAGTCACCTCTCAGGCAGTGTGACAGTGTAAAATCGGTCGGCGGGTTGTCAAAATTTCACGGCTGCAACAGCCTGGCGTGCCCGAACATGACAAAGTCACCTCTCAGGCAGCGTGACATTATCGGTTCACGGCTCCAACATGTCAAAACCACGCGCCGTTCGTACCAAGAAAATCTAAAGGCATCTGCCGATAGCACGATGCGAAATAACTGGGTCTTTCGCCATTACACTGGATCACTAACTCGTGATTCAATTCAAATATATTTAATGCCTCCCAGCACTTAATAAAACCACACTGGCCCCAAAGGCCCAAAAATTGACCTCCCAGTCTAAAACGCAAACTCACACCTGCCGCCGTGATTGTAAGAATCCGGACCATTTCCGTTTTTTTTTCCGATCTCCGGTTGTCAGTTTGACCACGCCAAGTTAAAATTTAAAATCGAATTAAATTAAGAAAAATTCGCCAGTACCTACTGGCGAAATAGATATGTTACAACACATGAGTCACCATTATCCAAAATTACCATGGTGAATGTTGCGCACAGTCTGCCAGTTGTGGCCACGCAGTTGGCTGTACTGTTTCTCAAAGTCGCCTTTGTAGAAATTCTAACCACCGAAGTTATTTTCTAAATATAGACGAGGATTTTTCAACAGTCTGTCATGTTTAAGACTAAATTCTGACAAAAGTGTCGGATGATAATTATCCTCTTGAACAAGACAGAAATCTGATTTTTTGTAAACATACTAAAGTTACTGAATACTAGATCCAACGTACTGTTAGGCTCTTCACATCTGGCGTGGCAGCTAACTTCCTTCTTTTCACTTTTGGTCTAAGGCCGGTGGCTTCCTGGACAGTCTATAATACCCGAGTCGGGTGAGGACTCGTGCTGCTCATTGGAATACTATAAAACAGACATATAATTGGATTAGTGATGAGGGTTGATCACAAAGGTTGACCACATTTTGACAGAATACATTATATTTCTGTTCTAAGACAACATGTAGTTACCTCAATCTCTAGCACAAGTTCTTCTGGTCCCTCCCCTATGCTGCTTTCAGGCAGTCCACTGCTCTCAGAAGTGGCTCTGCCAATGATATTAATCACCTTTTGCGTGATGTCAGTCAGCGCAGGTATTTTGGCAGTATTACTAGTGCTGTGAGTACAAATACTCACTGTTTTCCACTGCTCGGCTTATTTGACAGGACCTAGCTTGGCCAGGTGCTCCGCCAACTTCTGCCAGATTTGGTTGTTTTTCCGTGCACCTTGTGGTCCAACAAATCTCCCAGCAGCAAATTCCGTATGCTGAGCCATATAGTCGGTTAGATAATTAATTGGTTGGACCATCGATCGAACTTTCTTGCTGAAATTATAATAACAGCATTCTGAATGTCAACAAGTTTAAAATACTGCGCTTGATCGATATCGTTATGTTATTATAATGTTAAATTTTAAACAAAACAGTCTGCTAAAAACATAACCTGTTCCCAATGTTCATCATCAACATCAAAAAAATTCAAAAGTAAACATAATTTGTGAAAAACCACCAGATATCTATTGTATTTTTCGTTCTCGGAGCACACTACTTTTTGAGTTTTTATGAGCTCGACGTTTTTGATAGAATTACCTCTGTCTGAAAAAAATCATTAAATCCTTAATTGCGGACAGCAGCCAATTTTTTGGGAAATAAAAATGTATTAATAGACCTACAATAAAATGTAAAAACTATGAGGAGATGGAGATATTTTTTAAAACGCCTTCAAAGTAAAGTTTAAGGGATAACTTTGTGGATATATGAGGTAAAAAGGTGATATTGTTTGTGTAAATGATACGTCTTGCTTAACCCACTATCTTTACGTGTTATGCCACCTTATGATATACAATTGTGGTTCTCTTCCTTAAATGATGAATTCTCATTTGGCAAATTGGATAATTACATCGTCAATAGGACAATCAATTTCAGGGTGAGTGTTCAACAGAGCTAAGCCATGAAGTCTATCCTCCTTCATTGTCAACCTCAGCCATGTCTTTGTACGCCGCAAAGTTGAAAAACTTCTTTCTACTATAGCAATAATAGATACAGGTAGACAAGCAAATATTTTGTACAGCGTGTGCAAAGTAGGATAGTCAGATCTAGGACAAACAGACAACGCTTGCATAACAGAATCACGATAATTAAGGGCGTTTATGCTCAAATAAATCGGGAGTGTGAACAAATACAAACAGTAGTATGTTCGCGACATTTCTCGAACAAATGCCAGACAGAATAACGTATCGAGATCACTAGAATGGTCGCGACTTTTCTCGTAGGTTAGCCATCTATGTGCCAGACTGAAACGTATAAAATACGATGACGCGGACGCGCGCGTGCTACATAAGAAAGTATAACTACTCGATAACTCGACTCAGAGTCGACGAAAGAAACGAACGAATAGCGTGCGAATTCTTGGAAATCGATCTAATATTTTGTTGTAAAATTTGAAGAGGGAATAAGTTATTTTGTAGTATGTTTTTTTTACAGAGTTTAGGTTTTGAGGTTCTATAGTTAGTTATAGCATCCATTTTTACATATCAAGTTTAAGTACAATTTGGCACTTGTAACCATCGGTTGAAATTATTTTTATGTAATTGGTAGAGTTATTACATAATGAATTATTATATAACTGACAGCCGGTGGTGCGAGTGCCATTTACCGTCTAGATAATTTTATTTAGATCGTCCGAATGCTTAACATAAATTATTTTTTCATTCGGCGATTTACGAACAAGTATTTTGTTTTCCCTAAACCAGACAAACATATAATTTGTTTCTTTTGCTTTTTGTTTAGCTTTCCATAGGAGTTCTTTGAAATATGGACAAATGGTTTCTCTGATGTAGATTTTTTCGCTACCCTCATTGGATTGTGGGATTCCACATATTTCTATGCAGTCTTCTTTCGAGGCTTGTTCTAGTTCCGCGATTCTAACTTCAAAGCTTTTTATAATCTTGTTCATTTACTTCTCTTCGAAGCATCTCAGCTTCAGACAACTTGGTAATATTTTCTATTTTAATATTTATATCATATTGGTTACTAATGAAGTTACGTGAGTTGCGAAATTCACCATTTTCTTCGTCCATTTTCCTGAAGAATTATTTTTTCATTTCTTCAAATGTATTGTTGACAGCTGTCAAAACAATGTCAAGAATCTCTATAAGTTCTGGGAGTATAGATTTTGATTTCAGATCACTCTGGTTTGTATTTTTGCTCCTCGTTTGTTTATCCATTATTAGAGAACAATTATTTAATAAAGTGGACAAATAACAGTTATTTAATTTGAATTTGAATTGTACTTGTAAATAATATAACTTTTGATTTTATATAACGGAAGTAAAACCGTATGGTTTTGACTGTATATAAAACACTTAAAACACAGAACTAAAATTCTAGCAGCAATTAGTGCACTTTTTCCATGATTTCTGAGTACTTTAATGGAGTACTCATAAATTATTGGATTTTTATTTTATGAAATCTCATAATAAGACATTTACTTAAATTTAGTTGCAGATAGTTCTCTTGGCACCAAACAAAAAGTTTAAACAAGTTATTAGACAATGTTCGACTGTCATTAATATTTCTTCTAGCTTTATATATTTTCATATCGTCCGCAAACATTAAAACTTGGACATCGTTGAAAATAGTAAGAACATCATTCACAAATATTAAAAATAAAATTGGTCCTAAATGTGACCCTTGTGGAACGCCGCTGGTAGTGTATAATGTACTTATTTCTTCCTTTACCTTATTTATGCATGAAAGTTCATCGGTGGTACTCATCTTGATTGTTTGATTTTTATTTATTAATTTGTTTAATATAGTGGCGTAAACCATGTATCCGAGTTGTCTAATTGTCTATGATGGGACGTTGTTTGGCGGGTGTAAATATGTGTCTATTGCACTCGGGTGACAGTTGATATTTTAAGTTAAATAGTAAAGATTTACCGGTTGGCAGCTGCTACTGTGATTAGACAATGTTAATTTAGATTTTGTTTAAGTAATCGCCAATAAAAGCCACTATTAAGACCACTGAGACACTTGTTATTGTTGTATTTGATGAAATGATAAAAAGTGAGATGACTAAATTGTTTATTATTCATTTATACGACAGAATAAGTATTGTTTTTTTTATATAATCCGTGATTTTAGTACCGTTTTTCACATAAAAAACATCACCCGAGTTATTTTTACATTTTTTTTAATGTTTGCATTCTAAATTTTAATATTTACAAATGTTCTTACCAACGTGTCTGTGGTCTCCGTACCGAGGCCCACGTCCAGGAACTTTAACATGTTGAAATACACCCAAGCAGAAGTGTACAAATCGTCTATACCGCTTTCACTTTTCTTCGTTTTAACCTTTTTCAGCTCCTGTAGAAGTTGCCCCTTCAAATTATATATTTTCCGGTTTATTTCCTCCGGCGTTGCAAACACTTCCGCGATTGTAGCGAGTGCATTGCTTCGTGCATTTCTGTCCTTGTAATCTGCCCTTTGGTAGTCCCACAATACAGGCGTGCTTTCGAAAACTTCTATTAATTGTTTTGTGTCCTCTTTACTCTAAATCTTGACGTCTGCTCGTTTGGGGGGCATTTTGATAAAATATGTCACAAATAAACCAATCCGCGTTAACCGTAAACTGAACTGACGCCATGCTACAGGCCGCCGGATCTCAGTACGCCGAATCATCGGTATTGCAGATTTCTGTTTTACCGAAGTGCGGCAGCTGTCAGCACGCCAAATCGTCGGTATTGCAGATTTCTGTTTTACCGGTAGTGCCTAGAAAATTACAGCAAACGTCTTGGCTTATCAAAATGATTTTATAAGCTCTAAGAAGTTTGGAAGATCGCGCGGGCGCAATTAGACCTGTCAATAAACTTCCGAAAGAATAATTTCTGTAACTTGCTATAAATTACATTAAGTGACTTTTGTTGTCGTTTTCATTGGTAATTTTAATCGCTTACACAAGAGCGATTTACAGGAAAAAAACTTACGAGTCTAACCCCAGTCTTACAGATATTTCGACATTTGTCCATTTCATAATTTCTTCAAATATTTCATTGGTAAAAAACTTTTCGAAACAATACAATTCACCCGTTAATCCCCGACAGGAATGAGTAGGTCCCCTTGAAGTTCGCACAATTTTCCTCACCGAAGTTCTAGTCAAAGTGCTCCCTTTAGTTGTGGCCCACGTTCCTTTGAGGAAGTTGTATGATGCTGCTCTGCCTGGTTTCTGCAAGACCAGTATTTGAGCTGACTGGCAAATCATGGTCCACGTCTGAAGACAAGTTTGGTAGTGGGCTTACATACCTTTCCTTGGAATTTGATGGTTCATAATTTTCATCAGAACTATCATCCAGAGTGAGGTTAGCTATCTAGGGTTGTTATAGTTCCCCGGCGGGGAATTATAAATTACATTTACAAGAATAACATGTAGGTAAAAGATTAAATGACAGGGAATGTGATTGTGTTTGTCCAGTTCTGTTAGCTTTTTTTAAGGGCGCCACTGGCCGTTGGACCAGGCTAGCAGACTGTAGAGCAAAATCCTCTTTCGGGGCCTTGGGAATTATACACTTTATGGTCAATTCTAGGATAGAAATGATAAACGGCATTCATTGAGAATTCAATATACACTTATAAATTTTTCATTTGCACAGTGTTTAACGTGAAAACAAAATAACAATAAATGGTAGCTTACCCCCCTGGATCGACCAAAATCATTAACTAGCTATCTAAATTTAAACTTCACCGACAGCAACGAAGAATTGATTAAAAATGTGTGGCCATCCGCTCCAGTAAAATGCAAGTACTCCGCCCAGGGAGTTTGTTTTTCTATCATCCGTGATCCAGCGTTGAGCCAGGTGCAACAGTTGTCAGAACAAATCCTTTTCCATAGACATTGCAATAATCAATCCGACAGGCAATAGATTGTTGGAATCTCCAAGACTTACAATTAAAAACTTATTAAAATTTTATATTATTCTCCTCGGTACACGCGTTCGACATTTCAAAAAAAATGTTTCATTTTGAATTTAAAAGAAATACACAACAACGAGTCTCATGTAAACTCCGAATATCGATAAGACATTTTACTTATGGCATTATGCCATATAAAGTACGAAACAAGCGGTACACGCGAGATATCACTTTAAGTAAACGTTTTTAAATGCTTTACATTATTAATATGGAAAAATCACATTGACTCTCGAGATACTGTCTACCTCCAAGGCAGTTTCCCAACAAGTGAACATTTGCTCTATTCAAAACCCTATATGTATTCTTTCGAAAATAAATAAATGAGTAGTTAAAGTTCGGCGTTTAAAATAAAGTAAATGTGATAATATTATTTTTATTTAAATGAGGGTACGTGATTAGACTCGTTAAAAATAAGTAAAGACAAGATTAATTATTTCATAACAGGGTTAAGTGACAAAATGCAACTAATAATGTGATCGCCACCAGTAATCCCTAAGTTGAGGGAGTATAATTAGCCAATGATCGTCTTCCAAAGTCCTACTAAGACTAATGTCCTGGGAGTTTTCACTCATCCTGTTTACAATAGACAATGCATTGTGCGCCGGTTGGGCATGCCTGAAGTAGATCATTAATTTTAGTCATCTCTCCAAAGATCGTAGATGAACTATGGCCGCCATCCGCCGTTTAGATGTATGTTTTTCCAAGTTGATTTGATCAACAGTTTTGTCAGTTATTGTTTTACTTGGAAAGTTTTACCGTATATGAGCCCTAATACCAAGTACCAGTGTAAGTAAGTTTTACTGAAGACACTTCTATTGAAGCAGGACTATTGACTTTTTACGTGTTTTTACTATGTTTAAATCCTTGTTAGAATTTTTTTGTTGTGTTGCTGTCAATTAAAAGAGTGAATAGGGATGGGATAGACGTTCAATTGAAATGTACTCACAGAAGTATTGTTGCGACGATCTTCATTTCCAAGTTAAAGAATTTTTTTTTGTGTGTGGTCCTTCGCGTTGAGATATTTAAAAATATCTAGGGAGTCCTGGCTACGGCTAAGTTTAATAACTTCCTCGAATTTCCCCACGATGGGCGCCAGTTAACTTTTGTTGCCCTCGTTGGCTTAAAAAATATACCTGTCGATAAAAACTATCCTGTATTATTCAATTAATATAAAAATACAAAACACTGAGTACAATTTCAAAGGGAAACTGTCAAGTGAATGTGCAAGTACTTGTATTAAATCGACGGGATAGAGTGATGGTGGGGTCGGGAGTGTGATAATAGTCAATGATGTTTTTTAACATTTGTAACCTAAGTTCTGCCTCCTTCCGTTGAACCTGGTTAAACGGAGAAGCTCTTTGGCACATTCTCTCTCTCCAGGCGAGCCTTATTGTACTTTTCTTGTGCTGCCTTTACTAACCACTCTTGTTCAGTAACCTTCAATTTGTGTAGTTCTTTATCCATTCGCTGATTTTGACCATACTGCATTTTTCTAAGATTGAACTCTTCCGTAATAACACGGGCATGTGTATTTGTTGCACCTGAAAGGAGTATATACACAGTAACAGAAATAACCATGTACCAATGAGTTTCCCTTAATTACTAATGTACATAAATAAATTATAAATATTTTTTTGGAAATTGTACACAGAGCGCCATCAGTTCTACTGTAACAACTACATGCTTGTGTTGTAGATTCTTCTGGATGGTTGATATACCTTCTACATAAATACTTTTTCTTTGATATAAACACATTATAAATATGTATAAACATCCAAGACTCAGATACAAATGTCAGTATTCATCATAACATATGCACCTAGCAGGATCATGCCCTCAAATATGACTGTACCTTTTTGTTACACACTGTATAATATAAAATAAAATCCAAAATCTCACCTTGTCTTTGAGTTGCCTGAGCACCATGGTCAGGCAATTGTGACTCTGATCGACGAGGAGGAGATTTCACAGATCGTCCTGACAAAAGATATATCTCCTGTTTATCCAAAAGTTTAAAAATATATGTATTAGGTACTAATGATAAATATAAGCATAAATAAACAAACCAAGTTCTTGCCCGATGCTTTCTTGCTCAAAACTTTGACCTGCAGCTTGACCAAAATGGAAATCTTGCACAATTATTGCATCCACCACTTCAATACCTGAAATATTTTAATGATATTGTATTGAAGTTAAAAAATAAGTCTTCTCAAGGGAACTAATAACTCTCCAGGGAGAAAAGTAACACGGGCATTACATTAACTTTCATCTAGCGGCGAGTCACTGTCCGACTGACAGACAAACCGCATCTCCACATCAGTCAGGTCTTGTAGGGCATCGTCAATCTCCTGGGCACTCAGTGTAGGTATGTATGCCCCGCCTCCACTTTTCATTTGTTCCTTTTTTTCTAGGGCTAGACACCCGCTTGCTTCCTCCTTGTCTTCAAATTATCCCAGCATTTGACAAGTTGGGCGCATGTTCTCTAATATAAACAACAATTGCTAAGGTTAGGCTATAAGATTATAGGTAATAGTTACATAAATTAGATTGATTAGAAGAATTGTCATTAGAAGTATTGTTGTTTATGGTATTTGCATTTATGTAGATCAGGGTTGAAAGCACTGCTGTTAGAAAAGACAGAGTTTTGAGGAAATAGGAAATAGAGGAGAGCGCTATTGTTACCATTTGGGAACAAGAGCTGGGAGTTGTGGCCAAATTGATCATATCCAGGGGTTTTAATAATAATAAGACGAGAATCGGACTTTGTCATTACAGTCTTCCTGTAAGACAAGTTTGAAGAAGTACTAATTTGGGATTGAGAGGCAACTTCAGCAAAAGATTTTTTAGAAGGAGCTATTAATTTGGAGGCACGGAAGTAAGAAATGATATTGGAGGCCATTTAAGTTTTTATGTTTTTTTGGCAAGAAAGTTCGGGGCAGGATGGATGTATGTATGGCTGTGTGCGAGCCTGAACAATTGACGCAAGTGGGGGAATTGGAAGGGGAGGGGCATTGGCCTTCTAGATGGTTTTCTGCGCATTTAAAGGAGCGAGGAGATGAGCGGCACGATTGTTTCGAATGGCCAAACCGACAACAATTAAAACATTGGATTGTCGGGTATGAATAAATTTCCACCGGGAGAGAGTTGTGGAATAAATAAACGTGAGAGGGAAGGGACTGTCCTTCAAATGTCAGAACTACAGTTTGGGAGGGTTTCCAAACTATAGACTCTGAAGATCTGTCTTTGAAATTAAGACGCCTAGTCTTAATAACTTTTCCCGAAGATGATGGAATAATCAGTTCCGAGATAAGCTCTTCTTCGGATAGGTCTACAGGAATACCTCTAACTAGACCCAAGCGAGAGATATTGAAGGAAGGGATATATGCTTTAAATTTTTTTGAAGAGAGGGAGTCGATGATATTTATAAATTTATTGGCATTAAACGCCGATGTGAACTCAACACAAATGCGAAATCTCCTGGGGAAAATGCCAAGTGGTTGTTTTTCCAATGAATTTACCAAATTCAAGGGGATGTAAACAGTGGCCAGGAGTGTTGTTTTGAACATAAACAATGAAGGGAGCTTTTGCTGAAGTCGGATACAAGGAAGGAGGAGAAGCTACATGAACTGAGACCTGTGAGGAATCAGTTTTTGGAAGGTCGCAAACTTTCCTCTATTTTAGAGTAGAAGATAGAATTTGAAGATCTACTATCTGTACCTTTTTTTTCTTCTTTTTTTTAGTATTTATTGAAAAAAAAATTAATACATGTCAACAACAGGGACTGCGGAAGTACTCTATGACGGGGGGGGGGGGGGCAAACTTGTTTAGTCACCCTCTTCCTTCAGTCTCCTCTCCAGTCAATCAACTAGTTATAAATAAGACAAAACGGAGATGACTAGGTCAAAAAAATTACAGGTTCAATGAATAAAAAACTTTTTTTTTTTAAATATTGCTTTATTGCATTCATTGAACGATACCAAAAACGTTGCGTCTCTCAGCCGTCTTTGAAGGAAATTCCCTGAGAATTTCATTTAAATCTAAACTAAATGTTTCCGCCTTATGCACGTGCAGTATTGCTAGATAAGTAAGTCTTCTCTGCTTCATTGGTAGTCGGAGGAATGTTCCGATGCGTCGGAGGGCACTCAGAGACCGTTCACACGACGTAGACGTAGCTGGCACGGTGAGGAGCAAGACTACTAACTTTTCTACTTCATTAATCATTGCTCTTGAAACTTTAGGTAGATTAGCCAGTTCTCTTGCGTACTCTCGGACAGTCTTCACGTGAGGTATTGCTTTCTTAGCTATCTTCATTTGCAGTGCTAGTGAGTCAATATCAAAATCAGTTGCGTGAACGCCTAATTCGGCCTGGATGTCGCTTGCTGATAATTCCTTTGAACGGTTAAGTAGAACAGATTCGAGCTGGGCGAGGCGATTCATTCCAGGCTGTTCAAACATTCTTTCCAACTTGTTTTTAGACCAGTCTAACACTGATGTAAATTTTTGGCAGAGACTTTCCCTAGGCGACAACTGCACAGCTGGAGCTCTGCCACTGAAGCGTTTTGGAGGGGCTCGAGCACGGGGCATAGTAGGCATAGTGAGTTCCATATTTTGATCGGTATTAGCCTTTTCCATAGCTGTCCATATGCGATTGAAATCGTGTTCACCCATCGAGTTGTGCACATTCCACAATGACCGCGCAGATTGTTGCGCCCCGGTAGCCGTATAATCAACACTCTGCAGGGCCTTAGCCAGCTGCTCCGCCGGCTCACAAATGGCAAGGGCAAGATTTAGTGCAAGCAGGGTGATAAATTCGCCCATTTTCCCTTGATAGCCGCGAAGTGTCGCCCTGCGCTCATCAGTAATATTACATGACTTGTCGTCGTCTAGCATTACCACAAGGGTCTCCTGAACTCGAACATAGTTTTGTACAAAGCGCCTCCTTGATTTTGCTCGGACGCACCATCTTGTAGGGCATAATGCGATTAGCCGATTCGGTTTTAGGGGAGAATTATCATCTTCAGTGCATGGCTCCAGGACAATGTTAGAGAATATGTTCTTCCGTTTGGATGACTCCAGGATTGCATTTGAAACGTCTTTTACAAGAGCAATGGAATTAGATATAAGTTCACATTTTCTAGCAACTTCCTGAATTACTTTTTTTTTTTTTTTATTTTTTTTTTTTATTTTTTTTTTATTTATCAAGTTACATAGGTGATTGTACTGTGCCTGTCTCACTAGGAATTCCTGTGTTGAGAGCAGGCGCATTTTAACATAAGTAGTTTAA
This sequence comes from Limnephilus lunatus, assembly GCA_917563855.2. Classification (NCBI taxonomy): domain Eukaryota; kingdom Metazoa; phylum Arthropoda; class Insecta; order Trichoptera; family Limnephilidae; genus Limnephilus; species Limnephilus lunatus. The sequence continues at coordinate 26,526,265 of OU830600.1, read as the reverse complement.
TATAAAAAGAAGAATAAGGATAACAACAACAATGTTATATACATTTAAAGGTACAAGGACAATCAGCATTGTACTAAAGGGAAAGCATGCACTAGGAGGTTATAAAAATATTGTTTATATATGATCTGTCTTTGCTAGTGATCCAAGACTTGGTATCTGATTTGTATTTTACATAATTAGTGTGCTGTCTAATGGTCAGTGGAAGTGTATTAAAAAGTTTAGTTGCAAAGTATCTGAAGTTTCTTTGACCAAATGTTGTTTTGGCGAAAGGGATAAGTAAGAGATTTTGCCCTTTGGTTCTCGTATCACGAACAGTTTGGATATTGTCAAAAACAGTTCTATGTTTGAATAGGTAAGTTAGTATATTTTTTGCATAAAGTTGCCTAATGTCCAAAACACCGATTCTCCTAAAGATTTCATCCGAACTGCTTGTGATCGGTAGTTTTAGAATAATTTTTATAATTAGTTTCTGGGCTTTGGAGATCGGATCAATGGCGGCAGCATTTGCTCCTCCCCAGGCTATGATACCGTACTCGATTAGAGATTGACATAGTGCATAGTAAATTGTTTTGAGTTGCTTCAGGTTAAGAAAGTTACGAGTTTGTCTAAAGAAGTAAATAGATTTTCTAAGTTTGTTTGCTGTAGTGATAATATGTTCTTTCCACTTTAAATTACTGTCAAAAATAATACCCAAGTATTTGATTTTTGTAACACGTTCTAGATAGGGGCAATCACATGTATTAGCATTTGACAGGGGGCAAGCACATATATGAATATTATTTTCAGGGTTACTTAGGGACGGGTTAATACTAAACTCAATGTATTTGGTTTTTGACACATTCATTGTTAGTGTATTATTATCTAACCATCTTTTAACAATAATTGTGCCCCTGTTTGCTTTCATGTAAACATCATACCAGTTACTTGATTTGAAGAGGAGAATCGTGTCATCAGCGAAACTAACGATTTTGGCATCTATTGGTAGATTACACAGTTCATTTATGTAAATTAGGAATAAAGTGGGACCCATAACGCTTCCTTGAGGCACGCCAAAACTAATTGGCAATTGATTGCTGAGGCAGTTATTGATTTTAACACTTTGTCTACGGTTTGAAAGGTAATTACGAATAATACTAAGTTCTTTCCCATTTATTCCAATGTTTGATAGTTTTTGTATTAGTTTGGAATGTGAGATAGTATCAAATGCTTTGCATAGGTCTAGAAATATTGCCATGCATTTTGATCCCTTGTCTAAGTTTTCATTTAAAAAGTCGGTAACTGTCGCAATGGCATCGGAGGTGCCTTTATTTTTCCTGAAGCCAAATTGGTTGTGGGATAATATATTATTTTTTTCAAGGTATTCGACCAATTGAACGTTGATTGCTTTTTCAAAGACTTTGGATAGTGAATTTAGTAATGTTATTGGACGATAGTTAGTTATATCCACTTTAGAACCTCCTTTATGTATTGGAATTATGATTCCGTGTTTAAGTTTATCTGGGAATTGGCCTTTTGCGATACTTAAGTTAATGAGATTTGTAAGGGGAATGGTGATTTCTGGTAAAAGTTTTTTTAAGGCAATATTTGAAATGTCGTCCAAGCCTGTTGAAGATGAGTTCTTTAATGAGTTTATTATCGTTCTAGTATCTTCAGTCGAAATATTTTTTAGACTAAAATTCAAGTTAATGGGCCATTTTGTATTACAGCCTTGTGTGCTAGAATTGATAGAACTTTCACCGATATTTTTTGCGAGTTCTTCACCAATTTTTGAAAAATATTTGTTTGCGTGATTAACAATAATATTGGGATGACTAGAAAAACGAATTATTTTATTGTTTATAGTAAGTTGTTTTAAGTCATTTACAGGATTAGGTTGAGAATGAGTGGCTTCTTTAAGGGTTTTCCAAATTTTTTTAGGATCATTATTACAATTTTCTATTTTCTGTTTATAATATATCTCTTTGGACTTTCTTATTATTTGGGTACATATGTTTCTATATCTTTTATAAAAATTTTGAAGTTGTATATCGTAAGGATTGTTAATAACTTTTTTGTGGAGCTTGTTACGTTTACGTATAGATTTAATAATAGTGTGGTTAATCCATGGCTTAATTGGTAAGAGGTTATTTGGAACATGCTTTATAGTAATATTAGTCTGTTGGTTAATGGTAGTTTGTAGGTAATTTATAAAGTATGTCCAGGCATCATCTGGATTTGTGATTTCATATAGTTCAGACCACGATTTACTCCTTAGCGAATGAAGAATTCCATCATAGTTAATTTTTTTTATATTTGTTGTGTTTTTTTGTTTTTTGTCTTTCTGGTTGTATAACTGTATGGCAAGTATGGTGGTATAGTGATCAGTTAGTGTAGATTCGTATACAATAGATGTTATTGGTTAGTTTGATTTGACCATGAGGTGGTCAATACATGAGATGGAGTCCAGTATAGCACGTGTAGGAGTGTTTATGGTGCTTTGGAATCCATGGTATGAGAGTGTGTTTAGGTATTCTTGGCATTGCGGATGTTCGTTTGTGGGCAGAATATTTATGTTGAGGTCACCAGCAATAGTACAATTTTTAATATTACATAAATCAGTTAAACAGTTATTGAACGATTTTAAGAAAGGTAAAATATTGTAAGAGGATGGAGAACGGTATACTGCTAAGATACATGTGTCGTTGTTGAAATTTATTTGTAAACAATTTGCACCGCTGACTTGGATTTCTTTGACAGATAGACCAATTATGTCAGATCTAGTATATACAACAACTCCATCATTTTGTTTTGTATGCATTGAGGTGCTATGATGGTCATATCCTTTCATAATTTTAGGTATATAGTTATTTGATAGCCAACATTCAGTAAGAATGAGAATATGGAAAGAGGTTCCAATATTATGAAGTTGTAACAGAAATTCATCAAAATTCTTAGAAATGGACCTAATATTTTGTTGTAGGATTAAAAGAGAGAAAGAGTTAGATCGTAGTAGATTTTTACAGAAATTTGGATTTGACGTTCTATAATTTGTAATAAAATCCATTTTTGGATTGCAAGTTTAATAATAGTTGGACACTCGTAGACGGTATGTAGTCTTGCGAGTTATTTGGATTAGTATTAAGTAGAGAATCCATTATAATATTATGTAGATTAGGAAATGTTATTTTGATCAATGGTTTATGAAAGACTCCCCATTTTTTTGAGATCGTTTTCATGGTTTTTCCGGATTATTTTATCACCTGGTCCTTTGCGTACCATCAGTCTACTGGATTTAAACCATACAAATTGGAAAAGCATTTCTTTGGCCGTTTGCTTAGCTTTCCACAGTAGCTCCTTAAAATAGGGCGAAAGAACTTCGCTGATGTAAATTGGTGATGAGGTTAATGTTTTGGCCGTGTTTTTTAACGAAAGTAATGATTCCCTTTTTTTTTGGTTTCCCTTCTGGATCTCGAGGTAGCGAACATTGTTCCAATCAGCCGTCCCCAGGTGCTGAAGGAGCTCAACTCTTTTCACCCTCCCTGGGTCGGCCGACGGTATCTTCGGCTGTTTCAGTTCTGACGTCCACTCTCCCAAATCCAAGGCACGAGACGGCAGAGGACAGGTGAGACCCATCCCTTCATCTCTGTCGGCTTCCCTCGCCAACTCCTCCCGGAGCGACGCGGGGGTGTCCAGGGAGATGCTATCCTCGTCGTCCGAGGCGTCACGGTTAGGAGCATCCGACCGCTTCTCCAACAAAAGATGCAACATCTCCTGCATCTTGGACATCTGCTTCGTAAGCACGTCAATTCGCGGGTCGCCGAGTGTCGGCTCACATATCTTCTGCCTTTTGGCATCACCACAGACCCTCGAACGTTTGCCCCGCGTGTCCGTATGAATTATCTTCATAACTTCCGCCCTCGAAATCTCGGATTCCCCGCTATCCGAACTTCCCGAATTCAACATCACAAAATCACAAAACAACAAAAAACACACGAAACTGGAATATAATTTCGGAATTCGAACAGTATAACTGTTAAAAATGTCTTCGAAATTATAAATTTTGCGCAAAATACTGTAGAATGACAATTTTACGGTATTTTGATGTTTTAAAACATAAACAAACGTGTTTGACCTTCGCAAAAATAAATGCTAATGACGCATAATCATTGGCGTCACCACGCCGTGCTGGCAACGGCGCCTGACGGATGCAATTGGAACTGTCAGGTGACATTGGCGGCAGATTTAAACTGAGAATTTCACACGAATATTGGTAAGAAACGTCGATTTGGCTGCAAAATGGTAATGTTTATCTCACTTTATAGGTTTTAAATAAAGCCTATGCTACATAATTATAGATTATTATCATAAACTGTATTTTGATGTTGGCCCGCGAAGCCTTCATTATTCAGCGTAAGTTTTGGATAGTGGCGGCACGAAATTAGATTTTTTTTTTTTTAAATTGTTGATACATTATTTTACAATATTTCATAATACACTCCAGTAATGTTGGCCTCACTGGGTTGTTTACCCGTGCTTAGGCCGCCATTTTATAATATAAGAATTTATACATGATACAGCGCCCTTGAGGTGATTTTTCACGAAAACGGCGCTATATAAATTAGCCAAATATTATTATTTGAAAAAAAAAAAAAAAATATATATATATATAATGTTGGTGACGAGAAAAAAATTCATTCACAACTTTCGAAATGCATTGTTTGCCATAAGATGAAATCTTCAGCATTACCACCCCTATTAATGGCTGATTTACCCCATGTATATCTAAACTGATTTACAGATGTATATCTAAAATAGAAATACCTATTACATTTCTTTTTTTTTTTTGATAATATTTGACTGAAAATGTAGTAATTAGTGCAAGCCAGGCCCCTAAAGTGTGGCCGGGATTGTGAGTGTATAGTGCTTGTGTTGATGGTTTGCTGAGTGAATGGCTTGTCTTATAAAATCCACAAATGTTATAGCAGAGTTCATACAAAGTGTGTAATTAGTGCCGAAGACGCCTATTATGTCTGTATACAACGCTCCAACGCATTTTCGGGTCCGTTCCGCAATGCACCACTACCACCTGTTGCAAAACGGTGTGGACGAATGCCGCGCCCAAGTAGCTGTAGAAAGAATTTGTATTATTGACGGAGATCAGAAGTTTCCAGCCATCTGTGGTGCAAGCCAGGCCCCTAAAGTGTGGCCGGGATTGTGAGTGTATAGTGCTTGTGTTGATGGTTTGCTGAGTGAATGGCTTGTCTTATAAAATCCACAAATGTTATAGCAGAGTTCATACAAAGTGTGTAATTAGTGCCGAAGACGCCTATTATGTCTGTATACAACGCTCCAACGCATTTTCGGGTCAGTTCCGCAATGCACAACTACCACCTGTTGCAAAACGGTGTGGACGAATGCCGCGCCCAAGTAGCTGTAGAAAGAATTTGTATTATTGACGGAGATCAGAAGTTTCCAGCCATCTGTGGTGCAAGCCAGGCCCCTAAAGTGTGGCCGGGATTGTCAGTGTATAGTGCTTGTGTTGATGGTTTGCTGAGTGAATGGCTTGTCTTATAAAATCCATAAATGTTATAGCAGAGTTCATACAAAGTGTGTAATTAGTGCCGAAGACGCCTATTATGTCTGTATACAATGCTCCAACGCATTTTCGGGTCAGTTCCGCAATGCACCACTACCACCTGTTGCAAAACGGTGTGGACGAATGCCGCGCCCAAGTAGCTGTAGAAAGAATTTGTATTATTGACGGAGATCAGAAGTTTCCAGCCATCTGTGGTGCAAGCCAGGCCCCTAAAGTGTGGCCGGGATTGTGAGTGTATAGTGCTTGTGTTGATGGTTTGCTGAGTGAATGGCTTGTTTTATAAAATCCACAAATGTTATAGCAGAGTTCATACAAAGTGTGTAATTAGTGCCGAAGACGCCTATTATGTCTGTATACAACGCTCCAACGCATTTTCGGGTCAGTTCCGCAATGCACCACTACCACCTGTTGCAAAACGGTGTGGACGAATGCCGCGCCCAAGTAGCTGTAGAAAGAATTTGTATTATTGACGGAGATCAGAAGTTTCCAGCCATCTGTATACTGTATCGAGGATACTGTATTCTCGCCCCATAATGTGCATCCAAAATTCTGGGGGCGAGTTGTGAGTGTCACAATACGTCCCCGCCTTGATGTCACAACTCGCCCCATCGGTCGATTTTACATAGAAATGACCACGAAAGTAAACGTACTTTACGTATGCATTTAATTTATAACTAATAACACAGTCAAAAGAGACACTGTTTCGAGAAAAAAAAATATAACGACTTACCGAGTGTTAGCAGGTTAGCAGATGATGTCGAAAATTTGCAGCAAAAGTTAGTTTAGCACTGAAAAAATCACACTATCGTATAGCTTTAATTATATCAACCGCACGGCACCACTGTTTTGACAGAAACTGGCGGTACGGAAATTTTAAACGCGATGTCACAACCTACCCCCGTCACAACACACCCCACCCTCCCCTGCACATAAAATTTTGAAAAAATAACAATGTAAACCGACCATGAACCAACAAAATCAGATAAATTTTTATATTGTGCACATTTTTCTTTTAATGACACACATTTATTTTAATTTTATAAATAGACACCAACTTCTATTATTTCCATACACAAAAAATATATAATACATAAACAATATCAAAAATGTTTAGGGAATGGGTGCATTCACAATAGTTTGTAGTTCAACGATGGCTACTAGATGGCAGTAATTACGCTAATTCATTTACAAAAATCGAAATGGGAGATTTTGGCAGTTCACGGTCTATATTAATTTTTTTATGTAAACTTACCTATATTGCAAATGTTGTAACACAGGTAAGTACGTATAAACTTGAAGTCTAAGATAGACTGCGAAACTTCTACAGTGGTTGGCGATGTACACTCTTACGGATTAGGACTAATGGATGAATGCGAAGGTGATGCACAGAGCGATTCATAGGCATATTGCTCCACCACTTCCTGAATTCTATTTGTAAAGGAAAGTATCCGTGTCCTTGGAATCTCTCTGACATGAGGAAGCAAACTTTTGAAAAAAAAAAATGTATTTTGCGGAACCTATAATTCGTTTAATTTTGAATTTATTTAAGTAAGATAGTTTTCTACATATAATGATACAAATGAAAAGAAAATCATTGTTAAAAGAGATTTATTTTTATTTGATTATTTTTAACAAATAAAGACAACTAAAATCATTAGAAACGGTTTTATTTAGTTATATAATAAAGACAAAATACATTTACAAAAATTAAGTTGAAACATTTTTTTAGAAAGAAATGTAATAATACTATAGATAATGTATTAAAAGCTAAAACATTATTAGGTAGGTCCTAGTTATCAGTCGTCACACCACTCTTTTCATCAGTCTAGGGCACACATGGGCATCCGGCCCGCAGAGCTATTTTGTCCGGCCCTGATTCATCTCGGCGAAGTAATAGAGAATTTAATTAATAATTCCAGAGAGACATTAAATAATGAAGACGACACGGGTGCTTGCAGTGGCCCACTGTGCTAGTTCACGATCACCACCCCTCAGAAGACACCTACAATAGGTTACGAGAGGCTGTCGGTGCAAGATTTCTCTCCCGGTGATTCGGCTCGTCCGATGGATGCTGATGTAAATATAATGTACCAGCAAATTTATTGAGCTTCAGGGGGATTTAGTGCTAAAATCACAATTTAACAACTATCTTTTGCTTTAACTGATTTTTATAAATTGTATTTGATGGAAGAAAAATAAATACATTTACAAGCATTTGCAAGAAAAATGATTTTTCTTTTTGGCAGCACATATACGTCTCAACAGTTTTTTTCGAGGATGAAACACACCAAATCAAAAATTCGAACGAAGATAACAGATGAAAATCTCGAAAATTCTAAGCGAACGTCAATATTGATAGTCTCGTAATTCAAGTACAAGGCCAATCTTCACGGTAAATTTTGTAATCAGTATATAATATCTATTAATATTACATATACATATATGTCGTTCACAAGAAGTAGCAACGTCTTTTATTTAATTTAATATTACTTCATTAATTTGGTCCGGCTTTTGACTCAGAGAGAGTGATAATTTGGCCCCAGACCTAGGAAAGGTTGCCCATGCCTGGTCTAGGGCATTGATCAGACAAAAAAATGGTGTGACGCGTTGAATTTCTATCAACAGTCATATCATTCTTTATTTTTGGATTACTACCGAGACATAAACAATCAAATGCATAGGCATTATCAAATACTAATTACATATTTACTCGGGTTACGCTGCGCCCCACGATTTTATTTTTTTATCTATTTATTTATTTATATTATTATTATTCCCCTAGTGAGGAGGACTAAGAAATACAATATTGTATACTTAATTTCACCATTACATCTTGTATGTAACAATTATTTTATATAGTCGCTAAAATAAAAAAAATTATTTAGGTACACCAACATGTCACACTAAAAAAGACCATACAACTTTTTAAAACTAAAGCTATCGATAGTTATTATTTATTCTTAATGACCTTCCCTTTGAATTTGTTTTTTAAACAGTTTTCGTTTAGATTTTACATTATGGTTTTTTTTTTTTTTTTTTTTTTTACTTGCGGAGACGGTTTACAGTTAGTTTCCGTGAGTACTTAGGCCATAGGCCCATTGTACTATCTCATATTTTACCTTAATCCTTTAAAAAATAACCCAGTCCCTGAGATGGCAGTGTCCCGTTAGTAGTCCTACCAGTTCCCTCAGCGAGTTTCTGTCCATATCGAGTTTTTCCTGGTCCGTCTGGGGTCCGGTCCGTTTATGAGTACTTTGGATTGCCTCATTCCGGGTGCCCTCTACCATTCCTTCCAGTGCTGGGATTTGACCCACCTCTCAATATGTAATTTCGTGTGGCAAGCTGCTACTCCTACGGCCGGCTCGGATCCCGCAAGTGGTGCTTTCGCCCCTTTCCTTGCTAGTTCGTCAGCTCGCTCGTTGCCCTCAATACCCGTATGTCCTGGTACCCATATCAGTGTTATTTTATTGATGGTAGCGAGTTCTGTAAGAACAGTCCTGCATTCCATCACCAGTCTGGAGTCGCATCGGTTACTTTCCAGTGCCATTAGGGCTGCCTGGCTATCAGAACAAATAGTTATGTTCTTATTCCTGTACCCGATACGTATATTCTCCTGTGCGCAGGCCATGATGGCTTTCATCTCAGCCTGAAACACAGTGCAGTGAGTTCCTAGAGGTATACTGAGTTCCCTCTTGGATCCCTGTAGACAAACCCCGGCCCCCGTTCCTTCCTCCATCTTGAACCCATCTGTGAACCAGATTAGTTCCTGTCTGGAGGTTGGACCTGGGACGATGTCCCACTCCTCCCGGGTGGGGTACATCACATCAAACTGCTGTCTGAAGAATACATTACGGTTAATATTATCCAATTTTGTCTTATAGTGATATCTTAAGGCCAAATATTTTTCCACAACCAATCTTATCAAATGAACTTGATGCAGAAGACCGCAAATATGATCGGTTTTTACTTCGAAATAATTATCACCTCCAACAAATTGTTTCATAACAGCGGATAATATTTTTGCATAATTTATGGGCGTCATTATAAAATCTTGTTTCATGAACTTCCGAATGACATTTTCAGCAGTCTTACGGACAGAATATACATCATGAGAGGCGTAAATAAGTCCACCTTCATCTCGCATATTAACCAATTTATGGTATTGGAACTTTTCAGTTGATGTGAGACATTCAACATATGTGACACATTTTACCTGTTTTCGTAAACTTCTAACAACAAAACCTGCTATGTATCCTACAATTTGTTATGAGTATTCAGAATATTGCGAAACATTTAATAGTCGACATGTACTGTCTTCATTTTCATTAAAACTTTCCTTTTTTTTTTACTTTCGTCCTCTTCGTTATCTTTTCTTGATGATAGGACAGTTGCATTGATGCATTTAAGGGATGAAGAGCATGTTAAAATACTTTTGTTTTCCAATGGCACACAGTTTCCTGTCGAAGCAGATTTAAGTTCCATATGGCAAAACAATTTTCTGTAAATACCCTTTAATTGTCTAGCATTAGGGTTATCATTATAGCCTCCATGCATCCGTATCGCACCAAAAAATAATTCTACGTGATCTTGGCTGGTGCGATATATGTGGTTAAATATTTCAATTTGTTCGATTCTATTAAAGAATCATACAAAAATTTCTAACTATTTATGCAAATTAGTATGCCAAGAAATCCTCTAAATGGTTGCGATTTCACTGGTATATAGCTTTTTAATACCAGTGTTTTTGATGTCTGATGTTCTTGATGTCTGATGTTCTTGATATGTTCTTTTTCCAGATACTTTTAGGCTTAGATTTAAAATTAAATCATTTGCTTCTTCTAACATTACAAACACCTCATTTTTGTTTCCGGGGAATAATGGATGCTTGTAACCATGTGCATGTAGGTACATTATTTATACAGCAAAAATAACTTAATATTTATATTTCAAAATAACTTCTTTTTTTTAATACAAAATAAATTACATAATAAATTTTCACTGATTAATTTTTTTTTTTAATGATATTTCTTCTATAGAAGCAGACGCTTGTGATTAGAAGAGGGCAATTGGGATGAAAATATATTTTGTATCTTATAATTTAATTATGGTAGATACTTATTAACTACTGTTTTTGTTTACTATCCCGTGCTTTTTTAGTCCTTCAATTCTCTTTTAAAGAAATGTACTTGCGAGGATTTCAGTAAACATTTTAAGGCTGCTTCCAGTTCGGAGACAGCTAAATTGCCATAAGTTTTACTCTTACGGCGGTCCGCCACGGAGCGACCGATCGTCCGCGACGGAACGACCGATCTTCCGCGTAGTGTGCCCGCTATTTGTAATTTATATGCAATTACATGTATTGGCGTTCCGTCGCGGAAGTGGCGCTAGCCTTAGGCTTTCGACAATTATTTATAAATCAATGCCTGAGCGATAACTCTTTTTAATTTGGTTAGCGATGAAAATTTTTCGAAAACCTCCCATTCTTGAGCCTTAGTTACCAGTAGTACATTTTTGCTCTTGATTTCCGGGGGATTCAAACATTTGCCTGATGGCTTTTCACTTTCATATGACAGGTGATCTAATTCATTATTCCAAATTAATCCTAGTATTTTTTCAATCTTGGAATTGTTATTCACCTTTTCACTATTGCCCTGTTTGGCAATTTCACCTTGGCCACACCCAGATGACAATTCCAAGACATTTGATCTCCACTTCCGCAGGGTCATTCCTGCGGCCAGCAAGATATCACATATTTGCTTCTTTAACTTGATACAATCGTCCAAGTCATCCCCTCCAGTCAATAGATCGTCCATATAAAAATCATTTTCTATGACTTGACTTGCTACTGGGAAATTAACATGATTATCCATACCAATTTGTCGTAGACATCTCGTTGCTAGGAAAGAGGAAGGTCCCAGACCGTAAGTAACAGTCTTCAATTTATAATGCCGGAGTTCCTCTTCTGGTGATTCGCGCCATACTATCTTCTGCAAGCTGCGATCTGCTGTGCGTACGTAGATTTGACGGTACATTTTCTCGATGTCCGCAGTCATGACGTATCGATGTGTTCTGAAATGTAACAATGTCTGTCCTAACCTCAAACACTTGAAGCAGGCACGGTACCTCCTTATTGCCTCAGCGCTCTTCCTTGAATTTAATTATAAAAAATGTTGACAATAATAAACTTTATGCCCTTTTTCATTACAATAAACACAATTTTTGTGGGTAGCAGCTAAAAATACCGATTCCTTTTTATTATTATTGTTGCTACCACTTGCCTTTGGGTGGGTAGGAAATTTTTTCATTTCCGTATTTAACATTAATTCCAGAACTTGCGCATGCGATGTTAAACATTTAAGAAATTCCCTTAATGTAGGCAATTCATCTTGCAGTGGGGTCTGTTCCCAATGCTTTCGCGAAATTGAATCTAATTTATTCTAAACTATGTATATAATTAAGGCATTCCACTGGTCGATTTTCACGCAGATATTTTGCAAAGCTTTTAAATTTACATTAGTTTCATCAATCAGGTAACGCATGGCTACGGGATCCTAATGTTTCATTTCTTTAAGTTGAAACAGAGCTTGGATATGTTTATGGACGGTAGTTCTTAAATTAGCATATCTTTGTTGCAATAACTCCCAAGCCGATATATAATTCAGGTCTGATACCTCGAAATTGGCGATAATCTTTGCTGCATTCCCTTTTAGACAGGATTGCAAATAGTAAAACTTTTGTACATTGCTTAATGCTGCATTGTTATGCACTAATGTTCTAAACGTTTCTAGAAAATTAACCCAATTTTTTTGATCGCTGTTGAATTCCCGTAATTTAAGGTTGGGTAACTTTATTTCTATTTTTTGACTTTCAACGGATTGGATAGCTCCCTTTTGCCGTCGCTAAAATTGAATAAGATTGATTTTCAAAATTTTCCCTTTGCAAATTATTATCGATTTCGTTGGAATCCGGAATACTTTCTATTTGATCCTGAAGTATTTCGAAGTCATTCAGTATTTTTTCAATTTTATCATAACGTATCCTAATTTCGTTCACTGATAATGTGTTTAACGAATCTCCGAATCTAGTCAGCTTTCCTTTCAACACCCCCCGTTTGTTAATCAACGACTTTAAACTATCCATTTTTATTTACGTATTTGACAATAATTCGACAAAAAATTCTAAAAAGATTCCGTGAAAAAATAGTTTCTGTGCAACCGTATTGGAAGCTGCGATAAATAAACCAAATATAATGCTGTAACAATGACAGAATTCTAACAATGATTTATAACAATAACACAAAATAACCTGTTCAACTTGCAAGTCATACTGCGGGTAGTTAATTTAAAAATAATTTTTAATTATTTTTTTAAAGTATAATATCGACAAAAAGCAGCTTGTCTGAATTTTTATGGGATATTAATGGAATGAGCAGGGAGTACTTATCGTTTTGAGGTTAGTCTTCATCTGGTTTTTTTTCTATATTCCGCTGGTTCATCTTTGTTTTTTGGTCAATCTTTATTGTTGCCTTATCCGCTCGTAAGGACCATGTTTTGTTTTGGAATTTTTGTTGGAAATCTTGAATAAAGACACAATCGATTCTTCACTGTAACAAACTGATTTATTTTTGTATTGTAATCACATTTTACATTAAAACTTTTTCCCGACCCGCAAGCACTTTAAAAGAGGTCTTCAGACCATAACTAATTGTTTTTCAAGAGAGAAGAGAATTATTTTCAACTGTTCACAGTATTTATAACTGCAAAAAAACTCACACAATCAAAACAATATTTTTTATTATGACTTTACTGTGAACACATAGCCTATCATGCACCGAAATCTGTTTTACTGTCAGAGGTTATATCGTTCGGTGCAGGTATAGATTTGCCCATAATAAGGAGCTATAAAGCGTCACGATAGATGTCAGTAACATTCACTTTTTTAAACAGTTAGATAACTTACTTTTCTTAATTCTCTTTGAAATGATGTTCTCATGTTCTCAATTTTTTTTTTAAATATTGAAACCGTGTTACGACAATTAATTACGGATATCTCGTCGCAAATAATTTTTGTCAGAAATATCCCACACGCATCGAAGGTTCGCCAATTCATTATTGAGGCGGCCGTTCTTACCCTGGTGCCGGCCTCTCCTCCAGCCGACTGATCATCATTTCGAGCTGCCCGCTCATCGCACGCCTCCTAGATATTTGTTGAAGAAATAGAATAGTATGAGTGCATACTTGTTGCCACTTATCTCCTGTCTTCGTACACCCCAGCTTCACGAACACCATGCCAATTCATTATGTAGGCGCCATCTTTACCGTGGTACCGTCTCGAAGCCATTGCCGGTCTCTCCTCAGCTGACTGACCATCATTTCGAGCTGCCCGCTCGTCGCACGCCACATAGACATCCGTTGAAGAAATTTATTTAAAGAGTTGTTTCGTTACATTAACTTTAATACATATTTCCATGGCAAATCTACTTCTATAGATATATTTTTCGTCAATTTGTTTTGTTGAAGTCATAGTTTTAAATTTTAAATTTGGTTCTGTGCAATTAATGCACTTTGGTGTTTCATTCTTATTGTTGCAGTCTTTAATGTTATGGTCACCCGCACAATGAAGGTATTTCGGTTTGTTAGGAAATTGGAGGCAGCACATTGCTGTGTGACCATACTTTTGGCAATGGTAACACTGCATTAGCGGGTTACAATCTTCTACTTTGATTTGGTAAAAACCGAGATTAAGAGACTGTCCGCACAGCGATATTTCACTGCGCGTTTTTTTTTCGCAAAATTCTGTGACACATGGAATCTTATAGAGCTATCCGCACTGGCAGTAAAAATATTGCACGAAAAAATCTGTGGTTTGATGCAAATTGAATGCGGATTTATTTCCGCGCGAATAAAATATCGCTGTGCGGACAGGCCCTAACTCTTTTTTCACAATTAGAAGTTGTTTGTTATCCATCTCTGCTTTCTTGGCGTTTCGCCTTCCACGAACTTTTCTTCCTCCTGACTGGATTGATGTTAATGATAAATGCCAGTAAAATGAGGACTACATTTTTTAAAGTCTTCTTATCGTTTACTGAAAATTTTTTTTACAAAATTTCCACATTACTTAGTGTACCACACAGGATGAGGAACACAAGACTGTAGAAACAGGTTGCTGATCGCAGTCCACGGATGCTCCAAATGTCGGTCCGTTCACCACGTGTGAAGGACGTAATCTTCTACGCTGTAGCTGGTCCGATATCTAATGGCTCCTTCCTTATGACGTAGCTGAGTCTGGTCCGTAGAGAAGTATGTATTCCGTAGTCCAGGTTCAGGCGATGGTCAGTAAATAAAAGAGGCGAGTAGATGGTAGGTCGGAGCGAGGTCAGCGACCGAGAAGAGAGAGATGTTGAAGCGAAGGGTAGTTCTGGATGACTGGAAGTGGTAGAAAAAAAAATGTATTAATACAATTCAAACCAGTGCTAAAAACATGTTTTAACGTTATTTGATAAAAGTTTAAAGGAAATTTGCAATTATCGTGTAATAAAGATTTGTGTATTATGACTAAGTAGAAATTGTGAATAATATTAAGGCATTGCAAGAGGTTAAAATTGATATAAATAGTAATACGTTTGATATTATTCTGTAAATTTAGTTTCCCAAAGGGAAGGCCGATGTAGAAGCGTCTTGAGTGGGTATTGTCTTCAATGTTGAGAGTCTGTTAACGTCATCCTGATCAGCAATTAGAATTATGGGGGTTGTGTCACTTACACGAATGAATATTTTGCCGTTTTTAACCCAGCAGTAGAGAATTTTTTTTTCCGTTTTTATATCTCTGAATTGTTTTAGGAGGTGTTGATTTTTAGGGGTTAGATGATCATTGATCTAAATTCTGCTGGTACCAGGAAGCTGCAATTCTGAAGAAAACATTCCCTTCCTCTTCCTTATTGCGGCTAACAGGTCATCTTTAAAGTGTCTGCGTGTAAATTTTACGACAATGTTCCTCTGTTTTTCATTTGTCACATTTCGGTTTATTCTGGGGGAGATTTTGCTTGCAAAGTCCACTTACTCTCGGGTGATTTTGCATCCAGCTGTTGCACCAATTTTTAAGATAATGTCATAAATATTTTCGTTTCTATCTTCTGGAACACCACTTATTATAAGGTTATTAGCACGATTATATTGATCACTGTTTTCTAGTTGGCCTTCCAAATGCTTAATTTTTTCTTGAGCTCCTCAATTTCCTTCTTGAACTCCTTTCTTATCACTTCAAGTATTAGCCCAATCAATGAACGCTTTGAACTGGAACAAATTCAGGGAAAGCTGATTTTTTGCAGGCTATCCACCATCAAGGATAAACGCAGCTTCATCCTTCGTGAAATTGAAATCAACGATACTGGTTGCGCCAATTGATATTTTAATTATCAAATTGTCTATTGCTCAAAACGCTTTGTTCCTTTAATACATTCCTGCCCGACTTATCCATTCCTTTTGCCAAAGGCCTGTAAGGTTGCCAGAACTGTATATAGTTTTGTTACCAGACGAGCGTTGCAGTGCATTATTGAGTATATTGCCCGCCATTGTGTATTGTTCTGGCCCGCCACGCGCAAGTGTGTTTTTTTGTTGTTATTACCGCGCTCGCTAGGTACATCGTAGTTATTGGATTGTTTTACCCGCCAATGTTCTGAAATATCTTTATTGTAATATCCCCCGCTGTACGCGTGTTGTGTTAATTTGTTGAGTGAACACCGTGCATTTTATTGTGAATTGAAAAACCGCAGATACTTTCAATTATCGCCTAATCTGTTCGCCCGCGCCGGGCGGCAATGCAGTCGTGTTTGTACTATATTGTTTGTGTGAACTATTATGAGAGACATTTGAAAAGAAACCAGCGGCAAATAATAGATCTCGAGGAACCAGCAGCCAAGAAGAAAGAAGAACGAGAAAGGCAAGGTAGGTCTTTGGCATTCTTCCTTGAAACCTACCCCTTCCTCAAGGCATTTTGAGCAGTTTAGTAAATTATTATTTAAAATAAAACAATAACTTTGTAAACACCACTTTTATTAAAAGTGGTGTTTACAAAGTTATTGTTTTATTTTAAATTATAATGTCACATCACAAAGTAACTGCTTCATATGAACAAAAAAAATTATTATTTGTTAATGAGACGCATCGGTAAACGAATGGATTTAATTTAATTCGCCCCACCAGATACCATCGCCAAATGCTTTCATAATGGAGGTTTTCTTACCTTTCTTTAAAGAAACATCATCAAATAAAGAAGGTGGATGCGAAGCTAGTTCAAACTCAAAGAAGGATTTGAGCTTTGCAGGACTGTCACATACGCATAATATTCTATTGAATATCTGCTGAGGGTTGATTACAGCTTCTTTGTTTCTAATTCTGACAGACTTATTACTGGCTTGAGTAACAACCATATCCGATCTGTGTAGCTTTAGTTCAGAAAAACTTTTCCCTGTCATTTTCTTCATAGCTTTGAAACCTATCTCGTAGGCATCGTCACATGTTACAGTTGAGTCTGGTACTAATCCCGAAGAAATGCAAATTAATTCACCAGACTTTTGAGCAAAAGGATTGTGTTGGTTTAACCAGTTTACAAATTTTGATAAGTCTTGGTTGTCCCGTAGCCGGCGGCTCTCCCTAAGCTCAACATGCTGCTCACTTGTCTTGTAGCTTAAACCCAAGAAATTATGAAATGCTTCACTGATCGAAAGGAATGATGGAGCTCCTAATACCCATTTACTGAGAGTGTTGTCAGAAATCCCACGCCCTACTGCTTTTAATGACCTCATCAAGGATTGCTCAATGCACATATCAGTCCAAACTCCTGACCAAAACATGTCCTTTCTTCGTACTGTAAAGAAACCCTTTTTAGTGAATAAATCGTACTCTCTTTCTGTGAGTTTAGATTTCAAATTCAACATTTATTGTGCATATAAATGAGCAGATTTTGCATAAGGCCGGTGGCCTGCTGCATGAAAGTAGGGAAGCATATCGAATGTTATCTTCAAATTTAAATCCCAGTTTCATGTTCTTTCCGCAAAAATGAAATTTAAAATAAGATCAATCTGGCGGAGTAAGTTTATCCAGAGTTTTGCTGTCCGACTTGCCGCTTTGATTGTGTTTAAAGTTATTGCAACTGATTCATCTTCACAAGCTAATTCATGTGACATCTTCTTGTTTAAAATGTTATTGTAGATTTCTGTTATTTCTCGAGGAAAAAGTGTATTATTTATTTATTTATTAACATTAACGGTATAAATATACCATAAATACAGATTACATGACATGTCACAATATCATAGTTGTACATAAGATATAATAAAAGAGAGATAATAAGTTAGTTGTGGCATTTGGTTGAGAAGTGACACAAGGAGCTACAATTACATATAATACTTGTGTAAAATAAAATTTATACTTATTGATTGAAAATATTTGATAGAATAGCCTTCTTGTACCTAGCTTCCGTGCAGTTAAATAGATCCGCCACATCTGTGTATCTATTACTAACTTCATGTAACCTAGGTACAAGTGAGTTTTTCATGTACTCAGTCCTGGTGTTGTTACATTTAAATAGCATTTGGAGCGAGTTGCTCTAGTGGGTACATGAAAGTCGACGAGCTTAGTTAAATCAGGACTGTCTATTCTACCATTTACAATTTTGAACATAAATATTAAGTCAGATATAATTCTTCGATCTGAGAGTTTTATTAAATTTAATTATTTCATCAAGTAATTATAGTTTATGTTTTCAATGGGAATACCGAGTTTAAAATTTATGTGTCTTAGGAATTTGTGTTGAATTTTTTCGATTGTATCTGAATGTATTTTAAAATGGGGGGACCAGATCGAGGAGTTATATTCGACTTGACTACGTACTAAGGATGTATACAAAAGTTTTAATGTAGAAATATTCCTAAAACCTCTAGAATTTCGAAGAATGAAGCCAAGCATTTTCATTCCTTTGTTACTGATTGTGTTTATATGGGATATAAAATTTAATTTAGAGTCAAAAATTATGCCCAGGTCATTAATTTCTTCGACAGAAGTAAGAGTAGAGTTATCAAGTACATACGGATGAATTATTGTTTGACTTATTCTGTAAAATCTTATCGAATGACACTTATTTATGTTCAGAAAAAGTTTGTTAAAAGAACACCAATTTATTAACTTGTTTAAATTATTTTGTAGACAGATACAATCTTCGGCAGTTTTAATTATTTTAAATATTTTCAAATCATCTGCAAAAAGCAACACATTTACATCTTTATCGAATATATCAACAATATCGTTTATAAACAGTAAAAATAAAATTGGGCCTAAATGAGACCCTTGTGGTACACCACTGGTAGCTACAAATTGATTGGAAAGGAACAAATTAATTTTTACAAGTAGTACCCTATCAGATAGGTAGCTTGCAAACCAGTTTAAAAGTTTTCCATCAATGCCTAGATTACGTAGCTTAGCCAGTAGAATTTTATGGCATATTTTGTCGAAGGCCTTGATAAAATCTGTATATATGGAATCGACTTGAGTTCTGTTAGCTAATGCGTTTGATATATAATTTTCATATAACGAAAGATTTGTTAGAGTTGATCTGCCAGAAAAAAATCCATGTTGATTCGTAACAATGAGATGGTTAATACATGGGGAAATTTGATCAAGTAATAGTTTTTCAAAGAGTTTCGGGATTACAGATAGCTTACATATTGGTCTATAGTTAGTGATATCACTTTTATTACCCTTTTTGAATACAGGTGTTAGATAAGAACGTTTCCAAATGTCAGGGAAGCAACCTGTGTCGAGGGACTGGTTAAACAATATACAAATCGGCTCCGCCAGTGAAGCAATGCAATTAATAAGGATATTGGGATGAACATTGTCAGGTCCGGCCTTCTTGTTTTTGTCTAAAGATTTAATTTTTGTCTTAACGTCGTTTATATTGATGTGTACAGCAGGGATATGTATGCCCTCATGAAGGGAAGGAGGTGGTTTATAATTGACTGGGATATCTTCGTCGTAGACGCTTTTGAAGTAATCAGCAAAATAGTTAACTTTTACTTTCATATCAGTACTACTCTTATCTTTAAAGTGCATTGAGATGGGTAAACCTTGCTTATTTTTTCTAAGGGAATTAACATGTGTGAAAAAGTTTTTTTATATTAGATGGTATAGATTTTTCAATTCCATTTATACGGTGCTCCAGATTTTACATCCGGGTTGAATCTTTCCCAAATGAAAGACTAAACCCTTCCACACACTTTTCCACAAATGAATATCTAGTAAATTAACGCAATGTAAGTGCACTATATAAGAATAAAACAATACCAGAACAATACGTCAATCCACCAGAAACATAATGGGAAAATATTTCACCGACTCCAGATATTTTCATATCAGAGGGTTCGGCTCTGATGAAATCCTAACTGGTCCGATAAATCCTACTGATCCCTCAATATAAATATTTAAAAAATCTTTCGTAATCCTACATGTATTTAAAATGACCGACTTTTGCATTTTTATGTACAAATTTTTTGACAAATCTAAAGGTACGTCAACACCGG
This sequence comes from Limnephilus lunatus, assembly GCA_917563855.2. Taxonomy (NCBI): domain Eukaryota; kingdom Metazoa; phylum Arthropoda; class Insecta; order Trichoptera; family Limnephilidae; genus Limnephilus; species Limnephilus lunatus. Next base: position 26,506,115 of record OU830600.1, on the reverse strand, counting down.
TAACGAAATAGCAAAGTTGTATAACAATTGTTTTAAAACATGTATATATGTTGTATAAACTTTGTTGTACAACTTTTATAATTTTGTTATATAACAAGTTACAACTAGCAAACGCGTCCACACCTCATGAAACAAGAAATGCAACACTTTCAATCATTTGAGGATTCAGTAGTAATCATGGCTTCGGAGGAAGAGGTTTTGCTGGCCGCCGCGGCCTGTGTAATTATATCAACTCACCGTCAACCAACTGAGCGCAGATGGTGGGTGCGACCTTCGCTGGAAGCTCGACATCGTTACAGTGGAACTCACCTGATGGAGGATCTGATGGAAGACGGTAGAGATCCCCTTAGTGGGGAAATCAGGGATGATGGGAGTTTTCGGAATTTCGCTCGAATGAGCAGTTCTGACTTTGAATATCTCTTGATCAATGTTGCCCCAACTATTGCAAAGCAGGACACCAATTATCGATGGGCTATACCTGCAAGAGAAAGGCTTGCAGTTACTCTGAGATTTTTGGCGAGTGGTGATTCCTATCAAAGCTTGAGTTACTTATTCAAGATCTCAAAGCAGAGTATTTCCAAGATTGTTCCTGAAGTCTGTAGGGCCCTTATTGTCTTCTTGAAGGATGTAATCAAGGTATGTATATCAATAATTATATTCAAACAAATATTTTATTATGCAAACTTTAATATATATTATGCAAACTTATATACTATTACTTTCAATAATGCTAAATAAAATGAAGAAAAAAAAAACAATTAAAAAGCCAATTACATATCCAGTAAATTCAAGGAGTCAGTCGTTGCTTGGTCAACGGGGCTAGGTTCGGCAGATGTGCTAGCTGCAGAGTAAGCATCTGGGCTGACAGCAGAGTAGACTTGCTGGGTACTAGGGTGCAACTGTGGGCTTACGTCACCGTAGAATTGTGGGCTTCCTTGACCGTAGACTTGTGGGCTTCCTTGACCGTAGACTTGTGGGCTTCCATGACCGTAGACTTGTGGTCTTCCGCGTAGATCTTGCCTTTCTGCGTGGTACAAAATGTTAGTAAGTTGATGTTTCGTGTCCACCACCAACATTTTATCTTTCAAATTTCTCAGGGCAATAGCTACTTGTTCCCCAAATACATCAAACTCGTCCCTGGTCCTGGCGCTAAGCTTTTTCATTACATCGTATGCTTCCCTGGCCATACTGTCGTTGTGGGATCTCTTTTTGCTGGGTCTTTTCATTTGAGATGGCGGAAGGAAAGTAGACTGTTCTTGCTCTGTCTGTGTCTCTTCTGGCCCCTATAAAGAAAAACAAATTTCATTAATTCAAAGAAATGAAGTGGGTTGTCAACAATAAGTATATGATGAAATATTTTCTTTTTTTGCAGACCCCAAGCAGTCAAGGAGAATGGCTTGATTTAGCTGCTGACTTTGACCAAAAATGGAATTATCCTCACTGCTGTGGCAGCATTGATGGGAAACATATTACGTTGCAAGCTCCCAAACACAGCGGTAGTGATTATTTCAACTACAAAGGGTATTTCAGTATTGTACTTATGGCCATCGTCAACGCAAACTACTGTTTTACTTATGTCAGCATTGGATGCCAAGGGCGAATATCTGATGGTGGCGTGTTTGGCAGTACAGAGTTCAAGAGGCTTCTTGAAACATCACATTTACATTTGCCAGCGGCAACACCTCTGCCTGGGAGAACACTGCCAACTCCTTACGTTTTTGTGTGTGACGACGCTTTTCAGTTACTGCCAAACATGATGAAACCGTATCCGGGGGCACAAGCAAAAGGTTCGCCACAGAGAATATATAATGGCAGACATAGCAGAGCAAGGCGCACTGTGGAAAATGTATTTGGTATAATGTCAGCTGTATTCAGAGTCCTCAGAAAACCCCTGCTTCTTGAGCCCCTAACTGCAGAAAATGTTGTCCTAACTTGTTGCCTCCTCCACAACTTTCTTCGAAAAAGTCAATCAGCATCATCGTACACCCCCCCTGGGACCTTCGATGATGAAGATACCTCCTCCGGTGAAGTTACACCTGGACATTGGAGAATCGTGGGTGAACCAACAGATACCTTTCTGCGGCTCAGAAGGATCCCGAGAAAACCCTCCGACGTCGGCAGAATGGTTCGTAATGAAATCAGCGCTTTTTTTCAATCTGAAGAGGGATCAGTGCCGTGGCAAAACAGATACTGAATGCGAGGGATTAAGTAGGTACCTACCTACATTGTTTTTCTCCTCCCACTTTCTTCTTAGTGACAAATAATTATTATGTAGGTACCTACTAAATAGGTAGTTAACTACTAAATTAAAGTTGAAAAATTAAACTGTATAAAATGTAATTAAAATTAATTAAAGTTTAATTAAAACTGAAGTGTGTTTACCTGTGCCTGATCTGACGCCTGTGTGGACTCATCTGGTTGCTGCAGTTCACCCGTGAGCTGCTGTCCGACTTCTTGTTGGTGCCTCGGTGTGTTTTTATCTTTTAGAAAAAGCAGAGAGTGGAAATATATCCATTTGGTCTTGTAAGGGGCATCAGCTCCGTCTCCACTCTTCCCTTTTTTCAATTCGCGCTGGAATTGTCCAATTAGCATCCGAACTTTCTTCTCCACCTCATCCACGTTTCCTTCAAAATCGGAAGCTAGATCAGCCCAACCATCTTGCTTTTTATTACGGTTTTTGTATTCATTGTGTTGTGGATCCCAAAGTACTGCTTTCTCACGATACTGCTCAATCAATCTTTCGGTATTCTCCTTCGTCCACTCCATCTCCAAAAGACCTCAAAAAATACCTCACAAAATACACAAAACAAAGAACGCCAGTCAAATTAAAAAAAACTCCACGCACTCAGACACACTCACTTACAGATAGTTCTCCATCAACTGATGGGAGGACACTGAAAGGTGGGTTGTTTGTTTTTTGTGTTTTTTTTTTTGTTTTGTTGTGTGTGTGGACGAGCTTGCAACTTGTTATACAACCAAGTTATCTAATTCCTTTGATCTTTACCGACAACCTCTGGGTAACATGTAACCTGCTATAAAAACAGAAAAAAAGTTACACAACATCGTGTTATACAACATTTTTCAGTTGAATTTCTAACAAGTTACATAACATTGGTTATATAACTGTTTGTAACACGTTTTGTTACTGGTGTGGACGCACCTTTATACGCCTAAATTTTGAATGAGAGAGCTAGGTATAATGCCAGTAGCCGAAATAACAAATGGTAATATTTTTATAGTCTGAGAATGCCAAATTCTTTTAATTTCATTTCCTAAATCTGTATATTTTCTTATTTTTTCAGTAACAGTTTTCTGAATATTACAAGAATTTGGAATAGCGACATCAATTATATAAGTTATTTTCTTAATTTTGTCATGTAAAACTATATCGGGTCTATTATGACTAATTGTTCTGTCTGTCAGAATAGTTTTATCATAATAAATTTTATAAAATTCATTTTCTAAAAATGAATTTGGTTCATATTCATAATATGGTACATTACGGCAGTCAATCAAGTTATGTTTAGTTACCAAACTTTGGTGAATTATTTTTAAAACTTGATTGTGCCTAAATGTATACTCGGACGGCGCTAATACAGAACATCCCGATATAATATGTTCTATAGTTTCCGGAAAAGCCAAACATTTTCTACATAAATCATCAATTTGATTTGCATCTTTGATGATATGCTTCCTATAATTTTTAGTATTAATGACTCTATCTTGTATGGCAAGCATAAAGCCTTCTATTTCTGCGCTCAACTCTCCAATACTCAACCATTTGTTTGACGAAAATTTGTCAACATATGTTTGGTTGAGGTAATTATAGTACGATTTTTTTGACAGTTTTTTACATTGATTTCTATAATTGTGAAATATCTTATAGTCATTAGGGGAGTTTGATTCTTTAAAGTTTTTGTGTGCAATTTTTTTACAGATAACTAGGTTAATTAGCTCGCCAGTGAACCATTTCGGGAACTTTGGTTCTTTGAAGTGTGAAAGTGGTACATAGTTTTCGATGGCCCTGTTAATAATTGTATAAAATAATTGAAGATTCTGGTTAATGTCATTGTTGTGGTGAAGGAATGACCAGTCTTCATTTGCAAGATATTGATTCATGTTAGCGTAGTCAGCTTTGGAAAAGTTATAAGTAAGGTTAGGCAAAATAGTTGTGTCGTCTTGTGAGTTATTTATCGTAATGGTTATGCTTAGAGCGGGGTGGTGGCAGTCTAGGGGGAGGAGCTCATTATCTGATTTAACTATGTGAATTGAGAGGTCACTACAGAATACTAAATCCAGCAGTCGATTATATGTATTGTAGACTTGATTGACTTGATATAGAGAGAGTAAGTTAGTCATGTCTATTATTTCGCGAGCATTTTCTGGCAGGCTTAAGTGGCCTCCTCACCATGCGATTTCTAGTCACTTCTTGCTGTGCAGCAGGCTGTACAGCAGATTGACGGTTGCCACTACACCATTCAATTTGCAGAAAGGTCTTAGTTTTTGCGCTGTGCAGACGTGTTCGGAGCGCCCGCGCTGTGCGCAAACGTGTCATGGCTCCGTCACTTTCGAAATTTCAACGTATTGGATTAGCGTTGGCTTTATTGACAACAGACAATAATCCGATTCGTAAAAGAAAATATTGGGCAAAAAAATGGTTTATCGAAAGGCGTAAGTTTAGCCACATAAATATCGCAAGGGAATTGAACCCACTTGATTTTAGGAACTTTGTGCGAATGGATTGTGATAGTTTCAGTACGTTGCTCAATCTGGTAGCACCATTAATAGAAAAACGAGACACTGTAATGCGAGAAAGCGTCTCTGCTCACGAACGGTTAATGGTGACTTTAAGATTTTTAGCTACCGGAGCAAGTTACGAAGAGTTAAAATTTAATGCTGCAGTATCCCCACAGCTTTTATCGAAAATCATTCCAGAAACATGTTGGGCCATTTACAAAAGTCTGAAGCAATATATAAAGGTAAGTCAGTTTTTATTATTTACTGAAAACTGTTTTTGAAAGGTGATAAAATACGCTTTCAAATTTTATAAATCGAAATAAAAAATACGGGTGTAACAGCACGTACCCGAGAGATTTTAACCAGCGATTCCTGGGCATATTTGGAGTAAAAAATGTAGATGTCATTTTGTTGTCCGATGATATATTTTTTCTATTAATAAACAAAAAAAATGTTTTTCGATCACATGTCGCTACTGATCCCATTGAGACGGGATGGGTTTGAGCGAACTAGCGCTGTCTCGTATCTTAATGTGCCGCTAGAACGAGACGCAAAGTTTGTCAAATGACCGCTACGCTTTATACAAGTTATACTTCTGAATACTCAGTTGCGGCGTGTGATGGAATAAAATTTTAAATATTTTAATAAATAAAAAATGTCATCGGACAGAAAAGCGACATTAACATTTTTTACTCTAAATAAGCTCGGGAATCGCTGGTCTCTCTCGGGTACGTGCTGTTCCACACTGTATAATTTTTAAAATATTACTTTTTTGCAGGCAAACATAAAAAAGTTTAAAAATGTCCCACCTTACGTTTTTTTCTAACTAAAATTACCAATGACGAAAAAAATAAAAACACACATATTTTAACAGGCAAATTTATTATAAACATTATCGTCAACTCACTTTTTTCTCGTTTCATGTAAAAATAATTAATTAAAAAGATCCCACAGTTAAGAAAATATTACTCCTTCTGCTGGGAATTACAGACAAAAATAATAACAATGATGTAAAAAAAACATATTCTTCCTTCTTCTGAGAATTACAGGCAAAAATAATAACAGATATATATTAAAATGATTCTTCCTTATTCTGAGAATTACGGGCGAAAATAATAACAACAATGTAAAAAAAATTATTCTTTCTTTTTCTGAGAATTACAAACAATAATGTAAAAAAATTCTTTCTTATTCTGAGAATTACGGGCAACAATAATGTTTAAAAAAATTCTTCCTTAGAATTAGAGGCAAAAATAGGAACAACAATGTAAAGAAAATGATTCTTTCTTTTTCTGAGAATTACAGGCAAAAATAATAACAATAATGTAAAAAAAAATTCTTCCTTATTCTGAGGATTACATAGAAAATAATAACATTAAGATGAAGCCATACTGCAAAATCATAAAAATCGTATGTTTTTGTTTTGAAAATTTGACCGCTTAGAAGTATTATAGATGCTTCAATTAAATACTGCGTGTAGAACATAACTTGGCCCTTAAAAATGTCGGTCATTTTTTTAATAAGTCTTTTAATAAGCTTAGAAAAAAATAAAGTATTAGGTCTATAAAAAACATTTTTAAGTCCAAACTCTCCTACTTATCAACACTTTTTCGGATATGGTTTTATTGCGTAATGTGGCAAATTTAGTTTCATATATAATTATCGCAAAAAAAATTGAAATTTACGCCCGAACCTCACAAAATAAAATAAATAAATAAATAAATAAGTGTTTATTCCAGTATGTGGGGAGGAGAGTGCAATCCCACACATTCCATAAGGGTATAATATAAACATACATGTACAAAGTATAAAGTATTTGAAAGGAAAAAAAAAGAAAAAGAAGGTGGATATGAATGTACACGAAACAAAAAAAAAAGATAATAAGCTAATAGTAGTAAAAGGAAAACAAAAGAAATAATAATATTAAGCTTTCAGGATTCTGTGAGCACGTAAGGAGCCAGTAATATATAAATATAATATGCATTTTCGCGTTGGTATTTTTGACATCACGGCGACAATACAATAAACAATTTATTACAATAAACAATGCATAAAAAAGGAATTAATGTTTTTCACAGGCCTTTACGAAATCAACATGTAAAAAAAATTCTCAAATATCTTTTCCAACCTTTCCAAAAGCTTTTTCTCAAGTATTTTTAAACTCCTCCCATAAAAGGGCGTGAATTCCGATTTCGATTTTTTCCTGTACTAGTGGATCGCCTTAATGTAAAAAAAAATCTTCCTTAGAATTACAGGCAAAAATAGGAACAACAATGTAAAAAATATATTCTTCCTTCTTCTGAGAATTACAGGCAAAAATAATAACAATGTAAAAAAAATGATTCTACCTTCTTCTGAGAATTACAGGCAAAAATAAGAACAATAATATAAAAAAATTCTTTCTTATTCTGAGAATTACGGGCAACAATAATAACTATAATGTAAAAAAAATAATTCCTTAGAATTACAGGCAAAAATAGGAACAACAATGTAAAAAAAATATTCTTCCTTCTGAGAATTACAGGAAAAAATAATAACAATGTAAAAAAAATGATTCTACCTTCTTCTGAGAATTACAGGCAAAAATAAGAACAATAATATAAAAAAAATCTTTCTTATTCTGAGAATTACGGGCAACAATAATAACTATAATGTAAAAAAAGAATTACTTAGAATTACAGGCAAAAATAGGAACAACAATGTAAAAAAAATATTCTTCCTTCTTCTGAGAATTACAGGCAAAAATAATAACAATGTAAAAAAAATGATTCTACCTTCTTCTGAGAATTACAGGCAAAAATAAGAACAATAATATAAAAAAATTCTTTCTTATTCTGAGAATTACGGGCAACAATAATAACTATAATGTAAAAAAAAATAATTCTTTAGAATTACAGGCAAAAATAGGAACAACAATGTAAAAAAAATATTCTTCCTTCTTCTGAGAATTACAGGCAAAAATAATAACAATGTAAAAAAATGATTCTACCTTTTTCTGAGAATTACAGGCAATAATAATAACAATGAGAAAAAAATGATTCTTCCTTTTTCTGAGAATTACAGGCAAAAATAGGAATAAAAATGTAAAATAAATGATTCTTTCTTTTTCTGAGAATCACAGGCAAAAATAATAACAATAATGTAAAAAAAAATTCTTCTTCTGAAAATTTCAGGCGAAAATAATAACAATAATATAAAAAAAATCCTAATTCTTCTGTGAATTACAGGCAAAAACAATAACAATGATACAAAAAAATATTCTTCATTCTACTTAAACTTACAGGCAAAACAAAAATTAAAAATATGCTTATTTTTTTTGTGAATTAAAACGGAAAAAATCTCTAAGTTCTTCATTATTGTCATTTTCAGTGTTAGTCGTACTTGTAAATGTTATGTCAGATAAAATAGTAATTGGTGGTGAACGACCAGGTTGTGAAATATTATTTGGTAATCGGTTTGATGAACTCTGCTGGAACTGGGGGGGCGTCAGGGGTGAGGTGGTGGTATGGTGAGGTGCATGGTGGTTAAATGGTATTATATTTTGTGGCACAGGATAAGTCGATACTGTGTAGTATGGTGGCAAGGGAGGGGGTATGGTGTATGGTTCGTATGGTCTATGGTTTGATTGAAGTGAAATTGAAGAGTCGTTTTTTAATTTTTTTGTTTTTGCATAAAAAATGACATCAGAAATTAGTTTTTGTGCAATTATGAATTGATCCACATCGACGTCTTTCAGTTGAACTGAAATCGATTTGCCGATTATTTCCCAATCTTCCTCCTTCGCACCTATCATTTTTTTTGCGGCTTCGTATACTTCATCCTGATGCCTCTGCAAAGTCCTTCGCTGCCTTTTAGCAGGCGGGTGGCAACTGGCTGTGTCCGTCGTAGTCAAATTAATGCTTGAATCTTGACTCGATGACTCAAGTATATCCTTGAAAAAAGGGTACATTTCACTCAGTAATAAAAATTAAATGCTTTCCCTGATCAATATTGAGCTTTATTAATAAATTTTGCTATGACCCTGCCTCGATAATATACTTATAATGTATGAAAAATAAATAAAACTTTGACGGAACAAGAAACAATCATTCCGAGAAGGAAGAAAAATTCTGATTTTATGTCTTTGAGATTTTATACGTTGTAGGCGTTTAAGATGAAGCCATGTGAAATAATGCGAAATCATACATAATCATGTGTTTTTTTTTATTTTAAAAATTTGACAGCTAAGAAATATTATAGATGCTTCAATTAAATACTGTAAACAAAATACATCTTTGCCTTGAAAATAACCGAATAATTTTTTATTAAGTCTTTTTGTAAGTCTGGGAAAAATAAAGTATCAGGCATATAGAAAATACTTTCAAGTGTCAAAATCTCTTACTAATGAATTCATTTTCGAATAAAGTTTCATAATATAATACGGCAAATCAATTCTCTACAAAGTATTCGAAAATTTTTTAAATATTTTTGTGCCTGAATTTCGTAAAATAAACCAAAACAATGCAATTTTGCCCTGTTGTGTTCGGCGTGAATCAAAATGAGCGGCAAAAAAAATCGACAAATTTGGTTTTGAGAATTAAATCTTACGCCGCGCCGTGTGGATCACCTTAATGAAATGTACCAGAAATTATAAAAAAATACGATTACTATTATCCACTCGAACGATCGCGCGGTTTTTTTTTTTTTTCTCGGATTGCTCGCGGTTTTTTAGAGACGATTTTGAATATTTTCCGCCCACATTAAAAAAATCATACCTCCGAATTTTAATATGGAGACACAAAAACTGATTATGGTGCTATACAGCCAATGAATTCACCTATATTGTACTAATTATTCTATATTTTTAGAATTGATAGATAAATTATTAAAAAATCTTTAACTTTATAAATGCGCAAAATTTGTGTTTTACTGATTTGAAATTGCCGCTAGTGGCGGTTTTAAATATCTATATTGAATATTTTCTACGGTTTTATGTTCTCTATGGCCTATTTGATAACCACAGATGCAAGTATATACTAGAAAACGATTTTTTTATCTGTTACGATCTATCCAAAAGTTTGATTAGAAAATTATTTTATAGAATTTGAGTGCGTGAAGTGTCAAAATTGAAATCAATACATTATACTATTTAATAAATTTACCACAAAAACCTGGTATTACATTAGGAAGATACATTAACTGCCTACAGTTATCAATAAGAATAGTCGCCGTGTTTACTGTATTTGAATCATTTGACGAATTATACTGAGAGCCTATTTTACGTTGTCAAAATCATGGTGCTACTTTTTAAATAATTGCAAATCATACCTGGAGATTTGTAACCATGTTTTTATATTTCGTGGTAAAGCAAGAAATACGTTTTAAAATAAAACATATCTCATAGATATACACTTTGCCAATATTTCAGGGGGATACTTTGAAATTGATGAAATCTGCAAATATTCGACAAAAAAACACTACTGACAGCCATCTTAAGGTCCACACACACAGGGGTAAATGAGAATATGTAAAATGATGATGATGATAAAACTGTATATATATATCAAACCTTCTGCATAAGCGTTTTTGCATGGCAAATAAAATCATAATGATAATTTTATATTTAAAAGCAAAGATATGGAAAAAAAATAGTGGAAGGGAAAATAATTGATGGAACAAATAATTGATTTATTTATTTATTTAAGCCCTAATAGGTTTTACATTAATTAAATTAATATTACAGTTGTATGGTTACAATGGAAGAACAGTATATCGATTTAAACATTGTTTACACATTTTGTCGTAATAAAAATATACTCAATTTATATTGGTTTTTTCATAATTTAAGTATATCAATACATAATAATCATTATACCTCGCTCTAGAGAAATACTCTCAGTATCGTTCTGGTGAGAGACAACCATTCAGAATTGAACATTGCTTGAAATGGCTTAGTTATGTTAAGTGACTAGATCTGAAAAAGCCTCTTTACAGAAAAATTGACAAAATATAAATAAGACATAAAAATAAAACAAGTTATTTAAATGTGTACAATAAACAGGGAAAAATGAGAATACCTGTGCATTTGTTAACATGCATATTTCAATGATCAGAATTGAAATATACATATTAAATGTCCACCGAACCTTATCAGATAGAACCTTCGAGGACAACATAACATATGATGTGAGTATGCGGAAAGAAATGACTTGGTCCAGCCATCCAGGCCATCATAATTGATGTTCAGACAAAGTTAATTAAATTTATAAATTAGAATTACACAACTAAAAAACAAGAAAAGAAAAACATGAAATATAAAAACCACCAGCAATTCTATATTGTAGTGTGATATGGCTTCATGCAATCAGAGCATAAAGCCACTTCACAAACATCACACTTTGTGAGGGTCCTTTTGAAAATGTTATTTATGTTGCACCACACACATTTCACCTTTTTCCCGCTACGGACTACGAAGTGGTTGCCTTTCAGGATAGGTCGCAAAATCTTTCCTTCAGCTATTAGGCCAATGGTCCGCACAGTCGTGTCAATTTGACTACGACAGAACAACAGAAGAAGATCATCCGCAACCTCACTCCTGAAGTTTCGGTACAAAATGTGTTTATTTTCCTTGCGGAGCTTTGAGCTGTACAATATATACGCATTCTGCACCGAAACGCTTAGTAGTCTCCTGAAAAGCTTCTTGTACCAGATCAGGTTTCGCTGTCGTTCAATGGGGAAGCCTGCCAAAAGCTGATCTTTTCGGTCGACCCCCCCCATTACTTTGTTATAGTCTAGTACCAGTTGAGGTTTGTATGTCCAGGTACCAAACTTTTCAGCAGCCCCAATTTCTGCCTTATGGTAGGTGGACAACATACTTACCAGGTTTTTGTCCAACCAAACCATAACATTGAGGTCCCCGCAGTTCGAGTATACAAGCTCACCTTCCCTCAGTTTTGTCCGGAGATGGGACTTAAATGCAGAGGGCACAAATTCTCGGTTTAACCGCAATGTGCCCATGCAGTCCATTCCATTTCTTTTGAGGCATCGCGCCAATAATGGACTATTATAAAAGTTGTCCATTATTAGCGTATACCCCTTGTTAAACAGAGGGCTGGCCAGGTCGTATACTATCTTTGCAGTGGCCCCAACTGGGCAGATATTGTGAGCACCCGAAAAGTTGACCTGTGTCATGTCGTCTGTCATATCTTCTGTTATGTCTTCCGTCATGTCTTCCTGGTCTGGATTTGTCGATTCAGCCTGTATAGAAATGGTCTTCCCCGTATAAATTTGGAATTTCCAAAGATAGCCAGACTTGGACTCACAAAGCTCGTAAGATTTTATACCCGCGCTGGCCGCTTTGGTTTTGATCATCTGGACGAATCCCAAACGGCCTTTATAGCAGAGTAAGGATTCATCCAGAGAGATGTCTTGCTCGGGCAGGTATAAAGTCTCAAACTTATTTGAGAGGTGGTCCAAGACGGGCTGAATCTTTTGTAACCTTCGCACAGATAATGGTACATCAGAAGAAAGACTTTCATTGTTGGTGAAGTGAAGGAATTTTTTTATTAGAAGAAAACGATTATAATCCATGGCTCGGCTGAAATAAGGCATGGCGGTGATTTTTTTTGAATAGAAGTAGTCTTTTTCAACGGGAAGGGGAGAGATACCTTGATACATTAAAATTGCCAAGAATACGTATATTTCCCGTTTATTCGTGGGAGCCCATTTATTGGTACGCGCATGGCGCTGAAACTGTTTTTTCGCAATCCATTGATCTGCATACCTGTTGGTCTCTCTCGCGATCAGTTCAACGAAATCTGCATCGAAGATTTTAAGAAAGGCATCCACAGGTTTGCCCATTTCGTCGGTATTGAAAGTTGGTCCTGGCGTACCTGTAAATGTCTCCCTTATCCCAGTAAAACGTGAGATATCGCTGGACCAATCGAAAGAGTAACCATCAGGCGGCAGAATCGAACGCATTGCCTCACTATCTACCTGGTCTTGTTTACTAAAGTCTATATCCATAGCGGAATAAGGTGAAACGTTGATAATATTATGATAAGGTATTGGTGGCATGCAGAAAGTATCCTCATCGCTCTCTTCGTGGTCGCCGTCGCTCGCTTCATCGTCCACGTCGCTTGTTCTGTCCATATCCATTTCTGCAACAACAGAAAACCCAAATTATTTAAACGTGTCTATATTACGATTACCCGCTGCCTCTGGTACAACGTTTCAAAATAATGAAATCTTGGTACGATCCTGTTAATCAAATACTTGAGGCGGGCAATTTCAGGAGTCAGAATAGCATAGACAGGTAGGTATGGATGAATTTGAATGAAGAAAAGAGTGTGTGTGTGCCAAGACCAAGTTGTCTGGCGGTCCATCCTCTCTGCCTACCCCTGCAGGGAAATGGCGTGAAGGTAAGTTAGTTAGTTTTATAACTCACGGTTTTCAATGATCGACTCTTCTTGATAGAGAGCTGCCTCGTCTACATTGGTGCTGTCCATGTCTGTCTCTGAAATAATAGAAAACACAAATTTACAATAGAATTCGGATATAATAACTTTGCATATAATGGCCTACCGTTTTAAGTGACGATAATGTAAACTAAAGTTAGGTTTCATAGCTTTTAGTAGGAAAACGTATCCGTTTAAAGCGACCAACTACTTAAAGCGACCTATTTTAAAGATAATTCGTCCGGTTTCAAAACCCACCCACCAATACCGCACCTCGCTTGGAAGTGACTAGGAAACTCGACAAAATGAGTTCCGTGAAACAAAAGTGTTTTTTCAATTGAAGAAAAAAGTCCTATATTACACCATTTAGAAGCCGGTAAATCAAATGTACCCTCGCGAAGGAGTTCGGCGTGTCTCATTCTATAATATCCCTGTTTAATGCCAATCTTTTGAAATGTAAACGTGTCAGGACATTATCTCGAGAACAAATAGATCATGCTTTGTTACAGTGTAAAACTATGATTTCGGTATTCCCAATGCTGTGCGAAGTTCTTACTATCAAACAAAAATTGGCCAAAACCAAACTCAAATTTCAGACTTTCTACTTTAGCAACTACATATTTACTTGCATAGAACGTAGGTACATTGTATCTTTTCGGATTACAATACATTATGTATGTTTGTTATGTGGAATTTTTAAGTACTATGCTTATTTCCTGCCAATATACCAACAGTGAAACTGTGCTAGGGATATCAATATAAAATCAATTATCTATCCGATATTGCAAACTTATCGATTTCACCATACTAGAGCCCCTGGTATGTATGACATTTCAAAAAATAGACTCACCGTTCTCAAACTCCGACAATTCTTGGTAGAACGGCACGTCCACCCACAGCTCACTGTGGTAGCCGCCCTCCGGAGAGAAGAGTTCGCCACGCTTGAGTTCCCCACCCCGCGATGTCCCAGGTAAGGGCTCCGGAGATGCCGCCCGGATTGGTGCAGCAGGCGGAATTGGAAGATTGGGAACCATTGACTGGGTCTGTGCGGGAGTGGACATCCACGGTGGTGGGACGGGTCTTGGCAACGGTGAAGGTGTCCCTTGTGAAAAGGGACACGGTATTCTCTCCGGAGATGGAATTCTGAAAACATATACATAAATCATATGAATCGTTCTCATTCACGCGTGAAACAGTAAGCACAGTAAATAAATAAACAATAAAATTAGAACTCTGTACATTATGTACTGCATAATGCACAGAGCGCTGATTTAACGAACTCTCACTGTAACAGTGGAATGCTGTCGGAGAAAAAACAATAATATTGTATCAAGCATCTAAATACGATAACTTACTTTTGTTTAGTTTTTCTTGCAATTGCGGTAGGGAGCAAAATGCGCGCCGCCTGCTTCCTAAATTTTCGGCTTTCCAGCTCTAGCTGGAAGGAAGCAGACAGGGCCCTAACAGCCTTTAGGGCCTTAACCCGATCATCTCGCACCAGTAGCAAAGCAGGGTCACTGTTAAAATAAATAAAAATATATGATGAGTTCAACGGCCACAGCGACGTACTTTCATAAAAAAACATTAAAAAATACTCACACTCCAGACCGCGCAGCCAATGCAGCTCTGCGTTGACTCCCGCGTCCACGTGCAGTTAGTCCGGCACCAGCTCTTTCTGCACCTCTCCCTCTTCCTCTGCCTCCTCTTCCAGTCAGCACTACTCTATATATTTTAAATTGAAAACACTTCATAATATACAAATGTTTAAATTTTGTATACTGCACTAATATAAAATATGAAAAAAAATTATTTAAACCTGGTTCGTGGAGTGCTCCCTTCTTTTCCTTGACGATTGCTGTTTCTGCACAATTTTGGTAAAAGAAAATCAATTAATTAATTGGTATACAACGAAATAACTAAATTTTTATTGTGTGACGGAAGCTTTATGTCAAAATTGACTACGAAAGTTGTCGCTTTTTTGACATATGACATAAATAATTGGATAAGCAAATATCTGCATTAATAATGAACCAATCCATATAAAACTTATATTTATCTCTTTGTTATGAATCACTCTGATTAAATAACTATATTTCAAATACACAAAAGCAGTAATTATTAATATTTTTGCAAATCAAAAACGATGACATTTTCGGTTGATGCATTTTTACAAAAAAACTTCCACCGAGACAATATATTAGGAACAAACAAATTAAAAACACATTTCAAAGATAGATTATTCAATCACAATTACACTGATATATAATTATATGTTAAAAACACAATAAATGAATTACTTACGGCATTTTAAGCAGAGAGCAAAATTCGTTGAAATATTGAAAACTTGTAAGTTGATTTCTGACAGGACGCTATTAAAAACCCGCCAAAACTTGTTATAGCATACTTCAAAGACAATCAATAAGGTCATAGACTGAAAGAATATTTTATCAACTATTCGATAATATAAGTAGCTGCCCATGTAAAGGTTTTAAATAATTACAATAAATGTTTTACGAATGGTAGAAAAATCGGTCCGTTTTTGGACCGACATCAATCGGAGAAAAATAAAAGTGGTCGATTTTTCGACCGAAATCGTTCCAGTGGTTAAAACAATACCTCAAGTTGTATTGATTTATCTATTGATATTGGTTTTGTTTTCTCAGATGCCTGCAACGGAGGTGGGATGGCAAGAAACAGCAAAGCAATTTGAAGAAAAGTGGAACTTCAATAACTGCATTGGTGCTATTGACGGGAAGCACGTATCAATACTAAAACCACCCGGGAGCGGCTCTTCATATTATAACTACAAAGGTTTCTTTAGTACTGTGCTATTTGCAGTTGTAAATGCAAATTATGAGTTCTTGTATGTTCATACTGGTATAAACGGAAGCGCCTCAGATGGAGGTATTTTACAAAAAACAAAATTTTATGAAAAATTAATGAGATGCAAACTGAACTTGCCAGAACCGGCTATGTTGCCAGGAACTTGCACTCTAGTGCCGTATGTTTTTGTAGGAGACAGTGCATTTGCCATCAACAAGCATATTATGAAACCGTATCCGTTTAGAAATATTTCACACGAGAAAAGAATATTTAACTATCGATTATCTCGTGCACGAAGAGTTGTAGAGAATGCTTTTGGAATATTGGCAACACGATTCCGAATTTTCCGACAAAGCATAAATGTAGACATTGATAATGTTGATCCTATTGTGCTGGCGTGTTGTGCATTGCATAATTTTATTAGTAAAAAATCACCGGGGTGTATCGCAGGAGGGACTATCGATAACGAAAACATAGATAATTTAACATTTCAGCAAGGCGATTGGCGTCAAAATGGTAATTTAATATCCCTTGAAGAACTCTCTTCGACGCAGCTAAATGAAGAAGGAAATAATGTACGAAATGCTTTTACAAATTATTTCAATCGGGAAGGCACAGTTTCCTTCCAAGAAGAAATGATACGCGTTGTACCGTTATAAAATAATCAAAAAAATGAATATAAACTGTAATAAATATTTTAAAATATATAAATGAGTTTTCATATGATTTTTACCTCATCAGAACTATCAATGGTATCAATGCCCCGACGTTCTAAGTTGTTCTTGTCCTGTAAGAATGTTAACGATTCATAGTACCAAAGAGAGGGCACGTAGATGTTAAGTGCACCCGCACCCGTTTGCTTTGAGCCTAAAAACCTAAAAAATACAAATTTTAAAGTTTTTGTTTCTTTTTGTTGACACAGCTTAAATATTATGATTACGTTTCTATAAACACAAAACGTCATTATGTCTATACCTATCTACCTAGATATGTTGGTACTTACCGGAAACTGTGGCTACTTTGCATATTACGGGGAAACTTTTCATAAAGAAGTAGTAGTGCCTTAAATATTTTGTTTACGGAATTGCATTTATAATGAGTAAATACAAAAGTTATACGAAGTCAACCCCTTATGAAAGTGGCTATAAATATATTAAAACAAACATTAATTAATTTATAAAACTACTAGAAACACTTTAAATAACAAAAACACGTTGGTTGTACCTCAAATTATTTTACCATTAAATTTCAATAATGCTACCTTCTCATAGCCTTAAAAAAAATTTTTTGTGAGAAATTAAAAAAAAAAGTGATGCAAAGTAACCGGTTTACGGTAGTTTAAATACAATAAATCTAGACCACGCTATTTGATCACAGATTAGATTTTCTTCTTCTTGCGTAGTAAAATCTTGTGGAGCACAGAATGGATCTTGGATTCTCACAAACTTCTCCACTTGATCTTCTGCGCCCAGAGCGCGGACCGGCCACGCGGGTGATTTTCCATTCCATAATTTTTTTGTATTCATGGCATTGACTTAACCCATTCATGACGAACAATTTTTTTTTTCGAATTTCGCGCAGAAAATTCACAGAGTGGTTGGTTTTGAAAGTAGAATAAGAATGTTTTTTTCGGAATTTGAAAAAATCGTCTCCTCATCCCCCAGGAGCCTCGAGAAGGATGAGGTCCATATGGATCTTTCGGCAAATAACTAGTCAGAAATTTCATTTTTTCATCTTTATTGTTCAAAAAGTGTAATTTTCAACAACATTATTTAGTGTGATAGCCCTCGAAGCATTTCACGCATAGTCCGACCTTACATGTGATGCAACGGATGCGCTGCTTGCTTTTACAAGATGCACAAGACAGTTTTCCTCCCTTATTAGTCTCAGTTATCGGTATTGGCCCAGGATAATGGGGGACGGAGGTATCATACTGCATCGCCGTTTGACCTATTTTGGTGAGTTTGTCGGGTGCCTTGAAGTATTTCTTGATAGAATACTTCTCGCAGTAATGCTTTGATATTTCTTCACGGAATTCTAACTGCCCCAATTTAAAATTGCCCGTGGCTTTGCGCTTCAGAAGCCAGCAATTCTGAATGGTTACATCAATGGCCCAGGTAAAAATGGACCACCACCATTTCTGTTGGCGAACAGTAATGCGATAACATGCAACGTTTTGGTCCATTCTGTCAGTTCCGCCCATATTCGTGTTATATTGATGAATTGCATATGGCCTCTGTATACTGATCTTTTTTTGCTCCTTCCGTGAGTAACGGCTTACTAGATCCAATGGATTCTTTCCGTATTTTGTTGAAGCTACAGAACAAACAGCGTTATCAACCCATTGAGTAACGTAGATGGGGGTCTTGCCAAATGATGTCTGCGCACTTTCAGTATGTCCTCGAGAAAGCACACCTTTGTTGTATTTTGACATTGTTGCCTTCTTCTTGGGGATAGGAGATGAACTGGGAATCCGATTGTCTCGAATTGTACCTGTGCCATTGTATCCATAAAAATGCAAATAGTACAGCAATGGCATACCCGTAAAAAGATTATCAAAGTAGAAGTGATATGGCAATTCGCGCTTTTCCACTGGCAATTGATCGACCAACATAAGTATTGGTGAAGCATTCAAGCCTACAACACCATACTCCTTTGGAATCCGGGGATTGCTGCCTTGGTAGATCTCAAAATTGATCAAGTAACCGGAGGGTGTATTTAGGCTCCACACTTTATATCCGAATCGAATGGGTTTGCCTTTTATGTATTGCTTACATCCATGGCGGCCATAGTATGGAATCATCGATTCATCATAACTTAAATTTTCTTCTGGGTGGAAGTTTCGCATAAACCGTTCAATAAGCCTATCTGTAAATGGACGTAACTTCCACATCCGGTCTGCACTATTGAACTGATTTGGTGAAGCAAAGTGTATCATTTTGTGTATCTGTTCAAATCTATCACGAGACATGGTGGACGCAATCTGCTTATTGTAGAAAGGGCGAGAGCTGCTCCAGTACAATCGAGTTGATGGAATCGGGCATAATCCCGATGTTATAAGTATACCCATGTACGCTTTGATATCCCCGACAGTTAAAGGTGATACTTTATGACTATTTTCAGGGTCTTGCTTGGTCTGATATTTGTTGGATTCTGTAACGATGAATTCGTACATTTCGTTGTCAAAATTTAGTTCAAATAATTCCACCGGTGATAAAGCAGCTACGTCGGTATAATTTCGTTCGGGAAATATGCTAGAAACAATTGGCGTCACATCGTTAGACTTCCATTGAAACATAGTTTTCGGACCAGGCATACATTTTGGAATGCGATAAGGTGGTTCAGCGGGATCATTCACTCTGTCTCCAGTACTAACACGGCATCGTTTCAAAGGAGGCTCGAAAGAAGTGCTTGCAGACGCTTAACCGTGTGATGCTGAAGCGTCGAATAAATTTATGTCGAAGTCACTGAAAGTTGAATCCAAACGCTCGTCTCCGAAATGCTCTAGATTAGGGTTCTCTTGATCTGAATCATAATCGGGCGTATCTTGTCTCTTTTTGTGTCGACGGCGATTTACGATTTGGCAATTAAAAAACAATTGCGCTCGAGAAATATTGGCAATTATTCCACCGTCATCTTCATCAGCTGAATCTGCTCCGGACAAATCACTCTCATTTGGCGGCTCCACATACACATCCACTACCTCATCATCCTCCAAATTTGTATCCGATTGTTCTTCAAGCAGTAACATTACTTCTTCAACAGTTAGACCCCTAAAAAACACGAAAAAACAATGAAATCTGCGAAAAATTACAATTTATGTATAGTGAGATCTGCCGAAAGGTCCATATGGAACCAAAAATCAAAACCTTCAATTCAAAGTACTCTCTTTGATACAATAAGGATTATTTTTGTAACAATATGTCTATAAATAGTTAGTAAATTTCATTCTTTACGGATCATAAACGGTTTTGGAAAAAAAAAATCAAATCTACACATAAGTTTAATGGATTACTTACTTCACTCGCTTTGACATTTTGAAAAATTTGCACTTTTTTTCAAACTCCGTTTATACACGTCTGTCCACGCCGGCACATGCAAACAAACTGAGCGCCTCTAAGACAAACGTGTTCGTACATGCTTGTAGACTACATAAAACTGAATTTCGCATCGCCATTTTAATATATCGGCATGATGTGACTAATTGAGGTCCAACGCTTTTTCGAGGTCCATATGGCACCTTCGTCATGAATGGGTTAATATACCCATTCATGGCCATTCTGATTTTAGTAGAGAGATCAGGGGCGCCTTGCGGCACCCCTGATCTCTCTCCTTTGGGAATCTCTGCCCTAGAGTATTTACTACTTACCTGCAAAAATTTCAGCTTTCTCTTAATTTGTTCCAGTTAGGGCCTGTTTTTTGTCTAGATTGATTGGGCTATATGGTATTTTTAAATTCTGCAAATGATTTTTCCAGAGATTGGATTTTAAATTCTTCGAACTTTTTGTCCAAGGTTTGCATTAGTTCGGGAATAAGGTTACTGGCGATTTTAGTGTTTGAATGTGTAGACATTGTTATATTTCTTATTTTTATTATTATTTTAATGAAAAAATAAACGGAAGAGCAAAATTTGACAGTTACTTCAAGCAATATTATTGTTGTGACTTGTGCAATATTATTGTTGTGGCTGTGTACTTCAAACAAGTATATAGTCATAGGCAGCCCATCTCATAGTGGAACAGAGTATTTCAATTATAAGTTTTAGCATTGTCCTTTTGGCGTATATTCGCAGACATAGGGAGTCACGGAAGAATAAGTGACGGTGGTGGTTTTAATAACTCTTTATTATGGAAAGAATCTGTAAAAACGAGATAAATGTCCCCTGCCATGTCCACTTCCAGGATCGAATATTAATCTGCCATACATATTTTTAACTGACGGTGCTTTTGCATTGAGTAAACACGTAATGAAGCCCTACCCTTGGAAACCATGACGTAGGCTCACCAAAAAGGTTATTTATCCAAAACTTATCCAGATCCCGAGTTGTAATAGAAAATACCTATGGATTTAGATCCACAAACTGTGTCGGAACTTACGATGACTTGTGTATTACTACATAACTATTTGAGAACAAGTAAAAGTTCTTCAAATCAATGTACTCCTCAGGGTTCGTTTGACGTATATGATAGTAGTGGAATTATGGTTACCCCTGGTTCATGGCGAAGAGATTACAATGGAATAATGCAATGCAAAATTTTCCATATTTACCACGAAGGTCTCCGCTGAATGCCAGACAAATCAGAGATGAATTTACTTCATATTTTAATAAAAATGGTGAAGTGTATGAAAATTAATAATAAAATTATAATAAGTAAAGGTGGTTTTATTGATTTAGAATAAATGTTTTTTTTTTTTTTTTTTACTTACGGTTTCGGTATTTATTCCATCAATGCAAGTATATACTGGCAGTAAAAATGACTCCATGGTTTCGTAAGCAAACCATGTTGGTTTATTTTTATTTTGTTTTTTTTTTTTTTTTAATATATTTATTTTTAAAATATTACATGGTTAATACATTATATAAAGTTTTTATTTCAAGAATGCATTGTTTATTACGTTTACACCTTTTTTTAGGAGCAAAGCTCGTGACAAAAAAGGCGGAGAAAACGAATGCAGTTAAAAAAAAAAAAAATTACTAATGGTAAAGTAACACATATTTTTTTTTATATATACGAGTATAAAACTAAGAATAGGTAATATAATTAACAGTAAGCTAGAAAAATCGTTTATATTATATAATATGTCTATATATTTTTATATAGTATATGTATGAAACATATAAAAGAAGTAATGTAACACAATGAAGAGGAGGAGATAAAAAAAAGAAAGGATAAAGAAAGAAAAAGGATATCTGATATTATAAGTTGAGTTGAGAAATATAGTATTTAAAAAGATGAAGTGATTGTAATAAGCTATATATAAAGAGCTTTTATTGATTTTTTGAGTTTTTTATAATTTTTTTCCAATCTTAAGTTAGCTGGTAATTGGTTAAACCATTTAACTCCAATATATTTATAGTATTTTTGGGCTGTGGTGGTGTTACAGCGTGGGAGAGTCATAGTGCCGAGAATATGTGTTCTAATGCTGTTAAGGAGTAAAGCTCTCATTATTGAAGCAATCTTTGTGTATTTGTAAGATTGTGATTTTTTTGTAGATAACATGAAGTGAATGTACTTTAAAATCTTGAAATAGTTTAACGGTGGGGTAATCATATGGACTTTTTAAAATTATTTTTATGATTATTCTTTGAATGATTTCCAATGGTAAAAGAGAAGTTTTGAAGGCACCCCCCCAACCTACAATTCCATATTGTAGCACTGATTGGATTAAGGAAAAGTAAATAGTTCTTTATATCGTAATGTTTAAAATGTTTCGAATTTTAATGAAAATTTATATTAATTTTCTTAGTCTCTCGACTGTTGTACAAATTTGCATCTTCCACTTTATGTTACTATCTATAGTTACACCGAGGTATTTAACATTGGTTTTAACAGTGAGTACAGAGCAATCAGGTTTACATAAGCATGAATTTGAATTACAATTATATGAGTGGATACATATGTTTAGGTTCTCAGGGGTTGCATTTTTAGTCAGATTGAATGTATTGCAAAAGTTTTATCGGTATTTAGAGATAGTAAATTTTGATCAAACCATTTTTTTATTAAATTTATATCTGATTCCGCCGTTCTCTGAGTTTCATTCCAAGTTAATCCCTCAGTTAAAATTGCTGTGTCATCAGCGTATGATATTAGTTTGGACTTTATATTGAGTTTAAAAATATCATTCACATAAATGATAAAGAGAATTGGTCCCAATACCGTTCCCTGCAGGATACCAAATTTATTAATTTGGGAATCACTGAGAACACCATTTAGCTTGACATATTGTTCTCTATGAAGTAGGTAATTTTCAATCCACGTTAAGGCATTATTGGTTGTACCAATTTTCTCGAGTTTAGAGATAAGCTTCGAATGTGATGTACTGTCAAATGCTTTTCTTAAGTCGACAAATATTCCAATACATTTTTTTTTATTATCTAAGGATTTATATATTTCAGATGTTAAGTCTACAATGGCATCTTGAGTGCTTAAATTTTCTCTAAAACCATATTGATGTGCATTCAATGTATTATTTTCTTTTATAAATTTAAACATCTGCTTTTTTACAATTTTTTCAAATATT
The DNA here is from genome assembly GCA_917563855.2 of Limnephilus lunatus. Classification (NCBI taxonomy): domain Eukaryota; kingdom Metazoa; phylum Arthropoda; class Insecta; order Trichoptera; family Limnephilidae; genus Limnephilus; species Limnephilus lunatus. The sequence goes on along the minus strand of OU830600.1, from coordinate 26,482,878 downwards.
TTTGCAATGTTTGAGGTTAGAGAAATTGGTCTATAATTATTACTAAGAATAGGGTCACCAGATTTAAAAATAGGAGTAATAATAGTTTTTTTGTAATTTAGTGGAAAGTTGCCATTTTCGAAACTTGTATTTATGATATGTGCCAATGGTTTGCAAAGTGAATCAGAATTTTTTTTAAGCATTTCTACTGAGATATTGTCATAACCGGGGGAAGAATTACCTTTTAATTGATTAATAGTATGTTTAATTTCATCAAAGTTAGTTTTTTGGAATTGTTTTAAGGTTTTACAAGGATTTGAAGGCGATGTATATAGTTCATTGTTACCGTTGTTTTTAATTTTAAGTGCTAAGTTTTTACCAACTGATCCAAAATAATTGTTAAAAATATTTGCACATTTCATTGCATCCGAGTTTACATCGTAAATTTTGTTATCAATATCTGTGATTTTGTTTATGTTTGATTTTTTTGGTTGTTTATTGATAATTTCATTGATAGTTAACCACACCTTTTTGTTATTGTTGCCAGCAATATTGATTTTTTCTTTATAGAAATCTTCTTTGGTTTTCCGGATAATGTAACATAGTTTATTTCTAAATTTTTTGAAATATTCGTATAGTTTATAGTTTTCTGGAAACTTTTTGTGTTCTTTATAAATTTTTTCTTTATGTCTAATTGAAATTATGATTCCTTGAGTTATCCACGGTTTTAATTTTTTGAATTTAGTTTTTGTAGAGTATTTTATTATGGTAGAAGAAGCTTTGATATGCTTATTTAAAATTGATTCAAAATTCAGGGAACATAAATTGGTGTTATTAGAGGATAGAACAGATTCCCAATTTTCCAATTTTCCATGCTAAGGTTTTGTTGTAATTTTTCGTAATTAATAATAGTTTTTGAAAAATTATTGTGGGAGTAATTATTTACATCAATTTTGTCAGTTTTAAAAGCTATAATGCATGTATGATGATCAGTAATATTATTTTTCCATATAATTGATTTTATTTTTTCGGTTTCATTAGTATTACACCAGATGTGATCAATGCATGATGGCCTTTGTCCAAGACATTCTCTTGTATATTTTTTTACACATGGTTTAAAATTTAGTTCCCTTAATGGGTTGATATATTCAGTTTTTTCATTGTTTCTATTGTTTACAAATTCATCAGATATATCTATATTAATATCCCCCACAATAAATGCATTTTGAGAACAATTTATATTTATAATAGATTTCAGTTTCTCGGTGAAATTACTAATGCTCGAGTTATGTGTTCTATATAATGCAATTATATCATAAAACTTGTTTTTTATGATAATTTGAATATGAAGACAATTTACAAGATCGATATGTATTTCATTAACGGAAATATTGTCATGAGTACATTTTACAAATACAATGATTCCACTGTTTTGATTTATTTTGTAATTTGTAACAAAGTATTTGTATCCAGGTAAATTGAAGGTACTTGAGTAGCCGCTAATTCTGGCTTCTGATAACACAATACAATCCGGTTTATGAGCTATTATTATGAGCGATTATTCATTTAATGCAAGTGTAAAATGATCAAAATTTTTAGAGACACTACGAATATTTAAGTGAAGGATTGTTAATGATTTTTATATGTCTTCGGCACCTAATATAAAAGATATATAATTTCTCACTGCTTGATGGTTACCTTTTTATCAGGAACCAGATTTTTTAGGGGTTAGTGGGTAATTTTTGCGTTACATTTTATATTGTAATAAATAGTTTAAATTTTATCTAAATTATTAGTCAAGATTTTTTACTGAACAAGACAAGTGATAAAAGCAAAGGTACACCTTGTTAACCCGACTAAAAATAATAAATAGGTACGCTGTAGAAACATACCTGCGCCAGAATGGTAAGAATCCTCTTTTTTTTCAAATGCTTGAGAAAAGTTGTCATCAATATTTTTGTTTTTGTTTTTAATTCTTTTAATGGCTTTCCCGTTAACTCGGCAAGACGACTCCAAGCATCTGCAACTTTCTTTTTATCTTTATGATTAACGTCTTTGGGATTCCAGATAGACAATTCGTTCTGGTAATATTCCAGAAACGATAAACTCTCTTGGTTCGACCAGCCACTCATTTTAAACAAGGAACTAAACATGCGCTCGTCGCGAGATTACGATTGCTACTAAACACGCACCAACGTGTGAATGCACAAGCGTCCTTTGTGTCCAAAAACCGACACCAGACCGGATCGGAGACAAGCGTCCATAAGCTCACGCAAGCCAAGCCAAACGCCCTCTTTACACGTTTGTACTTGTGGACGCTTGCCGAGCCTAGGCAAGCATGGAAAGGCGCCATTAAAGAATTAACCATACTGGTCTGGAAATACTTGATTATTTCGCTAGATATTTTACATCGCCACAAGGTTCTATCCCGTAGCAATATCAAGTCAGCAATAGACAAAATGGTGACCAAGATAAAATAACTATGTACCTACATATTTGATAAAAAATAAATAAAGTGCATTATTTACTTACATCAATTATTTTTTTCCTCATTGGTGAGGGTTTCCCAGTCCTCTGAGAGTTTTTTTGGTTATATCCTCCCAGGCATTATTCTTCATAATCTTATTTGAGTAATCTGGCAATGCTTTTGCATATATGTAGAAGTGGACGAGATTCCACCTCTATAATTAGGACTTGGGGATTCATAACCCACGACATTGTATCGCCGCTCTGCTAATATAAACACAAAACAAATACTTCCGGCTGCCGAGCGAGCGTGCGGCGCACTGAGTGAAGCACCGGCGCTGTTTTACCGCTTGTGTGAATAATAATACCAAGTTTCATATGATCTATTCCCTTTAACGCCCGGTGCTCAAAATGCAACACTGCTCGATAAAAAAAGCGTTGCGTTTTAAAAGCGCTGACGTATGAACATATACTTTGAAATGCATTTGTTCTATTTGAACGCTTTTTTAACGGACGTTAAAAAAGCTCCCGTGAGAATGAGGCTTTAGGGGTGTTAATATTATATATGGCTTTATTCCGTAACAACCGTCTCCAAAATGCCCGATTCCAACCTTCCTTTTATGCTACTACTATTGAAAATATGGCTATGGTGGGTACCTCTAGGCCACCTCGCTACTATATTTGTAATTAGTATATTCGCATTCACCACCTTCAAAGAAAAAAATCTTTTCAATTCCATTAAGTTCTTGGAGATTGAATTGGTATAGGTATGCATGCAATCAATGGCACCGATAACTTTGGGAAATCGTACAGTCTTATAAAATGCACTCACTGTCGATGCAATTTCTTTTGGGGTTCGTGCATCCTGGCTAGGGTTGCCAGGAGGATTTTCTGTAAAAAAGGAGGACATTCAGAAATTAAACGAATTTTTTATATTATTTTACTTTATTTTAATCATATTTAGCTGAGCTGCCAATTTTGGAAAGAAGTTCTTGGTTTTTTAACAAATAATTATAAAAATCTTCACATGTTTTTGAAGTTGTATTGAGTAAGAATTAAAGATTTAACTGACTGCACACTTAGTCTATTCCTCTCTTTGCTCCACTGAGTATTAATCAGTGAAAAAACTCTTTCCACATTTGCGTTATGTGCGCTTATACAACAATAAAACTCGCATATCTTGAGCAGTTCTGAGAAACATTCAATGTTTTTAACACTTTTGAAGTAGATTGTCCGCTGCTCGTGCAACATAATATGCTTCATCTTCATCTGATTTAAGAAATGAAATCAAGTTATAAAATTGATCGTGTAGCTTAACATCGTCAATCTCTACACCTCTGATGCTCAAGAACTAGATGCATAAAACTAAATCATCATATTTTAGGTTTTCGTTCTCTTTCAGCAATGTCATCAACTCAAAACATTTGAAATCTTCCAAGGGTTTTATCCATTCCATCAAGTAATCTTCACAAGCCTTGTAAACACTGAAAAATTCCTTGGAAATGGACTCGGCTTCGTCATTATCACGAAGCTGTTCTCTCAGGGCCTCCGTTCATGGAGAAACTTACAAGCGACTCGATCTGCTTGCACGTATCATACTCGCCGATCGTAAGTACCCCCCGTATGCAGTGGCGTAGCGTGGACTAATCAGAGCGTGGGCAGAGGCGCATCCGCGAGGCCCTTTTCTTTCAGTACCTGTTTTATACATCAACACAGTGGTCCTACCATTTTTTTATGAATACAAAAATAAAATATAATTTAGCAGAAAATATTTAAAAAGAGTTTATTTTATTTATTTATTTATTTATAAAGCACATGATACATAACCAACAATTTACATAAAGTAGATATATTCGATCACCATACTAGGCGGCTGTCTGTTTCATGGTGACCAATGGAGTATTGTTACTTTGTATGATATACGTAGTCTAGTGTGAACATAATAAATGGATCTAGATAAGTGATGCTAAAAATTGAAAACATTATAATAAAATAAAAATAAAAAGTAGAAAATAGAAAGGGTAAAACAAGTAATTTAGCATTAGGTTAAAAGAATGAACATAATTTTCTTTCGATATGGGTGCATGCAAGCACACAATATATACGTAGGTGCACATATCTATACAGACATAAACATACGTATATAGCTTTTTTTTTTTTTTTTTTTTTTTTTTTTTTTTTTTTTAATTTATATAGTCTAATCTTTTACAAAAATAATTCCTTTCGACTCTTTGCTTTGCTAAAGTCTGTAAGTAAGGATTTGTAGTCGATTTTTGAAGCTAACTCTGCTTCGATTGATAGTATTCCTAAAGCAGATAACCGTTCCTGTTTCATGCTATTTCTCAAATAATTTTTTATTATTTTTAATTTCGAAAAACTTCTTTCTGCGGATGCTGTACTTACTGGCATAGTCAGCATAATTCTAATCGCAACATAAACATTAGGGTAAATGTCTTGCAATTCATTTTTAATTATATATTCAATCAGATTTTTGGTATCTTTAATAGACTCAGGTATGTTAGGAACTAAGAGTTGCAGTTCTTCGTATAGTTCATAGGATTCTATATCTTTGCTTTCTCCATGTTGTAGTAATATACCTAGGTCATTGCAGTGTTTCAAAAGTTCGCTATTTGTCAAGGATTTTAAATTATTTATTTCATACAAGAATCCAAAATAATTGTAGTATTGAGTGAGTGCTGTAAATCTCGTATCGGTATCTTGTATAATTGCATCAACCATTGTAGTAAAAAAATCTATTCTAAATCTACTTTCAGCAGAATCAATAGGCTCATCTGCAGCTTCATAACTGAACATTCTCTTTTTTCTGCGAGCCCTTTTCTCCTTAAAAGTGGTTGGAATCTCATAACTGCTCTTTTCTATGAACTCGTAAGCTTTTGTAATACATTCATTAAAGCCTGTTTCCCGAAATTCTTGGATCCAGTCACGAAAATTGAATAAATTATCAATAGCGATCTTTAAATTTATAGTGACTTTTTGCCAGATTTTACTTATATTATTCACACGGATTAATATTTCATACCACACGTGTATCGAAATAATAAATTCTAGAGTAAGCATTTCAGTAATAATAGGGTATTTTCACAGTTTTTTTTTATTGCCGAAAAAAATAAAGTAAAAAATTACGAGAACAACGAAATTTTTATTTTATTTATATGATGATTTATAAATTTTCTACAACGATTTAAAGTATGCCATTTTTAAAATGCCGCCAAAACGATTTTTTCGCGCCGAATGTACCGTCGCTGAGCTGTGACGTCAGCCCCGTCAATCACCGCCATAAGTGAGATCTGTCAGTACCAGTTAGTACGTACGTTGCAGTTGGCTTGATTGTGAACCTCCAGATTGCTCGGTTAATATCATTATATTTGTTTCGATGTCTTCCCACTTGCGATATAAGTATTGTTTAGTACCTATGTGTACAAATACCACTGTGAATACCCCAAGTAAGGTGTTTTTAGGTTTTCCAAAGGACGAGAAAATGAGGAAAAAATGGTGTAATGCCATGAAACGAGATCCGAAAAGAAATCGAACCATTTCTTTGAAGAGCCATCTTCATTGTTGCGAAGACCATTTTAACGTAAGTTCCTATATATTAATAATATTCTAAGCATTGTAATTCTCATAATTTAAGATTAATTCAGTATAAAACGATGTGTTAATATTCCGAGCATGACAGTCAGATGACAGTTGTTTTATTTTCAAATTTTACGATTGTTATGCAAATAATGAACATATCTGCCGTAGTCATTGAGGTTTATGTAGGTATATCAATGGCTTTAGTGTACATACGTCTTTAATATTCATTTATTTATATTTCAGCTTGAAGAAGACGTCGACAACTACATGAGGGTCAGGTTTATGGGTGGTGTCATGCACTTGAAAAAGAGTGTTATTCCTCACAAATTCGAATGCCAGAAAAAAAGAATAGCCACTCCTCGACAGACGGGATTGAAGCGTTCGCACGTTGAAGTCATCAAAAACACTCTACTACAGTACAATCAAACAGAGCCACAATCACAACCTTCCACCTCGGCACTGCCAGAAGAGCTAGCTGTGACTGAACCTCTTCATGTTGCTACACAAACTTGCTCACTTAGAATACAGGACAAGGCTGTTCAAGTTAGCCTCAAATGTCAAGTTCGCAGTAAAGCAACAGTCACATCAAGGCGAGAAACTAATACAGCTTGCTCACCAGTGAAGTGGGATATCAGTTTGACGGTGGCAAGTACTCAACGTACACAAGCTGATGCGACACGTGTGAAACCTCAGGATACACAAGCTGGCACGACAAGTTTGGAACCTCAGGAATTTTCATCGGATTCAGAATTCATACCAGAGGATCTTATGTATCGTTCAAACTCACCGGATTTTGCAGGTGACAACTTTGAGAGTGAAAGTTTTAAAGCTCAAATGCGCAAGTCAAGCCTAATGGCCCTTGAAAGAAGTCCTAGGCTATGCCTAGGAATTCCAAAAGAAATGTACCATATAATTTCCATTTTGGCAAACAAAATACCCACTCCGGTAACTAATGTCTTAATAACTCTAAAGAAAATCCGCTTGGATGATTCATTTGCCATCCTATCGCTGCATTTTGGAATTTCTGTTCCATCTGTAAGCCGGATTTTTATGAGAACTGTCTTGTTAATGGACAGATTTTTAAAAAGCCTTATTGTATGGCCATCTGCAGACAAAATAAGACTTAACTTACCTATAAGTTTTAGATCAAGATATGCTAAGGTACAATCTATTATTGACTGTTTGGAAATTCAAATAAACAAACCCAATAATCCAATACACCAATCACTGACCTGGTCCGAATACAAGAGCTGTAACACACTTAAATACCTCGTTTCGTGTACTCCAGACGGATTGGTGAATTACATTTCTTGTGGCTATGGTGGACGCGCTTCAGACGCTACCATTGTGGAGGACTGTGGATACCTGGATGCTCTTCGGCCAGGCACGTTTGTAATGGCCGACAGGGGATTCAAGAATATAAGCAATCTTCTTCAAATTCGACAGTGTGAGCTTATACGTCCCCTAGTGTATTTACAAATGTGCTGTGTACAGCGGAAGAAGTAAAACAAGCAAAGAGGATTGCAGCGTTAAGAATCCACGTTGAACGTGTTATTAGCAGAATACGGGAATTTAACATGTGCAAAATGCATGCATCTACACACCACAATCATATCCCCTTCATGGATCAAATCATAAGGATCGTTTGCGCTCTGATTAATCTACAAAATGTTCTAATTAAAGTGTAGAGAGTACATACAGTATAAAAATATTTGTGTCCTTTTATGAATTTGAAGAAGCGCCTTACAACTCTTGTATTTGGACCAGGTCGATGATTAGCGTATTGGGTTTGTTGATTTGAATTTCCAAAAAGTCGAACTTATGGGGAAGTTAAGGTTAAACGTCACGTACGTTATAATCTACGCATTCACAGATGGCGCCAATCAAATTATTTTAGGTTTTTAATGCTTTTTGCACGTTACGCTTTAAAATATTAAGGTAAATTAATTGTTCGCGACCGTACATATACAATTAGAATATAAATAAATAGTTTTGTCCATAAACAAACCCAAATCTTTCAAGAAAGGCTGAAAAAATCAATTTTGTATCGGTGACTCAATCCAATATTGTATTTTTCAGCCATTCTTGAAAGATTTGGGTTTGTTTATGGACAAAACTATTTATTTATATTCTAATTGTATTAACAAGACAGTTTTCATAAAAATAAATGGTAGATATGTTTGAACGCATATGTACATACATTCTATTTTATAGTAAACAACTACTTTGAAATTATTGTGTAATTAATTGTAATATTTGTAAATTATAATATAACCGATATCACTGTATTATTAAAAACAATGTTCTATACTGTAATATTTTCTGTTGTTTTTCTTTTACTCACCTATATAAAAAGAAGATTATATCTGCATTCTATAAATTAAAGAATGTTACTCTAAATTCAATTGAAAAGTTATATCAGTTATGAGAACTCATAAGGAATGGAGGAGTCAAGGAAGATAATTAAGGTTAAACGTCACGTAATCTATGCATTCACAGGTGGCGCCAATCAAATTATTTTAGGTTTTAAATGCTTTTTGCATGTTACGCTTAAAAATATTAAGGTAAATTAATTGTTCGCGATCGTACATATTTAATTAGAATATAATAGTTTTGTCCATAAACAAACTCAAGTCTTTCAAGAAAGGCTAAAAAATTTAATATTGGATTGAGCCACCGATACAAAATTGAATTTTTCAGCCTTTCTTGAAATATTTGGGTTTGTTTATGGACAAAACTATTTATTTATATTCTAATTAAATATGTACGATCGCGAACAATTAATTTACCCTAATACAGAGGTTCCCAAAGTGGGTGCCGCGGCACCCTGGGGTGCCGCGGACAGAGGTCAGGGGTGCCGCGAGGCGCTCCTGATGTCTCTACTAAAAATCAAAATTGACATGAACGAATACAAAAAATTTATGGAATGGAAAATCACCCGCGTGGCCGGTCCGCGCTCTGGGAATGGATTGGGTGGGAGGCACAGGAGTGGAGATACGGTTGTAGTGCTGAGCTTGCAGCGGCCTCGTGCGTGCCGCATTCACTTGTACTTGTAAGAAATGAGGAGTAGCTGTATCAAGCCTTAGGGGGGGGGGGGGGTGGACACTCGATCCCGAGGCTACCACAGATAGACATTACATATATGATTGACAGGGGTGCCGTGAGAAAATTCAAATTTTCTAAGGGTGCCGCGACTTGGAAAAGTTTGGGAACCCCTGCCCTAATATTTTAAAGCGTAACCTGCAAAAAGCATAAAAAACCTAAAATAATTTTATTGGCGCCATCTGTGAATGCATAGATTATAACGTACGTGACGTTTAACCTTAAATCATTTTATACATGTCATACCCATTTGTATTTAAGTTTTTAAATATGGCATTAGACCAAAACTTAGTACATTATATCAGTTATGAGAATTCATAACGAATGGAGGAGTCAAGGAAGATAATTAAATCATTTTGTACATGTCATACCCATTTGTATTTAAGTTTTTTTAAATATGGCATTAGACCAAAACTTAGTACATTATATCAGTTATGAGAACTCATAAGGAATGGAGGAGTCAAGGAAGATAATTAAATCATTTTATACATGTCATACCCATTTGTATTTAAGTTTTTTTTTAAAATGGCATTAGTCCAAAACTTTAGTACATTATATCAGTTATGAGAATTCATAACGAATGGAGGAGTCAAGGAAGATAATTAAATCATTTTATACATGTCATACCCATTTGTATTTAAGTTTTTAAATATGGCATTAGACCATAACTTAGTACATTATATCAGTTATGAGAACTCATAAGGAATGGAGGAGTCAAGGAAGATAATTAAATCATTTTGTGCATGTCATACCCATTTGTATTTAAGTTTTTAAATATGGCATTAGACCAAAACTTAGTACATTATATCAGTTATGAGAACTCATAAGGAATGGAGGAGTCAAGGAAGATAATTAAATCATTTTATACATGTCATACCCATTTGTATTTAAGTTTTTTTTTTTAAATGGCATTAGACCAAAACTTTAGTACATTATATCAGTTATGAGAATTCATAACGAATGGAGGAGTCAAGGAAGATAATTAAATCATTTTATACATGTCATACCCATTTGTATTTAAGTTTTTTTTTAAAATGGCATTAGACCAAAACTTAGTACATTATATCAGTTATGAGAACTCATAAGGAATGGAGGAGTCAAGGAAGATAATTAAATCATTTTATACATGTCATACTCATTTGTATTTAAGTTTTTTTTTAAATGGCATTAGATCAAAACTTTAGTACATTATATCAGTTATGAGAATTCATAACGAATGGAGGAGTCAAGGAAGATAATTAAACATTTTATACATGTCATACCCATTTGTATTTAAGTTTTTTAAATATGGCATTAGACCAAAACTTTGTACATTTTATAATGAGATCTTTACATAACTCTTCATCGTACTTCACATGCAACTGCATTACTTTTTTAGATGTTTCAAAATCATGGTTGGCAACACAATAAAGTGCACTTGGCTTCTGAGCAAAATGCATTTGTAGTTGCATCTGTGCCATGACTTTAGGTGTAGGTTCCTTTGAATCTATCAAATAATTTTTCATCGTAGACTCCTTCGCTGGGCATTTCACTTCAACGATGAAATCTTCTCCCAAAGCATCTGGAGAGGCACCAAAAATTGGGTACTCATTACTTAAAATGAGACCACACTTTTTAAGTTTAATTTTGTTAGTAGCCTCAACCACTTTCAAAACTTGCGCTTCCAGAATTCTTCCACGCTGAATGGCTTTAGTTTCAAATACTTTAGCACCGAGGATGCTTTCCACCAGTGACCCGTCCAGTGTGCAGCAGTGAGCCGCTTCATGAAACTTTGAGGCTGTCACTCTACCATAACGTAGGTTATGCCACAGTGGACTGTCAGACTGGCCGACTGTATCATAGGCTGCCTTCTGACATGCCTCAATAGTCATTGCCTTCTTACAGAATTCAATAAATTCACTGGGCGTCGAGCCCATATTATTTTCAAAAAAATCACATTCCATGTTGTGGATTGACAAATTTTCAAGAGTTGTGGGGGGTGCATAATACTTCGTCAACTGTGTATTTATAGATGTACTAGCATCTAGCAGCTCTCTTATGAAACTCCCATCATCCTCTGGCAAATTCACACGTCCCAGGGTCCCCATGTCTTTGGCCTTAATAAACTTCAGACTTGTACCGATTCCTGCCATCTTGGAGCGTTTCCAATAACATTGGGTTGAAGTTTTTGGAGGTTCTTCACTGCGTCTGTGGAGCCATGATAAGAAAGCAAGTGCATGCTTACAGCCACCTGGAACAATGAAAAGATTCACAATCTTAGATACTTTTGTTTCAGTATGTATTATATTGTGGATCAGACTACATGAAGCTGTTGGCCGGGGGCTACCCGCTACTTTTTTTAACATTAACTACACATTTGTCGGAGGGAGAAAACATAGAAGCCGGCAAATCATTCCACAGCCGAGCAGTTGAATTTAAAGGTCGCCTGTAGAAGCAACCCTTTCTCATGTGACAAAATTTAATGTCAATAGTGTAAAATTGTTGAACGCATGTTTGGCGTGTTTCCCGACTGTGCACTGGTGCCGAAGGGATCAATGATGCTAGGTCCATCGGGGCATCTTCCAGGTAGAACAAGCAGGTCTACCTAACACATGTGCTCTAAAGATTGCGATACAAGGTCGGCAGTTGTGTGCTATCTGCAGTATCTACTGGTCCTGCACAGTACACCCAGCTGCCCAGCTTCTGAGAGGCTATTTTGACTCTGGCTTCAATGGAGCCCCCTGCCAGAGCTAATCACAGAGGTACACCAAGCATATCACTGAAGGGCATGTTGGAAAGATTGCTTCCAATTGAAGGTGAGAAGAATACACAAATTGGGAACTAACCTTGGGATGCAGGGCAATCTTCACACTTGCACGAATCTATAACCTCTAGTGCTTCATTGCAAATCAGTGTGACTGCGTAAGCCTTTGTTCTGATTTTGTGCTCCGGAGTGACTCGAGCTTTCACAGTACAAACATCGTCAATTCGTTTTACTTGGACGTATCCCACAGCACTATCTCCATAATTCTCCCGTGCTGATCTGAAATATACATAATATTGTTCATCAACACATTAATCTACCAAAACATGGCATTATTAGCAGGCGGGGGTAATGTTTTTTTGCAGATTTGACATAACATAACAATAACAGCATAAAGATATTAACTAATTATATTCATAATTTAAAGGTAGAAACGATATTACACCCTTTGTGTATAGTTGTAAGGAGGACATCTATACAATAATAAGGAAATTTACTTTGAGAATGGCCAAAGTTTTACAAAGCATCTTACGAAATGGAGGTTAGGTGACCGAACTGTCACTTGTTTCAATTTCAAAAAAGGGCCAAAATAAACACTATTTTGTGCGCATGTTTACAAAATGTTCAAGTATATGTATAGGATTAGAGTTACACAATATGTTTTTCTTACCTGGTTGCCTTAAAACCTCTGAATTCAGCACTTAGAAAATTACTGTTACCAGCAATAAAAGATGCCATCATTATAGCATCTACTTTGGGCAAATTGTCGGACTGCGCCCGTAAAAAACCGCTGTCAGTCATTATAACAACACTATATTATATTAAACTATTATAAAATAACACAAAAGTCTAAAAAAATTAAACAAAACAGTTGAAAACAGGCGATAACAACAAACAATGTTTTAACTCCTAACAAAAAGATGACAATGAGCGAATCAGCCGGTAATGGATGACGGGTGTGACGTCATGATTCTATGAACCAATAATGGGCCGTTTCTGGATGAACAATATTTGGCTGCTTTTGAAATCAATAATTATGAATGAAAATATTAAAATTGTTCATTTTGAGTATGATAATCGTAATCAGAAAAATAAACTTTAAATCTTCCACATATTTTTAACAGTATCCCCAGTTTGTGAAAATACCCTATTGCTTCGCAATCGCAGAGAGTATCTGCGTCTCCAGATTGAGTTTTCAGATTATTTACGCAATCTATTACTTCATCAAATTGAAATAAAATAGCTTTAACGGAAGCGATTCTACTTTCCCACCTTGTATCAGACAATGATTTCAATGATATCTTCAATGTATCCTTCAGTAATTCCCATCTCTTGCTGGATTTTGAAAATAAGACATATATTTTTTGGATAAACCCAAAAAACACCTTTGCCATAGATGATGTGTTGGCTGCGTCTACTAATATAAGATTCCAACTATGGCAGCCACAAGGCGTAAAGAATGCTCTTGGATTAATGGTCAGTATTCTGGATTTCACTCCCTTGTTGATTCCAACCATATTTGCGCCATTATCGTAGCCTTGGCCTCGACAGTTTTGAATATTTAATTCATATTTTTCTAGCTCTTTGAGAATTGTTTCTGTTAAAAATTCTCCTGTTGATTCCGAAACTGCCAAAAACCCAAGAAAATGTTCTTCAATTGTACCGGTGCAGGTATTGATGAATCTTATTATAACGGACATTTGTTCGACTCTACTGATGTCCCTTGTACAGTCCAGCATTATAGCATAGTACTTACTTTCTTTAATTTTCCCTATAATCTCATTGACAATGGTTTGTGACATTAATAAAATAAGTTCATTTTGAATTTGAGGACTTAAATAGTGTTGATTTAGTTTTTTTTCATTGATACGATTTAAGTGTTCACGAAGAGTCAAATCGTATTTAGATAGTAATTTAAACAGATCGATAAAATTACCGCTATTTCCTAAATGATTCTGATCGAGAGATTCCTTATGACCTCGAAAAGCTAAGTTATGTGAAGCTAAAAAATTTATTATATCAACTAGTCTTTCAAACAAATTATACCAATGTTTCTGACTTTCTTGAATGAGTCTCTCGTTTTCTTGATCAATCGTTTTTCTATGTTTAATACCTTTTTCATATTCTAGCCACTGAACCATGCCTTTCCTGTGTTCTTTCTGATTTTCGTGACGTTCAAGAATAGTTTTTAAGTGTTTCCAGTCATTACAGCCTACAACCATTTGTGTTTGTAAACTAGAGAAAAGTTTGCAACTAAAACAATATACTTTATTATGTGATGTTGAATAAACTAACCACCTACGATGCTGATTTTCACCATTGCTCAATTTCCTTGTAAAATAAAAATTAGAAAAGTGTCTACCATGTTCATTTTCCGGATAGTATTCATTGCTAATATGTAGGTTTTGTTGAGGACCACATTGGACTAAATCGTGACGGTATGCATTGTTTATGGGAATGCTCCATTTTCCTGGATCATTCATTTCGGGTTTACAAATTTCTGACTCTTCATTCTCCCTAATATTAACTGATGAAGTGGCCTCGCCAATATCAAAAGAAGTTCCAACACAGGGCTCAGTGTCATTTGTAGTATCGTTGGATTCACTTTGTAGAACTTCTTCTGGCGAAGACTTCTCTTCATTCTGTTGACAATCAGTTATTATTCCCGGTACTCCAGTTTCAGAGGTCGAAAGAACTTTCTTTTGATTCAAAAATTTCTGCATGCTAGCACTAAGAGCTGCATTAGTTACTGCCATCTCAGCTTTTCTTTTTCGCTTCGATGTTCCAGATTCCCATTTCCGATGTGCATCTCTATCTCTGCTCGGGCCGGACATGATATCTGTAAATCATTTTGTAATTTACGTACCTAAATATAAGAATAACATGGCAGTATTTTTTTCAAAAAAAAAAAACTTTTTGAAATTGTGAGTTGAGATGAGAATGTCAATCTTTTGTAACGATAGAAAATTTATGCTTCGTAGATATTGCGCAGGCACATACTTCTCCCATAATGGAGTTGTCTACTATAAATAAACTATCGTAAACTGTACGATGGTGGAATACCTAAATATGTGGGTTAGATTAAATAATTGGGCATATAAAAACATAAAATCTGATTAAATAAGATCATTAGATATGTAATAAAGTTATAAACTTATAAGCGTGAAATTTTAATAATCCGTGAAAAAAATGAATGTTATAGGAGTTTTAAAATTCTTAACAATGCCAGTGAATAACAAAAAAAAGTGATTTCCCAAAATTAATTTAAAAAAAATATGTTAATCATAGACATATGAATATTTACTAGACCAGAACAGAAAGGTGAGGGGTAGAATCCAACTGCAGCGGGGCGCAGAGCGGGAATACAACTTTGGTGATATGTGATTCGTCAATAACTCTATCTGACAGTATATAGGCATCTCGCATTATAATATCACGATTTAGTTCTTAAAAATAGACTATTCTATTTTTACACGTTTTCATAGCACAAGTCACCATTTTTGCAGAGTTATTTCGTAAAATGTACCGATGAGAGCTCGACGATGGTCCCCACAAGAATGATGACGTCACATTTTTTAGATTCACGCGAGGCTAATTCGTTTCCGCATTCGCATCCGCATCCGTGATGTTAATTTATTTTATCTTTCAAGGAACGTAAAATAAAAGTGTTCAAAATTAGCCCAATTCAAAAGTAAAAGTAGACACTAGGTACTATAATATTACTACCCAGTTGGTTCCATGATGAAATTGATGAGAAATAACAACGAGTAGACTAAGGTTATGTGAATTTTATTATGTATATACTTATTACCTACTAATTTAATTACTCGTATGATTCAGCCACAATTCACTGTCACCTGTCACTCACTATTTAATTGTTAAGTTAAATTATACACTTAGTGATAAGTGATAACTTTAATGCTTTGTTTAATTAAAACTGAACAGTGCCCACGATCAATGTAATCAGTCGACGCAATACACACTACTATGACGCCTGCCGGGTCGGGTCGTATCGAACGAAAGTAGAGGATCTGTCAAAATCTGAGTCTAGGGATGGGAACGCAAAGATCGATACCGAAAATTTCCGATGATCGATATTGATAATAAAATTTTGCACATAAAGATGATGAGATCATAGCTCACGCGAGGCCCCTTTATGTGCGAGGCCGTGGGCGAGGGGCCGCTTCGCCCACGCCTAGCTACGCCACTGCCCGTATGATTTTGCTGGTGTCCGTACACGGCGCTACGTCAGTACCACGATACGGACGGTGCTAGTCGCACACGACGCGTCACGTCATTTATGTCAGCAACTTAATTCGTTTAACGTTTGACAGAAATGGCGTCGGAACATGAAAGTAATGTTAGATTTGTTTTGGAATTGGAAAAATGCATGTTTACTTTACCAGAATACGTAAGAAAGGATTTAGTGGAGAGGGCATGGATTGATGTTGGAATAAAAGTCAATTTGACAAGTACGTAATGTTGTTTACTTTTGTCATAAATAATATCAAACACAATAATTGAACTGCCAAGGTAGCGAAGCCCGAGGAGTGATAAAATAGGTGGCTAAATAATCGTTCATACTTGGGATTGGCATCCATTTTTCTCTTAATACATTCCATATAATGATAACCGTTTCTCCAACGACTTTTGAAATTGTACATTCTCCTCTCGCGAAATAAAAAGCCAGGCTCGTAATTGTCGATCCTTCCCCTAAGTACCTGGAAAAGATGATTATTAAATTAAAATTCTAGTTATCTTTTTCAGGACCCGAATGTAAAGAAAAATGGAGGAATAGTCGCAGTGTTTTTGTCCGAAATCTGAAACCTGCAAAAAGTGGATCAGCAGCGAAGAAAAAGAAATCTTACTATTTAAATGAAGTTGGTGGCTCCGACTCGAAGAACCAAATGATGCGGGGCGAAATAATTTAAAATCTGTTTGCAGCGGGTAACAATGATTTCACAAAAAACTGCAAGGAAAAGAAAAGGAAGGAAGGTAGGAAAAGCCAAGAAACTCATCAAGTTCACCTTCTTCTTTTCGTCTTGGTAGCAGTTCTAGTTCATTGTTTATACAGGCCACTGGTTTTAGTCTTAAGTTTCAACACATACTGGCGATCGAATTCGTTTAATTGCGGCGGTAAATTCACTTCATGAATTGCAATCTATAGCAGAACCGTCGTAGCGGGGTGCGGGTTTGACAAGCGAACACAGCAATTGTCGGATGCGGGCTATATAAAAACAATAAATCTCGACAATTGCAAATATAACGAATGGTCATAGCTGGGTGATTTTTCTACTGGACATGGTGGCCACACTTTTGGTAGAATTGACCGAGATTCTCCATTTTTTGTAATGTTCTTCTAGAACTGAGAGATGTATTTGAACTCGGCGGGCGCCATGTCGCGCACTTGCTGAGCTAGATTAAATGAGGGTGTCATCGGCGAATTGCGCCATTATGGTTTCGCTGTCTCTGGGGACTGGTACGTTGCTCGAGCTCACAATGTAGAGGGTTAGGGAGACTTTGGAGCCCTGAGGTACTCCTGCTTTGATTGGTCTTGGGGTGGAACGATGGCCGTCTATTTTAATAGTGAAAGTGCGACCACTTAGGTAGCTGTGTGTGTATTGAATCATGGAATCTTCGAACTCTTGTTCGTCCATATTGTATAATAAGCCTTCGTGCCAGACTCTGTCGAAAGCCTTACTTATATCAATTGAGATGTCTGTGGTGTGGAGGCGCTTGTTAAAGCTGTGTGTTATGTGTTCGACCACACGGAGAAGTTGGTGTTGGGTTGAGTGATTAGCACGGAAGCCGTGTTGGAAGTCTGGGATAATGTTTTTTTCCGAGAGATGGGCGTTTATTCTAGTAACCATGAGTTTTTCAATTATTTTGCCTATCGAGGGGAGTAGGCTAATAGGTCAGTAATTTTCTGCTTGAAGTAAATCTTTCCCCGGTTTAGGGATTAAGATGACGTCTGCTTTTTTAAATGCATTTGGGAATTTGCGTAATCGGAATGAGGCATTAGTTATAGCGGTTATGGCGCAAGCACCTTTAGGGGGGAGGCATTTAAGAATTTTATTTGTTATGTCGTCCGGGCCCAGGGCCTTTTTGGATTCAAGTGATTTTATTATGTTTGTGACCTCTAGGGGAGTAGTGAATTTAATTGGTGGACCCGTGTGCGGGAGATTTACGATTTCGGCTACCTTATTGTATACTATGTTGACAAATGAGGGGTCGTCGTATGTTGTGCAAGGTGTAAATTGTTTTTCTAAACTGTCAGCGAAAGTTTCTGCCTTTTATGCCGTTGAATAGACAAAGCCGTTGGGGCCATTAAGTGGGGAGATTTTGGTTTTCGGTTTTCGGAGGCTTTTGGTGAGTTTCCAGTAGCCTCCTTGTCGTCTTCTAATGATAAGATGAAGTCATGCCAAAGTTGGTCTCGGTATTTTTTTTAACTCATTTCTGACTTCATTAGTTAGTTTGTTTAGTTTAATTTTGTCTAAAGGATGGCAGGTTCTTTGCCAGTCCTTTTTTGCGCGATTTTTCTGTCTGATTAGTTCATTAATGTCGTTTGGTAGATCTGGTCTCGGTTTATATAATGGGACTTCTGTGGTGGATTGTCTGAGGGCTGATTTGATGTCGTTTGTGAGGTCATCTACCGCTTTGTTGAGACTGTCCTCGTCTGGTATTGATGTGGGGATTTTGAGGGAGTTTAGGTTATGGGATAGTTTGTTCCAGAGTATTTTTTTGCGTGAGGTGTTGTCTATGGGGGTGGGTGGGATATCGTCGTCGCTGGGTGATAAAAGAATGGGAACATGGTCGGAGGAGAGTTTTGTACCGGTTGCAGTAAGTGCCAAAGGGGTAAGTTTTTTGTTATTATTATGTCAATTACATCTGGGCGTTTTCCTGAGTGCGGGTACAGGGTGGACGTGTCAGGTGCATCTACGCTGATGTTTTTGGTTTCTGCGTATTCGGCTAGGATTTCTCCCTTTTTGTTTTCGACCTTACTAAACCATGAGCCGTGCTTGGAGTTCAGGTCGCCAGCGATTATTGTGGGGAGATTTGACTTATAAATTGTCTAGATCTGTGAGAATATTCTTTTTGGTGGGCTGTAGACCGAAACGAATTTGATGGGGCCGTGGTTTTTTGTATTTATTAATATCGCAGTTGCTTCAATTGTTTCCGTACAGGGGCAGGGGATTAGACAATGATCTAAGTTGTATTTAGCAATAATTGCCGTCCCACCGCCTCGGGTATGGGTACGGTCGTTTCTGTAAATTATATAGTTGGGTAAACTTATTGAATGACTTGGTTTGAGCCAGGTTTCATTTATTAGTAGTACGTCTAGGTTATAATCACCTATTTCACCTAGTCCGTTTTTGATGCCTCCGTTTGCGTTCCAGTATGCTGCTTGGATACTTTGGGGTTGTCTAGTTATTCTTGACATTTAAAAGCTGTTAATGGGTCTGAGTGAAGGTATACATTGTTATTTTATTGTATTAATGATGAGAATAATGTTCGGGAATTTGATAGCAACAGGTGTCCTTGCTGCATGAAGTTGATCCATCGTTCTGGAGAGGGCATCTATTGCGTCCTGGGGGACGCGTGGAGCAACGGAGTTTACCGAGGGGGGCTTGGGGAAGAGGGGGGGTGACTTGTTGGGCCATTAGGGGGGGAGGGTGGGGCCGGTTCGGGGATGTATGGGTAGTGGTTGGCCGGTCCTGTGGGTTGGCTCTGTGATTGGTTGAGAAAAAGTGTGGGAGGGGCCATGAGGGCCATTCTGGGAGGTCTTGACTTCCAGTGTTGGGGTTACGCCATTGGTATTGGTTGCGGTTATAATTGTTATGTCGGGGGGCGGGGCAGCCTTTATAATTGGCTGTGTGTGCCCCTTGGCAAAGAACACATTTTGCCGGCATATCTGGTATTTTTTCACATTCTTGTGTTGCGTGATCGCCGGCACATTTTACGCAGCGAGGGCGAGCATTGCAGCATGAAGAGCTGTGACCGTGGTTTTGGCATCGGAACATTGTCCGATGCTCAGCCTGCTACGCAGGATTTCCACGGTCACCCTGAGGTTTAAAATTGTACGAAGTTCCGTGTATATGGACTTCGCACGGTCAT
The DNA here is from genome assembly GCA_917563855.2 of Limnephilus lunatus. Lineage (NCBI taxonomy): Eukaryota > Metazoa > Arthropoda > Insecta > Trichoptera > Limnephilidae > Limnephilus > Limnephilus lunatus. The sequence goes on along the minus strand of OU830600.1, from coordinate 26,462,876 downwards.
TTTTAGTTAGGTTTACTAGTATAGGGCTCGACGCTGGGGGCCTGATTTCATCCTATGGACCGAGATGATCGGGAAGTCGGAGGCCAAGATATCTGCGATTTCTTGGCAGGTAATATCCTCTGGTATGCCGCGGATTACCGCTTTCAGAGGCTTGTCCTCGGGGAGGTGAAACGAGTGGAACTCTAGGTTCCTTGTAGTGAGAAGTTTCGTGGCACGGAGGTGATCGCGGGGTGTTTTTGTGTAAATATTAATGTACCGCGTCATGTTTTTTGCATGGAAATCGATTCCATGATCTATGAGGGCGGCTTGGAGAGAGCTCCAGCCTGTCTTATTGTGAAGGCACTCTTGAATGTGTAACTACTATCTGAGGGGTCGGGGCTGGGTGGGGGTTCTGGGAGGTAGAGGGTTCTGGTGAAGTGGTTAGCGGATTAGGTTGGGCGGGGCGATGGGGTGTTTGGGGTGATAGTGGTGATAGTGGGAGAGGGGTGAAGAGGGTGGATGAGAGAGGGGTGGTTGCGGCTTGGGCCGTTCGTTTATAGGGCAGAGATGTTGAATTTGAGGGTCCGGAAAAAGGGGCATTTGACGGCGTTTGCATTTGCATTGGAGAGGTGATGGTCGTACAGCGACCGCGTTTCCTGGTGCTTCGGGCTTCTTCCCAAATGCATTTCGTCCGCGCTTGAGTCGGTGCCGACATCGGACAGCTCGTACTCTGGTAGGGGCGGGGGGGAGGGGCTTTTACGGGGGCTCGCTAATGAGGGAAGGCTTGTAAGGTGGGGCGGGTTGGAGGCGGGGCTAAGAGGGGGAGCGGGGGTGAATTGGTCTCGGGCGGGGACGCGGCTACTAGGGCGTACGGGGTGGGACTAGGCGGGCGCGGGGAGGTGATTGGGGATATCACCTCAACGATGTTATCGGGGGAGAGGGGTTTGGTGAGGGGGGGGAAGGATGATCGGTGTTGGAGTTGGCGGGCCAACTCAAACAATGCTTTGCCCCCCTTGACCAGTTCCTCCTCGGTGATTTCAATTAGGTCACGGGAGTTTCTTATTTTTATGGTTCTCATTAGGAAGTTTCCTACCTCTTCATTGATGGACATTATGATTATGGGTATGGTTTGTAAATTAACTTGAGGAGGAGAGAGTGAGAATGATTGAAATTGAGATGAAAAGAAAAGAAGGGTGTAAGGGAGATAAAATTGGTGTTTTAAGAATTTACGACTCTAATTTGCCAGACTATTTAAGACAAAGACAAAGTGTAACTCACTGCGGTGGTGATGATGGATAATGGGGCTTCTGGATTCTTCTGGAGTCTGGAGTCGTGACAGTACTGGTTCCGTGTATCGTCTTGGGTGGGCTGAGGTTGGATGGCTCTACTCTTCCTTCAAGCTGACTTCCCCCAGCCGAGCTATTCCCAGTGTCAGATTTGGGTGGTAGAGTTGGCAACGCTGGCTGTCATAGCTGTCACATATTTTATGAATGCGTGATTATTTATTTTACGTTTCAACAAATTGGCAACAATTGTACGCCTGACAATTTGACCTTGCTGAAGGTTATCATCATGGATGTCATTTACATGGAAACCTTCAGCATTTCGCCTCAAATCGTCTTCGACACGCAAGTCTGCTGGTTCTGGCAATCTTGCGATAATGGCAATGTTGTGGAGGACAGTACATGCATTTATAATTTTAATTGTTGTTCGAGGGGTATAATGCAGTACCCGATGCTTCAACAGACACGCCATCTTGACTTCAGGATTCCAAAACAACGCTCAATGCAGTTCCGGGTCTTGCAATGCATTTCTGTATGTACGGATTCTTGCGAACCGGGAACTGCATTTAATATTGGCGTTATCATGTATGGACGGAGTGGAAATGCCGAGTCTCCTGGAACAAACATATATTTTAATATTAACAACATTTTGGCGTTTGTTATTTGCCACACACCATTTTATAGTACTTCCAAACACTCTTCACTACCAAGTATTTCAGTGCTAAAATACTTACGGGTACTTTCAAGCGGGGCTGCCTCTACGGGACACGGGGCAACGAACTACACTTGCAGCAATGGTGATGATGGTGGAGTCCTCAATTCTACCACAAAATCAATCTGCAACAACAGTTAAAAGGTATTAGCTTTTCTAGTATCATTGTAAAAATAACTGAGCAATGCATGCCCTTGTATTCTCTTTGAAAGCTGCATCAAATATACCACTAGCAGTCTTATTTTTATATTGCATGTCTATGATTGATATCAACAATAAAGTTCTAAACAATTTGCAACCAAAAGCTTGATACTTTACTAACTGACTAAGAACCATCAAGCCATTTCGCCGCAGGGGTGGGCAGAGAAGACGGACCGCCAAAAAACTCAGTCAATTATAACATAACATATTCTCCAGCAACATATGTCAACACAATTTTTTTAATAATATACTCATTTTATTAAGCAAGCGATGATAATAACTTACTTTGGGGTATTATACCATCCTCTTGATAGCTTATCAATAGGATAATCTATATTAGTAATAAATAACTAATAAATACTCCGCTATAGGTAGAAAACTTGGCTAACTTATCCGATGTATAGTCACCATTCACAAGTTCGAGTAGGTATAGAATAGTAAACTCCAACTTTATAAGGAAATACTTAAATCTTTAAACTGGAAATCGAAAATATACATATTCCTAAGCGTAAGCTATCAAGAGAATGGTGGAATACTTCCATATGTTGATAATACATATTTAGTTAACTTACAGGTACGGAATCTGTGGCAGTGTGCCCATATACTGCCTCAACCGCAATGATGGCGAGGACCCTTTCCTCCAATGAAGTTAACGGCTGTGCCTTGTTAGGGCCACCTCCGGTCCTCACCATCTCCGATCGCAATCCGGATGCCTTTTTTTTAATGGAATGTTTGTGATCCCTCCACGCCTATAATAAAGAGACATTTTTGAACTTAAAAAATATTATAAAATTTAAATTATATTAATAAACAATGTTGAAATGTATAATTTTTATTTTTTATTTTATTATAGATAGAAACAAAATAAAGTACAAATTACACATTAGGAAATTTTGCCTCTCCACCTAGGAATCCATAAGGAATAAATTGAAGTCCGTACCTCGTTGTAACAATAGAAACATAAAAGTGGTAATAATATAATGAATGCATACCTGTTGCCACTTCTCTCCACTCTTAGTGCACCCCAGCTCCATGGCATTCAGGTCGACCGCCAGGGAAGACCACGCCAATTCGTTATTGATGCGGCCATCCTTTCCCTGGTGCCGCCCCGAAGCCATTGCCGGGCTCTGTTCCAGCCGACTTATCATCAGCTCGAACTGCACGATCGTCGTACGCCTTCTAATAGACATCTGTTGAAGAAATAGGAGCTTAATTTAAAGAATTGTTTTGTTAAATTAATACATATCTCCATGGAAAATCTGTAGAACAATTGAATATTTGAAAACGAAAAACCGCTAACTGCCGCACTTTTAGGCACAGATTATGGAAATTACACTTCATTCCAAAAATTAGTACAAGAAACAACTATTTAATTTACACGAAAAATAGGTTTTTAGGTTAATTTTGACAAACTAAGTAATTCATGCGAATTTGGGTTGAAACGAAATTTCGCAAATGTCAAATCAAACGGTATACAACTTTAAACATACTTTAAGTGGATAAATAATCACGTATATTTACAGTATTTCGTGTTTAAAACTATTTAAAAACGGCGAAGCTGGCTGATATCCATAGAAAAAGCAAATAACAGCCATAGAAAATCACCCATATCTGAGTTTATGACAGGCAGCGTTGCCAACTCTACCACCCAAATCTGTCACTCATTTGACAGGAGATCTCGCACGTTATCTTAAGATCTCACAAAAATTAGGGAATAGCTCGGCAGAACCAAGACCAAAACGTATAACTAACACTGAAGTTCAAAGTCACTGTCACTGAGTCTTGAGTTTATTCAGCACTATCACTAGAGTTAAGATGCACTGATTTGACTGCGAGATGGTTCGATGGCGAGATATTTCGACACACACACTGACGGATTCAATTTAACGTGTAAAAAACCCTTGATCGGCAGGCAAAAACCACGGTAGTGATTGTTTCTAGTTACAAGTTAAGCGTGTAAAAAGCCCTGTAGATAGGCAAAAACCATGATAACTTTATATTCACTGGTAAAAGTACTTTGTAATTATGCAAAAATGCTAAGTGTTTTGAGAAAGTTACAACGCGCAATTACAAAAGGCAAAAGTTGACACTGGGATCGTAACTTTGGGTCGTTGCTAAGCAACGACGGAGAGATCGGGCGAGCAGGTAGTAGAATTTACTGGATGCTAGCTGCTCGGGAGAGAGATCTATTGTCTGTTGGTTGGGGTGAGATTTCTGAGAATTTAGGTCGGTTGGTAGGTTCACGAAAAAACACTGCTCGGAGATTCACTGATTTGGGACTTTGTGACGTCTACTCGAGGGGGCTGTCGGAACTGAACGTTGGAACTGATTTATTTCAGAAAAGCATGCAGTTTTTATAGTGAATCGGTGGCCCGATTTCGTTACGGACAGATCCGCCGGAAAGTGGTGGGGGAATTTGTTCCCCGCCAGCTTTCCTATAAAAAGGGCGGAAAAATGCCAATTCTCTATTTTGCCAGTTTCATTCGTAAAAGTGCTTGTTTAAAATTAGCAACTTTTATGAATTTTGTAGCTCTTAATAACAATGGAAAAACATATTATTTCATGAAAACAGATAAGTAAAGCCAAGATGTATAACAAGATTTTTTTGTTTCGTGAATTTCATTTGATTTTAAATTTTCAATTTTGCAATTGAAGTTATTTGATTCTAATTAATTTGTTTGATGATTAAGGAAGTTAAAATTATTTTTCCTAGGTTCCCTGCGAGATGAGTTAATGAAATCCGTTTATTTCACCATCTCACAGGGTCCCTAGAATTTTGAAATGGGAAAAATGTAAAAATTTCATGAGCGAAAGTCTTTTTGACACAACAAAATTGACTCTAACTGTAAGTGTTTTTGAACACAATAAAATGACTCTAATTTTAAAGAAAAACACTTCAGAGACAAAGTCTCGATTTTACTGGAGGCCTTGTAGGACTTAAAATGAAAACTGATTATATCATTTTTCCTACAAGGCTCGTGTGCTTTAAAAATTAGATGTATAAAAAATGAAAATAATACACAAATAAAAACATAGTTCAAATGAGTTTACAATCTCCCCAGTGACGATCTCTCAAAGTATTGTGGGAAATGTACATGTTAAATAAAAAACTTAAATAATTCAATTATAATAAAATAAAATAGAAATAAACAAGAAAATAACATTTTCTAATTAGAAAACAAACAGAACAAATATTTTCCATCAAAGCGTCTGTCCTGCAATTCTGAGGCCCAGAATTTTTGGCCCAATTCCCCGAAAATGATTGGACCGGGCCAGCGATGAACTTTGATGACAAATATTTCGAGGGTGTGAACACCCTTCTCCAATCATTCTCATGCAGTTCCGTGGCGGCAACGAATGCCCTACAGTTCAGATTTTTTCGATGTATGGGTGAACCCAAAATCTCCTATTACATCGCGTTTTATTCTTATAATACAGATACACCAGAACATTATCTTCGTCGCTAGAATCGCTTGACATTGTGTTTACTGCGCGGCTGCACATGAAAAATGATCAAGTTCAGTATATTTCGGGTAGTGCCGTGTACAGAGACCAGCATTAAAATGTTGTATATCAGTAGGGTACTTGTGGTTGCATCACAATTACGTAGATTGTAAGTATCTCCATGAAAGGAGGCCCTTACGCTTAATGCTTCCAAAAATTTTTGTTTCTTCGATTACGAAGCATATGAAGTACGGATTGAAGTATTTAATTATGTTCCTCTTCGACTTTTGCCAAATTTGCTTGGTAAATAGACATAAGAGAATGCGTGAACCATAAATATGCTTCTGAAGTTGTGTTTTCGAAAAATGTTTTTATTAGGTATGGTGTTGTTCTTTGGCTTAAGAAATAATCTTTAATGTTGGATAGAGCTTCAAAATTCTTTCTACGCATGGAAACAGGCTAAACCACCTTGTTTTACTGTGCCTTAGCAAAGGCTGATAATTGATTTCGACATAATTGCAAAACTCTTTTAGTGCCTTTGTTCTCACTGTGTACACAGAAAAATAATTAAATATTTTCAATATTATTGACTCAATATCCAGTTTCGTCAAATCGACACCATTGCGAAGGCTGTTATGCATAATATGTGCAGGGCAGCCGACTCCTATAAGGTTTTCTTTCTCTATACATTCTTTTAGGCGCGTAAATACGTTTTCACCTGGGTTTCGGTTCACACCCCCAAAATTTACATTCGCGTTATCTCCAATAAATGTGTAGGGGTTAATTGGTGTGTATTGAGTGTTTCGTATATAAGATTCGCAATCGAAAGCATAGTTTTGTTCGGTAAAGTTTGTAAATCAAGAATTTTAGTTTTTTTCCATTTCCAGTCCAGTTAAAGGCCTGAATTTTTTTTTCCTAAAATCACATTTTTTCTGCCATGATCTTAGAAAAGGACCTTATAAGGCACGTCCAAAAATAATTTAAAAAATCCTAGCTACCCCCAAGGTCAAATTCTACCCCTGCACGATCGTGACATTTGGGCTAGAACTCTATTAATGCACGGTTGTGACGCTGTTAGACTTTCGGCTTTTATGTGCTTGTTTAATACAAATAAAAGACAGTAGTTTATAAAAAATAGAATTTATTATTTAAGTAATCACATAATACATTTTATAATAATAGTAACAAGATTATGAAGATATTAGAATATGTCTTAAATGTATTTGTGTAGCTGGAATTGAGATCAGACAACAAATATTATTCTCCCCGCTTAATTAATAATAAAAAGACTGCTAATTTTTCAATCAGACTTGAAAAAAGTGTTTTTTAATCCTATTTTTTGTGATAAACTGCAAAGCAATTTTGTTTCCTTGAGAGGCAGAGATATGCGTCGCACTTTTCACACCTAATCTTTGACCTGCTTTTACAATTTTCCATTCTGCAGGCACGAGGATTTTCAATCTCGTCAAAACACTGAAGATGGCCATAGCCGTCGTACCTTTTAGCTTGAGAGGGTTGGTTCGATCGCCTATACTTTACATTTGGGTCTAAATTTTCAACAGCCTCACCATCACTCTTGCTATTCCTCCTTTGGCGAATAGGTGTGTTGGTAAGTCCATCTGCAACTTGCATCCGAAATTCCAACAAGTCCATAACTTTGTTTCCTGGAACCGCAGCTGCCGCACAATCTAATTTATACAAGCGCCATGCGTTGGAAATGGCCAAATCACAGAAGTGGAATGACCTTCAAGGTCCATTTCCTTGTCTTCATAAATGTGCGGTAGTATTCAATAGACTGGTCGAGAATGTCAACGCCGCCCATGTGTTTATTGTAATTAGCGATTACTTTAGGAGCGGTAACATCAATGAAAGCTGAACAATTTTTATTCCAGCGTTTCACAGATACTGTTTCGTCTGCAGATGTGCAATTTGATGAAACTAGTACGGATTTGTTGTCCATCCATTTAACAACTACGACATCGTCACTCACAAACTGCTGAGATTCACCGCGCTGCATACGACGATCTTGTTGAAAATCTATGCTCTTCCGCTCAGGTATCCGATTCATCATTAGCGTCCCTGTACCGTGTAGTCCCATAGCGTTCAACTTTTCGAGCAAGGGTATGGACGAGAAGTAGCGGTCAAAATAAATACAACTTCCTCTTGGAATGCTTTTAGAAAGATGCATTATTATCGACGCCCCGACTCCTAACGATCTGTCCCCAATCGGAGTGCTAGCACCTCGATAGACTTCAAAATCAATCATGAGCCCCTCATGAGTGGTAGCCACGAAAGCTTTTAGACCTTGGGGTCGTGGCTTAGTTTTGATGACCTGTCGCAACCCACGCGGGCATACACCACTAAAAGGGATCATTTGCTCATCAATAGAAATGGGAAATCAGTACTTAAGTAATGTTGACATATTCAACATCAACTTGGCGAATTTTGTGGATCTTGTAAAAAACTTGTTCCAAAACTATTCCTAAACATATATGTATGTATTTTTGTAAACTTATCAAATCGCTGTATTTTTGTGACTTGTGTGCATTTTTATCTAATTTTATTCTTATCATTTCTCTATCTGTTTAAAAATCATCTGTTATATCTGTATTACTGTAAAAGCCCTCTGGGCGTTGAATAAATAAATAAATAAAAAATAAATAGAATAAAATCCCGGTTGCCTTTCCACTCTATCACACGCTTTTTTAACCTGATATAGTACAGGTTGCACCTTCCAAAGTGTGTTGCTGTTCCCTGGTGGAGGTGTATCACTGTCAACGACGTGTAACGCTGTACGCAGAGTCTTGAATCGGTCTCTGGACATTACGTCCGCAACTAAACCCAATCGCATTCCTTCTCGCCAGTACATGTGCATCCGCAGGTAGGGGATGTATCCCATGATAAAATGAATGCCTATGAGCTTCTTTAACTCCACGACATTCGTATTTAAGATACGGCCAGTGTTGCGCATGTATTAATTATTGGTACAATTAGTGTTCGAAAAACTCGTCGTCGAAGTAGTCTTCAAAATATTTTTGCGGTTCTCGAATCACTCCTGGGTCGGCACGTTGCGGGTAGCTGTGCTCTTTCTGGTTAAATGGCACCTGTCTCCAAAGTCTTCTTCTAACTGGGCCGGCTCTTCTTTGGCCTACAATCCTGCGTGGAGGTTGAGACGGGGTCAGTATTGGTGGAGCTTCATTAGCAACATGGTAATATGGCATTCGGGGAGGCAATTCTTCATCGTCATCCATGCCATCTACTTCTGAATCGTTGCCATCTCCTATCAGTTGCAGTACTAAATCACTATTCAGCTCCATCTCTGCAAAAAATGTGAATAATAGTGATCAAACCAACGAAATATTAGTCAATAACTAAAACTGCCTAAAGTCACGTTAGGCCTAACCGTCACGATCGTGACTCCTGATCGAAAAAGTGTGATTCTATTTACAAATCACAAGTTTTCAATGTAAATACTTGTTAAATACAACCACCGGCATTAAAACAACAAACTAATAACAATTGCTGGATGTATCCATTAAAAAATTTACAAAATAACATCACTTAAGTCTACCGCTCTCATCGGAGAAAAAGACTGCCATCCTGGACGCCTTACCAATGTCAACTGACCGGCCGATGATGCGACTAACCGAAATTAGTGCGTAGCTAACTTCGTGCACTATCGTTTGGCGCCGTCTTCGTTCCGAAAAGTTGATTAGGCAAAGCGCGGGAATTTTTTCATTGAATGTGCACGCTCGTGTTGAAGCGTCCTTAAAGGGATATAGGAAACAGTTTATCCGCACCATGGATGCTGGCGTCTGTGGCAACAGAAAGACAAGAGATGTTCCTCAAAGTTTCGATGATTGTCGTAATCGTATGTGGAGCAACAACTTGATTTACTATAGCTTCAGTCTAAGTTTTTCCGCATTTAAGATTTTTTGCCGTTTCGGAATCACCAAACATTTTTCTTGTTAAGCTCGCCGTACATTCCATAGAATCATATGACTGATGATGCTTTACCGTATGGAAGGCTAGTGTTCCTTCTGCAGCATGGGCATTTTTGAGAGTCAATGAAGTAGAAGATTGAAAAAAGTTGGTTACCTTAGAAGAAGAACCTGCTGCTCGTATCATCAGTCTACGTGTCTTTCTAAAGCAATAGTGCCCTTGTTGCCCACATTTACATGGCAGTCGCAAATAGAACATTTGGCGTCGAAGTTGTCTCGCCCGCTAGTAAACACGGGTATTTGGCGCTTAATACTTCTGTAAATTTACACTTCCGCTTACTCATAATGACTACGTTAAATATGCTCAAATATTTAGTATTTAATCACTAAGATTCTCATCACGCGAGCGCAATATCTAATATAATAATAACCAATTGTTTCAAACAAATATCTAATTGCAATAACAAACACCGCGCTGCACTGGCTGCGTGACCACGCACCGACTCACCCCACCGGACTGGTGCATTGTCTGCGTCTCTGCGTGGAGGCGTGAGCGGTGACTCACCGCTCAGCTGCCCTGCCCCCTTTTTCGCCTCCCGCCAGTCCCGCCCGATGTTTAGCAAAAAGGAGGACTTACAGTAGGTAAGGGAGGACAAAATATGGAAAATGAGGACATGTCCTCCTTTTAGATACCATCTGGCAACCCTAGTTCTGGCGTACCTGTGAATGTCTCCCTCATCCCATTAAAACGCGAGGTATCTTTGGACCAATGGAAAGAGCAGACCAACGGCAGAATGGAACGCATAGTAATGGAAAGCTTGTCTCATAAGTTCAATGGCCATATCGGGGTTAGGTGTACTATTTACTGGAATTTGAGAAGGTCCTGGTAGCCTGCGTGAGGTATCCTCGCCACTGTTTTCCTCCAAGTCCATTTCTGAAACAATAGAAAACACAAATTAATTTAATGTGTCTATCTGTCAATTATGGACCGCCTCTGGAACGACGTTTTAAAAAAGTAAACTCATGGCACGATCAAGTGACTCAAATGCTTGAGTTGTGCAATGTCAGGATTCAGAATAAAAGAAGGGAATGTACGAGACGATGTACGAATGGGAATAAATCAAATTGTGTGTTGGCGGTCTATCCTCTCTGCCTACCCCTATAGGCTGTTGATGGTTAAGCAGATATGCAAATGAATTTTGCAGCACTTCAATCATGCGTAATAGAATTGGGTGTCTTTTACTCTCGAGATGATTTTGCAGTCGCTGACGGAGAAGTAGCATCCCTGCTTTTCTTTTCAAAGAAATTCAAATTATAATACATGTTTCTTTTTCATATGTAATTTGTATGTAGTTGGAGTCTATGATGTTTATTTCTTGAATCATTGTGTTATTTTTTTCACTGATGTATGTATATAACTATACCATCATTTTGGTTTTTGTGTATCTTTGTATGGTGTGTATTATAGTTTTTGATTGTTTTTGGTATATAGTTATCATTCAACCAGAATACTGTCAGCACAATGACATCAAAATTATTAACAAGCTGTTGGAGGTATATAATAAATTCATAAAAAAATTTATTGATCGATCTAATGTTTTGGCGTAATATTTTGATTTTTTTTTTCTTTTGGGATGTTAGTCCATAGATTAAAATCATTTGTATTTACACAGTAGTGTTGATTGTCCTATTCTATATGTTCCATATAATCAGCCATGTTGGTGTGTATTTGTGTAAGTATATGATGTGAGGTTGTGTTAGGTGTACAGTAGTGTTTGTCAGTTTATTAGATATATCATTCAGGTGTTTTATTTCCACAACCTTTGAGTCTTTTGTTTTTTCTTACAAGAATTTTTCCAGATTTTATCCAAACATATTTATACTCTTTCTGGTATTCCATTGCAGATTTTTGTAATATTGCGTTAATGCCGCATTTAGGTAAACATATTGGGCTCCTTCCCCGTTGAATTTTTTTATCGGGTCACTGTATTTAGCTGCTAACATGGTGTGTACTTTTGTGATAGCCTCAAAATTAATTGTATTTTTTTTTTATCATTTGTTTTGTTTGTTGTGATTTTGTAGGTATCCTCTGGAGACATCGTAACGACTGAGAGCTCAGCGATCCGCGTAACAGCATGGACTGGGGATATGTTGTCCTGTAATTTTAGACGGCAGAATTCTTAACTTGAATTCTTGTCAGGTGAACATTGTGGCAGCAATGTCCTATTCGTATACGGCAAATGGAATAAGTTGAAAATTTGTTCAAAGAGAGCCCAGAAAACCACGGTTTTGAAGGAATCGTGGGCTATAATTTGTAAAAATGATTACCCTTTGTTTTACTCGACCCATTCCAATGATTCTGCCATGTGGAGATCATGTTTTCTTTCAGTTTGATTAGAAGGTCGACGGGGTTTAAGAAATTGTACAAAAACTCTCCGGAATCGATGGCATCTTTCGCCAATAAATCGGCCTTTTCATTACCAGGGATACCGCAGTGGCTAGGAATCCAAGCCAACGCGATCTCTCTGCCAGAGATAGCTAACTTATGTAATAAAGAGCGGATTCCAATACACAAATCATCTTCCGGGTGGTGGAAAGGGGAGGAGTTTAATTTTTGAAGAGCACCCAGGGAATCAGAGAGAATTAAAAATTTTCCAATTTGAATACTTTCAATGTATTTTAAGGATTCTAAAATAGCTATGCATTCAGCTGTGAAAATTGAGGCTTCTTTATGAAGTTTTATTTTTTTACTGATTTGGTCTCTTGGGCAGTGGAAAGCCGCTTCCACATGGCTAGATAAGGAAGATTTAGAACCATCTGTGTAAATAGTTTTCCAGCCGGTCCATTTCGAGTTTAAAATGTGAATAAATTTTCTTGGGGCTTCGTGGTTGACAGGAAAGCCAAGTGAAAAAATAATATTAGGTTTGAGCGAATGAATTTGAAAGGAATTTATATATAATGGAAGTCTGTCATGGGGATTTAAAATAGGTTTATATGCATTGTAAGTATGGAGGCTTTTGACGAGAAGTGGGATTGTTTTGTTCCTCCAATATGGAAGTGATCTAACTTGAGCAGAGAGAGCAGAAATTTTGTCCATCAGTGGGTGATTAGACAGTCTGAAACATTTAAATAAGAACTTGTCTGCCAAGAACTGTCTTCTGAAATGGAGAGGAGGGTCAACAGCCTCCACCTGCAAAGCGTTAATTGGGGAAGATCGCATGGCTCCGATAATTAATCTTAGGCTTTGAGATTGGATACGGTCTAACCTTGTAAGGTTTTTTTTAGAAGTGGGCTCAATGAGGAATGATGTGTAATCCAAATGGCTTCTAACATATGCAAATTCCTTCGCCCACTCTGAAGAGAGTGGATGAGCTACGGGTGGGACGTAAGAACTTCTGAATCGGCAAATTGAACTCCAAACAGCTGAGAGTGGGGTATCGGGAGATAAGGAAGAACAAAAGTATTTCCATCCTTGCCTTTTTTATTTTTGAGCAATCGCTTGGTCTTAGCTTCAATCTTTTTGAAGTTCAGGAAATTCTCAAGGGTCATGTTCAAAGAATATGTTTTAGGATACCTCTTCCTGGAATCTATTGCGTCTGCACATTCATTATCCCACCACGGGGCTGGGGGAGGTTTTCCTTTATTGCCAGGTAATTTGATAGGAATGCATGTCTCTGCAGCCGCGATGATTGATGAAACTAGCAACTCGTAACATTCCGTGACATTATCTTTAGTCGGAGAGTGCAGACTATACATGGAGAGCTTTATGAGCTTTGAAAAATCAGTCCAGTTGGCCTTCGAGGTTACAAATCTCGGTTTACGATTACGAAACGTGAAAGCCTTGTTGGTATGGAGCATGTTGGAGGATTCTATGAGGATTGGTGATCTCTAGTGATCAATCCCGTGCGTGTCCTCCAGAACTTTCCAGAACAAGGATCCGGCAATGTTTGAGTTGCAAATGGTAAGGTCGACCACGCTGGGACGTTGACCTGGTATCTGAACACGGGTAGGGGAACCGTCATTCATAATGCAAAGATCAAGATCGTCAAGAAGGTCAACAATGTCTCTTCCCAATCTGTCGCAAGACACAGAGCCCCATAATCCGTGGTGAGCATTAAAGTCACCCAGAACAAGGAAAGGTGGTTCGATCTTAGAAAGCATTGCTTGAAGAATTGATTTAGAGGGTTTATTAGAAGGGGATATATACAGGGAAAGGATTGTAGTGCCAAAAACCTTTGCGGCCGTCACCTGAAAAGGGCAACCGGCTGGCTTAACATCTACTGGGGAAAAGGGTAGGGGTGTTTTATTGAGAAGAGCGGAGCCACCCTTCCCATCTTGGCGGTCGTCACGAAGACAGTGGAATCCTCGAACTCTGAAATGAGAGTCCGGTTCAAGCCACGTCTCAGAGACGGCAGCCACTGCAATGTAGAGTGAGTTTAATGTGTGTAAGATGTCTACTGATTTGTTTCGGAGACTATGGCAATTCCACTGAAGAATCCTCATCAGAGGGGCCATTTCTAGAGGTATTTATAATCTGTGCAATCTGTTTGGCAATGTGGGACGGTATTTGTATATTGTTTTTATTTAAAGTCTGAAGGATGTGTAAAAATGAGGTGATAAGTGTAAAATTAAGATCGTTAATGTTATGTGGGTCTGCGTTAACAGGTGACTTGAGTATTGTTCTATCAGAGTTGGGAGGAAGTTGTCCATTGGGGAACCATAACAAGGATTCATGACTCGTGGTATCCTTTTTTGGAAGAACTCGAGGTTTACTGACCTTTAAAACTGTTTTCTTCGTTGCTGAAGAAGAAGATTGATGAGGGGAGGGAGTATTTTCGGATGCAGTTTCAGCATAAGAAATGACGGCTTTATTGAACATTTTGGATTCTTCCGCATACGAAATGTTCTTTACAGCCATTGTATGTTTGATGTTGCGTTGCCTTGACATTTCAGGGCAAATTTTGCTGGTCGACAAGTGGTTTCCTGAGCAGTTTATGTGGTTTACAATGACTTGTTTCGCTTTTTTAGACGAGATGTCTAGATATTTAGCACTGCCACTACCAAATAGGCCCTACACGCACTAGCGACCTGGCAGCGCGGCCACGAAGCGCGGTCTGGCCGCAGGGGTTGCGATTTGCAACGCTGCCAAAACCGCGGCTACGATCGTCAGTTGCACATACAGAGTGCTTCAAAATGGAAGTTGAGGAAATATCAGTGCTTTTGTATGTTATAAGTATGAAGCGGAAAAAGAAAAGGAAAAAATATTGGGTTCATCCCTTGCTACGTGAAAGGCGAACAAAGGGATTATTTCATACTTATTTCACCGACCTTCAGCAATATGATGACAAGTTCTTTAATTATTTGCGGATGAGCAAGTCTTCGTTTGAAGAACTGTTAAGAAAATTAAGTCCATCAATCACCGGCACTGTAACTAAATTTCGCCCCTGCATTTCTGCCAAGGAAAAACTTGTTGTAACTTTAAGGTAAGCCTATGCCTATCTACTTTATTTCTTTATCTCAGTGTCTGTTTTATGAAAAAGGATGCAGGTAGATAAGTGAAACAAGTAGGTACATAAAAGTATTTAAGTACTGTATTATCATAATCAAAGGTGCAGTTGTTCAATAATTATTAAAAAACGTTTCAATTATTTCTGAATCTTGCGAGGCCTGAGAGTAGTCTGATTCGGGTGATTGGATAGAATTTTCTTCTCTTCCTGAATCCAATGGCGGCGGCAGTTCACTGGGACGTGACAGAGAAGGGCGGCAGCTCATTGTGGCAAGTGGTCCATTATCTGATTGCTTAGTAAAATATCCCTGTTGATATTCCTGATGGTTGGTATAACCGCTTCGAGGGTAAGTAGGTTGGCTGTGCCTGGTCATAGGTTCATAGTGGCTTGGATCATATCTTCCACTTTGAGCTCGGTGGATTAGATTAATAATTTCCATCTTGGTTGTCAGCTTCGCGGATTCGGGTATTTTTTTTGAAATCCTTTACTAAGGAAAGCATAAATAATCTGTCATTGTCGTCTTCGAGAACTGATTCACGTTGAATTCTTGAATTTATGCTTTCTTTTAAAACCGAAACAAGATCTTCTTTTTCGAAATTATTGTCTTCCTTTTTCTTCTTTGATCTTAGTTGTCCTTGAGATACTGATTCGGGGGTGGGAGGGACTATATTTTTCGCATCATTTAAGTTCGATTCTGTTGTATTCGGTTCCACCGTATCTAAGGAACATCAGGTGTTGAAAATATACATAGGGAGATTTACGTTTTGCTGCGGCGCCACTTTTTGCGCCTTTAACACGTCGTAGCTCCCTGAGGAATGAGTCCCTTATATTTTTCCATTTTTTTTGGAGTGACTTACCTGGAAATGAAAAAAAAAGTTATTATAACGTGTTTGTTTGTTCCAGATACCTAGCATCTGGATGCTCCTTCAGAGAACTAAATCATTCATTTCGCATTGGACACACAACTGTTCGAGAAATTGTACTTGAGGTTTGCGTCGCCATATGGCAAAATATAAAAGACATTGCTTTTCCACAACTTGATAGAGATAAATGGCTAGAAATAAGTGAAGGATTTAGGGACAGTTCGCGATTTCCTAACTGTACTGGAGCTGTGGACGGAAAGCACATAAGAGTCATTCAGCCGACCCATACAGGGTCACTATATTATAACTACAAAAACTATTTCTCTATTGTGCTGATGGCTATATGCGATTCCAAATACAAATTTATATGCATAGACGTCGGCGCATATGTGTACCTGGTGTATGCCCTAAGAAATGAGACAAAGCGTTTACATAAGCATTATTCTTTCCAGATTCTTGGCTCATAGTTGCAACATGGTGTCGCAGTCCAGTTGAAGTTATATGATCTGAATTCAGGAAAACTTGTGTCTTAGTTCCCTTAAAATTTGCGTGCCACAAAAATAAGTTCACCTCCTAGTTTTGGGAATATGTAAATATTTGTTTTCATTTGGAATTCCAACTAAATTTCTGTATGCAAATATAGTGTCTACATTTTTTTTCATCTGATTTCGAAGAAGTATTGGAACTGTTCTCCCCCTTTTTCCTGGGATATGGGAGCAATATAATGTATATATAGCATTTTGCTCCTCAGAACTCATGATTTCAAATATTTCTTTAGGAATGTCTTGTTTTTCACTTTGGCTGGCTATATAATTTTCTAATGGAGCTCTTGCAACTTCTCCTGCTCTCCTCCTATTAAAAATTATAATATGAGTAAGTGTTATTTTACATAGCTCCTCATAGGCGATATAAGACTTTTCACATTCAAATCGTTGAGCTATATTCACTTCTAGTTTCATAACTTCCGTGCATATTTTTTATTATATCAGTAGTTAAAGGCATGACATCAGTTATCTGCATTTAAAAAAAAAAAAATTTATTTAAGCGACTATATAAAATAATTCCGTAAGTATACAAAATATAATGGTAAAGATATTGTATTTCTTAGTCCTCCTCACTAGGGGTTCCTGTGCCGAGGCGGACTAAAATTGTTTAATTACAGTTTATTTGTCTTCTATGTCTATGTCAGTTTATCTATGTCAGTTTATTAGTCTTCATTTTTTGAGTTTTCCTTGATTTTTCAGCGTTAGTAGAAATTTCAAATTTCCAAGCGTGACCAAAGATTATTTTAAATTCAGACAACTTTTTTTTTATAACTTCTTTGGATAAGTGGTCAGCACGGGATTCTGTATTGTTTTACGCATCAAAATATCAGCACAATCTTGTATAGCTGAACAAAGTCGTTGAGGCATGCTAGGATTTTTTACAGAACCTGTACTTTCATCGTAACCACTATTTATTTTGACAGCGTCCATAAAAACATTAAAATGTATAGGGTCAAATGCAATGTCAAATGAGGAAATTGCAGGATTTTTTTCTTTGATGACCATGAACAGTCTAGCGAGATCTCTCATCTTGGATGTAATGTGTGTTTTCAAATGATGTTCTTTATGATTGCTTAATAGTAGGGAACCATATGAACAAATTAATGATTAATAGCTCAGACTTAGCAATTTTTGCAATAGGATCATTTTTGAACACAGTAAATATCTGAGATCTTAAAGATTCTGTGATCTCAGAATTGTCTGGGGATAATAAAATAGCGGATGATTTTAACACTCTGCGGCGTTTTAGTGGATTTCCTTCAGGTGATTGTTTTCTATTTGAACATTTTTTCAGGTGTCTATAGAGTAAACATCTTTTGAATGTGCCACAGCATTCTATGCTAACCGCATAATCCTTAGCTGTCGCACTCGTTCTTGGACGGCGATTCGGTAGTAATATTCCATCAACTCTATTTATTGCTCCCTGATTGTATAGATAATTGCCTCTATTTCTTAATTTCTTCGAAATTAATTTTTACTTTTTTTTGTCGTTCGCGCAGATCGGGATCTAAAATTTTGTTATATTCAATCACTTCTGCCTGTAAGGGATGTTGGGTTGTAATGTTGTTATGGTGAACTGGGTCATCATGTAATGTATCTTAGAGAGAGCATGAGACAATGAGACTATTCAGAGTGATCTTGTATTCTCAGATGGTGGACCTTAGGCAGGCGGATGTGTGTAATACCTAGTATGAGGGGAGGTTATTTAATTAAAATTCTTAAAGTGCTTAGAACACAGTTAAATGTATTTATTGAAATTAAAGTACATAGAAACAATAACTATCAGTGCTAAACTACATACTGGGCATATTATGGAGCGTTAGTACCGTATCTTGAGCTGATGAGTGGGCGATGCCATAAGCGAATAAGGCTGCTGCCTTCGGAGATATGCGGTCTGCTCCCTCCGCTGCTGACATATGCTGAAACGGCGGGCTGGAACAAATCAGGTCCCCAGCCCCGTGGTTTCCCGGCGACGTCACGTCCCAACGTCCCAGGGCGGTTGCCACCAGCCGACTACGATGATGACGGCCAAGGTCATCTTGGGCCGCACCTCTGCAAGCCCCTTCGGCTCCAGGTGTAGTCGGAAGGTCTTACGATGGCCTCGTAACTCCCGATGCTGGATTTCGTTACTTCCAGAAATAAGCTTCTCCCCTGGTACTCCGCTTCTGTCCCATGATCTTGATGAGTTTGCTGATAGTCTTGAATTTGGGATGCCGCTGATGGGTGCGGATTTACTGATCTTTATGATGTACAAATATGGCGAACTATGGGTAGGTGATGCGTCGACCCGCCACAGGGACAGTGGCCGAGGTCACCTGTGGCTGGTCAAAGAATGGCAAGCTTCAGGCCAGTCCTGCCTTGTGAATTCATTTCTCAGTAACACCAATTGAGCACAGATAAATATATGGCAATGTTGCCAATATAACAATTATTGAATGTTTATTATCTTCGTACCTAAAGGTACTGCTACGACCCTCGGTTGAGGATGCAGAAAATAATAATAACTCCTTGGCAGCGAGCAGTGTTCGAGAAATTCTCTCCGGTTGTCGATGGATTTGTTGATGAGGATATCTGCAGTTTATGAAGTATGCAGATGTAGGTGATGTCTTGAGGTGATGTAGGTGATATCTTGGAAGTAGTACCGTGTAGGAATGATAACTTGGAAGTTTAGATTTAATAACTTTATTTAAGATAATCAACTTATAATTTAGACAATGTCAATTAGCGAACAAAAGTGCAGCGTGGAGACTGCACGTAATAAGAAATAAGAGTGAACGAAGTGAACCTCGAGAAATGCTAAGTCCTCGTTTATATAGGTTCTATTTTCAGTATTCCCGAATAGAGGAATGGTGGGGAGACTCATAGGTAAGTACCTACTAGGCACAAAAAATGGTTATGCAAGAATCAGTTTTTGGGCTTGCTTAATCCTTCGATATTTGTTAATCGTTTTCAATTAAAATAATGCATTTGTTGGAAACGCATGAGTGCGTAAAAGGTTGACATTAATGCGTGTGATTTATAGCAAAGGTCTGGAGAATATAACATACCTCCCTTCCTTAAGATGAAAGCAACATTTTTAAAGTTAGTTGCTGTAGTTATATTTTGAAACATTTTCATTCGAAGTTAACTCTTGTAGAGGTATATCTTCGTTTTCGCAATTTAACCCATCTGAATTTCTGAATGTCATTCTTGGTTGGATCCTTGTAGTGGATCGTCTAGGATTATTACATTGATTGTATATCCTGACACAACATTTATTATCATTGTCATCATTAGTAAAATAAGAATTAAGTATTCTAAAGAATCTACAACATTTCAATAATTTGTAAATTATAAACATAGTTAGAAAAGTGAATAGTGAATACATAACACTTTTTAATTTTGATGAATGTCTAACCGTAAGTGGTCTTGAATTATATGATTTAAGATCATCATTAAATTGATCGATTTTATGAGATGCCAAATTAAGGTCATCGTGTTGCAAATTAATTAAATTTATAGGTTCAAGTTCATTTAGAGTTTCATTATATTTTTTCATGTTACAACAATTGTCATCGACAATATTTAAAGTTGAAACAGGGTTTACATATTCAGTAATAAGATTACTTTTTGCAATTAATTGTGTGAGTCCAGCATAGGCTCTACAACTAGAATTTAAAGTTAATATTCCAGTGTGGAATAATTTAATATCAAAAATATTATTTCTATTTTTGCAATCAATAGTTATTTTAGATGGATGTGAATAAGTAAATATCCATTTGTTGTTTCTTATAGGCTGCCATAAAAGTATGTTGCCTTTAATAATTCTACTAAAACATTCGTTAGGTATTTCATTAATATAAGCAGACAATAATATCGTCTCGCATATTGGATCAGAGAAGGTTGATAAAACATCTAGATCCTTACATATAAAATTTTCATTAGTAATAGTTTTACAATTATTCTTAAGATTATCAAGGTATACATAAAAAGATTTGTCCTTTGTAATAGCTAAGTATTTATGTTTAGGAATAATTAAGGAAAAGGTATTTGGGATATCAATATTTGGAACAGGTAGGGATACTACATGGAAAAGGTTATATTCTTGTGATGTAACCAAAGGTAACTTCGTTATGAAGATAAGTTTACCGTCAATATAATATGAAATTAATTCTGATACATCAATTAGAGCATGAATATTTTCAAGTTTCAAACTCAAGGGGAATTCTTTTCCGCTTGGTAAATTTTTAATATTCGAGTTAAGTTCGAAATATAATTGTTGAGGTGTAATAATATCTGGATGTAAAATTCCTTGTTTAGAAAATAAGATAGCATTGATTAAAGAGTCAATTTGATCATAAAAGTATTCTGTTGTCTCGAATAAAGAGTTTGTTTGAGAAGTAAGTACGTTTTTAATTTCTTGTAAATTATTTTTATCGTGGTCTTCCTTGAAGTAATTATTTATTTTTATAATATTTTTATTCATAGTATATTCATCATAGTTCAGTTTAGCAAGTGTAGTATTGAAATTAATCAGAGTCGATTTAGTGACTTGTAATTGATCTTTCATAAGATTATAAATTTCTTTATCATCAGACATAACGCGTTCGATCGCATCATCATAATATTGTGCATCTTCAGAATCTAATGTTCCGAAAACAGCTTTGAATAGTTTTCCGACACCGTCAATTAAACCGCGTTTTGAGCGTTTGTTTGAAACAAGGTGCGTTATCGATTCGTATTTAGTTTTACATTTCTTTATAATATTTAAAACTGGTTTTAAAAGATCTTTACAATTATCATTTGGAATATATGATAGGTATTTTGAACAAGTGCTTTTAGTTAAAGCATAATTATCATCTAGGATTTGTATCTGTCTAGGAAAAGTACTAATATTTAGATAAGTAATGACTTTCCAATCGTCATTATATACTTTAAGTTTTCCAATTTGATCGAAGAAGAGTCCGTTTCCAGTCGATATTGGTTGGACATCTTGTGAAAAGATTAAGTTTGTCTTGAAGTACCTGGAACAGGAGATAAAGCGCGATATGGCTTAATTCTGTTTACATGGAATCTTTTAAGAGAGTTATTTTCCATTTTAATAGTAACATTTTGATTATTATGGACTTGTACGATTTTGTACGGTCCTTTCCAATTAGGAGTAAGCTTCTTGCTTAATGATTTAGGTTTATTCGTGTTTTTAAGTAATACTAAGTCGTTAATTTTATAAGTATTATTATATACGTTTCTATCGTAATATTTTTTGGAAGTTTCTTTAGCATGTCCGATTCTTTCACGGGCAATTGATCTAGTAATAGCGAATTTATATTTTAATTGATTCAGGTAACTTTCATATGTTGGATTTGAATCAGTGTTTTCCAAAGAACTTGGTAAAATAGGTTTATGTCCAAAGACAAGTTCGTATGGAGTAAATTTGGTTGTACAATGTGTACTTGTATTATACGAAAACATAGCTAAAGGGATATAATCGTCCCAATTTGATTGATCGTTATCAATATAATGCGTTAAATAATCTTTCAAAGTAGAATGAGAGCGTTCCAATGCTCCATTAGTTTGTGGGTGATACACAGTAGTTTTTAAATGTTTAATTTTAAATAGTTTCGTAAGATTTTTCATTAAGTTGCTTGTAAATTGAACACCTTGATCCGTGAGGATTGATTTTGGTATTCCGTAGTGAGAAAAGAATTTAACTAGACAATTAGCAACAGTTTCTGTTTCTGTAGAGCTAACCGCATAGGCTTGCGAAAATTTAGTTAGATCATCTTGAAAGGTGACTATATATTTATTATTTGAAGCAGTTTCGCTAAGTGGTCCGACTATGTCGACCGCAATTCTTTCAAAGGCTTCCGTGGAAGTTGTCGTTATTTCCATTGGAGCTTTATAAGTTCTTCTGTCAGTTTTATTTTTCTGACAGTGGATACAATTTTTTACGTAATTTTCAATATCATCTTTCATTTTTTCCCATCGGTATCTTTCTTTGATCCGATTATAGGTTCTGATGAAACCTGGGTGTCCTGACATAGGGCTATCATGACATTCCTTTAATATTATAGGGATTTGTGAAGTTAAAGGATTAATAATTTTGTTGTGATTAATATTAATTTTAATCTTTAAGTTTCTAAAAAGATATTGAATGATTTCTTTTATTTTTATAAAAGGCACAGAGTCAAAAGGGTTTTGAAAGTTTGGTAACGTAATTTCAGTTACACGTTTTTCGATTAGTTTCGATCTTAAGTTTTTAAGTGTTAAGAAAATATCTTTAGGGGTTGTTTTATCGAAATAGTGAGTCTTAGTAAAACAATGAAAATAGGATTTTTTATTATCTATAGATTTAGATTCATGAATACCAAACAGTGTTTTTGGTAATTCTAAAAGTTCGTCAGTGTCTGAACAATTTAATAATATTTCAGCACAAAAAGGGTTTTGATCATCTAGATCGATTGATGTTGGATATGCCATATTTTTAGACATATTATTTATAAAGAATGAATCATGTTCATTAAAGCTAAATATATTTGGCTTATTTTTAGCTGTGTAAAATCTTATATAATTTTCGTAAGTATCATTATCGGTATTATTTCCTACAGGGTTAACAACACCTTCATCTATTTCTATATAATTATTATCAATCTCTAAATTATTCGTAGATAGATTATTAAGACAATCTTCTAAGTCGTCGGCATTTATTTCGTCGAAACATGGTTCATTTAAAAGTTGATCAATAATATCTGGAGAGGGTGAATTTTCCTCTTCGGTAATAATGTTTATAGGAATACGAGATAAACAATCGGCATTAGAATTAACTCTGCCTGGTTTATATTCGATTTCGTATTCGTACTCTTCGAGTTTTAATCGCCAACGTAACAGTTTGCTACTTGGATTAGTGACGTTCATTAACCATTTTAATGGTCTATGATCGGTATAAATTTTAAATTTTCTTCCGAAAAGATAAGGGCGAAAATGTGCCACAGCCCAAACAATAGCTAAGAGTTCCTTCTCGGATGTACTATAATTACCTTCGGCACTA
This sequence comes from Limnephilus lunatus, assembly GCA_917563855.2. Taxonomy (NCBI): domain Eukaryota; kingdom Metazoa; phylum Arthropoda; class Insecta; order Trichoptera; family Limnephilidae; genus Limnephilus; species Limnephilus lunatus. The sequence continues at coordinate 26,439,374 of OU830600.1, read as the reverse complement.
TTTAAGGTTCTAGACGCATAAGATATTGGCAAATCTTCTCCAACTTTCCCTTGGCTTAAAATTGCGCCTATTGCATAATTTGAGGCATCCGTAGTTAGTACGAATTCTCTCGTAAAATCAGGGTATTGTAAAATAGGATCAGAGGTTAATTTTTCTTTTAAGGTATCGAAAGCATTTTGCTGTTCATTTTTCCAATCAAATTTAATATCTTTCTTTAACAGACTGGTCAAAGGTTTTGTAATTTTACTGAAATTATTGATAAATCTCCGGTAATAGCCAGCTAGACCTAAGAACGATTTAATTTCTTTAGGATTCCTGGGAATTGGAAATTCAGAGACTGCTTTTATTTTTTCGGGGTTAGGTGTGACACCTTCATCAGAAATTAAATGACCTAGATAAGTAACTTCTTTTCGCATGAAATGGCACTTATCTGGTTGAATTTTTAAGTTATTGTCAGCAAGTCTTTGAAATATAGCTGTAAGTTTTTTAGCGTGATCTTCTACGGAGTTTGCATAGACGACAATGTCATCTAAATAAACAAAGCAATATAATCCTTGTAATCCGATTAATGCGTTATTCATTAACCTTTGGAAGGTGGCGGGTGCCGTTTTCAAACCGAAAGGCATACGGGTATATTCATAATGTCCATTGGGAGTAGAAAAAGCAGTTTTTGGAATATCATCTTCGTGCATAGGTATTTGATGAAATCCACTTACAAGATCTAGTGTTGTAAAATATCTACAATGACCTAATTGATCTAAAATATCAACTATGTGAGCTAGCGGGAAGGCGTCACCCACAGATACGTCATTGAGACGGCGGTAATCAACGACTATTCTCCATTTAGGTTTTCCTGAGGAGTCGTTTTTCTTAGGTACAACCCATATAGGAGCTGACCATGGTGAAACACTTGGTTGGATAATTCCGTCTTGTAACATTTTGTCTATTTGTTTATTTACTTCTTCTTTATGTACCTCGGGGTACCTATAATTTTTTGAATGTATTGGACTTTGAGTATTTGTTATAATTCGATGTTTAATAGCATCGGTTGCCGTAAGTTTATCGCCTTCGAGATAAAATATAGAATTATACTTATCGCAAATATCTAATAAGGAATTGATTTCCTCTGAATTCAAGTGATCGGTACAAATTTGATCACGAATTAATTTTATACGTTTTTTACCGTTATCGTTAGAATTTTGATTAAAATGGTAAAAGTTTTCAGGAATATTGTCTAAATAGACTTTCATACAATTTATATCAACATATTCATTTGTTGAATTTAAAATAGTGCAATACGATTTATTGTTCGCATGACTTTGGTAATTGCATTGATATTTTTTATTATTTTATTATTATATTATTTTATATATTTTTTAATCATTTTTATCGTTATTATTAAGCATTAATATTATTATATTATATACCTTCGATAGGTATTTTTATATCAATTATCCCTTCTTTTATTTCAGGGTTTAAAATATCAATTTGAATAAGAGTTTCATAGAAGAATTGTTTATTTTTTTATTATTAAAAGTTTAAGTTTTTATTATTAAATCTTTATTTTCAAAATCAATTTTAGCATTTTTTCTTTTTAAAATGTCGTTCCCTTAAATTCATCATACCCAAGGTTTAAAATTTCACTAACCATCGTGTGGAAATCGTGAATTTTTTTTTTATTTTTTAAATATATGTATTTTTTTTTTTTATTTAATATTATTATTAGAACAATTCCAAGAGTTTCGATCAATTTTTCGATCTAATGAATGCCCGATTTTACGGTGCTAAAGCCTATCTCAATAAATTTGCCCGAATTTACGGTACCAAGACTATTTGTCTCATTTTGAGAGTCTTTTTTTTTCATTTGCACATTTCCACGAGAATCAACCGAAAGTTCAATCGAATTTCAATCGATTCTACTAATTTTTTTGCCCGAATTATACGGCACCGAACCCATTTATCTCAAAGTGGTCTAAAGATCACGTCTACATGAGATGGTGTTCGAGACATTTTCATGTCTTTTTATAAATAAATAAATAAATAATACCACAAAGGTAATTGGAAATGGCAAGATAACGCGAGATGGCACATAATATATAATTGCAATATATATTATAATAAATATGTTTTTTTTTTTTTTTTTTGAAGTTAGCATGGAAAGTTCTAATATACTCCTGAGCGTAGCTCGTGACTTACAGTTGACCGGCTCGGGGTTCCACTGCAGATCGGGAGTTAAAATATTTCCTTGGTTGGGAAGACGAATTATTATTATTATTAGGAGATGCAGAATCAGAATTTTCGTTTTTATATTTTAACGTTCTGCACTCTTCTATTAAGTGACCAGGTTTTTTGCAATACCTGCACGTTTTATTATTTGTATTATATGTTGGTCCTGAATTTGGACTAAATGGTTGATTATAATTGGATCCCGAATTTGGGGTAAAATTTTTATTATTATAATTATTTTTTACGAACATGACTTTACGATTATTGAAGTTGTCATTTTTATTTTTATAGCAATTGTTATTAGAATGTCCCGATTTTCCACAAATCGTACATGATTTAATTGAATTATTATTAATTTTGGATGAGTTTAGTAATTTATTTATTCTTTCTTCTTCTAATGAGATTGTGAAAGCTTCATTTAAATCTTTAGGATTCCTCGATCTTAGTACCGTGGCGATTGATGGATTAGTCCCGTACATAAATGTTTGCATTCCAAGTTCTTGGATGCTGGCTGTTCTGCCTAACATTTCTGTAGGATCTTTATTATTTTGATTTATTGATACTAACAAGTTTTTAATGCAATTTTCAATTCTAAGTATATATTGAGAAACACTTTCATTATGGAATTGTTTACAATTTTGAAGTTCTAGCAATAAATGAGCGTAATGTTTGCGTTCTCCGAATGATCTCTTAAGTAAATCCTTAAGTTCCGTCCAATTATTAATTACATGGTTTGCGCATATAACTTCTGCTTGACCTTCTAATGAAGTTAGAATATACGAAAGTAATGTATTCTGCTGATTAGGCGTAGCTAACGCTACAGCTCTATCGCAATTTGTTAAAAACGCGCAGAGTTTTTCTCTGTTTCCGTCGTAAGATTTTATAAATTTAAACAAAACAGGTAAAGGTAAGATTGTTTCGTTAGAATTTGAAGTTGATGAGGCTGAAGCAGTAGCCATTTTTTTAATTAATTTTTTTTTTAATTGAATTGTTTGTTAATAATTTTAGAAATTAATTTAATTTATATACGTTTCGTTTTCACGAATTTTATATCTGTTACGCGAAATTAATAAGATTATTTTTATGTTGAAAAAATATAAAATATTTCTTAAATTTTATAAGAAATATAAATTTTTACTAATGTACGGTTCACGGTACAAATAGTAAGAAGGAAAAGGGTTACACTAATGACACGTCTAAGAGGAATTGGAAGCAAGGAATAAAAATTTCTACAGGACAAAAATTTTTATGTACTCACAGTAGAAAAACGATGAGTGCCCAATTCATTTTGAAGAGAAGGTGGAGTGAAGATCTCGAGCTCGTTGTCGGGAATATCAGGATCGGATTCTTGGCTGCTTGAAGAACTGAAGTTCACCGTAGACGCTGGACTGCGCGAAGCTTCCGTTGTCCACGTTGTTGCCTTTTCTTCCTTCTCCAGGCTCCGTCGATGTCGTGAGGTAGACAGGGGTTTCAGGTGAGAGCCGCACCTGCTTTCCGAGGAAAGATTTCTCCGAGGAGAATGTCCGCCAAACTAGTCTTTCGTGTCCTTATTGGAGATGGTCTTCCGTCGTCACAGAAGATCCTTGCGTGAAGAAATATCAGCTATCCGTAGCTGTTGATAGCGATTAAACTATACGTGATAGCGATTAAACTATCGATGATAGCGATTAAACTATCGATGATAGCGATTAAACTATCGGTGATAGCGATTAAACTATCCGTGATAGCGATTAAACTATCCCACTTCTGACACCAATTTTGCTACGACCCTCGGTTGAGGATGCAGAAAATAATAATAACTCCTTGGCAGCGAGCAGTGTTCGAGAAATTCTCTCCGGTTGTCGATGGATTTGTTGATGAGGATATCTGCAGTTTATGAAGTATGCAGATGTAGGTGATGTCTTGAGGTGATGTAGGTGATATCTTGGAAGTAGTACCGTGTAGGAATGATAACTTGGAAGTTTAGATTTAATAACTTTATTTAAGATAATCAACTTATAATTTAGACAATGTCAATTAGCGAACAAAAGTGCAGCGTGGAGACTGCACGTAATAAGAAATAAGAGTGAACGAAGTGAACCTCGAGAAATGCTAAGTCCTCGTTTATATAGGTTCTATTTTCAGTATTCCCGAATAGAGGAATGGTGGGGAGACTCATAGGTAAGTACCTACTAGGCACAAAAAATGGTTATGCAAGAATCAGTTTTTGGGCTTGCTTAATCCTTCGATATTTGTTAATCGTTTTCAATTAAAATAATGCATTTGTTGGAAACGCATGAGTGCGTAAAAGGTTGACATTAATGCGTGTGATTTATAGCAAAGGTCTGGAGAATATAACAGTACCCATTCACAGAGACACAATATAAGTTACATTATTTTTATGTAACATGTGGCGTACAAAGTTGGTTATCAGCTTGAAGCAGTATGGACAGATGTACATTGTTTTGAAGTCGATGACACATAGCAGTCCGTTCTCTCCTGCTTCCCTGGATGATCGCTGGTATATGAATCTAAAATTAAAAAATGCATTTACATTTTATAACATATTTAATAAATTAAATGTGTGTATCAGCAGTTACCACACAAACTTAAACCAAGTCATTTTATTATAGGATGACTTCTTTGTTCGGTAAACTTAAACTGTATTCACGCAAGCTGTCCCGCTACAGCAGGGGTTTCCAACCCCATGCCTGCGGGCACAATGGCACCCGCGGAATGGTTCATATGTGCCCGCCACTATTCGACAGAGACAGAATTTTTTCATAAACATTAATTAAAAATGTGAATTATTTTTATTTATTTGTTAAAGTTTTAGAAAATGAGAAGTTATGGGAGGAGTTTGTCGATTAAAAATAGGTGGTGCCCGCCACCCTACCGATATTTTAGAATGTGCTCTAGAGTACAAAAAGGTTGGGAACCCCTGCGCTACAGCATAGCGTTAACATTACCAAGTTGGAAATTTGAAACGAGCGCTTACCATGCGCTTATCACATATATGGTCAGGAATCATTGGTTAACTCTGTATATTCTTCAATATTGAGTAGGTACCTCTACCTACCAGAATCAGATGAAATTCTCGAGGGTAACTTGAATAAAGTCATCACTGCCGGACGTCACACTTGCTTCTAAAATAAAGCATAATAATGTAATATTCGAAATAAAACAATTCATAGTAGGTAATGTAATATTCCAAAACTTAAGCATCACTACCGTTAATTGCTAAAACATTTCACAATAATAAGTAACGTAATGTTGGTATGTAATGAAAAATACCTAAGATTATTGTATATTATCAGTAATTATTATGTAGCTACCTGAATCTGAAGGGTTTGCAAATAGATCATTCAGTTTTTCCTCCATTTCATTAATTACGGCTCTCTTATGTTCAGAAATTGGTGAGCATTCACTTGCACCTGATATATTTTTATCTATAAAATAACAAAACACATTAAAAATCATAAACATAATAAAACAATAAGCATAATTATCATACTTATGTGAAAATCAACAAGTGAATGTGTGAATGCGGATGAAAAGTGCGGCTAGAAGGACTATAAAATGATGATGCGGTTTGACTATAAATGGTGTAGTTTGCGGATGTCGAAGGACCTTGCGTGTGTTTGTTAGATGTATGTTAGACCACTGCACAAGTAACATTGAAAGCACAAAGGAGAAGGAAAGGAAGGGACTTACGGTGGAATCTTAACTCCTCAACTTGACTCCTTAACCTCCTTGAACCTGGATTTTGTTCATGCACTTGTACAATGATCAATCGCGGGATGCGGATTCAGTTAGCGGATGCGGGGTGCGTAATATTATACTTCTTCACGCGGCGAGTTCATTGATGACACTGATTGTTATGGTAACGATGACAACATAGGGATGGGATAGGTTGAGGAATAGGAACATCATAGGGATGGGATATGTGACAATCAAGATACAAGTACAGGGTCTATGATATATGTAGATGTGTAGGTAAGTGTAGCGTTGTATTGTGTAAACGCCCAACCAACAAGTATTATTATGAAAATAACAGTGAAAAGCGTTTTTATAGAGACCATAACCTAAAAATGCAACGCATTATAACATAATTTTACCTAAAAATATACTTTTATTATGTCATTAATTGTAATAATTTATTATACAACACAATATTTTAGGTTATATGATAAAATCTTACTGTTAATTGAAGAATCCATTGACATGGCAATAATTGTATTAATCCTTCGCCAGCGTGACATTTTATAAAATGCGAAAGGAAAGGATTCACACGCGAATGGCGGCGCTAATTTCAACAAAATCACCGAGACAGTGTTTCCAACTTTATTTTGACCAATTCACAAATTGTGGTACCGTAACCCATCAAAAAACCACTAAATTTGGCTATCCCTCAAACCACCAGAAAACCACCGTATTATGCCAGTAAGTTAATACCTAACTATTATTTTTTTACAGTGAGTCCCAACTGTTCCCGTCTGGAGCCAGTGAGACTATGGCATCCCCAATCGGGGTATGTTATGAGGCTGAAGGTAATGGATAAGGGTAGGAGGTGGGGAAGATGAAGGTTGGGAAGTTCCTGGCTATTCGGATCTGGTCACTAAACACGGCTAAAGCCATTTTCAATAAAACTGGCAGCAAACCAATCCGAGGTATTTTAAATGGCGCTATATTGTGGCAAAAAGCGTTCCAGTGGTTAAGTAATATTTATATGCTTCTACGTGCATTACGACAAAAAAAAAGTTATATCAGCAGTACAAACAGTATTAGCGAAAAGTCTTCTATTCGATTGTGTTTTATTTCTAACACAGGACAAGATTATAATGGGAAAAACCCTACCCTTTGATGAAATGATCTGCTGTTTATCCATCCACTGTTTTAACCCAATTTACCAGTTTGGCACACTTACCGTCACTTTCATACGTTTTATCTAGATGTAAATTTCGAGGGAGATCAATATTGATGTGAACAATAATGCGAAAAATTTTCGATTTTTTTTACAGTCATGGATTTACAGTCCTCTTGAGTTTTACGACATCGGTCATAACATTTTGGTCCTTCGAGCCGGATCGTTAACTGTGTTTTGGTCATTACTATTTCCAGCACCTTGTCTTGACTTATCTTTGATCAAACTGAGCTCATTGCAAAATCGTTGTTGTATATACGTTTTTTATTAGCTTTTTTTATATTATTTTCTTCATTTGTGGCTGACCAATTCATAAATGACAAATCTATTAAATGTGAAATATCAATTTCATACAGCGAATCCAAGTATGTAAAGTGGATAACTTAATGTCTGCTTTACATATTCAGGTTCATTCATTTCTTTGGGCTTTGCAAGACATGGGGGTATTATTTCTAATTTTTTGGATAATTTCTTTTAGATTTTGATTATCTTGGGGAGAAAGAAAAGAATTTTTCGAATCTGGTTCACCCTCTTCTCAAAATTACCGCTGTGCACTTTTGGAAACAATTGTGGAGTTAGTTGGAATAGTCTCCAAAAGTCAATACCCAAAATAATCATAGGTAAAAGAGACGGAATCACAGAGAACAAAATATTTTCTTCTCTTTCATTATAGGTACCTGCATAGTGCCAATAACATTCTGACTCCCACCATCAGCAGTGGTAACGAATTATATTAACTTTACTAATTAGAAGGAAATGTACAGGTCCTTCACTAGTATTATTTTTTTTTTTAATAAATTAAAAGAAAATAATTGGTTTTAAGTCACTTTATTGATTCATATGAAGCAGTTACTTTGTGATGTGACATTATAATTTAAAATAAAACAATAACTTTGTAAACACCACTTTTATTTTATTTTATTTATTATTTTTTTTTTTTAATATACTTTATGCCGACCGGGTTTCGCTACAACCGTAGCTTCTTCAGGGCAGTACAATCTCTACTAAAATTAATTTACATGTGTGTTATAGCTAATACATGATTTAACCAAATGGGCTGGACTCCTCAAGTAACGGAGGAAGTAGGTATAGGTGTAGGTGGAGAATTGGGAAGGGAACGGGCGTGTTCTTTGTCAATAGGGAACAATCTTAGTATGGGACTTTTATTTAAATTTAGTTGGTTATTAACTACCTTACTGTTAGTGTTTATGGCTTTCCTTAGTTCAAGTTGAACTAAGTTATTGTTTTATTTTAAATCACTTTATTGATATATTTTCACTGCCTACCGGTTTCGGTACCTCCGTACCATCATCAGGCTGTTATAAAAATGATGCTATCAAATACAGAAGTACACATATATGTACATTTTGTCAAGAAAGAAAAAGACAGTATACTAGAGTTGGACGTTTTAATGCGTCAGTTGTGGGAGGGAGGTGGGGGATAAGTGGGAACATACTTAAAATAGGGCTGAAGGTTTAATTTAATTGGTTATTAATGATTTCAACCTTTGAATTTACCGATATTTTTTTCTAAAGCTTCTAAATTGTTAAGTCTTTGTCATGACTGTAGCCGGTTATCCCATGTATTCTGGACTACTTTTTATGATAGATCCAGATTCCTCTGATTATGTTCTCAGTACAGGGTGCATGTCAATAATAAGACGTTGGTAGTCTATTGATGTTTATTCCGAGATATGTACAGTATGGTTCTTCGATGGACGAATGGACAACAATCCCAACTTTTATAAGTTACTCATGCTGTCTCACTCATATCCGCATGTCTCTTTCATACCGCAAGACATACGTTCACCACAGTCTTAAACCTATTTTATATTTATGTAGGACTTGAACTCCTGTATCACGGTTAAAAGTATGATCTTAGTGTTACTATCTTGCACAGAAACCTTGAAAGGAAAGAAATGTACAGGTACATACTTCAGAAATTAAATTTTGTACAAGAATATTCCAACAGTATTGATAATAACAATACCAACACTTGTGTTTATTGTGTGATTAAATAATGTAGGAAATTTATTACACTTACATTTCTATGACTTTGAAAATTGGCCCGATGAATCGACAATAATTTTTGAATAGAGCAGTGTGAGATCTTATTTCGCAGTTGAGTTTGGAAACATTCAGATGATTATTATTTCAGTACCGAGTGCACAATAACATTGGTGTGTGGAAGATTATAACAATGTAGTACAAGTGCCTAATTACATTTTTTAGCAATTTTTCATTTGTCCCAGTAAAAATTATGACAATCTTTATACTTGCACTAAATTTGTCTACAGCAGCACCAGGATAAATATAACTCTGGCAATCTATTTTGTTTAAATTTTTTTCAATACTTTGTCACATTTGCCTTCCACCCTCATCTCCAAAATGCTTGCCTTGCGGCGGTATTGTGAGATCCGCTGACTGATGCAAAGAAATGTTTTTTTTCCACTATGGGAAGTTGATTTGTTTTGGTTCCATAAGTCTAAAGCGGTTGATTACTGTTTGATTTTAATGGGTTTATGGTTGTGGCGGGCTCTACGACTTCTATTTGTGTTGTCCGGGTGTATTTACACGTCCGCCATGGCTCTTTGTAAAAAAGTGAAGTTAGCAGGATCTGGACACTATGCATGAAACATCAACTATTAAGATAAATATTGATGGAGTTTTACCTACCATTAAAACTCTTATTATGTGGCCTTCCTCATCCAGAACATATTTATATATGTGAGAGACGACATGTCTGTTCTTGTCTTAGTGGTTTAATTTGACTTCCTTTTCCTTGTTTTGGCGTCATCAATTCGTTCCCTGATTGGTTGTTTGTTCTGTCACTGCAGTTGGCGTCTTGCGCATTTCTCTTTGTTGTCAATTGTAATCTCACCAAGCAGTGGATTAAATATGTTCTGGATGAGGAAGGCCACATAATAAGAGTTTTAATGGTAGGTAAAACTCCATCATTATGTAGGGCCGTTCCTCATCCAGAACATATTTATATATGTGAGAAGTGTTTGTTATCGCCTTGGTGACAGAACTGATGTCAATTGTGAGAGGTTGTTGATTAATCTTGTACAGGTTCAAACAGATTTGTGAGGGATAGCAATGTTAGGGAGTTACCTCCTTCACATACCTCTTTTCTGTAATGTCTCGCAAATGTGTTCTCACTCTTCCAATTTCCTCTTTCGAGGATCTTTTCAATGGGGCAATTTTCTAACCAGCTCAATGACGCTACAGCAGACCTTGTACTTCCTGCTTATCTGTCGATGCCAGCACTTCTTAGAACTGTTTTCACCCATCCTCCAATTATTGTTCTTGTGGCAGGTTTTGGCAAGCCCGTTGTTGAAATAAATAAATCCGGTATGGAATTTGCTTCTTGTCTTCTTACATTAGATAAAGAGCATACTTTACGGAGCCAATATACCGGATCCGTAGCTTGATCTGAGGAAGCATTAAGCTTCCATCCTGACTGCTGGTGAGTTGCGGAATCAGTTTTAGATCCAAAAGCTGGCCAAAGTATAATATGGTCCCCATTATCCACAAAACTGTCTGGTGTATATCGTAACAGAGTAAGATCGTGCACTCTTCGTCCCGATGCAAGCAAAAGAATGACAGCGCATCTTCGAGAGGCCTCAAACAGAGTAACTGTTTCTGGAAGGTTTTCTTTTAACCAGAAACTAACTTGTCTCGGGTCCCAGATAGGCAACACTTTCTTCTTTCTGGTAGTATTAACTATACCCTTCATTACTTGTTTCACCAAGATATGGTTGCTTAGCGATTCACACTCTGGGTTAGTTAATGTTGAAATGGCTGATTTATGAAGTGCAATAGTATTAGGAGCCAAGCCTTCGTTAAGTTTTAAATTGGCTAAAAATCTTGCCAATTGGGAACCTGATGGATTAGTTATATCAACCTTATTTTTGACACACCATTGACCCCACCTTTTCCACGCTAGCTTATATGCAGAGATTGTTGAAGTTCGCCATCCGGCATTGAGGAGACCTCTTTCATGTTCCGTCCATCCATTTAGCGCTCCTCTCCAGCCCCAATCTTCCATACTTCCATCTCCAGTTTTTGGATCTGAGGAGGATGAAGACCTGTTGACGTGTCCACCAGGTTGTATAGAAGGTTGGTTATTTGCCGAGGTGGAGCTAGCGCTCTCGACTGAAGATCTGGCAACCAAAACACCTTGGGCCACCTCGGTACTACCAATAGGTAAATACCGACACACTTGTTTAGATGTTCCAGGACTCTGGGTATCAAACAGGGCGGTGGAAACACCCATGCCAGTGGGAAGCACCAGATCCTGCTGAAAGCATTGTGATATAGGGCTGCCTTGTCTGTGGGGTCTATGGATACATAACTCTTTACAACATGAGCGGTTTTGGACGCAAATAAGTCCACCATGGGTCTGCCCCATGAGCGGAATATCTGTTCGATCGCTGGAGGTAGAAGGTGCCATTCGGGTAACAAGGTCCCTCGGGAAAGATGATCGGCGAGTCCGTTGTATCGTCCCGGTAGGTAATACACTTCCATCCTTATATTGTGCGCATCCGCTACTTTCAGAATCTGATACGTCAGCTGAAGGAGGCTCACTGATTTCGTACCTCCTTCGTTGCGTAGATATGCCAATACTGTTCTGTTGTCCGATTGAATGAGACAAGTAGAATTGCTCAAACTGGCTTTCCGACACTTCAATGCATGGAGAATAGCAAACATTTCTTTTAGGTTGCTGTGCCATTTGGTTTGTTGTTGTGTCCAACAGCCTGAGAGTGGAGTGTCGTCCACCTGTGCCCCCCAACCGCTGTCTGCTGCGTCTGTCGCAATGAAGTGGCATGCTTTGGGAAAATGAATAAGGGAATGTGTACTCACATTGTGCCTCCACCACTCTAAATCGTTCAGTACTGCAAGGTTTACAGGTACCTTCTTCCGGGGTGGGAGCTTGGCCATGGCAATTGACTGGAGCTGCATCTGCCTGCAGTGCAAGCGACCCCTGGGAACCACAAACGCTGCGAAGTTCAGCTGCCCTAGAATGCTCTGCGCATCCCTTAGGGACCATCTCTTCCTTGTCATAAGGTTTTGCAATGACTTCCATATTGTGCGGCACTTGTTCCCAGTTAGCATCTTCCGATTGAGGCAAGTGTTCCATGACACTCCCAGATATTCTATCGCCTGTGTCGGTAGGTGAACACATTTCTTTACGTTGATGGTCCAACCGAGGGACTGTAGGAAATCCAATGCTATCAGTGTCTGCAGTCGGAGAGTTTCTCGGTTTTGATGAGCCAGGAGAAAATCGTCCAAATAAACGATGACTCGTATGCCCTTTTTTCGAAGGATCTCTGCGATCCAATTGGTTATTGCCGCAAAAATTTGAGGGGAACTGCTCAAACCCTGGGGCAAACAAGTCATCTGCAGACATTGACCTCTGTACACGACACGCAGAAAACGGCGATGGGTCTTTGCAACCGGTATATGAAAATAGGCATGTGCCAGATCTATTTTTGTCATATAGTCTCCGGGTTGCAAGAAATCGGGCACTTTGAAGTGGGAGATTAGGGAAAACTTTTTCCCCCGCACAAAATCGTTCAGGGCTTTTAGATTGATGACAGGACGATGGGTCCCGTCGTTCTTCTGCACCAGAAACATCTGGGAGAGAAAGCCCCGGTTCATGGGTGCTGGTTCCAGTACTCCCATCTCCAGCAACTCCTTTATTTGCACGTCCATATCGGGTGTGTGCCTTGTTGAGAAATTGTGCTGTCTCACCTGAGTGGGTCTGGTCAATGGTGGTCTCAACCAAAATGGGATCCGATAGCCATTGAGGATTTTTAGGGCGAAATCGGGGGCTTCTGCGGTACGCCATCTTTCTAAAAAACTTCGCAATTGCCCTCCCTGAAATCGCCCGGGCTGGTTGTCAATTATTTCGGGGGCGACGGTGCGAGGTCTGCCCTCGCCCCGTCGGCCTCCGAAATTTCCGTCCTCTGCTGGCAGAGGAGGAAGGGCCAGAATGATGACCGGGGTCTGCCCGCCGGTATTGGGATGGAAATTGGGTGGAACCCAGATTCCCTGCGGGAGCACACTGAGTTGGCATGACTGCCCGTGTTCCGCTTTTTGGCCTTGACAAAATTTCGCTCCTCCCTGCTTGCGAAAAAGGAGCCCTGAAGACTTTGCTCGCCCCACCAAGTCTCTGCAACTGGGAGATGAGCTTATCTTCGTTAAACAAGTGAGTTACGGTTGGAGGGATCTTCGACAGAGCTGATCTATCAACTGGAGTCTTACACATCTCCAGGATGCGATCGCGCCGATGTTCGATAACCTCAGCCCGCTTCCCACAAGCTATTTGAAGAATGGCGTCGTTCTTCGAAATACTTCCCCCAAAAACCTCCTGAAATTTCTCTCGTAAGGTCTCCGGCGAGAGTTCAGCATCAGGCTGACAGCTCCAGGTTAAGACGCTCTGTATAGAGTCCTGGATAACCTGCCTTTGCTGAAGCGCCACATGGGAAATTGCTGCGAAGGCTCTCTCCATTCCCGTGAGTTGGGCACATGCGGGTGTGAAGGAATTGAGTTCGCAATTCACCTCTAATTCCTTGAACCCCGGGTCTGCAACGTACTCTTTCAATGTTTTTGCGTAGCGAACATCAGACCAACCGGGAGAATTAAAGTTCTGCAAGCGCTCCACCGTCTTCAGCATCGTGTCCGTCGGCGCATTCATTTGTGTTTCCTTCAACGACACAGTGGGATCCGGCATATGGAAAACCGGAGCAGCGGATGTGCCACAAGTAGGCTCAATTTGGGTCTCTAAATTTTCTGGGCCCTCAAATTCGCTCGCGTCGGAATTACCGGCGGCGTCTCGCCTGAAAACAAAGCTCTGCAATTCGCTCAACTGCCGCGACAATTTCTTTAGCATCTTTTTCTGCGACCTCTTTTTGTGCCTTCTGTTTTTAGGTCGAGAACAATTTGAACTCGAAGAAGAAGAGTCTGATGAGTTTGTTTCCTCACAACGACGTTTTTGAGTCGATTTCATCGATTCTATATTCGACATTGCGCGAAATAACCGTTGGCGTCAACAACAATAATGCGTTCTGCGTTTTCACTAAATACGCAATGTCGATCGGTAAAATATACACTTAATTATTTTTTACACCAAAGGAAGCACTTTTATACGCTTTCTGTTATCTCGAGCACTTTTATATTGAATAAAACTTCGATAAAGCGCGAGATAGCTACCACATTCGAAAGAATTTCGATGTCAATTGACAACAAAGAGAAATGCGCAAGACGCCAACTGCAGTGACAGAACAAACAACCAATCAGGGAACGAATTGATGACGCCAAAACAAGGAAAAGGAAGTCAAATTAAACCACTAAGACAAGAACAGACATGTCGTCTCTCACATATATAAATATGTTCTGGATGAGGAACGGCCCTACATAACAACGATTAAGTGAGATCCACACATTAAGTTTGTCAAATGTTCCCGCTTTCTGGTTATTTTGAAGTCTTGAAACTGAATATTGTTTTGCTATTTTGCAATCTTGAAACTGAATGATGTGGTCAAACCTTTCTGTTGTAAGTAACTAACTGATCTCGTCATTTTGAAATCTTGAAACTTGAATATTGTCTTGCCATTTTGCAATCTTGAAACTGAATGATGTGATTAAATGTTTCTATTATCCTGTAAGTAACCTAAATGATTATTATCTTGCCTTTTTGAAATCTTGAATATTGTCTTGACATTTTGCAATCTTGAAACTGAATGATGTGGTTAAACATTTCTGTTATCCTGTAAGTAGCTAAATGATTACTATCTTGCCTTTTTGAAATCTTGAAACTTGAATATTGTCTTGCCATTTTGCAATCTTGAAACTGAATGATGTGGTTAAATGTTTCTGTTATTCTCAGGGGCGTGCACAGAGTTTTTGATCAGGGTAGGCAGTAGGAAAATACAACAAGTTTCACAGGTTAAAATTTCCATATTCTATCAGATAATTTCAGAATTAAAGTACGACAAACGACAACAAGGTATTTGATGGAAGTACTTACATAACAACAGATGTCTTTGTCGTCACTGATTGCCATTTGCTAATTTTGTTTTAGAAAGCACTGCTTAATACCAACAAAAAACTTCATAGAAGCATTTTCAAAACGACAGTTCTACTCTATGCTTTGTGCATTTCGTAAACATTGAATCATAAATATACCAAACCACCCATCATTTTTTTTTTTTTTTGAAGTTAGCTCTAGTCAGAAATAATTCCTGCTTAGACCGCATTTTAGTGAGGCAGTCGGAGGGCGCGCGTGTAGTTTCTAGTTACAGTATTATGCCGTGTTTGTAGTATGACGTTTGATGTGGCGCTCGCATAGTTTCGGTTGCTCAGCTTTTTCGCGCTTATTTTTGAAAGTGTGTATTTATTTTTAGCAATAATTTAATAAATTATTTTATTATTTACATGCTTATTTTTTACAAAAACGGCAGGGTAGGCAGTGCTTATGTGCCTATATGGAGTGCACGCCCCTGGTTATTCTGTAAGTAGCTAAATGATTACTATCTTGCCTTTTTGAAATCTCGAAACTTGAATATTGTCTTGCCATATTGCAATCTTGAAACTGAATGATGTGGTTAAATGTTTCTGTTATCCTGTAAGTAACTAAATGATTACTATCTCGCCTTTTTGAAATCTTGAAACTGAATATAGTCTGACCATTTTGCAATCTTGAAACCGAGTGACATGATCAAACCATTCTGTTACCTTATAAGTAACTAACTGATTACTGTCACTTCATTTTGAAATATTACAACTGAATATTTTCTTGTCATTTTATAATTGTGAAACTTAATGTTTAGTTTGATTATTTTGCAATCTTGAAACTGAATGTGGCTAGGTCTCTCTGTTATCTTGAAACTGAATATTTTCAGTTCTCTATGATTATCTTGAAACTGAATATTTTCAAATCTCTATTGTTATTTTGATACTGAATATTGCCAAATTGTTACGTAATCTTGAAATTAGATAATGTCAGATTGTTCTGTAATATTGAAATTGCATTTTGTCAGATCTTTATTATCTATTAGCTATCTTGATTATTATTGTCAGGTAGTTCCGTAATTTTGAAATTTGATGATTTCTGATTGTTCTGTAATATTGAAATTGGATATTGTCAGATCTTGATGAACGCCCTGGGAACCATTTATTGGATAACCAACACCTCTGCCATAGGACAAAGTGGTTTGCGCTATGTTTGGTGACTTAGCAGGGGTGCCCGGGTTCATGGGGTTAGGTTTTTTTACATTAGCTAACAGGAGGCCCTGAGAAAAATAATTCCCCTCAGGGCCGATGTCATCTTTGGGGATGCTGTGTAGAGGGTCTTTTTAGGAAAGGAAAAGGATATAAGGGGTGGGTTGGCATCTGGGGGTCAGTGTGTCCAGGTGTGACGGACGTATGTATCCATCCATCCGTGATGTTCCGAGAGAGCACGGCTGGAAAAGTCAAATGGACTCCCTCAACTATTCTCTTCTGATCCGGCCTGCAATGCAGCTGATGGGCAGACGCATATATCTGTAACGTACCTGTTTTTTTCACTATAGATGTTAAATCATAAATCATGGATTGTAAAAAAAAAATTACACCAATACAATAATTATTAAGCATTATATTGTCACATTACTTCGGCCAGCTGTCAAAATCATGTTCTCGTCTTTCTAGTGTTATTGTCAAAACACCAATGCAAGATGAGAACATCTTGTAAATGGATTCATGACCTTTGTTTTAATTTCCTTCTTGCAATAAATAACCACGACTATTGAAAAAACATGTTTTTCTGAATTTCTGTTATTGTCAAAACATCATGATTGAGTTTTTATTGTTATTGTTTTATATGTATAAGTAATTATTTATTGAACTTCATTAATGTTACAACCTGTCTTATTTTTACTAAATTATGATGGCTTGTCTTAATATTTATGTCTCCAATTACTGCCAGAGTAAGCTCCTTAAAATAAATGTTTTTTTTTTTCTATTTATTGTTTTATATAGTATTTTTTTATATCTTGTATTATTGGAAATAGAGGTCAAAAATTATTATAGAGGTCAAAAATTATTATTGAGCCCTTGCCCGGAAAAATGTTGTATCCAACAATATTCTTGTTCTAAGAAAAATGGAAAAAATGAAACCAGTTATGTTTCATAACATTTAATATGTAAAATACAATAAATATACAATTCTTAAGAGTTTTAAATGAAAAGTGGTCTAGAAATGCAATTAAATTAGAGTTTATTACTAGGATATATGCTGAATTAGTGGAAAAATGTTGCATATGAAAATTTCACACACAATGTTATTCCTCAAAATGTCTTTTTTTACTCTTCGTACCTTACAGAAAGGAACTCTTCTAATAGATATTTATTTATACATGTCATTGATGTATTTGAGCTTAAAAAACAAAAGAAAAAAATGTGTATAAATAAAAATGCAGATGTATGAATAAATTGTCATGATGAAGGTTGAGATCAACTGAAACCGGTTTACGTGTATAAATCAAATAAAGTGGTTTTAAACAAAGAACTTTTTCATTTGTACAATGTCGAGCCACAAAGTGTTTGCTTTGTTCGACAATTAAATAAATATGTTTAATTAATTTTAATTTTGTTCGACATTTAAATTTAATACCAAACTAATGCAAAACAATTATATCTACTTAGGAATAAAGTATTTCAACAACCTTCCAATTGAAATTAAAAAAAACCAAAGACATCAATAAACTGAAACTCAAACTGAAGCTACACTTCATCAGGAATAATTAAAACTAAATAATTACCTGTTTTTCTCTTTCTTTCCATTTATTATAAATTATATTCATCTCTATTTTATTTAGATTTTTCGAATTTCGTATCGTATCCTATGTATGTACACCTACACATATTGATGATCCAGAAGGCTCAATTGTTCGTATTATATACTTACCTTTTGCATAATGTTATTCTATTTCTGTTATAATTAGTGTAACTCGCTCATCAAGCACAAGAACTAGCTTCTTCTTTGATGAGATTGCAATTTTAAATAATTTCTGTACCGATATGTAATTTATGTAACACCTTTGTACTCTTATATATCTATATTAAATAAATAAAAAAAAAAATAAAAAAATGTATTATTTGTTATAAATTATTACTCTTTCTTTTGTTACATCTATCACTTTTGTTAAATGTTCCTAATAAACATAAATAAATTATTATTGAAATTTATGCTTTAGGAAATGTTATATTGTTTATTTTTTATGATTAAAAAAAAATAATTAAAAAAACTTTGATGAATTTATTTTGTTTTATTTTTTATAACTATAAAAAAATAATATAATAAAAATAATATAATGTTCATGAAGGTATGTAAAATATGATAAAACCTACTAAAGTAGAGATATTGAAAGAAAGGTAAATGCAGGTAACTCCATCATTGGAGGACTGAATGCCGTTGGTGCTAACAAAAAAACTGTCTAAAGAAGCGAAGCTAGCAGTCCACAATGGAGTGCTGGTACCTACCCTGATGTACGGCAATGAGGCATGGAACTGGCAGAGGAAGAATTAAGTAAGTAGACTTAATGCTGTTGAAATGAGATCCCTGAGGCATGTGTTTGGTAAAACCATGTGTGATCGTGTGAGAAACGTGGAGATCTGGAAAGAATGCAAGGCTGATGTAAGCGTAATGAGTAAGATTAAGGAAGGGACCCTCAGATCGTTTGGGCATGTAGAGTGAATGAAAGAAGAAAGTAGTGTAAAAAGAATATATGACACAAATGTGAATGATAGAAGAAGTTGGGGATACCCGAGAAAGACATGGCACGATCAAGTGAATCAGATATTTGAGTCGAGCCTTATCAAAAGTTAGAATAATAGAAGAGTATGTGTGAATGAGGCAAAGAGTGTGTGCCAAGACCGAGTTGTTTGGCGGTCCGTCCTCTCTGCCTACCCCTGCGGCGAAACAACTAAGGCTGAATACCGCATATGAATTCCAACTATCACTGTCTCGAGCCAGTGAGACTATGGCATCCCCAATTGGGGTATTTTCTAAGGCTGAAGGTAGTAAAAGAGAGAGGAAGCATATAGCGAAGGGGAAGTACCTGGCTATTCAGATATGATCACCAAATATAGCGAAAGCCATTACTAGCGACGTTCCAATTCTGATTGGTGGTCTTACAGCAGGACTGTTACTGAGAGTATCTTCCACTCTGGAACGTGCCGCAGATATACTAAATATTTTCGTTATTTGTTTTTGGGGTGTTATGCCGTGTTGCACTACCTCCTTCTTTAGCCGACGTTTCGGACAGCGTTGCAGTGTCCATCATCATGGCAGATCCGACAGATGTGTAATTGTTAGTGGTGAATTGTGTGGTGTTAGTGTGCTTATTTACTTGGAAGTGATACCGTGTCGCCAGCTTCAATCCACTACGAGCTGGTAGGTATTACAGTAAAAGGGAACTGCGATTTCACTAAATCACAGTATTTAAGTTAGCCTGGGGCACGTCCACGTGAGAACTACCGACTGAACTGGCGACATCTTTTGACAAATTCTAGAATTAGAAAACCGAATTAAAATGGTTAAAGCGAATGTAGCCTATGTAAAGGTATAAAAAAAATGGTTTTATACCTTTATATTATACTAGCTTTTGCCCCCAGCTTCGCTCGAATATTCGTGCCCCCCTACTCTACCCCCCCCCCCTCCCCTTCCCCCAATCAATCAACAATCAAATATGTGCCGTTTTGCATTCATAATATTAGTATAGCTGTTGGCTTAGGTCAAAATGTAGATTAGTACCTATTATATATTTGTACACTAAATATTCTATTGGAATACTCATATTTGAATTTTTGCTATAAAAGAAATCTCAGTACACTTAGACATGGTTTTTTGCGTTTAGCTTTGGTGTAGCCATCAATTACCGGATACCAAGAGCTGTTGAGCTTAGCTCCGTCGTCTCTATGAATATTAATTGGATTTTTGTAGATTTCAATTGCCTCCGTAATCAGGCGTGATCTGTAAGTTTTGGGTCTTCCCAGGACCTCTGGAACAAATCCAAAGTAATGGCCGGTAAGCCGGTTTCAATTAAGTGCTCAGCGATTGCCGATTTATCAGGGTGGCTGAGTTTACAAGCAGGAAAGTGCTCTGCTATCCTTTTGGAGATCGTCCGCTCTGTTTGGCCTACATAAACATTGTCACATGCGGAAAAGCTGAGTTTATACACTCCATCTGCTTCCAGAGGAAACTTAGTCTGGGTTAGGTCTGCAAAGACTAAGTTCGCTTACATTCGCTCGGTTTTCTAATTCTAGAATTCGTCAAAAGATGTCGCCACTTCCGTAGGCAGTTCTCACGTGGACGTGCCCCAGGCTAACGTAAATACTGCGATTTAGTGAAATCGCAGTTCCCTTTTACTGTAATACCTACCAGCTCGTAGTGGATTGAAGCTAGCGACACGGTATCGCTTCCAAGTAAATAAGCACACATTCATTACTAACAATTACACATCTGTCGGATCTGCCATGGTGATGGACACTGCAACGCTGTCCGAAACGTCGGCTAAAGAAGGAGGTAGCGCAATACCCCAAAAGCAAATAACGAAAATGCTTTTGGCCATGAAAATCTAAAACGTATCATACTAAATATTATTTTAAATGAATAATTTGTGAAATAACACAAATCAATCAAATAAAATTTACTTCCACACGCTGGCATTCGAACCTGTGACCTTCAGATTGCTAGTGGAGAGCCTCACCCCTTGACCACGGAGGCTGACCTATGTACCAGCTTTTTTTTGTATTCTTGTAACAATTTTGTTACAAGAATACAAAGAAGCGTTGACTGTCCAACTAGGATTATCCCGTTCTAGGACAGTCAAATTGACAGAAACATTTTGATAGGCGTAAATTTAATTTACAGATGATTGATTTATATTGGGACACAAATAAAAAAATCATCGCCAAATAACTTTATCTTTCTTACTGAGGCAAAAAATATTTAATAATTTATAATTAACGACACAGTGTCCTTTTCGTACATGTTTTTTTTTCAATATAGAAAGAAGAAAGAAATGTAAAATTTTAAGATTACTTCCAAATAAACCAAAGAAAAATAGTACATATATAATACATAAATAAACCAAAAGATTACTTATAAATAAACCAAAAGAATAATATATATTAGTACAAAGTTAGTGAAAGCATTGAAGAAGAAACAAACAGAAAATACCTGTTATACAGTGACCTTATTAAAATATGTACAGCTAAATTGTTTAATTAGTACAGCTTTATACTTCAGTAGAGGCATACAAAAAATATCAGAATCATTAGCATAAAAGGTTTTCAAAAATGTTTAAAGTGTTTTCAATCGTACTCTAAAGAACTAATCAGCCACTACAATAAAACTAAATCCGAAAGAAGCTTCGTAAGCGTGGAAAAAATAGAGTTATATATATATTTGTCCTAGAACGGGAGAATCCTAGTTGGACAGTCAACGCTTCTTTGTATTCTTGTAACAAAATTGTTACAAGAATACAATCTGATGTATTCTTTGTAACAAAAACAAATAAATAAAATAAAATAAATAAATAAATAAAAAATAGAGACGTAATATGCACTTTTCTACACATTCCAAAGCTGCAACTGTGAAGATTTGGAATGTGTAGAAAACATCAAATATCTAGATGTTACTATAGACAACCATCTCAAACGGAACACCACACAGAAAACCCCTCAACAAGGGTAAGAAAATTGATTAACATATTCTTTGCATTACGGAACATAAAACATATCCCGGACTGTGCAACCCCATCCCAACGTACGCCCGCACTGGTCGGGGAGCGTGGGGTAGAACAACCCTAGATCCGCTTGTGAAGGCCCAGAAATCCATAATTACAGTAATTTTGCGTAAACCCCATAGGCATTCCAGCGATCAGCTCCACAAAAACTTCCATGCACCTGATGCTCGTCAAAACAACATAAAAAGGACTATCATCCACGCACATAAAAACCTAGAAAATATTCAAAAATCGATCATAAACACATCACAAGAAGTCACACCAGAAAGGATCCCATAGTCCCAGGGAGCAACACGGCAAAGTATCAAAGGACACGTACATATCCTGGACCAAAAGTATACAACAAAATTCCCCTAGAATTAAATATTAAAGCTTGCAAAATGTTCCACATTGGTTCTATAATAACGAAATGGCTGATTGGCTTAGGCAGGGTGGAATCTGAAAAACTATTAAATAATTTAGTAAAAAAAAATTTAGTATTTAAATTTAAAGAAAATGAAAAATAAAAAATATTTTTCTTTTCCCTTCTTATTCTCTTCTTGATTTTGTTACAGAATTAATTTTTATTAATTAAAAAAAAAAAAAAAAAAATCTAAATTTTTTTGCTATACAAATGTATCAAATGTAATGTTCTAGATAAAAATAAATAAATACATAATTATCAGATAATATTTTTTAACAACATTTCCGACTCCGTCCTGCCCAAATCCAAAGTGGTTGCTGGATTTGGGCAGGACGGATTTGGTTACGAATAACCCATCAATGTTTGAAAATCTCCTGCTACCACCACAGAAAGCCGAAAATGTTGCTTGTGTTGTGATGGAGGACTTAGCCAGCAGAGGAATCGAACATGCGACGCCCGGGTGGGACCCAAGCGCTATGCCCACTCAACCACTGACCGGTCGAAAAATATACCTAAATATATTAGTTTGTAAGACCGTAAATAAATAGACAAACTGAAGTATTTCCGTCATAAAACACATTAGCGGATCTTTTTTTTAATGATTTTATTTAAACTAAAATTAAAATTCTGAAACATTGCTTTCCCAGATAATTAATTGATTTATTTTACTGCATGATTATATGATTTGAAATGTGTGTTGCATAATACAAAATTTTACAGTATAACCTTATTATGCTAAAAATAAACACACTTTCTCATAATTTAAAACATAACTTTACCAGATAAAAAAACAATCTTTCGAAATCAATTTATACTTTTTTGTGGAAAAGAGTCAAATGGTTAAAATTTTATTTAAAAATGACATTTCCGGTTTTGTCTGGTTATTCCCTCTTTAAGAATTGTTTCATTTTTAAATTTAAAAAAAATAAATATATAAAAAAAAAGAAAATTAGATAAATATATATAATAAGGTTTAATTCCTTTCTATTGATTTATAAATAAAACAATTGTGTTGCAAAGTTTAACAAAGAAACGACATTTATGTTTATTTATATGATTTTTCTTTGAATGGTTTCTTCCAACCTTCCAACTAAAATTGATATTTTACAATAAAATAATAGAACAATAAAACAAGTGACAATTGATAATTACATTCCAACTACAGGATTCAAATTTAAATGGAATATATTTCCTTTACATATAAAATAAGAATGGTTTAACGATGTACAACACAGAGATATGACGTTTCAAAACAAATGTTTGTCTTCCTAGGGTTAATTTCATAATACCACTCGTCATCAAATTCCATCACCATCGGCACTGAACATTTTTTATGTCGTCAACTTACTAAAGAGTTGGATATTGAAAACTGACCTACTAGTCAATCTATTGATTTGGACTTTCATTTTGGGAGGCCTGGTATTTTTTTTTAAATTAGTTCCCCAACGAGACCCTGAGGAAAATAATTCCCCTCAGGGCCTATGTCATCTATGGCGATGCTGAGTGTGAGGTCTTTTTAGGATATGGGTAGGCATAGGCCCCGGGAACCACTTATTGGATTATCAACACCTCTGCCATAGGTCACCCCAAGTGGTTCACAAAGTTTGGTGCCTTAGCCGGGGTGTCCGGGTTCATGGGTGAGGTTTACCCGGATCCTGGCGGCGGATGCGTCTGCCTACCAAGGACTGGTTGAGGGAGATCTTTGGACCTCTCCAGCATGGCTCTCTCGGAACATCGCCTTGCACTGCAGTGGTAGGGATAGATTCATTCATCAGTCACTCCAGGACACACTGACCCCCAGATTCTTACCGACCCTCTTACCTTTGTTTCTTCTCGGAACTTACTCTCCTCCCATTCCTAAAAAGGCTCTCCACACACTTTTTCGAAAGATGAGGTAGGTGGAAGGGAATCATTTTACTTGGGGTCTCCTGTATGGAGCTAATGTAAAAAAACTTTTTTTTAATATGTCACAGATCCCCGGGCCCCTCTTTTGCAGCTGATTCTTGTCACATCCCGGGGAAAGGAATAAATAAATAAATAATTTTATCATAGTTATAGGTATATTTCAATTATGAAAATAATGGAAAGCGTATGACAGTGACCTACAATATGGTTCCATCAAAACTGGCATTTCGACAATTTTTTATTTTTCATGGCTTTTCACCACAAAGCAATGTTCTAGCCAGTGCCAAGTGAAAGAGCTTGATAGTGACATTTATATAAATATAGTTTTTAAGTGTAAATAATACAAATTTGGCAGTAATAACAAGAACCTATCTATCTACATCACAAAATCATAATAATCCCAAGGTTCCCAGAGTTAGGTCTATCATCTTAGGTCAGGTTGAAGGTGGCCATCATCACCCCGACGTACACCCTCATCTCCTTTTTCCTGAGCACCTTCACACTGTCCTCATCCAAGCTCATGATCAGGCGATACCTATCTTCCTCCCTGATCGAGTCGTGGACGATCCACTTATTTGTGTGAAGCCCTGGATTTTGTTGTTTCAGCAGTTGAAGCAGCCACTCGGTGCCTACTTCTCCGTTTTCGGGGATTATTGCCTCGACCTGTATGTACCCCACCACCTCCAGGTCGCAGCCCAGCCATGTCTGCAAGGTCGGCACTATTTTCCTCAGCCATCCCTCTGACCCCTTGTCGGAGCAGGTCATTATCAGGACGCCCTTTTGAATGAAGCACCTTTCGAATCTGGATTTGAACTGTTCTTCTGGAATGCTTTTATAAGCTAAGATCGCCAGCCCCCTTACTCACAAGAGCCTGCTGCTCCTTTGTAAACCCCTCCTCTCTGTTCCTATGAACAATAGCCACCCTAACTTTGTTATCGGCGGCTTCTGTTCCTCAGGGCTTTTTCAGGGCATTTCCCGTTGATAGTCCCGAGGGTTTAGTTTCCCATGAGATTCTTCTCCTCTTCCTGGTCTTCTATTCTCCAGGTATTCCTGGTTGCTTCCGGTTATCCTGTGGGGTCCCCATTTGCTTCCGGTCTGTCCCTGGTTTGTATGTCATGGCACGAGAGGTCCCTGGCTGTCTCCAGCTGACTTTTAAGGTCCCTGGTTGTTCCCGGTATCCTTTCTCGTGCCGCCGGTTGTCAGAGGGTCCCAGTTGGAGGTGGGAGTTAGTTTCCATGTCCAGTGATGGTCCATGTTGTCTCGCGTCTGAGGTCCCTGGCTATCCCCGAGTGACTTTTGAGGTCCCTGGTTGTTCCCGGTATCCTTTCTCGTGCCACCGATTGTCAGAGGGTCCCAGTTGGAAATGGGAGTTAGTTTCCTGGTCCCGTGATGGTCCATGTTGTCTCACGTCTGAGGTCTGAATGACTTTTGAGGTCCCTGGTTGTTCCTCTCTTCCCGCCGGTTGCCATAGGTTCCCGACTTTACATATCTGGTCCCCTGTCCCTGAGGTTCCCGGTTGGACTTCTGCCTCTCTTTTTTAAACTTTCTCCTCGCAGCCCCACTGGGTTTCTTAACGACGTGTGTTTCCCTCCTGTCATCAGTCAGGGAATTCACCCTATCTTCCTTAGTGGTGGTTTTTGGAAGGCACTTCTTTAAGTCCCCCCCTATCCTCTGGTTCCCCGAGGGTCCCGGTTGGAGGTGGGGGTTAGTTTCCAGGTTCCATGATGGTCCCTGTTGTCTCACGTCTGAATCCCCTGGAGAATTCAGTCGCAATATGTTCGTTGGAGGTCCCTCATTGTTTGGGTTCCCTAAGGGCCCTGTTCATTTTTGATCCCACGAGTATGTATTCAAATATATTGTATGTAAGGTACCGTTGGCGGCACTGTTCCCCAGTGTCATTCAGCCCTGAGCACAGTAGATCACACCTTGGCTTGGGATGGCTATTGAAGGTTGTGTTTCCACTTCCTGAGCGATGGGTTCGCCACACTCCCTACGCTAACATTTCATACTAACTTAACCATATGACATGCATCCAAAAATACAGTCACTTCTTTCCTTAACCATTACTTGCAAAAATTTGTATACATTTTTAATATATTTTTTCGCTTGTCATGCCAGCGAAGTCCCTGTGTTATTCACATTAAGTCACTTCTTAGGGCGTATGTCCACCGCCGCCTTCGCCGACAACGAGATGACGTTGCCAAAGAAGCGATACATAAATTACTATGACCGGATGTCCACCATCCGAATCCCATCACTTCAGCAGCCGAGATTATGAGCAGTTTGGCGCTACCGTTAAAACTCGGCCAGAAATTGCGACGGGCCGAAATGCCGGCAATACAAAACACGTCTGAACTTGTCCACTACACCCGAGATTTCCAGCGCCAGCACACTTTTTTTTATCTTGTGTTGGTTATGCTTCAAAATTACCGAGATCTATCGCAATGGACACACAATAGCCGTCACGTCGTTCTGATCTCGGTCCAAAATAATCTATTTTCTCAGTGACAGCGGCAGTGGACAAACACCCTTAGAGCTAGTGTTATCATTGTAATCACCAATTTCATAATTAATTCATTATTATATATTATTTACATTCTGCCTAAACATTGTACAAAAATAGTAACACATATTATAATATGTAATTCATTTTCACATTCACAGAATTTTTGTAAATTATGAACACTTGTCATAAATTGTTGATGCCATATTTTTCCCGATAACCTATTTATGTAAGTTGTGAACACTTGTCATAAACTGTTGACGCCATATTTTTCCAAATTACATGTATTTGTAAGTTGTGAACACTTATCATAAATCATAAACTGTTGACGCCATATTTTTCCAGATTACCTGCAAAAGAAATAAAATATGAATGATTGAATTAAATTTAACCATTTTACAATGATGTCATTAAAGAATTTACAAAACCCGTGGATGGGCAGATTTTTCGCAATTTTTAAATCTCATTTTAATTGAATATAGTATCATCTAAAAAATATTCAAAGAAATAGATGTAATCTAAGAAGTTCAAAGATAACAAATCAAATCCAACAATCAAACATTTCGTTAGCTAAACAATTATAATAACGTAATAGCGTCGCGTATAGATGACGCTCGTCTTTTAGGCACGCGATCGGTTGGCATGTATACATAACGCTTGTCTCAAACAGGTTAAATATAGAATGTGGAATAACTAAAGGAGATAACCCTTGGTGAAACACGGAAGTTCATAATTTTTTTTATTTATTTTGTACGACAGACAGGTAAGTCCAATTATGGTACAATTTTCTTACAACTAACAATACATATACATAATTTTTTTTAAACATGTTATAGTGATATTAACATCTATATCGGCTGGTAGAGCATTAAGCAATGTCATACCTCTTGTCGTGCTATGTTGGGCCATGACATCTGTCCGCCCCTGCGGTATAGGGCGTGGCTACGAGTTCGACAGTATTTATCAAGAGCGAATAAGCCACAGCATGACAGGAGATATGGACAATCGATAAGGTTTTTTATTGACTTTAATTCAAATACCATGAGTCTGGCATTACGCCTGGTCTCCAGGCTTTGATACTTTGTCTCCTTTAGCAGTTCCACGTGATGCATGAATTTCGGATATATTCCGTGTGATCGCATGTAAACATACCTTAGGAATTTTTTTTTAATTTGTTCAACCATATTTATGTATTTAAGTTGATAAGGTATCCAGACAGTACTAGCTTGCTTCTGACCACTCCGTTGAACATGGCGGTCATTGCTTCTATGTTATAGTATAATAATACGTACATACCAATCAAACATGTAACTGAATTAGAAAATGATTAGATTAGAACTATCGAAAGAAAATTTCGAAAGTTTTGACATAATAAATGTACGACGAATATATCAAACGTCAAGTTATTAACCCAATCCCTGCCATTTACGCGGATCGGCGTACGAACGTTCCGTGCCACAACTGCCATTTACGCCGTATCACGTAAATCGCCAGTATGAATGTTTCGAGGATGATATTTCTAAGTTCTGATGGTAGATGGGGCTAAATATTATTTTGTAAAATATTATGAACTGTTTCTTAGCGACATCTCTTGTAAAATATGATAATTTAAATTGTTTATACTATGAAAAGCAGCATCCAAAAAAGGTCAACAGATTTCTTGGCGCAGTCGTTTGATTCTCCCGCCATCGCAGCGTCGTGTGTGTGTATGTCACGTGGTTCTTATTGCGTTCTCTGTGGTGTGGTTCTAAAAGTTTTTTTCATATTCGGCGGAGATGTGGACTTGAGTTTTTATTCCCGAATTGAGAATTTAGTTTGTGTTTTTTTTTTTAATTTAGTTTGATATTTCATTTCGTGTGTACTTTTATACAATCATTTTTGAAACTTTATTTTTAATATCCCTAAATATGTCAAGACGCAATCTCGGTGAAGAAGAGATAAGAGAATTCGTCCTCGATATTGACTCCGAAATTGAGGAAAGTGATGATGACTCGGATTTTATAACGCAACTTAGTGACAATGAAGATGAGCCTATGGAGACTGAAGTTACCCAAAGAACTTCGTCGGGAAATTGGACTGTGAATTCTGGAAATTTTAAACCAATAATCCATGAATTTAATGATTTTCCATCTGGAATAATCGCGACCCCATTAATATCAGAAAATTCCCCGGAAATAAATTTTTTTAAACACTTTCTAAATACAAATATAATGGCCGAAATTGTCAAGGAGACAAACAAATATTATCAAGCAACTATTAGAAATAAAGTTATTTCTGAACATTCACGGCTTCGCAGGTGGAAAGATACATCAGTTAATGAACTCTACATATTTATTGCAGTGACAATGCTTATGACCAGAAATAAGCACCACACGATAGAAGAGCATTGGTCGAAAGATCCCCTTCTGACAAGTAAAATATTTGGCAAGACGATGGCAAGAAATCGTTACCAGATATTGCTGAGTATGCTGCATATGTCAGACCCTGATTCACAAATTGCTGGTGACAAATTAAATAAAATTAAACTTCTGGTCAATCACACTCGAAAAATGTTCAAGGAAACAATGGTGCCATACGAAAATCTATGCATTGACGAGAGCATTATAGAGTTCAAAGGACGTCTTAAGTTTAAACAATATATTCCATCCAAACGTCATCGGTTTGGAATAAAAATGTTTGTTTTGTGCGACTCGAAGACAGGTTATATTTTAGATATAACTATTTATTGTGGAGATGGGACGGATGTCACTGACGAGCAATGTCTTGGGGCTTCAGGGGCTGTTGTCACCACTATGTTAAATGGCTACCTCGGTAAAGGCCACAAATTATATGTAGATAATTGGTACACTAGTCCAATATTATTTAAATTTTTGCATGACCACCAAACTAACGCATGTGGAACGGTGCGAAAAAACCGTAAAAACATGCCAAAATTTAATAAATTGAAGAAAGGGGAAATTACTTCTCAGTATTCCGATTCACTGATGGCATTAAAATGGCACGACAAAAGAGAAATTCACATGTTAACGACGCTTCATGATGATAAAGTTTCTCCAACTGGGAAAATAAATTTTAGAACTGGAGAAGTAGTTTCGAAGCCAAATTGTATTCAAGATTATAATAAAAATATGGGCTTAGTAGATAAAGCGGATATGATGATAACTAGTGTAAATTCCCTTAGAAAATCAATTAAGTGGTACAAAAAAGTTTTCTTTCATTTAATCGATTTATATTTACTGAATTCGTACATTATGCACAAAACCGTTAGTTCCAAAAACATTACTTTTCCTGATTTCCAATTAAATGTGATAAGACAATTATTAGAAAAACATCATACTCCATCGCACCCTGAAGTTGGTCCATGTTCGTCACAAGATGTGCCATTACGGTTATCTGCCAAAATGCTATTAAAACATATGCCGATACCAATACCCGCAAAGGAAAAAACCCAAAAACCTTATAAAAACTGTTATGTTTGCTCAAACACTAAACTTAGACCAAAAACAAGAAAAGCGACGAAGTACATGTGTGGCGAATGTAACGTACCGTTATGTGTTTGGCCATGCTCAACAATATTCCACGAGAAAAAAGAATATTAATTTTAAATCTTTAAAACATTGTGTAAATAAAATGTAATACAATCTAGTGCAATATCAAATATAAAATGTGAAAAAAGTTGGAGAATCGTTGCCGAACTCGATACACTCCATAATGACATGTGAGTGTTTATCTTATATCTCTTTGTTTATTTGTGTTAGTGAGTCAGCACTATGGCCGGTTCACCGCACTCAATTATTCTGATGGTGTTTACTATTTATGTCAAAAATACGTTACGGGACACACTCGAGGATTCAAATATCTTATAAAGTATGTAGTAAAGATATCAGTTATGAGTGTCTAATATAAACAAAGCCCTCAATGGCAATGGGAATGCCGTAAAGATTAATTTAATTGAGAACTTAAAAAAGACTGAAATAGCTTGGCGCGTCATAGTTGACAGAGTATATTGTCTGGGCAGCTATTGGGTTAACCTGTCATTTATCACGAGCCCAATTTTTTTTTTTAAATGCGCGTTTAACCTTTATGTATAAAGAAACTGTATGAAGGACAAGGTCAGAATCGCTTGCGCCAATATCATTCTAACCATTGGTATCATTAATCTAACTACTGTAAAATATTTTTAAATAAATTTTCTACGACTTTGCGGGTCAATTTTGGCAACTGTCAAAGGCGAAAAAATCATGTTTTTAAACGTCTTTATTTATTAACAAACTCCTTTGAATTGTGTTTTTTCATGTTGCATATTGGGTATGTATTCAGATTGTGTAGAAATAATAAAATCAGTTTATATTTGTGTGATTTTTTAATCTTTTTTTTTTAGTTAGTTATTCTGGAAAAACCTCTTACGATATTATTGTGTAATATACATGAATAATAAGATATATTATCTGGTAAACAGAAAACAATTCCTTTGTTTTTATATGGATATTTGACCAGAAAGCAACAAGGTAATTTCCACATGGTTTTTCGAAATACTATCCGCATTCAACAGGTTAAGTCTAACATCTCCAAATACAAAGGACGGGTTGTTTCGCAGAATTTCAGTTTTGTGAAGGTTCTGTCACTATATCATTATAAGCCAGTTGCTTGACAGAGCAGAAATAATAACAGAACTTTAATAGAACTTTAAAATTAATTTCAAAATTTAATGAATTGTTCAAATTCTGTAAAACGACCCGTTCTAAGTTTTGAGATAATGAGGAAAGTAATTTTTGAATGCTCACAATAAATGAAATATTATTACACGTATCTGTGTTTCGCATATTAAATATGTTATAAAATAACACTGGAGGCATAACGTTCCGGTAAATTAACGTCATTATTTTAATTTATAACAACTTTTTCTGCATAATAATTGATCTGGTGGTGTCTACCAGTAATCTGAGCATTGCACAAGATAGAGGGCACACTTTTACATATAACTGCACTCAAGTCAAATTTCGATTTTTAAGAGATGTCTGACTAATCAACTGGACTATCGACATGCCAAAAATGCACAATTTTTATTTTTTTATATGAGCTCCACACAGGAGGCCCTGAGGAATATAATTTTCCTCAGGGCCTATGTCATCTTTGTGGGGAGGTTTTTTTTAGGGAGAGGAAGGAGAGGAGAGTTCTGGGATGGAAAAAAGACAAGAGGGGTGGGTCAATGTGTCCAGGAGCAATGGACGGATGAATCCATCCCTCCCACTGTGGTGCCAGACGACGTTCCGAGAGAGCCCTGCTGGAGAACTTTTCTAATCATTTTAAATCTGGGGAAGGATGCTATGGAGTTTTGTTTTTTGTTCCTAAAAAGACCCTCCACACAGCATCCCCAAAGATGACATAGGTCCTGAGGGAAATTATTTTCTTCAGAGCCTTGTGTGTGGAGCTAATGTAAAAAGAAATAAAAAATTAAGTACCTACAGCGTCTTTTTGTAACTTTACCTTGAATGCTGTCAATGGTGCTATCCAAATACTCCCTCGAATTACATAGTGTCTTTTTGTAACTTTACCTTGAATGCTGTCAATGGTGCTATCCAAATACTCCCTCGAATTAGTGTCTTTTTGTAACTTTACCTTGAATGCTGTCAATGGTGCTATCCAAATACTCCCTCGAATTACATAGTGTCTTTTTGTAACTTTACCTTGAATGCTGTCAATGGTGCTATCCAAATACTCCCTCGAATTAGTGTCTTTTTGTAACTTTACCTTGAATGCTGTCAATGGTGCTAACCAAATACTCCCTCGAATTAGTGTCTTTTTGTAACTTTACCTTGAATGCTGTCAATGGTGCTATCCAAATACTCCCTCGAATTAGTGTCTTTTTGTAACTTTACCTTGAATGCTGTCAATGGTGCTATCCAAATACTCCCTCGAATTAGTGTCTTTTTGATTCCCTTTTGATATTGATATTTCATAGTCGGGTCCGTACTTTAAGAAATAATCATGTTCTGGTATTTCTTCCGATATTAACTCTTTCTGGCCTGTGATGATGGCTGTCAGGTAGGTCCATAAACGGGCCGTATTGGCCATGTTATACCCTCCTAAAAATAAAATAAAGTGTTGAACGAGAGAATTTGTTTCAGGGTTCAAGCTGAATGTATCTTCAATATCCCAAGTGAAATGGGATATTGAAGGGAGTTTAATTATTTATTCAATGCCCAAAGGGCTTTTACATATTTGGTAGCACAATTAATTCATGACGGATGATTTTTAAACAGATAAAGAAATAAAAAATAAAAAAAATTAGATAAAAAATGCACACAAGTCGTAAAAATACAGTGATTTCATTGGTTTACAAAAATACAAATATTATTTTTTTTATTGTAATAATTTAAAACATTTGTTACATATATATTTTACAAAATATTATAATAAAGGTCGTTATTGGTCATGTATACCTTAACAGAAAAGAGGAGCTCTTGTGCCTGATAAGGGAGCCACGATTCTTACTTAGGTTGTAAGTTATAATATGTTTTGTATAAAATTATTTACTTGTTACTGGTAATTTTTTTTGAAAAATTGTTTATTTTTAAAATGTAAAAAAAAAAAGTTAATGTAAAAAAAAAGTTGATGGCATGACATTTCCATGGAATATTCTTATTTTTTATTTATTTTTATTTTGATCTTTATGAGTAAAACCTCAAAATGCAATATTTAATTAAATGAAGACAATATTAGCGAAACTGAATCGAAAATCTGCACAACAAAAAAATCAGAAAAACATATTGGCACCTCTGGGACTCGAACCCAGGATTAAAAATAAAATGGATAAAAATTTATCCAGACACTATCTAGATAGCATTTAGTTTGGGTTTGAATCTTGCAATCATAAATAAAGATAGCAGCCAATAAAGTTAAAAATGACCGAATTAGATAGGGTCACCTTAGCTCAGTTGGTAGAGCAGCGACCCGGAAGGTCCTGGGTTCGAGTCCCAGAGGCACCAATATCTTTTTCTGATTTTTGTTTCCATCTTATATTTTACCTCCACCGAGAAACAGCACGGGTTTATCCCACGCCAGTATGCCGGAAATGCATCTGCCCAGGCCTGCAGGGGTGAGGTTGCTCTGTCCCAGGGGGTCCCCGTTGAGGCAGTCGCCCCCGCACTGCACTACCAGGCACTCGGGCTGGTAGCTGCGCATGATGGACGGGGCTATGCTGATCCAAATTGAAAATATATTATAAACAGTTGACCTTACCGCGAAACAATCCTAGTCAATTAAGTTACGAAAAAACAACATATATAACAGTCTGTCAAATAAGAGTAGAAAATAATAAAAATGGAACTTCAAAATTTGTAGGCGGGCAACACCAATTTAACTGTCAAATATTATTTTAGCGCAATGAATATACAGAACACTGTAAATCACATTTAAAAAAACATTTTTGTTTTTAAAGAAAAATAAATAAAATTGAAGAAGCACTGTTGTTAAGGTACCTACTTAATGAAGTACATTTCATTTAATTTATTTAGTA
This sequence comes from Limnephilus lunatus, assembly GCA_917563855.2. Taxonomy (NCBI): domain Eukaryota; kingdom Metazoa; phylum Arthropoda; class Insecta; order Trichoptera; family Limnephilidae; genus Limnephilus; species Limnephilus lunatus. The sequence continues at coordinate 26,405,118 of OU830600.1, read as the reverse complement.
GAAAGGAATAATCACTAATGGTGAGTTTAGTTACACTACTTTTAGATCTAAATGTGTTAAATATATTCAGATCTAAAATCAGTGACATGATCTAAAGCCCAGGTAACGCTAGGTACTTAAGCTAGTATTAACCCATTGGCCACATTATTAATGAGCTAAAAAATTTGCCTTCACCACTGAATTAATTTTGTATAGAAAAAATTGAAACCTGCATTCAGTGGCTTAGCAAAGGGGGGCGGACCGCCCCAGGTGCCATCCGAGGGAGGGGTGACACTAACGTGGAGAAAAAACTTACGAAGTAGCAAAATTGCTGCAAATAATATTTTACACGTGAACACAGACTGTTATTTAGCTCTATGGCTCGTTTGGTTGAGGATTTCCGAAGAAATGATGTATTTTTATTTTTATTTTCATTCCTAGCTCAAAGTATTGATCGGTCAGGGAAATGTAAGAGCTCCCTCAGATTTCGATCAGTTGTCAATTCTTTGGATTAGAGGTCATCTTCTCATGCCTAGAGCTGTAAATCATATTACCTAAATAATTTTATCCAATATTAGGTTGGGTATTATCCAAAATCTAGTTTGAGGATTACTAAAAATAAAGACATTGTATATTTTTATTCATTTAACTATATGTAGAAGTATAATTGAAAAACTAGTAATCCTTAGATCAGTTTTTTGATTGGCGACGTTATGTGAGTATGGCGTTTCGACGGTGTATTTATTCGTTGACACGGCCTATAATAATCTTACATTTTTCCAGATTTAAGTTAAGAGTGAGTTTGTGTAAGAATCCAAAAGCTTGAATAAAAGTTACACACGAAACAAGCAAATGGTTTTCTTCCGAATTTTGGAGCGTACGGTGTGCAACTCAAATTTAAAGCTCATCTCGAACTGGTTTCAATTTATATTTGAATCTGTATTTGGTAACTCGTTTTAATTAAAACTACAGCAACAACATGAAAATGGTTTTCCTCCGATATTTGCAGCACATAGTCTGAAACTTTAATTTCTTGCAACTCGGGAAATATCTTGCAATAGTGGAACTCGGGAACGGTTTACTTCGAAATGGGTCCGCAGATGAACAGTGTTTCAAATGAAACCATTTTCGAGTTCCACGTGCAAGATTTGAAAGTTGCAGAATATATGCTACAAAGATCGGAGTAAAACCATTTTCATGTACTGCGTGCATTAATAATTAAAGCTGGGGACTCACACCTTTACTATCTCAAAATTGAAATTTTATCGTTGGGGACTCACACCTTTACTATCTCAAAATTGAAATTTTATCGTTACACTCTGAACACAAAACTGGTTTTAACTTAAGAATGGGTTGTTAAAATAATATTGTCAAGCCAGCAAATGATTTTCCTCAGAATTTTTCAGCATATTAGAATTGAAGACTCCACTCGGAACTTTAGAACGATTCCAAAATTTATCCTGCATTTGGAGAACAAAACTGGTTTTAATTTTCTGTGTGCGTTTCCCAAGGTTCAAAACTGCATCCAAAACTCAAAAATGGTTTTCCTCAGATTTTTGCACCACATAGTATGGAACTTGATTTTTTTAACTGCACTTGGAAAATGAGAATGGTTTCCTTCGAAATTAATGATTAAAGCTGGGGACTTACACCTTTACTATTTCACAATTGAAATTTTATCGTTGAAGAAATTAAATGGCGGCTGGCTGCATATAAAACTTTGAACACAAATATAAGGGAAAAAACATAAGAAACAAATTATTGCCAATTCAATGAAATGAATGATTAATTATTACCTTCAGAGCGTTCGGCATTCAAAATTTTATTAAAAAATGTTACTGTCTAATGTCTAATTAAAATGGACCTACTCTAGCCCGTCAGCACGCCGGGGTTTGTGGTTAAGTAAGTACCTGAGTTGCACACCCGGCAGGCTGCCGGGGTTTGTGGCCAATGGGTTAAATAAATGTGAGCAATTTCTAAACTGTGCTTTATATTTTTTTACAATATCGTTGTTCTTCATTATGTTAAGAGTGTATAACCAGAGAAACCAGAAATATGTCATTTTTAAATCAGTGGTTAGACGTATTGACTCTTTTCCACAAAAAACTATAAATGGATTTCAAAAGATTGTTCTTTTATCTAGTAAACTTATGTTTTAGATTTTGAGAAAAAAAAAATATTTTTAGAATAATAAGGTTATACCATAGGTCGTTCGCAGATTTGTTCAATTTTCAAAAAAGTACATTTCTTATACAACACCCATTTCAAATCATAAAATCATGCAGTAAAATAAATCAATACATTATCTGGTAAACTTATGTTTCAGAATTTTAATTTTAGTTTAAATAAAATTATTAAAAAATATATACGGACATGTGTTTCTTGACGAAAATTGGTCGGTTTGTGCATTTATTTGTGCACTTACAAACAAATATATTTCGGATTTTTTTACATACTTATTTTGCTAAGACGTTATTGACAAATCATAAATAATTTGATCGTAAAATAATTTCAGGAAGTATTTAATTTTAAATAATTTTGAACATCGCATTTTACCATTTTTATCGCAGCCCGTAAACACAAATTTCAGATTTCATTACGGGCCCAAACGCGGCCAGGAGAGCACGTCTTCGCGACGCTTTGAATAATAATATTTGGAAATGAAATTTGAAAACGAAATTTGAAATAAACACGAATTCCTTGATTCATGTTTGTTAAATCTACAGGGTTGCCCGAACGCAATTTTTCATGTTCATTGAATATTTTTATGCAAAAATTTTTATAATTTCGAATATTTTTTTTATTTTAAATTATTCTTGTGTGAATACCGCACAAGAGTCCCAACTGCTCCAAAATATTTTTTGGGATAAATCTTTTTTACGCACGCTCGACACTTGGGGGTAAACTGGTGAATGGGTTACGAAAAGTGGTGATAGTTACGAAAAATGACATGCGAACGGTAATCAATGCGAACGGTGATCGATTGCTCGGCGGGTCGGGCCTTTACGCACGCTTGTTTTTCGTGTTATTGTTATATTGTTAATGGACTATTTGTCCGTAAATAAATAAATAAATTATATACAGCGGGTACCCGGCATGCGTTTCATGGGCACTGTAACCTCGCGGTCAACTAAACTGTTATGGTTCCATCACAAGTCCCGGGAATTATAATGCAAGCGCCTGCACTATATAACATTATAAACAGCGGGTACCCGGCATGCGTTGCAAGGCCACTCAAAGAAAGAAAGGGTTTGTGCGCTTTAATTCTGTTTGTTGAAGTGCTTATTATTAATTATGCACACGAATAAATATTTCAAAATGCGACATTTTTTACAATCCAACTGAATATTACTCGTTTTTTTTCATGAATACCGCACAAGTCTGGAGCCAGTGGGACTATTGCATCCCCAATTTGGAGTATGTTGTAAGACTGAAGGTAGTGGGGAGGGGAAGGATATAGGGAAGAGGAAGGTGGGGAAGTACCTGGCTATTCAGATCTGACCACTAAACACGGCTAAAGCCATTTCAAGCAACGTTTCAATTCTTAATGGTGGTCTTACACCAGGGCGATACTGAGAGTATCTTCCACTCTAATGGCCGTAAAATACAATTGAAAAACAAAAAACCAAAATATTAAAAAGAATATAACAAATTGTTTATTCATGTAGCTATCTACTTAATACCTACTGTGTTTACGCATTTCACTTGTATCTATTTATGTTTATGCACTTCAATATACAAATTACAAATAACTACTACTGTTAGGAAATGAAGTAAATAAAATATAGTAAAAGTTTCTGTGCGCCTGGCACAGGTGTCAGTAGTAATGAGTTGAGGTTCCGTGACATAGATGTCAGGAATGGCTATATTTTCCCCCCAACAGACCCATAATGGAGTTTATAAATATAATGACTCTCTAAAATTCTACCTCTTCTGCATCAGTTTGCCTTTAAAAGGAAACACTACATTATCGGTCCGTTGGGGGTCTTTAAGGGAGTTTTATACATTTTGTTGGTTACAATAAAAATTATCTTTGATGTACCTGGTGTTATTGTTGAAACTAAAAGTCCTAAAATCTTACACAAACCAAACTTAAACATTTTGGTCCTTCTACCGGATTAAACATTTTGGTTCTTCGTATCGGATTAAACATTTTGGTTCTTCGTACAGGATCAAAATCAAAAATTTCGTGCCGTATCCGTATTCGATTGAATCGCGAGTGACCAGAACCAGCATCTTCAACATCGATCATCAGAGGATCTTCACCAAAGAAAGGGCAAGTGACCAACTTCCATACCTTCCTTATTTCCCCAGGCAGGAGAGCACGATCAAAAGATTACACAACCGTATTTCTTTGTTTGTTAAAAATTAAATAAAAAAGCGGATTGATTTTATTATTGCTGTGAGATTAAATTGATTTCATACCCAACTTAGATATTGTAATAATCAATACTAATTGTTAACAGTACTAATTGTTTAGAATACTAAGCAAGTATTCTTAAATCTTTTAAAAGATTTATTAATTTCGAACGGTTTATTGGTAATCCGTTAATTTACAATTTGAATTCGCGCCAAGCGAACGCAGCCGTGACCAATGTTAACGCATGCGCGGTGAGAAATAAACAATAAATATTGTTGATGTATTGTTGTTTGACAGTTGGATGCAGATGGTTTTACTGTTGCTTCAACATTTCGCGAGATAAAATACGTTGTTTATTGGTTAATTAGCAAAATTCTGTGATCAAAGACAGTGCACGTGAAGTGATTAATTAAAAGGTGATTACCATTTAACGTTTGCATTCTGCATTATAAATTGTGAGCATGAGGTGTGTAAATTCCCCAAGCTCTCTGGGCTTAATACCCAATATACGATTAGGAAATCCTAAAATGAAATTCTACCTGCGCGAACAAATATATCACAAAGGAACAGAGCAGTCTTACACTCCAAGAAAAATAACAAATTCACCAACCTTGATTATGCAATTCTCTGCAGCTCGGGAGGCCTCCAAATATCTGATCAATAAGTGTAATCCTTTTGTCTTGAATCGCGCAAGTAATTAGTTGTCCATTACAACATGTTCAATTTCACAATTAGTCTGTTGTCAACATTTTATACAACAGAAATCAGTTTCTTGTCAATGTTACAAAGAGGAATTTTCCATAATGAAAAAAATAACAATATCCAAACAAACGCACAATGACAGTTTTTTTATTTGCTCTATTTTTGAAAATCAATCCATTTCAGGTTCCTTGTTAATTTCAAAGAGCGAGTAACTACCGTTCCCTGTGATAAAAATATATTTAAATATTTTTTCAAACAAACAATAAAAAACAAATTATAATGCTTAACCATGCTCCCCGCCTTGGAAGTTCGCAGAACTTTCAAAAAAAAAAATCAACGAATATGAAAACAAGTAAAGATCAAATCAATAAATAGAAACATATCTTGGCTAAGTCAGAAACAATTAGATCATAATAGAATATTAACATAAAATAAAATAAAATAAAGACAAAATTATTGCGTTGGGATGGGATATAGTTTAACAACAGGACGTTTAAAGAGTCCGTATCTAGTCTTTACCGTCGCAACGCGAATGATTTTATCAGTACCAGGATGAACATCCGTGATTACGCCCAAAGGCCAATTTAACGGAGGTGAATCCTCCTGTCCCATAAGTACGACAGTTCCAACCTTAATAGGATGGTCAGTGGTAGCCCACTTCTGCCTGACTTGCAACGTATGCAGATATTCCAAACGCCACTTCTTCCAGAAGGATTGAATCATGCCGTCTAATAATTGCTTGCGCTGAGCAAAGTTTATTTTAGCGTCTGTCAAAACAGAAGCAGGTAAGTACTGCAAAGGAGTCGACATTAAAAAATGTGCAGGCGTAATAACTTCCGGATAGGGTTCAGAAGACACGACTGTGAGTGGGCGCGAGTTCATTATACACTCTATTTGAACCAGAACGGTCTGTAGTTCTTCATAAGTGAGGAGCTGAGTTCCGATTACACGGTACAAATGAGTCTTCATACTCTTTACATTTGATTCCCATATACCCCCGAAATGGGGCGCGCGTGGTGGAATCATTTTCCACTCAACCCGGCGATTAGCGAGTTCACGCTTTAAAGCGGGCTCAAATTCCGACTCAACCAAAAACTTATAGAGATCATCTAATTGTGCCTTGGCACCAACAAAATTGGTACCATTATCTGAATACAAGCATGACACAGGGCCACGCCGAGAAATAAAACGGCTGAAAGCAGCCAGGAAAGCATTTGAAGTTAGGTCAGAGACCAACTCAATATGAATGGCCTTGGTTACAAGACATACAAAAAGACAGACATATGCCTTTTGTGAATGTTGTCCTCTCCGACGAGCAAGCGTGATACGGAGGGGACCTGCATAGTCTACACCGGTATGAACGAAAGCCTTTGCTTCTACAACACGATAGGAAGGTAAATCTGCCATCTTCGGTATAGGATGCGACGGATTTAAGCGGAAGCAGAAATTGCATTTCCGTACTTTTGCCTTAATAACAGTCCTGGCATCTAATATCCAATAGCGCTGCCGTAAGATGGACATAAGAAGTCCAGGGCCTGTATGACAGTTCATGACATGGAAATGATCGATGATAAGATTCACAACACAGTCATTTTTAGGTAGTAAAACCGGATGTTTAACCTCAAATGGTAAATCCGATTTAGAAAGCCGCCCACCAATACGTAACAAATTATCCTCATCGAGAAAAACTGATAAATTCCTAAGCTTTTTTGAAGGCAATTTGTCTTTCTGGAGTGCAGCAATATCTTCTATAAAATGAATACTCTGCACGGAACGAATCACAGCCTTTTCAGCAGTCATAAGATTATTGACCGTTCCAGAAGAGGGTGATACCTTTTTTGCGAATTGGAGGACAAAAACAACAATCCTTAAAAGTTTATTCCATGTGGATATACGCTGAGCCAGTTCACTCAGGACCGATTGTTCACGCTGAACTATTGCAGTGAGCACATTAGTTTTGTGCTCAGGCATTTCACCGATATTTGAGAAATGAAACGGTCTTAATGGCCATCCCGAGGGTGGGCTGCGAATCCACAATGGTCCATTCCACCATAATTCGTGTGAAATAAGCTGGGAAGGAAGCATGCCACGAGAAAGGCAGTCACTAGGGTTTTCACTACCGGCGACATGATAAAAGTTTTCAGGAGACAAATTCTCCTGACATTGAGCCACGCGATTACTAACAAACACCGACCATCGATGAGGCGACGAATGTATCCATGAAAGCGCAATGGTAGAATCTGAAAACGCATAAGTCCCTGCAATAGTAAGACGCGAACGATAACTATTTTGAACCGTCCGAATTAGTTTGGACATCAAGACCGCGGCACACAGCTCCAAACGAGCGAGTGTTGTTACTTTGGTGGGAGAGACCTTTGATTTTGCACACAACAATCTCACGGTTATATTCCCAGACAGATCAGTTGTGTGTAAATATATCACACAGCCATAACCATTCAGGCTCGCATCGCAGAAAGCAACGATGAGCACTGTACTGTCTTTTAGGACACCTACATGACGCGGGATTTTTATCGTAGAAATTAAAGGAAATTCCTGTGTGAGTGCCGAGAACCTTTGAATAACGCTCTCAGGGGGAGTATCATCCCAACCAATGTTGCACAGCCATAGCTCCTTAATAAGCAATTTAGCGTACAGAATGGAGGGGGCGACCAGGCCGAGGACATCAAATAAGCGGGCGACTATAGACAGTATATTCTGCTTTGTACACTTCTCCTGGACATAATAAGTCGTAAAGATGAAGCTGTCATCAACTGGTTCCCACGAGAGGCCTAACACCTTAGAGGTATTGTTAGAACCAACAGTAAAGTCCACCGTACTGCGGTGAGAATCTGGAAGGTTTTCAAGTACAACTTGAGAATTACTAGTCCATTTGACCAAATCAAAGGCACCGGACTTGAATAACGAGATTAATTCTCGAGAAAGACGTACGGCGCTGGATTCATCTTCAATAGAATAGACCAGGTCGTCCATATACAACTTGGACTCTGCCACATTGGCAGCATCCGGTAAATGTGGTCTCATATCTTGGGCTAACTGACGAACAGTCCGCATTGATAAGTATGGACTTGCCGTTAGTCCGAAAGGGACCCGATTAAATTGAAAAGTCCGTATGAGATCGTTGTTGGAGAATCGAAATAAGATTCTCAAATATCTACGATGCTTGCTTGGAACTTCAATCTGTAAATACATTTGCTTTATGTCCGCAGTCATAGCGATGGGAAAAAGACGAAAGTTAAGTAAAAGCAAAAACAAATCAGCTTGTAGATTGGGACCAGTATGCAAGATGTCATTTAGTGACAGCCCTGTATGTGTCTTAGCACTAGCGTCAAGCACAATCCGAGGCATGGGTTTATCAGAACGAATGACGGCGTGATGCGGGATATAATATCCATCATCTATAATATCAGACTCTGGGACTTCTGACAGGTAATTGTTTTCAATATATTCACTGATAACTTTATTATAATTCTCCTGTAAAGAAGGCGATTGTTTAAATTTCCGCTCCAAGGCCATAAATCGACGCTGGGCGGTAGTTCGAGAATTCCCCAATTGGTTCGGGTCTTTACAGAAAGGTAAAGCAACAGAATACCTCCCGTCATCAGCGCGAGAAATAGATGAAGTAAACAGATTCTCACATTCCGTCTCCTCTGGACTCAGAAATTGTATGTTAGGTATTTCTTCTAACAGCCAAAATTTTTGCACTAAATCATTTAGCGCGAGTGCGGAAAATGACATATTTGTATTGGTCACTTTATGAGGGTAGTCACCCATTAGAACGAAACCAAACGCGGTCGATAATGCGGGGGGTGCACTAGTCCCTGATTCAACCCTGACCCCTAAATAGATATGTGGAAATAATTGTGCCCCTAAGACGACATCTATATTCCCAGGAATATTCCACGTTAAATCAGCGAGGGGTATGCCCTCTAAGTACCTCATATCACCATTTGCTATATAGTGATTAGGTAACTTATCGGTAATGCACTCGACAACGAGCGCATATATGTTATATTTATTATTTGGGTATACGCGAGACTCAATGTCCAAATAAACGTAACCAAAAATTGGTCGAGATGCTGAACCAATTCCTTTAACAAAAGAATTACTCAAAGGAATTATTGGCAAATTCAGCGACTTGCAACAATCTACCGTAATCAAATTATTCTGCGATCCATTATCAATTAAACATCTAACAATCATTTTGTTACCATTTTTAAGTTTCGCATATATTTGAGCGGTTGAAAGTAAAATTGTCGAATTAGGTGTTACTTTGGCTGACAGCGAACACGAAGGGCTAACGCGCAAGGGTTCCTCTAGTTGCATATTGCAATTATCCGTTCCACTGACGCTGGATGGTACCAAAGGGGGGGAATACTGCTCCTCATTGGTAAGTACTTCCGACGTATGTACATGAGTATTTGTTTTCAAATTATTCCCACTACCAAAATGTAGTAAGGTATTGTGTGGTTTTTTGCACAAATCGCACATAAGCGACGATTTACAAGAGCTTACAGCATGTGATGCGCTAAAACAATTTATACACAAATGTTTTGATTTTATAAAATCAAAACGGGCTCGTGGAGAACTTAGCCCTTTGAACCGAGAGCAAGCAGTAATTGCATGATCAGTTTTTTTACAAAACATACAAGATTTCGGGGGCGGAGTTGGTACTCGAGGTACATTCTCATTACTCGCGACGAAAGATTTATAATTGTTCGAACGGGATGAAGTCGCCGTAGGCGGCTTATTCATGGCACTTGATGACCTCTTTGAACGCTCTAATATTTTCACTTGATCTTGTACGAAAGAAATTAATTCCGTGTATGAAGGCACTTCTTTACCCCGCACAGTCAACTCAAAAATCTGAGCAGTCTGTTGATCTATTTTTCTTAACGCACAGTTCAAAATTATAAAATCGGCTAAGTCATCAATGTCTAACTGCCTCAATGCCGAAACGGATGCGGAAAAACTTTGAATAAAAACATCAAGACTGCTAGGTGTATTTATACAACCCTTGGCATCTAGAATGTTATTTAAATAATAGGTACCTAACGCACGTTTATCCTGATACTTTTTTACTAAACCATCCCAAATAATATTATAGGTGTCGCTTGCAGGCACAATGCCGGCCGTGACCTTAAGCGCCCCGTGCGTCAATTTCCCAACCAAATATTGAACACGTTGAGCGTCCGTTAGCTGTTTATTATTGTGTATATTAGCTTTAAAAGACTCATAAAATTTTGCCCAATTTTCCATCTTCCCGTCGAAGCTCGGCAAATCTATGGCGGGAAGCTTGATGACGCAAGGTTCCCGAGAATTATTTTGAGTCGAGAGTGTACGTGCCGTGGCCAGTATCTGGTTACGGGTTCGTTTCACTTTCAAGAAAAGATCTTCAAAGGCATTCAAAGCCTGAAATTCCGGTTGAAAACTTGGATTTAAGGACAATTGACGATCATTTATATCGTCAATAATGCTTTCAAACTGTGTTTGCATATGATCAATTATTTCGGACTGCACCATAAATGTCTCATTCCTTCTGGAATCGAAATCCGAGATATTCTTTGTTAAGTTGAATAGATCGTTAATGCGTGAAAAAAGTCTTTCCCTTTTAGCTGTTAACATAACAAGCATTCGATCCGGTTGATCATCTGAAGTTTCTTCTGTAATTCTCGGCATTTTAAAAAAAAATACAATAACTTTATCACAAAAATTAAAGTTTACAATAATTATAATTACTGTAGGTACCTCAGAAATTTACAGAAGAAAACGTAAAATGCTATCAATAGCTTTCAATGAAATTTGTCAATTTATTACACAAATTCTTGCTAGACTTGCTTTTTTAAACAAAAACCTGCAATAATACAGGTAGGTACTCCGATATTTACCGAAAAAAGTATGTAAAATCGAAATAACCAACAAATTCCATAAGAGGAAGGTATTTCAAGAAAATCACCAATTATTACGTGACTCTGAAAACCTTCATAAATAGAACCAGCAATATAATATAGGTATTCCGGATTTACCAAAAAATTACGTAAACCGAATGTCCATTTATATTATATTAACTTGCTAGAACGTATCCGGCTATGAAGGACCATAATTATGCATTATAAATTGTGAGCATGAGGTGTGTAAATTCCCCAAGCTCTCTGGGCTTAATACCCAATATACGATTAGGAAATCCTAAAATGAAATTCTACCTGCGCGAACAAATATATCACAAAGGAACAGAGCAGTCTTACACTCCAAGAAAAATAACAAATTCACCAACCTTGATTATGCAATTCTCTGCAGCTCGGGAGGCCTCCAAATATCTGATCAATAAGTGTAATCCTTTTGTCTTGAATCGCGCAAGTAATTAGTTGTCCATTACAACATGTTCAATTTCACAATTAGTCTGTTGTCAACATTTTATACAACAGAAATCAGTTTCTTGTCAATGTTACAAAGAGGAATTTTCCATAATGAAAAAAATAACAATATCCAAACAAACGCACAATGACAGTTTTTTTATTTGCTCTATTTTTGAAAATCAATCCATTTCAGGTTCCTTGTTAATTTCAAAGAGCGAGTAACTACCGTTCCCTGTGATAAAAATATATTTAAATATTTTTTCGAACAAACAATAAAAAACAAATTATAATGCTTAACCACATTCTGTAAGTACCTTATTTTTTTGGATATAATGGATCTGAAGGGTTTGATCGCCCAGCGCGGGATTTGTAAAGCGAAATTAACAAGATTCAACGACTACATACAAGGTGATAATTTATCACCAGCTGAAATTGAAGTCAGATTGCAAAAATTTGAGCCAATTTTGGATATTTTCGATGGAATTCAAGATAAAATCGAGGCGATGTCGCCGGACGAAACGGCGAAATCTGTGGAGAGGGAAACATTTGAAAATTCATATTATAGTCTGGTAGCCAGGGCCAAGGATAAATTATTGAATAAAGTTCGGAATGCGACATCATACAATGTAAAGTTGCCTGTTTTGCAATTGCCGAAATTTGACGGAGGCTACGATAAATGGTTAAATTTTAAGGACACATTTATAGCTCTGGTCGAAAATAATCCGTCGTTGGAGGTCATACAAAAATTGTATTATCTCAGATCATGTCTAGAAGGTGAGGCGGCCAAGTTACTTATTTCACTTCCGAATCACCAGGACAATTATTATACTGCCTTGGAAATTTTAACTAATCGTTACCAGAATACGAAAATTATAGTGCATAAACACGTTGAGGCATTGTTCAAATTGCCTGAGATAAAATTTGAAAATTCCTTAGCATTAAGGAATCTTGTTGATGAATCCGAATTGCATTTAAAATCATTGAACAATTTAAATATACCCACCGAAAATTGGGATGTGATGTTAATATATTTATTGTCACGAAAATTAGATACCGAAACTCGTAACCATTGGGAAACTTTTGCAACCAAAGATAACCTACCTACATATAAAGAGTTCATAAAATATTTATCAGATCGCGCTCAGGTTTTAGAATTTGCTGGAATCACGGAGGGAAAAAATAATCAAGGTAAAACTTTCCCTTTCAAGTATAGAAAGGAGGCAATGATTTCATTAACGCAGCAAATGAGGAAATGTATTATTTGCAAAGGCGATCATAAAATTTTTAATTGCAAAAAATTTTTAATATTAAATGCTAAGGATCGAATTATAAAGATACGTCAGTTAGGGGCGTGCTTGAAATGCTTGTACCCAGGGCATAAATTAAAGGAATGTAAAAGTAAATATAATTGTCGTATATGCGAAAATAATTCGCACAATACTTTGTTACATTTAAAAAAGGAAATAGATAATTCAAAGTCTCCGGATAATGAGAAGCCGTCAACTTCCAATAATGAAGTTTTAGTTACAAATCATTCAACGAAGTTATCGAATAATTTTGTTTTATTATCTACCGCCGTTATTAAGGTTTTAAATAATAACGGAAACTTGATTAAAGCTAGGGCTTTATTGGATTCTGGTGCACAGTCCAACTTTATTACAGAGGAATTCGCAACAAGGTTGCAATTAAAATCAAAAAGGGCAAACATACCGATTACCGGAATCCAAAACAAAATAATGAATATTAAAAATAGCATAAATTTAAGAATTTTTTCAGGCTATTCAACTTATGAAAGAGACATAGAATGTCTCGTTTTAAAGGAAGTGACAAGTAATCTGCCTCAAATTTCTTTCCAGAAAAGGGATGCCAATATACCTGATGGTCTACAGTTAGCGGATCCTGCCTTCAACGAAACAGGCTCAATAGATATGCTACTCGGAGCGGAAATTTTTTGGGAAATTTTGAAGCAAGATCAACTTCGAAATGGCGACTCAGGACCTATCTTACAGAGAACCGAATTCGGCTGGCTGGTGTCCGGACCCATCGTCACAACAAAACTAAAAAGGCCAGTAAATTCTTGTCACCTATCATTAAATATAATACATAAACAGATTGAAAAATTCTGGAAATTGGAAGAATTTCCGCCAGTGAAGCACCGAAGCCATGAGGAGCGAGCGTGCGAGGAAATTTTCACCAACACGCATAAAAGGAATGATGAAGGTCGTTTCATGGTAAACTTACCGCAACGCCCCTGTATTACACAGTTGGGAGAAACTCTGCCTATGGCAGAAAAAAGACTTTACAATTTGCAAAAGAAATTTTATTCAAATCCTGACCTGATGAAAAAATATAAAGATTTTATGCAGGAATATATAGACTTGGGTCACATGACCAGGTGCGAGGCACCCTCTAATGAAAAAAATTATTATTATTTGCCACATCATGCAGTATTAAAAGAATCCAGCACTACCACTAAGACTCGAGTGGTATTTGACGGTTCTGCAAAATCATCCACTGGTATATCTTTAAATGATGCGCTCATGATTGGACCTGTTTTACAGAAAGATTTATCTGCACAATTGATATGTTTCAGAAAGCACCAGTATGTGTTAACCGCGGACATAGAGAAAATGTACAGGCAAATATTGGTGCGACCCGAAGACAGGGATCTACAGCGTATAGTTTGGAAAAATTTCCCGGAGGAGGAAATTCAGCATTATCAACTTAACACCGTTACTTACGGATTGGGACCGTCATCATTTTTAGCAACTAGATGCCTGGAGCAGTTGGGAGATGAAAATATGTCTTCAAACCACAAGGTCAGTCAGATTATAAAGAATAATTTTTATATAGATGATTTAATTACTGGCGATGAAACTGAAGAAAACTGTTTATTAATTAAAGAACAATTAATATCGGTCATGGCATCCGCTGGAATGAACTTGAGGAAATGGCGATCAAATTTGCCCTCATTATGTTCAAAGCAAGAAAACATGTCAGATATGATTATTAATACAGATTCAAATGACAGCAAAATATTGGGTCTGTCATGGAACAATCAACAGGACAATTTCTTATACACGGTAAAATTAATAAAAAATCCAATTATTACCAAACGGCAAATGCAGCGGCAACGGCAAGACATTGCGTCCGTATTTGACCCTTTAGGATTAATAGGTCCCGTTACTGTTGTTGCTAAAATATTGATGCAAAAATTGTGGCAGGCAAAGGTTCAGTGGGATGAACCTATCCCATGTGACATGTTGAAGACATGGGAGGCCTATGTGAATGAACTACCTCTATTAAATAATTTCAGAATAAGTAGAAAGATAATATGTCAAGATCATGTAAATTTACAGCTACATGGATTTTGTGATGCTTCGGAAAGGGCATATTCAGCCTGTGTTTACATGATATCTACTGATAAATTGGGTAAGAAGCACTCCAATTTGATAATGTCCAAATCACGAGTAGCACCTTTGAAAAGCGTATCTCTGCCCAAATTGGAATTATGTGGAGCTGTATTATTGACAAAATTAGTGAATTACGTTAAAGATGCTATATGTACACCAGATATACATACTACATACTGGTGCGATTCTCAAATAGTACTTTGCTGGGTCAGAGAGCAGCCTGCAAGATGGCACACTTTCGTTGCAAACAGGGTAGCGGAAATCCAGGAAACCAGTCAGCCGGAGCAATGGAACCATGTAAGGTCGGAAGACAATGCAGCAGATGTGCTCTCCAGAGGAACCAGCGTTTCACAATTATTAATTTCCAGCATTTGGTGGCATGGTCCAGCTTGGCTGATGCTGGATTCAGCATGCTGGCCGAATACTGACACATGTTGTATTGATCCACCTGAGATCAAGACAAGCTCAGCACTGTTGTCTGCAGTGAAACAGGACTGGGACATTTTTAATAGATATTCTAGTTTTACCAAATTACAAAGGGTAACGGCTTACATTATTAGATTTCATTTTAATTGTAAAAACCCTTTGCAGCGCCGCTATGGTAATTTGACAGTTGATGAGTTGGAAAACTCATTAAACAAATTAATATCTCGGGCACAATCATACTGTTTTAGCGGCGAAATTCAAGCTTTAAATAGTGGGGGTGATATGCCTAGGAGTAGTTCTTTAAAGTCATTAGATCCTTTTATTGAAAGGGATCTAATTCGAGTGGGGGGAAGGCTCTCAAAAGCTACACTGGTAACCGAAAGTCAGAAACACCCAATTTTATTACCTTCGCATCATAAATTAACAGAATTAATTGTAAGACACTATCATTACTTGAACTTACACTCGGGAACGCAGTCATTATTGGCATTGATTAGAATGAAATTTTGGCCGATTAAGGGAAAGAATGTTGTAAAAAAGATAATTAAAAAATGTATAATTTGTTATAGATGTAAACCCAAAACAGAGCAGCAGTTGATGGCCGACCTACCAGCTGAAAGAATAACTGAATGTAGGCCATTTCAAATGACAGGAGTGGACTACTGCGGACCAATACTAATAAAGTCGGGTATTCACAGAAAAACGCATAGCGTTAAATCATATATTTGTTTATTTGTATGCATGGCCACAAAAGCCATTCACTTAGAAGTTGTGCTGTCTTTGAGTGCAGAGAGTTTTTTAAATGCTTTGAAGCGGTTTATCTCGCGTCGTGGTAGACCAAGTAAAATGTTCTCAGACAATGCAACCAATTTTCAAGCGGCTAATAATGAACTAAGGGAAATTTATAATTTTTTTAATATGTCTAATGATAAAATTGATAATTATTTATCCGCATTAGGAATACAGTGGCAATTTATACCACCTCGGGCTCCAAACTTTGGGGGGCTCTGGGAGGCTGGGATAAAATCAGTTAAACATCACTTAAAAAGAATAATGAGTATCGCTTCATTAACTTATGAAGAAATTAATACGGTGTTGTGTCAAATTGAATCTTGCTTAAACTCCAGGCCACTGACTCCCTTATCGAATGATCCTTATGACCTTAATCCTTTAACCCCTGGTCACTTTCTCATTGGAACTAGTTTGGCAGCGATTCCAGAGCAAAATTTGGAACATATCACATTCAATCGATTAAATAATTACCAAAAACTAATTCAGATTGTTCAATCTTTTTGGTCGAGATGGCGAAAAGAGTACCTGGCAGAGCTACAAACCAGGAACAAATGGACTAACCGGAGCCACGGACAGGTGCAGCCTGGCGACATGGTCATCCTGAAGGAGGACAACGTCCCTTCTTGCTACTGGAGGCTGGGACGGGTGAGCGCAGTACATCCTGGCGCTGATGGAAGAGTTCGAGTGGCGACTATCATCACTTCGCGAGGCATAATCCAGAGGGCCATTTCAAAATTATGTCTACTGCCAATAGAAGTCCCCCAACGGACCGACGCAGATGAAGAAAACCAGAAGATTTCCAAGAAAAACGATGAAGAAAATAATTTAAAATTTAATAACAAGAAAAAAACCCGATGCAGAAATCTAAATAAACTTCCCGCAAGTTAAATAAGGTGGCAGTGAAGAAAAGGCAAAGTTATTTTTTAAAAAAGAGACATTTTCAAAGCAATATTTAAAATAAAATCAGATCAAGACAATGTTCTAAGTAAACGGTGCGAATTACATAAATAAACCAAGATTTTAAATAATTAAATTAAATCAAAAACAGCAAGAGGCTTAAAAATAAAAATAAAACTAAAAATGAAACACTTCAAGATGGAACTTCACAAGAATCAAGATGGGCCATAGCAGAACATTCAAGCCTAGAAGGACGACCAAGGAACTTCGCACGTCAAGATCTCAAGATTGCTATTTATTTATGTTGTTGTTAAAATGAGAATTTTGTTTTTTGTTTTATTAATATTTACATGAAGTTATAATTAATTAGATTATTATTAATAGTACTTAGAAATAGGTTAGCTATTATTTCGAATTGGTTATGTTTTTAGTATTAACAGTTAAAGTTAAAATTATTATTATTTTATTTGTTTTTTCCAAATTAATTTGGCATATATGTATATATTTAGTTGTTTGATTTGTATTCTTGTTTTTTATTTTAGAAAAAAGGTAGCTCCCGTTCCTTTTTTGGTGGGGAGTATGTTAGGAAATGAAGTAAATAAAATATAGTAAAAGTTTCTGTGCGCCTGGCACAGGTGTCAGTAGTAATGAGTTGAGGTTCCGTGACATAGATGTCAGGAATGGCTATATTTTCCCCCCAACAGACCCATAATGGAGTTTATAAATATAATGACTCTCTTTAATTCTACCTCTTCTGCATCAGTTTGCCTTTAAAAGGAAACACTACATTATCGGTCCGTTGGGGGTCTTTAAGGGAGTTTTATACATTTTGTTGGTTACAATAAAAATTATCTTTGATGTACCTGGTGTTATTGTTGAAACTAAAAGTCCTAAAATCTTACACAAACCAAACTTAAACAACTACTAATTAAAATTCTGGAAGCGAGAATAGTAATATAAAGTAGTAATAGTAGCGGGTAGCCCTAGCTCGAGTGAACAAAACCCTCAAAACTCGGATTGCCGCGGAACGAAATTTAGTTCTGAAAACGCCCGCTCGCGAGCCCTGATGTGTTAGCGCTAGTGTCGGAATCGAAGTTGTCATGTGCTGGTTATTCACTCTTAATAAAAAATTGCAAAGGTATAATAACAATAAACCTATATTCAATTCTAATATTGCAATGAAAAAATAATTTTTTCACTTTTATGCCTTTTAAATTTTTTACAAATATGTAGGTTTACATAGCTTTACATTTCCACCATGAGTTATATTTTTAGTATTGCCGTTTGTACAAGAGTGGCGCCCTCCTAGGTTTTCTACTCTTATTTGACAAACTGTAGAAAAACTGGTATTTATGGACTTTTCGGGTGGAGAAAGGGTTTAAATATTTGAGGTATACTGATCAACACTAATTTATTTGCTTTTGGGAAAAGCTCATACAGGTCTCATGGAAAGTGTTATGTCTCCCTTACTATCATAGTGAAATATGGTTTTGGGGGCATCCATTAATTACCTGAGCACAAATGGGGGGGGGTCCAGCAAAACTCACGTTACTTGAAAAAAATATACGAATTGGCCCAAATTTATCTCACCGATGGGGAGGGGGGGTCTAGATTGGAAGAAAAACTGCTCACGTAATTAATGGATACCCCCTTAACAATGTTAGAAAGAGAAAACACCATGCTTTGTATTCAAATCTAAAAGTTAATTGCGAAATAATCAAAATGTACATCTTTATGAAACCAATATTCCAAATCGCAATTTGAAAAAAAATTTAACTCCTCTTTGTGCGGTGCTTCGTGGCCTCCCCAACTCTCGACTACTTCAGTTTTTTTTAAGGTTTCAATTCTACTGCGTGTGAATTGTATAATCTTATTTTTTATTATACTTACATCAACAGACAGGATATTAGCATCACAAGAGAATGAATGGAACCAACTTTTCAAACAGGTAACAAAGAGATTCATCCGAGACGCCCTCCTTCATGGGCACGTTGACGGAGTAGCCTCTGCCGTTCCCGCAGCCCACATCATGCAGCGATCCTGTGCCGGGATAGAAGCCCGCCTCGTACTTGTGGAAGGAGAGGGTCAGAACGCGCCTGGAGTAGAAATAAGCGTTTTCCACTCCGTTTCCTGATCAATAAATTACTTATTATTATGAGCTGGGTTTATTATACAGAATATTTTGAAATAAAAAATTATTTTTATTACCGTGATGTATGTCCAAATCAATGTACATGATCCGCCTGAATTTCTGTCTCAATCGTTCTATCGCAATTACGATATCATTGACATAGCAAAAGCCTTCAGCCTCATCCCTGAAATAAAAATATTTTTTAATTCCCATAAGCGAGTGTTTTGGGTGTACTGTGGCAAGCGAAGTGGGCACCCCCGCTATGTCACTAAACGTAGCGAACCACTTGAAGCGACTATGGCAGGGGTTAACCAATAAATGGTTCCCGGAGCGGGCCAAATTGTAGGTATGTAGCAATTAAACCTTTGTGCATGGTGCCAACCTCCGCACCAGTTGATGGCAATCTTTCCTCCGAGAGTCATCAGCGAATCTGCCGCAGTGAGGGTTCCACCGGCAATAGTCAGCATCAGGTCAAATAGATCAACAACGGGGGGGCAGTCATAACCTGAAAAACAAAATTTCCATTAAGATTTCAATACACGCGCCCAACATTTGTACACGGTTGACATTAGTCACATGAGAACGGGTTTTTACGACTCGTTCTTGAGTTCAACAGCTCGGCTGTGGAACGATTTACCGGTCTCTGTGTTTCCTCCCTCCTACAACATGGGTCTCTTCAAGCCGCCGTCTCTTCAAGACCCATGTTCACTCCTTCCTTTCCTCAAAAAGATCCTCCACGCAGCATCCTCAAAGATGACATAGGCCCTGAGGGAAATTATTTTCCTCAGGGCCTCCTGTGTGGAGTTAATGTAAAAAAAAAAAAAAATATTTTTTTTACATTAGCCTTAATAATTCCCTTCAGGCCCTATGTCACCATTGGAGATGCTGTGTGGTCTTAGGGAAAGGAAGGAGAGGAAGTTCTGGGAAGGAAAAGGTATGAGGGGTGGGTAGAAACCTTAGGGTCAGTGTGTCCATGAAGTGACGGACGTATGAATCTACCACTAGTACTGCGGGTGCAAGGCAACGTTCCGAGAGTCCTGCCGGAGAGGTTAAAAGGTCTCCCTCAACCAGTTTCTCCGCTCCCTCAACGCAGTTGGTGGGCAGACGTATTCGCTGCCAAGATCTGGACAAACCTCACCCCCTATGAACCCGGGCACCTCTGATAAGTCACCAAACATAGCGAACAACTTGGGGTGACAAACACAGAGGTGTTAGTAATCCAATAAATGGATCCCGGGGCGGCGGTACCCATATCTGCCTCCCAATTTAACTAATGAATAATTATATGGATAACAGGACTCGTCAGACTCGGCTCTATGGTAGATACTTTCGGTATCACCCTGGTGAAAGAGCACCACCCATTATTGAAATGTTGCTTGAAATGACTTTAGCAGAGTTTGGTGACCAGATCTGAATAGCCAGGTACTTCCAAAACTTCCTCTTCCCCATCTACTTCAGCCTCACAACATTTCCCAATTGGGGATGCCATAGTCCCATTGGCTCCGTCGAGCTGAGAACAGTTGGAAACTTGCGCGGTATTTCCATAAATTTAAAAAAAGACTCCTAAGGATTGTAGGGCGTATAAATCGTGTCCCATGCTTATACTGCCAAACTTCTTAGATTGTCATAATCATGATAATCAAAAAAATTATAATAAACCTTTTTAGAAAGCAATACTAATTACAAAAAAAAGTAATAAAATTAAAATCTTTATTTTCAATTTTAACTTAATGAATAAAAATTATAGTATTTAATTACTAGAGCAGAGCCCTGGCAAGGCTAAGAGCCTATTCACATTTCCGTTTAAAAAACGGACGTTGTTTCGTTTAAAAATTGGATGCTCTAGTGGCTGTAGAGATTATAAGGAGCTGTTCACACATGAAATGATTAAAAAACACAGGATCCAGCACGCTTTGTCGGAAAGATAGCCGCGCAGCACACAGGATAGTCTTTCCGACATGAGCCCGGCTCACCAGTCACCAGTAAGGTTGTAATTTTGATGCCAAATACATGCGTAAATCGTCACCGCGTATGTTTTGCCTTAAAACAATGGAACAATGTCTAAACTAGGAAATCTGTATATAGACCTATTCGCAGAGTATAAAAATATAGATTTAGCGATCGAGAGTGATTCTCTGCGTAGTGTGCGAAAATGATGACGCCGAGTGTCTTGATGACACCGACGTTGATCTTCAACAAAGCACTCTCAAGATGCTTATCCACTTGTTAGTGTTGAAGAAAGTCTCGCTAGTCCGTGGTCCGAGGACCATGTCCATTAAATATATTCATGTACAAATATATGTTTTTTTACACCTTCCTTTATTATTTTTATGCCAGTCGAAAACAATCTGCAAGCTTAATGTCTGTCTGGACATTTTTATCATGATGCTTAATTTTCCAAGTTTTAACTTGATTAAGCCTGTATTTAAAGATAATATTCTGAAAATTTCAATATACTTTGTACTAAAAAAATACACATGATTTTGGGTATAGGGGGCGGTAGTCTACAACCTCGCCACAGGTAGTCTACAACCTCGCCACTTATCACCAGTAGGGAGGGGGAAGGGGTAAAACCTTGCTAAAAAACATCACGTGATTTGGACATTGACAACCACATAATGGAAGAAATGGTAATTTATAAAGTTGTGTTTATACCACAGAAAATAAAAAGTTTATTACAACTTTTTTTTTATTTGGGCAATCATTAAAAATAATGTGTATTGTTTGGCAAGAAAGTGTAGAAATTAATTAATTTGGAACTAAATTTTTTCATTACTATGGTTGTAAAATTTTGGAAGAAGGTACACTTGCAAATGAAACGCATCATTCAGGAAATCAAAAGGACTAGTGAAATTTATTGTTATATTCCCAATTACATTGTGAATATCGTTAGATCCAACTACCCAAGACAGACCAAGGAGTTTATGTTGTTTATGAAGCTACATCGAAGGAAAGAAAGATAAAAAAAACCGCAACTCGATCTTTTATAAATTATTTGTCCTGGTAGAGTGGGAGTTTGCATCTAGCGACATCTATTAACAAGTACAGTTTGCATCTAGCGACATCTATTAACAATTCTTACAATTAATTAGTTTGGTTCCCAAACAAACAATTCATTTTATCTACATATTTTGAGAGGTGTGAGTCCTAGCTAAAAACTAACCCAAAAATTTATACAATGGTAACACCGAAATACTCGTTTTGTCAATGACATTTTGTGTGGCTCTTGGCTTTACTGACTTTAATCATGTAGAACACACTGAAAATCGCTCGTTTAGTGTTTTTTTTCATTGTTTGCCTGTGCATTGTTTGAATTGAATTAAAATGAACAAACCAATACGTAGTGGTGCAAGAGAAGTTGTAAACTGCGTGTTTCAACGCTGCCTAGCTGAATATCGTGCGAAGAAGCTCCTATCCAATTTGAAAGAAGTTTACAAACGAACTGCAGAAATGAATGGTACGTGGTATAGTTTTTTTTAATAAATTTCATTAGTATTACAAGATTTATGCCAATTTTTTTGCGATTATAACCATTACAATCTAATTTGAGGTTATGTTTAAAAATCCGAATTTGACATTTCCATTTGACAGTTAATATTAGGCCACAAGAAAAATGGAATAACTCAATTTAAAAAAAAAAATAATAATATGCAACTTCTTTAAACTCATAGAAATGTAACTTGTTCTTAATTTTCTCTTTCTTTCTTTCTAAATGAATATTATCAGGTGTGCTTTTTTAAAACTACCTTCTATAGAATAATCATTTTAATGATGTTTTCCATATACAGGTAAATCTGAAAAGTAAGATAAATCGTCAAGGAAGGGAAAAGGCAGATGGAAAATTTGAAACACTGGGAAAACGGAAAATAGCATAAGTGTTGATGATTAAAAAAAATTGTTGCAAAAACAATTGTCAAACAACATCAAATTGTGATGAAAATCGAGGCAGATTATTATGCACGAGGAAGTACTCTATATGATGATATAGATGAACTGATAAAACGTTTAGATGAAGATGAAGATATGGAAGAAGAAGAATCATATGAGGACTAAGACAATAATTATTACATGTCGGGTGTTGAATAAATATACTCAGATTTTTAAATACCTATGTACCTACGTTTTTATAACAAAATAAACGCCCACTTAAAACCTGTTTTGTTTTATTTCTATTAAATTATGTTTTTGTGCAAAATTTATGAAAATACAAACACGTTATGAAATATGCATTTGAGCCATCACGGTGTTGCCATTTAAAACCAAGAAATCGATCGCAGCGCCATCATTTATTTTCTACACTTAATTGCCAAACTGTAAATTTTTTGCTAGGTTTTTCATGAATAATCTCCCCTCAAAGTTTAGCGGTACGAACGTGGAACACGATGTATAGTTAAAGGAACATTACACAAGCCAAATTCTTCTTGTTCATCCTTTTCTTCTTCTGAATCAATATCATTAGATTCTCTCATGTAGTCCACGAAGGCAGTGGAATGGAAAGACTTGAGATCATCTGGTGTAGCCTTTAAACTTGGTAGCACTTTCATGTGTTGTAAAAGCTCGTACGATTCTATGAGAGAGTGCACCATCGAAGCCTACAACAAACAGATACATTTACATTTGCGCACTTAAATAACTTATACAAAAATGGTGAACAGCGAACTAACCCTATTTTTGACCGCAGGAATTCTATCACATTCTTTTAAAAGGTTTTTATCAATAATATAGTGGATTACGTTTGTTGAGTTATTTTCGACCGGCATTCTGATAGTATCCATGATTAATATAACTGCAACAACTACAACTTCTTTATTATATGACTACAAGTTAAGCACTACAATGCAAGTGTCTTAATTTCACTCTAAAATCAATTTTTGATTAAAAACAAAATAATAACGACAAAAGAACAATTTCAAAATGGCCAACGGCCAAATGTCAAAATCACGTCAAAATGAAACTCTGCGCGCGCGATTTGAACCATATTTGAACTGTCATCTGTCAATTCTGTCATTGTCCATGGATCCATGGATGGACGCGAGGTGGACATATTCGACATTATATAATCGATATCAATAATAGGGTACATGCAGTATATGTAATATAGTGTTTTCAATGCATTTAATACAAGTAAAAAAAATAACTTAACTCGAATATCACACCTAAAACCCCCGAAAAAAATTATTAAATTAATTAATTCACTTTTAAAGTTGTATGAAAATTCATATATCAAAAACGAGTCATCATTGACTTGCGAGATTGTGACGTCACAACGCACCCACCTAGTCCCACGTCAAATTGTTTTTGACAGTTTTTGTTCCAGCTGCTATGCTGGTTTGAATAAGTTTGATAGTCATAATCGTTTAGTTATGCATCCTAAGCCCATTCGTTTGTGTAAAACATACATTGTAAATACATACTATCATGACAGACAGTGGTTTTCTACAAAGACAGTCTGATAATTTGCCAAAAATCGACGCAATTATAATGGCAGTTACATGTACCTTTTCATCGCATGACACCGCTTTTTACACATAATAACATTATTTGTGACGTTTATAAATAGTTTGTTTGGTGTTGAAGATGTTGTATTTGTACACTTTAGTACAATACAGTATTTATAAACGGTATCTACGGACATTTTCTTCGATAAACAAATGATCAACTGCAGACTGATTACTGGATTACGACTTGCGACTTATGACATCTGTCAAGAAGTGCGCAGTGACGTCACAAGCCAAAACCGCGCGAAAAGGGCGTTTTAGCGCTAATTTGAAAATTGAATATTCAAAACGTTATTGAAGGACTATTTCCTATCGTAAAAAAAAATTTTGAATATTCCAGTTTGTAATTTTTTTCTTTAATTTTTGGTAAAACAAAAAAAAAATGTGATTGTACCCTATTATTCATATCACGGTAAAATTATGTGAAAAAATCGATCCCCGATATTTTCCAAGATTATTTTATTTTAAACAGTTTTTTTAGGTGAAACTTCTTTAGCCTTGTTGTGATTTGGAATTCGGATGAAACGGAAATGACGCATCACAGCACCTGCGAAGCATCAAAATGCCGCTCATTGACCGCTTTGATTATATTTGTTGAGATATGAAACGGAGATGATGCTAGGTCTGCGCTCATTGGCCGCTTGATTAAAACCACACTTTTAATGGCTCCTATTGGTTGATATTGTTTTTGGTCAAGTTTCGCTTCTTCCGCGTGTGAACCACACTCGATATTTTGTTTGTAATGTTCTCCGTAAATAACTGGTTTCTCGAAGTCACCAAGATCAAATACTAGTGACTAAAAATATTAGCGACAGTCGACATTTAATTAGATGGTCGCTAATATTGCCATCAATGATTAAATATTACAATTTGAGGTTTTACTCATTCAGTTTTTTCCAAAACAAAAAATGAACACAGTTTTATTGAAAAAATTAAAGTTAGAGAGCCGATTCAATTCTGGGTGCACACATTGACAACCCTGCACATTGTATGATTAGTTCGTCCTTTTTTACTAATCCTTCTTTTATATAACAAATTAGTAATTATTGTATGGGTTATTATCAAAGCAATAAGTTAGTAGCAAATGTCATTCAAATTAATGTATATGGAGCATTTGGATTTTTTATATCGTGTATCGAGTATTTTTCTCTTCCTTCCCCCTCATCATCAGAGCAATATTAACACTGTTAACCCTTAACATTACTCGCGTGGTAGTAGAGTTCCTCACCAAGCAGGTTATCACAAACCTTACGGCCTTACGCGCTTGCGGCTCCGTGTATTCTTAGCATGGTCCGAGAGGTTTATCGCCCGCACTGACCTGTATCTAGGGCCTCGGACCTTGGACTTGGGACCTAGTTCCCCCGAGTATAGTTACGGAAGATTTTTGAAGTAAAACTTTTTTACGCACGCTCGACACTTGGGGGTAAAATGATGAATAGGTTATGAAACGTTACGAAAAAATATGAAACGTTACGAAAAAATGTGACACGTTACGAAAAAATGTGAAACGCTAATCAATATGAAACGCTTATGAATGTGAAACGCTAATCAATGATATAAGTTAAGTTGAATCGGGTTGAGTTGAGTTGAGTTGAGAGCTGAGAGCTG
Source organism: Limnephilus lunatus (assembly GCA_917563855.2). NCBI lineage: Eukaryota > Metazoa > Arthropoda > Insecta > Trichoptera > Limnephilidae > Limnephilus > Limnephilus lunatus. The sequence goes on along the minus strand of OU830600.1, from coordinate 26,378,938 downwards.
AGAGCTGAGAGCTGAGAGCTGAGAGCTGAGAGTGGAGAGTTGAGAGTTGAGTTGATGGGGATGTTGAGGGGATGGGGATATTTTTTTCCTGTTATTGTTATATTGTTAATGGACGGCATAAGTTAGTAAAGTTTTACTTCAGTCGTGTGGTCTAAAGCACACTCGTTTTTTTAAAAAATTTATTACATGTTTATGCATTGGTGACTAGGAAAATGATAGCCTGGATAATGCAAAGCTTAGTGACGGTATCTCTTATGCATTTTATGGCAAAAATAGTCAATATTCACGAGTTCAAGCGCATAACATTATTGTGCATTTGCCTGGCCTAAGTGGGCCTAAGAGGTCCTGCTCGATAGAAAAATGAGACGACTCCGCTTCCTATAAATGTCACATGTTTGTTTAAAAAACGTAATAAATTAGTTTTCTTGGATTTGTTATTCATTAATTATTTTTTTTATTTCTATTTTTATGAAGCATAAATTCATGGGGGACCTAGGTCCACCACAAGTGAATTTGCGTATGTAGGCTGAAAATAGCGAGTGTTGCTAAGGTTTAAAGAGGCGATATTTTACCCCTCCCCTTAGATACAAGTACCCACCTAATTTTTATTTGTAAGTTTCACTCAACATCATAATAATATTAGAAATTAATAAAGAAGAAGAAGTTTCACTGCTGTCAAACGTGTGGTTTTGCGATGGCGAGTTGACCAATAACATAAAATAAAATGGCATTAAAGTGGCAAAATCATGCGAATGATTCAGGAATACTACGTAAAAATGAGATTTACGAAAGTAAAGAAGACCTCTTGGTGTTTGGATACTCGTGCAAACTTTTCAGAGATGATGAAAAGGCGATATTAATCGATCAAGGCAAACATCTTATTCCGTGGATGGGGGACGACTCTTTGAAGATAGACCGGTAAGAAATAGTTCCAATTTAATTGTAAATAAGGTATTTCATTCTGTGTCCCATTCATTGTTTTGTATTGTGAGATTAAACCTTTTGTTAATAATTTGAAAAATATAACCTTTATTGACAAAAACAAAGCGACGGTTTTGTACTATTTTCAAAAACTATAAAAATGTGTAAGGTAAAAGCGTGTAATTCTGACACTGCAACAATTTTGGTAATTACTCCCTAACCGCCGCACTTTTAGGCACGTATTATGGAAATTACACTTCGTTTCAACAATTACTACAAGAAGCAACTATTTACATACAAAATTGATTATTTGGTTCTTAGTTTGAGTTAACTAGATAATTCATGCGTATTAAGGCTGCCTCTACACTCGTAAGTTTTTTCCTGTAAGTCACTAACGTAAGCGATTTATGGCCAAATTAACGACACCAAAAGTCACTTAACGTAATTTATAGCAAGTTACAGAAGTTGTTCTTTCGCATCCGCGCAAACTTCCAGCCTTCTCACAGCTTATCTAATCAGTTGATAAGTTGAGAGACTTGCCGAAAGAAATGATATCAAAATGCACCGTTGCGAGATGTCAAAAATTAAAAGACTAGTAGGATTTTTTCCATTTAAAACTGTATTTATTTAAACTTATTTGTATTGATTTATATCTAAAATCTGATTAGGTTAAGTAGATAATTACCCACCTTATTATATCTCGAAAGCAATTGAAAAATAACACTAAATAATAATCAAATTAGCACTAGCTACCCATGAAAGCAAATTTAGACAGAAAGAAACTTTTCTGATTCCAAAAACCAAAGAGATATCATTTATTTTTCAGATGGAAAAAAGTTTTCTGAAAATGAGCATCCTTCATTTAATTATCGGTCCAATCCTTTCTGTTCTCAATGTTTCTATTTATAACATTATATTTTAATTCAAAGTCGGTTGCTGTCAAGTATCTGTCATTCGGATAAAATGAAAGAACTCCATTAATTTCCGCCTTTGACGGCACGAAAGTGCATGGAGAATTGTTTAATTCAAGCCAAATTCTATTTAAACACTTTATTTGGGCCATTACGTCTTTATTGACAAAATTGCGTAAATTTGACAGCAGCAGATCATTGTTGACAGGAAGCCATCTTACCACAGATAAATTTACAGATGTAAACGGTCGCTATCTTCGCTATGAGCATTTACACAAGTTGAACTCCCGTGAGCATTTACATTTACCACAAGTTTGATGCATATGTAAACACTCCTGTGAGTAACTTGTCAAAAACTTATGTTGTAAGTTTTACTTATGAGTGTATAGTTAGCTTTGGATTGAAACAAAACTCACGCAAATGTCAATCCGTAAAAAAAAAATTGTTGCATCATTTCATATGGAAAATTTTGAACTTTGATTGAATAAAAATGCAATTTTAGTGCATCTTTTACCATCTATCCAGATGTAATTACTTGTTTCTTATAATTAAGTTGAAACATAATGTAATTTCCAAAATCTGTGCCTAATAAAAGTGCAGCGGATTGTGAACAATTATTCTGTAAATAAAATACTCTAATGTTTCTTATTTCTTTCATAAGAGGGTATAACCAGAGAAAACCGGAAATTTGTCATTTTTAAATCAAATTTTAGACGTATTGACTCTTTTTCGCAAAAAATTAACCTTTATTGACAAAAAAGATTGTTTTGAAAGATTGTTCTTTTATCTAGTAAACATATGTTTTAAATTTTGAGAAAAAATGTTCATTTTTAGTATAATAAGTAGACATTGGATTATATGCATTTGCATGTGCAACTATGCAAATAATATAATATAATAACTCTCTAATTACGGCGTTAATGCATATTTGAGCCTTTTTTTCACAATCATGCAAATTTAGCATTTGAAGACGCATCCATTTTTTTTTGGTTGTCCCTCTCTAAATAAATATCCTCTCTTCTATCAAGCGTTATCTAAAATTGCCTCCCCTCCATTCAACATTTCATCTCTTCTGTAAGTTCTCTTCAGTCTGAACTCGAATCCAATCTTCCATATAATTCTGAAATTTGTACATTTAAATAAAATTAATATATAAATTCACCTTTCCTTTCTCTGTAATTTTAAATGATGGCCTAGAACACCCTTGGAGGGTGAAAGACAGAAATAAAAGAAAAAAAAAAAAAAGACGCATCCATTAAACAGAATATCGCCCTCATCTCAACACATTTCCACAAGTTACCAGATACCATTGAAAAATTGGAAACAAAAAACCTTCCCCCATTTAAATCAATAGAAATACTGGAAACAATGATTGAACTCGCTAACGCCCTTCCCAATTCAATATCAGAAAAGATTCGTGAAAAGTTAGACGCAATTTTCTTTGAAAATTCAAGTCTTGAAGACATGACTACATCAACGGCACAGGTCATACATACCCTGCCTAAAGAGGCATCTCCATAAATTTTTAAATTTTGTCGGATGACGTCAGTTGACGTAGAGAAGTCGTTTTCGGCGTTTTGGGTAAAACATCAAAAAATTTTGCTCGAAAGTTTGGAAAAATACTTAATTGTATATTGTCACGACAACTATGCATAATTTTAAGAATGTTTCGCTGTTTTTGTATCGTCTTTAATTAAAGTATATAAAAATTAAAAAAAAAAAATTTGATTTTGCATTGTGCATTTTTAGGCATATCAAGAGTTTTTAGTGCATATTTTGGCACTTTATTAGTGCATATAATCCAATGTCTAATAATAAGGTTACACCATAGATCGTTGGCAGATTTGTTAAATTTTCAAACGAAAAATCTTATTTTACAAGACATATTTCATATCATGTAATCAAACATTATTGTAAATCAATACGTTATCTAGTAAACACATGTTTCAAAATTTAAATTTTAGTTAAAAAAAATCATTAAAAAAAGATCCGAACACTTATTTATGATGAAAATTCTCTATTTTGTCTATCTATTTACGGTCTTACAAATCAATATATTTCAGATTTTTTTTGCACATTTATTTTGCTTAGAATTTTAAATACTTATGATAAAAAAAATAATTACAAAAAGTACACCATTTTAATAGTTTTATCATCACGCCTTTCAGCATCTTTGGATGTAGGTATAAATGAAAGCAAATTTGGTCATAACATTTACAAGGAGTTCTTTGCACATTTTAAAATCTTTCTGATAAATGTTGTTCCGTGTTACAGATAACTTTGTTTTATGAAGCCTAAAATCATTGCAGTTTCTCGTAGAATTCAATAAATTATTGTACTATTTATTCTGACATTATTCAACATATAATCTGTATCTATTATGTACTAGCTACGACTGCCGAGGCAACATGGCGGCCAAGGAGCTGGCAGCGGCAGAATCGCGCGTGGAGTACGGCTCCGTCAGCTGGCAGCACCACATGTCCCCCGAGGAGCAGCGCGCCGAGAGGCTGTGCGACGAGGAGCGCTACCGGGCCCTGCACACCGACGAAGATGAAGAGGAGATGTACAGGGGTGAGGGTCCAGACTTTTAGATACGACTAGTATACGAGAATAAACCATCACCTTAACTCTTCGAATAATAAGAAAATAATATCTATGAACTTTTGCCTGTCAAGGTTTGCGCGCAAAATTCCCGGTACTTCTCATGCATTTTAAATGTCCATTTTTATTGGTTATTTTCTAACCCTTTTGCGAAAACAAAAATTGTTCTAAAATCTAGATAAAATAATCTTTCTGATGTGTTTATTAGAAATCAATATTTTTGTTTCTAAATATTCCGATTTTAATATTGGAAATGTAAATTGGCTAAAAAATACATACAGCTTGGCAAGAAAGTTTAGAAAATAAATGATGGCGCTGCGATCGTTTTTTAGGCAACACCAAGATGGCTCATAAGACAATGAATGTATGTTTTTAAAAACACTTCGGCCAAAATGCATATTTCATAGCGTATTTGTACTTTCAAAAATTTTGCACAGAAAACTGGAATTTAATGGAAGTAAAATAAAACAAAACAAATTTTAATTGGGCGTTTATTTCAATATAAAAACGTAGGTACTTAAAATTTTGAGTCTATTAATTCAACACCCGACATTATTGTCTTCGTCCTCATGTGATTCTTCTTCTTCTGTATCTTCATCTAAACGTATTATCAGTTCATCGATATCAACATATATATAGTACTGCCTCGTGCATAATATTCTGCCTCAATTTTCATCACGGGTTTTGCAACAATTTTTCCAATCATCAGAACTTTTATGCTATTACATATTATTATTATTATTATGCTATTTTCCGTTTACCGGTGTTCCAAATTTTCCTTCCGCCTTCTCCCCTTCCTTGACGATTCATCTTACCGTTGATTCAGATTTACCTGTGTGTGGAAAACATCATTAAAATTATTATTCTATAGAAAGTAATATAATATTTTTAAAAAAAACACACTAGTTAATATTCATTTAGAAAGAAAGAAAGAGAAAATTAAGAAAAAAGTTACATTTGTATGAGTTTAGAAATTGCCCTTTTTTATTTTATTGAGTTATTCCGTTTTTCCTGTGGCCGCATATTAACTGTCAAATTCAGATTTTTAAGCATAACCTCAAATTAGATTGTAATGATTATAATCGCTCGAAAATTAGCATAAATCTTGTAATAATAATGAAATTTATTAAAAAAACTATACTAAATACCATTCATTTACGCAGTTCGTTTGTAAACATCTTCCAAATTAGATAGGAGCTTTGTCGCGTGATATTCAGCTAGGCAGCATTGAAAAACGCAATATATAACTTTCACTTGCACCACTACGTATTGGTTTATTAATTTTAATTCTATTTAAACAATGCACAGGCAAACAATGAAATTTTTTTTATTAAACTTGCGATTTTCAGTGTGTTCAACACGATTAAAGTCAGTAAAGCCAAGAGCCATATGAAATGTCATTGATAAATCAAGTATTTCGGTGTTACCATAGTAATGAAAAAATTTAGTTCCAAATTAATATATTTCTACACTTTCTTGCCAAACTATAACTGCGGATATTCAAATTAAAATACCTAAAACAGAATAAACTTAAAATTTTAAATACAGATATCTTTTCTTATTTTTTTTTTTTAATAAAACTGTCACTTTACTTTTTATCACATTCATACAATTTTATTTTAAAATTAAGTGTTTGTTACGTCACAAATTGGCGCAAAGTAAAATCGTCACTTATGATCGGGTTTGTAAAATATCTGAACAATATACATAGCTCGTATATTCCTAAGGCAATAAGAAGCATTATTTCTTTCGCTTTCTAACATAAAAGAAATCACAAATGTTTGCATGACAGGAAGAGAGATGTATAACTTTTAATAATGCACGGTCGCTCAACAGACAATCGGGGTCTCCTGTTATTATAACGGCATGTGATGTTTTGGGGCAACTTGGGTCTCCTGTGATTAGACGGGTTAATAAATTAATAAATTCCTCGAAGTCAAGAATTTATTTTTTTTATTTTAAGAAAGTTATGTAACATCGCTCATATTATAACGCCGCATATCTAATTTTATATAGGTTTTCAGGACGAACAAAAATCCGTTTAGTTTATTAAATAAAAAATAGCACAACTTAAAAAAAACGGTCACCTAATATTTAGGGATCAGTTATTTGTAGAAGTATTTTTTTTCATTAACTAGTCAAGTTTATTTGTTCAGTTTTCGAAATAAACATATAGGTCTCGTAGAAATCTTTGTGTTCCTTACTATCATGATTAGAAATATGACTACGCTACCTGAATTTCTACCGATTTCTTACATATCCCCCTTAAACATTTGAAGTTTTTATATGTATTGTTAGCAGCATATTTGGCTTCACACGTTTGGTTTGATCATCTGCCGCCAGAGGTACTGCTATCGCCTCTGGCGGCCAACAAGGAAACTACACCAGCTATGGCGGCCGGTAAAGAAGGAAACTACTAACACTTCCTGACTGGCACGGGATGGACAGCGAACGGCTGGATTTACAAATGGCGGATTGCGGAACATAATCTTGCTGATTCTTGAATGTTGTTATTTTCAATTAAAGTGGAGACAATATATTTCATCATAAATATTAACTTAGCGTTTTATTATTGCTAACAGTATAATATATTCCCCTCGCTGAAATGCAAATTATATGAAATTCCCTCGGCAGAAAAAAATCACAAAGTATGCTCCGAAAATTATTATTTTCACGTCTGTTTCAGTTATTTTACAAGTTATATGTATGAAAAAATTCACAGTGTTTCTTTAAGTGCTGTTTTAGACAGTCCCAAGAGATTTTTGTTCTATTTTAAACGAGTCGTGTTTTATTAAACATTTTCACAATTTTTGCTTCAATTTTACTGTTTTAAATATTAGCGCACTCTCTCCAACATTCTTAATTACATATCTCTCCATCTTCTTCTTTTTTAGCTGGGATACGTCGCCTTAAACAGTATTAGAAAGAGAAAAAATCACGCTTTATATTCAAATCCACAAAGTTAACCACAAAATAATTTACGGCCAGGTGGAATTCAACTACGATGGTGTTAGGTTAGCCTTCAGATTAATACAAATAAGTTTTGATACCGAAATCTAATTGGTATTATTAAAACGTTCTAGAGGAAGAGCTGAAGCGCCTTCACATGGCCCACAACGCCTCCTACGGCCAGGTGGAGTTCAACTACGATGGTGACGCGGGCAAGAAAGACACCATAACACAGGAAGAGAGGGACAAACAGGCGGAAGATGATGAGCCTTTTGTCCCTACGCCGGAGCTCAATATTCCAGATGGAATGCCTTTGGTAAGTCTTTTCTTATTACGTACGACATTTTAAAATTAAAATAGATGGATATCAGTAGTCTATAGAGCTGATAATATTTAAATATTCGTGATTATTTTGTCCATTTTTTAATGTACGAGAATTTTATTACGTAGTTCATGACATCTGTTAAATATTAAAAAAAAGAAAATATTGAAGGAACCAAATTGAAGTCCAGATATTGAGTCCAGAGATCGTGCTTTCCAAGTATCGGGTCATAAAGTGCGGAATAAGCATGAACTAAGAAAATTATTTATACTCAAAAGAATGCAAAGTAAACTAAAAGCACACGTAACACAACTCTTCATTAAGGGTATAAATTGCAATTTCAACACTTATGTATTAAAAAATTCTATGAAGGACAAGGTCAGAATCGCTTGCGCCAATATCATTATTGACATAACTGATGGTTTCATTAATCTGGATATTCTAGAATATTTTTCAGTGAATTTTCTATGACTTTGCAGGTCAGTTTTGGCAACTTCAGTTTCAAAGGTGAAAAAATCAATGTTTATGTTTTCAAATGCGTCTAAAGATCTTTATTTATTTGCAAAATCCTTTGAATTGTGTTTTTTCATGTTGGGTATGTATTCAGATTTGTGTAGAAATAATAAAATCAGTTTGTATTTGTGTGATTATGGTTTTTACAATTATTTCCAAAATGGGATATTTTTAACCTTTTTTTAGTTAGTTAGCTATTCTAGAAAAACCTCATGGAATACATGAATAATAAGATATATTATCTGGTAAACAGAACAATTGCAAAAAATGCAATTCCTTTGTTTTTATATGGATATTTGACCAGAAAACAACAAGGTGATTTCCGCGGGGTTTTTTTTTAAATACGCCCGACATTCAACAGGTTAATAGATGGCGATAATTTAATTATTTTATGAAAAATACTTTTTGCAAGTTATGCACAAGAGGTCTATGGTTGAGTGCTTACGGAAGCCATGCAAAAGGTCTCCACGTCAATAATAATAACCATTTAAAGTCTTATTAAATCTCCCTTTACAGCCGGACACAAAGAAGCTGAATGCCATCGTGGAGAAGACAGCGGCTTTCATCGCCTCGCAGGGGACACAGATGGAGATCCTGCTGAAGGCCAAGCAGGCGGGCAACCGGCAGTTTGACTTCCTGTCGCTGGAGTGCCCGCTGCATCGCTACTACAGCCTCGTGCTGGGCGCGATACGGGAGGGGCGCTACCGGCCGAACCAGCAAGAGAAACAACAAGAAGGTGAGTGTTATTTGCTACCAGAGAGTAGTGTTGTCAACTCGATTTTTTTGATGAAGCCAAACGTCACCCGAAAAGGAGTTAAAAATAGCTGAAACATTGCTCGTCATTTTTCATTCATGAGTTTTATATATAATAAAATTTTCAAAATTTTAAGCAACCCCTGACACAAAAAAGAGCTGATGACCTTGAAACGCCTGAATAGATTTTCATGAATTGTAGCTAAGAACCATCTCGATCACATCAGCTTTCAAACAAAAACAAAAAACGCAACATAATCGGTCCATTTGTTTAGGAGCTACGATGCCACAGACAGACACACAGATGGCGGTTAAACTTATAACACCACTCTTTGCATCGGGGGTTAAAAAGGGAGCTAGATTATCTGAAAAACAAGCTAAGAAGCTGAACCACATTTATTGGGGCTAATGGCCCCTTTTCGGAGCTAAATCTAGCTCTAAAGGAGCTGAGTTGGCAACACTGCCGAGGAAGTACTGCTGAAGTCCTGTCGCTGGAGTGTCTGCTGCATCGTTAGTACATCCTCATGCTGGGTGCCAAACGGGAGTGTCACTTTTAGGAAAACCATCACTAATGTTTTTTTTCTCTATTGTTGCAGAGAAAATAGAAGAGGAGGAGCACTACCTCCACCCGAGCTTGGCTCCCGTTCCCGTGGAATCGGTAGGTGTCTAAACCACCGTCACTTATTTAAAGACATTCTGTGATACAACTGGAACTGCTCCTAACTGTGTTTCTTTTGGAACTGTTCCTGTGATTTCCTTGGAACTGTTTCATATTCTGTGATACTGTTTCTTATTTACTGTGATATTAAAATAACTACTCTGTGCTTTGTTCTCTTTAAATATATTTATTCCATAGACAAGCTCTTCACTTCGAAATGGTATTGTATTATATTTATTTTTATGACTTTTAAACATTTTGTTAATGTAAATTGTTTTAATGTAACTGTATATTTGCAAATGAAGGACTCTTGTCACAGTGAAACACTCTTTACAATGCGTTTACGCTGTTTTAAGTTATTTCAAAATAATATTATTAAAAACTTACAATATCAAATTTAATTAGTTGAAATGTTCACTAAAACTACCTAATATATTATTAATCTATATATATACTTTTTTATTCTTACGTAACATTGATTTATAGAATTTATATTGCGAGGCTTTTACAATAGTAAAAATTTCATGATATTCTGGTTATTGTGGTGGAAATTGTTAACAAACCTTTCCAAATTATCAAAATTTTGTAACAAATCTTTTTAAATTATGTAAAACTAGCTGTAAAACGGCATGCATTTCAATACCATATTCAAAGAAATACATTGTTTCTCCCTAAATCACCTTTCCCGTGCGTCCCCGTTCCCCTCCTGCGTCCCCTTCCTGGTTAGCTTTATAAATTATACCCTATATGTTATTCTGATGTATGAGCTATATTATTGTGAAGTTTCATTAAAATCCATTCAGTAGTTTTTGCGTGAAAGAGTAATAAACACACATACATCCATTCAAACTTTCGCATTTATAATATTTAGTAAGATGGTAAGATTGTCAACAAACTTTTCTAAATTATGGAAATTGTTAACAGACCTTTCTAAAATATGGAAATTGTTAACAGACCTTTCTAAAATATGGAAATTGTTAGCAGACCTTTCTGAATTATGGAAATTTTTAACAAATCTTTCTAAATTATGTGAATTTTTTAAAAGTTTTAACGTGTTTCTGAAAAATTGTAGATATTGCTAGTATGGGAATATGGACCTCACCAGGTATCAATACTTCCATGTGTGTCACAGGAGTTTAGTAAATATTAGAAGGCATTAATTTAACAGATCCACTTTTTATTTATAATAGTTAAACACAATATTATATCTCAGAAAGTTGCAAGGCTAAATCTGACAGCTGGACACTAGGACATTTCGGAACGGAATGTCGAGCGGTAGCCTTTGAAACTAAAGTTCGCTTGTCCGGTGTGGCCAGCGTTAAAATTGCCAGTACATAAAATATATTAAACAGTACCTTGCCATACTAGCATTGCAGATTTTCTCTATGCCTGAAGTTGTCTTTCATTAAATTGACATTGTTTTTTTTTCAATATTTCACTGTGATTATATAAAAAAAAAATAACTGTTTAGAGTCTTTCACTGTGACATCAACAATGTTTTGAGTCTCACACCTTTGATTAAAATGACTGATTTCTGTAGTAATTGTACGAAAGTTAATACAAAATAAAGCTGTTCAATTGAACTGGTGACTACTTGTTTGATGTTTTATTCCACTGTGTATTACTGATGTTCTGCCTTGTCTTTTACAGGAGCCCTTCTAGTACCGCCGCTCTGCCTCCTGAAACATTCAACCATTTGAATGCTTTCGCAAATTGCACCGAACCGCTGCTTGAAATATCATTTGAATATTATTATATATAATATATTCATTAGGTCGCAATGCCCTTTGATGATGTGGAAACGGCCACGTGTAAAATACTTCAACAAGGATTAAACTATTAGTTATATCATCCAATTATCTTGTACATAAAAAAAACTCTTATAAAGTTTTAAACTAATGTAATTGTAGGTAAATATTTAAAAAGTTACTCATCATGATTCTGTTGATGATTCTTGTTTTTTAACATAGACGATAAATGACATTTTCATAATAGTAAAAAGTTAGTTTTAGTGTTTCAACCATAAAATAAAACCGAGTATGCAACTAGTTTCGTGCTCGTAATGTCCCAAAATCTTTATAAATAAATTTTGTAATGAATAAGGGAACAAAAGTAAAGTTATAGTTTTCTTTAATAATGTTTATTTTTTAATGCAATGAATCGAAAATATTCTCTGCAAATGCATGTTTTTACTAATGGTTCAAATTAAATTTGTATGTTAACTTTATGAATCAACTATTTTTCACAATGAAATAAAATTCTATGGCGCAAGTCCTATTTCACACAAATCTGCGTTTATCATTTCTTTTGAACGTTAGTATGGTTAGATCAGTCGATATTTGGGTTGGTGTAATGTAAGAAACATACCCTGAACTTGACTAATCTGTTTGTTTTTTCAATGCCTTCCAGGCGCCCTCCATACCGAGCATCACGTACAAGCCGTCGGCCGACTGTGCGTATTCCATGCTGGTCAACCAAATTAAGGGTAAGACGACCGAGAACGAAGGGGACAGTTCGACCGAAATGGACATAGCGCCTCCGGGAACCGAAATCCTGCCCCTGCCCATACGACCGGACACAACCGAAAGCACATTCTCCAAAATGGACGTGGAACAACTGAAGAAATATGCGGCGTATCCGTTTCAGCCGATTGTAAATCAACCGGATATTTCTAAAGCTGCCGTCATGTATGATAAGAACACAACGAGAGATGCGGTGCAAGCTGTCGTTAGTACGGTTGCTGTTGTTACGGCTCCCCCGGTTGTTGTGGAGAAAGAAGTTGTTCCATATAGCAGTCCATTTAATTCAAACACCAATTCACCGAGACCGGAGAAATTTAAGTCCGGAGGATTGAAGCTGATTCACTATTCCGATAGCGAAGACAACTCGGACTCTTCTGATTCTGGTAAGAAAACTATCATTTACCGTAAGATTTATAGTACAGAATTTTTCTTTAACGATTCGCTACCAATTTTTTTTTTCTTAAATGCGATTTTAACCCTTATGTATATAAGGTTATTTTTATGCATGAAGATCACCATGTCTCTCTCTCTCAGGTTGATATGGGACCTAGCGATCTGTAATGTGGGAAAATGTAAGGTTCTGCTTTTTTGTTCCAAATAATAAAAAACAAGAATGTTTGGGAAGGTTCCATAAATGTGTATTTTACAACAAATCAAGTTAAACAAAATTAATAACAGAAACCCTCATACCTGTGGACCAACGCAAACGGTTCTATTCTCTAAATCTATTACGGAAAACGGCGAACAGAAGGCGACGGCACGCAATCCTGCGATCGCCAACGGAGGACTCCGGATGAAGGGGGCAAACATCTCGTGAAGAATCTCCAGACGGCCAGGAGTCCGGGCCAGATGGATCCGACGAGCACGTACCGGGATGAGGGCGCTAAAGGCCAAATGCGAGGTTATTTCCTACAGGCGCGAGGGACGCCATCTTGGTGCCAGAGCGTGGTGATTTTAGCGAGGCTGTTTCCTCCGACGGTGGGCCACAAATAAATCGTTAGCGTCACGGTTTTATAACCGGAGCATATCCACGTAGTGGTTTTGCGCGGAATTTATCATCTCCAAAACAGATGATTTGCGATTTATCCGGAATCTCAGCAAGATTCCGTGTGCCACACGGCCACACACGGCGTACTTCAAATTTAAGAAAAACCCAAAAAGGTTACGCATGCGGAGAATGCAAATTCACCATTTCACAAGCGGCACACACATTATTAACCGAAAATCCAGCCCGAAAAAGTTAAATAATAAACTCAAAACATCTTGTTGAGTGACCTCGTCAAAAATTCACCGGTTCCCTCACGGTGAAATTTTAAGAAAGTGCATGGAAAAAGACCCGGTTCAAAAATCAGAGAAAAAAGTGTTGCCAGTCCAATACAGGCTGTTCAAATTACCAGGTTAGTGGTCAGGTAAATAATTATATCACAAATTGATAATTATTTACGTGACATGTATTAAGAAACTGTATGAAGGACAAGGTCAGAATCGCTTGCGCCAATATCAATCTAGGACCTAGGTACTATTTGATTATTGTAGTTACAATTATTTTAACCTATCATTGGCCATTATTTACCAGGCGAATTTGGAAAAATAGCGTGGAAATTACCTTCCCGACTTTTGCTTAAATATCCATATAAATATGAAAATGAACTGATGTTGTTATTTTCACACAAACCTGAATACACAACCTACATGAAAAAACACATTTCAAAGGTGAACATTGCTAATAAATAAATACCTTTAAATGCATTTGAAAAAGGAACAAAAAGTCCGCTTTCTCCCTACTTTCCAGTTTTGACAGCGTTTCGAAGTCAGAGATAATTCAATTACAAATCGTGTAGTGTTGCCACATGCATGAAATCTTTAAAGCTACGAAGAGAGATATTGGCGCAATCGATTGTGACCTTATCTTTCATACAGTTTCTTTATACATAAGGGTCAAAATCGCATCCAAATTTTTTTTTTTTCGACTATTGTTCCGCGCGCATCCGCGCGGCTCCGGCCAATCATAGGTTAAAAGAATTTTTTATTAAATTTGCAGGCATTTTTTCAAAATACCATCCAACGTTCAACAGGTTAAGAATAACTCGTATTAAAAACGGAGTGATCCAAATTTCAGCTTCTAAAAAATTAATTCAAATCTGAATGAACCGTAGTTTTTTAACCCGCCAAGTCGTTTTGTTTGGTTTTTGGAACAAATTACAAGACATAACAATTTCTATTAAATCTGTATGAGTTGTTCCGAAAAGTGAACAAGTTAATGTGACGGATTAACAAATATGTTTTCAAAATGACTTCCATTTATAAATATTATTTTATTTCCAGATCAATCTCACAGTAAATCCTCCATTACGATTCCGCCGCCTGATCTTCAAATAATCGTGGACAAGATGGCGTCCTACGTTGCCAAGAACGGCGACGCCTTCGAGAACATCGTCAAGATGAAGGGAGATCCGAGGTTCTTCTTCCTGAACCCCGAGCATCAGTACTACGGCTACTACAAACACAAGAGGTCATTTTACGAGCAGTCCAGTAAACAGACAGTTTTGGGCGCTGCTGATAAGAGCGACCTTGAGAAAGATAAAATGAAAGAAGAAACGCAAAGTAAAGGTTAGTTGAATTACAATTATTATTATCAGTGGCCATTTACCATACTGTAGTTTTTTTTAAAGATTTCTATTAAATCTGTATATTGAGTTTTGGTCGATATCAATAGATGTCGTTAGGCTTAGAGCTTCTCTCAAGTTCTGATAGATGCCACCAGGGGTGCCTGAATCTCAGATATAATTCGTAGCCAGTTTAGAACGGTCGTGTGACCCAGTAGTATAATAAATACAATAATAAACCAGATTCTGACAAGGACCTATTTATTCTTGAAGAGCCCCAAAACAACGTTTAGTGTTTGCCTGTGGATAAGGCAAATATTACACTTACTAAAAAAAATCTTACTAAATCTGTTTCATTGAAGAGATGAATAATAACCCAGGTACACCGCATATGTCATTACTAGACATTGGATTTTATGCATTTGCATATTTGCATGTGCAAATGCATATTATTACGGCGTTAATGCATATTTTAGCCTATATTTTGTTTCATTTTCGTCAAGGTTCAGTCAAGCAAGCTAGCATTTGAAGACGCATCCACTAAACAGAATATCACTCTCATCTCAACACATTTCCACAAGTTACCAGATGTCATAGATAATTGGAAACAAAAAACCTTCCTCTATTTAAATCAATAAAA
This sequence comes from Limnephilus lunatus, assembly GCA_917563855.2. NCBI lineage: Eukaryota > Metazoa > Arthropoda > Insecta > Trichoptera > Limnephilidae > Limnephilus > Limnephilus lunatus. The sequence goes on along the minus strand of OU830600.1, from coordinate 26,363,542 downwards.
ATACTGGAAACAATGATCAAACTCTCCAACGCCCTTCCTAATTCAATAACGGAAAAGATTCGTAAAAAGTTAGATGCTATTTTGCTTAAAAACCCGAGTCTTGAAGACATGAAGAACATTAATGCCTGCCTCAACTTTTACAGTTCATATCCTGCCTAAACAGGTATCACCAAAAATGGCGCCAAATTTTAAATTTTGTCCAAAAATGACATCAGTTTTCGGCATACAAATTAATACTCGGTGACAAACATCACAAATTTGCGCTTGAAAATTTGGAAAAACACTTAAATTTATATTGTCACAAAAACTATCCATTATTTTATGAATACTTCGCTGTTCTTGTACCGTCTTTAATTAAAATATATGCAAACTAGCTGGTTCCCGGCATGCGTTGCAATGCCATATTCAAATAAATACATTTTTCTCCCGGAATCACCTTCCCGTGCGTCCCCGTTCCCCTCTCGCGTCTAATACTTTCTTACGTTTCTAATACTTACATTTTTAAACTCGTAATATCTTTCGAATAATACAAAAAGTTAAATAAAGGTATTGAAACAGTCTTGAATATGAAGTAATTTATTTTGATAAGGACTAAAACCAAGACACAAATAAAGAGCCTTTTCAAGCTGCGACATTTTATTTAAATTTTTAAAATAAAAGAACACTTATTGTGGCATAACTATAATAGTTAGATATATGCTGTTGCGATACTTTTTGTAAATAATGATGTATTCTGCAAAGTCGTAGTACATTATTTTATTCTATTATCAATAGTTTTCGCAGCGCACGCGATCTAAAGAATATTTTAGGTAATTTTTTTTACACCTTGGGTTACAATATTGGAGTTTTAGTAAGGATCCCTATTTTTTTTTGAAAATATAATATAGGCTATGTCACCCGGGGATAGTAAAGCTTCCCAACAGTGAAAGAATTTTTCAAATCGGTTCAGTAGTTTCGGAGCCTATTCAATGCAAACAAACAATCAAATCTTTCCTCTTTATATAGTGTGTTAGATAAAAATGTTTTTATTTTTATTTTGAATTGTGCATATTTTGGGCATATCAAGAGTTTTTAGTGCATATTTCGGCCTTTTTTAGTGCATATTTGCTTGCATATTTTGGCACTTTGTTAGTTCATATAATCCGATGTCTAGTCATTACATATGTCTGGCCGTGTTGTAGGTAGCCTGAAAAGCTAATAGGTCATGTGTCAATGATTTCAATGTTCTTTGTCAACCTAAAACCTCTTTGTGCAGTGCTTCGTAGCCTCCCCACTCTTGTCTACTTTAGTTTTCTAAAAGTTTCACTTCTAACTGCACACTTGTAATTTTTTTATCATACTGACTTCATCCAAACATCCAAATTAAAAAATATATAAATATTTTATACCATATTCTTGGGGACAAAACGGACGTAACAAATTATAGGCCAATATGTATCCAATCATCGATTTCCCAAGCTTTTTGAAAAAATTGTACTCCATAAAATATCTACTAATATAAAAAAAATTGTAACTCTCTACCAACATGGTTTTTGTTCAAATAAATCTACACTAACCAATTTACTAATTTACGAAAACTTCATATCTAAATCTTTAGCAAACAGGTGCCAGGTTGACTCAATATATACTGACTGTAGCAAGGCCATTGACAAGGTGTGTCACAAAATATTAATCAATAAATTGGCGACACTTGGAGTTTATGGTAGCTTATTAATTTGGTTTGTTAGTTATTTGTCCAAAAGAAGTCTCAGTGTGAAAATAAATGGCACACATTCTTACAAATTTATAGCAACAAGTGGAGTGCCGCAAGGCTCCCATTTAGGGCCCATTTTGTTCATTATATTTATAAATGATATTGTTGATAAATTTACAAACATAAACGTGCTACTGTTTGCTGATGACATGAAACTATATAAAGAGATTAACCACATTAATGATTGTATTATACTTCAAACTAATTTGATATATCTTTTTGAATGGTGCTCTATCAACAAACTAGCATTAAACATAAATAAATTTCAGTTTATTCATTTTTCCAAAATAAATAAACCTATATTTTTTCAGTATGCATTAAATGGTGAAAATTTAAATTGTGTTAATGAAATTATGGATCTAGGCATTATGTTCGACAGTAAACTCACCTTTGTATGTCACATTAATAATATTATCAACAAATCCCTAAAGACTCTTGGCTTTGTTTTAAGAGCTACAAAAGATTTTAATGATTTAGGCACATTTATTATGTTATGTAAAAACCTTGTCAGATGCCAACTTGAATATAACTCTACGTTATGGTCTCCCTTTTTCAATATTCATTTAAGACAACATTGAAAAGGTACAACGGAAGTTTCTAAGGTTCACAAACTATAAATTGCGTATTCCTATACTAAACATTGATTACAATTACCTCCTGGATAAAATGTCTCTATTGAAACCTTCAGAAAGAAGAATAAGCACAGATTTAATACTGTTACATAAAATACTGCATTACAAAATTGACTGTCCTGAATTACTTCAATTTATCAATATCCATGTTCCCAAAAAATCATGTCGACATTTATTACCCTTTTACTTCAGTAACACCAGGACACTAGCTTATCAGAATATTTATTTCAGAGACTTCACAGTCTCGGAAATAAATATTCTAATCTAGGTGATATATTTCATCTTAAAACTAATCAGTATAAATGTTGTATATTCTATCACTTTTATTCTTCTAGACACAAATAGATTTACATAATTTCTGCAGTTTTTGTTTGTATTGAATGTGAGACTTCTTATCATTTTTACATATGTACTTTTTATTTTATTATGTTGTTTTGTTGTTTCATTATATTACGTATTTTCTTTTCTCATTGTATTATATTTTCTTCATTGTTTTTATACTCAACTCATAAACTATAATGTAAAAGCCCACCAGGGCGTGTAATGAATAAATAAATATTCTGTTCTAAATATATGTACTTAATTTTTTTCTCCCCAGCACCTGGACCAGTTTCCTTCTCAATCAAGAAGATGAAGGAGCCAGAACCCATTTTACCAAAACCCGCATTACCATACGAATCCAGTTCTGACGAGGAAACCACCAAAGAAACCACTGAGAGTAACGAAAAAACCTGTCCCACAACTGAAGAACCCAAACCTGTATCGATACAATCAAAACAAAACATTGAAATACCCATAACGATCAATGCTCCGAAGATAGCAACACCCGAACCTGAACCTATTCCAAAACCTATTGCCGTTATGAAGCCAATTATAGTTTCAAAGCCGATTTCTATACCAAAACCGGTTACAATAGCAAAATCATCGATTTCGGTGGTTCCAAAGCCTGTACCCCCACCACTAAACAATCAAGTCATCCATAACGAGCCTAATTCGTCAGAAAATATATCAACACCTCCCTTAACTCATGTTAAATCAAGTTCACATAAGAAGAGTCATAGGTCCGAGAAGAGTTCATCCGAGAAGTGGTACGCTTTGGGGGAAAGTGATGACAAGAGAGACAATTTGGATAGGAGGAAAGAGTGTAAGAGAAAGAGGTCGCACAGTAGGAAGAGATCTAAGAGAGATCGGTGCGATGATGTCATCACTATCGATGAAGATTCAGAACCGGTGGACCCATCAGATTTTATTGATCTCACAGATGATATTGATGATAAAGGTATGTTTTATTTTATTTATTTATTCATATATCGTTTATTTATTTCTATGCTCGTACATATAGTTTAAGTGCAAGTAATTTGAGAGGCGGATGTGGGTACCAACGCCCCGGACACCATTTGTTGGTAAACCACCCTCTGTGTCACCATTAAATGGTTCACCACGTTTGCTGAAGCAGAGGTGCCCTGGTTCATGAGGTGAGGTTTGTTCGGGTCTTGGTGGTGGATGTGTCTGCCGACCAGCTGCTTAGCAGGCTGGATCGGGAGAGACTGGTTAAGGGAGACCTTTTGACCTCTCCAGCAGGACTCGCCTTGCACCGCAGTGGGAGGTATGGATTCATACGTCCGTCACTCCTGGACCCAATGAACCCGAAATTACCCAGATACCTTATCCTTCCCAGAACTTCTTTTCCTTCAAAAGACCCTCCACATGTCCCCAAACATCACATGAGCCCTGAGGTAAAATATTTTCCTCAGGGCCTCCTGTGTGGAGCTATTGTAAAAAAAAATGTCAAGAGTGAGAATAACAATGGTATGTATGAGGCGAAGTATGAATGTGAATGGAGCAAGGAGTGTATGCCAAGACCGAGTTGTGTGGTAGTCTTTCCTCTCTGCCTACCCCTGCAGATGTGATGGTTAGTTAGGTTAGGTTAGATTTATGTTTGTTCAATTATAGTTCAGTGTTCCATTTTTCATGTGTTGTGTTATTTTTTTTTCAGATAAAAACTCGGAGAGTGGTGACAGGAACAAGATCCAGACGGAGCGCAAGCGTCGCGCCGCCGCCTTCTTGTCATCACTCAAGGGGTCGGGCGAGCCGGCGCGCCATCAGTCCTCGCTGGCCAGCGCCATGGCCGAGACTCTGCACACGCTGCAGGACGACGGCCGGCGCAGAAAGAGACGAGACGACCGCAAGAAGTCTAAGAAGAGCCGGAGAGAGTCGAGGGAGAGACATTATTCAGGTAGTTACAGTAGAAGTAAGGAGGCATCCGTATGTGAACAGTTTTTCTTCCAGTCTAGACCCCCCCTCGGTGAGAAATATTGGACCATATTTTCTTCAAGTAACGTGAGATTTTGCTGGACCCCCCCCCTCCCCGTTTGTGCTCACGTAATTAATGGATGCCTCTTAAGTTATATTAACTCTTAACCCCTAGAGCATTGGTGAGCATCCTGCGGCCCGCGGGTGGCATGTGAAATCTTTTCATGCGACCCACTTGTCTAAATAAAATTTGAAAATATTGTAGTAAAACTGTTTGGTTCTGTTCTGTTTTAAAAGGGTTTATCAGAAAACTTCAGTCTTTCAAAGTTTTCAATCAGCCTCTCAAATATCAAGCTTTTTCCTACATATGCAGGGTGTCCGGGGGTAAAGCGCATTAACTTTGGGAGGTGATTCTACATGATGGCAGAAGTAAAAAGGATTAACAACTTTTTCCGCAATTCCAACATTTTTTTTCCCTTACAAAAAGACGTACCTCCTACTAAAAATCCTTAGTGTGAGGTACGATCTTACTTGTTGAGAGCCTGCCAGACATGATTGTGGCTACGTTGTATGGTTGTGCTTGACCCGTATCGTAACAGTGGAAAATAATAAAGCTAGCGGCACACGTCGGTTTAATTTTATCTTTTTAAATAATAATAATAATAATATTTGGCTGATTTATAAAGCGCCGTTTTTGTGAAAAATCACCTCAAGGGCGCTGTACATATAAGCATACAATAAAATAAAATTAATACGATAGACTTACAACTAAGATTCAAAATTATAACTAGGTACTTACATTTAAGACTTATATATTATGTACATAGCTAGTGACTTACGACTAAGACTTATTACTACTGACTGAAAACTAGTGGCATACATATATATTTACAAAATATTTTATACCCTTTTTTAATATTAATATGGTTAGCGCCAGAAGAAGAAGGAAGTTCGTACATAATATTACAATATTTTATAACACGGTTTTGAAAATGATTTTAATGGGTTAACTGTATTTAAAGGAAAGCATAGGTATCTTAAATGAATGAATGAATCTAATCGTCGATCTCAACCGCAATAAGATAATTCATCGCTCAACAACAGATTGGATAGCAATATTTGAATGGAATAGCGAATTTATGGAAATGAGTGTTTAAATAGGTGAGTTTTAAGTTTGGATCTAAATTCTGTTGGGCTGGTTATGCATCTTATTTTATCATTTTATCACAAAACTACCCTTAAAAGTTGGAATTTCGAAAAAGTTATTTATCTTTTTTACTTATAATATCCTGTAGAATCACCTCTCGAAGTTAATGCACTGTACATATTTTTTTTTCATTAGCTTTACACGGGAGGCCCCGAGGAGAATAATTTCCACCAGGGACTGTGTCATCTTAGGGGATGCTGTGTGGAGGGTCTTTTTAAGGGAAGGAAGTTCTGGGAAGGTAAAAGGGGTGTGAGAGGTGGGTAGGAATCTGGGGCATATGAATCCATCCCTCCAACTACACAGTGCAGAGTGGTGGGTCGAGAGACCGGTTCCCTCAATCAGTCTCTCGCAGCAGGTGGGCAGACGCATCCAACATCAAGACCCTGACAAATCTCACCCAATGATCCCGGGCAACCCTGCTAAGTCACCAAACATAGCGAACCACTTGGGGTGACCTATAGAAGAGGTTGTTGGTTATCCAACAAATGGTTCTCTGGGCGGCGGTACCGATACCTGTACCATATATTTATGTGTATGTGTTTTGGTTAACCAACACCTCTGCCATAGGTCACCCTAAGTAGTTCCCTACGTTTGGTGACTTAGCAGGGGTGCCCGGGTTAATGGGGTGTGGTTTGTCCGGGTCTTGGCGGCGTATGCATCTGCTCACCAGCTGCATGGCAGGCCGGATCGAGAGAGAATGGTTGAGGCAGTCCCTTTGATTTCTCTAGCCGTACTCTCTCGGAACATCGCCTTGCACCGCAGTGGGATGGTTGGATTCATACGTCTGTCATTCCTAAACACAATGACCCCCAGATTCCTACACATCCCTCATACCTTTTTCCATCCCAGAACTTCCTTTCCCTAAAAAGACCCTTCACACAGCATCCCCAAACATGAGAAGCCCTGTTTTGTGGATTTTCTCCTCAGGGCTTCCTATGTGGAGCTAATTACAAATGACCTTACTTGTCTCTACGAAATTCCTGGTTTCAAATCTTATAGCTATTGTCGAATAAAAAAAACAGGAGGCGGGATATTATTATATGTTAGAGATGAAATCACTTTTCTACAAAAATCACTAGAAACAAAATATTTTGAAAGTGTATTTGGCATCATAACTTTACCTAGTAATATATCAATGAACATTTTAGCAATATACCGCCCTCCAAATCATAGTAAATCACTGTTTCTGAATGAAATCTCATCCATATTATCAAATGCTATCAACCCCTTGGAAAATATTTTATTTTTTGGAGACATTAATTTAGATTTATTAAACCCTCAAAACCCGGTTATTATGTCATACGAAAACATATTATCTAGCCATTTTTTAATAAAGTGTATCAATGATGTAACAAGGGAAGCATTAGTAGCCGGTAATATTACACGCACATGCATAGATCACATTTTTGTAAGATTCAATAGCAGGCAGAAACAAGCTGACGTACTTTCATCTTGTATTTGTGATTTTACTATAGCGGATCACTTTGCGACAGCTCTCAACATTACATACAGTAGTGCAATTACAAAAACTAAACAACGCAGGTAAAGTATTTCAATATTATCTCAAAAACGAATTGATAAATACATACCTAGTTATAATTGGAAAGCCCTGCTTGCGGAACAAGATTGCGTTGACGTATATAGTAAATTCAAAAATATGTTTAATGACCTGTACGAAAAAAGTAAAATCAATTTCTATCCAAAACCTAAAAGAAGACCGTTTGCAATAAAATTATGGGTAACGGATGATATTTTAGAAAAAATTAAAATAAGAGACTCCCTATACAGAAGATGGAAAAACTCACCTACCAATAAAACTTACGAAATAAACTACAAATTATCCCGAAATACTGTTTCCAAATTAATCACAAAAAGTAAAACTGCATATTTTAATGAAACATTTAAAAACCATTTCAGCAATTCTAAAAAAACGTGGGATCAAATAAACAAGTTATTGGGACGTAAAACAAAAACAAACTGCGATGAAATTATTTCAAAGTATATGCTAAATAGTAACGGCCAAACAGAGGAAATCGTAGTAAATAGATTCGCTGAGTACTTTTCAAACAGTATCAGCTCGATGTTACACAAATGTGACTACAAAGCGTCTAACATAGCTCCCGTTGAGTTGCCGCATAGCATGTACCTGCCCAGAGCTACGTGTGAAGATATACGCAGGATTGTCGGTCAACTTAATAATTCTAAGTCGCCGGGGATTGACAATATTCGAATGTTCGACATTAAAAAACATATAACTATTCTATGTCCGGTAATTACCCACTTAATTAATAAAATCTTGTCGCAAGCAGTTATACCTGATGAGCTTAAATGTAGCATTATTAGGCCAATATACAAAGGGGGAAAACATTCTGAAATAGAAAATTACAGACCAATCAGTATACTGCCAGCTATTGAAAAAATTCTAGAAAAATACATCTCCGTAAATTTAATAAAATACCTAGAAAGTTTCTCCATTATTGATCCCAACCAATACGGATTTCAAAAAAATAAAAGCACAGAATTGTTACTGCAGGACTTTTCCAATTACGTAAATCAAGAACTCAATAATAAAAAACATGTACTGGTTTTATTCATAGACAATTCTAAAGCGTTTGATACCATTGATCCGAAAAAATTATTACAAATATTGGAGGCGATAGGAATTAGGGGAAAATTACTAGAACTATTCAAAAACTATTTAAACAATCGACAAATTAAAGTTAAACTCTTCCAAACTTACAGCAAAGCTAAATTTATGTCAACAGGAGTCCCGCAGGGGTCAATTCTCGGCCCAACATTATATATAATATTTGTTTCACTTATGAATAAAATTTTCACATTTGTTAAACATTACGTTTATGCTGATGATACGGCGCTAGTCATTTCGCATGAAGAATTATCAATTGCAATAAAACTCATGCAGCACGACTTCTTTTCCTTACAGAAATGGTCTCATGATGCGGGTCTTATAATTAATTCAAAAAAAACCAAAATAATGCATATACGATCTCCACATGCCAAATATACCACTACGCCTTTAATTAAGTCGCATACATTTGAGTGTATACACAATTCTTCACAGTCGTGCAAATGCGAAACCATTGAACTTGTGCAAACGTATGTATATTTGGGGATAACAGTAGATACGCATATGAAATGGGATGTTCACATAAGCAACATCTGCAAACGCCTGCGAGCTATTGCGGGACGAATTTATAAAATTAAATATTTTATGCCCATAAGTACATTGAAAATAATCTATTTGTCACTAGCGGAATCTACTATCAGATACGGAATAACTTCTTGGGGAAACTCGTGCAAGACAAATATAGATTACATTCAAACAATTCAGAACTCTATGACTAAGCTCTTGGTAAGCAAAAGCATTTATGCACAAAGAAGAAACATAAAATTATTATATGAGTCAATTAGTATATTACCTGTGCGAGGGATATTATGGTTTAAAATTGTATGCCAAAACCTATTGTCGGATTCAAAGTACAAGGAAAAGGTAGATCATGCATATGGCACTAGATTAATTAAAAATGAGGGGTTGTCCATTCCCAAAATTGTAAATAAATACGGACAACGGACATTCGCTTATCTTGTCCCTACCATATTTAATAAGATGCCAATGAACATAAAAAACGAATCAAATTGCACCACTGATTTAAAAAAAAAACTGAAAAAATGGCTAATAGATCAAGACTTTTTATATTGAATTTTGTTTTCATCTTGTGTATAATATAACTATGAGTAATTTGCCTGTATTATATCTGTCTGTCTTTGTATTTTATGCTTTTGTATTGTAATTACTTAAAAGTTATTCTTCTGTTTCTATTTTCTATATTGTGGTTTCTTGTTATAATTGTTCTTCTGTGTTATATTAATATTGTTAAATCAACCTGCTGACAAACTGCTCTGGCAGTTTAGCGGGTGCTTAAAATGAAGAATAAAAAAAAAAAATAAAAAAAAAAAAATAAAAAAAAGAATGTAAAAAAAATCTATTTGTATCTTTACTCTTAACCTGTTATTGGCCGGAGCCGCGCGGATGCGTTCGGTCTGTGGAAAAAAGGTCTGTCGGAAAAAAGTTCGAAAAAAATATTTTTGAATGCGATTTTGACCCTTCTGTGTACAGAATTTGTATGAAGAACAAGGTCAGAATAGCTTGCCCAAATATCGTAGAAGATATAGCAACTAGTTTCATTCACCTGGCAGCACCAGAATATTTTTTAATGATTTTTATCTGTGGAGTCGAAGTGTCAAATTTTGCCGCGATTAAATCTGATGCGGAATTCTTTACGAAAACATCGTAAAACCTATCAATTTATGTAATGCAGTTTTGGTACATAGTTTATTCTTCTAAGAATGTGTTTCAGTCATTGACGTATGATTATCTAGATGCGCCCTGTAAAATGCAAAATGACCCCAGAAGCCAGCAAAAGCAGGCTCACGGCCCATTTATGAAAAAGTGCCTGCATTGTTTTGCACCGTTTAGATCGCATAGTGCTTTGTGTTATACCTTTTATCGGTCTACAAGGTCTACACCGAAACCAATTTGTGTTCCAGCCGTCCGCACCGGAGTTAATTTTTTCAAACACAAAAATATCTAACTTCCGAATGTTGTACAAAGTACACACCGCGGACTTTATTTTTGAAAATGTAGTCAGCTATCTGACTACAACAAAAAAATAGACCTTACATATGTCTTTTAGACAGCGTTTTCATAAACGTAATAATGTTACAGAATTACTTTAGTTGCCATCAAAGTTTCCTACGTCATCAAATCACCGCACTGCCTGTGTTCGACTACTAATACATACAAGGAGGGCTAGTATCACAATTTGGAAGAGTTTTCAAACTTTTTTAAAGCGCGACCCGCTTTTAGTAATAAAATAAATTATATTATTTCCATAAATTATAATTATAATTACATAAATTCACCACCAGCTGTTTTTTAGGAATGATCAACCTTTTTAGTCGAAGTATTATTAATGTATCCATTATTATTATGTACTTATGCGGACCTTGGTGGGAGGGTATGTACAACATAACCTGGTTAACTTTTTTGTCGGTCGAGTCGCAAACCTGCTTTACATATTATAAAACAATATTTGTTTAATTAAACTATCAAAGAGGGTAAAAAAAAAGCCACAGCTGAAAATTTTATATCCGCAATGCCAAAACAATGAATGATATCGATTTTTTTCGTTTGGAAATGTTAAATTTTGGCGGTTGATTCAAAAAGGGCAAAAATTGCCAGACAAAATTTTTACTACGTTCAAGGTCAAACCAGTAAATGGTGTTAGTTTATTTTCGTTTGTAATTACAATATTTATAAGTACAATATTTCGTCAAGATAATTTTTGTTATTTTGTAAAACAGAAACCTTTAAAATACATAAAACACAGATTTTAACAAAAAATCGTTGCAAAATTCTTTAATTAAGGTCGCAAGTTAAACAATTAACAATTACAATTAACACTTATAATTTAATTGTATGAAATTTCCCCCGATAGATAAAAATCGTAAGATATACTCCAAAAAACATTATTAACTTGTATTACAAGATATATAGGTATACGAAAAATTTTGTAATTCATTGTTTTTTTCAAATCCTTTTTGAGACATTTTCTGTGAGATTTTTGTCCTATTTCAAACGAGTCATGTTTTTAAGAATAGCGCGCTCCCTCTAACACTCGTATTTACGTATCTCCCCTTCCTCTTCATTTTGAGCGCTTACTACTGGGCTTTAAGTATCCACTAATTTCAGTATTTTTTTTTTTATTTATTATTCGCAAAAAACTTAATGTTTTGAGTAGCTGATTCAAAACTTTAAAAAGAAATTAAAGTTTTTGGCTAATACCTTTTGCAAAACGGAACAGAAGCCTTTGAATATTTTTAGCGCAATTTTTTGATATTTTTTTGTAGTCAGTCCGAAAAGCAGTAAATGGGCTTGCGGACCGCTGGTTGCTCATCACTGTGTTAATGATGAGCAACCAACTTGGGTAGCCCACGGTGCATGGGCGGTAAAAAGATGATTTTTTCGTAAATGTTTTCAAGCAAATGATGATTGGTTTTTTTAATAAACTCATTAAGCTTACGAACCAACAGAAAAAAAATGCAGACGCATCTGCCGCCAAGACCTGGCAAACATCACTCCATTAACCCGGGCACCCCTGCTTAGTCACCAAACGTAGCGAATCACTTGGGGTGACCTATGGCAGAGGCGTTGGTTATCCAATAAATGGTTCCCGAGGCGGCGGTACCCATACTGGTCTCCGAAATTGAATCGCTTGTTAAAATAAAGTAAAAAAATATTTTTTTCCAATTAAATTTATGAATGTCTCTTGACCCCCACTTTGAAAACCACTGTATACAGCACGGCTTGTGGATATTGTTCATGCGGCCAATCCGTGAACAACTATTGATGTATTAGTTTGACAGAATTACACAATAGGATAACTTGGCGGTCAGTTGTTTATTGCCGGGAACTCTGTATGCAAGACGGCGGAATTGGAAGGAGAGTTTTGTTGCGAAATTACTGTTACTGGCGTTATTTTATTCTGATTGTTACTATGAGAGGGCTTGTCTAGGGTATACTTGGTCGAAGGTTTCAGTCAATAAAATATATAAAAGCTCAAAATTAATCCACAAAACAATCAATTCAAAGTGGTACTTCAAAGTTCAAAATTTAGGAAAAAAGAAGAAGAGGGCCGGTGAATAGTGGCCAACAATAGGTTAAATTTGTATAGCCCCCAGTACAGTTTATTACTAAACCTGTGTAATATTTCTACCATTTAAAACTTAACTTCTAGTCTATCTACATAATATGTTCTTATCAATTATTGTAGAATCTGGAGATGAAATGGACCATTCTGAGCGAAGTTCTAAACACCACAGCAGCAGAAAACACTCAAAGAAATCCAAAAAGAGCTCCTCTAAAGAAGAAAGGCAAGCATTCACTTTTTATTTTCCTGTTTTAACTCGACCGTTTTGCATTTCGTCTGTCTGTAAATTTGTTTGTACATTCTGTTTTTGGTTCAAATTGTTGGCCGTTTTTTTCAAGGTGATGATTTGCTAAATTGTGACTTTGTTTCCACTTTTATTAATATTTTGTAATATTCTGCAGGTACCGGGGAAGCAAATCACATAAAGAGGAGAAAAAATCAAAACGGTGAGAATTTTTAATTTGCAAATTATTACAAATTGCGCCGAATAAAGTTTTCTCATTCTGCCCTGAAAACCGTTCCTTTTAGATTTTTCTTGATTAAATAATGATGAAGGGTATTTTTTTTTTTAATGTCACTATTATTTATTGGGTAGCGCAGATCTATGAAAAATCAAAAGAAAATCGTAGAGACTCTAATGCTTACTAATATCTCTTCGAAACGTTTTCCATTGTTATCATGCTAATTAATAGCAGTGTGCGGGGCTGGGAATTTCCCAAGATTTATAATTAATATTTTGAATGATGATGCCACCCAAGTGTTAGTACTCTCATTATCGCTCTGGTGGAAGACCATCATTCAGAATAGAAATTGCTCTATCCATGTTTAGTGTACAGATATATCCAGAAATATATTCTTCAGGTACTTTCCAACCTGCCTCTCCTCCTCGCTTTGCAACATTCTCCAAAAGGGGAATGCTATGTATAGGTCCACTAACTCCAGGCAGTTGGAAAAAATGGAAGTGTGTTGCTGGTTTTAATTATATACATAATTCTCATATGTATTATTTTTCCAGGCACGATTGTTCGCCCAAAGCCGAAGAAAATGCCGAATTGAAAACACTCGAAGAATCGTTCAAAATATGCCGTAAGCAGGACAAATTGTTAACGTCTTCACTTAAAGAGCTCGTGAAGGAAGCCAGAAAGGAACTCATATCAAAAGAACCCATCAAAATGGCCGTTGACATATTTTCAAATGATTCGTCCAACGAACGAAGTCCCGCATCCAGCGTTAGAAATCTACGAGCTCGCGATGACGATTGGGAGAAAGATAACAGCGAAGATGAAAGCAAAGATAGTAATCCAAATACCTCCAGTTCTGCCGAAGGTTCCGATTAATTATTGTACAAAAGTTAACAATTTTAGGTTAACTTCGCCTTGTAGTTTTAAAATTATTAATGATGTAGTTGAAATGTATGTTGCATGAAACAATAATTGATTGGTATTTCTACAAACAATAATTGGTTTGTATATATACTAACAATTATTGATTGGTTAGTGAATACAATGAATACTAAAGACTTGCTTTGTAAATTATGTACAAATTTTAATATTGTGTCCATTGTGTTACCTTTCGTGGACCCTTTTAAAGAAACTATTGATGGATATTTGAATTATGTATGTGTGTACAATGTTTAATTACTGGGATTTGTAATGCGATGCCTTTGTCCAATAAATTATATTTTGTAAATGATGTGTTCATTATTTTGTCACTCATTACAACTCATTAAATAGTGGTTGCATCGTAATATGTTTAATGTTTTTCTTCGATTTCAATGATAAAATAAAAAATATTTCGCAAAAATGATATGATGGCGACATCTGTGTACTACTAGAGGCACTGATTTGTATTGTGCACACAAATTGCGTAATGATGACAACTGGACCATAGGTGTCGCTCACGAGTCCTTTTGGAACGAAAATTCGAATATTTGAATTTAAAATGTTGTTATTGATTCGTGAAGACATCTATGGTCCAGTTGCCATCGTTACTCCTAACTGTGGTTTGCCGATTCGTTGTGAATTTCACTGTCTACGGACATAACCTGACGATCTATTCTATGTACATATATCTTTTGTGGGAACGAGACAGTTCTTGGCCGAGATCTGCGGTCAGATTTGTGTGATTTTCTAATGCTGTTAAATTAATAAATAATCATGCATACTTGCATGAATTTATGTTTAAAACTACCTAAACTAAAATACGTGACAGCTCACAGATGAAATTCTGACATCGGCCCATAGAAAAAGCAAATAACAGCCATATAAAATCACACAAATCTGACCGCAGATCTCGGCCGAGAACTGTCTCGTTCCCACAAAAGATATAGAATAGCTTGTCTGATCAGTCATTATTAATTGTGTGCGACGAATTAAAACTGGACTGGAAATAACATCAAGGCCGCTTATGCAGAGAAGCTTACCCACAAGATTAGTGTCTTCTTATGTGTACATAACATGTACCAAACATGTTTGGTTGATATTGTCCGGATAGTCATTCATTCATCAATCAAAATGATTTTTAGGGATATTACGTCCCAGGAGAGTTTAGGGGTTATCTAGTGTCCGACTGAAACAGGACTTTGTACCAAAAATTAATTTTCGGTGTCTGTCTCAGTTTCGGCCAAAACCGAAACTTGTTTAGATGTGATAAAAATCTATTGTACTGAAATTTGGCCTATTTTTTACACTTATGCAGAGAGTTAACATGTGTCATATGAAATAAAAAAACAATAATTGAAGTATGTGAAATAATATATATTTTTTTATATTACTGCTATAAAACAAACAAGAATTATAAAAATTAACAAACGTGTTACTTACTTCTTGGAACAAAAATTTTCCAAAACGTACATTATAAAGGAAGGACCTTATTAATTGAATATTTTAATATTAATTGCGTTTATAATCAGACGCTGTACGTGCATTGCCTAGGGGCCCCGACATGTTTATCCGGCCCCGACGACGGGCCTTAGCAATAGAGAAATTCAAAGATTTTATTTTGCATTTTGTAAATTGCAATATGCATAAGGGACAATAGGCCACTTGCATGGATTTCATAACGACTTGGAAAAAATCGTGTGGATAGATTTTTTTACTAAGATTACGAAAATGTTAGTAAATTTTTTTAGAAATGTATAGTTTTTCTTATTTTTAAATAATAAATCCATTATTTGAGCTTGTGACGTCACTACATCAAACCCGTCTCCGATGATGTTCCCTTAATTTTGTAAAATTCCACATTGATAGTTTTTTTTTTATATGGCAACACTTTGATTTCCGGCGAATTTTTGAATTTGCATTTAACGTTCACTAGATTTATTGTTTGTTCTATGCGAACTTATTCTTTGGTTTGATTTTTTGATAAAGATGGCGGTGTTTTTACAGATGTTACGAAGAGAACCCTGTACAATTTATTGCTATTCGTGTGGAAAACTATATTTTTTTAAATGATTTTCGACTATGTAATTATCGTTTTTTCACACCCATAAAATTATGTCCCGTCTTTCCGGTTTATAAAAAATGGTCTGATTTTTCAGATTGAAATTATCAAAAAATCGCCAGGGTTTCAAAAATACGATTAAAAAAAAAAACACAGAATATTTGCCTAAACCGGATTTTTTTTTTTTTTAAATGTGATGCGAGTGGCCTATTGGACACATTGAAACCCAGATCCCTACCCACCCCTCATTCCTTATTCCTTCCCAGAACTTCTCCTTCGTTTCCATTAAAAAAAAAACCTCCATACCTCAAAGATGACATGGTGAACTGAGAAGGTGAAATCTAGTAAGTCTAAATTATTATTTTCAAGGCGTTTTTTGATGTTTGTCTAATATGTTTCTGCAGGTTCCACAACAACTCAGAATTATGCAATTTCAACTTCTTTGAAAAGTTATGAAAAATATTTTTTAAATATTCCATAACGAAACCTATATGTATAACTATTTTTTTTCATCACTTTTAATGACTTTCAAAAGAGGTGTTGAAGTTGCCTGATTACACCTAGAGGTGTATATTTAAAAAATCGTATCACCCTTTCATGTTATTTTGCTCCCCAGGGGCGTCGCCAGCTTTTAACTTAAAATGTATTAGAACTTACAGGAAGCTTTACTTTACTATTATAAAAACACTTTCAAAGTTTCAATTTTTATTCAAAAGTGATGTTTCGAAATAAATATATCGATCACAAAAATGTTTCGAGTTCGCTAACGTAAATTAACCAACCCCATCGCTAACTTACGAAAGTATATATCTATGGTTACAGGTTTTATATCTATGGAAAAGTAACAATTTGATTTGATTTGATGTTTATTATAATTTTTTGACAGTTCGGAAATGATTGGTTTATTTATGGTTCGGGAGTTAGGGTAATTTGTTGTGGAAAGTTGATAAAACTTAATTTAAATAATTTGTTTGACGGGTATTAATTGAAAGAATACATACGAAGATGTCTTCCATTTATTCCTACTTATTTAAAATGTATAAATTACTTCTTATTGAAAGGTTAGACAGATTCTAAATATTATGAACTTCAATTATTATTATTAAATAACATAATGTTGTTTTGGTAAATTTCATCCAATTTGCACAAATTATTTTTTAAAATACTAATATAACTTCCGACTAGTTTTTTTTCTTCTTTTAACCCAAACCAAGAACATACTAAACTTGGTTCTTAGTTTGAATTTTATTTAAAAAGAAAGATGAAAACTAACCTAAAAACTCACTTGTCAAATCAGAAAATTGCCTCAAAGTGAACATGAAGAATTTGTCAAATATGAATGAAAATGTATTATTTTGCTTGTCCGTGGACTGTAATGTTGTTTCTCGTTGTGGTTAAATTGATACAAAGCGTTTTTTAAAACAATTTGTGCGTTTTAAGGATGAGGAGCGCCTCTGGATATTTATTGTTATTTTTAATATGACTAGATAATTGTGTTTTCCTTAAAACAGGACTTTTCCTTGCCATAGTGGAAGTTTTAAGAGGCGGTTCTCCGAATTTCAACCGATTCCTTGCAAACCTCCCTTAAACATTTGAAGTTTTTAAGCTCTTAAATAAATATATGTTATTCTTGAAGATAATATCTAGACATTTATCGCGCCGAAACGCAAATTATATAAAATTCCTTCGATAGAAAAAATCGCAAAGTATGCTCCAAAAATGATTACAAACACGTTTGTTTCGGTTATTTCACAAGTTATATGTATGAAAAAATTCACAGCGTTTCTTTAAATAAAATTAAAGACAATTATCGCGAGATTTTTCCTCTATTTTTAACGAGTCGTGTTTTATTAAATATTTTCATGATTTTTGCATCAATTTTATCGCTGTAAATTTTAGCGCGCTCTTCTAACATTCGTAATTTCATATCTCTCCATCTTCTTCTTTTTGGGGCCGGGAACTGAGCCTTAAACCACTGCAGCTTGTTTATGTCATGAGCCAAATGTAACAAACATTATTTATTCATTTGCGGCACTACTGCTTTCGATACTGTAAAACACTACAGATAACATGATTTGCATATTTTGCCTTATTTATTGGACACACTTTTTCCATGACACTTTTTTTTATTCAGTTACAAACAAGAGATGAAACTGGAAGAAATGTCTCTGAAACCCAAAGAGTTGTTACTTCAGGAGCCCTCAAATGATGGATGTGTGTTCTGCGGCAGTTCAGACGAACTTTGGAACTTACACCCACAGCAAAATCACACACGGAACTCAACGCACGAGGACTATTCACTAATGTTACTGTCCTGCTTCAATATCAAGGTGACATCTTGCTTTCAAGAGGAAGAACATCTTGCGTAAATGCTGCATAATAGTCCCAACTGCTCGTTGCCAGCGGGAGTTTGTGTTTACACAGACCTTTACTCATTTTAAATCTTTATTATTGCTTTTCAGTTGTTTCATACGGACACCCTTATTAACCTGTAGGGGCCGTCAAGAAACTTCAATTCATATAATCTCCTATGTACACTGTATTGTTATGATTTCATGTATCTCTTTTATGTAAAAGCCTTTTTAGGCATGTACATAAATAAATAGATACATATTTATTCTTATTTTTAACTTTATGAGTAAAACCTATAATTGTAATATTTAATTAAATGAAGACAATATTAGCGAAACTCAATCGAAAATCTGGAGACAGAAAAAATCAGAAAAAGATATTGGCACTCTAGGACTCGAATCCAGAACCTTCTGCTTACATGGCAACGGCTTTACCAAAGGCTCTACCAACAACGGATCTACCAATATACCAATATAGATATAGACATCTTAGCTCAGTTGGTAAAGCCGTTGCCATGTAAGCAGAAGGTCCTGGGTTCGAGTCCCAGAGGTGCCAATATCTTTTTCTAATTTTTCTGTCTCCAGATTTTCGATTTGAGTTTTGCTAATATTGTCTTCATTTAATTAAATAAATACGTAACCGAAATAATTAATATTACAATTAAATGAAGACAATAATTGCGAAACTCAATCAAAAATCTGAAAACAGACCAATAAGGAAGTTGAGTCCATTTTTTTTATTTTTTTTTATCAATGTTCGCATTCAAACTTAAATACTGGTATTTTTTTCTTTTTTTTAAAGTTCGTTTTCATAGTAAAATTAATTCTCAAAGTTTAAATTTTATTAAGCCCGCCAAAACGAGCGGAATCCGAGCGGTAAGAAGCGGGTTGTGCGGGGTGTGGGTGTGACGTCATTTAAACTGAGAAAACTGCGTCGCTTGGGCATTTTGTATGGAGATTTTTTAAATTCTTCAATAAGGAATTCCAGTAATTTTTTTTTATCAATGTTAACCGTCTATCAGAATTGATGTTATTTTAAAAAAAGAAAATTGATCAAGTTTTCATAGTTAAATTAATATTTAAAGGTAGAATTTTTGTTTGTCGCGCCAAAACTCTTCACAAACACGGTATTACGGTCGCTGGACGATCGCCGTTGGTTGAAGTGCCAGCCGCCAATTCAGGCCGCCGCGCAAAAAAGTAAAGACCGAAAGTAAGATAACGGTTTACAGCGCAGTTCACTGTGAGACTTTTCTGCGCAATCAATAAATTTAATATACTTGCACAAAACTAGTGAGGTTTACGGCGAAACATCAGATGTCAGATGGGTAGAAAATGTAATGATTATTATTTAATACTGAAAAAATGTATTATATTTATTGTAACATACAAATGAACACAATTAATAATTTGATGTATTTACTTAGAAGCTTTAACTCCACAAATTTCAGCACTAATGTGATCAGTATTATCTATTTTAAATATAAAATCAACATGTCAGAATCAACGATTTGTAGGTAGTCGGACTGGCCTTGAATATATCCGATTTCTGACATGGTATGTGTTTTTTTAAACAGATTTTGCATTACATAAACTTTGTTTACTAAACCAAAACCACCCATTACTAAACTTAAAAAGACTTTAAGGGGATAGAATGCAAAACCGTTTGGCCCACAAGTAAACTACGTTTGGCCTATACACCTCTCTCATCATACACAAACCATCTCTCGTGTAATAGAAAGAGATGCACCATAGACATTTCGGTGATCCGCTCTTCATACAAACATGATACAAACTGAGGTTCCTATGACGTCAGAATTCTTTCGACCATTCACGAAGCGTTTGTAGTTCGTAGCTTTTTGATGGATTTTTAAGAAGGTTTAATTAATTCTAAGAATAACCATATAGAAATATATTTATATATTTAGAATCGATATTTTTTGATCTACATGAACATATTTTTTATAAGTCAAAATATTTTTCACTCAACTTCCTTATTATGAAAATATACGGTCATATCTAGGACTCGAACCCATGACCTACGCCTTGTATAAGAACTACCAACATTATGTTCATTTTCAACGCATATTTTTATTGGCTGCTATCTTTATTTTTTTGTATGATTGCAAGATTCAAACCCGAACTAAATGCTATCTAGATAGTGTCTTGGATAAATTTTATTAATTTTTATTTTTAATATGCGACATAGTAGGTTCGAGTCCTAGATGTGACCGTATCTTTTTCTGATAATTTAATTAAAATATTACAATTTGAGGTTTTACTCGTTAAGTTAAAAATAAAAATTTAAACTGATATTCCATTTAAAGACGAACAATTAATTTTATCAATGCGGAGACAATTTAATATGATCTCCTTTGAAGTTTACAGTAATTCCTCACCGGGAGGATAACATCTCATGCACATAGTTTTTTCTTTAATTCTGTCAGATATAACGGTCATCATTGTGTTTGAATATGCGTGCAAATGCACAACTGACTCGTTCAATAGCCAGACAATACTGCTTAAAACCATGTATTATGTATAACGTCATTGAAGTAACCGGCCGATTGCTGCCTGGTAAAACCTGTGCTTTTGCCTGCATACTAAACAATGCAACTTAAAATTTGATCAATGGAAAATTGACAGTTAGCGGGTGTCAAACATTTTGGATGTTGTTCTCCCATCTCATTTGTTATAACAAAGTTTGTTGCAGTTGGTGGACGCCAGTGGCTGTGGGGGCCTGTGTGATACTTGTGTATCCCGTCTGAGGGACGCCACCTCATTCCGGGCTCAGGTGGAAGCAGCGGGGGTACTTCTTCAACAGGCCAAGGAAGAACCCACTATATCCCATCCCACGGAGCAACAGCCAACTATTGAAGGTACATACATATCTCACAGGATATTCTCATCTTTTTTCCCTTGTCCATAATTCAGGTTGGATATCCGGGTTACTTCAGCATTCTCCAACCATTGCAGACCCAACGACTCCTTGTACGGCCTCAGTCCTTAATTATACATAATCAAATTTTCTGTTCTTTATTTAGGATACAAATGAATTTATACATGAATTTTATAAAATATTTTATGAAGTATTCAAGCATATTCCTATTCTATTTTTACGTATTATTTGGACTCCTGTATTTCTATTAAACGTGTGGTCAGTATCAATTAAATGTTTTGCAAATTCTGAGAAACCTGTGCTTTAAAACACCTGACATGCTCTTTAACTCTAATATTTACGTTACGCGCAGTTTTACCTATATAAGTTGCTGGGCAATTGTTGCAATTAAGTTTGTAGATGCTAGAGTGGCTTAATTTATCCTCTTTGTCTTTACAATTAGTTAAAAGTTTGGATAAGTTATTGTTAGTATAATCTTCCTTTGTACTGTAATTTAGTTTATATGTTTATTGGCTACTTTTAACTAGGATTCTTTCTAGCTCGAGACTTCCTGGAGCATTGAGCTCCTAATCGCTGCCAGGTCTGCCAGCTGTTGATTCGCTCCTGGTTTGAGGTTTTTACAGCCCAGCAGTGATTGGCTTTCCGCAAATTCCTTTAAAACCAGTTGAATTAAGAAATTCAATTTATTTCTTTATGTTCGCAGATAATCTAAGACTCGGACAAGAAAAAATCGAAATCAAACTTTCCGATGATGATAATTTAGACACATTCTGGAATGATGATTCCATGAACAGCGACAAAGAAGATCAGAAACAGAATTTGCAAGAATTGAAAGATTGCGAAAGGTTAAAATGGACCGATCTAGAACCATTGAAATACAACCTTAAGAGTAAGAATAAAGGCAGCAAACGAATAGAATGGATAGACCAACAACAATACCCTAAACCAAGCACCTTCAGACTTCCCAGATTAAAACTGAACTCAACCGAATGCCCGGTTTGCAGCGAAGCGTTCCCGAACCGGAAAAAATTACGGCTGCATTTTGAATATCACTTCCCGCGCTTTCTGTGCCACCTTTGTGGAAAGATCTTCGCTAAACGATTCACGTACCGAGAGCATTTGGAAAGTCACCAAGACAAACGGTTTCCGTGCTTGCGATGCAAGAACAAGTCCTACGTGAATAAAAATGGATTAAGACAGCACGTAATAACGGCGCACAAAAATGAGATGTTGTACTCTTGTCCTAAATGTCACGTTAGGTTCTGTAACAGTCACAATAGGAAAGAGCATCTGCTGAAGGAGCACGGAGTGTGGACTAACCAGTTCCCTTGTCCCGAGTGTTCGCAGAAGTGCCGCACTCCTGGTAGACTGAGCCAACATGTGAGGAACGTGCATCGTAAAGAGAAAAATGTGTCCTGTCCCGAATGCGGTGCATTTTTTTTCAGCAATAGAGAATTAGAACGGCATTCACTCTCACACAGTGGTGAGTTACTATTATTGTCATATGTATTTCTTTAGATGATGGCTTCTACCACTGTAGAGATAAACACGTAGAAGTGTGATCCATTCAGATTTTAATGAAAACTGATGTCACCAGTTTAATCTTTTGCTAGGCCTCAGTTAGGTTTTTTTTTACATTAACTCCACACAGAAGACCCTGAAGAACACAATTTACCCCAGGGCATAATATATAACCCGTCTCCCAAATTGATCTATATCAGGTATGGGTACCGCAGTCCATTTATTGAATAACCAACACCTCTGCCATAGGTCAATCCCAAGTAAATAGCTACGTTTGGTGACTTAGCAGGGGTGCCCGTGTTCATGGGGGTGGGGTTCGTCCGAATCTTGGCGGCAGATGCGTCTGCCCACCTGTTGCGTGGCGGGCCGGATCGAGAGAGACTGGTCGAGGGGAGCCTTTTGACTTCTCCACCCGGACTCTCAACCCATCGCCTTGCCCCGCAATTGGAGGGATGGATTCATACATCTGTCACTCCTGGACACTGACCCCCGTATTTCTAAACACCGCTCATACCTTTTTCCAGAACTTCCTCTCCTTCCTTTCCTTAAAAAGACCCTCCACACAACATCCCCTAAGATGACATAGGCACTAAGGGAAATTATTTTCTTCAGGGTCTCCTGTGTGAAGCTAATGTAAAAAAAAATCTTTTTTGGGGATGCTGTGTGGTGGGGAAATTGATTATCTAATGTTTTATGTAATATTATTGGCTAGTCATTTTCCAAACTCTCATTTTTAGATCTCCGCAATTACATCTGTGACATCTGCAGCAAGGCGTTCAAGAACCGGAAGACCCTGATGTTGCACCTTAAGATCCACTTCAACATCCGGGACCACAAGTGTTTCTTGTGCGATGCGGCCTTCGTACAGTCGACTTCTCTCAAGGTGCATGTGAAGTCCCACCACAAGAATGCACTAAGTTGCTAAGTCCAATAGTATCTCCAGTCCTTTGTCCTTCTCGTCCTGCTCCAATCCTCTTCCATACAGTCTATCCACCTCTTCTTTGGTCTGCCTCTGAGTTGTCCAGCCTATCGCAATCTTTGGAACCTTAGAATATTACGATAGTCTCATACTCAAATAGGTTTTGAACGTTCTGTGAACTTGTTGGGTAGTCTGCATTCAAACATCACCAATTCTTTAAGGCTCCACCTACTCATCACATGGGTTACAACAGTCCCCATGGGAGCACCTTTTGACAGAACCTGAATTTACCAGGCAGTGAAAACCCAGACAGTCTCTCAGTGGGGTCAGGTTCGAGATGGGCATTTCTCATCAGCCCGTTGCCACTCAAGTAAATACCAATCTTCTGAAGTCAAAGCTCTCACTAGCTAGCCAGTAGAGGCTCCCTCTCTCCGTCCAAATGGGTTTTTATGTAATACCAAACAAAGGTTGTAATCCTTCAGGCTAATTGTTCAGTTTTGGGAACTCGATTAGGTTTCATAGAAATCGTTGTCTCCCTTACTATCATGGTGAGAAATATGATCTAAACGGTATTAGAAAGAGAAAATATCATGCTTTATATTCAAATATATAAATTAACCACAAAATAAATAAAATGTACTCCTTTATTAAACCAAAGTTTAAGACCGCAATTTGAAAACATATTATGTAACTTTGGGAATTTTTTATTAATTATTTTCACATGAAAGACAAAAAACATAACGTTTTTAATACATTTGTTTAATAAAATATGCGTGTTCATTTTTCTTTAGTTTGCAAGCAAAATTTTTATATTTCAAAAATTATATGTTTATTTTGATTTATAAAATTTGAAAGCATATTTTATCACCTTTCAAAAACAGTTTTCGGATATATTCATAAATATTCCATTTATTAGGATTTTATTGCAAAGTGGAAATATTTTTACCTCGTGATAAAATATGGTCGAGGCTTGAGGGGTTAACTGAGTGGATCCAGTGGAGCTGTGGCGTTTTGAGGGGGCGATATTGAGAGTAATCTGCCACTCTGAAATGTGATGCTAATATACTAAATATTGTTGTCTGTTAAATTATATTAAATGAAATTATACCTTGTAATTAAAATTTTGTTTTATTTTTTCCATGCTGTGGTGAATCAGCATCCATTGGATGTGTCGGTGAAAGCCGAAATTCGATGAATAAATATAAATTCTGAGGCTTAACTTATATGAAAACCAGTTCCTAAAAAAATAGCTCTTAAATTCGTAATTTTTCGCTCATGACTTTTGTAAAAAGAAAGTGAGCTAGATTAAGGTACATACACACTTGCGTGTCGTGACTCGTGACAGGCCAGAAGCACATCGGTTTCATACATTACGGCGACACGCCACGTCCTACAAATATGTCTCTAACCATAATAAATGTATGCAACCGATGTGCTTCTGGCGCGCCACGACACGCAAGTATGTTTCTGCCTTTATCTGAAAAAAACGAGCTAAGAAGCTAAACCACTTTTTGAAGTAAAACTTCTTTACACACGCTCGACACTTGGGGGTAAAATGATGAATACGTTACCAAAAAATATGAAACGTTACGAAAAAATGCGAAACGCTAATCAATATGAAACGCTTATCAATGTGAAACGCTAATCAATGATATGAGTTGAGTTGAGAGTTGATGAGATTTGAGAGTTGAGTTGAGGGGATGGGGATATTTTTATTCCTGTTATTGTTAATGCATGGCATAAGTTAAATGCACAACATAAATGCGATTATTATAAGCAAAAATTAGAAACACAACAGAATGAACCAAGAAAACTTTGGATAACACTAAAAGAAATCATAAAGGGTAAACAAAAAGAAATTGTAAAGTCAATTGATTTCCCAGATGGAACTGAAGTAGAGAAGATAGCGACTAAATTTAACAAGCATTTTATTTCGAGCATAGATCTTATAATCGAAAGTATTCCACAACATCCTGAGAACCAACTAGACGAGCCTATACGCACTGATAAAGAATTTAAGTTTAAAAATGTGGATTTACCGTACTTAAAGAGGGTGTTGAGTAATATGAAATCGAAGGAATCTGCAGATGGTATTACAATAAATATAATCAAAGACTCTATAAATATTATTGGCGAATCGATGGTCCAAATTATCAATGAATCTTTGAATAGTGGAGTATTCCCCAAAACTTGGAAGACGTCTGTAATAACTCCTATCCCGAAAATTGATAACCCAAAAAAATTTGACGACTATAGGCCGATCAATTGTTTACCCAAATATGAACAAATACTGGAATACATTGTAAAGGAGCAATTAACAGAATATATTGAGGCCAAGCAGATATTAGTTCCACAACAATCTGGTTTTAGAAATAAATGTTCTTGTGAAACCGCTATTAACTATGTAATAGATGAGTGGAAAAATTTTAGAGATAAAAAAAATAAAATTATTGCAGTATTTCTAGACTTAAAGCGGGCATTTGAAACAATCGACAGAGATAGATTAATAAAAAAATTAAGTAATATTGGAATTGATGGTAAAGAAAATAAGTGGTTTGTTGATTACCTATCAGAAAGAACACAAATTACAAAATATGGTGGTAAAACATCTGAACCACATAGTACTAATAAAGGCGTTCCGCAGGGATCTGTCTTAGGTCCATTGTTGTTCATTATATACATGAATGATATTATCAAAGTGTTAAAGCATTGTGAAATTAAACTATTTGCTGATGATACATTGTTATACATAGCCAGTAAAAATTTACAGGACGCCATTGAAAAAATACAAACTGATTTAAATTATGTAGCGCTTTGGCTTCACCAAAACAAATTAAAATTGAATGTTACGAAAACAAAGTTTTTAATTGTGGATAGCCTAGGTGGAAAGGAGCAGGCAATACTAACAATCGATAACGAAAACATAGAAAGGGTTAGCAGTATTAAATATCTGGGTGTAATATTGGATGATAAATTAAAATTCGACGAACACTTAGAATACATAACAAAAAAAGTTGGATTCTTAAAAAGGATCAGAAATAACTTGGATCTCAAGACAACGCGCCTTGTTTACAATTCTATTGTAACTCCGCATTTAAATTATTGTTCTAGTGTTTTATTCCTATGTAACGAAGCCCAAAATAATAAACTACAGGTTATACAAAATAGGGGGATGAGGATGATTTTAAAATACAATATGTTTACTAGAGTCAAAATTATGTTGCAAAATCTAAATATGATGACGACAAAACAAAATATAACATATAATGCATTAACAATGATTTACAAACTGAAAAATAATATGCTACCAAATTATCTGAAGAGTAACATTATGTTTCACGAAAATGTTCACAACTATCCTACGAGAAGACGCGGAGACTTTAGGCTTCCCAAAACTAAACTTTCGTGCACACAAAATAGCGCGTTTTATAAAGGACAAAAACTTTTTAACAGCCTGCCGAATGCCGTAAAGGAAGCCTCAAGCCTTAGCACTTTTCGTAGGATGTGTGCATTATATGTGAAGAATGTTTTTTGATTCATAACAATCTTACCAATATTATTGTCATATCTGTTTCCTCAAAATGTATTTTTATTTTTGTAATCTTTTTTTTTCTCTTAAAATGTATTTGTAAAAATGTAACTGTATCAATTGTATTTGTTTATATTTTTTTACTAGATGTATGAAAAAATTTTTGCATACATCTAAATAAATATTCAAAAACAAAAAAATAAGTTAGTGAAGTTTTACTTCAGTCGTGTGGTCTAAAGCAGGGGTGGGGAACCTGCGGCCCGCTAGCCCTTTTGGTGCGGCCCGCGGGCACTTTTGGTGCGGCCTGCTGAAAGAACAACAAAAAATTACACAAAACGGGATGATTTTTTCACGGTGTTTCAGATGCATTTTTAAGATGTTATTGAAAAAGTGCATTGTGTTTTCTGAGTTTTGAATATATTGCCAGTTAAGTAGCTAAATTAATATAAAATCATTCCATGTAAATTATTTTAAATAGTTAAATAAACATAAAATCATAAGTGTGTTCTAATTTAATCTAATTGCATACGATAAATATGCTACAAAATCCAGAAAAACCATTCACTTAATCTGAGTACAATTTAATTTAAGCCTATGGAATAGTGGACTCCTATGCAGTCTCATTCTTAAGGTAAAACAAATCTTGTGTTCACAATGCAAATTCCTGTTGCGGATTCATCTGCTAACGCATTTCGAAGGAAATCGTTCTTGCGTTACGACTGCAAAAAATCGGAGGAAAACCATTTTGTTATTCTATTTAATTAAAGCTGGGGACTAACAATCCAACTCGCTCTAACGGTAAAACCAGTTTTGTGTTCAAAATACAATGAAAAAATTGCAAATGTGGTTTAAGCTGCTTACGCATTTTGTAGGAAACCGTTCTCGTTTTTGAAGTGCATTTATAAAATTCTACTTGCTTTTGTGTTGCTAGTATTGGAGAAAAGCCATTTTCATGTATTGAGTGTAGTTTTAATTCTCCGCGAACAGATTCACACTGTGACTAAAACCAGTTCTGTGTTTAGGATGCATCGAAAACATTTGAAGTGTAGTTTCGTTTTTTAACGTATTTCTCGCGTTAGAAGTGCATTTACAAAATTCTATTTGCGTAAGTACTTTGTGCTACCTGAATTGGAAGAAATCCATTTTCATGTTCTAAGTGTAGTTTTAATTCCCCGCGTACAAACTCACTTTAAAATTAAAACCAATTCTGTGTTCAGAATGCAACGAAAAAAATCCAGGTGGGGTTGTATCTTGCTAAAGCGTTTCGTAGGAAGCCATTCTCGTGTTTGAAGTGCAGTTAAAAAATTGTAGTTGATTTGTGCTGCCAGTATTGGAGGAAAGCAATTTCACGTTCTGAGTGTAGTTTGAATTCCCCGCGTATAGATTCACCCCATGGAACTAATATCCATGGAAGCGGCATACCTAACCCGGAGTGTATAAAACCGCCAAAACCAGTGTAGCTCTAAAAATTTGTGGCCGCCGGGAAGTGGGGATACAGACGGGGAAAGCGGCCAGCGTGCGGGGGGAGGGCAGCCGCCAGGAGATAAGGGCCGAATTGGGAATGGGCTTCACATTTTTTTTTTATTATTAAAAAAAACGTTCGTAAATTTTTTATACATTTTGAACATATGTATAATAGTTGTTTTCTGAACAAGGAATGGTGGTGAAAAATAAGTAATGAGGAAAGGGAAGTACTTAACAAAAGACTTTTGAGTAAGTTAAGTAATTTGAGACTACATTATTTATTTTTTTAAATGTCCTGATGTATGTTACTCATCCAGACCACAAACAATCACATAAAAAACAGACATGTCGTGACAATAATTCGAAAAAAAAAACTTAACGGAAGATACGATTATCTGACCAATGTCATGTTGAATTATTCCAACTGATGACGAAACTTATTACTGTTGGATACTAAAAAATATTTTGCTGACACCAGATGTTCATCAAAAAAAATATTCAAAGCATCAAGAGTTTATACTGCTTTCATCAATTCAGGATGGTAGACATATACAAATTCACCCTACAGGCTCGTCGGATACATAGATAATATATCATACTCCCAGGTGTCCAGCAGTCAAATGATCCCCATCTTCATGATATTGTCGAAAACAAAGAAATTTTGCTGCCACTAGCTATCCAGCACCTAAATAATTTACACAACATTGTCGGATATCAAGATATATCTATAATTAAAAATGACAATTCCAAAACCAACATTGACCTTATTAT
The DNA here is from genome assembly GCA_917563855.2 of Limnephilus lunatus. Taxonomy (NCBI): domain Eukaryota; kingdom Metazoa; phylum Arthropoda; class Insecta; order Trichoptera; family Limnephilidae; genus Limnephilus; species Limnephilus lunatus. The sequence goes on along the minus strand of OU830600.1, from coordinate 26,334,074 downwards.
GAGTAGAACTAAAATTCACGTGCAATATATAAACAAAAAAAGTGCAATCAACAATAACTAAATATATATATTTTTTAATGTGATCACCTCACAAGAATCCCAACTGCTCCATTCTGGAGACTATGGCATCCCCAATTGGGGTATGTTGTGAGGCTGAAGGTAAGTGAGGAGGGGAAGGATATGGGGAAGAGGGAGGTGGGGAAATACCCGACTATTCAGATCTAGTCTCCAAACACGGCTAAAGCTACGTTTTAATTCTAATTGTTGGTCACTCAGCCGAGTAACCGAACAACTCCTAACCCCTCCTTTAGCTGTTCAACACATACCATTTTTTATGTTTTTGTAGAAAAAAAAACATCAAAAATGTCACAGAAGACCAAACTTTCAATTACATTTTTTACTCCAAATAATGTCAGGAATCACTGATTAGAGTAAGTCAAGTACGTCCCTTAACACCCTATATACACACACACACCCACACACGTATATATATAACATAAAATTCGAATATTTATTTATATATATGTAAATAACAAATAATCAAATATGTGCACATGTATAACACATAATCGAATATATATATGAGGGGAAGGAGATAGGGAAGAGGAAGGTGGGGAAGTACCCGTCTATTCAGATCTTGTCAACAAACACATCTAAAGCCATTTCAAGCAACATTTCAATTATTATTGGTGGTCTTACAACAGGGCGATACTGATAGTATGTTCCACCTGGAACGTGACGGAAATATACCTTATTAATTATTAAATTTTGAGAACACAAATCAATCGAATAAAATTTATCTGTGCGCACCGGGATTTGAACCCGCGACCTCCGGATTGCTAGTCAAGAGCTTTTCCCCTCGACCACGGGGGCATGTCAATGTGAATTTTATATAACAATACAGTGATTATTTTATTTTATTTTATATACTATGAATTACAATTGTAAACATATGTAAAAGGAGTGTTAAATTAGTAGGAAAAAAAATAAAAATAACAGTGCAAAAAAGACGGAGTAAAAACGTTTAAAAATGAATAAGCTAAACGATAAAAAAAAACACGTACATACGACATGTGTAAATCAGAACTTTATATTTGTGCGTTATGTAAATAAAAAAATAAAAGTTTTTTGGTAACTTTTAATTATTAAAATTTAAGTTGACTGATTCGGCCCATTGCTAGCCGAAGATCACGTGATAACATGCGATGACGGTTGAAATGAACACGTCGACAATTATAAAATGTATATTTAAGCTATGTTTAAACACTTATATGTGAAAGGTAAGACCGTCTTTCTTCTTAAAGGTCTTCATAGAACTACTTTTACACAATTTTACGGCGCATTGGACCATTTTTCTATGTTTTATGAACGTTTTAGTGGGAGCTCTATACGCGACCGAGGTGTAAAAGCCAATGTCAACCGTCTAAAAACCGTTCGGTAAAATTTTTGAAAAGTCACACTTTGGGTCAGTGTGCACACTTTACACGCCGTCTCTCTAATATCCATACTCTTAGATTCACCCTGTAATTAAAACCAGTTCTGTGTTAAAGCAATTTCACGTTCTGAGTGTAGTTTGAATTCCCCGCGTATAGATTCACCCTGTAATTAAAACCAGTTCTGTGTTAAGAATGCAACAAAAACATGTCAGGTGACATGAGATTTCATTTGCTGACGCATTTCTCATCTTTGACGTGTATTTATAAAATTCTAGTTGCGTAGTTTGTGCTGCTTGAGTTGGAGGAAAGCCATTTACATGTTCTGAGTGTAGTTTTAATTCGCCGCATCCAAATTCAACCCAAATTAAAACTATATTTGGGTTCAGAATGCAACGAAAAATTGCAATTGTGGTTTCATCTGGTGATGCATTTTGAAGAAAACCATTCTTGTGTTAAAAAAATCTGGTTGCAGACTATGTGCAGCCAGAATTGTAGGAAAATCACTTGTATATTTATTTATTTATTTATACTGGGTTTTACAGATGTTTACACTTATATGAGAACAATCCAGTTATAAAACTCAGTTATTACACAATTATAAAAATCTACAATTACATAAAATTAAATACAAATAAATACAATTAGAAAAACAAAAACATCACAAATAAAAATACAGAATTATATACAAGGTCACTCAAGTAACACATTATAATCTGAGTGTAGCTATAATTAAGGAGTGTAGGCAGTTATGTAAGTTCTTTGTTTCGAATGTGGCTCCCCCCCCCCCCCCCCCCCCACCCCCCGAGACGGAAATCGGAGGGCGGCCCGCGGGTTCATATAAATATCGATTTTTTTTGACATCTCTATTTAGGACATACCTGGTTGCTAAATTGTTGGAAATTTTCAAAAATTGGGTATTTTGCGGGGAGAACTTTTTTGTGGGGACAATTCGGGGATTCTAGGCATTTATTGATTATCCAAATATATTGAAAAAATATTTACAGTAATCGTGAGTGTTGTGTTATGTTATTATTACTGTTGTGTTTGTCGTTGGGGAAGGTGTATTTCTAGATTGGAAATGTTCCCTTTAAATAATGATGCGCGTGGTCGAGTATAAATCTGTATTTGCATAATGAGATAACAATGCGTGTTGACTAAATAAGAGCTAGCTGAAGAGAGCGCGAGTGCTACAATAACAATGCTTTTTATACCATGGCATCTGTCCGATCTACCGTCTTTCTCTTGTACCCTAATGGTCAAGTTGCCCACTATAACATTCACAGTAGGGATGTTATGGATATGCAATTTCGGATCTGGATACGGATACGGATATAGGAATAATATTATACCGGTTTCGGATACGGTTACGGATATGAAATTATTTCGGATTATCCGCTAGTTTCGGATAATTTCGGTTACGGATATTAGAATTTTAAAATTATAAAAGTAAAATACAAATGGCAAGATTTGACTTTTATTTCTAGTCTATATTATCATTTGTTTTTACAATCAGTCACGTGCGGCTTTTATGACAAATGACGGCTCGGCCATGTCATTTAGACTCCGCCTTTATCCGAAACTATCCGAAACTTTTATATGGGTTTCGGTTACGGATACGGATATTTTTTTATTTCGGATATCCGATAGTTTCGGATACGGTTACGGATCTCCACAACATCCCTAATTCACAGTGAGAATGTACTCTAATTTAATTTTATTTAGCAGCACTTTAGCGCATATCCAGCAGTGAGGAATTTTTTTGATTTTTCGAGAATTGGGTATTTTATGGGGAGAACTTTTTTTGTGGGGAAATTTCAGGGATTCTGGGCATTTATTGATTATTCAATCAAAAATATTTATAATAATCGTGAGAATGTACTCTAATATAATTTTCTTTAGCAGCACTTGTTCATACAAATTTCCATTTTTAAAGCCTGAACGAAAGAGAAAATCCGAAAATGACTAGAAAATAAATGCTAATTTTACTAGAACTTTATTTCATTTTTGAGGTAAAGGAACTCATGAGGAATTTGATCACCTATTGTGGGTATTATTGAACACGTGCATTGGCAACCCTGATATCCATGCGAATCCATAGAAAATTTAATTAGAAATTCAAAACATGTACAAAAGTGTTGTTTATAAAGTTTATCAATGTTTCAAAAGTATTTTGAATAACAGCGTTATCCAGCGTTTATCGTTATTCCTAATTGTGTGATTGTGATGTTTTGTTCGATTGCACATTTACTAAATCCGTGATAAGTGCCTATTCTGCGAATGCTGTTTTATCCATCCTTTCGCTTTGTGTATTTACTTTTACTCTACTCTGAAACACGAAGATACATTGCGCCCATTGTGGCATTTGTGAGGTACAGAAGAAACGTCAACAACTTCCCGACAGTTTCGTCGGCTGGAACCTGGAACATTTAGTTAATTCACTCGAGCTGCTCACCAGGTCAGAAGCGTTTGAGCTGCAACTCCTTGAGGAAAACCTTCAGCTCCTGCTCTTTAAAAGCAAAAGACCATGACTTCCCACATCCCGCGAAAAATGACCCCACGAGAGAGAAAGAAATTAACGGATGCTCTTCTTGGATTGTTTACTCTTGATTTCCAACCATTTTCTTTCGTTGAGGGAATTGCATTTAGGGAGTTTATTTATCATTTAAATCCCAATTATGTTCTGCCGAGTAAAAAAATGATTTCATCCACGTTAATTCCTAGACAGTACGCGCAGAGAAAGGCAGTTATGATGGCCGAAGTCGAAAAATACGCCAAAGCTGTTTGCCTGACCGTTGAATCCTGGACATCTATTAAAAATTACTCTTTTTTAGCAGTGACGGCTCATTTCTTCAGAGAAGAAGAAGATAAACTAGTTCTTAAGAGTGTTCTGTTGCATTGCGAGTCATTTGATGAACAGTACACGTCTGTTGCAGAATTGGCAAGTTCACTTACACAAATTACGGAAGATTGGGGCATAGCAGATAAAATATCTTTTGCTGTGTCGGAGAGTTCCACCAACATTGAGGAAGCATTCAAATTGAAGGGGTGGCCTTTTTATGGGTGTTACGCAATAAAATTTAATTTAATGGTTCAAAATTCACTGAGGCCCGTCGAGTCCATTGTATCAAAAGTCAGTAGAATTGTAACTGACTTTAAGATGAACGATGCGGCAAAGGAAGCTTTGTACAGATATCAAAGCGACAATCAAGACATTTCCCAACCATTGAACGTAAAAAAATGTGATATCACCAGGTGGAATTCAGTTTTTCGTATGCTGGAACGCTTCGCTCATCTGCGGGAAGCAATAGAAGCTTCCTACGATTTCATACCCGAACCATTCGTCATCACTACGGAAGAATGGGAAATTATTAAACAACTAATCACAGTTTTGAAGCCGTTTGAAGAAGCCGCCACTAAAATGTGTGATAAAAAATATCCGACTGCCAGCATGGCTATCGGACTGACAAATGGCTTGAAATGCATCTGCGAGCAATTAAAACGAGAGGGTTTCCCAGAGGTGGTGCTTCAAGTGCTTCAACACTTGCAAGAAGGACTGGAAATGCACTTCAGTAATATTGAAAACGAACCGGCCCTCGCATTATGTGTGTACCTCGACCCCCGATTCAAAGAGCCTTTCATTGAAGACCCATCAATTGTGTTTCAAACAAGGTTAAATGTTATTGAACAAATTAACAAAGAAATTTCCGCATCTCTACTCATTCCACCAACGCCAAACTATAGTATATGGGCAGACTGGGAATTGATGCATAGCAAATCACAAGCCGTTTCCGCGGAACAAGAGCTGGACCTGTTTAATAAAGAGCCAATGCTAGATCGCAGCTCTTGCCCCGTGAAGTGGTGGCAAAGCCATAGATATAGATATCCACATCTGTACAAAATATTTAAGGAAAATTGCCATATTGTTGTTACATCTATTTCTTGTGAAAGAATGTTTTCAAAGGCAGGCTACGTATTATCGGACAGGAGATCGTGTATCAGTAATAAAAGAACGAGCGAGTTGATTTTCTTGAATGCAAATGGAGATACTGAATAGACTGATAAAATTGATAATAAATGTTTATGTTGGTATGTTTTGTTTTTCAATAAAATTTGTTAAAATATAATTGATACAGAGTTGGTACCCATGTATTAAAAAAAATATGTAAACTTGCATGGTGTCCGCAAACTGGTAATGCTGCCCAAACAAAAACATTATTTCTCTACCGTACGCCAGCTATTTCGGTGTTTCAATACAAATACATACTGGCGATTTACATCGTATGATGTAAATGGCAGTTCTGGCACAGATCGTTCGTACACCGATCGGTGCTAATGGTAGCCGTTGGGTTAAATACAAACGAGCAATTGGTGAATCTACATCAACGTAGAGAATTTTTTAAAATTTTCAATTTTTTCAGCAACAAAGGGTTGAAAAACTTTTGGAGCTGGGTTTACACTTAACTACTTACTTTATATTAACGACTGATTTTTTAAATATTGGACTTAAAAAATTTCACTTTGGATTTGATTAACTCGTAAACGAAAACTCAAATTAAAAAATTTATACCACAAAATCAACTCCGAATGTAATGCAGATTTACCAGTTTTCCGCTTGTGCTACGAGTTTCCGGACACCATGTATAGAGTATAAAATTGACGAAGGTTCAGTTCAGTAAGTGTTACCCACATAAAAAGCTGTGGTTTTGTGTATGGTGTATGGGAGTATTTTAGTTACAAGGTTTTTTCCGTTGTACTTTATTTAATTGTGTCTTGAATTATATAACGTTAATATTAACATATTTTTTCTAATGATTTTATTAATCTAAGAGTGATTCTGGATTTAATTTTCTTTGTTTTTAAGTTTTGATGGATTTTATTTGTGATATGTTCACGGCATTTAAAAAATGTTTTGATTTTTTTTTTTAAATGGTAAGGCAGATGCATTGATTAGTGCACTTAGTGAATTTTCTAATGGTCGGTACTCTAGAATGGATGTGGTGTGGCAATTCTATACCCGAGAAGCATACAGATGCAAGTCTTTTTTTTTGCAAATCTCTCATCAACATGTTTGTAAAAGACATAATAATATAAATAACTTATGGTAGGATAGATTAATGAAAAAAATATTATATATGTGAATTCAATAATGTGCACTTGCTTCTGCTAATATACATATTTTTAAATTGGTAAACTTATGAGAAGTTTAATTGTATGTAACTCATAACATTGGTAGGTAGGTAGGCGCTCATCCAGACAATGAATACAATGTGGAGATTCAGAAAGAATGCGAGGCTGAAGAAAGAAGAAGGCATGGCACGACCAAGTAAATGAAATACTTGAGTTGGATCGTCTTAAGAGACAAGAGAAGAGTATGTGTGAAACAATGCATGAATGTGAATAAAGCAAGGAGTGTATACAAGATACAGTTGTCGACCCCAACTTTCAATCTTACAGAACTCTCAGTTAGTGGACTAGATGCGTTTTGTCCATAGAAGGGCAAAGACTTGCATCCTCATGCTTCTAAGGTGTTATGGTTGTTGCATCCTTTTATAAATTGAAATCTCAAACCTTTTAAGATAAGACTTGAATATCTCCGCCACTAATGAACATGGTTATCAGAGTGTTTCTCCATCATTAAAACATTTCTTCATAATTTGGACTTGCATCCTCATGCTTCTAAGGTGTTATGGTTGCTGCATCCTTTTATAAATTGAAATCTCAAACCTTTTAAGATAAGACTTGAATATCTCCGCCACTAATGAACATGGTTATCAGAGTATTTCTCCATCATTAAAACATTTCTTCATAATTTGGACCTGTATCCTTTAGCTTCTCGGGAACAGAATACAATTAGGTTTTTATTAGTTTCATAGATTATAAGACTTGTGTGATGATCAGTTACATCTGTATTCCAAATAGTAGATTTTAGGTTTTTTTATGCGATTTATAAATTATTATATTACAAGTGTACATCATACCAAATAGGGTCTAAACATGATGGTGTTTGATTTGATACTTCTCTAGTAATATCATACTTATTATTAATGCTATTAATGATTTAAAGTTATGTATTATTATAACTTATCACCTTTTTTGTAAAGTTATTTTTTCTGTTATTGCAATTATGATTATCAGAAATATTTATGTTAACCTATTTGAGACGAGCATCATATTGTTATACATATACTTGCCTAAAAACGAACGTCATTTATGCACAACGCTATTATGTTATTGTAATTGTTTAGATAACGAAATGTTTGATTGTTAAATTTGATTTGCTATATTTGAGCTGTTTAAATTACATCTATGTCTTTGAATATTTTTTAAGTGACACTATTCAATTAAAATGAGATTTATAAATTGCAAAAAACCTGCCCGTCAACGGGTATTGCAAATTCCTTAACGACATCGTCGTAAAAAGGTTAAGTATAATTTTAATCATCGACAAACCGGGCGTTATTGAGATAAAATAATCTTGAACAAGCGGATAATTTACAGGCCTCATTTAGATGATGTCTGTTGTTTTCAATATTTTGTTAATTCATTCAGGTATTTATAAAGTTCATTTGAGATTTTTTTGTGTGTTGTGTAAATTCTATAAATAGAATTAGAATTTTTAACTTTTTAACATTATTATTCAACTGTTTTTACTTATAGCTATTTTTGTTTCAAATTCCTGATTTTTACAAATGATCAAAATATAACTTTGTATTGTTCGATTCATTATAATATTATCTTTTTATTATACCAAAAAAGGGTGCAATATGTGTGCCAAATTACTGCGCAAGGAAAGTTGCGTTGACATGCGTCAGTGCTGTTTCACTAAAGTATAATATGCTGTAGGTCAGTGGTTCCCAATTATTTTTTCCTAGGAAACCCCTTCGAGAAAGAGCTCAAACTCGCATATCCCTTTTAGGCAAAATAATAAAAATAAAGTAATGCAACTCCTTCAGTATCTTATCGATGCCACCGCCCGTGTAGGTTCTTACGCTGTCATACGCAAATTGATTGACTCAAAAATATTTTGGTCTTTTAATGTTTCCGTGCGTGTATCCCTTCAAACAACCTCAAGCACCTCTAGTGATATGCATACCACTGATTGGGAACCACTGCTCTAGATGAAAAGAAGGATTTATTTTATCTATGAATACATTTTTAGATTTTTTTTAGATATTTTTAGTGTTGTATTACCAAAAAAATTGTAGTGCCAACATTTTAATTAAAGAAACAACTTCTGATAGTTTTTTGTTTTTATTATTGTTTAACCATATTTGTTTCTTTATTAATTTTAACCATCTCTTTTCAGCAGGTGCCTATTGTGCGCATTAAAATTTTGATTTCCGCAATCTGCGTGGCTCTGACGTGTAGTTTTTGGAATCTCTTCTCAACAGGTGCCAAATATGTGCCTTAACCACTCTGATATATCGCGAATATGCACTTTTTATGTCTTAAACGAAATGACAAGATTTACGAAAACTTTGTGTTATTTCCGCTTCACAATTAAAGCTCTATAAATGAAACATTTCTGAACGTAGCCGAATACAAAAAACTGTTTTTGAAAGGTTACAAAATAAGCTTTCAAATTGTTGTATTACAAATAAATATTAACATTTGTAAATATTAAAATTTAGAATGCAAACATAAAAAAATGTAAAAATGACTCACATTATGTTTTTATGTGAAAACGGTAATAAAATCACGGATTATGTAAAAAACAATACTTATTCTATCGTATAAATGTATAATGAACAATTTGGTCACCTCATTTTATTATCATTTTATACAAGAATATTTAATAAAAATTAACAATGTCTAGCGTCCCATAGGTGATTTGGTGAGCAAAATATGTACAACCGTGTATCTGACAGAATAGGTCTTTTTATGTATTTCTATGGACAACTTGAATAGGGATGGCAAGTTTGATTTATTATCGACCTTTTACTTTTTGTTTTAGGGATGTCACTAGAACAATAACGGAGTTACAAAGATTTCTGTGAAAACATACGCATTGACGTGAAAACACGCTTATTGTACTTGACTCCTATTGTCATATTAACGTGTATATCTGCTTACGTTTCTGAGTGTTTAAAATAATTTCAGGAATCTACGTAACTCTGAAGTTTGCGGAATCTCTATTCAGCAGGCGCCTCTTGTGCGCCTTTTTTTAATTTATTTATTTTTTTTATTGTTTTCAAGATACAATCCCGTTAAACCGCAATAAAGCAGTTTGTCAACAGGATGTTAATGTTCAATTACAATTTAAAACATACATACATATTATTATTACTAAATAAATAACTAAACAAATTGTCACAATTAACAAACATTAATTAATATAAATAATCTCTATTTAGTAACCATTGTTTCAGCATATATCTTAATCTATTTGTAGAGTCGCAATGTTTTATATTAATTGGTAATATGTTAAATATTTTTGGCATGTTGAATTCCAGGGTTCGCCGTCCGTAGTTATTATATTTTGGAACAAGCATTCCTTTATTCTTTGTGAACCTCGTATTATGCTCATGTTCCACTTTCTTCTTATAATCAGACTCAGATACATGCTGAATCAATATTTTATACCATAATAAGGCCTGCACCGGTAATATTGTTAAATTCCGATACAACAATGAAATGTTTCGTCTCTGTGAAAAAATATTTTTTTGAACTAATAACTTAATCATAGAATTTTGTACCGATTGTAGGCGGTTTAAATTAGTTTTGCAAGAGTGTCCCCAAGTAGTTAATCCGTATCGTAAAGTTGATTCTGCGAGTGATAAGTAAATAATTTTTAAAATATTCACCGGAACGAAACATTTCAGTTTGTACAGCCTACCCACTATCGCCCTCAGGCGTTTATAAATTTTGTTTATTTGTATATCCCATTTGAAATTACAATCAAAAGTCACTCCCAAATAAACATATTCATTTACAAGTTCAATACTATCGCACATGCAGGGCTGCAAAATGTTTTGATGAATACATATAAAGTCATGAGATATTATTTTAGGCGTTTTCTGAAATGAAGCATGTGGAGATCGTATGTGCATCAATTTAGTTTTTTTTTAAAGCCTAAAATGTTAATCTGCGTAACTCTGAAGTTGTGTAGTTTGCGGAATCTCTATTCAGCCGGCGCCTCTTGTGCGCCTAAAATGTTAATCTTCGTAGCTCTGAAGTTTTGTAGTTTGCGGGATCTATTCAGCAGGCGCCGAAAGGACGGAACGAAAGTACAGTAAGTAAGTAACGAAAGTACTGTCTGAATGAATTGTGAAACCAAGCATGCTTGACTTCTTAGTAAATAAAAGTCAAAACAACATGCCCGGCGCTCAGTGTAACAAAGCCGACAACTTGTAGCAACCACCGCCCCCCTCCGACACAGGTAACATGCAAAAAACAGTAAAAACTAAACCTCATCTTCCAATCCGGCTGGTCACTGTGGAAGATCAAGACCAAAACCCTCTAAAGAAGAAATTCGAAACTTCCTCGAAAATAAAAGAAGTGACACAATCACAATAAATACTTAACTCTACGAATGAAGCAAGAGATAAATTGAATTCTTTAGAGACCTTTACCTTCGCCTGAGAGAGGGGTTCTAGCTTATGAATAATTTAAGATATCTGTATTACATTTTTCGTAAATAGCATTAAGTATACTTTTTATATTAAAACCTTAGAAGATGTTAGTTTTTTTTATGATTATATTTAGTTTTATATAAAAATGGACAATTAAGTGCCATAAGTTGAATTTTGAAAGAAAAATGTTATTCTAATAAAAATGATTAAACTATTTATTATAATACTTTTGTACCTTATAACAAGTACTTAGAAAACAGGTAAATTCGATAGTATACTTATATTATAGAATTAAAAATAGTAGTAAGTCGAGAATTAAAAAAATATCTAAAGTAAGAATTTCAGGTGTAAATTACCTACCTTACGCTCGATGTTACAAATTTAAACCTGACGCTCGACGGGTGAAACCATTCAACCGATGGTGATTTGCTGTAAGTATGCATTTCCGCATAGGTTTCTATACACAATGGTGAGCTCTGGCAATTTGTAAAAAACGATTACAACAGGTGGCGCGCAAACTGTTTGAAAAATGTGTTTATTTTATATAGTTTAGCAGCAGGGAGGGAAGGCGGAATGGGGATCTAGGAGGGGGAGGTGAAGGAAGGAGGGGGAAACATGGAAGAGGTATGCGGGAAGGGAATGGGGATACATGGGAAAGGAAACGCAGGGAAAAAAACTATTTCTTTCTTTGAGTGGCATTGCAACGCATGCCGGTAACTCGCTATAATCGCTCGATTATTAATTCTACCTATAAAGGTTTTGTGGTTTACATGAAACTTTAGGTTTCCTGTGCAACTCACAGCAAAATAATTATTTGACTTCAACTTTAAGGGTCAACATATTTCACTGCTGTTGATAATATTATGATGCCAATAAAAAAGAGAGTTATCATGGTCTAACAAGATAATAACTTGTATATTTATTACTGGAAATATTCCGTTATATCAGCACAATATAAAATACCTATTTATTTATTTAGTAAATTTATACATTTTAAAACATTATTTGATAATGAGGGCCTCACTTGGTGCTTTATAATTTTAAAGAATATGAAATAATAAATTTTAATAAAATAAAATAAAACTAAGATGAAATAAAATATGTAAAGGTGGTAGGTATTGAAATTTTTTTTTAAATCGGAAAATATTATGAGGTACGATTGTACATTGTAATGTTATTATGTATTATATACATATATTTAATTATTTTTCGTTATAATTTTTTGTAATATTGCCTTTTTTGTTCTTTAATCCGTCTTTTAATTTTTTTTTGTTTCCCTCGTTTTTTTATCAAGTGAAAGATTGTTTAAAGCTTTTGTTGCCCAGTATTTGTGGTGTCTTTGTCCAAAGCTTGTGTTTACGTATACAGTACAGTATGCAAAAGTTCAGTTAGTAATAAAAAATCCGCAAAAAGAAAACCTTACTATTATTTTCTCTGCATTGGAAATGCTTCCATGTTCCTGTTTCCTTCTTGTCTATTTATTTATTTAATTACTTAAAGATACAGTACCTACATTGATTGTGTTATAAGTACTAAGGTATATTAAATTTTACATAATTAAAGTACCTACTTATTACCAGGGCCGTATTTAAGTACAGGCTAAGTCTGCAGCGTATGGGCCCACATCACAAATTTTGGGATTTTTTTTTTTTAAATATGCTATGCCCCCTTCGTCTTTGAGTTTCACACTATCAAGTATAGAAGTGTTCGCGTTGTGACACAAATAACAGGGTTACACACTACTGCAATACAATACCTCCGGTATGTTGTGTCGTATCACGTCCCTGACTAAAAGACGTATATGTCATTGTGTATTGTGTCACAACACATCTCCTCTAAAACGACATCATTAGATGTTGTGTCTATGAATCTGTATTGTGTAAGAGTATCCTAAAAAATGAATCCAGAAGTCGTGGATTCAAATGCGGTGTACCCAAATAAATGGTAGGTATTTATTAATTAATATGTATTATTTCATTGTACATTCAATTTATAAAAAAATATATTTATTTAATATATAGTATATTTGCAGCTCATTCCAGATTGGTTGATAATGGTTAAAGATCACCATTTAAAATCGAAACATTACTTGGAATGGCTTGAGCCGTGTTTGGTGACCAGATATGAATAGAGCCATGTACTTTTAGAAAAACTAAATAAAAAAAATATCTGGAGGAGCTATTCCGGGCAGCGCAAGATAGAGACACATTTACCAGAGTGATCACCAACGTTGGGGAGACCTGATGGGGCACGCAAAGAAGAAAACTTTAATATCATGTCACTCACATGTAACTGTCTCTACCAATAGTCATATTTAAACAGGAGACAGCAGTACCTTATTACCCAATGAATCACCCAGGAAAAATTAATGGAAGGCGTTGCACATTGCTTCAAAAATTACATTACTAACCGTGACGCGTATAGAGTTTTTAATCAGAGTAGGCACAGCATGCAGTAGGAAAAACACAAGACCAAGCTGCTTTAGACTAACTTAGTTGGGATTTACCATCAAATATACATCAACCTAACCCCTTTGTTTATTCAAATAAGTCAATTACTGGATATATAAAAACTGAACATTTTTGGAATGTACAATTGCACAAAAGAAGGCCAGGATAAAATGTTTTTTTTTTTTATTAAAGTTGTTGTTAAAATCTGGAGTGATCCTTTTAAATAAAATCTCGTTCTATTTACAAACTTTTCACTTTTATTTCAACTTATTGAACATGGACAATTTATAAGAAACAAAACCGGTAAGAATAACAACTGTTACACTAGCCCTGACTTATGAGCTGTTTTGAGTTTATTGTCAAGAAAGAAAACAAACACATGATGCGAGCCTTTTTAAAGAGTAACTCCCTTCCTTCAAAACAACTAGTCATTGTGGAGTGGGAGACTAGAAGATAAAACGAAAATCTACAATATCGATCAATATCCTGATAATCATCCATAAGCAAGGACTCACACCATTTGGGTGAAACATAGTAAGCTGAATTAATTGACCACAGATGTCGGTAGCCTTCACTTTTTTAACATATTGCCCGGGGCGGGATTCACAAATTTTATTAAAATTTTGGAATCATAATCTATTTAAAAATAAACTATAAAACAAACAAAATAAACCAAAAATCCTAAATCTAAGTACCTATACCACAAAAATACTAATAAAATAATTCAAAATAGCATAAATTAACTAAAAACCTTTTTTTTTATCCTACACTGAACTTATAATTTAACTGTATAAATGCTGTTGAATTACTCTATTAATTAACTAAAAATAACTAAAAATTATTAATCCTATTAAATAACTAAAATATTCAAATGACTAAATTACAAAAGTGTACATACTAAATTTTACATATTTAAATTGTCCAATAACACAAAATAATATTGTTTACACTGAACACAACACAATTATTGTTCTTTTTTCTTCTTTCTTCTCAAGTCTTCTGCTTGATCCATCCAAGGTGTAGTCGAGAAGATAAGTACCATAGTGTAAGGTACATAATCAATCCTTGGTAAGGTCCGGGATGTCAATTGCAGGTTTAGTATCTGACTCCAGGGGCATCAGACATATCTTTGTGATGGGCCTCACAAAGATTCCTTGAGGTGTTTTTAGGGTAACAACTCGTACTACTCCATCCGCTCCAGGGTGTGTCTGCAGAATTCGGGCCATTTTCCATAAAGGTGGAGGTAAATGGTCTTCCTTTAAGATCACCAGATCGTCCTTTTGCAGTGCCCGTTGAGTGCTGGTCTGCCATTTAGTCCTCTTTTGCAGTTCCATCAGGTAATCTTGCTTCCATCTAGACCAAAAAGATTGAATTAGCGAACTGATCCTCTGATATTGAGTTAGTCTGTTGTCTGGTATCGCCCGGACGTCTCTCTCCGGAATGATAGAGGATTCAGTGCCTATAAGGAAATGGTTTGGGGTGAGTGGTTGGTAATCATGGATGTCATCGGACAAGGAAGTTAATGGACGGGAGTTCAGACAGGCCTCAATCTGACAAATTAAGGTATACAAGAGTTCAAAGGTTAATGAAGAATTATTAGTGATTCTATACAAATGGAACTTTGCTGACTTAACTGCTGCTTCCCACAAACCTCCCTGATTAGGGGCTCGAGGGGTTATGAACTTCCACTCAATACCTCTGTTCACTAAATAATTTTGAATCTTGTCGTTGTTTTCCCTCAAACTGGTGTACAGCTCTTTGAGCTTGCTGCAAGACCCTCTGAAGTTACTAGCATTGTCGGAAAAGATCTTTTCAGGTTGCCCCCTACGGGAGATAAACCTTTTTAAACTGTTCAAAAAAGCATTGCTAGATAAATCCGAAACTAATTCCAAGTGAACAGCTTTGGTTGAAAAGCAAATAAAGATACATAAATACGATTTCACGAGGGAAGCTTTTCTCAGCGTCCCACTTTTAATTGGAATTGGTCCGGCATAATCGATTCCAGTGATTGCGAAAGGACGACTCGGCGTGATTCTTTCGGGTGGTAAATTTCCCATGATTTGATGACCGGTTCGGGGACGACATCTAAAACACACAATACATTTATGTAATATCTTTTTAATAGTATTTTTCCCAAAGATAGGCCAAAATTTTAGTCGTATTTCAGCTAACAGAGCTTGAGGTCCTGCGTGTAAGTTTACATAATGGTAGTGACGTATTATCAATTCAGTTAGCTTATGTTTAGCTGGCAAGATAATTGGGTGTTTTTGTTGGTACGATAACTGTGTAGCTAAATTCAGCCTACCGCCCACATATATTAGACCATCATGTAAGAAGGGATGAAGAGATTTTAAATTACTTTTTCTGTTGACGATGCCATGGTTTTTTAATTCCTTCAATTCCCTTTGAAAGGCGTGTATTTGAGCTGATCTCAGTAGACATTTCAAGCTTGATTCCAATTCAGCTACACTTAAATTGCCTGAAATTCTACCTTTAACACTTCTGCAGTTATTGACAAATCGCAATACATATGCAGTAACTCTTTTCAATTTAATAAATGATGAGAATTTTTTAAATATCTCCCATTCTTGAACATCCGTGGATAATAGAACATTTTTGCTTTTGAGTTCCGGAGGGTATGAACACGAAATCTTTGATATAGGCCAAGCGTTGACTCCTTCGGTCAACCAACTTGGTCCATTCCACCATATTGCAGAATTTATCAATTTATCTGTAGTGGTTCCTCTTGAAAGTATATCCGCTGCATTGTCTGCTGAAGATACGTGTCTCCATCGATCTGGATCACTAAGTTCTTGTATTTCAGCTACTCGGTTTGCAACGAAAGTAGCCCATCTCGTAGGTTGACCTTTCAGCCAGCACAACGTTATCATGGAGTCACACCAATAATATGTGTCGATCTCCACTATATTTAGCGCTTGTTTTACATTTTTTATTAATTTCGCCAGTAGCACAGCACTACAAAGCTCCAACTTTGGCAGTGAAATACACTTCAATGGTGCTACTCTTGATTTAGACGTTATTAGGTGTGAATGCCACTTACCGATATGGTCCACTGACACCATGTAAACGCAGGCTCCGTAAGCCTTCTCAGATGAGTCGCAAAAACCGTGCAGTTGTAGATATTTAGATTGCCTGCAAATAATTTTTCTTGGTATTTTCAACACATTTACTTGAATTAATTCTTGAAGGTAGGACCTCCAGGGTGCTAATATTTCATTAGGCAATGGATCATCCCACGCTGCTTTAGACTGCCATAACTTCTGCATTATCAATTTGGCTACAACTATAATCGGTCCTAGCAGACCTAATGGATCAAAAGTTGATGCAATGCAAGATAATATCTGTCTTTTACTCTCGGTTGGACTTGATGGTTTCATTATTACATAAGAAAAATAATCAGATTCATTATTCCATCTTAATCCTAATATTTTCTCAGTCTTTGGATTGTCAGTAATAATTTTTTCAGAATTGCCTGATTCGGCAATCTTAGCTTGGCCCGACTCGGCTGACAACTCCAAGACATTAGACCTCCATTTCCTCAAGGTCATCCCCGCAGACAAAAAGATGCTGATTAATTGCTCTTTTAACTCTCTACAGGATTCCATGTCATCTCCTCCGGTTAACAAGTCATCCATATAGAAGTCATTTTCTATGACCTGACTAGCTCTAGGAAAATTTATATTGTTATCCATACCAATTTGCCGTAGAGTTCTAGTGGCTAAGAAGGAGGAAGGCCCCAGACCATATGTGACTGTCTTCAGACGGTAATGCTTGAGCACCTCTTGCGGCGACTCGCGCCATAGTATCTTCTGCAGGTCACGGTCCGCTTCACCCACGTTAACCTGGCGGTACATCTTCTCGATGTCGGCCGTCAGGACCACTTGATGTTTCCTGAAATGCAATAGTTGGGTGTATAAGTCCTTTTGTATAACAGGTCTTGTCATCAAGGCGTCATTGAGAGAAATTCCATTTGAAGTTTTGGCGGAGCCGTCAAAAACGACCCTCACTTTAGTAGTAGTGCTTGATTCTTTTATTACAGCGTGATGAGGTAAAAAATAGGATTCACGATCCCCCTTTGACTGGTCACACACCTCCATATGACCCAATTCCTCATATTCACGCATGAATTGTATATATTGTGTCTTCAATTCGGGATTCGACACAAATTTTCTCTCTAAATTTTTAAATCTTTTTTCAGCAGTGAGCAATGAACTTCCCAGCTGATCAATGCATGCTCGACGCGGTAAACTTACTACGTATCTACCGTCGTCTTGTCTGGTATGAGTACTAGCGAAACTGGCTTCACAAGCCTTTTCTTCATGATTTAGAATCTTAGTGGGATTAATCTCCTCCAATTTCCAAAATTTTTCTATTTGATGACTTTTTTTATTTATAGATAAACTACAAAAATCTGATACAGGCCTTTGCTTGGGGTACATGTTGATCGGTCCTGATATGATCCATCCCAGTTGCGTACGTTGAAGTGTTGGTCCCGACTCGAGTTTCAATCTATCGTTGGTTAGGATTTTCCAAAAACTTTCCGCGCCCAACAGGATGTCGATGGGTGCAGCTATATTGAAGTTCGGGTCAGCTAGCTCCAATCCTCGTGGTAGCTTGAAGACTTTTTTCTCCATTGTCACTTGTGGTAAGTTTGTTGTAATCTCCTGTAAAATCAGACATGATATTTCGCGTTTATAATCAGTATTAAGCGAAGTCATCTCCACTGAAATTCTCTTTTTTATGTGTGTGATATTATTATGGATCCCAGAGACGGGTTTGTTTATCAATTCACATGGTAAATTTAATTTATTAGCAAATTCAGCTCTCATAAAATTTGACTGGGCCCCCGAATCAATCAGAACACGGGCTTTAAAAATCTTATTGTTACTACCCACAACTCCTATGTTGGCAGTTGACAATAATATTATTTTTTCTGCTTTATCCGATGCAGAAAAATTTGATACTGAAACCTCGTTATCAGCATCCATATTGGAGGCCTCCCGCAGGGGTACCTCATTGTGTAGCAAGGTGTTGTGGTTATCCTTGCCACAGCGCCTGCAAGAAAGGTTTGCCTTGCAACTCTGTGCATGGTGACCCACCTTTAAACATTTAAAACATGCTTGGATTGATTTCGTAGCATCAATCCTCTCATGTAATTTCAATTTTATAAATTTTTTGCAATAATAAACTTGGTGACCTTTCTCGTTACAATAAATGCAGTTGTTAGCCTTCACCGCTAAAAATACTGATGAATCTTTTTTGTAATTATTGTTGCTTATTTGTGTTTTATGTAAGCTAGAAATCTTTTTCTCAGAAGCGTTCATAAGTTCCAATACTTGTGCTCTAGCAGATAAACATTTTAAGAATTCCTTTAACGTAGGTAATTCGTCTTGCAATGTATATTGCTCCCAATTTTTTCGGGTAGATGCGTCTAATTTATTTGATATTATATAAATAATCAACGGATCCCATTGATCTACCTTGATCCCGATATTTTGTAATGCCTTTAAACTAACGTTTGTTTCATCAATTAAATACCTCAATGCTACAGGCTCTTCTTGTTTCATGTCTTTTAATTGAAATAGAGATTGGATGTGTTTATGCGCGGTAGTTCTTAAATTTGCATATCGTTCATTTAACAATTCCCAAGCGGAAAGGTAATTTAATTCCGAAACTTCTAGATTAGCTATTATTTTTAATGCGTTTCCCTTTAAGGTGGATTGCAAGTAAAAGAATTTTTGCACATTGCTTAAAGTACTGTTATTATGCACTAAAGTCTTGAAGGTTTCGACGAAATTAACCCAATTTCTCTGATCTCCATGAAATTCCCGCAATTGAAGGGTGGGTAGTTTTATTTCCACCTTACTTTGATCGACGGATTCGATCGCGCCTTTGGCCGTTGCCAAAACTGAGAAATATTGGTTTTCGAAAGCTTCTCGTTGACTATAATTTTCAATTTCGTCTGAATCCGGTAACATTTCAATTTTCAGTTGAACTGCTTCGAATTCATCTAGCAATGATTTCACCCGATCATATCTTACTTTAATTTCATTTACCGACAATGCATTTAATGAATCTGCGAACCTAGTCAATTTTCCCTTAATCACGCCACGTTTGCTTATTAATGATTTTATATTTTCCATTTTTGATTATATTTTGTTAATATCGCTTGACAATTATTTTATTTGAGCAAAGCACCCGTTTGAAAGAATACCAATGACAATCTTGACAATACTATTTAAGAACACTATTCAAGTAATATTATATTATTATTCTCAAGTGGGTAGTGATTTTATTTATAATAATGACTCTATTTAAGATAAATCTCGATTAAATACATGAGGTCTGAATAAACATAAGATAGATGTGATAGGAAGACACTGAATACTTATCTCAGAATTGCTATGTGGTCCACTTTCCTTAATGATTTCCAGGTTCAATCAATTTTGTATTTTTTGGCTGCTGGTTCCTTGTTTTTTATTTATATATACAATCTCCTGATTGTAATCCGGTGGAAGGATCAAATGTTAAAATCTGGAGTGATCCTTTTAAATAAAATCTCGTTCTATTTACAAACTTTTCACTTTTATTTCAACTTATTGAACATGGACAATTTATAAGAAACAAAACCGGTAAGAATAACAACTGTTACACTAGCCCTGACTTATGAGCTGTTTTGAGTTTATTGTCAAGAAAGAAAACAAACACATGATGCGAGCCTTTTTAAAGAGTAACTCCCTTCCTTCAAAACAACTAGTCATTGTGGAGTGGGAGACTAGAAGATAAAACGAAAATCTACAATATCGATCAATATCCTGATAATCATCCATAAGCAAGGACTCACACCATTTGGGTGAAACATAGTAAGCTGAATTAATTGACCACAGATGTCGGTAGCCTTCACTTTTTTAACAGTTGTTACTAATTAATAGAGATACCAACAGATGGCACTGATTGCTATATTTGTGATTTGTACCGAAAGGCATGGCCTTTTTCGCCACTAACACAAACGAGTCTTCTCTTAACCACTCAGATCCATGAGCTTGTTTTCAAGCTACCTACAACATTGCCAGACATATGTAATGACGTAAGAGGCGTACCTGGCTTATTAAATGCTCATTGCGCACACACATATATATATATTTTTTTTAGAATGTAGTCAACATTTGAATATGACCGTTTGCGTCATTTTGCATATTTAGTTCCTGCTTTTGACACATTATAATAGGGCGGATGATTGATTTCTTGCAAAATTTTCATAAATTCAAATATTATTTATATTTTTATGTGAGTAAGGTGGTATCTAGTACTTAGGTGCCTATATGGAATGCTGCCTCTGGTTACTAGTACATGTGCTATTTATCTGAATTGTTCCGGGCTGCAGTCTAAGACTGCCCTGACAAAAGCCAACCTCTCTCATCCAGTAGTAAAAAGAAATAACAACAATAAGAAAAAAAGTAAATCTAAAGAACATTTCTTATCCAATAGTAAAAAAAAAGTTACCTAAAATGATCACATATATCATATTCTGCTTATCATTAAAATAAGTGTGCACTGTGGTGAATAATCTATTATTTGTATCTTTATAATGTTATCAATTTAAATAGTGCGCAAGGTTAAATGTCAAACAAACTATTAAATTTCCACTGGGCTATCACTTGCATAATTAACGCCCTATTAACCCCATGACATTGACTAAACACACTAAATCTATCCATTTAGATTTCAAGTTGTCAATCCGTATAGATTCCCTAGTAATCTGTTTATAAAATCCCTGTGAAAGGTCAAATATAATGACAATTGATAAATTGCATGAAATTACATACTTTAGCTATGATTAGTGGCCAGGTACTCCTAACATTCTTCCACCATTATCTATTTATATTCTCTGTTATTTCATCATACAATATTGAATAATTAATTCCTAAGAGGTTGAGACCGATAAAGTCAGAGAGAGAAATGTTGAGTACTTGGTCATTCAGAGACATGTAGTCAATATTAGTATGAAACCGAGGTCACAAAGTGTGTCACCAACATCGTTCACCCACACACACCAAACGGTGATCGGAAAATAATTAATATGTATTTAAAAACTATTTTTTAAGCATCTCATGTAAAATGTGTATCCTGTATAAATGTATACTTCTCCCCACTCCAACACCACTTATCGTAAGTTGACCTGCCACATGGTTGTTAGATATTCTCACTGTTGACCTGCTATGTAGTTGTTAGATATTATCACCGTTGATCTGCCACATGGTTGTTAAATATTATCACTGTTGACCTGCCATACTTGTTAGATATTATCACTGTTGACCTGCCACGTGGTTGTTAGATATTGTATGGTTATTATTGCTTGTTAGATATTATCACTGTTGATTTGCCACATGGTTGTTAAATAGTAAAAAGAAATAAAAAATTAATTAATTTGTCTACTAATATCTACAGGAATTCCAAAAACTGAACAAATCGGACTAATATCTATGAGAATCCATGTTCTGACTAATATCTATACAAGGTATGTTGGAACAATATATAGATATGGGAACCAAAGTAAGGACGAATATCTACAGCTCAAACTGCTGACTAATATCTATGGAACAGGTGATGTTGACGAATATCTACAGCACTGGCAGAGGTTGGGTTAGGTTAGGTTATGTTAGGTTAGCTTAGGTTAGGTTAGGTGCTCAGCTGCCCTCTGTAGATATTAGTCCCACCTACGCTCTATAGATATTCGTCACCACTGGGACCGTCATAGATATTTATCCGACCTTAGCTATGTAGATATTAGTCTTCACTCTGAAGTTCATAAATATTTGTCCAACATACAGGCTGTAGATATTAGTATCTGGAGCCGTTAAATCAAGGGCGGATCCAGCTTTGGCGCCAGGGGGGGGGGGGGGGGGGGTCACATAGTCGTGGTCAAGTCACAAGAAGTTATAATTTAATTTTGATAATAATAGAATACCAAAGAATATATATATATATATAAAAACATCATGTTTAACAATTTCTGATGTCCTGGACCCAGCCCAGGGGGGGGGTCATGACCCCCATGACCCACCCCCCCTGGACCCGCCCTTGCGTTAAATATTATCACCGTTGACTTGCCGTATTTGTTAGATATTATCACCGTTGATCTGCCAAATGCTTGTTATACATTATCACTGTTGACCTGCCACATGGTTGTTCGATATTATGACTATTGACCTGTCACATAGTTGTTAGATATTAATTGTCTTGTTGATCTGCCACATGGTTGTTAGATACTATCACTGTTGACCTGCCACACGGTTGATATTAAAAATGTTTTATTTCCCTTTTAATATTATTGTTATTTTATAGTGTGCATACATGTGCCCATGTTTGTATCAATTGCATAATATTTGCATATATATTTACATATACTTAAGTTATATGTAGGTACATATATCCTTTAAATTAACTAAGCATAACAAGTTTTTTCAGTGTTAAAAGCACTCATTGAAAAATTACTAAAGATGGTTTGTTGGGACTTTTATCTTATGTTATATTGTTTCTTTATCGTTTACATATTATATTAGGTATACATTTTTTTAAAATAAATATTTTTTTTATAAAATAGGATATCATCAATAATAATAGCAATAAATTAGATAATTTGTAGAGCACCGTTTTTGTGAAAATTCACCTCAAGAGCGATATATGTATTCGATATTCTTTATCTATTAATCTAGGACAGTCAGCATATGTAATAAGGAATTTGATTTAGTTTCGAGATGGTTGTGTATTAATTAATTACATATATTATATTTTTTCTTTAAAATATAAATTTAAACTACAAAAAAATTGAGATCCAAATGGTTTTCATTTTAACCAGTCAGTAAGTATTATCAGTAAGTGTGACAAATGATAATTTCTGCCTGCAAATTATAATACTCCTTGACAATGACTAGTCATTTTTTTCACTGACTGATAAAAAGTAATTGCACCAGTTTAAAAACAGACAAATATTCCCTGGGGAAGACCAGTTAACTGTAATTTGATAATATTGAATAGATTTTATTTCGTTGTATGTATTGCCTAATAATAATATAACACCACCCAAGAGAAATTAACACCAATTTACTCACAATTTAGAATTTTAAAAAATAAACTGATTTGTAGTATACAACTACTGATCTTGTAAAAATTTCAAGTGCACCCCACTGTTGAATTTGGCAGACACTTCACGTCTGGAGCCACAAAGTCCTAATATATAAAAATGAATGTTTCTTTGTTAGTCCCTTATGCATTCCTAAACCGTTAATTTGATTGCGATTTGGGGATTTGATGTGTGCATGTCATACTAGTGAACTCTGATGTTATGAACATTTGTATAAAAATTTTGGAATAGGTGGCGCACGAGTTGTTGAAAACTTAGTGTACTTATTGGGGGAGGGAAGCGAAGAAGGGGGAAGGGAGGACGTGGGAGGGGAGGGGAAGGTGGAAGGGGAAGCGGACGCCGGCGGGGAATGTGGGGCAGGAACGGGGATGCATGGGAAAGGACGCACAGGAAAAAACAATTTCTTTCTCTAAGTGGAATTGCAACGTATGCCGTGTACTTGCTAGCACTTGATGAAAACCATTGACTCTGTGCAGAAACAGGTTGTCCATTTGACAGACTCCCTATCTTAACAAACGAATTGCAATCTTTAGAGCTCAGGTGGGAATGCTGTCCTTGAATAAAATTGTCCAGAATGCTGTCCTGCTGTCCTCTGTTCTACCGGTATTTCAATGGAATATGCTTCTAAGAACAAGCATCATGGATCCCCTCGGCACGTCAAACGTGCTCACAACATTTTTACACGATTGATATTTATCGCAACAGGTCGTTTCCACGACTTGTTTTTGAGTTCAACAGCTTGGCTGTGGAACAATTCCTCTGTGTTTGCTTATTCTTAGTCTCATCAAGACCCATGTTCCCTCCTTCGTCTCCTCAAAAAGACCTTCCACACGCAATCCCCAAAGATGGGAAAAAGGGAAGTTATTTTGTGTGAAGTTAATGTAAAAAATAATTTCAAAAAGCATACAGTGAGAGACTTTACCATTCAGAATCGAAACATTGTTTGAATTAGCTTTAACAAAGTTTATTAACCAGATTTGATAAGACAGGTGGGTAAACGCATCCACCGCCATGACCTGGACAAGCCTCACCCCATGAACCAGGGCACCCCTGCTAAGTCACCAAAAGTAGCGAACCACTTGGGTGAGATATGGCAGAGGTGTTGGTTATCCAATAAATGGCTCCCGGGGCGGCGGTACCCATATCCGCCTCCTACATTAAAAATCATGATTCATTTTTCGGTATTAAGCAGTGTTGCACCTCCTCCTCCCTTAGCCAAACGTTTCGGAGAATGTTTCAGTGTTCATAATCAAAGCAGATGTTGCAGATGATGGACATTGTAACGCCGTCGAAAACGTTCACTAAATAAGAAGAAAACGCAACATGGCGTTATAACCCAAAAATTATTCATGTCAAATGTTAAATTTTTGTTATAATTTTAGTATTACGACGTTATTGTTCATCTAGTGACCTACATAGATAGAGGTATGTAACGCAATATTTTAAAAATCTATTAATATAAATACAACAAAACATGAAAAAAAAACTAATTAAATGATAATATGTACTTAATTCCTTGAATGACCATCAAAATTAAACTTAGGCTTATGAGATAACATTCATACACCAAAATTTAATGAATTTGTTCAAACTTAGCAAAAAAAAAATTGGTTAAAACCAGAAAAAAACACTATTAGTAAATATTATGAAAAAGATTTGAGGATTTTGCGTAATAAGCATAACTTATCTAATGTTTTTATCAACAATCAATCAAAATAATACATAAATCATTAAAATTTACCAAGCTTTGCTTTGGTTTTAAAACATGACTGCATACGCAATAATAATGTTATTTTAACTGATATTATTTACGCCAGTATGATTGTTTTTAGCAAAAGGTTTACTGACGTCATGATATGAGTTTTGTGGGATCATATTTAAGTGTTGAGTTGGTCGGGTCGAAGCCATTTGTGACAAGTTCTTGATTGGGTTGAGATATCAATAGTTATTGAATAATTAATTCATTTTAGTTTGTTAAACCATTATGGCTACTCAAGTGGTGAGTTTTTGAGTAAATATATATTTTTTCAAATCCTTGTGTGTTTTAAATCACCTTAAATAATAATGATATGTATTGCATATTAACATTTTTACTTAAAATGGAGTTGTACAAACTAATCCATTTTTATATTACGGGTGGCTTATTAAACGCTTTTATAATTATCGTGACGGCAAAAGCAGACAATAAACACACGTTCCTTATCGTTATAATGCTGCAGCTGTTTCTTCCAAAGTACTACTTTTTTCCTTTGGAGGAAACAGATATTTCTTATTATGGCTCGGCCACAGCGACAGGAATCGCGTTTCATTTTTTTTATACGTTTGAGGAAGAAGTATGATAATGATTGTATGTTTCCTTTGTGTGGAGACATACTTTTACCGTTTGTCTCATTTTCGACGGTTGTTTTTTAGTGTGTAAGAAAAAGCTGCAGCATTAAATTTTTAAGAACAAAAGCAAAACCATCAGCGCATTGACATTTGACATTTTTGAATTTTGGAATTCACTCACACTTCAATGTTTTCTTTGTAACTATATTCCATACTTTCAACATTTTTGTCACGGCAAGTAGTATTTTAGGTGTTTATGGAGACGTCAAGGTGCTGTGTGTGAGAGAGATGCAAGAAAATTTTGACTTTTTTCCTTTGGAGGAAACAGACCTACTTACATTGTGTATCTCATCTTTTGAAAGAGTTGCAGCATTATTGTGACAAGGGACGTATGTTGATTGCTTTTTTGCTGTCACGGTACCATAACTGTGAATCGACACGGTAATTTTAAAAGTGCTCATTGGCTGGTGATAATTTCTACCATCCAATCTCATTAATAAATTACTAGCAGATACCTGTAAAAAATCACAGAATATTAAAATTACAATTTTGAAAAAAGACAATGAAAATAATTTTATGTTAAAATATCACATCTTAGGTAGGTTCCTACTCTATAGCTTGTCTTCTTAATTATCATTCATGATGACACTTAAAGTCAAAGCGAATTTGAGTTCATTGAATGTGAATAATGTTACGCAGGAATAACGCGCAATCAAAGTTAGTATGTTTGATTAAATCGCTGAACTTTTCAAATTTAAACCTAACGGTTAGTTTGAAATATCACAGCTTAGAAAGGAGAACATTTTTTGAGTTATCAAAAATCCTTATTTCAGTTTTCTGTGCGTTAGTTTTACATGAAATCTGTTTCAAATTGAATGCTTTGAATTTAAGTATCTTTTTCAAAATTGGATCTGATTGTGTCAACAATTCAGACAAACTATAAACAGTAGGTAATAGAACATTATTTTTTTACAGACATTATTTTGGTCATTTACAAAATTGGAACTGATTTGTCAAGCATTCAGACATTTGAGACTTCACTGCTCTACATTTTTGTATTTTAAGGAGAAATTTAAAAAATTTAATTTTTAATTGAATCAATGTTTAACAGGACCTTTTAAATATAAAAAACGAAATTGTGTCAATCAATTATTATTCAATTACAATATCCCTATAGTCTTTAGAGATTTCGGATTTATTTAGAAATATTCCCGGATATCATTATTTTTTAAAAAGATTCGCTGTTTTTTGAAAGGAAGTACTGTTTTTGAAAGCAGATGAAAGATGCTTTCAGATTTTAATATTACGAATGGACATAATATGTAATTAAAAGTAATATATACCTATAGAATAATTTTGTTTACAATTGTTTTATCGCTTATAGATTTTTCTATTTTTTTATTGTAAACTGTGGGAACACCACTTTATATTATAAAATAACAAAAAAAAAAACACATTTAATTACACAAACATTATCTTCACTTTACTTTTTACCTTTCTATAATTTTTTTTACGTTCAATGACTTTTTAGAACGTATTTACAATTATTAGGAAGTTTATTGTTAACTTTTAGATGCGAACACAAAGTGTGGTTTCGCCTCTTTCTAACACTGTATCATGTATCTCACCGTAACCCAAAAGGAGACTAGAATTACTTTTACAAGTCGGCCTCAGTTTGTGCCATATTTTGTTTATTAAACCCAGTACATCGTGATACAAGTTATAGGTATATTAAATTAAATTATTACATGGTTATAGTACCTATTTTGTAAGTCCATTGAATTTTCACCTGAGATGAGAATGATTCTTAATAAACTTAGCTAAGTAATTAATTTTCCACAATCTAACAAATAACCTTCAGGAGTCTGTCGTCACCATGATGGATCCATCGGTTCTGATGCGTCCGGAGGCCGTATTCAACGGCAAACCGCTGAAGGCCTTCCGGGACTACTCCATCGATGAGAATGACCCTGTTAAGGAGCGTGTCAGAAACACCTACAAACTTATGCACACGCACCAGACTGTCAACTTTGTCAAAGGTAAATACTAACTCATTTTTTTTTCGCTAAAATTGCTTTTATGAACTTTTTTTACGTGAAATAATAACAAAAGGCGCTGGAAAGAGATTAAAGGGGGCATCTTTAAGTTGGTAGAGGAAAACCCGGTCTCCGAGAAATTTCAACAATAGGTATTTTACCAGTTGCTGTCACTGTTCAAATAAAATCATCAAAATCGAGGTCTTGTATTCCCCATTTTTCTCCTCCAAAACTGGACCGATTTTACAGATTTACTTTAAAGATTTATTTTAAAGATACTGTCTGTACTATAAGAAAATACTCTGTCTAATAATGTCTGGAAGTTTTGGTTTGTACGTTATGCTTTGCAATTATTATTATTATATAGATGTACCTAATAATAATGTTGTCAAAAATGATTCTTAAAGATTTCTTGTTGCATTTCAAATTCCAGATAAGATGGACAAATGGCTGAAGTTCAACCACGTAAAGAGCAGCATCAAGGAGTCTCTGATCCGGCTAAACGATCTGGTGGATGAATCCGACCCTGACACAGATGTGCCCAACATCGTGCACGCCTTCCAGACCGCAGAACGCATCCGCCAAGAGCATCCTGACCTTGACTGGTTCCATCTGACGGGACTGATTCATGACCTCGGCAAAGTGAGTTTACTTTTTTTTTTTTTTTTTTTACAGTGAATACCGCACAAGAATCTCAACTGCTCCCGTCTGGAGCCAGTGAGACTATGGCATTTCCAATTGGAGTATGTTGTGAGGCTGAAGGTAGTGGGGAGGGGAAGGAGGTGGGAAAGAGGAAGGTTGGGAAGTACCTGGCTATTCAGATCTGGTCACCAAAAACGGCTAAAGCCATTTTCAAGCAACTTTTCAATTCTGAATGGTGGTCTTACACCAGGGCGATACTGATAGTATCTTCCACTCTGGAACGTGCCGCAAATATACTATATATTATTTTAAATGAATTAATTGTGAAATAACACAAATTAATCAAATAAAATTTATTTGCGCACGCCGGGTTCGAACCCGCGACCTCCGGATTGTGAGTCATGAGTCTTAGCCACTGGACTACGGAGGTCGTAATATTTATGTTGCGGTAACATTTACACAGTTCACCATGGGGAACCATTTATTGGATAACCAACACCTCTGCCTCATAGGTCACCCCAAGTGGTTCACTACGTTTGGTGACTTAGCAGGGGTGCCCGGGTTCAAGGGGTGAGGTTTGTCTAAGTATTGGCGGCCAATGCTTTTTCCCACCTACTGCATGGCGGGCCGGATCGAGAGAGATTGGTTTTTATATGAATACTGCACAAGAGTCTCCAACTGCTCCCGTCTGGAGCCAGTGAGACTGTGGTATCCCCAATTGGGGTATTTCGTGAGGCTGAAGGTAGTGGGGAGGAGAAGGAGATGGGGGGAAAAAGGAAGGTGGGGAAGTACCTGGCTATTCAGATCGGGTCACAAAATGCGGCTAAAGCCATTTCAAGCAACGTTTCAAATCTGAATGGTGGTCTTACACCAGGACGATACTGAGAATATCTTCCATTCATCTATTTATTATTTTTTTAATTAGTTAATTGTGAATACCACAAATTAATCAAATAAAATTTATTTGCGACCTTCGGATTGTGAGTCAAGAGTCTTTCCCCTGGACCATGGATGCCATTGAGGGAGACCTAACCTAGACCTCTCCAGCCGGCCATTATCTTTTTTTGTTTTTCTGTGTTTGTTCTCTTTCATATTTTCATTTTGATTATTATTGTTATCTTCTTCAATGATATGTTACATTGATGGGAATAACTTTCAAAAGTTATAAAAAGAGAGTATTTCTTATAAAATTAAAAGAATTTATTTGCACATGCCGGAATTTGAACCTGTAACCTTTGGATTGGAAGTCCGAGGCTGTCAAAGGTGAAGTGAATTTTACAGGTGTTTACGTTTACAGATAATGGCATTTTACGATGAGCCCCAGTGGTGTGTAGTCGGGGACACCTTCGTAGTTGGCTGTGCTTGGGCCCCTTCCATTGTCTATGGTGACAGCAGTTTCGTAGACAACCCTGATAGACATGATGAAAGATATAAGTGAGTTACTTTTTACTTATTATCGTCAAATTGAGGATAATTTTACGCTCCTAATTATTTTATTGTTTTTAAAATCACTAATATGAAATACCTACACAGTGTTCGGAAACAACTTAATGTCTGCATTGTCATGGAAAATGCAAATATTTTCAGCAAACCATTTCATCTATGAAGTTTTGAAAATCCAATATAATATTTTGAAACAGTTTAAACACTGTTTGGGTATTTAAAAATAATTAAGAATGCCAAATTTAGTTTACAGATTATAACTTTTGTTTGTCTATTACCATTATTTTTTTTTGATATCACTGATCATAAACTGCCACAAAAAACCTTTTGATCTACTAATACTATAATTAAAAATAATTTAAATATAAGTATCAAATTTTTACAAATAAATACGGGCAACGGCATTCACTTATCATGTTCTTACGATATTTCATAAGGTTCGTAGAAAATGTGTTTATAAAAGGTTAACTTATAAGGGCCTCTGTTGAAAAAAAACTCGTCGGGCCACTTTCTAAATTTCGAATGCGTGATGTGGCTTAAAGTAAAACACTGCCACTTGCATTGCAGTTAACCTCTTGTGTGCCTTAAGCTTGTGGACGTGCTCAGGAAGCCAGCCATACAAATAAAATAAGCGTGTTAACACGCTGTTCTAAATGACGATTTTTCGGTTAAACTCAACTATTTAGAAAAATCGAAAAGCGACACAAACGACATACAATGTACATATTTGGCAAGTCTTCAATATATATTTTTAATATATTTCAGAAAAAGATTATTTTATTAATTTTTTTTTTGCTAAAAATTCTCAGCCTGCCGGTACATCCACACCAAATACCTTACGGCATTTAAAGGGTTAATTCAAATCTCCCAGTGGAACATGGACTTCAAGCAACGTGTCGAATTTTTAGCCGATCACCGCTCTACCCCCTCAATGAGCTAATCTTGATAAACGCATTTTCTACAAACCTTGATGCCAATGCATGTAAAAAGCGAATTAAATTGCATCACTGAACTAAAAAAAAGTATGAAAAAATGGTTAATATATCAGGATATTTTATAGTGATATTATTTCTAAGCACCTATACATTAGTATCCATTGAGTTTATGCAAGTAATCTTATGTATAAATATGGCCATCAGTGTGTTTAAGTCTGCCTTTGAGTATGTTGCCTGTGTTATATCTATCTGTCTATATATTTTAAGCCTTTGTATATACATAACTTTAAATGTTATTTTTCTATATCTATTGTCTATATTGTTGTTTCTCGTTGAATGTGTGCTTAAGTGTTATAAAAGATTTGCTGACAAACTACTTTGGTAGTTTAGAGTGTGCTTATAATGCAGAATAAAAAAAATATTTTCAAAAAATGGCAACCAAATTGCCATAAATTGAGTGTGCAACAAATTATCAAACAAAATTATGTTTTACTTTATCAATATAATAACATGAGATAGGTAGGTCATCGACAATTAAACTTAATCATGAAATAGGTACCTAAATAATTTATCTAAATATGTTAGAGTGCTTATTCAGTTGTTTAACTCGGACATTATTTTTAGCTGGTGAAAATATTGTCTGACATGTGAATATTTTCATTCTGCTGATTTCGTTGCTCTATTATTAATAAAAAAATCTAGTACCATTATGCGCTTTTATTACTGAAACTTATTATTACCCTAGTGAGACAGGCACATACATAAAACTATTGTAAATATATTTTATTATAGATAAATTAATAAAAAATAAAAAAAATTACTGAAATTTTCACAACTAATTTCAGCTCACATCGTTGTTTTATCATGAGTTATATCATGGTTCAATAACGCTAAAAATAATGGTTAAATAAGGGGCCATCCATAAATTACGTCACACGAATTTTTTAGTTTTTTTTTAACACCCCCCCTCCCCCCCTCCCCTAAAATAGAGAGATAATGAAAGTAAACAGGTTGATTAATTCCTGTACTAGTTTAGGAGATTAATAAAAATTATAATTATTATCATAAAGCGAATTATAAGAAGTTGAAGTTTACCGCTTTGTACTGCCATCTATTGATTTTTTTAAAAACTTATTTCAATTTTTATGCATTTGCAGCTCAAAATACGGAATTTACAAACCCCACTGCGGTCTGGAAAATTTGATAATGTCCTGGGGCCACGATGAATATCTCTACAGAGTCCTCAAGCATAACAACTGCAAACTTCCTGAAGCCGCCTTTTATATGATAAGGTGTTGTATATCCCCTTCAAATTTTTTTTTGCAAACTAAAATTTATTTTTCTCCTTCCCCTTTTCCTAGAAAGACGAAACGAGATGAGTGGCCCAGAGTTGATCACCTCTGTCACTTTACATATTTGCCCAATTTGGTTTATTGTTTTATAGATTCTCCCAACCCAATGATTTAATACTTTTATTTGAGACAACATGTAAATTAAGGTCTAATCTAAAACTACCGCTATTTTCTATCCGGACGTTATTAATGACATTCTAAAACTTTTAAAATTAATGACTAACTTCATGCACATATTACCCTCAAATGTTAAGTGCTATAAATTTCCGTGTCCCTGATAAATCTTGTTTTCTAACTGCACAATCTTTTCCACTGTTACAACCATATAACAAACTATTCATGTATGTAACACCTTTTCGATATATTTAAAACCTTTTCGTCCTACATCAAAGCACAACTAATTAGTTCTGAATGTATTTGATATGTATTTCAATTTTTGTTTCTACATACTATTTTATATACCCCTACCAACAGGTAGCTCCACCCATACAAAAAAGGCTTCAAATGGTCTACAATGTTCCAGAACATTCCACAATATTCTATAGTGTTCTGGAATGCTCCACCATGATCTGGGATGTTCCCAAAAGTTCCAGACTATTCTCAAAAATTCCACAACACTCCTGAATTTTCCAGGATGTTCTGGAATATTGTGGAATGCTCTCGAATACTCTCAAATGTTCTGGACTGTTCTATAAATTTCTAGAGGGCGAAACTTCCAGCCTTTATATTTTCAAAAGCACGCCCTTCAGGTAAAAACGGGAACCTTCTTCAGATGGGGATATAGAGCTACCACATCATGTAACTCCCCTGATCGTACCGGAACTCTTTTCTGAGTTTTAGTGGCAAGCACATTGTACACTTTTTTTTAATAATGTATATTGATTAGGTACCGTGATTTATTTTTGGGGTATTATGGCATTAGCCAACGTTTCGGACAGTGTGGAGATAGCTCAACACAGCAAAACACCCTTAAAATAAATTACAATAATACTTTTGGCCGTGAAAATCTTAAATCATATCTACATTATTTTTTTTCGACGTGTAATATGTTTAGGGTTGCTATTAGTGGCTGTCGCCCCAATCGCCGCTTAGACACCGGAACATGTTTTTTTTGGTAACAAACAGTGTTGCTGCATTTTGCAGGTCTAAGTCAGGGACAGAGGGACAGAGGGCTCGATAACGTCCAGATGTATCGAGACTACCACTGTTATCGCTAATTATATTTGTAAAAGCCCTATAGGTGTTAAATATTAATAAAAAGTACTAATCAATGACTAAGAATCGGTGGTTATGAAGATGACCAAAATTTTCGAATTAGCGCTAAATGCCGATTTGTAATGAGTCAGATATATTAGTAGTATGGATTCAAGTAACTAATTGACTATTAATATTTGCAGATATCACTCCTTCTACCCATGGCATGCCGGGGGAGACTACAAGCACTTGACCAGCGCCAAGGATGAGTCTATTCTTAAATGGGTCTTGGAATTCAAGTAAGTCTAGATTTACTAAAAATATTGCAATAATTGTAAAATGTGAGGTAGTTTTCAAAGAAATACTAAAAACACTACCTTTACTAAGTTAGTATTTCTGCATTATTTCCTCATTTTGTAATGGTAATGTTTACGTTTATATTTCTGCATTATTTCCCCATGTTGTAAACGTAATGTTTACGTTCGTATTTCTGTATTATTTCCCTATGTTGTAAACGTAATTTTTACATTAGTATTTCTGCATTATTTCCCAATGTTCTAAAGGTAATGTTTACAATAGTATTTCTGCATTATTCCTCACTTTGTAAAGGTAATGTTTGCGTTAATATCTGTCCATTATTTCCTTACTTTGTAAAAGTAATGTTTATGGTAGTATTTCCGCATTATTTCCTCACTGGTAAAGATAATATTGACTGTAGTATTTCTACATTATTTCCTCACTGAAAGGTAATGTGTAAGCAATTTAAAGTTAGAAAAGGTAATGTTTCAGTATTTCAGCAATACTTTAAGGATGTTCAAAAATTTACTATAATTTTTATAACTCATTAGAGATCAATTTTTTTGCAAAGGCACTGAATAGTCTCAGGCTATGTACTTTTTTTAAAAATGTAAAGTAGCCGCCAATATTATATTCTAAGGTTTATTTTAAATAAATAAAGCTTAATTCTAAAGCATGACAGAAAACAACTGCGAACGCCGAACGGTGTACATGATAACTTGCAATGAGTAAAAAAAACATGGTGATAATATCATACAACCCTGAAGAAGCTAGGGTATAAGCAAAACCTAATCTACAAGAGTCCCAACTGTCTGGAGCCAGTGAGACTATGGCATCCCTAATTGGGGTATGTTGTGAGGATCAAGGTAGTAGGGAGGGAAAGGGGATGATAAGAGGAAGGTGGAGAATTACCTAGTTATTTTGATCTGATCACCAAACATGGCTAAAGCCATTTAAAGCAATATTTTGATTCTAAATGATGGATTCGATACTGAAAATGTTCAAAACCTAAGTTTTTCTACTGTTTTAATAAAGTAATCTTTCTTCTTTTCAGCAAATATGACCTCTACACGAAGAGCGAAAATATTCCTGACATTAAATCTCTTTGGCCATACTACGAAGGTCTCATCGACAAATACATGCCCGGACTATTGGAATGGTGATAGCAATTATTCTTTTCTCCAAAAATTATTAGATAATATTAGATACAAAATATTATAATATACCTATGCTTTATTTCTAGAAGTCATAGTAACTATGTGTAAATAACTTCAATGGTGCTATTGTAGAAAATTATATATACAGGGTGGTTAAGGGACGCGCTTGACTTACTTTAACCAGTGATTCCTGACATTATTTGGTGTAAAAATGTAAATGAAATTTTGGTCTACGTTGACATTTTTCATGTTTTTTTAAAACTTAAAACATAAAAAATCAATAAGAATAAGGTATAAGGGTGAGGAATTGGGTGGTTACTCGGCAAAGTGATCAGTAATGGTGACTTAAAAAAAATTGTTTGGGTTAGAGGAAAAAAAATTAATAAAATTTTGCTCAACAAGGGGCCGAAATTTCATTTATATTTTTTACTTCAAATAATGTAAGGAATCACTGGTTAAAGTAAGTCAAGTACGTCCCTTAACACCTTGTAATCGTCCAGTTGATTAATCAGACATCTCCAAATACTAAGTTATGAGATAAAATCCTCACCATAAACCAAATATTATTTACACGTGCCTGTGTTTTACATATTAAATATGCTATAAAATAACACCACCCAGAAAACATCAGCATTTTGTCTATTTCACCACAATTTTTTCTGCTTTATATCGATTTGGTGGTCGGTGTTTATGATTAATCTGAGTATTGTACCAGATAGAGGATAGGCTTTAACATAACTACATACTTAACTCAGATTTTGAGTTTTTGGAGATGTCTGACTAATGAACTGAAGATCAATATTTTGGATATTTATGTAGGACTTGTGTAATATCAATAATGCTGTTATTGAAAAATATGTAAAGTATTTATGTTACATACGTAATACGTATTGTATTATTACTTTGTTATGAGTAAATAGTAGATGTCTGGATATTAAATATTTTATTATGCATGCATAATTTTTTTTGTTTCATTATTGTTTTATTTAAATTAGATTAATGCCTTGTTGGTACGAATATAATATGGATCGCTTGTTATATATTAGTAGGCGTAATAAATATGCTTAATATAATTTTAATGTAATCAACAAAGCTAACTTGTATTTTTTATTATTATTATTAAATATTTAAGTTCAAAGATAACAGTTTAATATTATGTACATCGATATGAATCTATAGTACAAACAAGAGGAAATTTAAAATAAATTAACCTGTGAAAAATATTCTGTGACTTTATTTATTAACCCTTGGAAAGCTGAGCTCCTATGACTAACACCTCCGTAGTGTGCCGAGGCTAAAAATGACACGAACATCGCTATAATCTTTTTTTACCGGTAACCATTTATTAGATAACCAACACGTCTGCCATAGGTCATCCCAAGTGGTTTGCAACGTTTGGTGACTAGCAGGGGTGCCTGGTTTCATGGGGGTGAGGTTTGTTCAGGTCTTGGCGGCGGGTGCGTCTGGTGCCGGGTGCGGGTGCCGGGTGCGTCGAGTGCCCACCAGCTGCATGGCAGGTCGGATCTGTAGAAAGTGGTTGAGGGAGTCTCTTTAATTTCTCCAGCCTTACTCTCTCGGAAAATCGCCTGTACCGCAGTTGGAGGGATGGATTCATACATCCGCTCTCCTGGACCCGCTGACCCCCAGATTTCTACCCACCCCTAATACCCCTTTCCTTCTCAGAAGTTCCTCTCTTCCCTTTCCCTAAAACGACCCTCCACACAGCATTCCCAAAGAAGAGATAGGCAGCGTGTCGAGCAATTGTAATAAAAAAGTTGTAGTTGGTGGGCAGATGCAACCTGTGCCAATATCCTGACAAACCTCGCCCCATGAACCCGGGCTCCCCTGCTAAGTCACTTGGGGTGACCCGCCCCGGGAACCATGTATTGATAATCCAATACATGGTTCCCGGGGCGGCGGTACCCATACCCACCTTCCAAATTACTGATACTACCTATTGACGGCCGGCGTGGTCAAGGGGTAAGGCTCTTGACTCGCAATCCGAAGGTCGTGGGATCAAATCCCGGCGTGGGCAAATAAATTGTATTTGACTAATTTGGGTTATTTCACAATTATTTCATTTGAAAATAATATATCTATTTGCGTCACGTTCCAGAGTGGAAGATACTTTCAGCATCGCCCTGGTGTAAGACCATAATTTTTTTTTTTTTTTTTTTTTTTTTTTATTAGTGACTATTTATTTACAGGTTTGATGACAATTACAAGATATGATGATATATATAAATATTTAATCCGTTTGTTCTTAGTCCTCCTCACTAGGTGGTCCTGTGCTGAGGCGGACTGGTAGATTTCTTTGATTTTCCGTTATTTAGTTTCTATGATGTTTTTAATACATTCTCTAGTATGTCTGCATTAATTTCTTTCACCCATGTTTTGATTTTTTCCTTAAACTTATTTATCTTTTCTATCTTTTTCAGACTTGGAGGAAGGATGTTGTATAGTTTAGTTGCAAGATATATGTGGTTTCTTTGGCCAAAACTTGTCTTGAATTTTGGAACATCTCGTATATCCTTTTTTGAGGCTCTTGTGTCATGTATCCGAGTTTCATTAGGAGATTTTCTGTTTTTAAAATGATGTATAAGAATATTCTTGGCATATGTTTGTTTTAAATTAAGAACGTCAAAACACTTAAAAATATCTTTTGAGGGGGTTCTGATGGGTAATTTTAGTATGGTTTTTATAATGCTCTTCTGAGCAATATCTAAGTGGTTAATATGATTGGCTGTAGCAGATCCCCATACTAGAATTCCGTACTCAAGACGGGAATGACATAAGGCATAAAAAACTTTTTTTATGTCTTTCCTAGGTAGTATGTTTCTTAGGTTTTTGAAGAAATACACAAGTCTCGTGAGCTTTTTAGTGATTCCATTTATGTGTATGTCCCATCTAAGGTTTTCGTCTATTTCCACTCCTAGATATTTAATACTTTTTGCCTTTGTTATAATAGGGCAAGAGCAATGTGACTTATTGTTTTGACACTCGTGCAATTTGAGAGTGTATTCTTTACCCGGTTGACCTCTTGAGTTTATTGAAAAGGCTAGATAATTAGTTTTAATTACATTGAGCGTAAGAGAGTTCATCCGAAGCCAATTTTGAAGTACAGTTAGTCCATGTTCAGCCTCTTTATAAGTGTCCATCCAGTCCTTTTCGTGGAATAACATAACAGTATCATCGGCAAAACTAATTATG
This sequence comes from Limnephilus lunatus, assembly GCA_917563855.2. Lineage (NCBI taxonomy): Eukaryota > Metazoa > Arthropoda > Insecta > Trichoptera > Limnephilidae > Limnephilus > Limnephilus lunatus. The sequence continues at coordinate 26,295,857 of OU830600.1, read as the reverse complement.
TTTCCATTGATGGGAAGTTTGGTAATTTCATTTATGTAGATGAGAAATAAGATTGGTCCCAAGACACTTCCTTGAGGGACGCCGTAGTTTATTCGTTGAAACGTTGCTAGAAATGGCTATGGCCGTGTTTAGTGACCAGATTTGAATAGCCAGGTAATTCCTCGCCTTTCTCTTCCCAATCTCCTTCCCCTCTCCACCACCTTCAGCCTCATAATATACCCCATAGTCACGTCATAGTCTCACTGGCTCCAGACGGGAGCATTTGGGTCTCTTGTGCGGTATTCACATAAATAAAAAATTATGCACACGAATAAATATTTCAAAATGAGACATTTTTTACAATCCAACTGAATATAATTTTTTTTTTCATGAATACTGCACAATAGTCCCAACTGCTCCCGTCTGGAGCTAGTGGGACTATGGCATCCCCAATTGGGGTTTGTTGTAAGGCTGAAGGTAGTGGGGAGGGGAAGGATATAGGGAAGAGGAAGGTGGGGAAGCACCTGGCTATTCAGATCTGGTCACTAAACACGGCTAAAGCCATTTCAAGCAACGTTTCAATTCTTAATAGTGGTCTTATACCAGGGCGATACTGAGAGATCTTCCACTCTAATGGCCGTAAAATACAATTAAAAAACAGAAAACCAAAATAATAAAAAGAATATAACAAATTGTTTATTCATGTATCTACTTAATGCCTACTGTGTTTACGCATTTCACTTGTTTCTATTTATGTTTATGCACTTCGATATAAAAATTACAAATAACTACTACTAATTAAAATTCTGGAAGCGAGAATTTAACATCTTCATCTGACCCATACTGTAGCTCTAGCTGCGCGTGAGCTAGTAGATACGCGAAACCAAGCTTGCAGCGGAACGAAATCTAGTTCCAAAAACGTCCATTCGCCAGCTCTGACGTGTGAGCACTGGTGTCGGAATCGGAGTTATGATTTGCTGGTTATACGCTCTTAATAAAAAAATAACAATGTCAAACGACGCATAGGCGATTTGGCGGGTAAAATCTGTGTCTACGATGTATCTGAAAGAATAGGTCTTTTTAAGTATCTCTATGGACAACCTGAATAGAGGTGTTCAGCTTGATTTATTATAGAAATTCTACTTTTTGTTTTAGGGATGTCACTAGAACAATAATGGAGTTATTACGATTTCTGTGGAAACATACGCGTTGACGTGAAAACACTCTTATTGTACTTGACTGCTATCGTTATATTATCGTGTATATCCGCTTACATATCGGAATGGTTAAGAAAGTTATTCAAATAATAAATCTGTTTTATTATTTCCCATTTATTAACAACAAATTGGTTACAAAAATTCTTTCAAAGTTATTTGACGCGAAGCATTTATTTTTATTTTCAAATACATATTAAAAATACAGAAATACATTTATATAATATTTAGTAGAGAAGATACACATTATTTTTTAATTGTTTTTAAATATAATATAGAGCACTGAAAATTATTCATTTAATGCTTGTCCTCTTCATTTGTAACCTAATAATGTAAAATAATTAACATTTGGCAAAGGAGTTTGTAATAATAAAAATACATATGACAAAACATTTTTACAGTCAACTGTTTGTCAAAATAAGGATAAAATAACTATACATGTACATACAGGCAACAGATACCATTGAATATTATTTAACACAGTATTATAATAAAACTATATTGTTATTGTAACCTACTTGTTCACAGGCTCAATAAATAATTATACAATAAGGCAATAATTTACAGTTCTAGTATGAAAACTCCATTCGCCACGCAGTTCTGGTATGAAATCTTTATTTAACACACAGTTCTGGCATGAAAACTCCATCCATCATAAATTTCTGGCATGAAAACTCCATTCATCATAAATTTCTGGCATGAAAACTCCATTCATCATTTAGTTCTGGCATGAAAACTTAATTCATCATAAATTTCTGGCATGAAAGCTCCATTCATTATTTAGTTCTGGCATGAAAACTCCATTCATCATACGGTTCTAGCATGAAAATTCCAATCAATGTCAAAGTTGAAATAGGCAGAAGTTGCGATAATGGAATAACATATTTGTATACAAAGTCAATAAATACAATTTACGGAGGTTGTTCAGTATCGCCCTAGACTAGGCTTTTTTGTAGCTTATTGTTTTGCACAGGATGAAAATAAATGTGGAAAATACTTAATAAAGTCAACAATAATCATTATTTATAATTTACAAAAAACAATACTGCGTAAGAACACTAAAGGCCTATACATAAATATTTACAACAATTAACCTAGAAATAAAATAAAACTAATGCAATTGAAATGACCTTTTAATTTTAAATTATTAATAATTAGAATTAAGTTTATTAAATATTGATAAGCTGTAAATTACACAACCATCTCGTAACGCTTCTGGTCCATATTGGTAAGAGGCACATTTCTCAGTTCCAAACACTTACAATATGTATTCATAAACTCACTCAATTCCTTTTCTTTAAAATTGCACAAAAAAAAAAACTAAAATGAACCTAACCTTTTGGACACATTAAACAAAAATTTATTGTTCCTCGAATTCCTTTTTTACCCCTTCTGCAGCGCCCACACTACAAAAAATGCTTTTACTTAATGTGGGATGTCTTAACAGGTTCACTGCCAGGTGAAAGGGAACATGTCTAAGATAGGACTACAAGATACTATTTTTTGTTTAATGATGAAGGCTTGGAAAACTTGGATATGTAAACTTGGAAAAGCTCTTTCACCCAATTTCAACATGCTAATAATCAAGCTATCAGAAATCCAATTCTTAAACAATACTAGCCACCAGAGATTTACTTGGAAAAAAAATTGTATATCTCTAGTTTTACTTTTCACCGTCACAACCGAAGTATCGCTTCAACCAAATCTTAAGGATTCGCGGCAGGATGGTTTGGATGCGTTATTTTTTTACATATCACATAAAAATGCCAAGCTTTTAATAATTACAATTACAGTATATATGTGTTAAATAGCATTTTTTTTTACAAAAATATGTTTGGAAAGGAGTTACATAATTATTTACAAAAAAATATACATGTTTGCATAGTTTACCCGATGTGTGGCCTTAAAGTAAAGAAATTTACATGAAAATCAGTCAAAATTACTTATAATTTAGGCGTTATTACATAAAACAATTATTAGGAATATACTCTCAATAGATACGCCCCGACAACACAAAATAAGACACTGCAAAATCACGGAATATTAAATTCTTTGGAATGAAGTATTGTCTTTTATCAGCAAAAATTCACAATTCCTTAGCTCAATGGTACTACTTACACTTCACCTAGTCGAAATATTCTTAAATGAAAAGCTCTTTAATAGCTTCATATAAATTTGCGAGTCTACTTTCGGAAGCAAATTAAATTTTATAAATATGATCGTCCTTTTGATTCTGTTGAACATTTCGGTACATTAGTAAGACATTTAGAAATATCCTACTACATAGTGATTCAGAAACATTTAGTTTAATTCACAAGCTTTTCTGCATTATAATTGATTTGGCGGTGTTCATGAGTAATCTTCATTATTGACGACCGGCTTGGTCTAGTGGTAAGGTTGACTCGCAATCCGAAGGTCGCGGGATCGAATCCCGGCGTGGCAAATAAATTTTATTTGATTATTTCACTATTTATATCGACGATCGAAATGTATATAACCACAGGAAACAATTCAACCGAAAATAAAAATAAAAAATTATTAGACAATTGATAAATATGGCATTGTGTTAATTTTTTAGTCAGTTAATTCATATTTCGAAGCTCCACAGCTCATGATGGAAATTTGATTTCAAGCTGAAAAATGGTTGACAGAATAATCTGTGCAAATTACACGTCGCCATATCTCACCGTTTTCAATTATTTTCAATGCACAAACAGAATTTATGCTTACTTTTTATGTGGCTCTAAAATCAATAATTTTTTTTTTGTATTTACAGCATAATGTTTTCCTGTGATAATATTATCAACTATTTAGCCAGCAAATAGTAAAAACTGGAAAATTTCTGACAGAATTATGGAAGATCGGCATTATTTTTTAAAAAATTATTGATCATGGTTGGCTGCTGAATAAGTATTTGATGGCCTAACTACGCTTGTTCAGTAAACAGGAACAGTTCACGTCTCAAAGTGTTTGTAGATGGCCGTGACATAGGCCATGACCTGCTGCCAGTCTGGCCTCTCCAGCTGAATCATGTCTTGGATATTCTGTAAAAAAAAAAATTGATTTAACATAAATTTCATTTTAAAATCACAATTGATTGATAAACATCGTTGAAATCAATAACTAGCTACCATTGCCCTCTGTGGAATAAAATGTATGATAATGTGGTTCGGCACTTAGTTAAAACCCATAAAACTTAGTAAAACAGATTTCTAACATACAATCATTGGCAGTATTTCCCCCAGGTCTATTGGTCAATGACCTCCCAAAATTATAAGATGATAGTAAAACATTAATATTATAAAAATCAAAATTATTTTATTTTGAAAATGCACCGCGAGATAGCAGGCAGCGGCAAGTAGTGACGTGTAACATCTTAAATGGAAGCTTCCTTTCCGACACACTGTAATTGGCTGGGTAAATTTATCAAATGTCCCAATATCATATTTTCTGTCTCTTTACGTGTCATACAATAAATGAGATGGCACTATGTCGCCTAGTAAAAATGCTTTCGCGTTCTGAAGACAGTTTGGGTCTAATTGATAAGTGTCGTAGATAGGTATGGGACCGATGTAGATCAAATTCAGTGTAGCTTTAAAAAAGTGCAAAGTCATCTAAAAAGCAACTTGTAAATAAATTTCGAAGTATTTTTTATTGAATGAGACCTTATAAATTGAGTACCGGAAACTTAAAAGGGTGTAAGTGCCATTTACAAAAAAGGAGGTAGACGGGAATTTAAAGTACGCTCAAACATTTTTACGCTCAACACGCTTCAAAGAAACCCCTATTTTATTTTTATGCCAACGGAAGTATGTATCCATCCCTCCCACTTCGTTGATTTGGCAAAAAAATAAAATAGGATTTTCTTTGAATGCTTGAGCGTACTTTAAATTCCCGTCTACCTCCTTTTTTGTAAATGGCACTTACACCCTTTTAAGTTTCCGGTATTCAATTAAACAAACAATAATGCATAAAATTTATTAGTTGAAAGTATCGCCACTGAGGTGGAAAATGGCGCTAGTGTCTAAGACAACAAATACATCAAGTGGAGAATTTTATTAAATGATCAAGTAAGAGCACTTACAAGTGTGGTGGGGATGCCCACGCTCTCGGCGGCCGCGAATGCCGTGCTGAAGTTGTGCCGCTTGTCGCACGGGGGCAGTGAATCGTACGGCACGCGCGAGGGTAGGTACGTGTGCAGCAGGGCACACAGGGCAAGACCATCGTTCCAAGAAGAGCTATACAACAAACAAACAGCGTTATTATTCTTTATTTTTTTTATTTATATAAGCTCCACATGGGAGGGCCCTAAGGAAAAAATTTCCTCCAGGACCTGTCATCTTTGGGAATGCTGCGTGGAGGATCTTTTTTAGAGAAAGGAAGGAGAGAAAGTTCAGGGAATTCGTAATTCTAAATTTATTTTAGTCTACACACTTTGTTTGCGTGAATCGAAAAACATCAATTTTTGCAAGAAAAATCATATAATTTCGTAAATCTGACAAGACAGCCGTGGTGGTAAATGTCGATTTACGCGATCAACATCATCCTAATTTACATTATTATTTTGGAAATCTGAATCAATTTTCACTGGAATATCTTATTTTTACGAGTTTACTTCGACTATATGAATTTAAAAGGCCGGCTGCGGCTGTAATCGTCTGCAAAATATCGATTTATGAGGAAATTTATCATATTTTTTCCAAATTTACTTTCATTATCTGAATTCGAGGGGCCGGCCGCGGCGGTAAACGGTCGCGAAAATTTGATTTTCAGGTAAATTATCAGTATTTTGACGAATTTATATTTACTTTGAATATACGAATTAGAATGGCCGGATGGACGGAAATCTGCCGTAAAATTTCGATTTACGCGGAAATAATTTATTTTTTAAGAATTTGCAGCACCGGCTCGAAATTTCGAATTATGTCAAAATATATTGTATTTTTATGAATTTACAGGGCTGGCTTGAAATTTCGATTTGTGTCAAAATATATTGAATTTTTATGAATTTACTTTGAATATCTGTATTGGAAGTAGGGAATGCAATCTCGTTCTCGCAAGATCTCGGCCTTTTTTAGTGAGATTGATCTCGGACAAAAAAAGGGCGAGATCTCGCGAGTTTAACGAGATTGCACTCGAGCATAAAAACGTCTTATTCGAAGCGTTATTTAATTGATAACAATATCTCAGTTTAATAGTCAACTCAAGTAGATAATGAGTTTATATTTTTTTACTTCTCGTTGTTTTGTTTGTTATAAAAGAACTGTTTTATTAAAATTAATAAAAATAAAATAAAAAGCCTTTTAATTCTTGCAAATAGGTATGTTATCGAGTTATAAAAAAGAAAAAAAAGTATAATTAATGTTATTTAAAATTTTGTTGAAAAATGTTACATAGATATCTTAAATTATTCATAAGCAAGAACACCTCTCTCAGGTGAAGGTGAAGGCCTCCTCTAAAGAATTCCATTTATCTCTACTAGAAGATTTTTGTATGATATTAAAAGAGAAGACTGGTTGCTTCTTTCATTTGTTATTTGATAGATACGTACGTCAAAGTTTACTACTTAGAAGTTTATTAAAAAATTTTAGACAAATACGTCAAACAATGTTTGATGCATAAAAGTCTAGTGAAAAATTCGTGAAAATAAATGCTTATCTTATAATATTTAAACATTTTATTATTTTTTTCCTAATTTATTCAAATATTGTGATTATTTGCAAAAAAACACACAAAACTGCCAATCTCGCGAGATCTCGCAGTATTGTTATTCATAAACTCGCGGGATCTCGCTTGAGCCCCAATCTCGCGAGATTTGCATTCCCTAATTGGAAGGATAGGCTGCGATGGAAATCGGCTCCGAAATTTCAATTTATGCCAAAATATATCACATTTTTATGAGTTTAAAGGGACGGCCGTGACGGTAATCGGCCGTCAAAATTAGATTTATGCAGAAAATATTGTATTTTTATGAATTTTCTTCAAATATAGGGCAGACTGCGGCGGTAAACGCCTGTGAAAATTCGATTTACACTGGTATAAGTCGTATTATTATGAATTCACTGAGAAGAACCTACTCGAATTTGAATTTGCTGCTGAGGAACTCTATTCTGGGTTTTTTTTATGAATTTTTTTTCATAAAATTTCAGATTACGTGGGAATTTGTTAATTCAAAATTTTATTTTTGAGGTCCGTGGATTTCGAATTAACGGGGTTCTACTCTATTACCATTCTACCCAAATAGTTTAGCATAGGGTTTTGTTAATAAAATGTGCTGATTACAAGCTTCTTACCTGAAGTTAGTGATGTCAATGTTCCTGTAGCCAACGGTCTTATTCTGGCACCACTTCAGGAGGGCGTTTCTCTTGGAGCCTCCGTTCTTCACCAGCCCGTTGAGTGGATCCTTACGCTCACCTGCAGATATCAAACCCATTAAAATGGACATAACATAAATAACAAGTCGTGAACATAATAAATCACAGATTAAGACTTGTAAAGAGACAAAGGAAAATGTTATATGTAATGAATTATTAAAGAGAAATTTTAGCCATTATTGAGCCCTTGCCTGGAAAAATGTTGTATCCAACAATATTCTTGTCCCGGGAAAAAAGGAAAAATACTAAACCAGTTATGTTTCTTAACATTTAATATATAAAATACAATAAATATACAATTCTTAAGAGTTTAAAATGAAAAGTCGCGAAGAAAGGCAATTAAATTAGAATTTATGCTGAATTAGAGGAAAAATGTTGAATAAAAATTTCACACACATTATTCCACAAAATGGTTTTTTTACTCTTCGTACCGTACCTGCTATTCTAACAAAAATTTACACATGTCATTGATATATTTAAACTTAAAAAGCAAAAAACAATATGAATAAATAAACCTAACATTGAAAGTTTTGTTGGATACAACATTATTTCATCAATAACCCAACATTGAAAGTTTTTTTGAATACAACATTATTCCGGGCAAGGGCTCAATTATTGGACAATTTTGAACACACTATGAAACAAAATAATGAATAAAAGCAAGTTATAGGAATATAATAAGATGGATTTATAAGTGAGAGGAAGTATAATTATATTACAGGTATTTAACATAACAGTAGAGAAGAAAAAAGGCAGTAAACACATAAATTACAATGGTAGTATAAAGCAGGACTAAATGCAAGTTAGTTCTTAGACATTTACAGTTGTTAAACCTAGTATTTTTTTTCTATTTGATAGTCGGCTACAAAAACGATTTGACTAACAGCGATTTGAACACTGTCAGAGTAAGGTAGCAGAACATTATAAAGATTACAGGTAGAAAAGGAACGGATTACGTTAGACGGATTAAGTTGGTTTTATAGACATACATAAATATTCATATATGTATATAGAATGTAAAGTTAGGAATTTATTGACATAGGGTAAGGTTAGGCTGGTTGTTATTAGTTAAGTTGGGTTCATATAATAATAAATAGAAAGCAACCTAAACTCAAGGAAAGATCTTGGTTAAGGCTGGTTTTCAAGCTAGGACTTATTGTATGCTTTATCAGATACAACAAAATACTGTAGACACTAAAACATATATCATGGTGGTTCATGCTCGGTATGAACCACCTATGGATCAGAAGGGATGTGCTCATTCTAACAAATTTTTTCAGACTGATTCGTGGTTGGTTCGAAAACTCAACTATCATGGAGAGCATTAATTTCTATGTGGGACCCAATGGTTATCTCCGTCACCGACAGCATAGACCGTTTTATCTTCCGGCTTGCAGAACTAACTTGCCAATGGTCATGCTAGTCGGGAGAGCTATTTTGTTGTGAAATAGAATCACTTCGAATATCTATATGTTTAACATCAATGAAACACAATTTAGACGGCAGTTTGTTTGCTGTTAGTTTAAATCTGCTTATCTTTACACAAATATTATCTTTTAAAAATGCTTTTTGTAATGTTTTTAAAATTCAATTGAATCGAATATCTTACCGAATCTCAGATTGAATTTTGAAGAATAATTCACACAAAATATGTGTCGTCTTTCGTTTTGCATGAACGATAAAACGTATGACAGCGTGTAAACCAGACTTTATGTTAGATTAGGAATTGGAATGAATATTAGAAAGCAAATAAAACTGAAATTGACGGGTACAGAGAGATCTCAGTTAGGACAGGTTAGGTTAGGTGAGGTTATGCTGGGCGAGAGGAATAAATTTTTGTCAGGATGAGCCGGGTTCGAATACCGTTAAATAGAAAGAAAGCCAAATTTATAACTGAATATTGTTAGTTCGGATTAAATCATAATCAATAAGTACAAAAGCAAGCGCCAACTGTGTTAGAAAATCATCAATAGGACTAACTAAGGTCTCCATAGCTGTTTCTCCGTACGAAGGTCTCCATGGCCTTGTTGTTTTGCAGCAGGGAATGGACGCTCGAGGTCTGGTCGTCCGTCAGGTTGGTGGCGCCGGATATTTTGTTGGCCGCGGCCGCCAGCGTGGTCATGGTGCCGCACTTGCCGCCGCCGTGCCCTCCGTTGTACTCGGACTTTGGCTGGTCTTTACGCGGCGAACGAGAAAGAATAGATGACCAAGGATTTTTTGATTAGAATAAGACACTATTAAAATACGGCTTTGATTAATTGATATTACAGAGGCAAATGTGATGATTTTTAAGAAGGTTTGTGGAATTGGAGATGTAAATTTTTTTTTAAAGTTAGATAAGGTTTTGAACAACAAGACCAGGCTCACACAAGTGACTTTAGTCACGGAAACAGTTTTGTCACTTGTTACAAAATCTGTTGTAGTGTATCCGTGAGCGCAAGTGGCGACATGACATTCGGGTGACTTTTTATGATAAAACTGTTACCGTGACCAAAAGACACCCGTACACATCTGGCCTAATTTTTAGACGGAATGAGAGCTTTTATTATATCCGTTACCGTTAAGGCATAAAAAAGGCAATAAACACTGTTCCTTAACACAATAATGTTGCAGCTTTTTCAAAAGATGAGATAGACAATGTAGGTCTGTTTCTTCCGAAAGAAAAGGCCATCATTTTCTTGCATCTCTCTCATACACAGCATCGGGACGTCTCCGTAGACCCCTACAATATTACTAGCCGTGACGATAATTTTGAAAGTATGGAATATAGTTACAAGGATAATATTGAAGTGTGAGTGAATTCCAAAAATAAAAGTTGATAGATAATAATATTATAAAAAAACATCACTTTTAAGAAATTCTTATAAAATAAAGATCCTAAAATGTAATTTGATTTTTTGTGTAACCTATAAAACAATTTTCTGACAGTTCAACTTTCAAAGTACGATTATTGTGATAATAACTTGATGAAAAACCACAAAAAACAGGGTAAACATATCAATTATATGAATAGAAGAGTGAATTGATCACTGTAATAAAATCACAATATTTACTAACATCCCGCCATAAATATAGGTACCCAAACTGTTTTAAGTGGGCCGCGGAGTACAAATGCGCAGGCGCGCCAATAACGCCCCGGGCGGAAAAGAATTAAAACAACCATTTTTACCAAGTAAATTATGGCCATATACAACGTTGCCAGATGTAAAATACATTCAATGCATTTTTACAGCTTGATCGCGGAAGAAAGCTTATAAGTAATAGATCGTAATTTAGTGTATACGGGGTTTATTTATGTTGTTGCAACAACACAGGTTATCCGGCCGTGAAAGTTTTTTTTTTAGTAAGGCTGAATAAGTTTAAGGAGATGAGTTACATTGGGATTAAAATAAAAACAGGAAAGATTAATGTGGATGTTTTGCGGTCAGGTTTATAAACAAGGTCAGGTTATAAGATATTAGAGAAAAACTATTATTGGTATGACAAAAACATTATTCTTTTAATCTAATCAGATGTGAAAAATTTGGTTAGTTTTACGATTGGAACCTAAAGTTATTTTCAGTGAAGTGATTCAAAAATTGAAAAAGGATTATATTTTGAATAATTAATTAATAATTTTCCCTGTTTCTAAGCGTTGATGTTTCTTTTTAATTCTGGAGAGTATTCAATAGACACATTGATTAATTGAATGTAATTTATATTAGGTTAGGTTCTAGTTGCAGCGAGATGTCATGTAAGGTTAGTAGTTCTAATGGCAGAATGCTGTGCTAAACTTCTCCCGCTTGGCGGCGCTGGTGTAGTTGTAGACCTGTCATCACCTGTCATTGATAATTAATATTGCTTTGTATCTGGCTTGCCTGTGCATTTTGGAAGTAATATTAAAAAATGGTGGATAAATACGGTAGCTGGACTGTGAAGGAGTTAAAAAAAGAATTAAAGAATAGAAAGGCAAAATGTGTTGGCAAGAAAGAAGTTCTAATCGATATGTAAGCTAAGTGGTTGGAACATAACCTCATTCTTGTATTCTAAAACACATTAATTGTGTATTATTTGTAATAATTATAGGTACTTTATCAAACGTTGCTTATTTATAATGTACCCAATAATCATAATTATTAATTCCAGATTGGCTGCCTATGACTGGAATAATAACTTTATGGAAATAAATGATTTTGAGTATGAAAGTGAGATAGTGGGTATATGTTGGCCCCCAGATGAATCATTTTACAGCATACAGGATTCGCCTGTATTGCCACAAATAGACATAGTTCATATAAACCAATACTTTCTTCAAGTTTACAAAGGGCAGGAAGGAATAACAATGTATGCAGCAGTTCACGGGAAAGGATACAATATGATGAAGGACTATTTTTGGTAGCTTTAGTTGTTTCTATTAATAAAAATATTGTATGGTGCATTGTTATGAATGTCAGAATTCACAAAAATAATCGCTTCGAACCTACAGAAAACAGACAAAAATTTACGAAACAAACTTTTGACAGGTCTCTTTTCGTATTTAGGTCTACATTTACACTAGCGCCAACTGGTGTCCTTTGTGAACTACTCAAAATATCCTGCCATTACAAAAGCGTAGTGTTAGGTAACAATTTATAAGTTTGGTGAAAAATGGCCAGTAAAGTTGATTAGATTATCAGAATAAGATAAGTAGACGAACAAAGGATTAGTAGATAGGGGGAGGGTAGGGGAAACATGCGAGGAAAGGAAAAATAAATTACATAATAAAACAAAAATCTCGTATCATCCACACATGATTCACATTGCAAAGGGAGAGCAAATTGGGAAAAGCATAAGTTAAAAAGTCAATATTTTGGGAAGCTGAATTCAAAAGGGAATAACCAGACAAAATCAGAAATGTGTCATTTTTAAATCAAATTTTAGACGTATTGACTCTTTTACACAAAAAAATTATAAATTTATTTTGAAAAACTTTTCTTTTATCTAGTAAAGCTATGTTTTAAATTATGAGAAAATTTGTTTATTTTTAGTACAATAAGGTTTTACCGTAGGTCTTTAAAGGCAGATTTGATAAATTTTCAAACAAAATTTTGTATTATACAACACACATTTCACATCATATAATCGTGCAGTGAAATAAATCAATAAATTATCTGGGAAAGCTTTGTTTCAGAATTTTTATTTTAGTTTAAATAAAATCATTAAAAAAAAGATCCGCGCACGTGATTTGTGACGAAAATACTTCAGTTTGTCTATTTATTTACGGTCTTACCAACTAATACATTTAAAAAAAAATTACATTCTTATTTTGCTTAGACATTATTGAAAAATTATAAATGCTTATGATCAAAAAATAATTACAAAAAAAAAATAATTTTAATAGTTTGATCATCACGAGTTTGAGCATTTTTGAATGTAAAATCGATATTGAGTTATTTTGTTAAAATGCTGGTATGGAGAATAATTAATCTTTCTCATCGGAACCGCCCTGTACAGTTGCAAGGGTGTTAAAGGGTGTCAATGGCTCTTAATAAAAATATAAGTTTTTCAACAAGTTGATTAATTTTCAATGTCCGCTGTTGAAATAAATGTAGTGCTTAATACACAGAATGATTTAATCCTCAGCTTATATAAATGGTAGTAGGCATTCTTCAAAGACCGTCAGGTTACTCATAAACTGGGAATGTTCGTCTTTCTTTAAAAAATACAAAATTATATAACCAAGTTAATGCATACCGTTAGTGATGATTATTCCACGTGCATTTCTGCCGGTGGCCGGGGGCTTACCGACGGGTGAGCCCCCGCTGTAGCCGTTGGTGTTACTGCTGGAACTGTTGGTGCTGGAAGTGAGTGAGGTTATGTTGTTCAGCGAGCTGCTGCTTGAGGACTGCGTCTGGGGAGCCGGCTCTCGCAGTGGACTTTTTGACACGCTCGTGAACTGGAATGTTGAAAAACAATGTTTGTTTTTTGATGCTATTTGGAAAAGGTGATCCACTAGTCCTTGAAAAATTCGAAATCGGAAGCCCCGCCTCTTTTTAAGAGGGATTTAAAAATACTTTTTTGGAAAGGTTGGGGAAGGTATTTTAGAGTTGTTTTTTACATGTTGATTTCGTAAAGGTCTGTAAAAAACATTAAGAAAATTTTGACTTACGGCAATTTTTTACAGGATGTGCGATATATCATTTTTTAAATGAATCATTACGAAATCGTTTCAATGAATTGCCGAATTATACATTGTTAAAGTACAGCTGGTTTCTATTACCTATGGTAATGACGGTTTCTATTACCTATGGTGCAGCTGGTTTCTATTTCCTTTAGTACAGCTGGTTTATATTACCTATGGTTCAGGTGGTTTCTATTACCTATGGTACAGCTGGTTTCTATTACCTTTGGTGCAGCTGGTTTATATTACCTATGGTACAGCTGGTTTCTATTACCTATGATGCAGCTAGTTTCTATTACCTTTGGTACAGCTGGTTTCTATTATCTATGGTACGGATGGTATCTTTTATCTATGGTATAGCTGGTTTCTATTACCTATGGTACAGCTGGTTTCTTTAATCTATGATAGAACTGGTTTCTATTACCTATGGTACAGCTGGTTTGTATTATCTATGATAGAACTGGTTTCTATTATCTAAGAATCAGCTGGACAAGAGAACACATGGTAATGCCTGCATGTGTTACCTGAGGCATGTTCTGGTTGCCCTCCATGGGCGGGGGCGTTTCTGCGTTGACCAGGCTGCTGAGGCTGGAGGTGGAGGAGGTCAGGGAGCCCCCTGCGCCTGCCTTGGCCTGCTTGGCCGCATTCTCGATGCTCTCGATCAGGGACTTCACGCTGAGCCGAGAGTCTTGGCGACTGACGCCACCTGGGGGACACAAAGTTCTTTTTAATGTGAATACTGCACAAGAGTACTAACTGCTCCCGTCTGGAGCCAGTGAGACTCTGACATCCTCAATTGGGGTATGTTGTGAAGCTGAAGATGATGGGAAGGGGAGGGTGATGAGAAGAGGAAGGTGACTATTCAGTTCTGGTAACCAAACAAGGCTAAAGCCATTTCAAGCAACGTTTCAATGTATGGTGGTTTTACACCAGTACGATACTGAGAGTTTCTTCCACTCTGGAAAGTGCCGCAAATATATTATTTTAGTAATTAGTTGTGAAATAACACAAATTAATCAAATAAAATTTATTTGCCCACACCGGGATTCGATCCCACAACCTTCGGATTGGGAGTCAGGAGCCTTAGCCCTAGACCACGCCGGCCGTCAAATGGGTCGAGAGGTCAAAAGATCTCACTCAACCAGTCTCTGCTGATTCGGTCCGCCACACAGTAGGTGAGCAGACATATCCGCCACCAAGACCTAGGCAAACATGAACCCTCATGAAAGATTACCTTTGTTATTCCTTCGCTGCGCATTTTGCGCTGATGCCATTATATCCTGTAACGAGGCGCTGCTGAGCAACGGTGGTGGAGAAGGAGAAGGCGGGGGGTGCTGCAGAGAAACAGCACTGGCCGAGCTGCCCACAGCTGAGATGGGCGCGACGCTACAGGCAGAGCCCTGGGGGGAGGGGCTGCTCAGAGCGGGGGCCTGCGATTGGAGACTGATCTCTTCAACTAGTGATTGGGTCTGAACAGGGGGAGCTGCAGCGGCCGCTGAAAGTAAATAATTGATAGATCAGTCATTGATTAAAATTTTTTTTGGGAATACTATTTTGAGCCAGTGGGACTAATGCAACCCCAGTTAGAGTATGTTGTGAAAAAAGAAGGAGAGGGAAGAGAATGACTGGGAAATAGGTTATTAAGATTTAAGTCACCAAACATGGATAAAGCCATTTCAAGTTGTTGGATAAGCCCACCTCACGGATAATATGGAACGTATGTGTTGTCGAAGTTCAATACACGGATAATACGGAATATTACTTTTTTAATTAATAGACAATCAAATATGACATTTGTCGGAAGTACCAACCTTACAAAATAAATTCTCGTCAAAATAAAAACCAAAAAGAAACTACTTCGAATTATACTTAGTACATGGGTTGAGGTTCAAGCTGCGAAAGCTGCGTGTCATCATCATTTAGATATACATTCCAGGTTTTGAATGGTTTGTTAGGTCATAAAATTGTACCTCAATTTCAAGAGCATTTTGCTTGCACTTTTACAAGGTCGAAATTTCGCACTATTTCACTCCCACCTGCCTGCGTGTATATATCACGCTCACACCTACGAAAGACTTTTAATGTGTCTGACAAGGTGAAGGAACCATCGAAACTGTCTGATAACTGAGAAAAAAAATGTAGATAGTTCCTCAAGTAACGTATATAAAATTAAGCTTTTATACTTTAACGTAAGTACAATTATAATTTATTAATATAATATCTTTCAAAGCCACCGTGATCCAAATTTCATAGTCGGGGATCGTCTTTACCTGTATTAGGGACATACACAGAGAAACTTTCAGGTTTTATAAAATAAAGAAGGTCTGATCGTCACAGGTTCTTGGACTATAAATACTCACATTTCGTGACAATCAAGCTAAATCTAACTGTTTATATTCCGTATTAACCGAGAAATGGTGTAAGACATAAATAATAAGTCGTTTTTGTTTAGATTCTTTCACCGGGGTGATACTGAGAGTATCTACCAATCTAGATGGATGTATAGAGATAATGACAGGGATGACGAAAGTTAGACACCATTTTTATATGCCCAACACCAAGCAAGAATTCTCTTTGTTGAAGTAAAAAACTTTTTAGCACCGTTGTGATTTGAAACTAGATGAAACGAAAAAGCGACACTAAAAAGAGACAAACACAACTTCTATAGAATTTAGCCTGCGAGAGAATGTATAATGTAAATATAAGAGATGGGCTATCTGCAGTTTTTACTGTGTTTCCTGGAGTCCAACCAATACCTTCAAAAAATTAACTAAATAAACGAATTCTTTCCATATTCAAACTATTTTGCTAACCAATACTACTGCACACCTTAAAAAAATCAACTACTTTCCGTATTCAAACTATTCCCAGGAAGTAATCTGCCAACAGTCGGGCGGATACCATAGCATATCTCTTCTATTTAAATATCTTTGGTGTGAACTATACGCTTGTAATATATATTTTTTACAATGTTAACAATTTCAAAAACACCATGTCGTCATCTTACTGTTAATATCTCATACAGCTTGACACAGTTAACTTTGTAGGTGACCAAAAGAAAAGAAAAAAAAAAAAAAAAATGTAGTTAGAACAGATACTCAAAAAATACCTTTTTTAGAATTTTCCTTTTCTAATAATATATGTGTGTGATTTGTGTTCACTTTATTTATTTTTTTACTATTACAGAAGCTTTGCGACGATTCATACAAACTGAATATAATGACAACTTATTTCCGATTATGGAAACTGACAATATTAATATTTGAATACTTGATGTTTTGCAATATTGAATCAGGTAGATTAGAAAAATATTTTTATTTACTGTTAATATTTATAAAATGATATTATCAGTAAAATAGCACACAAAATCAAATAATCTTGACTAAAAGGCTAAAAATCTGATTGGATGTCCGACCAAAAGTTCGATGAATTCTGACATCGTGTAATTTTAGTCTCTAAGTTTATGCAGCCATTTTAACTTCATTTCGATCAAGAGCTAGGAGCTTTGAAATATCCATTTAACGCTTCAAAATATGGACTATTTTGTAAGTAGGACCGATCACAGTAATGTGTTCATATCTGTGTAAAGATATTAATAAACCACAATAAAATCTGATATTTATTACAATACTGATACAGTGAAACCCTCTTAACCACTGGAGCGATTTCAGTTGAAAAATGGACCACTTTTATTTTTCTGCGATTGATTTCGGTCCAAAAATGGACCACATTTTCCTACCACTCGTAAAACATTTATTGTAATTATTTAAAACATTTCCTTTGATAGCGGTTTATTTTAACACGAAGATATTGAAATGCTTTATCTATTATGACCATAGATGTGGCAAATCGAACTTCGTATACTATTTTAGAACAATGTTGAAAATAATTTTTTTATATATTTTTTCCCGCCGAATTTTTAACAGCTGCTTACGGATACAATTAAGTCCTTTTTCCATGAATACGCACCTTTCATTATCAAGTATACCACAGACAACATACAGAAACCGAAAATATTCTATTTTGACCCGAATAAGTATCCCTCACGGCAGTTTCAAGTAAAAACACTCAAAATTCGCACGATTATAAACTTTACGATTTTTTAATATTTTTTTTATAAATCCTACAAATATGAAATAAACGGTAAAATACAGGTTTATTCATTGGTTATATAGAACTATAATAAGTTTTTATGTCTCTATGTTAAAATTCAAAGATATGATTTTTTTAATGTTGGCGAAAAATTTAAAAAATGACCTTCTGGGAAATCTCAAGCAATCGAGGCAAATTTATTTCTCCCTACATGATCGCTCCAGTGGTTAAGAAGTTCCCCTTATCCCCTAAAGTCTATTTGTTCGGTTTTCGGAACAACTCGCATAGGTCTCATCGAAATCGATGTGTCTCCCTTACTATCATAGTGAGAAATATGATATAAACGGTGTTGGAAAGAGAAAAAACTACGCTTTGTTCAAAAACAAAAACCAACCACAAACCACAAAAGAAGTAAAATAATTTTCGAATCGCAATTTAAAATATTTTTATGATAATTTTGGAATTTTTTATTAATTATTTTTACTTGGAATGACAAAAAAGTGAGGTGAATGTTTAGTTTTTGTCTAATCTTTACATTATATATAAAATCTCGCATTACGATGTTTGTTCGAAATAAACTCCGCAACTACTTAACCGATTTTGATTAAATTTGGCTTACTGTGTGTTATTTGTTCCAACTTAAAAGATAGCATACTTTTTATCTCAATTATTGACCTCAATATTGCGAATTAAATGTTTTACAATGAAAATATTTAATATTTGAATAACAATTGCAATCAGGTACTGTGAATACCAATTTTATGATTGTCTATGGGTTTTTTTTGACAGCCTTATATCGGCGCGAAAAGGTAGGAATAGATTATTTTTCCCGGTTTCGGCACTTCTCGCCAAGGCCTAGTAGGGCTCAGACCTTGCCGGAACGTCACAGTGCCATGTTTTAAAATGTGATTATTAAGTAGAGCGTATCCAATGTTATTTTAACTAGACGAAGCATCCAATCCTGGATTATAATGAATTCTAAGTTCGTGTTCGAATCGGAGATAAATATGGATTATGCGTGAAGCAAGTCCGGATTCGCGATTGTAAAACATGTGCCGGTGTTCTCCGGAAAGTTTAGATTCTTTATGTGAAATCGATGCGATCCGACGGTAATCCTCGCTCGCTTTGGAACTGTTGGCTGACGGTATTGAGTAATTATTAATGAAGTATCGGATGGGATCCGTATTTGGGGGGCGAGTCCACTTTTAACCCACCTCGCCGAGCACGCTGCGGAAGACGCGCTTGCTCCCTGATAGATGTTTGCCGGAGACCTTCAGCGAAGCCCTGGGAATCCTCTAGGCTCGGGACCGAACGTGAGTCGGAGCTGGCGGGCTGGCCGCCCGAGCTGATGTGATCCATGAAGGAAGGCGTTCCCGTTCATCAGTAGTCGAATTAGGTAGTTTAGAATAGATATTAAACGGTCCAATGATGGGGGTAAGTCAAAATTATCTATTCACTATGTAATCTCATTTCTTTACTGAAATAGAGAATTAATTGTTAAATTGAGAGAACTAAAGTCTTTCATTACATCATCCCTGCCAATCCGATGTGCTTGTGAAATAATCTCCATATGCCCACCCCTTGAGAGAGTTTCTTGGCTCAATGTTCAGAAGTATGAGCTACCTATTTATCCAGCATAACCTATCCCTAGGTTTTGGCGAGCGGGTTCACAACCCAAAGCTGTGTATGCGGGAGCCACCAGGTATTCAACAACACATCATCAATCATCTTCTCGTTGGAAATATAAGTAAAATTGCTAATCACCCCCATCTTACTTTTTTTACAACAAGGCGCCATATCAGTTTGTTATAGCACAATGCTTTGTAATTATTTGTAAGTTCCGTAAGTTTCTAACAGATGGCGGTGTGGGTTAATTTATCGACACAACACTTGGTTATCTAGATTGGGTAACCGTAGGTGGGTAGGCATTGTGTTTCGTTAGCAGTAACAACGCCTGGCCGGGTCAGCTAGTAAAATTATAAAAATTGTGTTTTTTATTTTTTTTCAATATCAGTCATTTTAGTTAGAAAAAAGGTAAGGTCAGCAATTTTTATGTTTGCGTGCAAAACTTTTATATTTCAAAACTTATTTCGATTTGTAAAAGATGAAAGCATATTTTATCACTTTTTTTGTTATCAGGATACGTTCAGAAATATTCGATTTATTTGAATTTTATTGTAAAGCGGAAATATATTGATTCTCTGACATAATATGGTCGAAGCCTAAGAAGTTTTCCTGCCTAAGAACTTTGGTTTTTCAAGTCCCTTGAAGACTGAATGGCCAATTTATCCAGTCGAGCGAATGACCAAATAAAAACTTTTTTCTCGGATTGTTTGCGATTTTTTGGAGCTCATTTTGAATATTTTCCGCCTACATTAAAAAAATCATGCCTCCGAATTTTAATATGGATATATACAAACTGATTACAGTGAAACCCTCTTAAGAAATTCTCTCATAAGAAGTTTGGTTTTTTCGGTCCCTCGGTCCAAAATTGGTCCACTTTTTCCCACATATAAGGTTTTCCTGCTTAAGAAGTTTGTTTTTTCCGGCCCTTGGAAAACTTCTTAACGGGGTTTCACTGTATATAGTTCTATATAGACAATGAATTAACCTATCTTTTGTCAATTATCACATATACGTAGGATTTATAAAAAAATATTATAAAATCGTAAACTTTTACTTAATTGCTTACAAATAAGGGAAAATTTGCCAAAATTGGCAGCAAAACAATCCTAGTTATTGTAAATAGTGCCATATTGTGGCAAAAAGCGCACCAGTGGTTATCCCACTTATAAGGTTTTCTCTCCTAAGAAGTTGTTTTTCCGGTCCCTTGGAAAACTTCTTAGAGGGTTTCACTGTATTTTAAAGCTGATTGCGTTTCTATGTCCGCTACTGTATTTAATCTGTGATTTTTTTAATGTTTACAAGATTTGTGGGACCGATAACAATATTTATTTTAAATGTGCTACTACAACTTAGTCTGCCTAGATTTCATAAAGGATTGGCTATGGTACCCAAAGCAGTGATTCACAGTAATGAATTGCTAATGAAATATAAACATTAAGACGATAAATATATCGTAGATTGATACAAAACCACAAAATGTCACAATATTTTCTATGGATGAATGACCAATGGAGCCAAGAAAATATTCGCTTCAGACAAAGACAAAAAAGACGGAAGAAGAAAACCTATAGCAAGTTGTCCTCACAACAAAAGCCATAACTGAATATATCGATCTCCCAGTTGATTTGTCAGACATCTCCTCAACAGTTATATGTAAAAGTGTACCCTCTATCTGATGCAATACTCACATTACTCATAAACACCGGCAAATCAATTATAATGCATGAAAACTTGTAGTGAATTAAACAAAATGTTGATGTTTTCTGGGTCACTAGTGGGATATTTCAAAATGTCATACTAATGTACCGGACCGTTATGCCTCCCGTGTTAATTTGTAGCATATTTGATACTGTGTAAAACACAGACACGTGTAAATAATATTTATTTTATGGTAAGCAAGTTTTATGGTAGAATATTGTATTCCTCGTAATCTCAAAACTTAGTATTTGGAGATGTCTGACTAATCAACTGGACAATCGATATATACACTATTTTCCACGCTCATAACGTGAAACTTGGGGGTTGATTATGTTGGATGTTGTTTCGTCCTATTTTGAAATATTTAACTTCATTTTCAACCTGCCATTTTAGATTAAAATTCATCTTGATTCATTCGTCTACGGACTCTTTTAATTTCAATTTAACGTCTGCGTCGCATTTTATCTCAATATTCTACAACAAATTTGTCTTTGGTTCATTTTGACTATGATTTTACCAGAAGCAAAGTGTCAACTCATTCCAAAACTATTGTTATCAATTTCTATCTAAAACTCGTTCATTCCTTAATAGTTTTTGACACTAAACGGGAGTTAATTAGTTAATGAGGTTATTAGTCATATTTCAACCATTTTCATTTCTCAAAGATCGAACGGAATAAATTGATTGCGTCTTAGATGCATTATTTATGTCCGTGTATACGACTTCTTTCAATTCCAAGAGCTCCATTTGACAGTTAACCGAAACGTATCTGATACTATGGGGCCGCGCTAAAAATTTTCAATCGTCGGTCGGAATATCTGTTTTCAATCGTTGACCGTGTTCGCAAATATTGATAACTGACCACAGATGACGGATTTGGGCAATATCGTATTTATCGTCCATGCTAGACTTCATGGCATCTCAATTTTACAGCAGTCAGTCTACATTAGTCCTTCATCTACCAGTTCCATGCCTCACTCAGGGTTGATATAAGAACTCCACTACAGACTGCTAGTTAGTTTAGAAACTACAGTACAGACACATTGCTATAAAAAAAATTACGGGACCAATGCTGTAATTTCAGGTACTAATAGCAGCCCCGGATCAATGACTTTTTCAAACCGGAGCAGAAACTTGATAGTGGCGCCCCCTCTCGCCACCGTTTGAGAAGGGGCGCAACCATCAAGTGGCGTCCCTCTCAAACCGCTCGGGCTTATTCGGCTCAGCTTGTGTAGCCCCTAATTCAAGATGCCATGAGGATTCCCCTGGCAGAGACATCACGTAAACTAGGCACGCGTTCAAAATCGATTAAGATATGTTCAAAAACCAACTGGGCGTTTTAACCCCTAGGATACGAACAACTACAATAGCAGTGCAGTGAAATCATGACTACACCTACAAATGTACTGCAATATGTGGGTATAGAGCTACGTTTTAGAAGTTTTTAACGCATTTTGTTACTGTCCATGAAAATTCTAAAGCAAAAAAGTTGATATTGTAGAAGCCTGTCAATTATTTCAAATATAATTTTCAATATTATATTTGGTTTTCAGATATTTACAAAATACTACCCGTCTTCTAGGGGTTAAAATTAAATGAATAATCGATAGAATAACGTGCACTGGATGCCAGGTGCTTTGTGAATCAACTTTTTTTTCGATCAAACATATAAATTATCATTTTGGTGCCCCCTAAGACTGCCACCCGGGTAGGCGCCCCGGTTTGTCCCCCTCTAGATCCGAGGCTGACTAATAGTACTTTATACCGGTACTTTTCTACACCATTATAAAAGCATGTTTATGGATTAGGAAAAAGGCAAATGTGAATATGGATGTTAGAATAATTAGTGAGATTGAGTACAACATACATATTGCAAAAACACAGCCAGGGAAAAAGGACACACAAAAGATGAACAAAACATGATTACATACAAATTATGAATACATGTTAAATGAACAATGAACATTATTGAGCTCCAGGATGATGTTTAGACAATGACGAAACACGGCAAGAATAAAAATTAAAAACATATGATAATGAACAATACAGCAGTGAATCAAAAGAATTACCGCACGCACAACAACAAACAAAAATCCCCAAAAAACGAAAATGCATAACGACACAGTGGACGAATTCACAAATTCTTAACGGACGTTGACAGAAGCAAACCCGTGTCATAAACTGAAAACTTACACGTTTTATTGATGTTAGTAATATTACTGGTCTCTTGTAGAGAGAATCGTTGCCTCCGGGAAGCTCTACTGATCGGTTCATCATCATTTATTGATTTGATTCCATTTTTAACATCGTCTGATTTGTTTGTTAAGTTCAACATGTCGTTCATTTCTTTATTGCTTTGAACCAGCAAACTTACAGCTCTTTTTACATCCAAACTAGACTCATTTTGATCTATCGCCGAAGATTTTGACTTTTGTTCGTCATCTTTTTCGTTGTCATACAAAGACAGATCAAAAGATAAATGTTTGGATTTAGCGCTTGGCGATTTTGAATATTTCAAAATGGATTTGCGATAAATGACATCTCCGCTCGGTGAACTGTCGGTGGTTTTGTTCAGGTCATCGTCTATTTTATCGAAAGATGTTTCTTTGCAGATGTCTTCTACTTCTTTGCGTATCTCCTTGACGCTGTCTTCTAGATTATCGAGGTCTTCCGAAACTTGAGTGAGATCGTTTATATCATCGGGAGAAGAGAATGTTACAGTTTCTTTTTTATCGGGAGAAAATGTGGTTGAAGCCAACAAATCAGGCATCGGTTCGTATATAACTTGGGAGAAGTAAACAACAGGATTCTGATCTTTCGGAGCAATGCCTGAGGAGTCCGGTTTATCATCACTTTGGAATGAGAGTCGGAGACCTGTGGAAAGTCTTCTAGGTGCCGGCACAGGTTTTTTGTTGGGAGTATCGGAACTTTCATCGTCAGTTTTATTCAGTCTCCGAGTTATCGGAGATCTCAAAGCAACCTCATCTAATCCAGCGTCGATATTTTTTACCTCAAGTATAGATTTTCTTATCCCCGGTATTGGATCTCCGTCTTTAGTAACATCAAAAAACATCTCATCGGAAATTTCTACCATTTCACTGGAAAATTGAATCTCAGGCTCCTGTTGGTGTGAACCATTTGAACTATCATAATTCATGGAATCGTGTTCTTGGTGCTCGTGGATGGTATCTAACTCTAGCTCGGACCTTTTGAATTCAGGTAGAGAGACATTTGGATTAAATACTTCATCAGGGCACTCGTTAACTGTAGAGTCGCTAGAAGAACCAATAATCTGATCTTTCCACGGAGTGATGTGATAATAATTGGTGAATAATGTTTCGTCACTTCTCACAGAAATTAATTCGTTTCGTTTGGGAAAACCATACGGTAACCTTGTTAGGTTATCAAGACTCATGGCTTTAGGTTTCCCTTTAAAATAATCTGAGGAGCTCGGACTGTATAAAGTTCTACCTCTTTTCAAAGGTTTCCCCTTTTTCCCCACTTTACTTTCGTCATTTGGATTGTTTTTTTGTAAAAACACCTTGTTCAAATGTAAATTTTCGACCCTGCCGTTGGAACCATCTCTCGTGTAAAGGCGAGGGGATCTAAAACCATCCTCGTCTTCAGACGACGTCAGATCAATTTCAGCGTGGTCCTGTAAAGATCTATTCTTTTTGTATGGCCTGTTGATTTTGGATTTTCTGATTTTGATAGAATCATAATATGTGAGGTCATCATCGTTATTTTGATGAACCGAGATGACTTTCGGTGCTTCTTCATCGATGAACCCATCGTTATCGGAGAACGATTGAACTCTCGACAAGTATTTTTTCCTGATAGCCTCGTAGACTTCTTCGATGTAGGAATCGTTGGCCGAGCCTAAAGACTCTCTGGAAGCTGTGATGGTTTGTTTGTCGTATTGTTTTGGAGAACTATTTCCACTGACATCATCTTCGTTTCCGCTTAAATCAACGGAATCGACCGATGTCCCACCTGATTCTTGGTAATATGTGAAAGAAAAAAATAGTTTAAAAAGCAATATAAATCAACGAGAAAAGATAAAACAAAATACATGGATGAGAAAAAAAATTACAAAAATATAGATAATAACTACATAACGATTTTTAAGGTCGAAACTTTGTGTTAAATAAAAATGATACAATATTTATAGAATCAATAGATACCGAAACATCGTGTTATAATATTAGTCTGGACAGAAGTTGATGTGATTCAAATAAAGACAAATCTAAACAAAAAGCGATTGGAAGGAAGGAGATTAGTAAGTAACGAGGACAATTTTATAATCCAATCCTTGGTCAATAGCAGGTGCTGCAAATGAATGCTGTGTATTGAAAATAAAAAATAAAAACAATTGGAACAGGTTGTACATTTAGAAAAAGAAAAATTCAATTTGCAGTAAAATTGCTGATACACAGTTGATCAGGGAGAGTCAGGATTATTGCTTCATCAAGAATGATCATGGTCATCAACAGATCTAGCCAGAATTGAGAATAACTTTAATCTGCGGAAAAGTTCCTTTCACAATCAGGAATGGTCATCATGTTTACTTTGGCTACGGGAAGTGAATGAAGAAACACCGATTCATCTAAGATACCAATTTCCCACCTTGACGAGAAGAAGGCTCTGATACCTGGGGAGCCGATTTATGGAACCAGGAGGTATTGCTGAACACCATAGCAATTGCAGACTGTCTGATCAACAAGATGATATTAATTTTTTTTTTTAAACTAACAAATCGTGTTGGAATTACATCATAATAATAATCCAATAAAACAAATATGAAACTTATTTCCAAAATCAATCTCTCTGATTTTAATTAAGAATAGATATGACTACAATAAAATTAGGTTACATAGGTAAGGTATTTCCCAAACAATATCAAAGTAAGCTACAAATCCGATGTGATTAAGCCTACTGGGAATAACCAAAATAATTAGAAATTAAATTAGTCAAAGATGACTTAGTAACAAATGTAAGAAAACCCATATAATTGAATAAAATCCTTGTAGACCACCCCTCTCCCATATGTTATGTATATAAACCATAGATTAACCACTCAGAACATTAGAGCGTCAAAAGACGCGAATATAATAATAGCGGTCAAGACATTAGAGCGTCTTTTGACGTCAACGCGCGAGATTTTACGAAAATTGATTTATTTCCATCACAAGTACACGGATTACCATGAAATAAAAATCGGAATATCGATAATGAACAACGCTACGCGTCTGTATTCAAAAATATCTATGGAACATAGAGATTAATCATCTGAGCCGAATGGAACCTCCATCTTGTTTGATTGTCATTTGTTCAAGACATTGTTAGTTTATTAAAATATTTTTGTATGAAATGGTAAAAAAGTGAGGTGACAAAATTGTTTATTATACATTTATACGATAGAATAAGTGCTTATTTTACATAATCTGTGATTTTAGTACCGTTTTCACATAAAACATCACGTGGGTCATTTTTACAATTTTTTTATGTTTGCATTCTAAATTTTAATATTTACAAATATTATTATTTATTTGTAATAATGCAATTTGAAAGTTTATTTCATAACCTTTCCAAAACAGTTTTTAGAATGAGGCTATGTTTCCCAAAACGTGATTTAAAATTATAAATCGTAAATAACAAAAATATTATCACGTTTTGGCAGTTTTCTAAGGGACACATAATAAACAAAAGACTATTTCTGAGAGGTTAAGAATAATTTGTGCCAGTCTGAAGATGGCTTTAACAGGCTGAAACTGGTTACGGTCAAATAAATAAAAGTGGAAATAAGTTTCATACTTGTTTTATTTTATTTATTATTAGGTTGATATTTATGACAGTACAATTGGGACCATAGATAATAGAAAAAAAGGAGGTATGTCTTGGAAGCCTGCTCACTATCGTCGAACTACGACTAGGATTAACAAAGCGTTGGAGCCAGTGAAAGTTACGAACAAAAAATGGCGGGGCACCACAGTGCGTAGACAATTTGGGAGGAGGGTATGGGTACCGCCACCCCGGGAACCATTTATTGGATAACCAACACCTCTGCCATAGATCACCCCAAGTGATTTGTTACTTGGTGATTTATTTTGTAACTTAGGTGACTTAGCAGGGGTGCCCGGGTTCATGGGATGAGGTTTGTCCGGGTCTTGGCGGCAAATACATCTGCCCACCAGCTGCATGGCAGGCCGGATCGGGAGAAAATGGTTGAGAGAGCACATTTAACTTCTCCAGCCGTACTCTCTCAGAACATCGAATTGCACCAAAGTGGGAGGGATGGATTCATACATCCGTCACTCCTGGACACACTGAACCCCAGATTCCTACCCACCTTTAATACCTTTTTCCTTTCCAGAACTTCCTCTCCTTCCTTTCCTAAAAAGACCCTCCACACAGCATCCCCTAAGATGCCATGGGCCCTGGAAGAAATTATTTTTCTCAGGGCTTCCTGTGTGGAACTAATGTAAAAAAATTTTTTTTTAAATCACGGCCCATCTTCCTGATTTCTATTATCTATGGTGGATATGGTAGAGATACCTAGAGATGGATTGTGGTAGGTACACATAGGTGGACAATACCTTTGAGCTGGTCCAACTGCGTTTCCAGGGAGCGCACCTTCTCCCGGTGCTGGCGGTTCTCCAGGACCAGCTTCTCCAGCTCGCGCTGCGCCTCGGTTTTGAAGTCGTTGGCCACGCGCACCGTCATCAACAGGTCCGACTGGAACTGCTTCCACTCCGTCGCCTGCAAGGCAATCACAACAGTTAGTTTCAGATGGTTATCGAGTTACCGTTAGTCTTGCTAGATTCTGATATTAAATTACTTGTCACTCGACAAATATTTTTCAACTGAATGTTCCAACAATTTTAAAATGTTATTATTACTTAACTAAATGTAACGCTTTTTCATGAAATGACTTAAGTATGAGGTCTTATGTAAAAAATTGTCCTCTTCCGATTGGCATAATCCATCAAGTCGTATATTTAAAAGTTTTCAATATGTGTTTTTAAATTCACCATAAGTCATAAATCCGATATTATTGTCGAGCAAAACACATTATTCAAACATAACACATTAAGTCAAACACAAATTTCAACAATACATCGATTTAGACTGTTAAACACAAGAAAAATCCACTAAGTCAGCTTTAAAATAATCTTAAAGCCATTTTGCGGCATTACAGTCGACAATTTAACAGTAATCTTAATAAGCAAAGCAAACTAACTCATTATTGACTGGTAAAACCCACTAAGTCAGGCTCATTTTTTTACATCTTTGATTAAAGGTTGCTGTTATATTGTGGATTGATAAGGTACTAAAGGGTTCATTCTAAATTATAAAATATTAAAAAAAAAAAATACATTTTGGAGAAATTCATCCACTTGCCTTTCTAAAATTTCTAAATATTGAAATGCGATTATCTCAGGATTGTGTTTTAGTGACTTAGTGGACTTTGCCAGTAGACCGACGATATATTTTTTATTAGTTATGTTAACATGAATGTTCATTTAAAATATATAAATAAATTTGATTGACAATTCATTATTAACAATGGCGGAATGTAGGCATGCAGAGTCTGTTCTAAAGGTATTTCATTTAAGCTTGCTCTAAGGAGCTAACAGCATTTATTCCCTGTGCAATGAAACACTCGTTTATGGTTGATGTTGACTTCATCAGAATACTACCCTTCCCGTTCAAAGTGTGTTAAGGATTCCAGTCACAATTAATAAAAATAAATATGTGTTCAGAAATTATTTTGTTGACCTTTAAATTAATGACTGTAAGTTTGCGAAACATTTATTTTCTATTTGTCATTTATAACCTTTTATATCCAAATCTTAATATATAAATATGAATGTTTCTTTGTTTGTCCCTTATGCATTTCTAAACCATTCAGCCGATTGCGATGAAACTTTAGTGATTTGTTGTCTGCATGCCTGCGAAGGTCTCTATATATAGTGGTGAGCTATGGCGTTATGAAATTATTTCCTATACCATTAATCCAATTGCAATGAAAATTTGATGAGTTGTTGTGCGCACGCCCGCTAAGGTTTCTGTATATACTGGTGAGCTCTGGCATTATGAAATTTGCATAAAAAATTTACAATAGGTGGCAGGCGAATTGTTTGAAAAGTGTGTGTATTTCATACAGTTAAGTGACAGGGGAGGAGGAAGGGGGAGGGGAATCCAGGAGGGGGGAGGGGAACGATGAAGGGGTGGATCGTGAGGGGTGGATCGTGGGGGGTGAACGAGGGAGAGGGAAAGACAGGGAACGCGGAAGGGGAACGTGGGAAGAAAGGGACGCAGGCAAGGAACGGGGTCGGTAATGGGAACGCAGGGGAAAGGACACGCAGAATTCCTTATTTTATGTTGCACTGAAACGCATGCCCGTTACTCGCTAGTATAACATAAATTATCTTCAGCGATGACCAAAAAACATTTTGATTTTCATATAAATACTATCCATAAATAAATAAATACAATCAAACTCACAATGTTGGTATAACGTTTTATCCTACTCACTTCACTTATTGATATTGATTTGCATCAACCACCCATTAAAAATTATGTAAAACCGATAAGTGTCCATATATGTACATCAGAACACTATTGTGTTTAATATAATGTAGTTTAATTGTTGCTTCAATCACAATCTTAACAACAACAGAACTGTCCACTTCGACAACAAAACAACAACTGGACGTGATTCACTCACCACTGGATGATCAGTGAGTGTATATGTGGTGACACTCATACAAGCACCCATACATACACCGCATGCTGCATAGTGATGAGACATGTTATGTGTATGTATATTATTGGATATTGATGACACCAACACATACGCATACAGAGTGTTCCCATTTGAAATTGACATATAGTGGTTTTGGGAAGGACAACTCATAAAAGTCTCATAGAAATCATTGTGTCTCTCTTACTATCATAGTGAGTAAATGATCTAAACGGTTTTAGAAAGAGAACACCCCAAGCTTCATATCCAAATCTAAAAGTTAATCACAAAGGAATTAAATTGTACACCTTTATGAAAGCAAAGTTTGCAGTTTGCATTTATGAAACTTTGAAATGCACACATTTTCATTTTTATAAATTTCATAATGCCAGAGCTTACCGTTATATATAGCCTATAACCTTTGCGGGCGTGGACACAACCTATCACCAAAGTTTCATCGCAAACGGGTGAACAGTATGGCAGCGCATAAAATACGAACAAATATTGATTTTTATATATAAGATTTTTACATGATAAAAGTGAGGTAACAATAACGTTTTCAATACATTTGTCTATTAAAATATGTGTGTGTTTTAACTTTTTTCCGTTATCAGTAATTTTAGCAAGAAAAAAAGTAAGGTGCTAAAAATGTAATTAAAAAAGGTATTATGTGTATTAAAAAATTAGAAAATTTTGAAAAGAGTTTTTATAATATACTAGCAGACCCGGACACATTTTGCTATGGCTAACAAAACACAACGCCATTACCCAACCTTTATAAAATCCACACCATCCGCTTGCCAGCTGCCCGCTGCCTGAATTGAATTTCTCGGCTTTTCTGTACTATAATAAGCATGTATTATACATACATGTATTATACATGTATTATACTTCCTCTTGAATCATTCTATCTATTGGTGAAAATCGCATGAAAATCCGTTGTGTAGTTTAAAAGATCCAAGCGCACAAACATTTTGAGCAACTTCATTCTATCTATGTAATGATATTTTTATGATTTTCAGATATGTTCACAAATATTTCATTTGTTTAAATTTAAATAATTAGCGGAAATACATACGAAATTCTCCGATCTTCTGACAGTGCCTAAGGAATATAACTGTCAATATGTCAGAGACCTGGGGGTTAATAAAATAAGTACTCATTCAATTTCTCATCTGAAAGATTCAAAAGTGATTCTGACCATTTTTCTGAGCTTTTCAGATATGATCACTGCACATAGTTAACCCTCGACCCGTCGCGTGGGGTCTTTAAAAGCCCAGGTTTTACAAGAATGCTAATTATATACATTTTAAATGTTCCCACTGTTTCCTTACTTTAGGTAGCTTCCTAAAAGGGACTATACTTGACGCTAGCGCCGCCAAAATTCAGTCTGCGCATGTGTGATGTTAGATACAGACTTGTGTTCGGCTTGAGGCTCAAAAAAATCAACAAAATACAATGAAAAACCAAGTTTATATGTTTTTTCTTTGTATATGGTTGATTTTTTTTCTCTAATAATAATAAGTTTGTATCAATCTCAAATAGTTATAAGTTTGATAGAAATTGGTTAGATTTTTTTTTAGAGTTTACTATTTTAAAAAAGTATGATTCAAAATTATAAAAAAATGATCCTTGTTGATTTTTAAGCTTTTACATTAAAAAATAATACCCGTTTTTTAATATTTCTTTTTATTTCAATGCAGTTATTATCGCACATAATATTAGTTAAAATAACACATAAAATGTAAGCTATGAAATTAATTTTATCATATTCATTTTTGGGGTCCTCAGCGACCCTGCGCGACATCTCGCGCTATAAAAAAGACGCGACGGGCGGAGAGTTAATATAACAACACACGCAGACTGATACAATACACTTATTCTCAGCAGTCTTTGATTTGAATTGATTTCTGAGAATGCTGATTTTAAAATGCTTACAATGTGTAGTTAGCAGCATAAAATAAGAAAAAATGTTTTATATTTTATTTTTACAAAGTTCAAAATAATAATTTGTGCTTACTACTAGAATTCAACTAATGGATGGTATTTTTTTATTGTCAATACTGAACAAGAGCCCAACTCAACTGTATGCACCCAGTGGGACTATGGCATTCCCAAATGGTTATGTTGTGAGACTGAAAGATGTGCGAAGGGAATGAAATGGGGGAGAGGTAGATTGGGAAACATCTGACTACTCTGATCTGGTCACCAAACACGGCTTTAGCCATTTCAAGCACAGTTTCGGTTCTGAACGGTTGTCTTTTACCAGGACGATACTATCACATCCCAAGGATTCAATTATTATGTATTGGAATAGGTGCTTTGAAAACGGGACACTCTGTATTATGGTTATATCACATATACAGTAACATTATCGGTTCTTAATGTATGTATAAATAAAAGATAATCACAATATAATTGTAGGTAGAATACAAATGAATAAATTATTGTTTTTATATCCATGCCCATATAATGTGCATACTTGTAAGGAGAGTGATTCTTTATATTGAGAGATAGAACTTATAACAGGACCGAATTAAGTATTTTTAATAAGATAATATATAGGTAGATTTAATAATACACTATATATAGGTTTTAATAAGATAATTTACTGGATGTATCTGCAAGTTTCCAGCAGATTTTAACCCCACGGGCTAATTTTTTCGCATTTGGGAACAGCTCATATAGGACTCGAATAAATCGTTGTGTCCCCTTACTCGTCATGGTGAGAAATGTGATCTAAACAGTGTTAGAAAGAGAAAACCCCACGCTTTATATTCAAATCTAAAAGTTAACAATAGAAGAATTAAAATGTACACATATATTAACCAAAGTTTCCAAAAGAATTATGAAACATTAAAGAATTATTGAGAAAAAATAATGAAACTTTGTAAATTTTTTTACATGAAAAAAAAGTGAAGTTACAATAACATTTATAATACATTTGTATAATAAAATATGCATGTGTTTTTAGTTTTTAACATTATCAGTAATTTTAGTTAGAAAAAATGTAAGGTGAGCCATTTTTTTTGTGTTGTCATTGAAAATTTTAATATTTCAATTTTTTTTTGTTTATTTCTAATAATAGATCTAGGATATAGGATATAGATTTTAAGCGTTTTTTATCACCTTTCAAACACTATTTTTAGTTTTCAGATACATTCATAAATATTCCAATTATTTGGATTTTATTGCAAAGTGGAATACTATGACCAGAAATACTATGATAAAGTGGAAATACCTTCTAACAGAATGTACTTAAGGCCTGAGGGGTAAACCAGCGATTCCTAAGCATATTTTAAGGTTTCTATATACAGATATATAGTGAGCTCTGGCGATATGCAATTTTGCAAAGGTGGTTGAATGAGAATTATGTTTGTGTAGAGTGGATTGATATGTTTGTGTAAAGAATGACTGATGAAGGACCTTGATTTTGTGTTACTATCACTGCCTGGAAATGAGAAGAACATATGCTGCATAGAAAGGAAAGGACTCACCGAAAGGATAAAGAACTCTCATGCTGCCAATGCACTTGTATGCTTTCTCCCCAATCCAATAGGCACAGAACAGCAATAGGCGTGGGTTTCGTTTATTTGATAGACACGGCAGAATTGTGATAATGGCGATTCACAGATAGCGGGAGCACAATGGCTATATGATATGTTGAGGCGGTTAATTACAGACTGGCGCACGTGGTGACAGTAATTAAAGGTGCGGATTTTGGAGCAAGATAGGACAGGATTTGCAACACTATTAATACCAATTCAAGCAGTGACAGTATGTATGCGTGCTATGTAGGTATGTGTATGTGTAGGTATGTGTATTGGCGTAAGCAGTGGTGGCAGGAAGAGAAGGAGGGAGTGAAGTGAGTGGGTTGGAAGATGGGGAAGGTGGAAGCGGAACGCTGGAGGAAAAGAGGATAAGGGGGGAATGGGGGCGGGAACGGGGACGCATAGAAAAGAACACGCAGGGGGAAACAATTTCTTTCTTTATGTGGCATTGCAAATCATGCCAGGTACTCGCTAGTTGATAATAAATTTTAATTTAATGCCGAATTCGGTCCTGGTTAATGATATAATAGGAGGTCAAGTGATCTTGTGAGTCATGTTTTGGCACATTTTAGTGAATGGGCAATGGTGAATCACAGGTGCCTTCATTGCAGCTAAATGTTAAACTTTGTATTAAATACCGGCAGTGATTACATCCCTACGGTGAGCGCACATGCCTACTACTATGCCAATTACCAGAGAGTCAAATTCATATAAATAGAAATGATGCAATTAGTCACAAACTTTTCATCCTTTCATGTGAATATATCAATCTTTCATGTGAATATCAACCTTTCATGTGAATACCAACCTTTCATGTGAATACCAACCTCTGATGTGAATATCAATTTTTCATGTGAATATCAACCTTTTACGTGAATATCAACCTTTCATAAGAATATCAACCTTTCATGTGAATATCAAGCTTTCACGTGAATATCAACCTTTCATGTGAATATCAACCATTCATGTGAATATCAACCTTTCATGTGAATATCAACATTTCATAAGAATATCAATCTTTCATGTGAATATCAACCTTTCATGTGAATATCAACCTTTCATGTGAATATCAACCTTTCATTTGAATAAAGCACAAGAGTCCCAATTGTTTCCGACTGTCTGCCAGTGGGACTATGTCTCAATTGGGGTATGTTGTGAGGCTGAAGGGAGTGGGTAAGAGAAGGAGATGAGAAGGGGGAAGGCTAGGAAGTACCTGGCTACTGGCAATGTTTCCATTCTGAATAGTGGTCTTTCACAATTCAATTTTTCCCAAGCGGGTATGGGTACCGCCGCCCCGAGAACCATTTATTGGATACAGCCATAAGTCACCTCATGTGGTTTGCTATGTTTGGTGACTTGGCAGGGATGGCCGGGTTCATGGTGAGGTTTGTTTGGATCTTGGCGGCAGGTGCGTCTGCCCACCAACTGCGTGATAGGCCGGATCAAAAGAGACTGGTTGAGGGAGGCCTTTTTCCCTCTCCAGCCAGATGCTCTTGACCCATCGCCTTGCAACACAGTTGGGGGGACAAATTCATACGTCCGTAACTCCTGGACAAACAGACCCCCAAATTCTTCTCCTTCCTTTATTAAAAAAAACCCTCCACACAGCATCCCCAAAAATGACAAAGGCCTCGAGGAGAATTGTTTTCTTCAGTCAAAACATCATTCTACTTAAGACCTTTTGTCTTCTAGGCTACAAGACCGGAATATGAAATAATTTTCGATAAAATAAAGAAATTTCAATGTTTGAAAATGTGAGACCAATTTCTCTCGAAACTAAAATAAATTGTCCTTACTTCAGACAAACAGATACGTCAACAACACGCTTCTATTAGTTTATCCATTCAGTGCTTCAAGTAATAACAAATTTATTACGTAGGTGTTTATAAGATAATAGTTTATTTTTATAAGTAGTTTAGAGACCTTTGAATGTCAATTTGATATCATTTGACACTTTTCTATAATCAGCATTATCTGACCACCACATCCTGCTGGTGTACCGACTTTTACAAAGAGTTGGTTGATAGTCCGGTGGGTAGGATGCTCTGACTTACTTTGTTTTTGAAACAAGTTTATGTTAAGTGAAAAGGCCTGTACTGTAACTCTTAGGATCTCTTTTAACCCTTTGCGAGCTGGATGTAATCGGCCACGAAATTTTTTATGTCGGTATCGATGTCGCCGATAGGCACATTGAAAACATACTCTCTTTTAATGGGATTTTGCATTGCAAAAATTTTATTAGCTTACTAAAATAAATCTTATTCGAATGCCAACAAAATAAACAAAGCAATAGGAGTTCTTGCTTTTCGTTTTGTAAAGAGCATCTATTTTAAAATAATAACAAAGTTACTACTGTATCATTAACGCACAATTCGTGAGGTTTGTTGAGTACTTGCTCCATTTTTTTTGTGAAAAATATTTATTTAGCTTTATGGATAGGTGTAAGGCTAGCTTTACACTCGTAAGTTTTTCCTGTAAATTATGGCATGATTTATGACCAAATTACCAATGTAAACGACACCAAAAGTCACTTAACGTAATTTGTAGCAAGTTGCAGAACTTCTTTCTGAAGTTTTTTGATAGGTCTAATCGCATCCGCGCGAATTTCCAGCATTCTCACAGCTTATAAAATCAGTTTGATAAGTTGAGACTCTTGCTGCAATAAATAGTACGAAAATGTGCCATTTCGAGATGTCAACGATTAAAAGACAGACGTTTTCGTAGGATTTTTTTTCCTATAAAACTAGTATTTATTTACACTTATTTAAGTTTCCTGAAAATGAGCATCCTTCTATTCAATTATCGGTCCAATCCTTTCTGATTTCAATGTTTCTGTTTTTAAAATTACATATTTGAATTCAAAGCTGGTTGCTATCAAGTAGCTGTCATTCGGATAAAATAAAAAAACTCCATTAATTTCTGCCTTTGACAGCACAAAAGCGCTTGGATAATTGTTTAATTAAAGCCAAATTCTATTTCAACATTTAATTAAATGAAGACAATATTAGCAAAACTCAATCGAAAATCTGGAGACAGAAAAATCGGAAAAAGATATTGGCACCTCTGGGACTTGAACCCATGACCCTTTTCTTACATGACAAGTGCTCTACCGATTGAGCTAAGGTGTCTATATTTAATTCGGTCACTTTTAACTGTATCATACTTCGACTAAGAACTACCAACATTATCTCCATTTTCTTAACGCACATATTATTGGCTGTATTTGGGCTTTTCATCTTTATTGATAAAATTGCGTAGATTTGACAGAAGCAGATCGTTGTTGATAGGAAACCATCTAACTGCAAATAAATTTAGAGATCTAAACGCTCGCATGAGCATTTACACATGTTGAACTTTCAAAAAGCTTCCGTGAGCATTAATTACCACAAGTCGGATGCAAATGTAAGCGCTCCAGGGAGTAACATGTTAAAAACTTATGTTAAATCGTTAATTTTACTTACGAGTGTGAAGCTAGCCTAAGTTGTAAGGCATAACTGAAAGATGATACAGTTTACAAAAACATTAAGTTATTATGAAAATTGTATGTATTACATGGCTCACCGTGAGCCATGCGAAAATTTAGTATCGGCACACAACGTAAGATTGCAGAAGCTCGATATTTCAAAGGTTAATTGATAAAAATGCATTAGGAACTTGGTTTAACTTAAAAAGGTTAAAAAAAAAGCCAGGAAATTGTGGTTAAAAAATCTGATATGAGAATGTGTTTATACAGCATTAAATAATTTTGTTTTGCCACACATAATATTATGAATCATTGAGTTCCAATACACTCCCTAATGAATTTTTGTTGAAAATTAGGTGTGAATGCCACCTATTGAGATTTCTATCCAGGAATTTTTTTTTACATTAACTCCACACAAGAGGCCCTGAAGAAAATAATTTCCCACAGGGCCTATGTCATCCGAGATGCTGTATGGAGGATCTTTTTGAGGAGAGGAAGGAATGAACATTGGTCTTGAAGAGACCCATGTTGTAGGAAGGAGGAAACATAAAGGCCGGCAAATCGTTCCACAGCTGAGCTGTTGGACACAGAACGAGTCGAAGAAGCGACCTATTCTCATGTGACAAATGTCAACCATGTACTTATGTTGGGCATGCGTTTGGCGTGTTTCCCGACTATGCACCGGTGCCGGAGGGATCAATGATGCTAGTTCCTCGGAGCATCTTCCATTGAAATATCGGTGGAACAAGGATAGCATTCCCACCCAACACCTGTGTTAAAAAGATTGAATCCGTTTGTTACATTAGGAGAATCTATCAGACGGACCACCCGTTTCTGCACAGAGTCTAGGGTGTTTTTCAGGTATTTTGGGGCTCCAGACCAGAGGTGGCTGCCAAATTCAACCGTATTTGGCAGCCACCTCTGGTCTGGAGCCCCAAAATACCTGAAAAACACCCTAGACTCTGTGCAGAAACGGGTGGTCCGTCTGATAGATTCTCCTAAGAGACTAGATTTTCATTTCAATCCCTTT
Source organism: Limnephilus lunatus (assembly GCA_917563855.2). Classification (NCBI taxonomy): domain Eukaryota; kingdom Metazoa; phylum Arthropoda; class Insecta; order Trichoptera; family Limnephilidae; genus Limnephilus; species Limnephilus lunatus. Next base: position 26,257,945 of record OU830600.1, on the reverse strand, counting down.
TAGACGTAATCAGACGTGATTGGGTCTTTGAAACATTAAATTCAACGAGATTATTTTTACCCCAAGAGAAAACACTCTCGAGGTAACCGTACATTCTTTGCTTCAAAGCCCTCCGAGCTATTGGAATTTGTGAGCCCTTTAGGGGCTTGTCAAACAAAAAGCTATCATGGACTGTACTGTCATCCGCATAACAATGAATTGGTGCACATGTCAAAAGGTCATAGACGTTGCAACAAAAACAAAGTCAGAGACAAAAACAAATTTGATGTGATCGCTATGGGGTAGTTGGCCGGGTTGGAGCGGTCACCCTTCTTTGGAACAGAATGGATAACCGCTTTTTTCCAACCAGAGGGCACAGAGCCAGACTTCATGGACATTTTAAAAAGCTTCGTTAAAATAGGAGCTAGTCCCAGTTCCCCTCCTGCATTCCCTTCCTAGCTAGCTTTATAAATAATAGCCTATATGTTATTCTGATGTATGCGCTATATTATTGTAAAGTTTCATTAAAATCCATTCAGTAGTTTTTGCGTGAAAGATTAACAAACACACATTCATCCATACAAACTTTCGCGTTTATAACATTAATAATTTATATAGAAAAAACACTTGTATCAGGTTAATACAAGATCGTGCTAATGTGTAAAAAAAAAAATGACTGGAATCATGAAAACTCACCAGCCTAAACGTTTTTCTAGATTTACTTGAAAGTAACAAAAACCATTAGGGAGGGTATTGGAACTTAACGAATCATATAGCTGATATTATGCACTGTGACATCATCCACACAGTTTAACATTCTATAGATGCCTGGTGTGACATACTTTCTCCACAGACTCTGTGTCTCATGTTTATTTTAATACCTGCTAATTATGTAAATGAAATGGACACTTCGATGACTAGACAAGGAAAATCCCAAAAAAACTACGCACAAGTATTTGTACTACTTTTCTGGGAACGTATTAATCATCAGAAATGTAATTATAATTAAACATATTCTCTCTTTTTTTTTTAAGAAGCCTTTTCTTAGCCCCACACAGAAGGCCTTGATGAAAAAAAATTCTCTCAGGGCCGAAGTCATCTTCGGGGATGCTGTGTGGAATTTTTTTTTGGGAAAAGGAAAAAGAGGAAGTTCGGAGAAGGAAAAAGGTATGAGGGATGAGTAGGAATCTGGAGGTTAATGTATTCTGGAGTGACGGACGTATGAATCCATCCCTCCCTCTGCGGGGCAAGCTGATGGGTCCAGACGAGTGGTTCTTAACCTGGATTGGATCGAACCCCAGAGGTTCGGTGAGTCAGTCTCCCGGCTTCGGCGGAGTTCAAGACACACCCCCGACCCATGTAATTCGTGATGACTTGCCCCGCTTGTCCAATTAAGAAGGGTTCGGTGAATGCACATATAAAACTGATGCGGGTCAGTACCTCCTACAAGGTTAAGGCACCACTGGTGTTTGGTTCTGAAACAGTTTTTTAAAAAAAACTTAATCCATATTCCCCAAGTCCTTCATAAATCATATATTCCTTCCTCGTCCTCCTGTCCTCAAAGTCTCTACCAGGGGAAGAAGAAGATGTTTGTCGACTACCTACCTGTGAACAAGTGGAAAATAATATTGTCGCCCTAATCTAAGTTACCTACAGAACAGTTGAAATCTCGCAGTGTTATGGGACACAGCTCTCTGTCGTTGAACTATCGCAATTATCGCAAAAAGTCCGTTTTTTATGGATTATAAGTGTAACTGGTGTTGTGCCGTTTCTTGGGAAACTCCAATATCCAGGATCGATCCTGAAACAGCCGAATAAACCGTCAAAAGGTAAGAGACTATTCCGTCATACCCTATTTCCTGTGATCTTTATTTTAAAACACAATCCATTGGTCATAATCTTTTCGAAATCGATTTACAGTCCACAACATCATATTGTCGTGTCATCGGACGCGACATTTTTGGTCCATTCGCCGGATAAATTCTCGTTTTTTGTCGTTTTTTGATAGTCGTAATTTCGAAACTAGACATTGTGTTTGAAATATAGATCATCCCATTCGTTGACCTTTTCCGGTTTTATAAAGCTGTTTCAGAATTACACATTCAATCGTGAATATTGATTAGCATATTTAAATTTAATTTGGTATTAATTTTAAATCGTGGGTAGCTTAATATTCGTAGATAATACTTTGTACCTACACAAAGTATTTATTGCCGCGTCGGTAGTTTTTAAACACAAGCATTCTCGTGTTGTTGGGTTGCTACCTGCACTGAGTGTCGGTAAAGAAGATCGCGGATTGCATCGGTCAGCTGTTATCACAGCGGACATTCTGTTTGTTTACAAGTTTGACGTTTGTTTGCGGTGTTATTATTAGAGTTTGGTTAAAATACCTAATCATAATGGCGGCTACTATTGTGAAGTACAAATTAGCTCTGTTAGACATGGAAAGCATTCGCTCCGCTGCCTTGAAAGCTATAACTTCGTTGAATGTTGTTGACAAAAATATATTTAAAGCGCGTTTTTCGGATATATCAAATATTAGAGAAACTTTTGTTGCATCACATATTTCAATAGAATCAAATAAAAAGGATGAATCGGAAATTGAAGTTTTACAAGGAAAATATACTGAAATTCAAAACATGTATTACGAGATTCAGTCGTATTATAATCAATTATTTCCACAAGTTTCGAAAATTGAATCGGATCATTCACTGGCAAATAATAATGTGTCGTTACCAAAATTAAAATTGATTATTTTCTCGGGAATATCAACAGATTGGACAAATTATATTAATACCTTTAATTCGTTGATCGATTCTAATAATGCCTTAAATCCTGTTCAAAAAATGCATTATTTAATAAGTAGCCTGTCAGGAGAGGCATTAACACACATTAAACATTTGCCGATTTCTGAAGAAAATTATTTTATTGCATACAACCTTTTAAGGGGTAATTTACGCGAACCGAAATAATATTTCGGGGCGGGGAAGAATGAGGTAAGCTGGAACGGGGAATTCGCTACGCGCACGGGCGAAGGCAGAGTAGCGAAGAAATCTAGACTAGATGGTACTAGATTGAGTAAGCTTTGAACATGAAACGTTTAATAAATAATAGACATCTTTCAAATTATGTTTATTAAGTTGAATGTGCATGTTTTAGGTAAATTTAGATAGAAACATTACCGATTGCAAAAAGAGCTCGTGATTTTATGACTCTTTCGATCGGATTTCGATCAAACTTGTTTGATAAATTATTCGATACAATCAACTACACTGCTAGACGGTAGTCAGTCGCTTGTGACTCGTAACGGACACGTTCTTCATTGACAGATGTCAAAACAATACGGTATTCAATTACCTACGCACTATTTTCATAATATGTGATCATAACTATATCTGAATATATTGGACAGATAAATAAAATATCGGCCATTTTCAATATTTATTATTATTTTTTACAAAAAGTTACATTAAATAACAAATATTTTTTTTTTTTTATGAATTAACGCCGATTAAAGGCTTTTACATGGAAATTACAATAATTTGAAATGGTACAGAATATATGTACATGATTAAGAAAAAAATGTACATGTGACAAAAAATTAAAAAGTAAATATCGAAGTGACAGCATAAAGTACAAATAATAGTAAGCTATTATAAATACAAATTTGAAGAAAAATAAAACCTCGTATAACATGTATATTAGATATTATGAAAAAAAAATCGTAAAGGACGCAATAAAAATAAATTTAAATATTCCAGAAGTAAACATTGCTGAAGAGTACAAACATTCAAAGTATAGTCGCATGTTCGATTCCTCGGCTGGCTAAGTCCTCCATCACAACACAAGCAATATTTTCGGCTTTCTGTGGTGGTAGTAGGAGATTTTCAAACATTGTTGGGCTGTTCGTAACCCGGGAATGTTTGTCTTTCTTTAAAAAAAAAAAAAAAAGTTAAACCAATTTAAAAGGTTTATAATATTATTCGTGGCACTCCAAAGGAAATTTTGGAGTGCCACGAAAATTCCGATTTCCGAGGCGAATACTAAATAAGAGTTACATCACAATATTTGCCTTTGATATTAAAGCCTAGGAAACTACAAAAATATTTCGTACATTCCATAGTTCTCATTAAAAACCTGCGGCAGGAATGTGAACTAACATTTTCGTTATTGGTTTTTGGTGTGTTATGCCGTGTTGCTCTGCCTCCTTCTTTAGCCGACGTTTCGGACAGCGTTGCAGTGTCCATCATCAGGGCAGATCCAGCAGATCCGAGAGATGTTGCAGGTCCGAAACGTCGGATAAAGAAGGAGGTAGCGCAACGCGGCATAACACCCCAAAAACAAACAACGAAAATGCTTTTGGCCGTGAAAATCTAAAAACGTATGTGAACTAACATGTTTGAATATTAAATAGCGTAATTTGTTGGTTATTCACATTTGGTCGTTTTAATTATTGCTGCAAGGTACGTTAGATTCGTACTTCGGTTTATTTTATTTTCGCATTTTATGTATGTTTCAATATTTTTTTTCGTTAATCCTATATTTAATTTTCAGGAGTGTGTCGGCTTCTTTTTGTTTGTTTGCAACCTTTATAATCTATTTTACAATTTTCTTACTTTTTATAACTCTGTAACTCATTTATTTTACCATAATTTATTAGATATACCAATGTTACAACTAACATAACTGTATAATTAGAAATTTATGTAAAAGCCCAGTAGGGCGCAAATGAATAAAACTAGGAATACGATTCTGGTGAAGGCGCACTCTAAATATTCTATGCCGCTGGTTGTAGACAGCGGGCCGAGAAATGGAATTTCTAGTAAAAAAGTCAACTTGGTTCTGAAATAATACACAATATTATTACGACTAGCCTTTAGTGTGACCCCTTTTCTCATGTGCCAACACATTTACGTATTTATTTTTCATAAAATTTGACGTCGTCCCACTCTCAAAGCATCTCGCGTACTGACGAGAAATAACTTCTGCCTTGGTTTATATAATGGCGCGAGACAAAGTATTATTGAAAAACGGTTTTTATTTTTATAAGCATTGTTTTTATGCTTTTTAAGATAATTTTATTATCTAGCCGTTTAGAAAACATTGATGTGGTGATCATGTTTATTTTTATAATTCTCCTGTATATAGAATTAAAGGATATAATCGAACTTTGAGCTATTTTTAGAGGTTCCGTAAATATTTTTTTACGCAATTGTTTTAAATATTTTAATACGTTTTGTTAGTTCACCATTTAGAAGAATAATTTATTTGTTCAAAACATAATATTATTTTCTAATAAACAATATAGAAATTTTCTAAAAACTGCATCATAAACCTGCAAATATGCTGCGATTGCGGTAAGATCCCCTTAAAGGAACGGTATGAAAACGTACGTTTCATCGCTGATAGGCATGTAGAATTAATTCTGTCGATTCAACCTGTAAAATCTCAGGATAATATCAGACAATTTATTTCTATTTTAAAAGAAAATATTGCTGCTTTAGAAGCTTTGAATTTTCCAGTTCGCCAATGGAGTTTTCTTTTATTACATATTGTATTACGTAAATTAACAAAAGAATTGCGTATTGATTTTGAAATTCAACATAGTTCAGAGAATATTCCGACGTTTGATCACCTATTGAAGTACTTAGATAGACAGTGCTTGGCAAAAGAAATGGCACTCGGGGTTTCTCCTGAAAACCTGATACAGACTCATAAAGGTCAATGGAAATCGTATAATGCTAAACATCGATCTGGCAATAATGTTAATGCATTTGTATTAAAGATTGAAGTCAAGTGTATTCTTTGTAAATCGTCACACTCTCTGCACAAGTGTGAACAATTCTTACGCCTTACTCCAAAAGATAGGTACTTGTTTGCAAGGGAAAATAATTTATGTCTCAACTGCCTCACGCAAGGAAAACACCAAGCTAAGAATTGTCAATCTCGTTTCACTTGTAGGGAATGTCAATCAAGACATCATACCCTATTACATTTTCCAAAAAAATTCGTGGAAAATTCAGACCAACAAGAAAACTCGTCGGAGCCTTTGGCGTTGACAACATTTTACAATAAACCCAACACGGTACTGCTGTCCACAGCCTATGTGGAAGTTTTAGACAAAAATGGAGTTTTCCAGAAGGTTCGTGTCATGCTCGATAGCGCCAGCCAGGCAAATTTTATATCGGAAAATTGCGTGAAAAAATTAGGATTCACTCGTTTTAAGAAACAACTTCTTACCGTGATAGGTATTGGAAATACTCCTACAATTAATTCTAACGGATTAATAAAAACACAATTTCGTCCTGTCGATTCGAAGGAATCTGGTATTTTGACAGATTTCCTTATTTTAAATAATATTTGCTCAAATATGCCATCAAATCGTATCGTCGATCATCATTGGGAACACATCGTAGGTCTCAAATTGGGAGATCCAACATTTTACCTACCATCAGCTATTGATATACTGCTTGGAAGTGATATTTTTGCCTCATTGCTATGCTCAGGAAAATTGATGGGCAAAGAAAATGAACCCATAGCCATAGAAACTAAATTGGGTTGGATTTTGATGGGAAATGTTGGACCATCAAATAATTGTATAAATTCATTCTTCAAGTCAATGGAGGAAAATATTGATGAAAAGCTTAAATGTTTTTGGGAAATTGAAAATGTTCCACCTTTGAAGAAAATTCAATCGCCTGATGAAATTCGTTGTGAAAAATTGTACACTGAAAGTACCTACCGTAACCAAGACGGAAGATACGTCGTTTCGTTGCCATTTAAGGAAAGCCCGGAAAAATTGGGAAAGTCATATGACATAGCATTGTCACGCCTCGCGCATTTAGAAAGGAGACTGAATAGAGATTCTGATCTCAAATCTCAATATATTTCGTTTATGAGAGAATACTCAACATTAGGGCACATGATGGAAGTGCCACTTCAATCGCCAACTATTGGTAACTATTTCATACCACATCATGGAATAATCAAAGAAACCAGTTCTACAACTCGTTTAAGGGTCGTTTTTGATGCCAGTACCAAATCGTCCTCGGGTACGTCATTGAACGATATACTTTTGGTTGGTCCCAAATTACAAAGGGACCTTGTCGAATTAATGTGTAATTTTCGAATACACAAAATCGTGTTTACAGCTGACATCCGTCAAATGTATAGGCAAATACTTGTGGATGAGAAATCTCGCCGATATCAACATATTCTATGGAGAGAATCTCCGGATCTTCCTGTAAAGGAATTTGAATTACAAACAGTAACGTATGGCACGTCTAGTGCGCCATACCTATCTATTCGCACACTTCATAAATTAGCAAATGATGAAAAAGTGAATTTTCCAGAGGCTGCTAGTACGTTAATTGAAAACACTTATGTAGATGATATTATCAGTGGTGCGCAAACTTTGGAAAGCGCTCGACATTGTATAGTGGAATTAATTGCATTACTTCAAAAAGGTTGTTTTGAATTGATAAAATGGTCGAGTAACCATCCTGAAATACTGGAAGATATTCCTGTTAGCTATCGGGAAGTACCCTTAAGTTTTAAGTCGGATACTGACAAGAAAAACCTTAATATTTTAGGTATTCAATGGATACCGTCGCTTGATCAATTTACATATAAAATTCATAATGTTTTTAGTGACCACTGTACCAAACGTATAATTTTATCGACAATTGCACGTCTTTATGATCCATTAGGTTTTATTAATCCTGTCGTTTTCATTGCTAAATGCTTTATGCAAAATTTATGGAAACTTCAAATTGGCTGGGACGAAGAAATCCCTTCGGACATGAATTTGAAATGGAAGAAATATATAAAAGAGCTTCCATCACTCGCCAATTTAAAAGTTGATCGATATGTCGCAACTTCTCCAACCAGTCGATGCATCCTTGTTGGGTCAACGCAGCTGCAAAAACTCGCTCCATTTATTGATACAAATGGGGTTTTAAGAGTCGGTGGTCGAATTCGCCTTGCACAGATTTCTGAAAATGCTCGACATCCTATTATTCTACCGAAGCAATGTCATTTGACAACATTAATAATTGATTATTACCATAGCATGTACCTTCATCCAGGTCCTCGTGCACTCCAATCCATAATATCATTAAAATATTGGATAATTTCGGCCAGGAACGTAATTCGACATCGATTGAGTAAATGCATTTCTTGTTTTAAAAATAACCCGCGTGGTAGTTTCCCTTTGATGGGTAACTTACCCGCTTCCCGTTTTCGAGAAGGTCGTCCATTTTTGAATGTCGGAACAGACTTTGGAGGTCCTTTTTTGGTACGCGAGAGTAGACGTCGCGGCGCAAAAACTTATAAGGCCTATTTATGTCTTTACGTTTGTTTATCGACCAAAGCCGTTCATCTTGAATTAGTATCAGATCTATCTACTGAAGCATTTGTGGCAGCATTAGATAGATTCATCTCTAGACGCGGTATATGCCAGAATATCTATAGCGATTGCGGAACTAATTTTATTGGAACTAATAGATATCATACTGGCCTTACTAAATTCATACATGCATCTGAAAACATTGACAAACTTGTTGACGCAACTGTCGCTCGTTCAATTACTTGGCATTTTTCTCCGCCCTCCGCACCCCATTTCAATGGTGTGTCGGAAGCTGGTATTAAGTCAACTAAACACCATTTGAAGAGGGTTGTGGGAGATCAAATCCTTACGTTTGAAGAATTAACTACTGTCCTGATTCGTATCGAAGCCATTTTAAATTCGCGACCAATTGGAGCGCTGTCGTCGGATCCATCCGAAATGGATCCGTTAACTCCTGCACATTTTTTAATTGGAGCTCCTCTTGTTTCTGTTCTTGAAGAAAATTTTGTGGATGTACCAATGAATCGTTTATCGCGTTGGCAACTATTGAAAAAAGTGTCCCAACATTTTTGGAATCGTTGGCGGAAAGAATATCTACATACTCTTCAACAACGGAACAAGTGGGCAACATCAACTCCTAATTTGCAAGTTGACGATCTAGTCATGATAGATGATTCACAAGCTACCCCAATGCGATGGCCTGTCGGGAGGGTGGTTGAATTGTTCCCCGGTGCCGATGGTGTGGTTCGTGTCGCTACTGTAAGAACCCCTCAGGGCATTTTTAAGCGGCCCGTGGTCAAATTGTATAAACTACCCATCGATTGATTAATTAGTTAATTAATTAATTTCATTTTTTAATTTTGTCTTGTTCAATTCCTAGGTTAATTAGTTACTTTGCTTTCGTTTTTTTTCGTTGCATTCTTTCGTTTATAGTTGTTGAGAAAATATCACATTTTCTCAAGGTCGGCGGAATGTTTGGTTCTGAAACAGTTTTTTAAAAAAAACTTAATCCATATTCCCCAAGTCCTTCATAAATCATATATTCCTTCCTCGTCCTCCTGTCCTCAAAGTCTCTACCAGGGGAAGAAGAAGATGTTTGTCGACTACCTACCTGTGAACAAGTGGAAAATAATATTGTCGCCCTAATCTAAGTTACCTACAGAACAGTTGAAATCTCGCAGTGGGACACAGCTCTCTGTCGTTGAACTATCGCAATTATCGCAAAAAGTCCGTTTTTTATGGATTATAAGTGTAACTGGTGTTGTGCCGTTTCTTGGGAAACTCCAATATCCAGGATCGATCCTGAAACAGCCGAATAAACCGTCAAAAGGTAAGAGACTATTCCGTCATACCCTATTTCCCGTGATCTGTATTTTAAAACACAATTCATTGGTCATATTCTTTTCGAAATCGATTTACAGTCCACAACATCATATTGTCGTGTCATCGGACGCGACAACTGGTCTAGACTCTAGAGAGTCCGGTCTAAGTTAGGTCTCCCTCAATCAGCCTCTCGTGATCAGGCCCACCCCGCAGTGGGTGGGCAAACGCATTCGCCACCAAGACTAGACAAACCTAAACCCATAAACCGGGGCACCAAACTTGGGGTGATCTATGGCAGGGGTGTTGGTTATCCAATAAATGATTCCTGGGGCGACGGTACTCATAACCACCTCCCAAACTAACTGTAGGTTTCAAAGAATACTTTGTACAAATTTGTCATCCATTATTTTTGTTTGTTTAACTTTTAGATTTGAATATAAAGCGTGATGTTTTCTCTTTCTAACACTGCTTAGATCATATTTCTACCAATGATAGTAAAGGAGACAACGATTTCTATGAGTTGTTGCGAAAACTGAACAAATTAGCCTGGACGGATATTGTACCTGCCAAACTTTAACACTGACCTGATGTTGATACAGAAATCGTCACAATAGGCGAGCCTACCTGCTGACGGCTTTCTCTGTCACAAGTATGTTTTACGCATCTCTTTCGCTTACGGTCATTGTAAAGTCATAAACCTACGTGAGAATGGATCGTACCAAGTCCAGGCCGGCATTAAAGTTTGGCTAGTACTATACATCATTTTACATCCTTCATTATTTTTTTAGTTTCAATCTTCACATAAAATGTATAAAACAACAGATTACTTCCAACTCAATAAAACTACCGTAATAAAATATGAGATTTGGCCTCAAGTGATGTCAGAGTACGCCAAAGTAACTTTATATTCAATATTTACATGTAATTTACCTCCTACACTGACTCATATTATGGTTGGCCCATCCCACGAACGATTTGAAACGCTTTTATAGTGACCACGTTTAAATATATTATTACCACAAATAATATGTATTGGTGAATGCAAGATTGACAAAATAATTCCGTTTTACAATGAAATCCAAATAAATGGAATATTTCTAAATGTATCCGAAAAATAAAAACAATTTTGAAAAGGTGATGAAATTCGAATAAACATAATTTTTGAACGCAAACATAAAAGTTTTAACCACTCAGGTATTTTGCGATTGTGCAAGTTTTTTGTCTTAAACGAACTGTCAGATTTATAAAAAACTTTGTGTTATTTCCGCTTCACAATTAAAGCCCTATGAAACATTTCTGAACGTGGCCGAATAATAAAAACTGTTTTTGAAAGGTTATGAAATAAGCTTTCAAATTGTTATATTACAAATATATATTCACATTTGTAAATATTAAAATTTAAAATGCTAATATAAAAAAATTGTAAAAATGACTCACATGATATTTTTTACATGAAAACTGCACCAAAATTACGGATTATGTAAAAAAAACACTCTGGTTAAAATTGATGCTTATTGAGTAGGTACTTGTTCTATGGGCAATTACTTCTAGGCAAGTACCTACCTAATTTTATTATTTTCTTTTTTGTTCCATTATTCAAATAGTTCTATAGAGAACAAAAAGAAGGTAGCTTCTATGTTCAAAAATAAAAATGTGTGTTCCAACAATCTAATATCAGTTTTATTTACAAAAAGTAACTAAAATTTGAATACATAATTTCATCGTGGATCTGGTGAAATAAAACCAAAAACCAATCAAAAAAAAAAGACAAAGAAAGTTGCTCATAAAAAAATCATCACACTCATTCTATTGTATAAATGAATAATAAACACTTTTGTCACCTCACTTTTTTACCATTTCAAACAATAAATATTTAATAAAAAATTAACAATGTCTAACGGCACATAGGCGATTTGACGGGTGAAAACTGTTTCTACAAAATATTTTTTTTTTTATGTACTTCTATGGACAATTTTGAATAGAGATGTGAAGCTTGATTCAATATGGACCTTCTACTTTTTGTTTTAGGGTTGTCACTAGAACAATAATAGAGTTATAACGATTTCTGTGGGAACACTCGTTCAGTACACTCGGCTTATTGTACTTGACTGCTATTGTTATATTGTCGTGTAAAAACGCTTACGGGTCGGAGTGGTTAACCGCAAAATAATTAAATGTACACAAATGACCCAAACGCGATGCCCACTCAATCACTGACAGGTCTTAATTACAAATTTTATTTTTGATGTCCCGTGGATTTCAAATTATCGGGGTTCTATAGTTTGGCAAGAAAGTGTAGAAATTTATTAATTTGGAACTAAATTTTTTCATTAAAATGGTAACACCGAAATACTCGCTTTGTTAATGACGTTTTGTATGGCTCTTGGCTTTACTGACTTAAATCGTGTAGAACACACCAAATATCGCTCGTTTAATAATTATTTTTTCATTGTTTGCCTGTGCATTGTTTGAATTGAATAACAAATCAATACGAAGTGGTGCAAGAGAAGTTATATACTGCGTTTTTCAACGCTGCCTAGTCGATTATCGCGCGAAGAAGCTTCTATTTAATTTGTAAGATTGTTACAAATGAACTACAGAAATTACTGGTACGAAGTATAGTCTTTTAATGAATTTCATTAGTATTACAAGATTTATGCCAATTTTCGAGCGATTATAACCATTACAATCTGATTTGAGGTTATGTTTAAAAATCCGAATTTGACATTCCCATTTGACAGTTAAGGCGATCCACTAGTACAGGAAAAAATCGAAATCGGAATTCACGCCCTTTTATGGGAGGAGTTTAAAAATACTTGAGAAAAAGCTTTTGGAAAGGTTGGAAAAGATATTTGAGAATTTTTTTTTACATGTTGATTTTGTAAAGGCCTGTAAAACACATTGATTCCTTTTTTTATGCATTGTTTATTGTAATAAAACGGAATTTTTAAATTGATTTCACGAAAACAAGCAGCGCGGACCCTAACACGTTGTTTCTCCGCTCCGTCCGGAGGAGTAATGACGGAAGAATGGGGCGGCTGCCAGTCGTTCTTCGGTGGACGGTATAAGGTTCACTTTGATATAACAAATTCGTCGACTGCCGTATTGTCGCCGTGATGTCAAAAATACCAACGCGAAAATGCATATTATATTTTATTTTTTGAGGTTCGGGCGTAAATTTCAATTTTTTTTGCGATAATTATATAAGAAACTGAATTTGCAACATTATGCAATAAAGCCATATCCGAAAAAGTGTTTATAAGTAGGAGAGTTTGCACTTAAAAATGTTTTTTATAGACCTAATACTTTATTTTTTTCTAAGCTTATTAAAAGACTTATTAAAAAAATTACCGATATTTTTAAGGGCCAAATGTTCTACACGCAGTATTTAATTGAAGCATCTATAATAGTTCTAAGCGGTCAAATTTTCAAAACAAAAACATATGATTTTTTATGATTTTGCATTATTTAGTATGGCTTCATCTTAATATTAGGCCACAAGAAAAAGGGAACAACTCAATTAACAAAAAAAAAAATAATAATATGCAACTTCTTTAAACTCATAGAAAAGTTACTTTTTTCTAAAATTTCTCTTTCTTTCTTTCTAAATGAATATTATCTAGTGTGTTTTTTTAAACTCCCTTCTATAGAATAATAATTTTAATGATGTTTTCCACACACAGGTAAATCTGAATCAACGGTAAGATGAATCGTCAAGGAAGGGGAAAAGGCAGATGGAAAATTTGAAACACCGGGAAAACGGAAAATAGCATAATAATAATAATATGTAATAGCATAAAAATGCTGATGATTGGAAAAATTGTTGCAAACACGTGATGAAAATTGAGGCAGAATATTATGCACGAGGCAGTACTATATATGTATTTCGCGTAAATTGAGTTTTCGTGGCCGATACCCATCGCGGCCGGCTGTAATTCAGATACATATTCGGAATAAGTTCATAAAAATACGATATATTTCACCTAAATTGAATTTTCGCGGCTGAATCCCGTTGCGGCCGGCCATAATACAGATACCTATTGGGAATAAACTCATAAAAATACGATATATTTTGCGTAAATTGAATTTTCGCGGCTGAATTCGGTTGCGGCCGGTCATAATGCCGATACCTATTCGGAATAAATTCATAATAAAACGATATATTTCGCGTAAATTGAGTTTTCGCGGCCCAATCCTGTCGCCGCCGGCCATAATGCAGATACCTATTCGAAATAAATTTATAAAAATACGATATATTTCGCGTAAATTGAATTATCGCGGCCGAATCCCGTCGCGGCCGGCCATAATGCAGATACCTATTCGGAATAAATTCATCCAATCAAGAAATATTTCGCGTAAATTGAATTTTCGCGGCTGAATTCGGTTGCGGCCGGTCATAATGCCGATACCTATTCGGAATAAATTCATAATAAAACGATATATTTCGCGTAAATTGAGTTTTCGCGGCCCAATCCTGTCGCGGTCGGCTATAATGCAGATACCTATTCGAAATAAATTTATAAAAATACAATATATTTCGCGTAAATTGAATTATCGCGGCCGAATCCCGTCGCGGCCGGTTATAATGCAAATACCTATTCGGAATAAATTCATCAAATTAAGAAATATTTCGGGTAAATCGAATTTTAGCGGCCGAATTCCATCGCGGCCGGCACTTGTTCAGATACCTATTCGGAAAAAATCGTAAAAATTCGATATATTTCGCGTAAATTGAGTTTTCGTGGCCGATACCCATCGCGGCCGGCTGTAATTCAGATGCATATTCGGAATAAATTTATAAAAATACGATATATTTCGCGTAAATTGAATTATCGCGGCCGAATCCCGTCGCGGCCGGCTATAATGCAGATACCTATTCGGAATAAATTCATCAAATTAAGAAATATTTCGCGTAAATCGAATTTTCGCGGCCGAATTCCATCGCGGCCGGCCCTATTCAAATACCTATTCGGAAAAAATCATAAAAATTGGTGAAATCGAAAAAAAATGGTAAAAGACGGGCTTGTCAGATGCAGATTTGCCAGATTTTGTTTGAGATAAGATGACACATTTCCGCGGAATTGAAATTTCGCGACCCCCAACATTATTAAAATAAATAATTTTATTTTTGATTTGTGTAGATGCCACCTTTTTCTATAAGCCACATCGATCCCAGCTCTCAGAAAGCTTTGGCTTCTATCTCTATCACATCCATTGTGATTTATGTGAAAGTGGAGAGAGGCAAGAGGATTAAAATTTTCGAATGAAAAGGGTTCCATTTGACACAACGACGTTATGCGATAATGGTCTTTAGAGTAGTAAATTTTAGAGCTCATTATCTCATGTTTATGTCTCGGGTTATTCCAGTGCATTGATAATGATAATTTTTCAAATAGGTGAAATGGGTTTTATTTGTTTATTGGACCTTTTAGAGGCAGAACAAAGGACAAAGCCGGCGCGCCGGCATGACTAATATAACACGAAATGGGTTGTTTTATTGGGCAAGTTAAATGCTTTCAATTATATTTTGTGCTGTAAAAACTTTTTAAGAGGGTAATTATTTTGTTGGGGGATTATATTTTTGAACTTCTTAGGCGGGAAATCCTTTCTTGCGGGAAACATATTAAACGGAAACAAAATGCGTGTTTTGTATGGGAATTTTTCGGGGTTGAAAAAACTGCACTTTTTAGGCGGGAAAACATATTAAACGGGAACTTCTTAAGCGGGTTTGACTGTATGTTGATATCGATGAACTGATAATAAGTTTAGATGAAGATGAAGATACGGAAGAAGAAGAATCACATGAGGACGAAGACAATAATGTCAGGTGTTGAATTAATACTCAAAATTTTAGGTACCTACATTTTTATATCAAAATAAGCGCCCAATTAAAACTTGTTTTGTTTTATTTTAAACTTCTATTAAATTCCAGTTTTTTGGGCAAAATTTTTGAAAGTACTATGAAATATGCATTTTGGCCTTAGTGTTTTTATAAACATACATTCATTGTCTTATGAGCCATCTTGGTGTTGCCATTTAAAACCTAAAAACCGATCGCAGAGCCATCATTTATTTTCTACACTTTCTTGCCAAACTGTACAGTACCTATAGAGCTAATTTGAAATACTATTTTTGTCAGTAATTGCATCTTGCTTCGTGGGCTAGTCCATAGACTTTTATATTTGAAAGTAGTGTAGCCAGGTACTCGAATAGACTATATTATTTCGGCTGACCACACCGCTGGGGTAATGTACTTAGATTACTACCGCTAGGCGGCGCGGACCACGCAACATTCCCATGACTTGCAATTTTATATCTCTCACCACAGAATATAACGTTTTGTAACGTTTCTATAAATTATTGTGATCATTGTAAAAGCTACCGTGCAATAAATTATCAAAGTTTATAATTATCATCTTTATTATTTAAACACGTGTATTTTGATGTAGTGCTCATGGAGTCAGATTTAATCAATACATAGTAATATTTACTACAAAGCCCACGTTAAAGTATGTAGGTATATACTCCAGCATCACCTTATACAAAAAGTCACTGACTGCCACAGAAATTCAGGTAATTCTTTTTTTCAACAAGTTTTAAAATACGTCCAAGAAATAATCAACAAATAATTCATATTTTACAAAATATTCATATTTTTTTGTTTACAGGTGCCAAAAATGTAATTTTAAAAAATGTGACTTACATCTTTCTCCCTCTCAGTGATCTCCACGGTGAGTCTGGCCTGCGTCTCTCGGTGTCTCTGTTCTGCGGCCAGGGTGGCCCTTTGAGCCTCTGCCAGGGTGGCCTGGGAGGTCCTCTTCTCTTCTGTGAGGCATTGGCACTGGTGACAAAATTATACTCAAATTAAAGCCAATAAAGTATTCAATTCATTTTAAAAACATTACAAAATTAATATTTCAAAGCGTTTTTAAAAGAGAAAATATTTTAGAAGAGATAAGCAGATTTAAACTAACAGCAACAAAGCTTGCCTTTTGGTTTGTGCTTCGTTGATGTTAAACATATCGATATTCTAAGTGATTCTATTTAATAACAAGACAGCTCTCCCGACTGGCTTGACCATTGGCAAGTTAGTTCTGCAAGCTGGAAAATAAAACAGCCTATGCTGTCGGTGATGGAGATAACCATCGGGAACATAGAAACTAATGCTCTCCATGATAGTGGAGTTTTCGAACCATCCACTAATCAGTCTGAAGAAATGTGTTGCAATGAGCCCATCCCTTCTGACCCTAATAAGTTTGAAACTAATCAGGGGTAACTCAGAGGAAGTGGCACAATCAAGTTAATCAAATATTTGAGTCGGTTGAAGAGTATGTATGAGATGATGTATGAATGTGAATGAAGCAAGGAGTTTGTGCCGAGACAGACCATCGTCGGACTATCCTCTTTGCCTACTGCTGCAGTGAAACTACGGGATGATTAGTTAGTTAGTTTCAATTTCTAGTAAAAATTTTCCCCAAAAAGTGTATATATAAGTCCACAATAAGTGTATATAAATGTCCAAAAGTGTATATAAATGTCCAAAAGTGTAAATAAATGTCTAAAAGTGTAAATAAATATGTATCTAAAGTGTATAAAAGTTCCCAAAAAGTGTATATAAATGTACAAAAGTGTATATAAATGTCTAAAGAGTAAAAGTCCCCAAAAAGAAAATATAAATGTAGAAATGAATTTGTAAAGCGCCATTGAGGTGATTTTCTCATGAAAATGGCGCTATAAAAATCATCCAATAATTATAGTACATATTTAACATTTTTTTTCATTAGCTCCACACAGGAAAATAATTTCTCTTAGATCCTATGTCATCTTAGGGGATGCTATGTGGAGGGTCTTTCTGAGGAAAAGAAGGTGAGGAAGTTCTGGGAAGGAAAATGTATGAGGGGTGGGTCAGGAATCTGGAGGTCAGTGTGTCCAGGAGTGACGGATATATGAATTTTATTCCTTCAACTTCGGTGTAAGGCGAAGGGTTGAGGGAGTCCTGCTGGAGATCAAAAGGTCTCCCTCAACCAGTCCCTCCCAATCCGGCCTGCCACGCAGTTGGTGGGCAGACCCATCTGTAACACTTGGGGTGACCTATGGCAGAAGTGTTGGTGAACCAATAAACGGTTCCCGGGGCGGCCGTACCCATACCCACCTCCTAAATTAAATGCGAATTGAATGAATCGTACCTGCAATTGGAGGTCATTATTGGTGTCTTGAAGTGTCTGAATTTCTGCTTGGGCCATCATTTTCTCCTGCTTGACTTGGTCACACTGGTATTCCAGGTCAGATATGGTGGCTTTGGCATTCTTGCTTGCAACCTGGAAGAGAAAATTATATATAACTTGCAGGTAAAAACCCGCTTCCATTGGAAAACTATAATATGAAAACTTCGGTAGTTCTATTTGAAAATTATAGATGGCAGCACTTCCGATTGAATCTATTTGTGAATCGAATGTGTACGACAGACGTTGGCATATTAATACTGTTCAATAATTGACCACAAATCAAAAAGATTAAGAGCTCGTTCGCACTTCCGTTTAAATCGGATGCCCTAGTGGCTGTAGAGGATATATGGAGTTGTTCACACTTGTCCGATATGATTAAAGTCGGATACGGCATTAAGGGAATAGGGTCAAATTAGCCTAGAGGTAGAGCGGAGCACCGACAAGGCAAAAGTCCTGGGTTCAATTCCTAGATGAACGTATCTTTTTCTGATTTTTCTGTTTCAAATTTTCGGTTGAGAGTCGCTAATATGATTTTCAATTATTGAAAATAAATAATTATGCAATTCATCTAAAATTGCTGATACATTCGTTGATCGTCCAGTTGATTAGTCAGACATCTCCAAATATTAAGTTTTGAGATAATGAGGAAAGCTATATACGAATGCTCACCATAAATCAAATATTATTTACACGTCTCTGTGTTTAACATATTAAATATGCCATAAAAAACAACACCGGGAAGGATAACAGTCCGGTACATTAGAATGACATTTTGAAATTTCCTACTTAGTAATCCAGAAATGTCAATTTTTTATTTCACAAGTTTTTTCTGTATTATAATTGATATATTGGTGTTTATGAGTAATCTGAGTATTGTACCAGGTAGAGGGTACACTTTTCCATATAACTGCATACTCAACTCAATTTTCGATAATCAACTACACGATCGACAAACTTAGTCTCTTGATTAGTGTCAGGTTTTCCGGGGTCCACCCTGACTACTCTACTGCCCAAAAACTTCTTAATAGCGAGGGGTTCCAGCGCCTTATAATTTGATAAATGAAATGAGCATCTTACCAAGGCCTCCTCCTGCAGCTGCGAGAAGAGATGTGTGAGCCTCTCCTGCTGCCTGCGGGAAGCCGCCAGCTGCTCCTGCAGACCCTCGTTCTGCCGCTGAAGGGCCGCTGTCTGCTGGCCAGCCGCCGCACCCGACTGGTTGCTCTCCAGGACTGAGATCTGATGAAAAATGTGATTTATATCAACGTGAAAACCAATTTTTTTGTAATGTAATAAAATAAATACATCTTATACACAAAAAACCAAAGATATTGAAATACAAAAGAGATATGCCATGATGTCCGCCCGACTGTCGGCGGACTACTACCTAATGGGAATAGTTTGCATACGAAGAGAATTTGTTCATTTAGTTGATTTATTGTGCGCTAGTATTGGTTAACAATATAGTTTGAATACGGAAAGAATTCGTTCATTTAGTTTAACTTTCGTTTAGTTTATTGGTTCATTTAGTTTATTCATTCATTTAGTTTAACGTTCGTTTAGTTTATTCGTTCATTTAGTTTATTCGTTAATTGGTTAACAATATCGGCGACACCAGGAAGCACATCTCTTATATGTATTGCAATATCTTTGCATAAAACCCAACAATGACTTTAACTTCTGTTTATGGAGTACTAGCTGGTTCCCGACATGCGTTGCAATGCCATATTCAAAGAAATACATTGTTTCTCCCTGAATCACCTATCCCGTGCATCCCCGTTCCCTTCACGCGTCCCTTTCCTAGCCAGGAACATAAATTATAGCTTATATGTTATTCTGATGTATGACATATATTATTGAAAAGTTTCATTAAAATCCATTCAGTAGTTTTTGCGTGAAAGAGTAACAAACACACATACATCCATACAAATTTTCACATTTATAATATTAGTAGGACTATTACAAAGTAGGCTTTAATTTTATAGATGGGGTGTAGTGAGTACTACACAAAAAAAAACATTTAAAAGTAAATATTATTTTCAAAGATCGGTTTAAAAATAATTCCATTTTCTTAAATGGACTGCCTTGGTTGCTTCACCTAGTATGGGTGAAAACGCTAGTCTAAAGCCATTTCAATTCTGAATGGTGGTCTTTCACCAGAGCGATACTGAAAGTATTTTATTTTCTACTTTGTGCTGCAAATATACTATATATTAGTTTCAATAAATTAATTATGACAAATCTTTATACATAAAAATGAATGTTTGTTTATCCTGTATGCGTTCCTATAAAATTCATCCAATTGCGGTGAAACTTTGGCGAGCTGTTGTGAGCACGTTCGCGAAGGTTTATATATGATGGTGAGCTCTGGCATTATGAAATTTGTATAAATAATTTACAGAAGGTGGCGCATGAGTTTTTTTGAAAAATGTGTGTATTTCATATAGTTTAGCGGCAGTGTGGGAATGCAGGAGGGGAGAGGGGAACACAGGAGGGGAAGATTTGCGCGACAGGAGACTCGCGAGGGGGGGAAGATGGAAGGGGAATGCAGGAAGGGAAGGGAAACGGGGACGTACGGGAAAGTTTTTTTTTGAGTGGCATTGCAACGCATGCCGGGTACTCCCTACATAATTAAATAAAATTTAATAGCTTTTATCAAACTGATACTTGGTATAAAAGCATTAATTCAGATGATTAATGGACTCCATATCACATCCGTAACATATAAAACATTCATCATATTAGTTTGTTTTAAATTACCTGAGAATTAGCCGTATCCAAGAGATCGGAGACGTGTTGCAGCTGGGCATGGCGAGTTCCGGCAAGTTCCCTCGCCGCCGTCAGCTCTTGCTGCATCTTCTTCAGCTCCGAGTTGCAGTTCTCGATGGTGCATTCTGCCGACCTGGGAAAAATCAACATCGATTTAGCTAATTGCTTCTTTTCTGCATATAGCATTTTTACACGGTGACGCGACACTCTTTTGAAGAGTCATGGCAAAATTAATCTAACTTCATCGACCCAGCCTAGCCTAGATGTGAAAGACTATCAGGGTTCTCTTTTCCTAGGAAAAAGCAGGTCTCATTAAACCACATCCAATGCAATCACAGTCGCTGTGCATATATGACGCACAAATAGGTCCTAAAAGTTTCTGAATTGCGTGAATTTTTTTTTTACAGTAACATCCCGCAGGAGGCCCTAGGAGGCCTTAAGGCTATGTCATTTTCGGAGACACTGTGTGGAGGATCTTTTTAAGCAAAGTAAGGAATGGAAATACTGGGAAAGAAAAAGGTATGAGGGACGGGTAGTAATCTGCTGAGCGATTCCGTATCTTTTGTAGGATCGTTATTAGATAACGGACGTTATCTCCTGTCAGATTTAAGTGATTTTTACATATTTTAGTTTAGTTCGATTTAAACATGAATTCCTGCAAGTACGCATAATTATTTATTCATTTAATGTATGTTGTACATAGAAAAAGCAAATAACAGCCATAAAAATCACACAAATCTGACAGGAGATTACGCGGTGTCCGCTATCTAATAACGATCCCATAAAAAATACAGAATCGCTCGGCTGGGGGTCGGCGTGTTCGGGAGTGATGTATGAATCTATCCCTCCCTTGAATGGTTCCCGGGGTGGCGGTACCCATACCAGCTTCCCAAATTGTACATATGAATTTGGACATATTCAAACAGCAGAACATTTGAGAAGAATATCCTCTTCAACAGTTTTCCTATGGCAAATCTGTGCTAAACCAAGTTATTCCGTACGCTGTAGACTGGCTGAATAAGTTCAATTTCCCACTTCAGCTTCTACCCTACTCCCCTCCACCATACTTGAAGAAGAAAGAATAGGAAGCGCAAGAGTTGCTGATAGATGTAATTCGGTTTACCTGAATCTTCTAGTTGACATTTTCATTCTCAACAAATCTTCTGACATTCAAAAATAAATCAGTTTGACTTTTATTAGGCAACTGTCAAATTTGACATTAAAAAAGTGCTTAGTCTAATTTTGAATTTATTTATGCATTTCGATTCAATGATTCTGGGTGTTTGATCTCTGAAGTGACAATAATGCGAAATGATTATAATTCATGAGGAATATGTACTTACATGACTCTATCGTGTAATCTCTCATTCTCCTTGACTGTTGACTCCAAGGTTTCTCTCAATTCTATGTTTTCAGTCTTTAATTCCTCCTGTTTTTGCAGTAACACTTCCCTTTCCTCTTGTCCGCTCTGAAATTAAGTAAGAAATCATATTATTAACACAGTTTAGCCGGGAAGGGTAGTTCAATCCTTTATACCGGTCCTACTTGAATGCTTGGAAAGGAATTGCTATCAAATGTTTTTATATGAAAATTGTACACCAATCTCTTCGTAGGGGTTTTAACTATATGAATATATTATATACATAGGGGGACCCAAAAGTAACGTGACTCGGGCGGTAGAGGGGAGAAGTGGAGGGGGAATGGGTTTTGTGTGGTCGGCTGTTGTACAGAAACTCTTTCTCAGTCAGTATGCGAAGCCACTTCGCTCTGGGTCCACGCGTTTGTCCAAAGTTTAATTTTAAGTAAATCAAGATTTTTTCTCGTTTATCAAGATAATGCCCATTGTTTTTTTTTTCAGAGATGTTGTGCACACAGAGTTTGTTCTTCCAGGCCAAAGAGTTAAACGACAGTTCTACATGGAGATACAAAAGAGGTTGCGAGAGAGCATCAGGAAAAATCGTCGAAAAAGGTTGAATCCTTGACGCATAGGGGACTGGTTCTTCAACCAGGACAACGCACCTGCTAACACCGCATTGTCTGTGAAGTAGTATTTAAGCAAGCATGGAATGACTCAAATTGTTCACCCGCTCTATTCACCCGACCTGTCTCCCTGTGACTTCTTTCTGCGCCCTAGGATAAAAAGGGACTTGAAATGGAAATGTTTTAACACTGTTGAAGAAGTGCATCAAAAATCGCTGGCGGCCATAAACGATATTCCAATCAGTGGGTATCAAAATTGTTTTGAACAGTGGAAAAAAAGGTTGGATAAGTGCATACAGTCTAATGCTGAACACTTTAAAGGAGACCAAATTTTGATGTAAAAATATTGAAAAATAAAAAAGTTATAAAAAAATTCCGGATAGTTTTCGGTATATTATTTATATATAAATAATATATACGTGTACGTAATACAAGTATTTCCCGTCTTCTTATCTCCTTGTCTTTTGTGTGGAAGAATTTTCTATCAAAAAGAAACTTACACCTTACACTTACTTGCGGATCCATGAGAAAACCATATATGTCTTAAATTTGCAATAAGTATGTGCGCGACAAATGGACGAATAACTCAATATTACGCCAACCGATTTCGATGATTCTTTTTTGAAGTAAGACAAATTAGTTAGTGTACTTCAGATTCACTAAAAATCAAAAAAATTTAACAAAACAAAAAATGACTTAAAAAATGCACTAAAAAGTAAAAAAATAATTTCGTATTCTTCTACAACTTAATAATCAACTTACTTTTTCTACTCATCAATATGTAGGTACGATTGTTATTTTTGGAGTCGGTGTTAGCAAAGGTAAATACATACATAGTTATAGGTGAGATGAGCTTGTGTGCACGCGCGACAACTATCTTGGCTGACAACGACTCGACTCAAAAAATAACAATCGTACCTACATATTGATGAGTAGAAAAAGTAAGTTGAGTATTATGTTGTAGAAGAATATACGAAATAATTTTTTTACTTTTTAGTGCATTTTTTTAAGTTGTTTTTTGTTTTGTTAAAATGTTTGTTTATTTTTGTAATGAAATTATAAAATGTATAAATCTTTTACACATAAAACGTCACTAAATGGCCCAACACTTCTGTTAGTGGTGTCCTATTACATTTTGCATGAAATATGAATGTGACACAATTTATTTAATATCTATCTGAACACCAATCTGATGACCATAATAAACATGACACAAAATACATCAAAAGATGGACAGTGAGAAGATGAAAAGGGGGAAACTTACCTTCAGCAATGATACAAGCTTTTGCTCTCTTTCTGTGGTGCATCCCTCCTGCTCTATCCCATCCCTCAAGAGCAGTTCTTGCAAAGTGTCGACCTAGGGACATGATGATGATACAATACAAAGCATGACAATACGGACAAATGAAATAACTAACAATCTATTTATGAATGTATCGACCCTTCGAATAACGAGGTTCCATCTGACACGCAATTTTATGTGATATTAAGAGGAAGGTTGTGCGGCTTTTTCCATACAAAATTTAATTTTGAATTTGAGGCCAAAATACCCAACCATACTCAAAATATTTTTTTTAATCAAAAGTTATACTAACCTCTCATCTGTCACTGGCCTGCCGGCGGCCCAAAAATAAATCTTTGATATTTTTTTTAATGCGATTTTAACCTTTATGTATAAAAAAAATATATGAAGGACAAGGTCAGAATCGCTTGTGCCAATATCAATCTAGGACCTAGGTACTATTTGATTATTGTAGCTACTCTGAATTATTTTTAAATAATTTTCTATGAAATTTGTGAGCGGCTTTTCTAAATACCATCAAACATTCGACAGGTTAAATATTATCTAGTACCGATACGTGCTATTTTATTTATTTTTGTTTTAAATTATGATATGTAGGTAAATAAAGATTTCAATATTTAGTGATTTTAGAGGCGACTAGGGCAGTTATTTGTGAGTAAATGATGAATATAAAAATATGATGAAATATAAAATAAAAAATAAAAAATGATTAAAAGAAAGCATTTTAATCCATACAAGATATTTGATGTACCTTTGAGAACATTTTTTTTTGTTTAGTTGTGTATTTTGGCCTCAAATCCAAAATTAAGATTTGTATGAAACGGGCCAAAAAGGGCTGCGCAGCCGTTCCCCTTAAACTTTAAAGTATTTCTCTTTAGAACCCATTAATGCATAACATAACTGTCTGTGACGGAACCTTGTAATTCCAAAGGGACAGTATACAGTAATTTTAAACATATGGGGATATGAAATGACTGAAAATATTACAGAATACGAATGTAGTGAATTTAATATAAATTGATGTGAAATATTTGGATCAAAAATTTTGGACCACTTACTTTGGTTCTGGAGTCTTCTAGCTTTTCAGTCTGCCGACAGAGGGACTCGAGCAGAACAGATTTCTCATCGGAGAGTCTCTCATTGTCCACCTGCACCTCGGTCAACTGGTTTTGGAGATCGGATAACTCTTGGAGTGTGGCCTGTAGCTCTTCATTGGTACTGGAATCGATAAAAAAAAATTGCTTTATTTTGTAGTCCTAGAAAAAATGCTACTAATAATTTTAAATTTGGTCCAAAACTGCAAATTTCTATAGAGCCGTTTTCGTGACAATAACCCCAATCAAATAATGTAATGCAATATTTAAAGCAACATTTCGATTCTGGATGGTGGTTTTTCACCAGGGCGATATTGTAAGGATCGATACTGGGTTCATGGGGTGAGGTTTGTCCAGGTCTTGACGGCTGACGCGTCTGCCCACCTGCTGCGAGGTGGGCAGGATAGAGAGAGGCCAGTTGAGGGAGGTCTTTTATCCTCTCCAGCTGGACTCTCTCGACCCATCGCCTTGCACCGCAGTTGGAGGAATGGATTCGTACATCCGTCACTCCTGAACACACTGGCCCCAGATTCCTACCCACCCCTCATACTTATTTCCTGTGGAGCTAATGTAAAAAAAATAAAATGCCACTCTGAAAAGTGCCGCAAATATGTTATATATTGTTATAGATTAATAAATCGTGAAATAACATAAATTAAAATTAATTTTAATTTAAGTAATAAAAATTTTTCAAATTGAGATGAAAGTATGGGTACCGCCACCACAGGAACCATTTACTGGATAACCAACACCCCTGCCCTGCCATAGGTCACCCCAAGTGGTTCGCCACGTTTGGTTAGTAAGCAGGGGTGGTGGGTTCATGGGGTGAGGTTTGTATGGGTCTTGGCGGCGGATGCCATATCGGGAGTCTGATTGAGGGAGTCCTTTATACCTGTCAAGCCGGATTCTCCATCGCCTTGTACCCGTACCCACAGTGGGAGAAATGCATTCATACGTTCGTTACTTCTGGACACCTACCCCTCATACTTTTTTCCTTTTCAGAACTTCCTTACCATTATTTTCCTAAAAAGATCCTCCACCCAGCATCCCCTAAGATGACATAGGCCCTGAGGGAAATTATTTTCCTCCGGACCTACTGTGTGGAGCTGATGTAAAAAATAAAAAAAGGATCGTCAGCTCTCAACCACAGAGGCCATTAAAATAAGAGTAATATGAAATGTACTGACCTGTAGTGGTTCTCCTCCATCTGCAGGATGCGGTCCTGAAGACAAGCCACCGACACCTCGCTTAGAGAGCTGGAGGAGTGTTTGTCCCATTCCGGAGTCATGGCCTCACCATCAGAATCCTGGAACAATAACCAATCATTAATCTTTTTATTTTTTTTAATTTTTGAAAACCTCAAATTTGCCCGGAAATCGAAAGGTCCTAGATTCAAGTCCCAGAGGTGCAAATATCTTTTTTTGATTTTTCTGTTTCAATTTTCATTTACAATTGAGTTTCGCTAATATCGTCTTCATTAATTAAATATTGAATCATTAAGCCGTCTGCTTGGTTCAATATATTCGCACCTCTCAATCCGGAAGCCTCGGTTTCGTCAAACCGAAGTCAAACTGTCACTTTGGATCGAGATTGTAAATATCTATGCAAGATAGCTTTCATATTTCAAAGACAATAAGAAGCATTATTTCGTTCTCTTTCTGGTTCAGAACAGCTCAATTAGGTCTCATAGAAATCCGTGTGTCTCCCCTACTGTCATGGTGAGAAATATGATCTAAACGCCGTTAGAAAGAGAAAACATCACGCTTTATATTCAAATCTGTAAGTTAACCACAATATAATTAACATGTACTCCAGTCCGTGAATTTTTAGTGAGCTAGAGTGCGAGATTGAAAAATACATACTACATTTTTAATGTTGTTGTAGCTGAAAATTAATTTAATTTTTTTTTTCGATTTAAAATTTTTTTGTATGAAGATTTTCAGTAAATTTTTAAATTTTGAAAAAAAAATATATATAAATTATTTTCGGCTACAACAACATTAATAATGTCGTATTTTTCAATCTTAGCACTCTATCTCACTGAAAAGTTAAGGATCGCCACTCTGTTATAAAAGTTAAGGATAGCCACCTGTATGAAACCAAAGTTGCCCAAAACACTTTGAAAAATATGGAAAGGAATCTACCCAGTAATGTCTGGGTCTCATTCCTGTCTGTTGGTACCTAGCATTCCATCCGTGCACCTTTTTGCAAAATTATAATTCCTACACACCAATAACTTTTTTTTTCAATTTTTGTAAGAAAAACTTTCTTTTTATACTTTTTTGAAGGTTATTCCCATCAGTGAAATATATTATATTAGAATAAGTTAACAATAATAATCTAAACGAAAATATGAAAGAGAAAAAGACACAGAAAAACAGAAAAAGTCAATGGTCGCAACTGGGACTCAAACCCAGACCTCTCCGTCTAACCGGGACGAGCGCGTTAACCAATTTCGCTATTGCCACCTTCTGTCAAAGCCGTCATATTTGTCAATCTCATATTTTCAAATTTCAGAATTACATTATTATCAACTAACAGGCTTTGACAGAAGGTGGCAATAGCGAAATTGGTTAACGCACTTGTCCCGGTTAGACGGAGAGGTCTGGTTTAGAGTCCCAGTTGCGACCATTGTCTTTTTCTGTTTTTCTGTGTCTTGTTCTCTTTCATATTTTCGTTTAGATTATTATTGTTAACTTACTCTAATATAACTTTTTTTCCCTACCCACCTTATGCTGACTAAATACAATCATATGTCAGAATGTTCCGTTGAAAATTAAATAAAGGGCTAACTGTGAAAACACCGCCGCATACCACTTCACTTTAAATAGGCATACATTTTGAACAGTAAACTACTCTTAAACTTAATTACCACAAGAACCATCGGTTTCAGTCGTTATAGACGGAAAAATTTGCATTAAAAATACAATTTTCATTCAAAGTTAAAAATTGCCCAAATAAAATATCTCCTTTGCCGCCATGCTTTTTTGTATGGATTTGACATTTGCGAAGTTTCGTTTCAAACTAAATACGCATGAATTACTTAATTTACCTAAACTAAGAACCTATTTTATGTACGTAAATAGTTGTTTCTTGTAGTAATTGTTGAAATGAAATGTGATTTCCATAATCTGTGCTTAAAATTGCGGCGGCGTTTTCACAATTTAATAAATATAGTCCTGTCAACACGTATTGTGAGTGTTGAATACGAAGCCTTTGTTCGACCGTGTCGAAAAAGATAATATCCACAGAACTCGCGAGTTCAGTTGTGAATGTAATGAACCAGCAGAATTAGACAAGCGAAGCAAGAAAAACAGGGTAAGTCGGCATTCCTTGAACATCCTCAGTCGTTCTGCTTTGCGGGTTACCTCATTATATTCCCAACACTATCTAAGACTAAAGAAGAGAAAGATAGTATTACCGTGGGCATGGAGGACGGTGCGGAGCAATGTCCCACTTCCTGCAGCAGCTGGCGCTTCTCACTGTCGCTCAGAGGGGAGTGCGCCACGCCACGAAGCCGCGCACGCAACGCTACATTTTCCGCATTGGCGCGTTCACTTATCATCTGGAATAATACAAACATACATTTTAGTAGATATAATGGAATTCTTCACCAAGGTTCATTTGGCTTTCTCAACAAGTAACCTTCTTCTCTCAACAAGATACAGAAAATAAATAGATCGGTGGTGACGTGTGAAAGAAACACTTTTTTTGTTAATGAAAAAAATATCATCAGGTAGCAAAACGACATTTATGTTTTTTTATTCCAAATATGTTCAGGAATCTCTGGTTAAAACCCTTTGGGTATGTACTGTTACACCCTGTATATTGTAAAAAAAAACTGGCATTCTCTCCCTCCTACAACATGACACCTTAGACTCATAAAACCTAAGTGCAAGTTTAGTAATGGCAGATAATCTATACGTTGGCTGTTCAAAAAGTAACGGGAATTTTTATATTTCACGGGTTTGAAAAGTCCGATTATCAAATTTTTTGTTTTGTTATGTTGATATACATATATGCCCCTGATTTATTATAAAATTTTCAGCTATATTCATCGTTTAGTTTATCTGTGGCAGCCGCTAAGGTTAGACGTGGTTTTATGAGCTCGGCGATTTTTTTTTTAAATGGATCACAAAATTTATATGAAATTTTGTGAATTTCATGAACCCGGACACTCCTGCTAAGTCACCAAACGTAGCGAATCACTTGGGGTGACCTATGGCAGAGGAGATTATCCAATAAATGGTTCCCGGGGCGGCGGTACCTATACCCGCCTCCCAAATTGGTAGATGGTACTCTTCTGATATCATACTTAACTGCCATCAGTTGGGATATAGCAAAACTTTGTATTACTAACTATGCAATCGACATCTATTGAAGGAAGCTGAAACAAGGTGACGGGTTGTGTAGCTAAAATCTTTGCTGTGTTTACCTTCAGGTCAGCCAGTTCCTTCCTGAGGTCTGCCATATCCTGCTGCTGCTGGACCAGTTCTAGCACCTTCCTCTGCAGTTCCTCTCTCTCCTTCACCACCTCCTCTAGCTCCCTCCTCACCTCCTCCAGGTGCGGGTCGGGGACGGGGGACACCAACGAAATTATGTCACTCGTCAAAGTGCCAACCTGGAATGAGAAAAAAATGTTTTTTATTTTTATTGCAAAGTATAATTATTAGGGTTAAAAAAGGGCAAAGTATAATTTAGCCAAATCAGAATGAAACCAACTCAGAACCACCTGAGAAAGGTCATTAAAAGCTATGAAAAAATAATTTTAAAATAGCCGGTAACCCTAACCTAACTTAACCTATTTAACCAATTTTTTTATCATCACTCTTAAGGACCTTACTGGGGTGGTTCTGAGTTGGTTTCATTCTGAGTTGGCCGGTCACCAATTATTGGGTGGGGAGAAGGTATTTTCTAGAATCTTTTTCATAAAATTCTGATAATATTAATCAAGGTCCTTTCTAAGATCCTTTATAAATATGCTAGATTCTGATTTCACCATAAACCAAGCTTCTTTTGGGATTCTTTATTTGCTAAAATTCTTTGTTTCATAACGCTGATGGGTTTCGTTCATATTTGTTCCGATCGGCCTGTAGAATCGGAAGGAATCCAGATTTTGGTATTCCGCACACTAAGGGTACCTAAGCAATGGCATAGACAGAAGTCAAGTACCGCCTTATCGTGAATCGTCAGTCCATACGTCAGTCTATTAACAACCATCGTACGTTTTCGTAACGCGACATTTTGCTCTTATCGTAAAGTATCGATGAAGTGTTATTTATCGTATCGTGACAAAGCATACATCCTATCGTTATTTATCGTATGCTTTGTGTAAATTTCTTACGATAATCTGACTCAAACTAGAACAATCATATCGAACGTTTATGGATATACCGAATGAGAACCAGCCACGAGACACAGCAGTGAGTACCATTTATTTGTGTGTACCGATCTTATTTGGTGGTCGGGCTTAACTTGTATCGAAGTCCATAAGCGTTTATAGCAAAGAGTGGCCGCAAGGTCATTCTAACCCACGTAAGGTAGTTCATCAAGGGGCTATCTAACATTCTTATTTAATTATTTATTGCATTTTTTATTGTTTATTTTCTTTGTCTTGTTCTGTTTCATGCTTAAGATTATCTTCTTCAATATTAAATATTCATTAAAACGTATTCCGGGTTGCTCTTTAATAAAATTTCAATGATCAGTACAATTGCAAGAGAATTTATTACAAAAGGTGAGATAGTTTTAGCTGCAACACTATTAGAATGTTTGGTGATTTTGTATCATAAAAGAAAGCTGAAAATCTATGCTACAAATTCTATGAATTAATGCCAAATTTTTGTCACAAATCAGTTGGTTTTGCCACAAATCTAATTGATCTTTGTCACAAATTGGTTAGTGCCACAAATCTAATCGATCTTTGTCAAAAACCAGTTCAAGTTTTACTACAAATCTAATCGATCTTTGTTAGAAATCAGTTTCTGTGTCACAAATCTAATTGATCTTGTATCATAATTAGTTGAAGCTGTGCCACAAATCTAATAGCTGTTTGTCACAAATTGGTTGAGTGTTGAGTGCCACAAATCTAATCGATCTTTGTCAAAAATCAGTTGAAGTTTTACTACAAATTTAATCGATCTTTGTTAGAAATCAGTTTCTTTGCCACAAATCGAATTTATCCTTGTCACAAATCAGTTGAAACTTTGCCACAAATCAAATCGATCTTTGTCAAAATTCAGTTGAAGTTTTGCCACAAATCTAATCGATCTTTGTTACAAACCAGTTGAAGCTGTGCTACAGATCTAATTAATCTTATGTCACAAATCAGTTAAAGCTGTGCCACAAATCTAATTGATCTTTGTTACAAATCAGTTGAAGCTGTGCCACAAAGTAGCTAAAGCTTTGCCACAAACGTAATGTATTTTTTTCACTAATCAAATCTGATGGATCTTTGCCACAAAAAAGTAGACAATTGTCATAAATCTGACGAAGCTTTTTCACTATTATGATGAATATTTGTCCAAATGTGTGACAAATCTTTGCCACAAATCAAATTTAATGTATATTTTCCACAAATATACGATAAACCTAACCATAACAACAAAAACTTGGCAAAAAAAATGATAAATCTTTGCCACAAATTTAATGGATCTTACAGTTGCAGTTTTATCACACATTTGGCATAACGTCGCCATTAGCCAGACTCAGGACCATAGTATGCAAATATTGAGATGTTTTGAAGATACATTAATAATTTTTGAAAACCCCAATAAAAATATGCAAAGTAGAACTAACCTCAGCTGTACCGTTGTACTCCTGCACAGTTGGGATGCTCAGCAACAAAGGCGGAAGACTATTACACTCCGGCTGGTCCACTTCTCCCAGAGGCAGCAGACTCTCAGATGGCCTCTCCAGTCTGCAGGAGCTGCTCAACTTTCCCTTGAACAGCAAGGGCTCCTGCACTTCTAGCCTCAGCTGATTCTCCGTAGTGGTCGTCAGTTCATCAGCAGAACTGTATTCGATCTTATTATTGTTTCTAGATCTTCTTAAACTGGCTACTTCTGGTCTGTTAAACTCTCCTTCCATCTCTTCGGCTCTGTCCACTTCATCCAGAGTCTCATTGCTTGGTGTTAGTTTGATTTCTGGATGATGTTTGTCCTTCTTCCCACTCTTGTTGATCTTATCTTTAGATCCGAACACTTTTGTTGATTTCTCTTTTGGGACTGGAGCTATCTTGTGATGTTTGGAGTCGAGGCTTGAGACCGAAGTTGCCCCTTTGAGCGGAGCTCCTTCGGTTGGGGTTTTTCCTGCGGAGGTCTGGTGACCCCTGCGGAACAAGGATTTTATTTTCATCATTTTGATGCACTTTTTTATCAACACATTTCACGATGTTTTCTGGTTTGTTACGTCAGATGTTCAAATATACACTGTATCATTTTTTTTTATTTACACACGGTACATTGCCGGCTGAATTTGTAAAACTAAAATAGTTATAAGAGCGTAAGAATTAAATTGTATTGTTAACTATTCGTATGAATGACGCTTTTGTTCTGCTGAGATATCTTATCTTTCAACTAACAGTCTATTGACTTTGGGTTGATTATGAATTAGAAATATGACAGAGATGGGACAAGATATTTTAAACACGCAACCATGCGAAATTACGCAGCCACAATAGGGTGATAACTTTCAATGAAAAACGGATTTTTAGCATTTTAAAAACAATTAAAGTCATTTTTATTAAATTATAAAATCTACTTTTTTAAATTGCCACGGCCGAAAATCGAACCACGATCAACTAACTGCATGGAAGGCAACTATCCTGACCATTTTTCAACACCATTAACTATTTTAACAACAGCGGCACAAATTTATTATCTCTACATATTATAAATTAAAGTCCTCCACCGCGTCTGTCTGTCTGTCTGTTCGCGATAGTGATTCATGAGGAAGGTTTAGGTACATAATTTGTGAAGGTTTTGTGTAAATTGGTTGAAATATATAATTAAAGGAGAATGTCTGTATGTGGTGGACGAGCGGGCTGGCAAGCAGGCGGTGTGGGTTTGATTTGTATGCAAACTAACAGATGGCGGTGTGAGTTAAAAGTTTGGGTAACCATCCAGTAGATGGCGTCGTGTTTCGTTAGCTGTAGCAACGCGTTTCCGGGTCAGCTAGTATTTCATATAATTTTTATTTCTGAATAAGAATTATGAATTTTTGAATTTCAGAGTCTTCTTCTTCTTTCGTATGGTGATTTCAGAGTGTTACGCAGGTATACACAACCGAAATAATAAATCTAATATTTAAGAGTGAATAACCAGCACATGACAACTTCGATTCCGACACTAGCGCTAACACATCAGGGCTCGCGAGCGGGCGTTTTCAGAACTAAATTTCGTTCCGCGGCAATCCGAGTTTTGAGGGTTTTGTTCACTCGAGCTAGGGCTACCCGCTACTATTACTACTTTATATTACTATTCTCGCTTCCAGAATTTTAATTAGTAGTAGTTATTTGTAATTTGTATATTGAAGTGCATAAACATAAATAGATACAAGTGAAATGCGTAAACACAGTAGGTATTAAGTAGATAGCTACATGAATAAACAATTTGTTATATTCTTTTTAATATTTTGGTTTTTTGTTTTTCAATTGTATTTTACGGCCATTAGAGTGGAAGATACTCTCAGTATCGCCCTGGTGTAAGACCACCATTAAGAATTGAAACGTTGCTTGAAATGGCTTTAGCCGTGTTTAGTGGTCAGATCTGAATAGCCAGGTACTTCCCCACCTTCCTCTTCCCTATATCCTTCCCCTCCCCACTACCTTCAGTCTTACAACATACTCCAAATTGGGGATGCAATAGTCCCACTGGCTCCAGACTTGTGCGGTATTCATGAAAAAAAACGAGTAATATTCAGTTGGATTGTAAAAAACGTCGCATTTTGAAATATTTATTCGTGTGCATAATTAATAATAAGCACTTCAACAAACAGAATTAAAGCGCACAAACCCTTTCTTTCTTTGAGTGGCCTTGCAACGCATGCCGGGTACCCGCTGTATATAATGTTATATAGTGCAGGCGCTTGCATTATAATTCCCGGGACTTGTGATGGAACCATAACAGTTTAGTTGACCGCGAGGTTACAGTGCCCATGAAACGCATGCCGGGTACCCGCTGTATATAATTTATTTATTTATTTACGGACAAATAGTCCATTAACAATATAACAATAACACGAAAAACAAGCGTGCGTAAAGGCCCGACCCGCCGAGCAATCGATCACCGTTCGCATTGATTACCGTTCGAATGTCATTTTTCGTAACTATCACCACTTTTCGTAACCCATTCACCAGTTTACCCCCAAGTGTCGAGCGTGCGTAAAAAAGATTTACCCCAAAAAAATATTTTGGAGCAGTTGGGACTCTTGTGCGGTATTCACAAAAGAAAAATTAAAAATAAAAAAAATATTCGAAATTATAAAAATTTTTGCAAAAAAATATTCAATGAACATGAAAAATTGCGTTCGGGCAACCCTATAGATTTAACAAACATGAATCAAGGAATTCGTGTTTATTTCAAATTTCGTTTTCAAATTTCATTTCCAAATATTATTATTCAAAGCGTCGCGAAGACGTGCTCTCCTGGCCGCGTTTGGGCCCGTAATGAAATCTGAAATTTGTGTTTACGGGCTGCGATAAAAATGGTAAAATGCGATGTTCAAAATTATTTAAAATTAAATACTTCCTGAAATTATTTTACGATCAAATTATTTATGATTTGTCAATAACGTCTTAGCAAAATAAGTATGTAAAAAAATCCGAAATATATTTGTTTGTAAGTGCACAAATAAATGCACAAACCGACCAATTTTCGTCAAGAAACACATGTCCGTATATATTTTTTAATAATTTTATTTAAACTAAAATTAAAATTCTGAAACATACGTTTACCAGATAATGTATTGATTTATTTTACTGCATGATTATATGATTTGAAATGGGTGTTGTATAAGAAATGTACTTTTTTGAAAATTGAACAAATCTGCGAACGACCTATGGTATAACCTTATTATTCTAAAAACATTTTTTTTTTCTCAAAATCTAAAACATAAGTTTACTAGATAAAAGAACAATCTTTTGAAATCCATTTATAGTTTTTTGTGGAAAAGAGTCAATACGTCTAACCACTGATTTAAAAATGACATATTTCTGGTTTCTCTGGTTGTACACTCTTAAACGTGAGTGTCTGTTTGTAGCGGGCTGGCAGAGTGCGGGCGGCGTGGATTTGATTTGTATACAAACCTAGTTTTATTCATAGA
This sequence comes from Limnephilus lunatus, assembly GCA_917563855.2. Taxonomy (NCBI): domain Eukaryota; kingdom Metazoa; phylum Arthropoda; class Insecta; order Trichoptera; family Limnephilidae; genus Limnephilus; species Limnephilus lunatus. Next base: position 26,222,605 of record OU830600.1, on the reverse strand, counting down.
TTGATGCAATTTTGTATATTTGACCTTTGAAACAAGAGGAAGGGAAAACCACCGTAATCCTATTTTTACACCCCTTACAGCAGTATAAAGCCCGGTGACGCCGGGTGCTTCAGCTAGTGCATCATTTTTAAAAATTTGATATGGATTCTAACTGCCAATATTATTATGTTAAATGTCTTTGTGACAGAGGTGTAATTGATTTTCCTCTTAAATCGTTAAACGTTTCAGACAGTCTTGTTATGCTGTTTCCACCATCAGAACAGATGTGACACTTTTTTTTATTGTGAATACCGCACAAGAGTCCCAACGGCCTAGAGCCAGTGAGACAATGGCATCCCCAATTGGGGGATGTTGTGAGGCCGAAGGTAGGTAGTGGGGAGGGAAAGGAGATGAGAAAGAGGAAGTTTGGGAAGTACCTGGCTGTTCAGGTCTAGTCACTAAAAGCGGCTATAGCCGTTTCAAACAACGTTTCGTTTATGGATGGTGGTCTTGCACCAGGGCGATACTGAGAGTATCTTCCACTCTGAATCTCACGTAATATCACGTTCAACTCTCCCCTGAAGATTGACACTACAAGACTATCTGAAACGCGGGCTAAAGAAGAAAGAGGAAGCGCAATACGGTTCAATACCAAAAAGATCCAAATATTTTATTTATTTATTTATTCACAAAACTATATAACAAAAGCACAACATAAATTAGCCCCTTTAGAATTCGCGCCCCTGTGCCAGTAAGCAATTGCCTCAGTCCTAATTCGGCCCTGGAGCCATTATCTCATATTTACTAATTTTACTTGTAAAAAATCGTAACTAATTAGCAGTAACATAATTTCAGTGATAAAATAATAAAAATAGTACTTAATCTCACGAAAATATTTCGTGATTAAAAGTTACATCGATTTTATTTCATTCATGCGGTTTTAATTAATATCGCGTATATTGTGATAATCGTGACAATCACGGGATATTTTAGTTGAAGGATTTGTGAATCTGAAAGTATTTCTAAGATACTAGCGAATAACCAGCATGCGTTGCAACGCCATTTTCAAAGAAAGAAAGTGATTGTATTTCATTTCTGTTTATTGAATAAAAATATTTTTTGTTTTTCCGTCCGGTGCGTACACGAATAAATTAGAAGGTTTTCGACGCGTGAGCAAGCCACACACAGCTTCCCACGAGAGAAAACAGGATTTTCTAAATTGAACACTTGCTATCCCCTACCGCTACTATATCTCATTTACAATCCCTCCCACTGCTCCCTCTCTCGTCCGTCAACGCTCAGACACATTTTCCATTCATCACTGTTCCCCGCCCCCATTCCCCTCCCGTGTCTCCTTTCTTCCACCTTCCCCCCTCCCGCGTGTCCCTTCCACCTTCCCCGTCTTACACACTCCCCCAACCCCCTCCCGAATAATAAACAAAAGGGACAACTGCACCTCAGGTTGATAAAACCTAAATAAAATCGTAAAAAAGAGGTTTTGCATTCCCCATTTTTCTCCTCCAAAACTGGACCGATTTTAAAGATTTTTTTAACAACTGTATTAGAAGAAAATATTCTATACGTTTGTTTTTTTTTAAATACGCTATCTTGTTTGAATGTTGTATTATGTCGTTACACGTATTGATTGCCTTTAAACCAGACAATTTTAACGATTTTGGAGGGTCCTATCTTAACTCCTATAATAAGTAACTTTACAAAAAAACGAGTGTGCTTTAGACTTTGGACCACACGACTGAAGTAAAAACTACAAGTCAAACCTCGCATCATGAACCCAGGTATCCGTGCTAAGTTACCAAACGTAGCGAACGGGGTGACCTATGATCTAAGGGTGACATGTGACATTGGGGTGAAATATGATTATGGGGTGACCTACGACCTTGGGGTGACCTATGACCTTGGGGTGACCAACAACATTGGGGTGACCTACGACCTTGGGGTGACCTACGACCTTGGGGTGACCTACGAACTTGGGGTGACCTATGACCTTGGGGTGACCTACAACATTGGGGTGACCTACGACCTTGGGGTGACCTACAACCTTGGGGTGACTTACGACATTGGAGTGACCATCCTTATCCTTATCACTCCCCAAGTCAAGCGTGCGTAAAGGCCCGACCGTTCGCCTCGCCATCGATCACCGTTCGAATCGATTACCGTTCGCATCACACTTTTCGTAACAAATCACCACTCTTTGTAACGCATTCACCAGCTTACCCCCCAAGTCGAGCGTGCGTAAAAAAGTTTTACTTCAAAAAAGCAAAACTTACCGATAGGCTAGTGGTTGATATCTATATTATATTAAAACATATTTGCATGTGTCAACATCCAGAGAGGAAATTGGGGAATAGCTTTGTATGGAAAAAACGCCGCCCGGTTTCCTCCTAACAAGAAACAGATAAGTTGTATGCTATTTCTAAAATGCGGCCATAGCCCAGTGATACAAACCAGCTACCCAGGAAATAGCCACATTATTATTAGTTATGATAATCATAATAATATTACCTCTTGGAATGTTTACTTTTCCCCAAGGCATTATTCCATACATCATAATATTATATTCGGGCATCGGAATGTCGACGCCTTCTCCTAACATAATATGCACGATTATTATTTATTACAATTTTCAAGGTTTAAAGAACCATTGTGAAAATATTGCAGCATTAGCCTTTTACCTGTATATTCAATAGTATGAATAGATTGCCGGAAATTTTACAAACTGTTAATGTTATGCACGGTAAAGGTGCTATTAACAGGTGTTAATTACCATGTTAATGATTGTAGCCATTTTAGAAGACCAAATTCTACACTTATAAATAATACTGTTCAACGATTTTATTATAATTAGTGTTGTTTTTAAATAACTTATTTTAAAATACATAGTTCGTTAATCGATATCACAATTAAATACAATTATGTTTTTAGTTTTATAGATGTTTGAAAAATAACAGATATTTTTGAGGGCCATTAACCAGCCAGCGGCCGAGAATTCATATTTCGTCGAAAGATGTTCTTACGATCAGACAGGGCGGTTCCAATGAGAAAGATTAAATATTCTCCGTACCAGCTTTTTAAAATAATAACTCAATATCGATTTTATTTCATTCAAAATTTGATTTAATACATATATACCTACATTAAAAAATGCTGAAAGGCGTGAATTTTTTTAAAATTATTATTTATTCATTTTTTACATTACTCGTAATTTTCCTCAGGGCCTGTTTTATCTTTGGGGATGCTGTGTGGAGGGTCTTTTCAAAGGAAAGGAAGGAGAGGAAGTTCTGGGAAGGAAAAGGGTAAGTGAGTGGGAATCTCGGATTCAGTGTGTCCAGGTCATCCGCTGCCAGATCCAGACAAACCTCACCGGGCACCCCTGCTAAGTCACCAAACGTAGCGAACCATTTGGGGTGACCTATGGCAGAGGTGTTGGTTATCCAATAAATGGTTCCCGAGGCGGCGGTACCCATTCCCGTCTCCTAATGTGAAATATTGATGTTGTAGCCGAAAAAGTATTTTTTTTCGAAAATCGGTTTTTTGTACCAGATTTTTTTACGAAATTTCAGTTTGACAGTGCACTGCACACGGATTTTCTGAAAATCTGCGTACAAAAACCGAAAATTGAAAAAAAAAAAACAACAACACCAATAATGAAATTTTTTATTAGCACACCCAAAAGTCACGAGCCGCCACTGGTTGCAACAGTACAACGGTACGCCTATATTTTTCAGCGTATTTTTAATTAGAATCTCAGACAGCGTAAGACAATGGTTTTTCATTGTTCTTGGCACGATACTGTTCTCTACGGTGATCTATTGTGCCGTGGAAATTGCTAATAATAATTAATTGTGTAAAATATTGAGGATAGGCTCGATATTACATGTTCCAGGTACTAGATAGTAGGTAGTGTATTGTTAACGAAATCACGTACGCCGTGCCAGTGGATGCGAAGAATTATCCGCCCCCCCAGGCAAACCTAATGAAATAACAATCTAAGGCGAGTGCTGACTGGAGTGACATCGCACTTTAAAAAAAAATTCTCCGTTTGCTCGAGATTTTCAGAAGATCATTTTTTTAATTGTTTCCCCAACATTAAAAAAATCATAACTTCGAATTTTAACATGGAAACATAAAAACTTATTATAGTGCTATACAAGCCAATGAATTAACCTAAATTTTACCTTTTCTCTCATACTTGTAGGATTTATAAAAAAAATCGTAAAGTTTATAACCGCGCGAATCCTGCGAGTTTGAAACTGCCGTGAGAGGTACTTATTCGAGTCAACATAGAATATTTTCGATTTCTGTATATTGTATTTGGTATAATTGATAATGAAAGGTGCGTATCTATGGAAAAAATACTTAATTTTAACCGTAAACGGCTGATCAGAAATTCTGTGCGAAAAAAATATTTTTAAAATTTATTTTTAACATCGTTATAAAATAGTCTACGAAGTTCGTATTTGCGACATCTATGGTCATAATAGATAAAGCATTTCAATAGCTTCGTTTTAAGTCCAAAATAACAAACGTGGGAGCTACAAATATATTTTTTTAATTTTCTTGCCGAATCAAAAGATAATTGCCTTTCTTATCCGAAAAGCAATCGGAGACATTTAAAATGGCGCCTATATATGGCAAAAATCGCTCCAGTGGGTAAAATTGCGCAGAAAGAGTCGGGGACGCTCGAGGAAGTCATAGCACGATCAAATGAACCAAATACTTGAGACAGACCGTGTGCAGAGTCAGAATAACAGAAGGGTGTGTATTAGACGATTTGTGGATGTAAATGAAGCAACAAATATGACGTGCAAAGACCGAGTTTCTTAGAATAATTTTGAATAGCTTTTTTATATTTTTTTTGTTAAATAGCTTTTAGCCTAAGTATTCGTAATGGTGTTATGCAGATGTCTTGTTGCATCTAGGTACATTATGTTCCCAGATGTTCTACGTCTTGCACGCATTGAGGACATTTTTTCAATAAGTTTTTTACAACCGGTTGGATCAAGTACATCAAAAAGTTCACTACTTTTAAAACCTCTGATTTTTAAAAACAATAATCTGATAACCCCTCAGGCCTTCACCATATTCCATCAGCAGGTCAGAATATTTCCACTTTGCATTAAAATCCAAATAAATGGAATATTTGTGAACGTATCCGAAAACAAAAAACCTTTTTTTGAAAGGTGATGAGATAACGCTTTCAAATTGTATTATTAGAAATAACCATTTAATTTTTAATATACAATTTTTTTGAAAACAAACTTTTAAAAATGGTTCACATTCCTTTTTTTCCAACTAAAACTACTGATAATGAAAAAATAAATAAAAACACATTTATTTTACTAGGCAAATGTTTTATAAACGTGTTCATCGCCTCCATTTTTTTTTTAGATTTTGTAAAAAAAAATTTAATTCGCAAAGTTTCATATATATTTTTTAAATTGCGGTCGGAAACTTTGATTTCATTAAGGTGTACATCTTAATTCTTTTGTGCTTAACTTTTAGATTTGAATATAAAGCAATGTGTTTTCTCTTTCTAACACCACTTGTATCATATTTCTCACTATGATAGTAAGGGAGACAAAACGATTTCTAATAGACCTATATGAGTTGTTTCGAAAGGCGAAAAATTAGCCTGAGGGCTGATTTTAGTTAGCTCACCTCAAGAGATTTACAAATAGCAGGCCAACTTATTCAGTGTCGTGAAATTTGTTGAGTTGGTTTTGGCGCGGGCCCTCTTGGGTACACCTGATTTAGCCCCCCAGCCGATGCCCAGAGCGCCCGGGCACTCGGTGAGCCACTGCTACACACCCATAGGTAATACGAACACCTAGGTACTGTTCAATACTTCTTTGTTCCCGCGTATTATCGATTGGTTATGCGAACATACAATAGTTATTTATAGGGGTACGTGGGATCTACATTTACCGTATGGTTATCATCCATTACCTGGTAAATTTAAACATGTATACAATAATAATTATTTATTGAATAACTTTGGAAATAACATAAGGAATGCATACTTTAATATGATAGCTAATCTGCAAAGTCAATGATTGCAGTATCTATCTACGTGATATTTTTTTTTTTGGAGTAGGAAGTTTTGACGTTTGTACAATATTTCTGTTATTTTTAAAGGGTGCAACTTTATTTTGAATATCATATTTATAAATTTGTAATGTTGCACGGTAGAAGTATAATGCACTTAATTTTATGACCTTAAATTGTTTGAATAAAAGTTCTGAGAAATATGAATAGGATTTTGAATTGTTTTTGTGATATGTAAATTGTTTGTGTTTGATTTGGATATGTACCGCCCCATCCTATAATGCCATATTGTATAATTGATTAACGGAAAGCGACTTAAAACATTACTATTGTGTGAAATCGAACCCCTGTCCCGTTCAAATGTTCACATGACTGGGTTAGTCATTGCTCGTACTGCATTGTTAAGCCTATTTCACAAGAGAGTTTTTCAGCGCAATGCAATTTACGCCATCATGAATTTGTTTGTAACTCACTGATTTTCTCAAAGTAATTTTTGTCTACTAATCTGACTACTAATAACTGTAACAACAAACAGAAACAGTATTACAGGTAGCAGCCATCAATATTTAGAAAATAACTAGCTGACCCGCACACAAAACACACACCATCTAAACACAACGCCATCTACTGGATGGTTACCCAACCTTTATACTTAATACGATAAATTAACTCACACCGCCATCTGTTAATTTGCATACAAATCAAATCTACACCTACATACAGACATTCTCCTTTATATATTACAACCAATTTACACAAAACATTGAACCATTATATACATAAGCCTTCTTCACGAATCACTCTATCTATTGGTGAAAACCGCATGAAAATCCGTTCAGTAGTTTTTGAGTTTATCGCGAACAGACAGACAGACGAATATGTAGAGATATGATAATCTTTATTAATTGTTTTTGCCTTTAATTCGTAGAACTCTATTTATTTATTTATTAATTTAATTGAAATTAAATTTCATAATGTTATTATCGAGTTCTGCAAGTATTTTTGTTACAGCTGTTTCGGTTTATAAGACCATCTTCAAACTGTCTAGAAACTGACAGTTTGAAAATAGTCTTGTAAACCGAAACAGCTGTAACAAAAATACATACTAAACTACTTGCAGAACTCGATAATAACATTATCAAATTTAATTTTAAGTAAATTTTTGAAAATAATAATTTTTGTTTAAAAAAAAAATGACTGAGAGTAGCGAAGTCCTGTTTAACTGTTTACTCGACCGTTTGGCATTTCGTATGCCTGTAAAATTGTTTGTACGTTTCGTTACCGGTTTCTAAAATCTGGTGCATCCGCGTTATTATTCAAGCAAGCTGATTAATTTTGACAAAAATTTTTAGAAAGCAAAAATATGCTTGAAGAATGTTTAAAAAAAGGATTTTCATTGAGATAGCAATGATTCTTTGGAGAAAATGTATAAATCCTTAATTGAAATTTAAAAAATGTTACATAAAATGTGTGCTTTATAATTGTAGTTACGTATTTAAATACGAGAAAATTAGCAACATACAATTTTGACGCGAGGTTTACGCTATGTTCACTTCATATATTAAAATCTCGTGTGAATGTAAAAACCTCGGCGTCGAATATTTCACTCCAGTCTGAACGAAGCCTTATTGTGCAGTACACAAAAAAACTAATAATGGTTGGTGCACTTTTGACCCGGCTGCGTATTCCCAAACCCTAACGCGTTTCAGTCGCTCTATAGACTGAAACGAGTTAGGGATTGGAATGCGTAAATCACCTTCCAAACACTACCGCGTTTCAGTCGCCTTCGCGCTTTGTAGCTCTCCGTTTCTGTTAGGGTGACGACCATAATTATAGAAGGGTAAGCAGAGAGGATGGACCGCGTTTTTTTTACTTACGAAATCTTTTTTTACATTGAAAAAAATTATTTTTTAAGTAAAAAAAAAAACGCGCGTTTTTTTTTTACTTAAAAAATAATTTTTTTCAATGTAAAAAAAGATTTCGTAAGTAAAAAAAACGCGGTCCATCCTCTCTGCTTACCCTTCTATAATTATGGTCGTCACTCTAACAGAAACAGAGTGCCACAAAGCGCGAAGGCGACTGAAACGCGGTAGTGTTTGGAAGGTGATTTATGCATTCCAATCCCTAACGCATTTCAGTCGGTAGAGCGACTGAACCGCGTTAGGGATTGGGAATACGCGACCCGGCTTCGCCCGGAGTTCCCTCGCTCCATTTAACACATTGAGCGCGTTGAATGAGCGATGCTCAGCGGTTACTCAAGCGTGGACTGTTAGCTGCCTTGAATGACATTATAATGCACCTTTGCCAGTTAATGCATTATGCCTTATGGGAATTTAACTTGCATACACCTTTATAATGCAGCTATAAACGTTATTTGGAATGGATACTTTGATGGAAATCGGTAGTTGTATCTCACGATTGTTTTTATGGCTTCCCTTTTTGGGTCTACAATATACAGATAGGTAGATAAGAGCACACAACGAATTGTTATATTTTTTTATCTGGAGAACATTTAAGCTGCATGCATTCTGTATGTATGCAACAAGTACATATTTTAAAAATAATGTCACCCAAGATAAACCTCCCAAAATTATAAGATGACAGTAAAATGTGAAATATTAAGCAAATCAAAACAACTGGTATTATTCTAATGTATTTGAAATGCACCGCGAGATAGCAGGCAGCAGCAAGTAGTGACATCTAACGTCTTAAATGGAAGCTTTCTTTCCCACGCACTATGATTGGCTGGGTCAAATTATGAAATGCCCCGATATCATATCTTCTGTCTCTTTACGCATCACACAATAAACGAGATGGCACAATGTCGCATAGTAAAAACTTTTTTTATTCTGAAGACAGTTTGGGTCAGTGCCGCGAGGGAGAGAGAGCATGCCGTCTCTTTACATATTATGCGTCTGAAAGATATGTTTGTTAAACGTAGTTTGATTTTTTGCATATTTTACGTTTGTCGCGTGAAATAATCTAATATATTAAATATAATTTGGCGTATGTGGATGAATTTGATTATTAAACTCGTGAGGTTCCTACAAATGAATATTATCATATGTAATTTGATATTGTGTCATAATATCATTTTTTTCAAATGACCTTACTCTTCTGGACCCCTAAAACCGCCTCTCCCCAAGATATTTTTTTCAGCGAGTATTTTTTTGATAAGTCTTTTAGTAAGCCCAGAAAAATAAAGTTTCCAGTCTATAAAAATGCTTTGAAGTGAAAAATCTCCTACTTCCCAACCCATTTTAGAAAATTGTTTTATTGAATAATGTAGCTAAATAAGTTTCTTGGAAAATAATTGGAAAAAATTTTAATATTTGTTGCTGAGCTTCACAAAATATAATAAAACATGAATTTTGGCGATGTTTTTTTTAGTGAATTCAAAGAGGACGTAACCAGCGAATTTTTAACTGTGAATTTCATCCTTCTGCCATCTGCAGAAGGACCGATAGTCGCTTAGTCGACGCCCGGATTTCGAGGCGAATGGACGTGCCTTGCTCTTCGCGTCGCTTTGTTTTGTAAAAATATGCTTGCGGAATAACAAAACACCGTTGTTGACTATTTATTATGTTTTTTTATTGGTCAACGCCCTAGAGTCGTTCACTCCGTCCAATTCCGAATGGGTCCAGGGCTGGAGGATCGTCGGATAAGGAAAGGAACGGATATGGAAAAAAGTTTAGTGATTTTGCGCCTAGAGAAATAAAAAAAAAAACTCAATATGTTATTTTTACTAGTATATGATTAACAACACCCAATATCTGACGATATTAATAGCCTAGCGACTGTACGGTTGAAATTTAAGAACCCGGATTCAAATACATCTCTGACGCCGAGCCTTGGGCAAAACCATCTTCGTATCTACTTGAAGTTTGTTAAAAAGCTACTTTTGTAATAGTTATTTTTATTTATTTATTAGAGATAATATTATATTACAAAATTATTACATAACATTTGTAATACATTACTCCCGATGAGTTTAATAAAACTCATTTCGGGAAGGACAACATTATACACCTAAAAGAAAATTATTTTTACACAAGAACACGAAGATCAATGAACAGTAAATAGATTTTTAAACCGAGGTAATTGAAGATTATACAAGAGTTACAAAGGAAGACAGTTAAATTCTTGACTGGTTAATAAAGTTGCTGAGAAAACCGAAAGTAGCCAATAATGAAGAAAGAGTGAGGAGCATCGGTAGACAGGCGTAAGTACTATTGGATTTGTAATTTCGTGAATCTCTCCGGGTATGGTGAGATTCATGGTAATTATTATTGTAGCTGGCAGTTAATATGGTATTAATTATTATAACTAGCGTCTATATATTATATACGACGCCATTGCCTGTCGCGGTTATTTTGTCCCGGTGACTAGCTGTCACTGGATCGCCTGAAATTATTTTCCCGAGGAATTGGCTATTTTTGGAACCAGTTCCTACCGAATTCATAAAAAGATGACCAACACTCACACTGGGCGAAGCCGAAGCAAAAGCCGCCCGCAGGGCCTAGTGTATAATTAAACAGTCAAACTTCACTTCCACACGTTGCACTAACTACAAAACAGATCACAACGATATTAGGGCGCTCCCGGAACACGTGTTGTCACCACCGCTGCCGGCGAGAGACTGATTTAATTATGTGATGAAAAAAATGCAATAATTGACTTGCATCTTGCATAGCAAGTGGGTCGCTCGTAATGCACGTACATGCATAATTCTTAACTCAATACAACAATTAAAACTTGATATATGTATTATGATTGTTGAATTTTAAATTCTATGAATGGCATCGGCTATTTCGCCTTTTTAGGGTCGTCCATTGTACTTTACCCTTTTTGGTATGTAAAATCTTTTGTGTCGGGATTACGAAGGACCTACTGTCTATGGACGAATCTCTTTGTCGGGATCCTCTGTACCAAAATATACAAATACGCAATATAAATCGTACGTGAGTGAAATATACAAATTATATTATAAGTTCTATGCTTCAAGATTCAAGAACGTGAATAGGTTACTTAACTAGTTTTGGTTCTATAGAATCGGATTGATGGTATAGGATAGAAACTGTAGGATCGAAATAATAAAATAAAACTTGTTTTAGTCAAGTCTATGATGGGGTTAGAACGATTAAAACTAGTCAAATTGTTGCAGTTTCGTGTACGATACAAAAATGGCTTAACCACAATCGAGACTATTTTGTCGGAAGGTCAAAATATTTCCGCATCGCAATAAAATCCAAATAAATGGAATAATACTGAACGCATCACAAAACTAAAACGGTTTTTGAAAGGTGATGAAAAACGCTTTCAAATTTTGTAAATCGAAATAAACACAATTTTTGAAAAAAAAAAAAATTCTCCGACACCGACTCCAAAAATAACAATCGTACCTACATATTGATGAGTAGAAAAAGTAAGTTGATTATTAACTTGTAGAAGAATACGAAATTATTTTTTTACTTTTTAGTGCATTTTTGAAGTCGTTTTTTGTTTTGTTAAAATTTTTGTTTATTGTCATTTCGTGTAAGGGGCCATCCATAAATTACGTCACACGAATTTCATGATTTTTTAACCCCCCCCCCCCCCCCCTCCGTCTCTGTCACACATCGTCACATTTGTGAGACATCTCCCCTCTTGGAGTGACGTCACATATTTAGCAATTTTACATCTAAAAATAATTTTTCGTTTACATTTAATTTTTCGTTTTAATAATTTCTATTTTTACATGTGACGTCACAGAGCTGATGACCCCCCATACCCCTTGTCACACAAAATCACCTCCCCCCCTAAGGTGTGACGTATTTATGGATGGCCCCTAAAAATAATTAATAAAAAATTCACAAAGTTTCATAATTTTTTTAAATTGTAGTAAACTTTGGTTTCATAAAGGTGCACATTTTAATTATTTTGCGATTAACTTTTAGATTTGAATATAAAGCATGATGTTTTCTTTTTCTAACACCGTTTAAATCATATTTCTAACCATGATAGTAAGGGATACATAACGATTTCCATGAGACCTATATGATTGTTCCGAACAAATTAATACTTATCGCAAGGAACATTGATATACCATATTCGCTTCCTTCAATGAATGTATTTTTGCAAAATAATTGCAATCGCAATACAAATTCCATAGAGAGCCGACTATAAATAAGTGTGTAAGTACTTCTTGACAGCAGTGGGCAGTTAGCAGTGCGTACTCGGCATCTCGGTACTTCAATTAGTAGGGAGATTTGGTAGACGGCCGAGTGTTCCCAACATCTTGCGTATGTTAAGATAAAAACATACAGAGGAATACACAATGTATTCTGATGAATCATGAAGTGTTCAAGGAACCTATTTCTTTTAACCCACACATATATTCAGGCTATTTTTTCGGTTTTCAGAAAAACTCATACAGTTCTCATAGAAATCGTTTTGTCTCTCTTACTAACATGATTACAAATATGATCTAAAAGATACAGGTCTCATAGAAATCGTTCTGTCTCTCTTACTAACATGATTACAAATATGATCTAAAAGATACAGGTCTCATAGAAATCGTTCTGTCTCTCTTACTAACATGATTACAAATATGATCTAAAAGATACAGGTCTCATAGAAATCGTTCTGTCTCTCTTACTAACATGATTACAAATATGATCTAAAAGATACAGGTCTCATAGAAATCGTTCTGTCTCTCTTACTAACATGATTACAAATATGATCTAAAAGATACAGGTCTCATAGAAATCGTTGTGTCTCCCTTACTAACATGATTACAAATATGATCTAAAAGGTGATAGAAATAGAAAACACCACGGTTAATATTCAAACTATAAAATTAACCACAACAGAAGTAAAATGACATAATCTCTTTCTAACACACTAAATTTCAACAGTCGAAAATGAGACAAACCGTGAACTTATGTCTGAACCCCTCCAAAGGAAAAATACAATAATTATAGTAAACCTCCCTCATTAGTAAGTGGAAAAGTAAGAAAATCACAAAAAGTATAATTTTTTACACAATGCAGTCTCCGATACCGACAAAAACAAAACCAGGATAGTCGCGAATCGATAAATGCTTCATTGTGTAATTATTAAGATGACAATATACCCTAAAATATATTCAGAATCTTAACGTCGTAAGTAAAGAAGCCGTGTATACAAATAGAGTCTCGCGACCCGTGTATTGCACGGACCTACTGTCGAATTTGCGTTATCAAAGAAAAGAAGAAGAAGACAAATAATGTGGGAATCTTAACGACGTAAGTGAAGAAAGCGTGTAAACAAATATGCGCCCGCCGCACGGCGTACTCGCGTACTGGATGAACGTACGGCGGAGTTCACCCTAGCAGGTATGGAGATTAGACCTTTTCACCGCGTTCAATTTAATAAATTCTGAAGAACGTGTTACAAATATTGAAAATGTGGGATGATGTCGCACTGCCGAAGTTATTAATTTATCCTTTAGAAAAATAAAATCTTGTGCTTACCGCTAACTTTAGTTGTACAACGTATTACAATTTTTCAAAGGCGTTGTACGTAAAATATATTAACGGTAAGGTATTGTTTTTATTATTCTTAAATACGAAGAACTTACATCCCCAGGACAACATCTGAATAAAAAAGTTAATATAGTTACGAATTCGCCGGAAATGATTAAAAAGTGAGTTTTGAGCAAACAAAAATTATTAGGATTGTGTACCGCCTTAACTTAATAAAAAAAACTGAATTTAATTCAGTTAATAAGATAACACAACACAACAGTTACTGATTCTGAGGCGGAACGAAGTTCTCCATGTCAGCTAGTGAGAAAATAATTCATATAAAATTCTTTAGTTTTATAAAAGTGTACATTTGATTATTTTGTGGTTGAATACATGTGGGATTTTCTCTTTCTCTAACACCGTTTGGATCATATTTCTTACTGTGATAGTGAGAGACAACGATTTTTGTTAAGACCTATTTCAAATATTCTTAAAAGAAGGATTAAAAACTTTTTTTTTTTTTTTTGTTTTTTTATTTCCAGGTCTAGAAGTGATCATCCTCAGATTGTACTACGATGCAACGAATGATCTAAGGTCCAGTCATTTCCAGTCTTTAAATAATCCCAACATTATGCAAAACTTCACCTATTATACCCACTGGGGAATTGTACAAAACAGGGGCTGTACACTGAGGTAGGGTAGTGTTGAATCGAATTAAAATTTTAATCACTTTGCAGAAATAGGGGAAAGGGGGAAGTTGTTCTTTAGAACGTGGTCAATAGCGATATTGTTGTCTAGTGATCTAGTCGAACGAGTATTAATTCTTGAGGAATACCTAATATGAAAGCATTATGCGTGTATGGACGACCCTTTTGATGTATATCTACACGGTGTCCGGAAACTCGTGGTACGAGCGGGAAACTAGGGAATCTACATCACATTTGGAGTCTATTTTGTTGTATAACATTTTTTGATTTGAGCTTTCGTTTTTGAGTAAATCGGGTCAGAAGTTGATTTTTTTTTTATCAAATCCTTGTAAATTATTAGTGACGATCATAGTACCTAACTAATAAAAACTGTTTAAAAGAAAAACAAACAAAGAAATTCGGATTCAAAGCTTTTTTTGAATCGTTTATCATTTCATCCAGTGTAAAAATAAAATATTCGGTCCACGGTTAATAAAAATAAAATAAAAAATCGTACATATTTTCGCAGTTTGTAGCTCAAATTGCATTGCAAAATTATTACAGCTCTCTCTATTTGCTCGGTTCAATAAACACGTGAAAGAAGAGGCGAACTATAGTTTTCAAGAAATAGCATCGATCTATCGTATTAGTTTGATACAATAGTGTTCGAACCAATGAGAACAGGGTTATTATTAGTTTTTTAATAGTGTAATAAAATTAACCGATTTGGGAGGCGGGTATGGGTACCGCCGCCCCGCGAACCATTATTGGATATCCAACACCTCTGCCAACAGCAGGGGTGCCCGGGTTCATGGGGTGAGGTTTGTCCAGGTCTTGGCGGCGGATGCGTCTGCCCACCAGCTGCATAGCAGGCCGGATCGAGAGAGAATGGCCGAGGGAGTCTCTTTGGCTTCTCCAGCCGTACTCTCTCGGAATATCGCCATGCACCGCAGTGGGAGGGATGGATTCATACGTCAGTAACTCCTGGACACACAGACGCCCAGATTCCTATCCACCCCTCATACTCTTTTCCTTCACAGAACTTATTACATTACGTCTTATTTTTATTTTTTTTACATTAGCTCCACACAGGAGGCCCTGAGGAAAATAATTTCCCTCAGGGCCTATGTCATCTTTGGGGATGCTGTGTGGAGGGTTTTTTTTTAAAGGAGAGGAGAGTTCTGGGAATACTATGAAACTGGGGTTCAGTGTGTCCTGGTCATCCGCTTCAAAGACCTAGACCAGGGGTGTCAAAGATACGGCCCGCGGGCCGCATGTGGCCCTCGGGCCCTATCAATATGGCCCGAGACCATTTTAGTTTAGCACCATCCAGTGAATTGAACAGTTCTGCAATTTTGGTATTGGTTAGCGACTATATAGTGCACTTAACACAACCTCATGATATAGATATCGCACATAAACAATTATTATGCCTTGATGTCGTTTTCGGTAGATTTGTCAACCTGGAGCGCATACCACGGTGATGTATTAATCCTCTCCAACAATTGTATCTCACTGTCTTCAGCTATTTCCTCAATGCGCCTAGTCACAGTGATAGCTGACAAAGTCACAAATCTTCCCCCCAAGCTGTCTCACCGTGGAGAAAAACCTTTTGTATGTTCCGATTGTAAATATTTATGTGCTAGAAAGGTGACTTTAAAAACTCACAAGTTTACTCATAGTGGAGAAAAACCATTTTCATGTTCCGACTGCAACTATTCATGATCACAAAAGGAACATTTAAGAGTCCACAAGCCGTCTCACAGCGGAGATAACCTTTTTCATGTTCCGACTGCAACTGATCAAGTTGTCGAAACTACCACGAATTTGACACCCGAAATCAATGAGCTTATCAAAAATAAGAGAAGTCAGATGTCCAGCTCAAGAAAATTTACCGTTTTACCCTCCTTTTTAACGTTAATGAAAATTTATAATTACTAGGTACATATCTAGCTAAATAAAGATTTTAACAATTGAGTATGGGTTTTAATTTTTAGTCTGGCCCGCTTTCACGCGCTAAATCTTATAAACGGCCCTTAAGAAAATTCAGTTTGACACCCCTGACCTAGACAAACCCCATGAAGCCGGGCACTCCTGCTAAATCACCAAACGTAGCGAACCACTTGGGGTGACCTATGGCAGAGGTGTTGGTTATCCAATAAAGGTGGGGCGGCGGTACCCATACTCGCCTCCCAAATCGTCTCCTTCCTTTCCTAAAAAGACCCTCCACATATTATAGCTTTCCTGAAGAGACTCCAGCAGAACTCTCTTGGAATATCACCTTGCACAAGTGATATTCCAAGAGAGATGGATTCGATATGTCCGTCACTCCTGGAGCCACTGTCTCCCAGATTCCTACCCATTCCTCACCTTTTTCCTTCCCAGAACTTTCCTTCTTTCCTTTCCTCAAAAGACCCTCCATACAGCTTCCCCAAAGATCACACAGGCCCTGAGAGGAATTATTTTCCTCAGGGCCTCCTTTGTGGAGCTGATGTAAAAAAAATCACACACAGTCCACATTCACACAATTCAGAATCCCTCAGGCCTAAATGGCCTTAAAGACTTAACCAGCCAGCGGCCAAGAATTCAAATTTCGTCGAAAGATGTTCTTACGATCGTACAGGGAGATTACAATGAGAAAGATTAATTATTCTTCGTACCAGCTTTTTAAAATTATAACTCAATATCGATTTTATTTCATAATTTGCTTTAATTTATACCTACATTCAAAAATACTCATTGTAATTATTTTTGGATCATAAGTATTTATAATTTTTCAATAATGTAAAAAAAAAAAATTAAATAAGATTAAATTTGGTAAGACCGTAAATAAATAGACAAACTGAAGTATTTTAGTCACAAAACACGTGTGCGGACCTTTTTTTTTAGTGATTTTATAATTAAATTTTAAACTAAAAATAAAATTCTGAAACATGGCTTTCCCAGATAATTTACTCATTTATTTTACTGCACGATTTGAAATGTGTGTTGTATAATACAAAATTTTGTTTGAAAATTTAACATATCTGCCAGCGACCAACGGTATAACCTTACTATGGTAAAAATAAACATATTTTCTCGAAATTTAAAATATAACTTCTTAATATATAAAACAAAGTCGGGTTAGTTACACTATTTATAACTCGAGAACGGCCGGGCCGATTTAGATGATTATTGATTTGTTAGATTTGTCTCCGCCCCGGATAGGATAATAACTATTAAAACATCCCAAAAATTAACGAAAAATAAAGTTATTAAGAAAATTCTTTTCCCCATACATTTTGTATGGAACGAATTCTCATATTTGAAAGCTGCGGGCATTTTGTAATAAGTACCTACTTATAATACTGAACTGTGTGTGAATTCCAAAAATTCAAAAACGTCAAATGTCAATGCGTAAATTGTTTTGCATTTGTTCTTAATCGTGTAATGCTGCTCCTCTTTCTTACACACTATGTATCAATAGCCGAAAATGAGACAAACGGTGAACGTATGTCTGCACCCATCCAAATGAAAGACACAATAATTAACATCGACAAAACCCAATATATGACATTTACCATACGTCAACATACTTTACCTAACAACTGTCCTAAACCAATCATTCATTCATGCTCACTTAATTTACACAATCCCGTAACCACACCTAATATTAATTGCACTTGTTCTGTCCTTAAATCATCAAAAGTAGTTAAATATCTGGGGCTAATCATAGACAATCAACTACGTTGGGAAGCCCATATCAGTGACACAGTTAAAAAACTCCGTAAACTCTGCCATATATTCTGCTCCCTTAGGTCTATCTTAGATTTACAGACCATAAGAAGCGTATACTTTGCCCTCTTCCAATCCATAGCAACATATGGTATTGTGGGATGGGGTGGTTGTGCTGAATCCATCATCAATCCAATTATTAAAGTTCAAAAACTAATTTTGAGAATCATATTTAAATGCAAACCTACCCATCCCTCAAAGGAACTCTTTGCTAAACTCAAGGTCTTAGATATTCGACAGTTATTTACTCAGATTAGCGTATGTTACACATGGCAAAAAAACCAACTGGTTGCTCCACAACATCAAGCACACACTCGTTTCTCATCAAACCTGGGCTGCGTGGTCCCTAAAACTAAAACCTCATTCGCTCAAAGACAATTCTGGTTCATCGCTCCTAAAATATATAATGCTTTGAGTGCCGACATAAAGTCACATAATTCTAAATCTCTTTTCAAATCCCATTTAAAACTTTGGATATCTGAAAAAGGAAGAGATTTCTTCAAAAAACACATAAGAGCTTAACATTATATTTAAAAAAAAAACTACTCTGGCGCATATTTTTTTTTTTTTTTTTAATTATTTTTTATTTTCATTAATATGTTTTACATGTTGCTAAATGATAATTTTACATCTTAGGTTTTTTACTACTTTTCCATTTAAAGCATTTGCTTGTGTATGGAAAAGGAGTGTACATAAATGTGGTTATTACTTAGTACTTAAATAATTCATTTACATAAATATATGTGTGTTGTAATAGTATATATTTAAAGAAAATAAAGGATATTATGGAAAACTAAGTATATTTTTATACATTTAAATAAAAGAAAGAATATTTTGGAAAACTAAGGGTATATTCTCCTATTTCTTTCGCAGAAAGAACTTCAAAAATTAACATAAACATAATCATCGACCAAGATATCATACGTCAATGGGAAGAATACTTGACAAATTTTATTTCTATCTTTTATTTCAATCTTTTTTTAAATACACTTTTTTCTCAGCTTTCTTCTAATTCTTATATTTTTATCTGTATTAGTATTTATCTTTAATTTTATTTATCTCTAAATATGTTCTTTTTTTCTTTCCTTTTTATATATTTTATTACATGTTTATTTAAAATAATGTGTCATATTATGACTACCACAGCACGGGCAATAGCCTAGTATGGTAGTTTAAAAAATTGGCTGTATTATGTAACTTGTAAAAATTTATGAAATAATAAAAAATAAAAAATAAAATAAAATAAAAATCCCTTGCACGTATAAAGAAAATGAAATCCACACAGGAGGCATGTGTCATTCTAGGGGATGCTGTGTGGAGTGTTTTATGGAAGGGAAGGATAGGAAGTTCTGGGAAGGAATGAGGTATGAGGGGTGGATAGGAATCTGGGGTCAGTGTGTCCAGGAGTGATGGACGTATGAATCCAACCCTCCAACTGTGGTGCAAGGCGATGGGGCGAGAGTCCAGCTGGAAATGCAGCAGGTGGGCAGACGTATTCGCCGCCAAGAACCGGACAAACCCGGTCACCCCATGAACCAGGGCACCCCTGCTAAATCACCAAACGTGGCGAACTACTTGGGGTGACCTATGACAGAGGTGTTGGTTATCCAATAAATGGTTCCCGGGGCGGCGGCACCCGTACCCGCCTCCAAAATTTCCGTAAGTAAGTGAAAAAGTAAGAAAATCACAAAAAATATAAATCCGTACACAACTCCATCTCTGCACTGACAAAAACAAAACACGGACAGTTGCGCATTGATGATTGCTTCGTTGTGTAATTCTTAACTTAATAAAAAACTGAATTTAATTCAACAGTTATTGATTCTGTGGCGGTACGAAGTTCGTTGGGTCAGCTAGTTAGCAGATAAAAGAACAATCTTTCGAAATCAATTTATACTTTTTTGTGGAAAAGAGTCAATAGGTCTAAAATTTGATTTAAAAATGAAATATTTCCGGTTTTGTATGGTTATTCCCTGTCAAACCAAATTGAGATCGTCAGCAAGAACTCATAAAAACTTGATGAAACACTGCAATAACGTGCAATGCTCACTCCCCGCCCACAAGTGGACGTATATACAGCTAAGCACAAAAAGTGTGTGCTTAGAACTTCCCTTAAATATCCGTAATAGTCCCTCAGGGAAAGCGTCATATTGCGCACCCTCTCCCTTCCCATCATGAAAGGGGCTATTAATGCTAAATTACACCATAGCTTGCCTATAGAAACACGTTTCAGTAATATAGCAGAAATCTCTAATAAGGGCTTAAAAATGTTAGGATTTATAACCAAGCTAACTAGAAATTTTAACAATATAAAGTGTATTAAAATGTTATATTTTGCATATGTTAGAAGACAACTTGAGTACAATTCTCCCGTCTGGAAACCGTATTATAATATACATGTACAAGCTGTTGAAGAATACAAAACAAATTCTGACGTTTTCTAAATTTTAAAATGGGTATTCCAGCAATTATGTTGAACTACAAAACTATTTTAAATGATATGAATGCTCAAATTGTTAGACAGAAGAATTTTCACTGACTTGATATTTTTGTCTAAAATTCTAAATGATTTAGGTGAGCAGACGGATCCGCCGCCAAGACCCGGACAAACCGGTATTGCTTGAATTGATGAGCTTCCGGATTCCACAAAGTAATACTAGAAGTCAGGATTTATTTCAGTGCATAAATTCAGGAACTAACTACCATATGTATTCCCCTTTGCCCAGAATATTAATGGAGGGAAATAATTATACCAAGTCAGTGGACATCTTCAATTTAGCTTTAAACAAATACAAAATACTGTTACTGTGGCAGTTCAGTTATGTACAGTACCCATTTGATGCCCAGTGAATTTTCGATTATTTTATTGTTTTTAAGCATACAGTTTGTTGGATAATGCGGAAAATTTAGTTCTACAAATTGTTGTCGCAAAAACACTGAAGAATACTTCGTAACGTCTTAGGGTCTTACTAAAAAACCTTCACGACCGTTAAACGGTGTTTTTGTTACACATGTACAACAAACACCGTGCAATTATAGATTCGATAAGTTACGAAAAAAAACCCTCCAAACGTAATTATTCCAAATGGCAACACCAATCGTGTATGCGCAAGGTGCCCAGCGGACGATTGCTTTTGTAGATATGTATTTATGTTAAACATGAATTGTGTTTTTGTTACATAAAACGGTCAATTTCTTATTATATTCTTGAATTCAATATATTTATAACGTATTTGTGTTATTTTTCGACAGTTTTAGTCAAGAAAGTATACAGTAATTACGTTTTGTAAATTGAACGTTCCTGTAGTCAGAAAGTCGGGTTAATTTTTAATTTTATTGGAGTATTCCTTAAAAGCCATGTTTTTTATAACATAAATGTCTAATACATGTGTTGGTAAACGTATCAAAGAAATGAACATTTTTAGATATAAAAGCCATCCGTTCGAAATGTCAGTTTGTTCTTTTTAGGTTCTTTTTTGGGAATTGAAAGCAACTTCAATTTTTTATGGTATGAACGAGGAAAAGGGAAAGTGAAATTTTTTGGCAATTTCTTAAATAAAAGGACTGTGTTTTTTTTAATTTTTAATTTTTTAAAGTTTTTCGACGTTGTGATTAAAAATGTTTGTGGTAAGTTTTTTTTCAGGTTTGAGCATAAAATTTTGCAATTTTTAATCTTTTAGGAAATTTTATCTAGTAGTCTAAAATGGTATTTGTTTTTACGACATCTTTAAAAATAAGAATTATATATGGCGCTATAGAAATCATCCAAAAATTATTATTAATTATCATTAAATCATTACCTACAAATACTTTGGAAAAATTGCGAAATAGGAAGATAAATAACCCTCTTTGTATAAGCGATGAATAATCTTTCCATGAACTATCTTTTGTCACGTCCATGAAGATTTTTTAATTATGAAGGTTTTCACCTGCAAGGTCGTTTATAAATTGAATAAAATATTCACGACATTTTTTAGTAAGGCTGTTAAAGTTTATATTATGTCAAGGGTAATAAAATGTAAGTACATTATTTGTTATATTTAAAAATAAAAGCTTTTTGATATAATAAATAATATGTGTATAAGACAATTTGTCTATTTGTTGTAATTTTTTATTAATAATGTGACATACAAATATCATGAGTTGCTTTGCTGACAAAGAAACTACAATTAAAGTTATTTGTCCGTCTTCAAAATATTATATCACTTTGTAATTATAAACTTATTTTTCAATCTTCTTATTACTTCAATCTGTGCTACCCAGCTAGACAACAAAACAATAATCATCTCTCATTTTCTGTCTCCATGACAACACCTATTTAAAATTCGAACATAAAGGAATCCTATGCATTTCTAGGTAGGTACCTATTCCTTTACATGTGTATAAAAATTGTTAATTAAAGATTATCTTTCAATAAAGTATTTCATAAGTAACCTGCAATCTTTATCGACCACCATAACACGGGCATCAGCCTAGTATTGTGGTAGAAAAATCCACTTATAATATGTAACCATATTATTATGCAATGAATAAAGAAATATAATGAAAAAAAATAATAATTCTGTTTGAAGTCGCGAAAGACGTTGGCGAAAATTGCATCGTGCTAAAATACTCCTTTGTAAACGAGGCTTAATTTATGAGCATTTTTAAAGGTTTATGTAAAAGGTGGGTAATTTAGCAGGACCTTTTGAAAAATGTCATCAAAAGGTTGGAAAACATTATACGCTACGCATTTAAAATGCAAAACAAAACAAAAACAGAAAACGAGGAAATATGGGCAACAAATGAATGAAAAATACGTATTAAATCCATTTTTTGAAGTTAAATCTTCTTTAGTACCGTTGTGATTTGAAACACGATGAAATGAAACGGAAGCGAGCGACACTAAAAAGAGGAAAAAACGTACATCTATAGGATTTAGCCTTCGATAGAATGAGTTAGCAATAAAATATTTATTTATTTCACGTGTACTCGGTTCCAATATAATACGATAAATCCACGGTCCCACGCTAGTATCCTTGGGTCTAGTGGTATGCAGCGCCTGACGCGTTAACGGCCAGACATTCAGCGAACCAAGCATCGAATCATACGAAATCCAAAAAAAATATTTTTGTTTTGTTTTGTAAAATCAATATCCAATCTTCAACCCACTCCAAAATTATAGGGCAAAGAAAACACAAAATAATGCTACATCTACCGACTGCGAAGAAGAAAACACAAATACTAATAAGTTGACCAAATATATAGGAAAAGGTGCACTGGAATCCGACGACAAAAATCTGGAAAAAATCTTCCTTCACATTGATAAAAAAAGTGCTTCGTAGTCTCCACACTTATTTTAGAATTTGATTTCTGAAGCAGCAAAAACTAGAGACCGGTAAGCTCTGGCATCTTGAAATTAGCACATCTACTTCTTGTCTGGAGTGTCAAATGTAACGAAACTATTTTCATCTCACCATGCCTTTTACACATGAGCGATAGAGCTTTAAATTGTCCATTAAACTGTCAATAATAATGCGAGACTTAATATTGTATGTTCCATATTTTTCAAGCAATGCGAAAAAGTTTTTATAATGTCTCGGACAGAGACGGGTACAGGCTCTTAGTTGGTTAACCCCTCGGGCTAAATTGTTGGCTTTTCGGAAGAACTCATATAGGTCTCATAGAAATCGTTGTTCTCCCTTACTATCATGGTTAGAGAAATGTACACCTTTATGAAACCAAAATTTCCGACCGCAATTTGAAATAAATTTATGAAACTTGGGGGATTTTTTATTAATTATTTTTACATGCCACGAAATAAAAAAATGTTTATAATGCATTTGCCTACTAAAATATGTATGTGTTATTATTTTTTTTCGTTACAAGTAATTTTAAAAATAACATTCTTAAAACTTTAGGTATGTTTAAATTTAAAAAAACACATATATTTCAAAAATTACATATTTGAAAGCGTATTTCATCACCTTTCAAAAAAGGTTTTAACTGTTGGATGCGTTCAGTAATATTCCATTTATTTGGATTTTATTGCAAATCGGAAATATTTTTACCTTCCGGCAAAATAGGCCGGAAGCTAAAAGTATCACAGGAATGTGTGCGTAATCTAGGAATGTCAATAGTAAATGATAAAGAAATCGACAAGTTCAACTTTTCTAAACAAAATACACAGCACTTATGGGTGACTCCGAAAATACGAGTACTATCGCTAGAGATAAGAGATATCAATCAAATACTTGTACATTTTGTTTATCGAGTGACTGCTGTCAAAAGATAAGAAAAATATATTAAAATAACGTGTTAAAATACTAACTTTCAGTTGTTCGTTGTTTACAGTGCCCTTTGGGTGATTTTTCACGAAAACGGCGCTATATAAATCCGCCAAATATTATAAGGTGAAACCGTTCTGGCCAAGAATAAACGAGTCAAAATAATTGTTGTGTTTTGTAGATATATATATGTATGACAAAGTTCTAACATCAAGCATTTTAAATAATTTATTTTACAAGTTTCTAACATCACTTACACTGTATTTTGTTCGTATCTGACAGTTTATCGTTGTTACGAGGCGCCTGTTCAGACACAGTTATAAAATATAAAAGATGATCGCACGCCAAATAACGCTCTCCATACAATCTCTTCAGACCGTTCACACCTAATCGGTTTATGCACAAATAAACCATAGACAATACAGATCTTACGCCGTAACCGCTCCCGATGCGATATGCCAAAAGTTAAGCGCCCCCTCTCCGACGAAAACAGGAGATGGGGTCATTTTAATTACGGAGCTGCCTGGACCGGTGGATGACAGATTCAGTACAAAAAATGTGCACATGCGCAGATAAAAGCGTGAGCAGATATCTGTTGAACCGCGAGCGCTTATGTTGTACCGTCACACGACGCTATCAAATATTTCTTCCTGTGGTAGGAGAGGGGGTCAGATGAATTAGGGAGCTGCCACGAAATGCAATTTCTTTGTGGTGAATCTGTCAATTTGACAGCTGTCATCCATCAGCTGCCCGTTTAGGCAGCTTCGTAATTAAAATGACCCCCTCTCCAGTTTACGGCAGAGAGGGGGTCGCATAACTTTTCGCATATCGCCTCAGAAGCAGTTACGGCGTAAGATCTGTATTGTCTATGGTTGATCTGCGCATAAACCGCTTAGATGTGAAAGGTCTGGTGGGATTGTATGGAGAGCGTTATTTGGCGTGCGATGATCTTTTATCTTTTATTTGCGCGTGTGGCACCGCTTTAATCCAAAACGTATAGTACGATATTAGTGATGGAAAACGTATTATTTCAACATTATTGTAATGCACGTCGTCACACGTGATGCATTAACTTTTAAAACACCAACTTCCGTCGGTAGACGTCAGGCACATGACGTAGTCAACGCATTTCCGACTCAATCACGTGATAAACTATACTGCAGATGAATGCAGAATTAATTAATACAATTGCATCATTGCACATATGTATGCAAAACAACTGTCAATTAGAATTGATACGGCCGAGCTAAGAAGACATTTTATTACAAGATATAGATACATTTTACAAGATGCAAACTGAGAATGTTTTATTATTTTTATTGAAAAAAATAGGTACCATATCGTCATTTCGTTCATTTGGACAAGGTTCCAACGGACATTTTTTTTTCAATAATGACTTTGGATGCAATTTGCTCATTTCTATAAATAAAATAATTTTCAAAGTATCCGTTTTTTTTGATGGATTAGTTTACATTTTATAGTACAATTTAATAATGTTCGCCTCACTGGGTGTCTTACCCTTGCCGAGGCCCCTATTTTATAGTACAAAAAATTAATTAAATGAAGTACATATACGTTTGGATACAATATAATATAAAGTTGGTAATGAAATAAAAACAGAATGTGCAATTTACACGCGGTAGAAGCGAAACCTTCAGAAAACTAAATTAGACAAGATTGGGGAGGCTACGAAGCACCGCACAAAGAGGAGACTGATAGGCTAAGAATCACGGCATAAAGAGGAGACCGATTTTACTATCTGTAACATATCTATTTCGTGAGCAGGTACTGCGCAAAGTAGGTACTGTTTATTGTCTATTGATTATTATTTTTTTTCTGATTTTAACTTTGTTGGTTGGCAAAACTGGAAGGAGACCGGAAACAGATTCATTCTTGGAATCATGGCAGAGGACGTAACTTAGTGCTTGTTGGCGGCGGGGTTTTTTGGGGCGATTGGGTTGAAGAGTTTTTTTTTATCCTAGTGCAATGTAGCCGGGAATTATTATTTTGTTATGTCACGAGAGTGTGTGACGACCCAAATGGCATTGAAGCCTTTTTATTTTTATTAATCCCTCGCCGGATGTCGTTGGATAAAATGATCCGCGTGCGGAAGTTAATTTGGACTGGAATCAACGGATGATGTTCTGCCCGCAAGGATTCTTTTGCTGTCTGTTTGTTTGGCCGGCGAGATTTGCCAACGCCGCCTGAGGGGTGGCAAATCGCCGTGCTTATTTTGTTGGGTGGATTCCCTTTAATGAAGCGGCTCTTCGACACGCGCAGGACCCGCAAGTATTCTTTTGCTGTCTGTTTGGCCGGCGAGATTTGCTCGCGCCGGTGAGAAACCGCCGTAGCTATTTTATTGGGGTGGATTCCCTTTAATCGAGCAGCCCCCCTGCGACGCGCTGGACGGCGTTTTGGGATGGCTGTTTGCGAACTTGAGGCTTTTCGCTCTGCAAGAGGAGAATCACGACGACGTGACGTTTGCGGTATTAAAAATTAACTGTGATTTTAATAACTCTCTCTCTCCAAATCTGTTGCTAAATGCTCAAAGGTATTTATGTCCTTTTGTTAAGCCTTCTTTGGTGTTTATTTTCCTTGCAAAGTGCAATAAAGTATTATTATAATTTCACTAGAAAAAATGGATGCTTCATTTATATGCATGACCTCAAATCCCTGACTCCACCATCCTGAGAAGGATGTTCTTTTGCTCTGGGATAAGCTGCCGGATGACAAAGGTGGGTTACCTACTTTCTCCCCAGTGTTACATTGGCGCACAACGAAACAGTTTTGTTATAAAACTGGTGCTCGAAAGGGATTTTTTCAGATCATGCATATATTTGAAAGATTAATCTTATCAAAATGTAATTTGTCTGTTTTAAAGTTGTATCTTGCGAACTCATCGGTGTGGGTATTTCGGAAAACATTACGTTTTGACAGTCATTGTTTGTCTGATTTATGTGTTGCCATATAAATAATGTGCGAAATAATAGATTGTGGGGAAAATATTTTTCTCATGACTGGCAATACGAGAATTTTATGTCATCTGTCATCTCCATAATATGCAGTTGGTTTGTCAACATTATTTAAAATATTTAAGTCTTTTTGAATTAATTGTTCTTAAATGAGATATTCGTGGGTTCGATTTATTCTTTCCTTTACACAGTGTCTGGTGATCTACATACATTACAAATTATATTATTTCTTTGGAAAATAACTTCGATTTGTTTTTTCAAGAAAATTTCTTTTTAAGAAAATTTGTTTACAGGGTGTCCGTTATTAGCTGCTAACAATAAATACTCTTTTCCAAATAATCATTTTGATTATTTTCTTTTTCGAATTTTTATTGTTTTGCGAAGCTTCACTCCTTGAGCATTTCCATAATGGCGATTTCTAATATTAACGGTGCAACAAAGGAGGAGATGATACAAATGTTAACTGAAGTGAATATCACTCCAGAGCTTACGCTATCAGCTATGCGGGAACAGGCTCGTATGTATAATAGGAGCTTAAAACAATCCGGTAGTGATTCTTCACAACAAAATGAAGGTAATAGTGATAATGCGAGTCATACTACAAACATAGTTAATAATTATTATCAAACTGTAAATTCAAATACGTCCGTGCATTCTTGGGGTATTAAATTTTCGGGTTCTTCTGATGTTAGGGATTTTATACAACGTGTGGAGGAATTATCTAGATGCCGTCATTTGGAACTGTCATCGGTTGTGACTTCCTTTGCTGATCTTTTGGAGGGGAGAGCTCTCTCTTGGTATCGAACAATTTATAAAAATTCTTTATCTTGGCCTGAGTTGAGAAATCACCTCATAGCACGTTTTGACCGTTGTATTAATCAAACAGAAGCACTTAAAGCTTTATTCGCAATGAAACAAAAATTTAATCAAAGTGTTGTGGATTACGTCGAAGACATTAAATTGGCTAATCTCAGATTAGACGTTCAACTTACAGAGGAACAGTTGGTAGACCTAGTTTCTGATAGTCTGTTACCTAAATACGCTTTGGCTATCGCATATTTTGCAGAAAAGGACTTAACTTCTTTGGTAAATGTGTGTAGGAGATTTGAAAAGCTCTCGGTAGATAAACCCTTACCTCATTCTTCTTCTTCTCAAGCAACTTCCTCTTCATCAACACATACTTCTTCTTCGAATAATAGAAAAACTTTTAATTGTTTTTATTGTAAGGCGCAGGGTCATACAAAACAATTTTGTAGGAAATGGAAGTCTGAATCTCAGAGGGATTCTAGTAAACGTAAAGATGACTCCGTTCGCACAAACCCAAAAAACTAGAGTGTGATCCTCTGCGTCCTGCTAGCAAGGATGTCAGGAGATCATCACCTTTAGTTGATAGCTCCAGTAACCGGTTCTTCAGGCGTGACATGGACGCATGCATGCCGATGGCTAGTTCTGGACAAGACATCAGACCCCATGCGAATATTTCTATTCAAAATCTTGTCTTTTCGGGTCTTTTGGACAGTGGTGCGACTGTCAGTTGTTTTGGCGGTTCTCTTTACAACTTCTTTATTAGTTTAGGTTTTAGTTTAGATAAATTAGAATCTTACGTTACCACCGCTGATGGGGTACGTCAAGATGTAATTGGTACTATGCGAGTACTAGTTACTTATAATAATGTTAAAAAATATGTAATTTTTTTTGTAATTCCGTCTCTTTCTCCTGTGATTGTTTTGGGAGTCGACTTTTGGAAGCAATTCGACATCGCTCCTCAATTGTTTTCAAAAGCCAACAGTGGTCGTGATGTTGAGAATACTATAGGAGAAATTCGCAAGATCACGTCAGCTTCCCTACTGTCCCCTCAACACAATCGTAGGCTTAATGATGTTATAGATAAATATAAGTCAATTTCTTTTGAAAAATGTGGATTGGGTCGAACTCATTTAGTTCAGCACAAAATTAAAACAACAGGAGATCCCATTAAGCAACGGTATTACCCTTTGTCTAAAACACGTCAGCAACAACTTGAATCTCAACTTAAGGAAATGCTAGATTTAGGTGTTATTCGCCGTTCGCGTTCGGCTTGGTCGAATCCGGTTTTGATCGTGCCTAAGAAGGATGGTTCTGCAAGGTTGTGCCTGGACTCCAGAAAGCTTAACAGCGTCACGACAAGGGATTCGTACCCGCTGCCATATATTTCGCGAATTTTAGACAACCTTCGTGGTGCACGCTTTATAACCTCTATTGATTTGTCGAAAAGTTTTTGGCAGATACCATTACATAAGGACTCTTGCTCCAAAACGGCTTTTGTAGTACCTGGACATGGCTTGTTTGAATTCGTTAGGATGCCGTTTGGGTTAAAAAACGCACCTAGTGAACTTCAGCGTCTAGTAGATGCACTTTTTGGTCCGGAGTTCGACGAAAACGTTTTTTGTTATTTGGATGACCTAATTATAATTTCGGAAGATTTTGATTCACATTTAGAGCAGTTAAATAGGGTTTTCTTACGTCTGAAAGAAGCAGGCTTGACAGTCAATTTAAAAAAGTGTGAGTTTTGTAAGGACGAATTGAAGTATCTTGGTTACATTGTAGATGCAAAAGGACTTCGCACAGACCCAGTTAAGTTGGAATGCATTCGTACTTACCCCATTCCAAAGAATTCTAAACAGGTTAAAGCTTTCATTGGCCTGTGCGGGTATTATAGGCGATTTATAAAAGATTTTTCAACCATTGCTGCTCCATTAACAAAACTCACTGGTTCAAGGAGGGGAATTAGTAATTTTTCTTGGTCTGCTGAAGCGGAAGACTCTTTTAAGAAATTAAAAAAGGCGTTGACTTCTGCCCCTGTTATTAATTGTCCGGATGTTTCGCTTCCTTTCACCATCCATTGTGACGCGAGCAACGTTGGGATCGGAGGGGTGCTTACCCAAGTTTTTGATGGAGAGGAGCACCCTGTTTCTTATTTTTCTAGGTGTCTTAATGTACATGAACGAAACTACGGCGTGACGGAGCGCGAACTCCTAGCGGTGTTAGATTCGGTCAACCATTTTAGACCCTACATAGAAGGTGCCCACTTCACTGTGGTAACAGATCATTCTAGTCTTCAATGGTTGGTATCGTTATCAAATCCAACAGGTAGACTTGCTCGCTGGTCTACTCGTCTGTCACAGTACTCTTTTGACGTTATACACAGGAAAGGTAAATTAAATACGGTTCCGGACATTCTTTCACGAAAAGACGTTTCATTAATTTCTTCCATTGATTCCGTTCCCATAAGTACGGATACTTGGTATAATACCTTATTTTCCAATTGTAAATCAAATCCACAACGCTTTAACAATTTTCAAATTAGGGAAAATAAATTGTTTCGTCACACTAAATCTCGTTTCGCTCTGCAGGAGGACACAGCTTGGAAGCTTGTTGTTCCTTTTGAGGACCGTAACGCAATCCTTTCTAAAGAACATGAATCGGATATTTCTTGTCATCCAGGAGTTTTTAGAACCTACAAAAAGGTTCAACTTCATTATTTTTGGCCAGGGATGTATAATGACGTCAAAAATTTTGTTAAAAGATGTAAAACGTGTAAGGCACATAAAATTAATACTGCTGCGCCGGCAGGCATTTCTACCAACCCGAAAATAGTCACAAGACCAATGCAAATGTTGTCTATTGACCTTGTCGGTCCTCTTCCGCGTAGCTATGCAGGATTTATGTATATTTTAACGGTTGTTGATGTATTTTCTAAATATACCTGGATTTTTCCGCTTAGAAATGCAACTTCTAAAAGCATTGTTAAAAACATTGAACAATACATATTCCTTGTACACGGGGTGCCGCAAACGTGCGTCTGCGACAACGGGAAACAATTTATTTCTAAAGACTTTAAACAATTGTTGGCAGAGTATAATGTACCTCCACCTTTTTATAATGCCTATTACACCCCCCAAAATAATGTTGTGGAACGTTATAACCAAACTATTGGAACTGCATTGTCTATCTTAACCGAGTCTGACCAGCGTAATTGGTCCAGATATCTGCCTCAAATTCAATCAGCTCTAAATAATACAGTTAATTTTGCAACCGGCTTCACGCCCTTCTTCCTTATGCATGGTAGGGAACAAATTATTGACGGAAACTTTCATAAAAATAATTTATCTTCAGGTGTCATAGACACTACGTTGCAGCAATCTAGGGATGAATTTGCTAAGAAGTTAGAAGACTTGGTTCCAATTTATGAACAAGTTTCAAATGCTTTGTTACAAGCTTTTAAGAAAAATGCCCAACACTACAATTTGCGCCGTAAGACGGTCAATTATGAAGTAGGAGATGTGGTTTGGAGGAAGAATTTTGTCCAGTCCAGTGGACCGAATTATTTTTCTCACAAATTGGCCCCTAGATTCGTTCGCAATGTTATTAAAGGTAAAGTCTCTAATTTGGTCTATACGCTAGCTGATATGAACGGTAAAATTGTAGGAAATTTTCATGTAAAAGATATTGTTCGCATTGATTAAATATTTCTTACTCTTTATAATTTGATGAAACCAACGTGATAGTATGCGGGGCTACCAACCTTGCATGCTGTTCCGTTTGTTTCGTCAGTGTTTTTTCTAGTAACTTGCTCTTGGGGCTTGGTACCCTCAAGAGGTTGTGACTAGAATTTTCACAAAATTTCCTCATTCTTACTATCATAACTTTTTTTTTTTAAATTCTTCTGAATACTTTTTTTTTAGGAGACGATGTTTGTAATGAATGTCGTTTCCTCTGATCCATGTGATCAGTGGCGCCCATTATTTTGTGTAGGTCATGTTTTTGTAATTGACCTATTCTTTGACGAGATTTTTTTTTCTCTGGTTTAAAACGAGACGTTTCGTCTTCCTTATAGTATATCTTTGCTGCGATTATACTTAAACACTGATGAGTTCGTAAAACAGTAGGTTATGTTGTACTATTCTTATGTTTAAGTCGGAATCCTTCTTCTCAAGTTCGTTGGAGCTTTCTCCTGATTAATGATTTTCCATGGACTTGGAAAGAACGATTCAAAACTTCTGTTTATGAGAGATTTGAGCGACTTTCTTATGCACAGATTGTTTCAATTTCACCAATTAGTGATTAAGTAAATTCTGCCATAAATATACCATAGCTGTGTTAAATAGATTAAGTCTGGTTTAACTTTCCTTAAAGTCAGTTAGTTAAGTTTTTTCTTTGTTAAGAAAATTTGTCTTGTTACAAACAAAGGTGGCACTGCTCTGGCATGCCTACCCAGTAAAATAATTCATATTAGAAGTTTATCACCTTACCTCTAATACAGGAAAGTGTATTTTGTCTTTTAGTTTTAAGTTAACCTTAAGTAAGTATATACATCTATTGGTCTCTCACTGCTTAAACCAGTGTTGTACTGTTAATTTTGTCTACTAGTGTCGATTATCTAATAAGTATATTCGATCACCAAAATATTATTGTTTGTTCAAGAAATTTTGACTTTTAGCATTTTTGAAATGTTATTTTTTTTAAGGAATGCCACCTGGGTTTATCCTTAGTCCTTTTCTTGCATAAGCAACGTCCTCTGAGGATGGTTTTTCATAGTTACATCTTGTATTTTTGTATAGAATCAAGAGTACTTTTGAGGTTCACTTTTATAATAGCTAGGTGTTTTGATTAATTGTAATCCCTAAGCTCTAAGCCTAACATTCTAGATCCTGTTTTGCTTCTGTGTTCCTAATGAATTTTTTTTTCATAATTTTGATGGATAGGTAATTAAAATTGTAAAACCTAATCTTAAACCTTTTGACAGATAGGTATGTCTTTACATATAAACCCTACTCTGACCACTTTGTAATTGACAGTTTTTTTTATAAAACTTGTTATACGATAGACAAGTAATAATTGTATTATACTTGATCTGATTTTTTGACAGATAGGTATGTCTTTACATATAAACCCTAGTCTGACCACTTTGTAATTGACAGTTTTTTTTATAAAACTTGTTATAAGATAGACAAGTAATAATTGTATTATACTTGATCTGACCTCCTACACATCAATTTTAAATTGATTGAGTTAATTCTGTACATTTGTTTATACCTTGGTCTAATTTTAGTTGATAATTTAAGACGCATTAAGTATAATTTATGTAACTTAACTTTTTCCAAATATTACTTTTGTTTAGAATATAAGGATAGAGAGAGAGAGAGTTATTTTTTTAATGTTAATAATTACTAAGTGTTGCTTTTTCTATACATGAAAGTGGGAGCTTGAGTTCTCCATACTCACTAGTGTTTTCTTGAGAGATTATCTCTCGTCATGTGAGTAACGTGTTGGTAATCTTACAAGCGAGCTTGTAAAAGTGGAGGTGTTACCTCATTTTCAATGTTTTCTTTTGTACTCCATTCTGTGAATGATTTTTGTTTTTTAATTTGCTACTTTAGTATGTTTATGTTTTACTAATACTGTGATTTGTTATTTTTTTTAACAGATATGGATAGAGAGAGTCGTATTGAGCGGTGTCCTAATAATTTTACTTCACTTCGCGGCGTAAAATTTTCGGGGGTTGCGGGGAAATGTAACATATCTATTTCGTGAGCAGGTACTGCGCAAAGTAGGTACTGTTTATTGTCTATTGATTATTATTTTTTTTCTGATTTTAACTTTGTTGGTTGGCAAAACTGGAAGGAGACCGGAAACAGATTCATTCTTGGAATCATGGCAGAGGACGTAACTTAGTGCTTGTTGGCGGCGGGGTTTTTTGGGGCGATTGGGTTGAAGAGTTTTTTTTTATCCTAGTGCAATGTAGCCGGGAATTATTATTTTGTTATGTCACGAGAGTGTGTGACGACCCAAATGGCATTGAAGCCTTTTTATTTTTATTAATCCCTCGCCGGATGTCGTTGGATAAAATGATCCGCGTGCGGAAGTTAATTTGGACTGGAATCAACGGATGATGTTCTGCCCGCAAGGATTCTTTTGCTGTCTGTTTGTTTGGCCGGCGAGATTTGCCAACGCCGCCTGAGGGGTGGCAAATCGCCGTGCTTATTTTGTTGGGTGGATTCCCTTTAATGAAGCGGCTCTTCGACACGCGCAGGACCCGCAAGTATTCTTTTGCTGTCTGTTTGGCCGGCGAGATTTGCTCGCGCCGGTGAGAAACCGCCGTAGCTATTTTATTGGGGTGGATTCCCTTTAATCGAGCAGCCCCCCTGCGACGCGCTGGACGGCGTTTTGGGATGGCTGTTTGCGAACTTGAGGCTTTTCGCTCTGCAAGAGGAGAATCACGACGACGTGACGTTTGCGGTATTAAAAATTAACTGTGATTTTAATAACTCTCTCTCTCCAAATCTGTTGCTAAATGCTCAAAGGTATTTATGTCCTTTTGTTAAGCCTTCTTTGGTGTTTATTTTCCTTGCAAAGTGCAATAAAGTATTATTATAATTTCACTAGAAAAAATGGATGCTTCATTTATATGCATGACCTCAAATCCCTGACTCCACCATCCTGAGAAGGATGTTCTTTTGCTCTGGGATAAGCTGCCGGATGACAAAGGTGGGTTACCTACTTTCTCCCCAGTGTTACATATCTCATTCTAAATCCTATAGATGTATGTGTTTTTGGCTCTTTTTAGTGTGCTCGATTCCGTTTCGTCGAGTTTTAAATAACAACTAAATTTCACAAAACAAAAAGTGATGAACCAAAAAACGTTAAAAATAAATTCACTTTGTAGCTATTTTTGGATATTTGGTAATCTCATAAGCATTCTTATAGAGCAAGAGCCCGTGACGATCAGACCTTCGTTATTTTATGAAACCTGAAAGTTTCTCTGTGTATGTCCCTAATACAAGTAAAGACGATCCCCGACTATGATGTTTGGATCGCGGTGGCGAGTGGCGGATGGATCAAGGTATATAAAATTGCACCACAATTTCAAGAGCATTTTGCTCGCACTTTTACAAGAGTCTGCTAGCGTCGAAATTTCACACTATTTCACTCCCACCCGCTTGCATGTTTATATCGCGCTCGCATCTACGGAAGACTTTTAATGTGTCTGACAAGGTGAAGGAACCATCGAAACTGTCTGATAACTGAGAAAACATATGTTGATAGTTCCTCAAGTATCATATATAAAATTCAGCTTTTATACTTTAACGTAAGTACAATTATAATTAATTAATTATTATAATATCTAGCAGCAGGGTCCGCATAAACGGTCAGGTTTCGGAAGAATTTGAAGTGGAAATCGGCCTCAGACAAGGGTGCCCTATGTCGCCAATCCTCTTCACTATATTCATGGACCGAATCAGCCGAAAAAGCCAAACACCGGATGCAGCCCTAGTAGGCAGTACTAGAATCAGCTTCCTACTTTTTGCTGACGACATCGCGAGGTTAACGACATCACAGGAGGGACTACAAGAGTGGATTAACCGTTTCAACGAAGAGTGCACGGCGGCGGGAATGAAGATGAGTACCTCAAAAACGGAGGTGATGGTTATAGGAAGGGACAAAACTCAGTGCAACATACTCGCTAATGGGACTCAGTTGAAACAGGTGGACAGGTTCAAATACCTTGGGGTCGAGTTCTCCAGCGATGGTCGGCAAGACGGAGAAATTGATAGAAGAATATGTGCGGCAAGCAGTGTATTGCGTCCTCTCTACAGCTCAGTAATAAGAAAAGCCGAGCTTAGCACCAAGACAAAGATGGCAGTGTTTAAAACGGTATACCGCCCAACGCTCACTTACGGCCACCAGACATGGATGCTAAATGAACGAACACGCTCCAGAGTCCAAGCTGCCGAAATGAGATACTTGAGAGGAGTGGCAGGAGTTACGAAATGGGATCATATAAGAAACTCGACGATCCGAGATGATCTAAACATTGAACCACTGTTACTCTTCATAGAAAAATCACAATTGAGGTGGCTTGGGCATGTACTAAGAATGCCTGATGACCGAATTCCGAGGAAAATACTGAGTGCGATTCCAGAGGGAAGACGTCCAGTGGGCCGCCCTAGACACAGTTGGGCGAGGCAACTCCTGAAACTGTGTGAGGAGAGGATGGGTCTACCATGGACAGAGGCCGAACAATCAGCACAAGACAGGGACTTATGGAGGAGCCTTGTCGATGCAATGGGTCCCCGACCCGAATAGGACAAGGGGAAGAAGATGTATGTATGTATGTATGTGTATGTAATATCTTTCAAAGCCACCGTGATCCAAACTTCATAGTCGGGGATCGTCTTTACTTGTATTAGAGACATACACAGAGAAACTTTCAGGTTTTATAAAATAAGGTCTGATTGTCACGGGCTCGTGGACTACTACCCAGGCAGTCAAAGTCATCTAAATCTTCGAGTTTATTGATACTGATGATATCAATAACGAGTTACCTGTATAATATTATAGCAATATGCAGTATAGTTCCAGTCTTTACGTCCAGTGGCTTTCCATTAGCATTATAACGACAGCGTGACAGGTACAATAAACGAATAAGGCTTATTTATATTCTATTTGAATACCAGGGTAACATAATCATAAAATATATCAGGTAGAATTCAAATCACGTGTTTGATATTATAGAAATCTATTATTCAATTTAAAGACAGGTTTTATTCATCTATTGACTGTTTAAAATGATTTTGAATAATTGACTATTCTATTAAGTAATCAATAACTTAAAAAAGGGCTAAAAAAATAGTGGATAAATCTCACAAAAGGTTGAAAACCCTGCGGATGAATCTCACAAAAGGGCGAAAACCCTATGGATTAACATCACAAAAGGGCGAAAATCCTGTGGATAAATACCACAAAAGGGCATAGACCCTATGGATTACATCGCAAAAGGGCGAAAACCCCTCAAATATCGCAAAAGGGCGAAATAAGATTAAGAAAGGGACGCTCAGATGGTTTGGGCATGTAGAGCGAATGAACGAGGAAATGAGTGTAAGGAGAAAAATAATAATAATTGTTATTGGATGATTTTTATAGCGCCATTTTCGTGAGAAAATCACCTCAAGGGCGCTTTGAATATACGACGTAAATGTGAATGGTAGAAGAAGTCTAGACATAGAACGACCAAATTAATCAAATACTTGAGTCGGGTCATGTCAAGAGTCAGAATAAAATAAGAACATGTATGAGATGATGTATGAATGTGAATGATGCGAGGAGTGTGTGCTAAAGACCGAGTTGGTTGGCGGTCCGTCCTCTCTGCCTATCCCTGTAGGAAAATGGCATGATGGTTAGTTTGTTAGTTAGCGAAAACCCTGTGGATAAATATCACAAAAAGGGCGACAACCTTGTGGATAAATATCACAAAGAGGGCGAAAACCCTGTGGATAAATCTCACAAAAGGGCAAAAACCCTGTGGATAGATAATCTTTTCAAGGGCGAAAAGACAATTTTTTTTATATTTTTCGTTATACATTATCACTGTGTTTTGCGGTGAACCTTTTATGTTAATTCTACGAAAATTAATTAATTAGATTACTAATTTCTGAATGCGGAATTCGTTTATAGTATTTTTTTCCGAGAATTGGGCATCGGTACAAAATGTGGCGTAATGGCACACCCTTGACAGTTGCGTAGTGACCTCTCCCTCTTTCTGTTGAACCATGCACGTAGTAGAAAGAGAGATTACAACGTACCTGTCAGAGGCAAGACTATATAAAGTCATATCAGCAGGCTGACCGCGAACCTATGAATCCCCTGAACTAAAATAGTACTTTATGAATTGCTGTCACATGGGACAATAAATGATTATGTCAGACTCTATTCTAGAATGAACCAAGTGTGCGCGAGACCGAGTCGTTTGGTAGTCCATCCTCTCTGTATTTTCTTGCGGTGGAACAGCGGATGTAGGGTTTGCAATCCCGCATACCGCAATCCCGCGGGATTTGTGGATTTGGGAAAATTCTAAATTTACCCGTACTGTGATGATAGTCCCATCAACTAGTTTGGAAGCAGATGAGCCTTTTCGCTGATGGGCTTTTGTACGCAAATGTCCGTCCACGTTTGGGTGACAGGACACTCCATAGTCAGAATTTTTACGATATATATATTTTTTTATCATAGTCTTCAATGCTTATTATTTATAATTTAATATTATTTAATTTTAATACCAAATATGATTGATCTCAAATGACTACGGAGAGTTCTGTCAAAGGAGAATTTCTGTA
This sequence comes from Limnephilus lunatus, assembly GCA_917563855.2. Taxonomy (NCBI): domain Eukaryota; kingdom Metazoa; phylum Arthropoda; class Insecta; order Trichoptera; family Limnephilidae; genus Limnephilus; species Limnephilus lunatus. The sequence goes on along the minus strand of OU830600.1, from coordinate 26,184,222 downwards.
TGTGGTGGACAAGCAGACTGGCAAGCGGGCAGTGGGGATTTGATTTGTATGCAAATCTAGTTTTATGCCGAGGTTGATGAAAGACATTTTGCACATGTGACATTCAAAACAAGAGGAAGGTCACTGTCTACATTTGATTTCGAAAACTGTGTAAAGCCCGGGCATCGTCGGGACTTCAGCTAGTCAAAGATAATTGATACTCAATAATAATAAAAAAATTATGAAATATTGGCATTATTTATTTATTTTTTGTGATAATATACCTACTACAATAATATTTATAATACATTATTCCCAAAGAATTTCATAAATACACTTTAAAATCTTGAAAATCCCGCGAAATTCAAAGAGGTGAGAGATTTGCAAACCCTAGGAGGTTGGTTGGTTAGTTAGAAATTTTGTAATGGCCCCAGGCAGGTTCGAATAAAATGGCAAAACATAGGTATTACTACTTATGGAATGTTAGCATGGGGACCATTCTAGTAGCGTAGATTAAATGATGACGATGACGGTATAGTGATAATTGATAATAATTGATAAGTCATTCCTCGGCACGGTGAGGAATTGTTATTGGGGTTAGTTGTTTCACGGGCTCCTGCCAATCATAACTAGGACATCTCCATTCTAATTTGAACACCGCACAAGTGTATGTAAACGGGACAACGGCATCACCAATTAAGGAATGTTTTTCAAAATCTTACAAATTATTAATCTATCTAAATTGAATATGTAGTCTATTATTTGTCCTTGGTGGGATTTGAACTCGCAACGATTTGTGGCCAACTGAATAAATTAGCGTATAAGCTTACCAAAGACATATATAGAATTTATTTTTCATTATTGTTGTGATATGAAGCTCAATGAAACGAAAAATAGCGACACTATAAAGAGATAAATATATACATCTGTAGGATTTAGCCTACTAGAGAAAGAGATAGTGTAATCAGTCTCCTCTTTGTGCGGTGCTTCGTAACTTCCCCACTCTTGACTACTTTAGTTATATAAAGGTTTTACTTCTAATGCGTGTGAACCGCACACTTGTATTTTTGAAGTGGAAACTTCTCTAGCACCGTTGTGAATTGAAACTCGATGAAACGAAAAATAGCGACACTATAAAGAGACAAACATATACATCTGTAGGATTTAGCCTCCAAGAGAATGAGATAGTGTAATCGGTCTCCTCTTTGTGCGATGCTTCGTAACTTCCCCACTCTTGTCTACTTTAGTTATATGAAGGTTTTACTTCTACTGCGTGTGTACTGCACACTTGTATTTTTGAAGTGGAAACTTCTGTAGCACCATTGTGAATTGAAACTCGATGAAACGAAAAATAGCGACAATATAAAGAGACAAACATATACATCTGCAGGATTTAGCCTGCTAGTGAATGAGATAGTGTAATCGGTCTCCTCTTTGTGTGATGTTTCGTAACTTCCCCACTCTTGTCTACTTTAGTTAGGTTTCACTTTTACTGTGTGAATTGCACACTCTTGTTTTTTTTTTTTTGTAACGTCTTCACGTACTGGACTCCCGGAACATCGCCTTGCACCGCAGTGGGAGGGATTGATTTATACGTCCGTCACTTTTGGAGACACTGACCCTCAAATTCATACCAATCCCTCATACATATTTCCTTCCCAGAACTTAAACTTCTTACTTACCTCGAAAGACCCTGGACACAAACAGCATCCCCAAAGATGACATAGGCCCTGAGGGGAATTATTTTCCTCAGAGCCTCCTGTGTGGAGCTAATGTAAAATAAAATATAGTAATATTCGTGCGGTTACACAGCATCTTAACTACAAAAGTTCTGATCAACAATAAAAAATAATCAATTCAAGTTTAACAACTCCAATGTGCAAGTGTACTCTTATTACAGTGTCGGCCTTAATTCGCATACAAAGTGTATAAGAATAAGAAAAAACCGAATCAATCGTAAGTCAGTAATTGTGGTTGAATTATAATATGAATATAGGTCCAGGGGCTCGATTCTCCAATAGCGATCAAGGGTTATTCTGTGTACGAAAAATTAACTGTCGTCTCAATGAATTTTGTCGATTGGTTCATTTATACGTTTTCTTAAATGTTGAAGGGTTGAAGACATGATTATATTGGCAGCCATGTGAATATTGTTTACTTTCTGAAGTTTATAAGGTGTATTCACACCATATTCGATTCACATTGAAATTACGATCGCACTCAACGCATTTTCTACGAAATGACTGGCGGGTATATTACTGACAACTATCTACCCTTCTGCGAACATTCTTGTTAGTCTCAAAGCGTCTGCTTCAGTTTGCTCTAATTCAGGGTTTCCCAAACTGTGTTCCGCGGAACACCAGGGTTCCGCCGAACCTGGATAGGGGTTCCGCGACAATTTTTTGGAAGAATTTCATTTAATATAATTTATACATATTCATATTTCAACAGTACTGAAATTATTCACAAGAAATTATTATTTGTATAAATATATTAAGTTGTTTATGCTGTTATCGCAGTAAATCTTCATTTTACGTACTAAAAAACTGTATAATACTGTGGTAAGAGTAAATAATATGAACATCTGTGAGATGTGAAAACAATAACAACGGAATAACGGATCTGCATGTGTTTCACGAAATTTCTGTTCCCAAGGAACCCAACAATATATTTTACGATATAGACTTTACCTGAAAGTAAAATCATGTCAAAATCAATCAGTCGAATCAGTCTTACTACATCCTTATAAGCAATTAGTCGAACTATAAACGCGCATGGTGCCGTAAATATTGGTGAAAAGGTTTTTAAAAAAATACAAATTTTGGATTTCATCAGTTCAATCTGATAATTTTGATTGTTTTCCTGCCTTACATGAATTATTGAATAAATTAAATTTTAAAGTAGATGAAGAGGTTTTCGAATAATTCGAAGAACACGTACATAACTTGAAAACAACTATTTTATTATTTTCCGAAAACTAGTAAGGACGATTCCTGGGTTCGGAATCCATTTTCCGTGACAGCTAAATCAGTAGGATGAAGGACCGGTCAGTGGTTGAGTTGGCATCGCGTTTGGGTCCCACCCAGGCGTCCCGTGTTCGATTACTCCATCATAACACAAGCAACAATTTCCGCTTACTGTCAAATATTGTCAGGTTATCGTAACCCGGGAATGTTTGTCTTTCTTTAAAACTAAGTGAATATGATATCTAATTGATTTAATTAGTGACTCTAACTTGAAACAGAAATATAAAATCAGCCTATAAATGATTTTTGGGCTATTTTGTCAGAAGAGTACCCTAATTTATCAAAACAAGTTGTTTTATTTCCGTTATCTACAACCTATTAAATGAAAAGCGGGATTTTCTAATCATGCTAAAACGAAGTCAAAGTGCAGGAACAGGATCGATATGACGAAAGATATTAGAATCCAACTTACCAATATTGTGCATGATCTCAAGATTCGCGGACTTAAAATCGTCGGGGTTATCAACTCTGTGACGTCACAAATGTGACGATGTGTGACAGGGACGAGGGTGGGGTGAAAAAATCATGAAATTCTTGTGAAGTAATTTATGGATGGCCCCTTAGGTGCTTTATTTATTCAATTTTTTTGTTCATATTACATGTTTTGTTTGTTTGTACATATACTAAATAAATAATGTGTTTAATAATTAATTAATTTTTTAATTTTTATTATTAGGATTTTTTTGAAATAGGCAATTTACACTAAAAAGAGTGCCTTACACCCAAACTAAAAAATAAGCCAAGTGTTCCGTTAAAATTTACGGGTTTGTAAAGTGTTCCATCGCAGAAAAATTTTGGGAATCCCTGCTCTAATTGATATTATGTATTGCATCAAACATCGCCAGTAAATCAGCCTTTAACCAACTTTGTATACCTATATACTCGTATATACAAAGTTGAAATATGAAAGAAATTTTGATAGACAAAACAACCCCGGTAAGTTGATAGCTTGAGGCAGTTCATTAATCCAAAAAAGATAGAAGCCTATAAGATGTATAAATGCAGATTAACCACTCAGGCTAATTCGTTCGCTTGTGAAAACAACTCACATACGTCTTATAGAAATAGTTGTGTCTCCCTTACATCATGGTAGTCAGAAATATGAACTGAACAGTGTTAGAAAGAGAAAACGCGATTTACGTGAAAAAACCACGCTTTACATTCAAATTTAAAAGTTAATGCCTACCTCTGAGCTTTACATTTAATTGGTAAATAATAACATTCTACAGAAATTATTGAACACAGAAACGTTTTTTTTTCGAAGAGTGCGCGGGAACGATCTTAGGTTAGATATGATTTTAGATTTTCACGGTCAAAAGTATTTTTGTTATTTATTGTTGGTGTTTTATGCCGTATTGCGATACCTCCTTCTTTAGCCAACGTTTCTGACAGCGTTACAGTATCCATCATCACACATCTGCCCTGATGCGAAACGTTGGCTAAAGAAAGAGGTAACGCAGCACGGCGTAACACCCCAAAAATAAATAACAAAAAAAAACTTAGATTAAGATACAATGAACCAGATTTTGACAGTTTTGTTGGTGTTGACTGGTTCGACCCACTAATTTTGACATTTGGCGTCTGAGTATGCACCTTCGACTAGACTCGAGAATGACCAAATCGACCAATGTATATACTTTCGACGATTTCGAGCGGCCCCGATTGGAGAATCGAGACCCAGACGCGCAGCATCTCTGGCGTGCTACTTTTGCCGATGGTGGGTGAAAGCAGACGTGGACCGGTTTAGCAGATTTACAGCGGCCGAGAGCAAAATCATCCGGAGATCAGGTTCGAGCTTCAGAATCTCGGTAACAACTAGATGTCTCGACCCAGACGAGATGAAATAATACCTGAGGCGAGGCTTGGTAGAATGAGAACATCATCGTCGACTGGTAAAGAAGCCGTGTAGGAAATTTTTTATTGTTTTTTATGTTTAATTCGTAGAACTTCACTTATTTTTTTTAAAATTAAATTTAATCTAGCTGGTTCCCGGCATACGTTGCTATACAATTTAATAAAGAAATTGATTCTCCCTGCGTTTCCTTTCCCATTCGTCCCGTTCCCCCCTCCGTCTCCCTTCCTCTCTCGTCGCGTTCCCACTCCGCCTCCTCCATCTACCCTTTCCCCACTCCACTCCCCCGTTCCCCCGCCCCGCTTACCCCCCTTCCCGAGTTCCCCTCCACATCCCAGGTTCCCCTCCCTCCTCCCGCATTCCATACATTTAGTTTTCAAACAGCTCGCGTGCCACCTATTGCAATTTTATTATACAAATTTCATAATGCCAGACCTTGACAGTAGTTTTATACAAAAACACACAAAAAAATAATTATCCAATTTGGTGCAGTCGTTCGGAAGTTATGCGCGTACAAACATTTCAGCAATAAATTTTTATTTATATAGAAGAAGAAGAAGATAGAAAGATAGATTAAATTTAATAATGTCATGATTAAGTTCTGCAAGTATTTTACTTTTTATTTTTATGACAGCTGTTTCGGCTTACAAGGCCATTTCCAATCTGTGGTGAAACCACTTTGAGACGACATATTTATAGGATTATAAATTTCAATTTTGAAGGTGTCTAAATTGATCTATTATCGGTTAAACCAATTCGCTGAGAAAATAATTGAGACAATAGACACATTTTGTGGGGTACTTTGAAATCTGTTTTTCCAGCACTATATCTTAATGTGTTCTTAATTGTTTAATAATGACATTAGGTACTGCTTTAACTTATTTAAGTGTTTTTTTACATTAGCTCCACACAGGAGGCCCTGAGGAAAATAATTTCATAAAAATATTTAATTTTAATAATTTAATAAAAAGAGTATACAAAATATGCCCGAGGCCTGAGGGGTTAGTCAAGAAGTATATCAAGACAGGTGCAAAAATCGTTTGTTATTTTTCTAGCAACGAGTATTCAATTATATAATACTAGTTGAGCCGGCCACGCGTTGCTGTGGCTAACGAAACACAACGCCATCTACTGGATGGTTACCCAACCTATAATATAACCAATTGTTGTTTCGATAAATTAACTCACACCGCCATCTGTTAGAAAATAAGGAACTTACAAATAATTGCAAAGCGTTGTCCTATAACAATGAACATTTAATACGCAATAATAAATATTTAGGTCAATAACCGAAAAAAACCTATCCTATTTATTAAGTTGGATCAAATTACACACAGTAAGCCAAATTTCATCAAAATCGGTTAAGTAGTTTCGGAGTTTATCTCGAACAAACATTGTGACGCGAAATTTTTATATTTAGAAAGATTAATTAATTTAATTTTCCACTTGTCGAATGATAAGTTTTATTTCGACTAATACAAAAAACGGCGTTGGTTTTTATCAGGTGACCGATGCTACCGGTTTTGGTTTTGGTCGAGTGCAGCGCATTGAATCAGGTAGAGCAGCTGTTCATTAATTACTTCGGACATTCTCATGTTTCGTTCGGTAGTTTTATACTGTCGTTCTTGCCACTGTTGAAGGTCAGCGACCATTGTGTCGAAGATAGACATTTTCAAAAAATAATAATAAATCCAGAAAGTTACATTTTATGAAAACTGTTTTTATAAAAATGTTAAGGTTAAAGTGGTCGTCCATTAATCACGTGATGTTTTTTTAGCAACTTTTTAACCCCCCTCCCCCCGGTGATATGTGTTGAGGTTTTAGACTACCCCCCCCCCCCCCTACCCAAAATCACGGGTATTTTTTAGTACAAAGTATACTGAAATTTTCAGAATATTATCATTAAATACAGGTATAATCTGATTAAATTTTTGAAAATTAAGCATCGTGATAAAAATATCCCCCCCCCCTCCTTGTGATTTTTCGTGATTTTTTTCCGAACCCCCCCCCCCCCCCCTCCCCGCTCGAGCCTAACGTGATTAATGGACGACCCCTAAAAGAAATACCAAATTGACCTTTTTACATTAGCTCCACACAAGAGGCACTGAGGAAAATAATTCCCCTCAGGATATATGTCATCTTTGGGGATGATGTGTGGAGGGTATTTTTAGGAAGGAAGGAGAGAAAGTTCTGGAAAAGTTCGAAGGAAAAGGATATTAGGAATCTGGGGTCAGTGTGTCCAGGAGTGAAGGACATACGAATCCATCCCTCCCACTGCGGTGCAAGGAGAAGTATCTCAACCATTCTCTTCCAATCCGGCCTGCCATGCAGCTGGTGGGCAGATGCATCCACCGCCAAGACCCGAATAAACCTCACCTCCTGAACCTGGGCACCCTTTCTTAGTCACCAAACGTAGCGAACCACTTGGGGTGACTTATGGCATAGGTGTTGGTTGTCCAATAAATAGTTACCGGGGCGATGGTACCCATACCCACCTCCCAAATAGAGACTTGGTAATAGATATCGCGGCGAGAGTCGACTCCAATAAAACAGCTTACAATTTAATTTATTTGTGCATCGATAAGCTTATCGGCAAGGAACAGCACTTTGTCTTATTTACACCTACTTATTGGCTCTAGTGGAAGAGGGACAACAAGTCTTGTCTATCTGGTCCTGTTTATTTTCTGCCTGTACGCAGTTTTTACGCAGCATCGCGTTCATTGGTCAAATCATTGTACGTATAGTTTCGTATCGGTGATCAATGAACCCCAGTGGATGCAATTTTTAGCCATAAGCTGTTATTTTCCCCTTTGTTTACATATTTTTTATTCTAAATAATCCTAAATAATATGTTCTCTATTATTATAACATTGATTATTAGTTTAGTTACACATTCTAGTATCCTATACCTAAATACTTGCTTTTATCGCACATACTTTGTTAAATGTACATTCATATTTTGTTATTATTGTAATACTGATAATCTTCTGTGTTCCACTGTATACTTATAATATCATGTACCTATCACTTGAATTTAAAAGCCATTCTATGGCGTTTAAATAAATAAATCATTGTACCTACACATAGTTTCGTATCGGTGATCGATGAACCGGCGGATGCAATTTTTAGCCATTAGCTGTTATAATGGTTTGTCTAGTTTGTAGTTAGAAGTAGGTACTTAAGATAGTAGAGAAATGTAATAAGTTTGAAAAGCGCCCTTGAGGTGATTTTTCACAAAAACGGTGCTATACAAGGCATCCAAATATTACCATTACTTTTTAAGTGTATATGATGGTTGTTAAAGCATATAGTTAGGAGGCTAATATGATGTCCTATACATATCGGATCCAGTTCGATCGGTGGTATAATCTCAGTTTTGATTATTTTAAGTTCGCATTATTATTAACAGAATAATTTGTGACAGTTTTTCTGCTAAAATTTGTTTATTTTACTTTTCAACTAATTTATTCATGGGGCTACGTATGTATACTGCTAATAAATATAGGAATTATATCGATATATGTCGACGTCATTCGTACGCATTCGAGCCTACCCGGTCAGTGCGCTTGTGACTGCCCGTCTGATCGTCAGTCGTCTTCGGGCTTCGTGTCATGCCAAGCAGTATCGTATAGCGCAGAGATTGTTCCAAAGCTTATCTGGCCCAACGCTAACTTTTCAATCACAGTTTTCTTCAACGCCTGCGGTTGCTCTGTTTCTTTCCCATAATTCGTAGTTCGGCTAATTTCCCTAGTTTCCCATAATTGGTACACGGCTCGCGTGTGTATACGCTTGCCTAAGAATGATAGACCTATACTTTATGTGTAAATTTATACAAAACTTTATTATTTCAGTCTGATCCTATGTAAAACCTTTATTGAGACGAATTTAAAGGCCGCCAACATGTTGGTAAGGCCAGCCTCGCATTATTGGTTTATTTATGGGACAATGACAAATTTACATCTTATTGAAGCGGGTACCCAACGTCTACCATCAGAATCCAGACGGTCTGTAATTTTCTGCTCCATTAAGTCTGTGGTAGGTGCATTTAAATACAAAGGAACGGATATCGGATGATTTATTCAATTATATTATGTATATTTGTTCCAGGGAGAGATGGTACCTATCATCGACGATCAGAGCATCGCCCCGACTAGACCAAGAACCTGGGTCCAATTTCTTGATATGACCTATCTTTTTCTGATTTTCCTGTTTCAAATTTTCAATTGAAAATCTCCAATATTGTCTTTAGTGATTAATTTTTTAGTGGAATTTTCTTCTGAAATCGAATAACAAGTTTGAAACATGCTTACGCCAGAAATTCATCGGTGTGAAAATATATCGATTGTCCAGTCGATTAGTCAGACATCTCCAAATATTAAGTTTTGAGATAATTAGGAGAACAATATTCTAATGCTCACCATAAATCAAATAGTTTTTACACTTATCTGTATTTAACATATTAAATATGCTATAAAATAACACCAGGAGGCTAACTGTCCGGTACATTAGTATGACATTTTGGAATATCCTGCTAGTGACCCAGAAAACATCAGAATTTTGTTTAATTCACAAAAGTCTTTCTGCAATATAATTGTTTTGGTGGTGTTTATGAGCAATCTGAGTATTTTATTATTTTTTATTAATTTCTTACACCATTACAATTTATTATATGTAAGAAATAACGCCATATAAATATTTAAAAAAAAAATGATTTGCAAAATTGTACAAGATAGAATGATATATAGAGGGTATACTTTTACATACTCTCGACGGCCTCCGTGGTCTAGGGGTAAGACTCTCGATTTACAACCCGAAGGTCAAAAATTTAGGCGTGGGCAAATAAATTTTATTTGATTAATTTGAGGTAATTCACAATTAATTCATTAAAAATAATATATAGTACATTTGCGGCACGTTCCAGAGTGGAAGATACTATCGGTAACGCCCTGGTGTAAAAGACCACCATTCAGAAGGGAAAAGTTGCTTAAAATGGCTTTAGCCGTATTTGCTGACTAGATCTGAAAAGCCAGGTACTCCCCCACCTTCCTCTTCCTCGTCTTCTTCCCCTTCCCACTCCCTTCAGCCTCACAACATACCCCGATTAGGGATACCAGTCTCACTGGCTCCAGACGGGAGCAGTTGGAACTATACAGCAAGTTCTTTTCCCCAGTTTTTTCGACTACAGCAACAATTTCACTCAACAAACACCCATCTATGTAGACAGTCATTATAATATCTTATGTGTGAAATCAATGAATGAAATTCAAAAATAAAAAGAAGCAAGAAACGAACAAGAAAAAGCAATAAAAAATCTATTCAAGTCTGATTTAAAAATATGCATGCTTAGCATATTATTTTATTCCGAACATGTTTTTCTACGAAGGGGTCTCACACACGATGCGTCAGATTATCGAGTAAATCTTTTTGCACCGTTTGCACAGCACATGTTGTCGGGCGAATTTAAAAATGTATTTCCCGGTCTTTGCCTCCACAGCTAATAATTATCTGGTTATTTTCAAACTTGTACTTGCTATTGATTGAATAATTATTTGTATTAAGTCAGTGATTCTCAAAGTTTCTAGTTTAATATTTCTCCAAGGTTCCATGCCAATTCAGAATCAAGTCTGTTGCGAACTCCTGCAACTCATAAACTTACGAATACCCACAGTAAAAACAAGACAAAATACACTAATCTACTGCAGCATTCATAAGCGTAACTTTTTTTTTAAGTCTTCTTTATTTATTGAAAAAAATTATTATTACATAAAATTGGGGATTTTTCGACCACCATGCTAGGCACATGCCCGTGTTGTGGTGGTCAATCACACAACTACATTGCCCACTCTCCAATACAACGATTTCACACTATGGGAAATCAATTGTATTGGAGTGGTGATGTTGACATATTTAATATCAACTTTACAACTTTAACACGTTTTATTTTCAAAAGTTAAAGTGTAAGGTTAGTTGGTCGCTCCCTTATAATATTTCATTAAAAAAGCGCCTTTTTACATTAACTCCACACAGGAGGCTATGAAGAAAATAATTTCCCTCAGGATCAATGTCATCTATGTGGACTGTCATTCAGAGGAGAGGAATGAGTGAAGGGAGGAGGGAAGAAACACAGAGGCCGGCAAATCGTTCCACAGTCGCGTTTTTGAAATGAGTCGTAGAAGCGACCCGTTTTCAAGTGAAAAATGTGTACGTGTACATATTATGTTAGGCGCGCGTTTGGCATGTTTGGCCGGTATTACAATAGAGCATTTTCCATTGTAATACCGGTAAAACAAGGACAGCATACTGTGCTCTGAATATTGCAATCCGTTTGTAAAAATAGGGGGATCAATCAAACGGACCGCCCGTTTCTGCACGAGTCAAGAGTTTTTTTCATGTATGTATTTTGGGGCTCCAGACAAGAGGTGGCTGCCAAATTCAACATTGAGGCGCACTTGCGATTTAGGTATCAGCAGTTGTGTACTATTTAAGTATCTGCAGGCCCTGTACAGTACGCCCAGCTTCTGAGAGGCTAACTTAACTCTAGCTTCGATGGAGCACCCGTACCTTAGCTGGTCACTTACAGTAACACCAAGCATATCAATGAGAGGTCTATTCAGAAGATTGCTACCTGTGAAGGATACTAAATTGTCATTTCGATCCCTTTTAGTCGTAATCAGACACGATTTAATCAGCGCTTGTAATAGAAAGGGTGAAACAACGTACCTCTAAGCGGCAAACCTTCGCCAAGTTAGGGATTTTAATATATGGTAGATACTAACTTAATATTCATATGTCTATGGTACTAACCATATGGCAGACCATAATGAATGATATGAATGGTTTATTTACCAAGGTAACGTATAAAATGAACATACTGCTTGATAATCTCATTACATTTACAAAGTCTACACTACCGATTTTAGTTTATGCAAAGCTAAGTGTGTCGATTTGCACCATTGCTCGATTTTAAAGATTCAAAGACAAACGCGGGATCTTCAAGAAATTTTACATGTCGAAGAAGTCTTTCAAATATTTCTCGAGGGGTTGAAACTCCCCCCCCCCCCCCCCCTTCCTGGGCATTTATGTGAAACGATTGATGCTGGTCTCAAATCGTTGTGTCTTATATGTTAGAAATATGATCTAAATGGTTTAACAAAAAGAAAACACTACACTTTATTTTCAAATCTAAAAATTAACAAAAAAATAATTAAAATGTACACCTTTATGAATCCAAAGTTTTCCACCGCATTTTGAAAACAAATTATGATTCTTTAGGATTTATTTATTAATTACTTTTACATAAAACGTCAATAAAGTGAGTTAACGATAACATTTTAAATTAATTTGCCTAATAAAATAAATATGTGTGCGTGTGTGTTTTTTTTCTCTATCAGTAATTTAAGTTAGAAAAACCTAAGATGGGCCATTTTTAAAACTTTTCAAAATTTGTATTCAAAATTTTAATATTAAAAAAATTAAGTACTTATATGTTTATTTCAAATTATAAATTTGAAAGCATATTCGTCACATTTCAAAAACAGTTTTTAATTTTCGGATGCGTTCGGAAATACTACATTTATTTGAATTTTATTGCAAAGTCGAAATATTTTAAGCCTACAAAATAGGCTCGAGGCCTGAATAAATGGATAATTATTTTCTAAAAAAAAATAGGCATAAAATACTAAAAAATGATTTTTTTCCATTACAGACGTATTTCAGAAACAACTTTATGGCTAGGATTTTCTGTGATAATTTCCCTAGATTAACTATTTTCTTTCTTGTAAAATTATTCACAAAACAGATATTAAAAAAGTTAGGTGTGCAGTTCACACGCGGTAGAAGTGAAGCATTCAGTAGAACCTAAAATAGAAAACAGTGGCTACGGAGCATCGCACAAATAGGAGACCGATTATACTATATCATTCTTTCGCAGGGTAAATCCTATAGTATCTATTTACAGATTCAAGGTTATTTTAAAAACTATTTCTAGTGGCCATAAAAATGATGCTGAAAAACATGATAAGTATGCGTACGACACAGCAAAATTGTACGTAGAACAGTATGGTTGGCACCCAATGACGCCTACCATGCACAAGATATTGGTACATGGAAGCCAAATCATAAAAAGTTCGGGGCTCCTTCCAATTGGACAGCTATCGGAAGAAGCTGCAGAAGCCCGGAACAAGCATTTCCGATCGTACCGGCTAAACTTTGCCAGAAAGTTTTCTAGGGAAGAATATAACTTAGATGTATATTATAGGCTTTTGTTAAGTTCAGATCCCTTCATTAGTTGCTTGAGACAAATAAGAAAACCTTCAAGTAACGCATTTCTACCCGAAATGGTTAAACTTTTATTACCTGCTGACCCAAACACAGAGTCAGTAGAGACATCTGGACCTGAAGATACCGATTTTTAATGTAAATTTATATTTAAAGAAATTTTGTTAAATTCTGTTTCCATTCATTTGTATTTTTTAGTGAATATAGCTCTGTTATATATTACTGTTCTTTATAACCTGACAAATATATGTATGTTTTTATAAATATATACCTTTTCTTTATTTTAATTGAACTTAGAACTAAAATAACCCCAAAAATAATTTTGGCCGCCTAAATCATTAAAATCTATGTATGTGCGGCGTGAAGGTTAGTTAGTTAGTTTAATAAAACACGACTCGTTTAAAATAGAGCAAAAATCTCGCGGAAGGCGTCTTAAGTATCATTTAAAGAAACATTGTGAATTGTTGAATAACTGAAACAAACGTGTTTAGGTAAAATAATTTTCGGAGCATACTTTGCGATTTTTTCTATCTAGGGAATTCCATATAATATGCGTTTCGGCGTGGAACGCGTCTAGATATTAACGTCAAAAATAACATATTATATTTTTTTAAGAGCTTTAAAACTTCAAATGTTTAAGGGAGATAGATATGTAAGAAGAAATCGGCAGAAATTCGGGTAGCTGCGGCTTACATAAGGGACGTTGAACCAAAAATACAAGATTGAGAATCTCTGTACTAAGTGAATCACGACCGGTATATATGAATAGATTCGGTATAAAGCTGTTTCATTTCAATAACTCAATTAGTAAATCGTTTAACCATTTTAAATGACAAAGAATTGTGACGCAGCACAAAAAATCAGCAAGGAGAACATTGAAATTAATCATTTTTATTTCATTAAAGTCTGTTTTTGTGGAACAGGTGTTGTTACCAACAGTAATTATCACTAAGCGGCATGACATGCTTTACGGAACAATTCTCGTTTTTATTTTTCTAATGCCTCATTCGCACAAGGTGTTTTTTAAGCCGCCGCTACCCGAATTTCTACCGATTTCTTACATATCTCCCGTAAACAAGTTCAGTTTTAAAGCTCTTAAGAAAATGATATTCTTGAAGATAATATCTAGACATTCCCCGCGCCGAAACGCAAATTATATAAAATCCCCTTTATAGAAAAAAAATCGCAAAGTATACTCCAAAAATTATTATAAACACGTTTTATTCAGTTATTTTACAAGTTATATGTATGAAAAAAATTACAGTGTTTCTTTAAATGCTATTTAAGACAACCCTCGCGAGATTTTTGCTCTATTTTAAACGACTCGTATTTTATTAAACATTTTCACAATTTTCGTATCGATTTGTCGCTTTAAATACTAGCGCGCTTCCTCTAGCATTCGTAGTTTCATATCTCTCTATCTTCTTCTTTTTGAGCCCGGTTGCGGCGCGGCGCCTTAAAGTGACACTGTATTTGCCGTCATATTCTAAGAACGGGTTGTTTAAAAAAAAATTGAAAAATTAATCAAATATTAAAGTTAATTTTCACGTTCTGGGAAAATTCTATTCAAATTCTTGGATTATTTCATTTTTATGAGACTTTTCGTAGGAGGGGAAAATGATAGTGTTGGAGATTTTTATTGGTGAGCCCTATTAACAGATAATTCGTACAAGTGGCTTTGAATTTCAAATTTATGGTATTTAAAATGTTTAATTTTATATTTAAAATCATCTTCTTTCATTTCCGTGTATGGTCTCTTTTTACAACAAATCTGTCTTTATATCATTTTGTCTACGCTTTCACAAGAAGCAAGCTAAGGTTTGCTACGTTTGGTGACATAGAAGGGGTGCCCGGGTTCATGGAGTGAGGTTTGTCTAGGTCTTGGTGGCGGATAACTTGGACACACTGAATCCCTTATTCCTACCCACCCCTCTCACCCTTTTTCTTCCCAGAACTTTCTGTCCTTCCTTTCCTTAAAAAGACCTTCCACATAGCATCCCCAAAGATGACACAGGCCTGAGGGAAATTATTTAAAAAAAAAACATTTCGCATATGAGCTGTTCGCAAAACCGAACAAATCAGCCCCTAAAAAATTAAGATGCGTCGAAGAGTAGACCCGGCACCATCGGTTTTTAACCCATTAATTGCCGAAAACAAAATAAAAAGCTTTCAAAAAATCGAAATGCTCAGATCAAAAAACCAAATATTTTTATTTTGAGTTTATTACGTGATGGAAGATTCACCTTTTATCCCGTCTCTCCTACGTGTCTAGGTCTTGGCGGCGGATGACTTGGACACACTGAATCCCAGATTCATACCCACCCCTCATACCAATTTCCTTCCCAGAACTGCATGTCCTCCCTTTCCTTAAAAAGACCCTCAACATAGCATCCCCAAAGATGACACTGGCCTGAGGGAAATTATTTTACTCAAAGCCTCCTGTGTAGAGTTAATTAAAAAGAGAAAAATACATTTCGCATATGAGCTGTTCGAAAAACCGAACAAATCAGCCCCTAAAAATTAATATGCGTCGAAGAGTAGACCCGGCTCCATAGGTTTTTAACCCATTAATTGCCGAAAACAAAATAAAAGGCTTTCCAAAAATCGAAATGCTCAGATCAAAAAACAAAATATTTTTTTGGGTTTATTACGTGATGGAAGATTCACCTTTTATCCTGTCTCTCCTACGAGTTTCGAGACGCCATTTATAATTGTAATTTTATAGCGCTAATTTACAACATGTATGTTCATGTTTTGATCTATATTCGTGCATTACTTCTGAGAGATATTTAATAAAAGTTAGAACACAGACAAAGATAGTAGAAATGTTGTTGAATCTGTTGTAGACAAGACAAGTATCCAGTTAATCAAACGGAAAAAGAAACACATCAATCAATCTACTAGATTAAATTAGCTTATCTAAATAAAACACTAAATATGTTTTGTAAGATAAATCACCGCGGGACGAACTCGGGGATACCGAGAACTAAAATTATCTTTATAAATAAATGAGTCTGTGACTAATTAATGAATCTGGTTAGCTGTTGGAATGATAAACACTTGTGTCCACATTTAAAGAAACGTGCATAAACATAGCAAGACACGGAATAAAATGCAACTGCTTTGGATGGGCTTACAGCTGAGGGTCGAGTGAACCAATGGGTAACCCCACCCATAGAGAAAAGGCTTCGAATGGTACACGAGGTTCCAGAACATTCGAGAGTATTCTGGAATGTTCCACAATGATATGGGATGTTCCCGAACGTTTCATACTATTCCCGAACATTTCAGAATGTTCTGGAATGTTGTGGAATGCTCTCGAATGTTCTGGACTGTTCTAGAAATTTATAGAGGGCGAAACTTCCAGCCCTTATATCTTCATACGCACGCCCTTCAGGTAAAAACGGGAACCTTCTTCATGAATGGGGTATAGAGGGCTACCACACCATATAACTCCCTTGATCGTACCAGGAATCGTTTCATTTACACACTTTCTTGATTGTACACTTTCTTTTATATTATATCGAACGTTATTATTACCCCAGCGTCTGCGTGGTTGAATTTCAGAAAACAGTTTCAAGCTCACGTTGACGCCATGCCGTACGCGTTGCGCCACAAATAACGTCTGTGAACGTGGAATTTCAAACAAAACTACCGTTGTAATTTGGTTTTGAATTTAAGAATTCGTGACAAGATGTCGCCATTTACGTCAGCAGCTCGCATGTGGATATGGAGAAATTACATATGGCGTCATTGCCTATCACGGTTACTTTAACTCGGTGACTAGCTATCACTGGATCACAGTGGAGGAAATGGCTATTTTTGGAACCAGTTCTTATCGGAATCGGATTTATAAAATGGTTACCTACACTCAAACTGGGCGAAGCCGAACTAAAAGCCGCCCGTAGTTTTTAACTGCAAGTAACATGATAAATACGCGCTGGTAAGAGACCGTTTGGCCCGAAGAAAAAACTACTCCCTAGCAAACAATTCTTGGTGGGTCGCGACCTAAGGTTGGGAACCCGTGCATTATGTGATTAACATTTGTCACAGCGCCAGAAAACCCAAAAAGATCACAATTAAATTAATAAACACTGTGTATATTTATAGACCGAAGTCATTGTTACCATGAAACGCAGAAAACTGGCAAACTTCAAAACGGCTAATAAATATAACCAACTCTAATCCAACGTTATCCGCGATTATTTTAACCACTGGCAATGATCTCAGATACTCTCAGCATTGTCCCGATGAAAGACAAACATTCAGAAACGAAACTCTGCTTGAAATGTTGTTGAAAAATTCTCAACATGCCTTACGTTGATATGCTTGATGCAACTCTAAGTGACCAACTCAGGTATGGGGGCTCCATTGTAGCCAGAGTCAAGTTAGCACCTCAGACGCTGGGCGTACTGTACAGGGCCCGCAGATACTTTAATAGTACACAGCTGGAGACCCTGCACAAATCGCATGTGCTCCCCATTTGGCAGCCAACTCTGGTCTGGAGCCCTAAGATATCCAGAAACAAGCGGACCGTTTGATTTAAAAAAAAAAATTTATATGAATACCGCGCAAGAGTCCCAACTGCTCCTGTCTGAAGCCAGTGAGACTATGGCATGAGTATGTTGTGAGGCTGAGGGTAGTGGGGAGGGGAAGAGGAACACTGTAGGATTATTTTTAAATTTATTATAGTTAAGCGCACTTGAAGTGAAATGACACAAAACTGCGCTATACAAATATTACGTTATTATTATTATTATTAAGATAGGGAAGAGGAAGGTGGGGAAGTACCTGGCTATTCAGATCTGGTCACCAAACACGGCTTAAGCCATTTTCAAGCAACGTTTCAATTCTGAATGGTGGTCTTACACCAGGGCGACACAGGGAGTATCTTCCACTCTGGAACGTGCCGCAAATATACTATATATTATTTTTAATGAAAAAATTGTGAAATAACACAAATTAATCAAATAGATTTCCCTATCTTAATAAGTGTCGTGAAAATTTAATGTACTGGGACTGAATATATGGAAGGCGGGAGGGGGGTTTGCGGGACGGGGGAGCGGGAGAGGGTGGGCGGGGAAGGTGGAAAGGGAAGGCGGGAGGGGGGTTTGCGGGACGGGGGAGCGGGAGAGGGTGGGCGGGGAAGGTGGAAAGGGAAGGCGGGAGGTTAGGGGATTCGGGAGGGGATCGGGGACGCATGCAGGGAGAAACAATTTATTTCTTTGAATATGGCATTGCAACGCATGCCGGAAAACAACTAGTATAAACTAAATTCGACGAGAATTCTTGATTAGATAGCGAAATTAAATTTTAAATTATATTTTTAGTATTGTAAACAACGTTCATTAGGTTTTGAAATATGACTGTTTGCCAGTCTGGGGTAAATTAAACGAGACAGGAGTGTAAACAGATTCGTTTCTTATAATCAATTCGCAGTGTGGCGAGTTGCAAAAAATAATAATATAAAAAACTGTCTGTTAGTCAGGGTTGCGGTTATTTTTTGCTTCGATATATAAACTTTGCAACTTCCGTTTTTCCAATGCGGAAATGGATAGACAGGGACGAGGATAGTCAAAAAGTCAGGGATGTCCGAGGAAGTCTTGGCACTATAAAATTAATACTTGAATCGTTCCATGTCAAGATGTGCCTTCAGATAATGTAAATCTATTACTTAGTATAAAGTAAAGTCGCTACCGCTGTCTGTAAGCTTAGATCTTTTAAACTACGCAACGGATTTACATGCGGTTTTCACCAATAGATCGAGTGATTCATTAGGAAGGTTTAGGTATATAATTTGTCAAGATTTTGTGTAAATTGGTTAAAAATATATAATATATAGAGGGAGCGGGCTGGCAAGCGGGTGTGCATTTGATATGTAGGCAAATTAACAGATGGCGATGGTTATAAATTAAGTAATGGCGTAGTCTATAGATGGCGTTGTGTTTCGTTAGCCACAGCAACTATAATATAAGGCAAATCGAAAAATTAAAACAACTTGCAAAAAAATTAGAGTGTGCAGTTGATACGCAGTAGAAGTGAAAGCTTCCGAGAACTAAATTAGACAAGAATGGGGAGGCTACGAAGTATCGCACAAATAGGAGACCAATAGGCTACGAAGCACCGCACAAAGAGGACACCGATTTGTCTATAACATTCTCTCACAGGCTAAATCCTACCTCTAGATGTATGTGTCCCTTTTAATGTCGCTATATTTCGTTTCATCGAGTTTCAAATCACAACAGTGCTAAAGAAGTTTAACTTTAATAATGCATATTATAAAGCAGAAAATTTATTTATTTTGTAGCAAAATCTTTCAGACGGTGAGCTCTTACGTTACGAAATGTGTACAGCTCTTTTTAGATTGCTAATTTGCAACAATTCACACCTTTTCCTTTTATCTTCAACATAATTGCCCTGACGCATCTGAATCAATCATTTTACTTCTCACGCTACCTCAGAAAGTGCGGATCATTGTGCATAAGTCAATAATTATGCGTTATTTGCATTCGACATGATTCGACCTTATGACCCCCGTGATCAGAAACCAAGCTCTTTGCCTCTAAGTATTCTTTCAGCTAATAATAATAATTGGATAATTTGTAAAACGCCGTTTTTGTGAACATTGGCTTCAAGGGCGCTGTAGAATCTTAAATATCTTACCAATATTATAAACGCGAAAGTTTGTATGGATGTATGTGTGTTTGTTACTCTTTCACGCAAAAACTACTAAATGGATTTTAATGAAACTTTACAATAATATAGCTCATACATCAGAATAACATATGAGCTATAATTTATAAAGTTAGCTAGAAGGGGACGCGGGAGGGGAACGGGGACTCACGGGAAAGGTGATTCAGGGAGAAACGATGTCTTTCTTTAAATATAGCATTGCAACGCACGCCGGGAACCAGATAGTTTGTCATAAGTTCTTAGGCTTTAATTTAATTATTTACACAAGAAGCAGAAAACATGCTTACTAGGAAGGTCACTTCCGATAAACACACTTTTGTTTAGAAGAAAGTTAAGATGACAATATACCCTAAAATATATTCAGAATCTTAACGTCGTAAGTAAAGAAGCCGTGTATACAAATAGAGTCTCGCGACCCGTGTATTGCACGGACCTACTGTCGAATTTGCGTTATCAAAGAAAAGAAGAAGAAGACAAATAATGTGGGAATCTTAACGACGTAAGTGAAGAAAGCGTGTAAACAAATATGCGCCCGCCGCACGGCGTACTCGCGTACTGGATGAACGTACGGCGGAGTTCACCCTAGCAGGTATGGAGATTAGACCTTTTCACCGCGTTCAATTTAATAAATTCTGAAGAACGTGTTACAAATATTGAAAATGTGGGATGATGTCGCACTGCCGAAGTTATTAATTTATCCTTTAGAAAAATAAAATCTTGTGCTTACCGCTAACTTTAGTTGTACAACGTATTACAATTTTTCAAAGGCGTTGTACGTAAAATATATTAACGGTAAGGTATTGTTTTTATTATTCTTAAATACGAAGAACTTACATCCCCAGGACAACATCTGAATAAAAAAGTTAATATAGTTACGAATTCGCCGGAAATGATTAAAAAGTGAGTTTTGAGCAAACAAAAATTATTAGGATTGTGTACCGCCTTAAGTAGTTATCGATTGGTTGTCGATTGTCCAGTTAAGGTTCCGCAACAGGGCCCGAAAAGAAGAAGATGGAGAGATACGAAATTACGAATGGTAGAGGAGCGCGCTAATATTTACAGCGACAAAATCGATGCGAAAATTGCGAAAATGTTTAATAAAACACTACTCGTTTAAAATAGAGCAAAAATCTCGTGGGGAACGAACATCTTAAGTATCATTTGAAGAAACATTGTGATTTTTTTCTCAAATATAATTTATAATATAAGTAATAGAAACAGACTTGTTTTTAATAATTTTTGGAGCATACTTTGCGATTTTTTTCTATCGAGGGAATTTCATATAATTTGCGTTTCGGCGTGGGCAGCGTCTAGACATTATCTTCAAAAATAACATATATTTTTAAAAGCTCAAAAAATTCAAAAATTTAAGGGAGATATGTAAGAAATCGGTAGAAATTCGGGTTGCCGAGGCTTAATTAGTCGGACGTCTCCGAAAAATCTAAATTTCAGTTGAGTATGCAGTTATATGTAAAAGTGTACTCAATCTGTTACAATACTCAGATTATTCATAAACATCACCAAATCAATTACAATCAGAAAAACGTATAATAATAACTAATAACACAGACCAATACTTTACTTGTATTACGGGTCTAGTGATGTATAATAGTCGGCATACTCGTGCATATTATGAAAATTACAACTTTTTAAAGCGCTATATCTCAGAAAAGGTGACTCTTAGGAAAAAATGTGTAATTATTTTTTATATATAATTGCATGATCTACAATTTTTGTCTGACATATTTAATGATAAAACTTACCGTTTGGGTGAAAGATGCAAAAAAACCCACATTTGCGAACTTTGAATAAAGTTTTGTGCAGATGTGGGATCGAGGGAGACTTTTCACGTATCATTTATAATGGTGCTACCAACATTAATAACAATTTTCAGCTCTATGCGAATTATTGTAAACTTGAATGTCTATTTAGACCGGACTATAATGCGATAGTTGGTTCAATATTCGATAATTTCTAAGAAATAAATATTATTTCTCAAGCAGCAATTCTCAGAATGTAAATAATTAAAGTAGAATGAAAAAGAATGTCGAAATATCCGATGACTGAAGAAATAAGGTCAGCAGATTGAAAGTTATGACAACAGAGCGAAATGTACTTAGTTTGTGGTTAACGGAATAACTTTAAGAGTGAATAACCAGCACATGACAACTTCGATTCCGACACTAGCGCTAACACATCAGGGCTCGCGAGCGGGCGTTTTCAGAACTAAATTTCGTTCCGCGGCAATCCGAGTTTTGAGGGTTTTGTTCACTCGAGCTAGGGCTACCCGCTACTATTGCTACTTTATATTACTATTCTCGCTTCCAGAATTTTAATTAGTAGTAGTTATTTGTATATTGAAGTGCATAAACATAAATAGATACAAGTGAAATGCGTAAACACAGTAGGTATTAAGTAGATAGCTACATGAATAAACAATTTGTTATATTCTTTTTAATATTTTGGTTTTTTGTTTTTCAATTGTATTTTACGGCCATTAGAGTGGAAGATACTCTCAGTAACGCCCTGGTGTAAGACCACCATTAAGAATTGAAACGTTGCTTGAAATGGCTTTAGCCGTGTTTAGTGGTCAGATCTGAATAGCCAGGTACTTCCCCACCTTCCTCTTCCCTATATCCTTCCCCTCCCCACTACCTTCAGTCTTACAACATACTCCAAATCGGGGATGCAATAGTCCCACTGGCTCCAGACTTGTGCGGTATTCATGAAAAAAAACGAGTAATATTAAGTTGGATTGTAAAAAATGTCGCATTTTGAAATATTTATTCGTGTGCATAATTAATAATAAGCACTTCAACAAACAGAATTAAAGCGCACAAACCCTTTCTTTCTTTGAGTGGCCTTGCAACGCATGCCGGGTACCCGCTGTATATAATGTTATATAGTGCAGGCGCTTGCATTATAATTCCCGGGACTTGTGATGGAACCATAACAGTTTAGTTGACCGCGAGGTTACAGTGCCCATGAAACGCATGCCGGGTACCCGCTGTATATAATTTATTTATTTATTTACGGACAAATAGTCCATTAACAATATAACAATAACACGAAAAACAAGCGTGCGTAAAGGCCCGACCCGCCGAGCAATCGATCACCGTTCGCATTGATTACCGTTCGCATGTCATTTTTCGTAACTATCACCACTTTTCGTAACCCATTCACCAGTTTACCCCCAAGTGTCGAGCGTGCGTAAAAAAGATTTACCCCAAAAAAATATTTTGGAGCAGTTGGGACTCTTGTGCGGTATTCACACAAGAAAAATTTAAAATAAAAAAAATATTCGAAATTATAAAAATTTTTGCAAAAAAATATTCAATGAACATGAAAAATTGCGTTCGGGCAACCCTATAGATTTAACAAACATGAATCAAGGAATTCGTGTTTATTTCAAATTTCATTTCCAAATATTATTATTCAAAGCGTCGCGAAGACGTGCTCTCCTGGCCGCGTTTGGGCCCGTAATGAAATCTGAAATTTGTGTTTACGGGCTGCGATAAAAATGGTAACATGCGATGTTAAAAATTATTTAAAATTAAATACTTCCTGAAATTATTTTACGATCAAATTATTTATGATTTGTCAATAACGTCTTAGCAAAATAAGTATGTAAAAAAATCCGAAATATATTTGTTTGTAAGTGCACAAATAAATGCACAAACCGACCAATTTTCGTCAAGAAACACATGTCCGTATATATTTTTTTAATAATTTTATTTAAACTAAAATTAAAATTCTGAAAAATACGTTTACCAGATAATGTATTGATTTATTTTACTGCATGATTATATGATTTGAAATGGGTGTTGTATAAGAAATGTACTTTTTTGAAAATTGAACAAATCTGCGAACGACCTATGGTATAACCTTATTATTCTAAAAATATTTTTTTTTTCTCAAAATCTAAAACATAAGTTTACTAGATAAAAGAACAATCTTTTGAAATCCATTTATAGTTTTTTGTGGAAAAGAGTCAATACGTCTAACCACTGATTTAAAAATGACATATTTCTGGTTTCTCTGCTTATACACTCTTAACGGTTGTTTTTTATCATAAAATTAATATTTTTGCTCTTTGTATGTTGCTCGGGAGTATGAATATTTCCTAAATTGTCAAATTAGGTGAAAATTCTAGTCACAATAAGTCCGTTAACTTTTTGTACATGGTTGTAAAACCAGTTAAAAATCGCAGAAAAATAAAAGCATTTACTGGAATCGCTAAATCCTTATTATAAAAAAAGAATACTTAATTAACTCTACAGCAGAAAAAACATAATCGGATGTGATTGGGGAAATAATTGGATATGCATACAATAAAACACTAATTGATTATACAGCCTTGGGACATTCCGCCATTTTTTACGGATTTTCACAGACAGATCAAATCGTTGATATTTAACTTGCCCAATAGATTGAATATGCAAGTAGGAACTGTAATAAAAAAAATCGATTGATAAAACACTACGTAAGTACTTTGTTTGGGAGACATAATAACAATATGAAGTTTAAATTTTTACGTTTTTTTTTAAAGTGAAAACTTCTTTAGCACCGTTGTGATTTGAAAAAAGGAAACGAGCGACACTAAAAAGAGACAAACACATACATCTATATGATTTAGCCTGCGAGAGAATGAGATAGACTAATCGGTGTCCTCACTGTGCGGTGCTTCGTAGCCTATCGGCCTTTTCTTTGTGCGGTGCTTAGTAGAATAAAATCTAAAATAATTTTTAAACTTGGTAATAATATTATAATAAATAAACCCTAGAATTATCCTAAACTTCTGATACTCTGCATTCGTCTCATTCTCTCGAAGTTCAGTTTTCTGAAGGTTTCACTTCTACCACGTGTGAACTGGACGCATTGAACATAACTGAAAACATGGAAAGAAGAACATATTTATGACCGTTTGTAGACATTTCCAAACTTCCTGCTTCCTACTTCTATGTAGCTCATGGTGGAAATGAAGCACCGAGCATAAAAAGGAATTCCAAAACAGCACTCGCCTGTGCAAATTTCATGACGCCAGAACTCACCGTTTGAGAGTGTTATTGTTCTTTAAGATAAACAAACAGATTTACTACTTATTTGTAGTTGATTGATTAGTTGATCAGTTTGAATAAATGCTATCACAAAAAAAAAAAAGGTTGGTAGCTGAGTGGATAATGCGTTGGGCTTCCACACAGGCGACACGGATTCAATGCCTCAAATATTGTCAGGTTATTCGTAACCCGCGAATGTTAACTATCAATATCGCTTATCAAAACAAGAACAAAAAAACGTCTGTTTGTACCGTGGTAGTAATTATCTGATATCAAAAAGCGGCCCTATTCACGAACAGATTCCAAACAAGACGAAGAAAACAAATTGATTAAAAAATGAGGAATTTTTCCTCCAGACTACAGACATGGTATTCAGGATCTGCAATACCCAGTCATGGGTATAATTACATACACGATAAAACGAAAAAGTCTGTGCCCAGACAAGATACTGCATATCGGCGAGATTTGAGGTTTGATCTTCGGATTGGAGGAATTTGTTATGAAGGTTTTGTAGTTCTGAATTTCTTGATTAGAAAGATGGGCAAGGACATATTTATAAACAGGACAAAAGGAAAAGTCTGTAGCCTGTCTGTGAAAAGGCTTGAAGTTCTTGGGCTTGGAGGTATTTGTTATGAAGGTTATGTAGTATTGAATTTATCGCATTCAAATGATGGAGTGTATTGAAAGAGAAATTCCATCATTTAAATATGCGATAAGGGATTCGATTCAAAGGATTTATACTATGGTACCTACTGCCACTGAGAAATTTGTTATGAACCCTCTTTTTATTAAATGTGTCGCTTTTGTGGAAGAGAGTGATGTTACAAATGAGGAACAAAATTTCGTGCGGACGACTTGAAATGATGTAAGGCGTATGTGGTAGACCGTAGATATGCTCTCAGTATCGCCCTGGTGAAAAACCGACATTCAACATCGAAACATTGCTCTAAATGGCTTTAAGATGAATCCGAGTGGCGTTTTTTCCTTTCTGGATTTAGAGTCTAGTGCAAATATTTTTTAACACAATATAAATATCGACCATTAGCGTGTCGGTTCGTTTTGTTTTTTTGATAAGTTAGTTCTGATAGGGCTTAAAATAAATCGTTAAAATTGCTTGGTTTGAACGACATTAACAGACGTTCAGTATTCAAACTAGACAATGCAACTTTTTAAGATAAGCTAATCCTACAGGCATAGAATATTTTCTTTTAATAGGTACATACTTACAGTTGGTAAAAAAAAATCTTAAAAATCATAGGTAATCGTATCCAATCATAAATTTGTATTCCTCATTTTTCTTCGCCAAAATTGAACTGATTTTTTTTTACTAAGCGTAGGTATTACTTAGGAGAAAATACTCTATGTCTGTACGTATCGCTTTTTAAGAAAATACAAATAATCCATACTGATGGCATTCAAAACCAGGCAATTTTAACGATTTTTGGAGGGTCCTAACTTCTAAAAGAAGTAACTTATCAAATAAAGCAAAACATACCGACACGCTATATAGTAGTCTATATCTATATTATATTAAAAATAATTGCAGTAGTGTCAAAATCCAGAGAGGAAATTGGGGAATACGTTTGGATGAACAAAACGCCACCCGGTTCCCTCTTTAATAGGCATAGGTAGGCATTTGTCAATGCCTCCTTGTCGGTAAACAAATTACAGGTAGGTACAGTAATGAATATTGTTATTATGTGGTGATTAAACTTCCGATAGAATAATAAATGATTAATAAGAGTGACGTACACGAATTCCTAGACGATTCGTAATACATGCATTATTACAATATTACTACGCACAGACGTAACAGACAATAAACAAACACATAAATTATATACCTACTTAACTACACTTTTTACATGATCTCCACACAGGAGGTCTTGGGGAAAAAACTCCCTCAGGGTCTAAATTTTTCTTTAGGGATGCTGCGTGGTGAGTGTTTTTAGCGAAAGGATGTTTTGGAAGGAAAAAGATAATATAATAGACTGGCGAAGGCCTTCGCTAAACATATATTTCAAAGCTCCATAGTTCGTGATTGAAACAAAGTAGCGTTGAACTAGAAATTCGAGACAGTTACTAGCTAGATTTATAAATTATAGCCTATATGTTATTCTGATGTATGAGCTATATTATTGTAAATATTCATTAAAATCCATTCAGTAGTTTTTGCGTGAAAGAGTAACAAACACACATATATCCATACAAACTTTCGCGTTTATAATAAACCGAGTGTCTAGGTAGTTGACGTTAAGGCGATCTACTAGTACAGGAAAAATCGAAATCGGAATTCACGCCCTTTTATGGGAGGAGTTTAAAAATACTTGAGAAAAAGCTTTTGGAAAGGTTGGAAAAGATATTTGAGATTTTTTTTTACATGTTGATTTCGTAAAGGCCTGTAAAAAACATTAATTCCTTTTTTATGCATTGTTTATTGCAATAAAACGGAATTTTTAAATTGATTTTACGAAAATAAGCGGCGCGGAGCATAACACGACTGCTCTCCGCTCCGTTCGGAGGAGTAACGACGGAAGACAGGGGGGCGGCTGCCAGTCGTTCTTCGGTGGACGGTATAAGGTTCACTTTGATATAACAAATTCGTCGACTGCCGTATTGTCGCCGTGATGTCAAAAATACCAACGCGAAAATGCATACTTATTATATTTTATTTTGTGAGGTTCGAGCGTAAATATCATTTTTTTTCGCGATAATTATATAAGAAACTGAATTTGCCACATTATGCAATTATACCATATCCGAAAAAGTGTTTATATGTAGGAGAGTTTTCAGTTAAAAATGTTTTTTATAGACCTAATACTTTATTTTTTTCTAAGCTTATTAAAAGACTTATTAAAAAAAATGGGCCAAAGTATGTTCTACACGCAGTATTTAATTGAAGCATCTATAATACTTCTAAGCGGTCAAATTTTCAAAACTAAAACATACGATTTTGTATGATTTTGCATTATTTAGTATGGCTTGACTATGTATTACTACAATAAATCTACCATGATGTTAAAGTTTTCAAATCAAGAGTAAGTACATAAACCAATTAATTCAATTAAAACTTTCTTCAAAGTGGCAGCGAACCTACGAAATTGATAGGTAGAAGAAAATTATTGGTTAATTATTAAGTATATTCGATTATTTCGAAGGAAGGCGTAGTACCTCCCCACCTTTCTCTTCTTCGTCTCCGTTCCCTCCTCATTACCTTCAGACTCCTCATTCCTCAACATTATCCCATTTGTGGATACCATAGTCTCACTGGCTCCAGATGGTTGGAAGCAGTTAGGACTCTTGTGCGGTGTTCAAAGTTTTTTTTTTGTGGAGTAAGATGTAGCAGCTAATAACGTCGAAACCAAAGTGACTGATACGAGTGCAGTTCGGTCTACAGTATGCAGAATAAAGATTACCCATGTAGGCTAAAATAGGCCAACCTCCTATATGCATGGGCGTGCACAGAGTTTTTGATCAGGGTAGGCAGTAAGAAAATACAACAAGTTTCACAGATTAAAATTTCCATATTCTATTAGATAATTTCACAATTAAAGTACGACAAACTTTTTGAACCGACAATTAGCATTTATGAAAGACAACTATTTGATAGAAGTACATAACAACAGATGTTTTTGTCGTCACTGATTGCCATTTGCTAATTTTTTTCTAGAAAGCACTGCTTAAGAGGACATTACCAGAGAAACCAGAAATATGTCATTTTTAAATCAGTGTTTAGACTTATTGACTCGTTTCCACAAAAAATTATAAATTGATTTTGAAAGATTGTTCTTTTATCTAGTAAAGGTATGGATAAAATTTTGAGAAAAAATGTTTATTTTAAGTATAATAAGGTTATACCATAGGTCGTTGGCAGATTTGTTATATTTTCAAAAAAGTACATGTATTATACAACACCAATTTCAAATCATATAATCATGCAGTAAAATAAATCAATACATTATCTGGTAAAATTATTTGTCAGAATTTTAATTTAAGTTTAAATAAAATTATTAAAAAATATATGCGTACATGTGTTTCTTGACGAAAATTGGTCCGTTTGTTTATTTATTTGCGCACTTACTAACTAATATATTTCAGATTTTTTTACATACTTATTTTGCTAAGACATTATTGACAAATCATAAATAATTTTAATGGAAAAATAATTTAAGGGTGTATTTAATATTAATTAATTTACAGCTTCGCGTTTCACAATTTTTCTTATCACCGACAACACGAATCGAGAGCGCTCATTCAGACCGCAACTGCGGCCACTGGCGGTTGTCTTCGCGGCGCTCTACATCGCAACATTTTCAAACGAATAACGAAGCAAAATAAATAGGATTTCATGTTTGTAAAATTTATAGGGTTGCCCCAACGCAAAATTTCATGTTCATTGAATATTTTTATGATAAAATTTTTATAATTTTGAAATTTTTTTTATTGTAAATTATTCTTATGTGAATACCGCACAAGAGTCCCAACTGCTCCAAAATATTTATTTTCAAGTAAAACTTCTTTACGCACGCTCGACACTTGGGGGGTAAGCTGGTAAATGTGTTACGAAAAGTGGTGATTGTTACGAAAAATTTCCTTCGAACGGCAATCGATGCGAACGGTGATCGATTGCTAGGTGGGTCGTGCCTTTACGCACGCTTGTTATTCGTGTTATTGTTTTATTGTTAATAGACTATTTTTGCGTAAATAAATAGATAAATTAAATTATTTAAAAATATATACGTACATGTGTTTCTTGACGAAAATTGGTCCGTTTGTTTATTTATTTGCACACTTACAAACTAATATATTTCAGATTTTATTACATACTTATTTTACTAAGACATTATTGACAAATCATAAATAATTTTAATGGAAAAATAATAAACACGAGAATCGGGTATGGGTACCACCGCCCCGGGAACCAATTATTAGATAATAAACACGTCTGCCATAGGTCATCCCAAGTGGTTCATAACATTTGGTGACTAGCAGGGGTGCCTAGGTTCAAGGGGGTGAGGTTTGTTTAGGTCTTGGCGGCGGATGCGTCTGCCCACCAGCTGCATGGCAGGTCGGATCTGGAAAAGTTAAGGGAGTCCCTTTGACTTCTCCAGCCTTACTCTCTCGGAACATCGCCTTGCACCGCAGTGGGAGGGATGGATTCATACATCCGCACTCCTGGACACGCTGACCCCCAGATTTCTACTCACCCCTAATATCCCTTTCCTTCTCCGAATTTCCTCTTCTTCCTTTCCCTAAAACGACCCTCCACACAGCATTCCCAAAGAAGAGATAAGCAGTGTGTCGAGCGAGTGTAAAAAAAACGGTCTCTCCCGATCCGGCCTTCCATGTAGTTGGTGGATGTACCTTCCAAATTACTGATACTACCTATTGACGGCCGGCGTGGTCAAGGGGTAAGGCTCTTGACTAGCAATCTGAAGGTCGTGGGATCGAATCCCGGCATAGGCAAATAAATTTTATTTGACTAATTTGGGTTATTTCACAATTATTTAATTTAAAAATAATATATTTGCGTCACGTTTTAGAGTAAAAGATACTTTCAGTATCGCCCTGGTGTAAGACCACCATTCAGAATTGAAACGTTGTTTAGTGACCAGATCTGAATAGCCAGGTAATTCCTCGCCTTCCTCTTCCCCCACCACCTTCAGCCTCGCAATATACCCCATAGTCACGTCATAGTCTCACTGGCTCCAGTAGGAGCATTTGGGTCTCTTGTGCGGTATTCAGATAAATATAAAATAAAAAATTGTGCATACGAATAAATATTTCAAAATGAGACATTTTTTACAATCCAACTGAATATTACACTTTTTTCATAAGTATATCGCACAAGAGTCCCAACTGCTTCTGTCTGGAGCCAGTGGGACTATGGCATCCCCAATCGGGGTATGTTGTAAGACTGAAGGTAGTGGGGAGGGTAAAAATATAGGGAAGAGGAAGGTGGGGAAGTACCTGGCTATTCAGATCTGGTCACCAAACACGGCTAAAGACATTTCAAGCAACGTTTCAAATCTTAATGGTGGTCTTACACCAGGGCGATACTGAGATATCTTTCGCTCTAATGGCCGTAAAATAAAATTTAAAAACAAAAAACCCAAAATATTAAAAAGAATTTAACACATTGTTTATTCATGTAGGTATCTATTTAATACCTACTGTGTTTACGCATTTTACTTGTATCTATTTATGTTTATGCACTTCGATATACAAATTACAAATAACTACTACTAATTAAAATTCTGGACGCGAGAATATAAGCATACCGTAACAATGTAGCCGCCCTAGCTCCGCGCGATTCACAAAATCCAGTTTACAGCGGAACGTAATCTAATTCCAAAAACTTCCGCTAACAAGCTCTGATATGAGAGCGCTGGCGCAGGAATCAGAATAATGATTAGCTGGTAAGACACTCTTAATACTAACAAAAAAACCTCATAGAAGCAAATCCAAAACGACAGTTCTACTCTATGCTTTGTGCATTTCGTAAACATTAAATTATGTCTTGTATGAAGTTAGCTCTAGTCAGAAATAATTCCTGCTTAGAACGCATTTTAGTGAGGCAATTGGAGGGCGCGCATGTAGTTTCTAGTTACAGTAAGTTTATGCCGCGTTTGTAGTATGCCGTTTGATGTGTCGCTCGCGTAGTTTCGGTTGCTCAGCTTTTTCGCTCTTATTTTTGAAAGTGTGTATTTATTTTTAGCAATAATTTTATAAATTACAATATTATTTACATGCTTATATTTTACAAAAACGGGAGGGTAGGCAGTGCTTATGTGCCTATATGGAGTGCACGCCCCTGCCTATATGTACATGGGGGCACCATAAGAAAAATATTTAAAAAAAAATATATTAAAAACTTAGTAGGTACGTACCTACGCATACAAATTTCACACAAACCAATGTCAGCACAGAGGCATTGTTTGATTTTCGATTGAAAAATATAGGGCGATTTCGAAAATATTTATTTATTAGTTAGGTATATTTATATTTCCTTGCTTCTAATCAATGACGTTATATTATAAATAGACTCGCCATAGTCTCACATACTCACAATATAATGTGGAAAGCAAGCAACACTCTTTTGTTTTCAGCGGTTTTCAGTATAATTTCTAAATTCAAAAGTTCATTCCTGTGTGATAAAGACAGACAATCAAAGAATATACGAGAGTGAATGACATAGATTCATAGTAGGGCGGCTTATTAGTTTCTTCGCCGAATACTACTGTCACATCACGGGTGTGACCTATGGGTGTGACTGAGATAACAAGATACTCTTATTCGGTTACACAATATGACAGGGAAGGGTAAAGGCGGGTAAAACGTGACACACGGGCAAATATTTTTATATTTATTATATGAGTTTTCATTAGTAATACAATATTGGTACTATTATAGTAGTATTTTTAAGTACATATTTTATTATACAGTACATGTTATAGGTTCAAACGATTATACAAATCTATACAGATTAATAACACCTAGGACCGTTACTATTTACAATTTTCATCAACGACATTATTAAATTAATGAACGCGTTACTCTTTGTACGTTTTACCCCATCTTTCCCAATGGAATAAAACGAATGTGGGACGCTGTATGAACCGACCTACTGTTAGTAGGTTTTCCTTGTTATGCATATGTCACTTTGTGATGCAGCGTTCGCTGTCTCCTTTACTCATATATTATTGCGGGCGGGAAACATGAAAATTAATTGTAATTATTATAAAAATTGATAATAATAAGTAATTTGCGTGTACTTAGAAATGAAGTGCTATTCCTTTGCCTTTACGACTATTTGCCGTGTAATTTAAGCATTTTCTCATCACACAGGAGGGCATTTTGGCGCTTTGCAATGCAATTTACTTACTGGTAAGACACGACCTCACTCGACGCGTAGCAGTTTAGTACTAAATGGTACTAAAGTACTAGGAATAGAGACAGATACAATCGTATTGTGTTTGGCTTCCCACTTTGAGATTTCTACCCCGCGTCCAGTATTAATGTCTTTGCTTCTAATAGTTGTTTACCATGCAACAGTCATCCCTAGTCATAATTTTCGAATGCACAGAAAACTACATGTTCTCCTACGAACTTGCAGTGGGTGGGTAGGTACCTTACCTACCTGGTTTTTATTATTTATTATGCACCTGTATTTAACCTAATTTATTTTTGCCACCAATTAACTTTCAGTGATTAGATTTATAGATATTTTTAACGAATACTACGTTGACAAACTTAGTGAAAATAAACAATTTCGATATCTCCGCAAGAACTGACATTCTGACATAAAGGTCATTCATAAAAAAATGTCGAAAGTGTAACAAGAAAAGTAAATAGCCGTCTCAAAAAGAATGACGGCTAAAGTTCGGTTTACGGGAGGCGGTCCTAGAACATTTTTATTTTTTTATTTATACTAATTATGGGCCGGAAAATCCGAATGTGAAAGAATTTTTTGTCGGAAAGCAATATTAACTGAATTAAACGACTTTAAAATTTTTATATACACTGACACAAAAGCACGTAATTTTTAACACATCCTGACATTTCAAGTCATATAAAAACAAGAACTATACTAATTATGTGCCGGAAAATCCGAATCTGAAAGAATTATTTGTCGGAAAGCAATATTAACTGAACTACACGACTTTAAAATTTGCTATACACAGAAAAAAAAGAAGACATTTTGAAGGACTTTGACACTCGAATTCGCTTGAAAACATAGAAAAAGAATAAAGATGTTACAACAGATAAAATTAAGTGTTGCCATTAAGCAGTAATATCAATAACGTAAAATAACATGTTTATAATTTAAGGGTAATTTTTCGATCTAGGTGGCCACGGTTATTACGAATTATAATAAATAATAATAATTATAATATTAACAGAATTATAATATTAACAAACCTCTATTCGTATATATTTATCATTACCATAAAATAACGATTAGCTAGAAGTTAAGTAAAATAAATAACATGCGTATTAGGTACGTAAGCACTACTTTGACGAAATTCTGAAAATAAAATGAATAAAGGCTTTTAGACAAGTTTTTTTACATTGAAATTTTTTTTTTTACATTGAAAATTAATTTTTTAAGTAAAAAAAAAAACGAAAAAATTTTCAATAAACACAAGTCATCTTTAAAGCATTTTAACACATGAAAACCATAGAAAAAGAATAAAGATGTTACATCACATAAAATTAAGTGTTGCCATTAAGCAGTAATATCAATAACGTAAAATGACATGTTTATAATTTAAGTACTTACTTTTTATAAATTTTACTCACTTTTGTATCACAAACCATGCTACCTAAACCTAGCGTAGCCGCTAACCTACTTGAAAACTGGGATGTTTTTTTAAATTGACGCGAGCAGGCGGTATAAAGGGGCACAAACCATGTTACACAAACCTAGCGTAGCAGCTAAACTACTTGAAAACTGGGATGTTTTTTTAAATTGACGCGAGCAGGCGGTATAAAGGGGCACAAACCATGTTATACAAACCTAGCGTAGCCGCTAAACTACTTGAAAACTGGGATGTTTTTTTAAATTGACGCGAGCAGGCGGTATAAAGGGGCACAAACCACATTCGGATTTTCCGGCCCATAATTAGTATAAATAAAAAAAAAAAAATGTTCTGGGACCGCCTCCCATAAACCGAATTTTTTCCAGAATGACAGACAGCCTAAAATGTTGTTATTTTACATTACGTTTCTGTTGATTCCAGTCGATT
The DNA here is from genome assembly GCA_917563855.2 of Limnephilus lunatus. NCBI lineage: Eukaryota > Metazoa > Arthropoda > Insecta > Trichoptera > Limnephilidae > Limnephilus > Limnephilus lunatus. The sequence goes on along the minus strand of OU830600.1, from coordinate 26,149,589 downwards.
TGACACACAAAACTGATTGTTTGTTTGCAATGTTCACTTTGGTTTGTTTTTAGCTTGAGACGAAAGAAGCAAAACTACTTCTAGGACGACACTAACAACAACACCTGTTAACGAAAATTTTCGAGACAACTGACAACAGATTTTATGGCTTTTTAAAACTTAATTTTACCACGTAAACAACTGCAGAAAGCTTCTTTAAAACTTTATCACTATGTTAAACACATTTTCAAAGAAACGCGATGTAATTTTATAGCAAAACAAGAAAGTTATTAACCAGTCTACGATCAGAGAGTAGCACAACGAAGACGCTTACTTTCGAAACACAGAAATCACATTAACAACATTCGATATCACAGCACATGAGTCGATTGTATACAGTTCCGTAGTCCGATAATTATTTGTAATCGCCTAGTTGCGGTATTCATAATTATTATGAATAATATTTAATCATTTTAACCACGAGAGCGTTCAAAACTTGTACGGCCAACTGTCAGTTGCGCAGACGCCGCAGACGAGTGCGGGAGGCGGACACAACATAAACATTGGCCGATTTGAAAGAAGATTCCTGCTTTACCGACGCGCCATACATAAATATGCGATTTGAACGAAGATCCCTACTTAACCAACACACGGTACAAATAAAACAGAAAAGAAGTTCAAGAAGATCCCTACGTTACCGTTAAAGTGACAGTAAAAGTGTATAGATGTCACTGCGAGCGCTGATTTCGCTGTCGTCGAGAGGCGGCAAAGGTTAAATAAATATGAATTGACCCAGTGGACCGGGTCTGTTTTTTTTTCGGTTGATGGACGAGTTTGTATTATTGATTTGTTCGATTTAATCACAGAAATTAATGAAACGGGGGATATACAAATGGAAGGTGACTCATCACCGCACCTATAAAAATGTGGATCGAATCAAAAGAACAAAGAGGGGGATGGAATGGGAAATGTTTCAATGTCTGAATCGTGCGTAGGGATAATAACATGGTATTTGTATTAATTATTATTTGTAGATCTCTTTTATGGGTTTTTTACGTGCCATTAATAAAATATTTTCGTTAGAAGTTAGGGTAGGGGCTTAATAATTTACATAAAAAAGTACTTGCTTATGAAGTAAAATGTAACTTTGAAACAGAAAGAGGCGGATTTGTGATGTAGGGGTCTGTTTCAGAGAGCATTTTTATAGGCTCCTTAGAGTTCCTCACTAGGGGATTTTAAAAAATGTGAATATAACACAAGGGCGGTGTGAGGCTGTATGTAGAGTAAAGAGGAAGCTTTTGGGAGAGAGAAAGGTGGGGAAATACCCGGCTATTCAGATTTTGTTACCAAACATTGTAAAGCCATTTCTTTCACCAGAGCTTTACTGAAAGTATCTACCACCCTGTAGGATAGCAAACCAAATAAGCCGATAAGATAGATGAGATTATAAGATTAAACTTGTGTTTAGATATTTTCCTTTTAAAATCGAACTTCTCAGAAATATTAACCGATCGCATGCACGAGGGATAAAGTGTAGTTATTTGCACACAATAGGCCGGTATACTCGTATCAGTTGCTTCTCTTGCTAAGTCATTACTAAAAAACATTAATATACCGAGTCCATTTGGTATGGATTTAGGCCCATCAAGGTTTCTAGCTAATTAGCGAGCGTAAAGAATAATAAGGCCGATATACCGGCCCTTAGATTTAGCGAAAATGCAATCAAAACACGTGGTAAACCTCATCCTGCCATTTACTCAGCCCGGTAATTGTTTGTTTTCGGTTACCTCATGATGGGTGGTTTGGTATATTTATGGTTACCTCCTTACTGTACTTTTATGTTTAATATGCACTCCGAATTTTTCTTATTTCTAAACGTAAACTGCCTCCTGTTCTATATCATATTTTTAGTTTTAATGATTCTTGTACTTCGTCTATGACAAAACAGCACTGTTGTTGTTAATTTTGTTCTCTCGGCATTGCTTTCTACGGGTATATACCTACTGTATATTCTTTGATCAATGTTTGTAAGTACTCAAAGGGAACAATATAGTTTTATTTTTAAGTTTATTATAGTTAAGCGCACTTGAAGTGAAATAACACAAAACTGCGCTATTGTATATAAATACTTACTACGTTATTATTACAAACTTGATTGACAGTGTTTATTATTGGCTGAATGGACATTTCCTTGTATAAAAACCTGTCTACTCTCCCCTTGTCCATCCTTATTTAGGCAATACCAAGTAAGTATAATAATTAAAGAAAATAACACTCAAGTCACCTAAGTTTAAGCACTTATTTGAATACTTCCGTCGCGTAATGAACCAGAAAACATCGTGGAATGTCTTGATTTGCAAATTTAATGAAAGGTACATATTAATTCATTATTAGAGACAAAAATACAGGAGAATATAAACTTGTATCTTTTAAAAACAGTGGAATTAAAAAAGTTTTAAAGAACCCCTTAAAATAATGAGGGAAATGTCAATTAGATTTACTGATAGGGAAAGAAATGTAATTGAAAATTACCTTGGGACGTTCCTCGGAGATGTCTTTGGTGATAGATTACTCTTCAACGCTTCTGTAGTGCCCTTCTTCCTTGCTGCCACAAATCCTCCGTCATCTTCTTCATACAGTATATCATTGTTGTTAATATTCTTCAAGATTCCAAGATTAGGCACCGACTTGGACTCGGTAAACCCTGAAGTCTTCGGAACCTCTGACACACTTCTGAAGTTCAAAAACCTCGATTTTATAGTGTTATTATTTCCTCTTTCTTCCACGGATGTCTTGCGGAAAGGACGCAAAGAAAATTTGGAAGATTTCTGATCTTTGCTAGCTGGGATCGGCCTACCAGTTTCATTTGCTTTTGATTCTCTTTTGGTTTGTACTCTTGAATCTTTGGGTAGTTCTTTTGCAGGTTTCGCTTTGGATTGTGGCACTGTAGGTAATGGCCTTGATGGTTTTCTTTTAATGTCTGTTCCTTGAGTTAAGGTTGCAGCTTTTTGGGATCCTTGTGTAGGGTTTTTGGTCAATTCGCTTTGGCTTTGCGTGGGTGAGATCGATTGTTTTGGAGTGCCAGGTCGTGAAGTGCTTATTAGTTTTGCTACGTCAGCGCTTGCAGGACGGGAAGAGCCCGATAATTTCGATACATCAGCGCTCAGGGGTCTCGAAGTGTTGGTTAGTTTGGTTATATCAACGCTCAGTGGCCTACGCAGACGAGATCCTGTGGTAAGAGTTGTTGTCTTGGATTTAGAGCTGATGGTTTCATTGTAGACGGAGCTTCTTGCTGTTGAAGATGGAGCTTGAGATGAGACTGAGCTTCTTGCTGTTGTGGGTGTTGTTGCTAGCGCGGTTTCGACGGTTGGTTTGGCTTCCTTGGTGGAAAAGGAATCGACGCTTTTTCTGGAAAAAATGAAAAGTATATTTTTGTAGAATCGTCGATTCTCTTTGATAGAATTGTTAATAATAACCATAGAGATAATCTTTGGACGTGTTATTTTACAGAACTTGAACAATTCATCAAATTTTAAATTAATTTTAACAAAGATAACACCGGGAAGGAAAATAATAAATTACTATTGTTTTATTTTTTCACTTACTATTAGTAAGTAGTATTATAATAGTATCTACATATATGTATGTTACTGTAAAAGCTCGTAAATTGGTAAATGTTAGGTTTTAATAGTAAATCTTTAGAATAAAAGTTGGTAAATCTTTGAATTTACTGCAAAATCTCAAGATTTACCATCGTACAGGCTTTTACAGTAACATGTTTATATAAGTACATCGAAAAAATAAATAACAGTTACAGAAACACAATTTTCATAAATTTCCAATGGCCGAGCTGTTTCTGAGATTAATCTTTTTTTGTTATATTTATAACATTGGAACCGGGAACATAATAAAAAACAAATTAGAATAAAAGGAAAACAAAACAAAAAGTATATTTTGAGGGGACACCCGGGTTTGAACCGGGGACCTCTCGATCTGCAGTCGAATGCTCTACCACTGAGCTATATCCCCGTTAAAAATGGTTGCGATAACGTGTTTTATACCCAGACAGCAGAATAATGAAGAATTCGACTAGTGCGACACCTACGAATATTACAAGATATCTTTTCTCCAAGAGATTCCAACTAGAATTGAAGACGGTTTGAAACTTTGCTAAATACTGTAAACCAAATTAAATGTGAGAAAATATTGTAGAGGGCGCTATTTCGTTATTATTTTATTTTGGCGGGGGAAAACTATTGTAATTAAAAATCAAGATATTTTTTACTTACCCTAGTCCGGATTTAGCGCCATTTTGGGAGCGCCCATCCCGCATATCGTTTTGGCGCTGAAACAAAACAAAAAATTATAATTATTTTCTTGCTCAAAGCTTACAGGACGTAGGTACTACATCGATTATTTGGATAATGCAATTGGACACTGCAGTGGAGTTTCGACAAACTCTCGGGCAATTGATGTAAATAATACAATCAGATATTTATGACCCCAGTTATTCCTTCATTTCATATCGGATTTTGGATATATTTTATTTTCTCTGCTTGGATGTTACCGGGACAACGCCTGAACCAACCAACCAACTCTGCCGAGTGATAACTCACAGTAATAATTATACAGATGGGTATAACCTCAAAAAGTTATTAAACAAAGTTATTAAAAGTTATAATTAAACTAAGTTATTCGATTAAAATAGTACAAACAAAATTATAAATTATTCGTTATTAACGATGAATCGGTGATTATGAAAAAACATGTATCCAACACCGATTCATCAGTATGAACAAATAATTTATGTTTATTTTTATTTTTTTAAACTTTATGAGTAAAATCTCAAATTATAATATTTAATTAAATGAAGACAATATAAGCGAAACTCAATCGAAAATCTGGAGACAGAAAAATCAGAAAAAGATATTGGTTCCACTCTACCAACTGAGCAACCGTAGCTCAGTTGATAGAGCACTTGCCATGTAAGCAAGGGTCCCGGGTTCGAATCGCAGTGGAGCCAATATCTTTTTCTGATTTTTCTGTCTCCAGATTTTCGATTGAGTTTCGCTAATATTGTCTTCATTTATTTGAATAATTTATGATTTTGTTTGTACTATTTTATTTGAATAACTTTTTTTAATCACTTTTGGAGGCTATACCCATCTGTATAATCATTACTTACTGTCAGTTATCATTCGGTAGAGTTGGTTCAGGCGTTGTCCCGGTAACTCTCAAATTGGAAACGGGTACGAGTACCGTCACCCCACGAACCATTTATTGGATAACCAACACCTCTGCCTTAGGTCACCTTCAGTGGTTCGCTAATTCGGTGATTAGCAGGGGTGCTCGGAATCGTGTGGTGAAGTTTGTCCGGATCTTGGCGGCGGATGCGTCTGCCCACCAACTGCGTGGCAGGCCGGATCGGGGAAGAATGGTTGAGGGAGATCTTTTGACCTATCCAGCAAGACTACGTCGGAATATCGCCTTGAACCGCAGTGGGAGGGACAGATTGACACGTCCGTCACTCCTAGACACACTAACCCATCCCACTTATCTTTTTCCTCCCCTGGAACTCCTTTTCCACCTTCCATAAAAAGACCCTCCATACAACATCCCAAAATAACATAGGCCCTGAGGGAAATTATTTTCCTCGGGGCCTCCAGTCTGAAGTTAATGTAAAAAATGACGTAGATAATCACAACATGACATAACATCAAACCAAAGATATTTAAATATAAGAGATGTGCTATCGGCAGTTTTTACGGGTGTGACTGGTTCCTGGTGTTGTCGGTATTGTTAACCAATACTACTGTACACTGAACACCTTAAAAAAATTAAATAAATGAACGAATTCTTTCCGTATTCAAACTATACGTATTGTTGTTAACCAACACAGTTTGGTTGTTTGCAGGAGGAAAAACGTAATAAGCAGTAATTGTTGAATGAAACACTAGTATATATTGAATAATTTGGCGGGTAGGAGATAAGCCGACGTAGATCAGTAGTCAGATCATTTGACCGGAAATCAGAAGGACGCGGGTTGAAGTCCCTTCGGCGGCATGTATATTTTCTCGGGAGATTTTTTCAATGTTGATGAGTGTTTCAGGCTAATAATTATTGCTTATAATAATTACTATTGTACACCTTCAAAAAATCAACTTAATGAACGAATTCTTTCCGTATTCAAACTATATTGTTAAATAATACTACTGCACACCTTAAAAAAATCAACTAAATTCCATATTCAAACTAGGAATCATAGCATATCTCTTATATCAAACCATAATGTTAAAAAAAACTTACCGGCTTCTCAGGTTGGCGGGAAAAAAACGAAAAGAAGGATTTTTTCATCACAAATCGAAATCGCACAGATAACAACTATATTATCTAGTGCGAATAGACAACTTAATTCAACATTCGGTGAATTGCTTCATTCGCTGAACTAGATTATTAATTGGTTTAACAATAAACTTTAATTAGCACTTTTGTGTTGATTTATCGTACATTATTAGGATTTATCACTTGTTTTAATTACTAGCTATATTTAACTCGTTGGATTAATGATTATTTTCATTCGTTTTACTTCTGAAATCAAAATGATTGCATGTTTTAAATTTGAATTATACTTTTTTGATACGATTCCGGCTTCCCACATTTCTACCGATTTAATACATATTTTCCATAACACTTTAAGTTTTAAAGCTCTTAATATTTTTCCGTTTTTCTTGAAGAAATGCCCTAAAATATATTCAGAATCTTAACGCCGTAAGTAAAGAAGCCGTGTATACAAATTGCGACTCGCGACCCGTGTATTGTCGGACCTACCGTTGAATTTGCCCTATCAAAGAAAAGAAGAAGAAGAAAAATAATGTGGGAATCTTAACGACGTAAGTGAAGAAAGCGTGTAAACAAATATGAGCCCGCGGCAGGGCGTATTGCACGGACGTAAGGTCGAATTCACCCTAGCAGGCCTGGAGATTCGACCTTTCCGCCGGGTTCATTTTAATTAATTCTGAAGAACGTGTTACTAATATTTAAGATGTTTCTAAATGAATACCTCCCGAAGTTATTAATTAATCGTCTAGAAAAATAAATCTGGTGCTCACCGCTAACTTTAGTTGTACAACGAATTACAATTTTTTAAAGGCGTGGTACGTTAAAAAAAATGATGGCAACGTACTGTTTGTATTAATCTAAAATATAAATAACTCGCATCCCTTGTGAGGCACGGAAATAAAAATGATAATTCAATTACATGTAAATGTGAGCTTCTGAACGTGGTTATGTCTCGCCTTAATTAAATATTTTAAAAAATCCTTACACTATTGGTTGTTTATCACTTATCAGTTTTGTAAAATTTTAACTGGATGAATTAAGTCAACATCTTTATCTGAGTACATGGTACATGCTATGGTCTGCCGCTGAAAACTTGGTTGTAACTTCTCTATCTATTACGTACGTCTCTTATGAGAAAGGGGGAGGGGTTGCAACGGAGCTATCAGCGGCATGACTTTATCTCCCCCGTACTTAAATAAGATAAAGCGTGTACTAAACAACTAAAAAGAAATGCGTCAACGACCTTTCCTTTTAATATTTTGTTTGCTACACAAACCGTTTCCGTAGCTAAGTGGTCTATCTAGTGGTGGTTAAATGAATAATTCTGTGATGTTACAGAATTTTAACAAGCGATTCATGATATATCGAAGAATCCAAAATTGGTCGAAGGATGTTCTTAAAAGCTTTTTCCAGCTTTTCAAAAAATTATAACTCAATAGATTTTATTTCATTCAACATTTACTTTAATTTATACCTACATTCAAAAATGCCGAAAGACGTGATGATGAAACTATTAAAATTATGTACTTAAAAATGTCTAAGCAAAATACATCTTAAATATATTAGTGTGTAAGAACGTAAATAAATAGACAAATTGAAGTATTTTCGTCACAATACACGTGCACGGATGTTTTTGAAATGATTTTATTTAAACTAATATTAAAATTCTGATGTATGGTTTTCTTAGATAATTCGTTGATTTATTTTACTGTACTTTTTAAATGAGCGTTGTATAATACAAAATTTGGTTTGAAAATTTAATAAATCTGCCGACGACCTACGGTATAACCTTCTTATGCTAAAAGTAAACACATTTTCTCATAATTTAAAACATGACTTTACCAGATAAAAGAACAATCTTTCGAAATCATTTTTTACTTTTTTGTGGAAAAGAGTCAATACGGCTCAAATTTTATTTAAAAATGACATATTTCCAGTTTTGTCTAATTATTACCTTTTAATACGTATTTTGTCAGTAGAAAAAATACTTCCGCTTTGCAATAAAATCCAAATAAATGGAATATTTGTGAACGTCTCGGGCATTCATATTGTGCCAGTTGAAAGTACATATTATATGATGTCTGATGTCTAATAATAACATATCAGTAACCAAATTTAATAATATACCTATGTAAATCGCGAAGTATCGTTTGATTTTCATTTTATCCACTTCAGAATTTACATAAGTAATAAAGCAATGTAAATTGCACAATGTTATTGATAAGAAATATTTTGTCATAAACTGCAAGTACGATAAGCGATGAAACGATAAAACCATCCTTTGGAATTACATACGTTAGTACAAAATAAAATATATTTTTGAATTTATTATATACATACTATCATTTACCAGGTGATTCATAATATTATCTATCATTATCAATGAATATTATATTTTAATTTTCGTTATCGAGGCGATAAAAAAATATCAGAGTGTGCAATTCACACGCGGTAGAAGTGAAATCTTCAGAAATCTAAAGTAGTCAGAGTGGGGAGGCTACGAAGCGCCGCACAAAGAGGAGACCGATTATTTTATGACATTCTCTCGCAGAATAAATTCTATAGATGTATATGTTTGTCTCGGTTTTCGGACTCGGTAGGTACTCCGTTCCAATATAAATCGACGGTCCCACGCAAGTCTCTTTTGGTGTCGTGGTATAAAGCGCCTGACGAACCTCAGCGGCCGGACATTCAGCAGACCAAGGATCGAATCCTACAAAATCCAAAAAAATAAATATATTTTGGTAAAATCAATATCCAATCTTAAAACCACCCCAAAATGAATAGGAATAAGAAAACACAAAAGAAAGCGACATCTAGCGACTCCGAAGAAAAAAAAAATACTAATAAGGGGGCATCCATTAATTACTTGAGAACAAACCGGGAGGGGGGGCCAGCAAAATCTCACGTTACTTGAAAAAAATATATCTAGGAATTGGTCCAAATTTATCTCACCGAGGGAGGGGGTCTAGATTGGAAGAAAAACGGCTCACGTAATTAATGTATGCCCCCTAAGATGACTTAACGTATAGGAAAAGGTGCACAGGAATTCGACGACAAAAATGTGGAGAAAATCATCTTTCACGACTATATGACTATCCCGTGATTTTTCACGGGACTGCGCTAGTAATCATAAAAATGGTAAAATATTCTAAGACCCTAATAATTTACGGAAATTTCAGATTTTTTGAAGTAAAAACTTCTTTAGCACCGCTGTGATTTGAAACTCGATGAAACGAAAAAGAGCGACACTAAAAAGAGACAAACACATCACAAACACAAAATCGGGCTTCTCTTTGTGCGGTGCTTCGTAGCCTCCCCACTCTACCTCTACCGCGTCATGCGTACTGCATACTCTAATTTTTTTAAACTTTTCTATAAGTATCACTTTTGACCACGTCGAAAGATATTTGAAATCTCTGGCAAAACCGGGTACCAATTACATACAGATTCTGTACGAAACACATTATGAATCACCAATTAATTCATTCTATAATCGATCAGGTGGAAATTATCGGGTTTAGTAATTTACGAACAGAAGGACAAAATGACACTGTTGAATTTATGAATAAACTCAGAGATAAGAAAAATAAATAGTTGGTGTTTTGTGGGCGGACTAGAACCTAGAACCCAACATGCCTAGTGCTAATGGACCAATACAAGAGTCTGTGACCAGTAATATAGATATAAGCTGCCTGATAATAGTAAATTAATTAAGAAATTGTCAGATAAGATCTGCTTAATCTGGCTGTGTCGTCGAATCTAAAATTATTGTTATGATTGGCAAAAGATTATTAAAATTCTTACAAGTCTGACGCTCGAGGAAGACATGACACGATTAAATGAATCAGATACTTGTGTAAATAAACAATAGGTATTTTACCAAACTGTTTTTTTTTACATTAGCTCCACATAGGAGGCCCTGAGGAAAATAATTTCCCTCACTGATGCTGGTGGAGGATTTTTAAGGAAAGGAAGGAGAGGAAGTTCTGGGAAGGAAACAGGTATGAGGGTTGAGTAGGAATCTAGGGGTCAGTGTATCCGTATGAATCCATCCCTACATACGCGGTGCAAGGCGATGGGTCGAGATATTCCGGCTGGAGAGGATAAATTCTCCCTCAAGCAGTCTCTCAAGATCGTGCACATCACGCGGAAGGCAAGTAGACACATTGGCCGCCAAGTCCTGGACAAACCTCACCCCATAAACCCGGGCAAATCACCAAAATCACCTGCTAAATCACCGAACGTATAGCAAACCACTTGGGGTGACCTATGGCAGAGGTGTTGGTTATCCAATAAATAGTTCCCGAGGCGGCGGTACCCATACCCGCCTCCCAAATTGAGCTGTCACTGAAGCTCTTACTCCCTTGAATACCCTCCCTCTTATTGCACCCCAGGCTGATAATACCTAAATAAAATCATCAAAATCGATGTTTTGTATTCCCCATTTTCTCGTCTAAAACTGGAACGATTTTAAATGTTTTTTTTACTAACGGTATAAAAAGAAAAAACTTCATGTCCGTTGGTCTCATGGTCTCGTTGTCGGTATCTATGTTATATTTAAAATTTTAGCAGTATTATCAACGTCCACAGAGGAAATTAGGGAATACATTTTTATGGTCGAAAGCTGCATCTAAAATCATCAAAATAGTAAATTGCCTACATACTACATCAAAATTTAAAACAAAAAATTAATAAATTTCAATGTAGGTAAATTTTGATTAAATAAATAATTATTTATGAGTTTGGTTGGGTATTTTGTCTTCAAATAAAATTTTAATTTTTCTATGAAAAAGGCCGCTCAGTCGTTTTCTCGGATCATTTCATACAATTATTAAAATTAGATAGAACCTAAGAATTATGAATAAATTGTACAGCGCCCTTGAGGTGATTTTTCACAAAAACGGCGCTCTATAAATTATCCAATTATTATTATTATTATTTATTATTTGCGTGAATTCATAACTCATAAACGGAATTCGCAATTCAGTCATAAAACTATTTGTATATAGTTTATTTTACTCTGTTCAATAATAGTAAATTCTTAATCTATATAAATTCTTAACTAAGACTGATAAATGAATTAATATGAATGTATGAAGCAATGACACGGTCATAATTCGATATGAGATAAGCGTGATATATATCTGGTTCTATTGATTTCTTCATAGTATGCACAATATTCACAATTGCACAATGTTCATAATAATTATTATTGTAAATAGTATGTACATGAATATTTCATTTTATAGCGTTTTATGGAAGCCCAAGCGACGATAAGAATTATAGAGGATCCATAAAATAGTCTACATTTTAATCACTTCATTCTTCATTGCCAATATGCAAATTTTTCGTCCATATTACAAAAACTTTGTATTATTTCCATTTAACAATTAAAGCTCTATAAATTAAACATTTCTGAACGTAGCCGAATACTAAAAACGGTTTTCAAAAGATTACAAAATAAGCTTTCAAATTGTTATATTACAAATAAATATTAACATTTGTAAATATTAAAATTTAGAATGCAAACATAAAAAAATGACTCACGTGATGTCTTTACGTGAAAACGGTACTAAAATCACGGATTTTGTAAAAAAAACAATACTTTTTCTATCATATGAATGCATAATAAACAATTTAGCCTCCTCACTTTTTTATCATTTCATACAAGAATATTTAATAAAAAAATTAAAATATCTAACGGAGGGTAGGCGATTTTGTGGTCTACCATGTATCTGACAGAATAGGTCTTTTTATGTATTTCTATAGACAAATTGAGAAGTGATTGCTAGCTAGATTTATTGTGGAGCTTCTACTTTTTGTTTTAGGGATGTCACTAGAACAATAACGGAGTTACACATAACGATTTATGTGTTAACACACGCGTTGACGTGATAACACGCTTATTGTACTTGATTGCTATCGTTTTATTATCGTGTACATCCGCTTACGTATTGGAGTGGTTAATATAACATAGTTTTGGTTCCCACTTTATTGCTTGGTCCCCACAATGAGTTCTAATCTTGAAAATTAAAAGTTTGTTGAACGTGAAAGTTCCATGCCAACTCGAATCAAGTCAACTCAACAACTCTTTTAAAAGTCATTGAAAGCTATGTATGTTTAAAATAGCCTCTATCCTAACGTAACATATTTAATCTATTTTTTATATATTTATTTCATCACTTTTATAATAATAATAAAAATTAGACAATGTGTAGCTGGGCGTTTTTGTGAAAAATCACCTCAGGGCGCTTTAAATATTACTTTTATGATTTTTTTCCATATGGTCTGGTTATTTGAAACCCGTGAATGATTCTTTCGTTAGAAAACAAATTTTTGCCCTTCATAGGCATTATCAAACTGTGTGACAGGTTGTCTCGCATAAAAAAATCCGAAGATTATAAAAGAATTCCATAGACAGATAACACAATATGTCATATTTTCGGAGAAAGTGAGATGTTTGTCACAATATCCTCTTTGTGCAAATATTCTTAGATAACTTATCATGAACAATAACATTCATGAAACATCGGGAAATACCGTACAATCTTACTTGTAGCTTGGCACACTTAACTTTGCAGCTGGCTAAGAGGGGAACTAAATATGTTTAATGTATTAGATATTTAATATACCTAGCCTTTAATTAAAAATAATAATTATTTAGTTTGGTTGGGTATTTTGGCCAAAAATCCAAAATTAAGTTTTTCATGAAAAAATCCGCGCAGCCGTTTCTTATTTATTTATTTATTTATTTATTTCTATATATTACAGTTTTTACCTTATATATTTAATATTTTAACATAATATATTTTAGAAAACATTTTTACATAGTAATTAAAATAACATTTTATTATGTTGGGTGTAAGGTAGGTTTGAGAAGGTGAAACTGTTGGTTTATAATGTTGTATGTTTCGTGAACACCTCACTAGGAGAACCTGTGCTGAGGTGTTTACGTGTTTATGATTCAGTGTGACAAGTACAGGTATTTATGTGTTGGTTTTTTATATTTAGGGGCATTAACAATGCATCGTGTAATTTTACGTCTTTTAAATAATTCCTACCGAAACATTGTTTTATGTATAAATAATTTATGGTTATATAAAAAAAACGGCATTACTATTTGTTTTTGTAGCCGAAAAATAATTTTGTCATGTTTATTCTTTGTCACTTATCTTTCATTGTTATAATTAAAGACCGGATTATATGCAACAAAAAAAGCCCAAAATATGCAATAAAAATAGCTAAAATATGCACGAAAATCCATAAAAAGGGCCAAAATATGCAACATGAAATAATATAGGAATTCGTATTTTTAAATATTTTATTTTATTTTAGTAAGCTATTAGGTAGTTCTCAAGGATAACAAACGTATTTTCGAAAATATCAATTACAAAATGACAATGAAATTTACAATTTCCCTTTAAAAACTTATATGACTAAGTACTGTTTTAAATGTTCTGTAGACAAATTGTGTCTGCGATCGCTTAATATAAGCGGAAAGGGGCGTTCTACGTCTACTAGTGTGACTGGACAGAATTTAAATTTGGGTGCGATTTTTGAACTTACTGTGCCGGGCAAAATTTCACCTGCCCCGTTGATGAAGCTATCAATTTGTCACAAGGGTTCAAACCCTGGGTTATTTTTCCATAAGTTTTCAAACTTTTATTTGAGTTTACTCTGGAAAGTTTTGACAGCGAGGAATTCATAAGGCGGATTTTCTTCACAACCTGAATAGATTCAATCGACGCCAATCCATGAGTTTCAAGCGTTTTGGTTTTTATACTTGCAGGTATGTGGCGAAATGAGTGCTAATCAAAGCTAGGTTTTTTTTTTAAATACTAGTATCGTCAAATGCTTCTTTTCACTGGAAAACTGCCACAAAGCCTCTGCACTATTGAAGTCATTGATTGGTGTCACTGTGTGAGGCATCTGAACGATGAAAGATATCGAGCGTAAATATGCATGATCTCAATTTTTTTGCTAAAATATGCAACTTCTGCCGAAAAGGGTCTAAATATGCAAATGCATATGCAAATATGCATTTGCATATAATCCGGTCTCTAGTTATAATCAACAAAACATTTCCTCAGATTATAATTCTTTTGAGAATTAGAAAGAGTGAAAAGATGTACCTACTGTCAATGCCATAAATAAAATCCCATATTGTAAATGTTAAATGATCTCATATTGTAATCGAACATTTTACACAGTGGGTCAATATAAACCTTCCCACTTTTGTGGAGTTATCAGTGGATTTGCGGTGTAGGGAGTTTGTCTACCTCTCAGATTATCTACCGGCATATGTTATCTTGAAATAGGGGATCCCCACTGAGCCACAGAGAACACTTTCATACAGTCAGTTTAATATTTTTTATTTACCTGCAAATGAATGTTTTGAAACTATTTTTGCTGTTAAAACTGAATTTTACTTAGAAAAAATTAATAATGTTTTTAGAAAATTGCTGTAATTGTAAAATAGCCGGTGTTTTCTATTTCTAACACTGCTTAGGCCATATTAAATTCTAACCATGATAGTAGGTAAGGGAGACACAACGATCTCTATGAAACCTATACGAGACGTTCAGAAAAGACAACAAATTAGCAAATTCACCTGAAGGGTTAATAACAATTCTTTACTTATATTGAAATTCATGTACTTAGATATCTTTAACCAGTTTCGTTTCAACCTGAACCTTCATCAGGGGTGTATAAAAACATATTAAATAAAAAATAAAATAAAAATTTAACAAAACAAAATAAAATGCACTAAAAAGTAAAAAAATAATTTCATACGATTGTCATTTTTGGAGTCGGTGTCAGCCAAGGAAACTACATACATAGGTAGTTATAGGTGAGATGTGGAGATCTTGGCTGACACCGACTCCAAAAATAACAATCGTACGAAATTATAATTTTACTTTTTAGTGCATTTTTTAAAGTCGTTTTTTGTTTTGTTAAAATTTTTGTTTATTTTTTGACGAGCGTGCGTAAAGAAGTTTTACTTCAAAAAAAAGAATCATCGCAATCTGTTGGCGTAATATTGAGTTATTCGTCCATTTGTCGCGCACATACTTATTGCAAATTTAAGACATATATGGTTTTCTCATGGATCCCATTGTCAGAACTGGACCAAATTAAAATGGGACCACATGGGAAGCACCAGCTTTTTAATAAAAAAATAATCATCAATATCGGTTCACCCAATCGAAAGTTCTAAGGTAACAAACATTAAAAAAAAATTGTCATATTGAGAACCTCCTCCTTTTCGAAATCATTAATTACAGAGTTGCAGAGTATTTAAAAGTAAAATAGAAGAGGGAGAGAGAACATAAACTTTGGTGGTGGACGAGGGGGAGGTACGTAAGAGAGGGGAATAAAAGTAGACGTGGGGAAGGGAAATACGTTTATGTATTTCTTTTGTTTCAATTGTTCAAGTATCTGTGAAAAATTGACTTATCTAAACCAACCAATCAATCAAAATCAACCAATGAATCAGAAGAATTTTGAATTATTTTTATTTGATGTTCATTCGAAAGGCAAATTTTTAACCATCTCTCTAATTATTTTATGAATAGGCAATGGTCCTGACACAAATATTTTATAAATACCTTCAACTTCACAAATCCTATAATTATAATATTCCGTGATTTTTAGAGGGACTGCACTAGTATTAAATTATATTATCAGTATTATCGCATGTTATCACAAGACTTGTAGATATTGATTCTGACTAGATTAACACGATAATATTATGTACATTATTTTCTACTTATTACAAAAACAATTTATTGATAATAACATTTTTATGAAGCACATTTTGCATCATTTAATTTCATGGACGTTTGCGTACGTACTAGATAATATTATTATTTAAGGAGAATTTTTCACCAAGTCGTGCAAAATTCGGGATCAGGCAGTACACAATAACACTCCTTATGTAGATGGCGGTAAGGTTTAAATTCCCGTTTAACACCAGTCGCCTATTTTGATTTCTCACACTTTTCACATTTCTCACAAGTGTGAGAAATGTGGAGATCCGAAAATAATGCAAGGCTGATGAAAGCGTAATGAATAAGATTAAGAAAGGGACCCTCAGGTGCTTTAGGCATGTGGAGCAAATGAAGGAGTAGTAGAAGTAGGTATAAGGAGAATATATGACGCAAATGTGAATGGTAGAAGAAGTCGGGGACGCCCGAGGAAGACATGGCATGATCATGTCAATCAGATACTTGAGACGGGCCATGTCAAGAGTTGATGTATAAATGTGAATGAGGCAAAGAGTGTGTGCCAAGACCGCGTTGTTTGGCGGTCCGTCCTCTCTGCCTACCCCTGCGGCGAAACGGCGTGATGTTTAGTTAGTTAGCCTATTTTGATTTATTCCAGAAAAGAAAAACATCGCCAAATAGGGTGTTTTTTTATATTTTGAGAAGGTAAGTTAAGCCACAAATATTTTAATGTTTTCGATAATTTTCTAAAGTACTAAATTTTCCACATTTTAAAATAAAACTGTAATCGAAAAGGGGTTCGTCAGAGGGAGATTATGAACTTTAAAACAGTTTTTATAGGTCTGGTACTTTTTTTTTGCTGGGCTTATAAAAGTAGTGATTTAGCATTGCCTTAAGCAGCCTTTTTAACATTCTATTAATATTTTATTTTATTCCGAGACTTGAATTGGAATTTGAGTTTCCTCTATATATTTCCGGTGTACCTAAAGTAAATTATTAAAATGGTGTAGGTATTTATTATTTGATCATTAATATAGTAATCTAATACTACAATCTACATCTTCTTTTGTATTCTGTAAGGTTGGTCAGACAAGATAGAAAATCAATACACAATCTAAATAATCAATAAATCAATCGATTGACACTTTTCACAATTTTGCGGTTTTAACAACCAAACAACTAACAACCAAATTTACATTGCACAGTAATTATTTTTAAGCATTTCAATTCCCCTTTTTCAATATCGATCACATAAAAAGCGAATACTGGGAAATTGACTCCAAAATCCAGGTAAGTTAAACCTACTGGAATGTTTTTATAAAAATTATGCATTTGTATTTTTAGGTGACCGGACAACGCATGAATGAATTCAACTAAACACCTTCTTTGAAAAGTCATTAAAAGTGATGAAAAAATAAATTAAAAATTGGTTAGTTAGATTACGTTAGGTTAGGTTATGGGCTTTTTTTTTAAATCATGTCTTTTAATGAATTTTCAAAGAGGTGTTGAGTTTTCAATTTGGGAGGCGGATATGGTGGCCGCCGCTATTTATACGGGAACCATTTATTGGACTGCCATAGGTCACGCCAAGTGGATCGCTAAGTTTGGTGACTTAGCAGGAGTGCCCGGGTTCATGGGGTGAGGCTATCTAGGTCTCGGAGGCGGGTGCGCATCCCCATCTACTGTGTGGCAAGTCGGATCGGGAGAGACTGGTTGAGGGAGATCTTTTGACCTCTCCAGCCGGAATCTCGATTTATCACCTTGCCCCGCAGTGGGAAGGATGGATTCATGGGTCTGTTTCTTCTGAACGTATCAACCCCCAGACCTCATACCTTTTTCCTTCCTCAAACTTCATCTTCTTCCTTTTACTAAAAAGACCCTCTACAAAGCATCCCCAAAGACGACACAGGTCCTGAGATTTTTTTTCCTTAGGGCCTCCTGTGTGGAGTTACCTAATGTAAAAAAAAAGCTGAGTTGATTCTGAGTGGTAAAGGAACCCTATATTTAAGACTGGGAAATGTACTCCAAAACATGGGTATGAAACCTACATAGCTGGAATGATTTATGTAAGAATTAAGTATTTCTATTTTTAAGACCAGAAAATTGACTCCGAAACTACGAAAATCACGAGTCGCCACTGGTTCTTAACAGTCTAAAATTTTAAATGTTTCGGATTCTAATAAAAATTAATAATAATTTATTAATATTTCTACAGGGGCATTGATTTGTGATTTCCACTTTATGTTACTATCTACGATTACGTAGTTGAAACGTTCTGTTAAGTATTACGTATTTGTATCTTTCACTAAGACGATTGTTTATAAAATGTAAATGAAGACACTTTAAATTTTAACATAGCTCATATATAATTATTTTTAAACATTTCAAAACCTGAACTGAAAAACTGACTCCAAAACATCTAATGCCGAATTTTCAGTAAGCTCAGAAATGTTAGCGAGTCAGATTGCAACTGAAAAACCGCCCTTAAATAACCAAATATGGATAAAAACCTAACCTAACAGAAGTAACAATGTATTATGGCTATTTTTAAGGGTTGCTATGAACGCACTTATTATTATAGTACACTTTTCACACACACTATATTTTTTTATAAACTGAGATCAAATTAACGTAGAACTTCTAGATAACAGGGGAGACTGATAATTCAGAACATTTTGTTTATCACTTTTACGAAAGTGCCCTTACGAAGTTAGGAGTATGAGCTAGAAAGAAAATTTTATTTAGGAACTGTTATACAATAGCGTGAAATATGTTTGAAAATTGATATGATTTTTACTCGATCGGATCGTTGCGTTTGTCGCGGGCGGCCGACACGGTGGTACTACTGGCTATTCACTTCTCGTAGCTCGTAGGTATCACAGGAGAGATAATATTTTATGAATATGAATTATCGGCCTCGCGAAATATTATGAGTGCCTGGCATCGAATTAGTGTCATCTAGACAGGTCGTGTGAACCTTAAATTTAACACAGAAAGCAAATGTATTGATTTAAGAAAACATGCGTAAAAAATATGTATAGTGTATTACCTCGCAGTCGAAATATCGGAAGAGGCATAGCTTTTTACCTTTTTTGGATCTGTACCAATAATGCTCAATTGACTTTGATAGGAGGCCCTAAGGAAAACAAATTAACTCAGGGCCTATGTCATCTTTGGGGATGCTGTGTGGAGGGTATTTTAAGGGAAAGGAAGGATAAGAAGTTCTGGGAAGGAAAACAATATGAGGGGTGGGTATGAATCTGGTCCAAAATTAACGGACGTATGAATATATCCCTCTCACTGTGGTGCAAAGCAATGAACCGAAAGTCCGGCTAAAAAGGTCTAGGTTAGGTCTCCCTCAACAAGTCTCTCCCGATCCTGCCCACCATGTAGTAGGTGGGCAAACGCATTTGCCGCTAAAACCTAGATAAACCTCACTTCGCTTTTTTCGTTTACGTTCTTAGAAGCTTGTACACCAAGTTCACAACAAGATGAGGGAGTTGTATTATAAAATTACTTTTAGATGTGTTATTTTTAGATTAAAATTAGATGAGATGGCATATCCATTATTATTATATATCGATGGTGCCGATATATGGAGAACAGAGAGCAGTGGAGTGGCAGACTATTAGTTCCTACATATTCACACACGGCACATGAACACAAGGAATGAATCGGATAAGTACCTACTCAGATTAGAAGAGTTTTTTTTCAAAGCGGGGTTTCATGTAAGCGGATTTGTAAATCAGCGGTTTTGTCTGTCAGTTATATTTCTACGGATATCAAACATAATAAAGATAATCCGCCTTATTAAAAAACGTCGTGAATATTTTATTCAATTGACAAATGACCGTGTTTGTGGAAACCTTACTTATCAAAAAAAAAATAGTTCATTTAAATAAATTCCAGAGTATTCTTAATGTCCTATATTTTTTAACATAAAAAAATACCATTTTAGAAACAAGATAAAATAACCTTTTAGATTTTTGTATTTTGAAATATACTCTAGCCCAGTGATTCTCAACCTTGTTGAAGGTACTGACCACCGCCAGTTTCATATACGCATTCACCGAACCCTTCTTAATTGGAAATCGAACCGAATCATATGAGTCAAGGATGTGTCTTGACCTCCGCCGAACCCGCGAGACTGACCCACCGAACCCCTGGGGTCCGATCGAACCCAGGTTAAGAACCACTGCTCTAGCCACTACAGCGTTTAAAAATTGCTCTCTTTTTAGCTTCAAACCCGAAAAAAATTGAAAAAAAAAAACTTTTAACAAACATTTTATATCAAAATTTAGAAAAAATAATAAAAAAATATTCTTTTATTTAAGAAATTTACAAGAAAACTGTCATTTCACTTTTTCTTCGTTCATGCAATATATTTTCTTTAAAGTTTGCCTTTAATTCCCAACAAACAAACTGCGGATTTTAACCAACGATTACTGTGCATATTTGGTGTAAAAAAAATAGTTATCATTTTGCTGTTGGATGATATTTTCTTTCTATTAAATAAAAAAAATGTATTTTTCAATCACACGTCTCCACTGATTGCACTCCTATATGTCGCAACGGGATAACTTGATACGCTCGCTGTTTCGTGTGTTAACAAATGTTTGAATGAACAATACTTAGTCGTGCCGTGCCAAGAGTCAGAGCAAGAGAAAGGTATATATAAGACGATGTATAAAAGTGAATGAAGCAAGGAGTGTATGTCAAGGCAGAGTTGTTCGGCGGTCCGTCCTCTCTACCTATCACAGTGGAGAAACGGACTAATGGTTAACCCTTCAGGCTGATTTGTTCGCATTTCGGAACAACTCATATAGGTCTCATAGAAATCGTTATCTCCCTTACTATTATAGTGAGAAATATGATATAAATAGTGTTAGAAAGAGAAAACATCACGCTTTATATTCAAATCTAAAGGTTAATCACGAACGAAGTAAAATGTACACCTTCATAAAATCAAATTTTGGGATGCAATTTAAAAAAAAAAATGAAACATTGGGAATATTGTATTAATTATTTTTATAGGAAATGAGGTTACAATAACGTTTATAATATATTTGGGTAATGAAATATGTTTTTTTTAGTTAGAGATACGTAGGGTGAGCCATTTTAAAAACTTTTTATGCTGTCATGCAAAATTATTTACTTAAAAAATTATATGTTTATTTTGATTTATACAATTAGAAATCGTATTTTATCACCTTCGAAAAACAGTTTTTAGTTTTCATATAATTTAAGAAATATTCCATTTATTTGGATTTTATTGCACAGCGGAAATATTTTGACCCTCTGACAAAATATTGTCAAAGCCTGAGGGGTTAATTAGTTAGTAAAAGTAAAAAAACATTTTTTTAAATCAAAAACCAAACGATTACCGGATAAAACCATTTCGTTATCAATAGAAAAAAGTATAAAAATATTGTCTCTTTATTGGTTCGATGTTTACAAATAAAGTTAAAAAAAATACTAAAAAGTAATTAACTTTATTATGTTATAATAATTATCACGTAGCGAGTAGCGAGTTCCGGTGAATGTTGAATTTTACGGTCGCCATTCCAGTTAAAAATTCGTATAAAAAAAGTACACAATACTTTTGCAATATCGGTTTATTTGCACTGGCAATCTTATCTGCCGGGTACTTGAAGATAAATTAAATCATGTATTCCTGCGTTTATTTTACATATAAATAAATAGTTGAACGGCAGAATGAATAAGGGGGATATGTTACGTAGAATCAGGTAAATGTAATACTTAATATTACTTATCTATTTATTTTGTTAGTGATATAGCGATAAAAAAACCAATGCCATCAATGGATCTAGAAAAATTATGTATGATGATAAAAATAATTCACAGGTTTGAATAACCCGAATTTTATAAAACTCAAATGTTTAAGAGGAAAGTTTTTCATACAAATCTTAATTTTGGATTTCAGATCAAAATATCCTACCCAACGGCCGCCGTGGTCGAGGGGTAAGGCTCTTGACTCACAATCGGAAGGTCGCGGGATCGAATCCTGGCGTGCGCATTAAATTTTATTTGGTTAATTTGTGTTACTTCACAATTAATTGATTAAAAATAATGTAGGTATAGTACATTTGCGGCACGTTTCAAAGTGGAAGATACTCTAAGACCACCATTCAGAATTGAAACGTTGCTTGAAATGGCTTTAGCAGTATTTGGTGACCATATCTGAATAAGCAGGTACTTCCCCACCTTCCTTTTACCCATCTCCTTCCCCTTCCCACTGTGGAGATGCCATTGTCTCACTAGCTCCAGATGGGAGCAGCTGGGACAAATTTTTAATTGAAAAAAAAAATTAAAAAAGCGCACGGGACATATTATTATGCTTGCAGAAAAGTCAATAGATGTCGCATATTAAAAATAAAATGGATACAAATGTATCCAGACACTATCTACAGACAAACCCGAACTAAATTCTATACATATATATATATATATATATATATATATATATATAGCATTTAGTTCGGGTTTGAATCAGACAACAAAATATGCGTTACGAAAATGAAGACAATGTTGAAAGTTCTTGGTCGAAGTATGATACATTTAATAATGACCGAATCGGATATGGACACATTCGCTCAATCGGTAGAGTTGTGGCCCGGAAAGCCGAAGGTCCTGAGTTCGAGTCCCAGATGTGCCAATATATTTTTCTGATTTTTTTGTTCCCAGATATTCGATTGAGTTACGCTAATATTGTCTTAATTTAATTTTACAATTTGAGGGTTTACTCATAAAAGTTTAAAAAAAAAATTAGGTGTGTAATCCGTTATTTTCTTTTAAGTGTTTTTAACTTAGTTGAAAAAAAATAATTATTAAGATATTTTTAAACATTCTGTAAGTAATGTCTATCTTTATTGTTGATAAAATAAACAAAAACATTTTTGTTTATTTTATCAACAACTATTACCTGGCCTCGAAAATGTACGGCACTAATAATAGTAATTACCTAACTGCTGTTATAATACGAACAGCCGAAAATTATTCATTATGTACTTTGGACAAATGAACATTCTTTTACAAAAATGTCGAAATAGGTAAAGAACGTAAACAAGAGTGGAAAACACCTGTCATTGATATGTGATGTGTTTAGGAAGCGTGTAATTCGCCAAAGGTGTTGACTAGCGATGTGTTTGCCGTGTCTTGTTATTGGATGAACTTATAGATATGATGTTATCAAGAGTATCTATAATATCACAGGTGACAAAGTTCATTTTTTTTGTAGGTAAAATGTAGTTTTTTTGGATAATATTACGAGGGATATTTATAAAGTAAATGTACTGCGACCATAACGGGCTGTGTTATTTTTTTGAGGGTTGGCAACACTGAGTGGTAGAGGGACACCTTCTGACCAAAGCGATCATCGCAGAAACACGAAAGTTTCTATATATAAAAGTGAACTCTGGTGTTATAAATTTGTTTTAAAAAAATTACAATAGGTGGCAAATAGTTTGAAGAATGTGTGTATGTCATATAGTTTAGCGACGAGAAGAGAAGGCGGAGGGAGAGGGGAATCCGAATGAAGCAGAGGGGGTTCGAGAGAGGGGAAAGCCGGGAAAGATGGAGGCGATGGGGACGCGGGAGAGGAAGGGGAAGCGAAAGGGGGAACGGAGACGAATGGGAAAGGACACGCAGGGAGAAACAATTTATTTATTTAAGTGAAGTTGCAAGGCATGCCAGGAAGTCGCTAATTATTTATTGTAAGGCGCGGTGTACCCGCTCAAAAAGAAGAAGATGGGAGATATGTAAATACGAATGTTAGAGAGAGCGCGCTACTATTTCTTACAATCAAACTGATTGATCAGTTTCGTAAGATTTGTAAAATAAAATATTGTAAAATTAAAAATGAATAAACATAGGTACTAAAAATTAAAAACGATAATATTTAGGCGAAAATTGTGAAAATGTTTCATAAAACATGACTCGTTTAAAAAAGGGCAAAAATCTAGCGGGGATTGTCTAAAACAGCATTTAAAGAAACGCTGTGAATTTTTTCATACATATAACTTATAAAATAATGATAAAAAAACTGTTTATAATAATTTTCGGAGCATACTTTACGATTTTTTTTCAATCGAGGGAATTTCATATATTTATCGTTTCGGGGAATGTATAGGATATTATCTTCAAGAATAAGATACATTATAACTTTCTGTATGGAAAATATGCAATAAATCGGTAGAAACGCAGGAAGTCGGGCCTTAAAGGGGAAGTTTGAGAGCCTTCAATCAGCTCTCAAGTAGACAACACCTGACCATAATACTGCGGAGTTATAGAAGATTAATGATGGAGGTTGCATTAAGACAATCCTGCACTTTTGGATTTGTGTAAAAATGATTGATCCGAAACGGTGGGCTTGATATCACCCACTGACTTTTTAGTCAACCCAAACAAACACGAAAATTGTTATTAATTATGTGGTTCACCTATCATAATTAGATAATGAAGCTAAATGTTTTTTAACAATAAGAATGTTAGAAAAGTTTTTTTTCCACATTTACTCCACACAGTAAATAACCTGTCAAAAGAAGCGAAGCTAGCAGTCCGCAATGGGGTGCTCATACCTACCCTGATGTATTGTAGTGAGGCGTGAAACTGGCAGAGGAAGAATGGAAGTATAGTTAACGCGTTGAAATGAGATCACTGAGGCGTATGTGTGGTAAAACCATGTATGTATGATATTGTGAGAAATATGCAGATCCGCAAAGAATGCAAGGCAGATTTAAGCGTAATGAGTAAAATTAAGAAAGGGATCTTCAGATGGTTTGGGCATGTAGAGCGAATGAACGAATAAATTAGTATAAGAATTAGTATACGACGCAAATGTGAATGGTAGAACAAGTCGGTGACAAGTCGACGAAGAATGGCACGATCAAGTGATTGAGATGGGCCACGTCAAGAGTCAGAATAATAGAAGAGTATGTAAGAGACGATATATGAATGTGAATGAGCAAAGAGTGTGTGCCAAGACCGGGTCGTTTGGCAGTCCGTCCTCTCTGCCCGCAGGGAAAAGGCGTGAAAGGCGGAAAGGTGGCTCTATCCTACCGACTTTCTTTTGGGTGTGCTCGGAATGAACCATCTACGGGGTCAGAAGGGATGTGCACATTGCTACGCATTTCTTCAGATTGATTCGTGGATGGTTTGAAAATACAGCTTGGAGAGCATTCACTTCTATGTTCCCGATGGTTATCTTCGCCACCGACAGCATAGACTGTTCTATCTTCCGGATTGCAGGACTAACTTGCCAATGGTCATGGCGATCGGGAGAGCAATCTTGCTTTTGAACAGAATTAATTCGGATATCGACATATTTAGCGTTAGTGAAGCTGCTTTTAAAAGGCAAGCTCTATTAATGCTTGTATAGTTTTTGCCTACCATTTGTTTTATATTTATGTTTAATGTAATACTCTTACAACTGTATTTTAAAAACACATTAAAATGTTTAATTTTGTAATGTTTTTAAAAGAATAAATAAATTGAATTGAATTGAATGGTTATTAGTTAGTTAGCTCCATACAGGAGGCCTCGAGAAAAATAATTTCCCTTAGTGCCTACGTCAACTTAAAGGATGCTACGTGGAGGGTATTTCTAAAGAAAGGAAGGAGAGGACGTTCTTGCAAGGAAAAATGTGTGAGGGGTGGGTAGGTATCACGGGATCAGTGGCGCCAGGAGTGACGGACGTATGAATCCACCAATCTTCAACGAACAAAGCGATGGGTCGGGAGAATCCGACTTGAGAGATCTCATGACAAACCTGTGAACCCGGGCACCCTTGTTAAGTGACCAAACGTATAACGAACCTCTTGGGGTGAACTATGGAAGAGGTTTTGATTATTGTTTATTATACATAGTTCCCGGGGCGGCGGTACACATTTCCGCCTCCCAAAATGAAAGTATGTACGACAAGATGCGAAAGTGCGGAAGTCAAAATAGAGTTGTGTGGAGGTCTAACCTCTCTGCATACCCCTGTGGGAAACGGCGTGACAGTTAAATCAAACAATAGCGTATCAATAAATTGTCTAAATAAAAATATTTTGAAATTCCATTATTCAATAATATTACATATTTAGACAAGAAAAACCGCTTTGCTGTCATGAATGGAAATTGAAAACCTTCTGTATCAACAACGGATGATTTTATACACAACTAACTGACTTGGAGAACTTCGTTCCGCCTCAGAATCAATAATTGTTGTGTTAACTTATTAGCTGAATTAAATTCAGTTTGTTTATTAAGTTAAAAATTACACAATGAAGCAATTATCGATGCGCAACTCTCCGTGTTTTGTTTCTGTCGGTCAATATTATATTTATCACAATATTGCTGCAGTTCTTTCAAAAGATGATAATTCGTTCCCTACAAAATGTATGAGGAAAAGAATTTTTTTCATAATGTTTTTTAGTGAATTTTTCGATGTTTTAATAGCTATTCTGTTGTTCGGGCGGAGACAAATCCAACAAATCAAAAATCATGAAAATCGGTCCAGCCGTTCTTGAGTTATAAATGGTGTAACTAACCCGACTTTGTTTTATATACATATTAAGATAAAAGTGTCTATATAGAACGCCTTTTCCCTGCTGGTAATTGAAAAATAAAATGGAAACTGTCACAGACAATTTTACACAGGTATTAATTTATTTATTTATTTTATTTAGTAAAAGATTATACATTATTTAAGAAATTTTTTGACTGCCCAACTAGGAGGATTCCCGTTTTAGGACAGTCAAATTAGGATGCGTATTAACATACGGAACATGGTCTGTAAATAATATTAAAAAAAAACAAAACAAAAGTAAAAGATTAAAACAAAGTGACTGTTCTTTGTTTAGCAAAGTTTTTAAAAAAATAATATTAATTACGTAGGTAGGTACTTAATTACAGAGGATTTAAACATATAGAACAAACGTGTAAGCATTGCATATCATAGTCCTACACAGATGGGTTGTATAAAATAAAATAAAAAAGAGAAGAGAAAGAATTAAAAAATAATAATAATAATAGTAATAACCAATTGATACAGAAAAGATAACTGTGCTTTGCTTATCATAGTTATTTAAATTATCATAAAAGTAATATATACATACTTAAAAGTAAATTATTAAAACATTATCGTATCTTGTGTTTGCATTACAAATAATACCTAGTCCTACATACACATTTTATACAAATGAGAACTAGAAAGAGAACAGAAACAATAAAATGAATCAAACATTTAATAGATGGTTATTACTGTTGATTGATTAGTATAGAATTAAAATAATAGGTATAATGTGTACTTTTAACTGGTGTTGCATTGCATAAGCCTATTAACATATTTTGTATAAATATAAATAACAAAGAGAAGAAATAGAAAAAAAAAAAAATTGGCCGCTTTGATTATGATGTCAGTTTTAAAGGCTCCTATTGGTTGAGATATGAAACGGAAGTAATTATAATTTTATTTTAATTCTACTCAACTTTTTTTTTTTTTTTTTTTTTTTTTCTTTATTCATTATATAATTTGTGTACAGTTTTACAGTGATTCGACTACTATGCTAGGCACATGCCCGTATTATGGTAGTCGAATTATGAATATATAATTATATAAATGTAAGAATTGTTATTGGTTAATACATAGTTTAGTTAGGTACAATATTTTTGTATAACAACGAATTCTTTAAGTGATTTCGCAAGTGAGTAGATAGTATAAGCAATAAACCATTCTTTTTTTGCTGCTTTTTCGCTTAAATGAAATAGGTACATAATAACATGATAGATAGATAAATAAATGAATAACTCTTCTTGTGGAGGTGTTGAAAATAATTCATCCAAATATAAATATTAATATGATCATTATCAAAAGGTTTTTTTTTGTTTTTAATTTGAATGTAAAATAAAATTAAATTAAATTAAAAATAATAATAATGAAACAAATTAACTTAATTTGTTGACTTCAGGCATTCTTTAAAATAGTTCCTCCCCTTTGTAAATAAAACTGAAACGATAGTAACATCTTCAATTTATCTAACACATATTTTTTTTGAATTCATAATATAAACCGACTCTTAGTAACGATTAATCTAAAATAGTGGTATCTTTATAATTCTTAGATCATTGTTTTGTAATAATATTATAAGTAAGTCAGGCTGTAGAAATATAAACATTATAATATTGTGTACGTTGGGCGCCAGTGGGTGTTGTTATGAGGTGAAGCCAATTGCATATTTAAATTACCCAACAACTGTCGGTTATGACAATTATATGGCTGAAGCATAATGTGAATGAGAAATAGGTGTTCATTTCTCCATAATGAAGTCATTAACAGAGAAATTATTGCTAGTTATTTTGCAATTTTGTTGGAGGTAAGAGAAAGGATATTATCGGATGTTACCGATTTGTAGTTATTAATTTGTGAGGCGAGTATGGGTAACGCCGCCCCAGGAGCTATTTATTGGATAATCTCTGCCATAGGTCTTCTCAAGTGGTTTGCCACGTTTGGTGATTTAGGTTCGATGTGTCCAAGTCTTGGCGAGGGATGCGTTGATGACTCAGCTGTCTAAATTACTGGCTAAATTACTTGGCT
Organism: Limnephilus lunatus; assembly: GCA_917563855.2. Lineage (NCBI taxonomy): Eukaryota > Metazoa > Arthropoda > Insecta > Trichoptera > Limnephilidae > Limnephilus > Limnephilus lunatus. The sequence continues at coordinate 26,120,948 of OU830600.1, read as the reverse complement.
AAATAAATAAAGTTGAGAAACTGTGATGAATCAGCTCGCAACCCCTTTTTCGTCAATACAGTCGGTAAGTGACTAGTAATATTATCTTCCTAAACCAGTGCTTCTTAAACTGTTCGTAATCACGGAACCCTTGTAGAAATATTTAAAACAATTGAGTGCAAAACATACAACTATCATCTAAATCTTTCAAATATTAAAATGGTTTACTTTGCTCTTGTACAGTCAGTGTTGCAGTACGGCATAATCGCATGGGGAAGCATCAATAAGACTAATCTGTATCCGACAGTAACAACACAAAAAAAGATCATTAAAGTTATTATTAAAAAACCAAGAATTTTTCCAACCAACGAACTTTTTTGAAAAAATTAAGGTCCTACCAGTTTCAAAACTATTTCAAAGAAATGCTATTTTAAAAGTTTTAAAGAATCTGAAATGTCCTCAACACGAAGTATAAGACCTAGAACATTTGGGAACATATATGTACCTAGATGCAACACGACAGCTGCACAACACTATTATGAATATGTAGGCGCAAAGCTATTTAATGAATTAAATTATCGTAGAAAGCAAACACTTAGTGGCTTGACATTATATAGAATGAAACAAGTACTTTGTTTAAAAACCACTTTATTTTTATTTATATTCGTCGACCGGTTTCGGTTGAACTCAACCTTCTTCAGGACAATAAACATATAAACTAAATTACAGTACAGAGTTAAGATTATAAAGTAAACAAAAGAAAGAGAGAGCATATAAGAGAGGGAGAGAACATCCGATACTGGTTGGTGGAAGGGTAGGGGGCGGAGTCACGGGCGGGTGGGGGTGGGGGTTACATAGGGAAAAAGGGAATAACTTTAAAATCAGACTCTTGGTTATTTCTAACTGTTTGTTTAATATTTGGCAATTACGTTTCTTTGATTTGGATATTTCTAATGCTTCTAAGTTATTAAGGCGTATTCCTATTTTATTGATATGTATTATTTTTACTCCTGTATTTATGTTAAATGTATGGTCAGTATCAATTAAATGGTCTGCAAATTCTGAGAAACCTGTGCTTGTAAGGCACCTGCCGTGTTCTTTAACTCTAATATTTACATTACGCGCTGTTTTACCTATGTATGTGGCTGGGCAATCGTTACAATTAAGTTTATAAATGCCAGAGTGGCTTAATTTATCATCTGTATCTTTAGAATTAGTAAGAAGTTTAGCTAAATTATTGTTAGTATAGAAGGCCGGCCTTATTTCTGATGGAAGTGTCGACGTGCAATGGGAAGAGAATTTACTAATGCACAAAATTCTACGCCATTGAGTAGTTATATTATTATTATTAATAGGTAGGGCATTATACAGAAATTTATTTGATGAGATTAGTCGAAGTTTTTTTGAAAGGATTTATCTATTAGATCGGTGCCATATCCGTTGCTATTTAATGACTTAACCTGATACAATAAAGAGAGAGAAAAACTATTTTAAATTAAAAAAAAACTTACGTTGTATTTTTAAAGAGAAGCAATAGATTGACTTACTTTTACAGATATATTCTGTTGCTAAAATTGTTGTTGATTTTTGTTGATATTCTGTTTCTATAATTATATGTAATTTTCTTATTGTACAATATTTTGTAATATTTTAGAATATTTTTAAAAATATTCTCTTTCCATTTTTGTAACTATACATATAATATATAAGCAGTTATAAATATATAACTACAGAGACTAGCTCCCCAGTTAGACCCGAGAATATTTCTCTACTAATTGGGTAACCAAAAAAACTGATGTGTGATGTGATATGTAATATATTATGATTTATTGTGAATATTTACTTTTTTTCTAAATAAAAAATAATAATAAAAAAAATCTCGTAATAAAATAAAAATCTAATAATAATATATACGTTTGGGCGGATTACATTTTGTCATCTTAACGTACATGCTTACTTGTGCAAATTAGAGTTTGTCCAAGTTTTAATATACATTTGAAATTAGAGTTGGTAGGTTGATCACTGATTAGAAAGGTTCAAACCTTAAATCAAAAAATATACGTATATTTTTTTGCCGAAATTAGGTCCTTTATAGGAGTGGCAGGAGTTCCGAAATGGGATCAAATAAGAAACTCTACGATCCGAGACGATCTAAACATTAACCATTTCTACTCTTCATAGAAAAATCGCAACTGAGGTGTCTTGGGCTCGTACTAAGAATGTCTGATGACCGAATTCCTAGAAGAAAATACTGAGTGCGATTCCATAAGGTAGACGTCCATTAGGCCGCCCCAGACACAGTTGGGCGAAGCAACACCAGAAACTGTGTGAGGAGAGGATGGGACTGCCATGGACGGAGGCCAAACAATCAGCATAATGCCCGTGCCAGACATGTGTTCAAAGAAGTGTTCAAATAAGTGTTTACATGTGTGGCACGGGCATTTGACACTGTGTTCACTTATTTGAGCACTTAAGTGCGCTTTGCCGTTCCGTGTCGGTTTCTTTAGCGCACATCAAAGGGATCAAAGTCCAAATGTTTGTATGCCTGCCACACTGCGCAAAGCCCAGTAGCGCGAGCGTCGCCGCGGAGAGAAGACATTTTCCAAAAATTACTGAAGTAACCCACTGGTCTAGGCATCATTCATCAACAACGGTTTTTCAAATAAAAACGACTACAGGGAAAACATTATCTTAAAATTATTCTATATTCAATTTGGGATGCGGGAATGGGTACCGCCGCCCCGGGAACCTTTATTGGATAACCAACACCTCTGCCATAGGTCACCCCAAGTGGTTCGCTACGTTTGGTGATTTAGCAGGGGTGCCCGGCTTCATGGGGTGAGGTTTGTCTAGGTCTTGGAGGCGGATGACCAGGATACACTGAACCCCAGATTCCTACCCACCCCTTAAACCCCTTTCTTTCCCAGAACCCTCCTCTCCTTCCTTTCCTTTAAAAACCCGCCACACAGCATCCCCAAAGATGACATAGGCCCTGAGGGAAATTATTTTCCTCAGGGTCTCCTGTGTGGAGCTCATGTAAAAATATATCTAACATCTAACATCTAATCTAACATCTAACACACTATATAAAGAGGAAAGGTTTGTTTGTTTGTTTGCATCGAATAGGCTCCGAAACTACTGAACCGATTTGAAAAATTCTTTCACTGTTGGGAAGCTACACTATCCCCGGGTGACATAGGCTATATTACATTTTCAAAAAAATTAGGGATCCTTATTAAAACTTCGATAATGTAACCCAGGGTGTAAAAAAATTACCTAAAATATTCTTTAAATCGCGTGCGCTGCGAAAACTATTGATGATAGAATAAAATAATGTACTACAACTTTATAGAACACATTATTATTTACAAAAAAGTTCGCGACAGCATATGTCTAACTATTATGGTTATGCCACAATAAGTATTCTTTTATTTTAAAAATTTAATTTTAATGTCGCCGATTGAAAAGGCTCTTTATTTGTATCTTGGTTTTAATCCTTATCAAAATAAATTACTTCATATTCAAGACAGTTTCAATACTTTTATTTAACTTTTTGAATTTTTCAATTCGGATATTTAATTAGAAAGATATCACGAGTTTAAAATTGTTAGTATTAGAAAAAAGTTTCGGCTACGGGCCGGGCGGGAGAGGAGTCAACAAAATGCAGTGCCAGGGGGGTTGGCGGGACGGGAGAGCGGGAGAGCGGTGGTGGGGAAGGTGAAAGTGGAACGCTGGAGGGGAACACACGGAAAAGGACATGTGAGGAGTAACATTTTATTTATTTGAATATGGCATATATTATAAAAGAAAGTCCAAAAAAAAGTGCAGCTCGCAAAAACTCAGAAAAGAGTCCCGGTTCGATCAAGGGAGTTATATGGTGTGGTAGATCTCTATCCCCCCTAGGGAATAAGGGTATCCGTTTTTACCTAAAGGGCGTGCTTTAAAAGATATAAGGGCTGAAAGTTTCGCCCTCTTGAAATTTCTAGAACAGTCTTCCGGAAAGTTCTAGAAGGTTCCATAGAGCTGTAGAAAGTTGTGGAAGGAGTGGCGGAGTATGTCGTGGAATGATCAGGAATAGGGAATCGGGAACATCATTGTGCAACATTCCAGAACACTATCTTATTGTCCTGAGCGAAGCCGGGTAACCCAGCTAGTATATATATAAATACGGTGACTTATAATTTCCCCGATTTATTTTTGTAAGTGTTAAAGTGCTAGCTGTTAAAATAAAATTCACTTATACCTTATTCTATTACGATACATTTCACACATCCATTCACGTCTTCGTTTTGGCAGTTTTTGTTTACTTATTTGCATGTGTAATAAATAATTACACGCACATAAATAATATAAGCAAACTGTGTCGACCAAATCGTCGTCCATGTTATGTGAGGTCTACTTGAAAACTGTGAGCTCAAAGGAGTGATCAAATCTTGGAACACATATCTGGCAGAGACACACATAAGTGACCAAATGTGTGAGCAAAGTCTTCAAAGAAGTGAACACTTCTTTGAACTCGTGTCTGGCGCCAGCATAAGACAGAGACGCCTTGTCGATGCAGTGTGTCCCCGACCCGAACAGAACAATGGGAGGAAGATAATGATGATATTTTTTAGACAAGTTTTAAATTTGATAATACATGTATTATTTATAATTAAAAAAAAAAATATTTTTTTTTTAAGGGTCAATTTTTTAACAGCCTATCCGGCTCTGTGTGGCAGAATCATATTATGCTTGCAATGTTGACTTCCACCGGTTGAGAGGCTCTGCACTAAATGATGACTGAATTAATTTAACGATAAAATAATTCAAATATTTCTGAATGGGCTAGTGACGGTGACAGCGACTAGTGCGTGGATGATCGAAACACGAAACCATCGTATCTCAGATCTAATAATGTTCTCTAAACACCACGCTTTTCAATGTTTAATTGCTTTTAATTACTGGGTACAAATGTTACGCTACACATTTGTTTTCGTATACTTTATAATAAAACTAGCGAGTTTCTGACATGCGTTGCAATGCCACTAATAAAGAAATTGTTACTCCCTGCGAGTCTTTTCCCATTCGTCCCGTTTCCCTACCGCTTCCCCTTCCTCGCCCGCGTCCCCTTCCCCTTATGCGTTCCCACTCCGGCTTCCCTCTCCCCACTCCCCAATCCCGCTTCATCCGTCCCGCGAACCTCCGCGATTCAGTCCCGGTACATTTAGTTTGCAAACAGCTCGCGTGCCACCTGTTGCAATTTTTCAATACAAATTTCATAATGCCAAAGCTTACCAGTATATACGGAAACCTTCGCGGGCGTGCTCACAACAACTCACCGAAGTTTCATCGCAATTGGATGAACGGCTTCGTAGTATATAGAAACCATCTTAGAAAAATAATTTAAAAAAAAAACATTATTTTCTCTTGTACAGCGTGAGACACAATATAAAATAGAATAAAGGATCAGTGACACAGCATGAAATTAAAATTTTAATGTTAAAAGAGTTTAAAAGTTTACAAAAATAAAATTTTTGCTTCATGAGTCACCAAAGTTCTGCCACAAACCCTACGATTATAAAAAATAAATTATTTCCCTACAGATACTTGTAAAGCGTCAGTTACCTTATAATGCAGAGCTATAAACCTATAAGATTTACTTTCAATTTAAATCTAGATAATGGACGGTTATTTTAAGTAGTTTATGACCAGTTAAAAATAGAGATCGCACAAAGATTACGAAATCAAAACAAATCGTTAAGTTTTAAATCGTGTTTATGTAAATTTGCGTAATATGTAGATTGTAGGTAGGTTTGTAGAGTTGAAATTATCGTTTTCAGGTACCTGCTGTAATTCGGAAAATAAATACCTAAGTACATGCAAAGCTTGAATTTACTTATGACATTTATTGTGAATTTTTCGTAGAATTTAAATAAACACATCGATAGAGATTTTTAATTGATTATGTCAATAACTTGTTTCCGTTCCCGAGCACGACTGCAGATCCAAAACTAACAAACAAAAGTTCTAATTATATTTAGTAATGCTGGCAACTTTTTCTTACACATTAAATAATGGCGAAACTATTTCCTCAATAGTACTTTTTCCTTGCGTTTCATTTTCTTTATACGTGTGAGGGAGATGAATGATAATTATCGTAAATTTCCTTTACAGGGGGGGGGGGGGGGGGGGCAGACTTTCACCGTTTGTCTCATTTTCGACTATTGTTATTTAGTGTCTACGAAAGAGCTGCAGCATTATATGTTTAAAAACGAAAGCAAAACCATCAGCGCAATGATATCCTTGTAACTATATTCCATACTTTCAAATTATCGTCACAGCTAGTAGTGTAGAGTACTGGTACGGTGGGAGAGATGCAAGAAAATTATCACTTTTTTCTTTAGGAGGAAACAGACCTACGAACATTGTGTAACTCATCTTTTAAAAGAACTGCAGCTTTATAGCGATAAGGAACGTATGTTTATTTCCTTTTTTGCCGTCACGGTACCGTAATCGTGAATGGTCACGCTAATTATAAAAGCGTACAATATGTATTAACATATACACCTTCGATACGTACGTGCATTGACTTAGGTGGTAGTTAATAGTTATATTGTAGTTAATAACATGTATCTACAAGTTAACTTCTAATAATTGTCTCGTTCAAGAGTTCACAGGGACTGGAGCAGAATGTCCTACTTAAATATCCGCATTCTGCAGCCAACATTCGCCAGCTAATTTCCTCGGAATTAAATCATTATTGAAAGAGGATAATACTAATAAATCTAAACGAAACATGAAGCAGAACAAGACATATAGATTTTTTTACATTAGCTACACACAGGAGGCCCTGAGGAAAATAATTCTTATCAGGGGACATGTAATCTTTGGCTGTGTGAACGGACTTTTTAGGAAAGGAAGGAGAGGAAGTACTGGGAAGGAAAAATGTATGAAGGGTGGGTAGGAATCAGTGTGTCCAGAAGTGACGGAAATACAAATCTATCCCTTCTACTGCAGTGCAAGGCGATCTTCCGAGAGAGTCCTGTGAGTCTTCCTCAACCAGTCTCTCCCAATATATAATAGTCTGCGAGCTGTTGGTGGGTAGACGAATCTACCGCATCCATACAAACCTCACCCCATGAACCCGGGCACCCCTGCTAAGTCATCAAACAAACCGAACAACTTGGGGTTACCTATGGCGGAGGTGTTGGTTATCCAATAAATGATTCCCGAGGCAGCGCGGCGGTACGTGTTGTTAGAAAGATTAAGGACATTAGTGCAAATAATATGAATTAGGTTTGTTACAAATGAAATTAAAGTTTTATTAACAATCTACAAACATCCATAACTAAAAAGTTAAAACAGGTAGTTTCACAAACAACCTAAAAAAGACAAAAACTGGTAACTATAAAAAAAAACCTAATTAAGAAGATAAAACAGATAGGTTTACAAATATCCATAACTAAAAAGACAAAACCAGTAGGTTGATAGGTTTACAAACAACCATAACTAAAAAGTTAAAACAGGTAGGTTCACAAACAACCATAACTAAAAAGTTAAAACAGGTAGGTTCACTAACAGTCATAACTAAAAAGACAAAAACAGGTAGGTATTGAAACAACCTTAACTAAGAAGAAAAAACAGGGAGGTTTACAAACATTCATAACTATAAAGACCAAAACAGGTAGGTTTACAAACAAACATAACTAAGAAGATAAAACAGGGAGGTTTTCAAACATTCATAACCATAAAGACCAAAACAGGTAGGTTTTCAAACAAACATAACTAAGAAGATAAAACAGGGAGGTTTACAAACATTCATAACTATAAAGACCAAAACAGGTAGGTTTACAAACAAACATAACTAAGATAAAACAGGTAGGTTTACAAACATTCATAACTATTAAGACCAAAACAGGTAGGTTTACAAACAAACATAACTAAGATAAAACAGGTAGGTTTACAAACATTCATAACTATTAAGACCAAATACAGGTAGGTTTACAAACAAACATAACTAAGAAGATAAAACAGGTAGGTTTACAAAACATTCATAACTATAAAGACCAAAACTGGTAGGTTTACAAACAACCATAAACCATACTAAGAAGATAAAACAGGTAGGTTTACAATTTTTTTTTATATTAACTTTACACAGGAGGCCCTGAAAAAATAATTTCCCTAAGGGCCTATATTATCTGAGATGCTGTGTGGAGGGTCTTTTTGAGGCGAGGAAGGAATGAACATTGGTCTTGTGGAGACCCATGTTGTAGGAAGGAGGAAACACATTGATGCCGGCAAATCGTTCCACAGCCGAGCTGTTGAATACAAGAACGAGTCGAAGAAGCGACCCGTTCTCATGTGACAAATATCAACCGTGTACATATGTTGGGCACGCGTTTGGCGTGTTTCCCGTGTTTTATCTTCCATTGTTATACCGGTAGAATATGGATAGCATTCCCACCCGACGCCTGTGCTCTAAAGATTGCAATCCGTCTGTTAAGATGGGAGAATCTATCAAACGGACCGCCCGTTTTTGCACAGAGTCGAGGGTATTTTTCAGGTATTTTGGAGCTCCAGACCAGAGGTTGCTGCCAAATTCAACCATGGGGCGCACTTGTGATCTGTACAGGGTTAGCAGTTGTGTACTGTTAAAGTATCTGCGGGCCCTGTACATTACGCCCAGTTTTTAGGAGGCTAACTTTACTCTGGTTTCGATGGAGGTTTACAAACATCCATAACTAAAAGACAAAAACAGGTAGGTTTACAAACATCCATTACCAAGAAGATAAATCAGGTAGGTTTACAAACAACCATAACTATAAAGAAATAACAGGTATGTACTTGCGTAGCTTTAAAGTATTCAATAATATATTCAAATTAACACTTGTTGGAAAAGGGCAAAACCATAAGACAAATCATTCTTTAAAACGTATCAACTAATTAGTAAAAGTTTAATTTACCGCGAAAAGGAGGACCCGTCGCGTCTCCCGCTATCAAATAATTCGCTAATTGGAACTGTGCGCCGCAGGCGTTCGATTTGGCCGCCAGATCGCCCTTATAAGTCTGGGCCAATCAGAGGCGAGCAGCGCCTGGGCGGACCTGAGACCTCGTCCATCAGGCGGTGACAGAAAGAGTTAAGGCTGTGATGTAATGCTTGGGAAATTTCCCTATATCGGGGGAAAAAAAGCCGAAAAGGGAATTTAAAAAATAACCAGTTCATTAACTCATTTATGATAATTCAATATGATTTTCAGAAACTAACTAGCTAACCATCACGCCATTTTCCCTCAGGGGTAGGCAGAGAGGACAAACCGCCACACAATTCGGTCTTGGCACACACACTTGCTTAATTCACATTGACACATCGTGTCTTATTCTGATTCTTGACATGTGCCGACTCAAGTATTTGGTTCACTTGCTCGTACCAAGTCTTTGGGCGTCCCCGACTTCTTCTACCAATCAGAGTCGCGTCATATATCCTCCTTACACTCTTTTCTTCGTTCATTCGCTCTACATCAATATACGCTTACACCGGTTACACCTACCTAGCATAATTAAATGTTCACACAGTCGTAGATGGTTTTACCACATTTACGCCTCAGGGATCAGATCCTCATAACATACTACTAAATTATAAGTAGTGTACTTTCATCCTTCCTCTGTCAGATGTAGGTTTTTAGTGATTTACATGCTTAATTTTAGCTGTCACTCGGTTAGTTAGAGTCGATGTTGTGTACTTATGTGTCGCAGGCAAATCGTAAAATCAGGCCGAACATGATGCGCCTGAGGCATTTAACGATCTGCCTGATTTTACGATCGGCCGCAGACATATCACACGCAGTAGGAGTGAAACTTTCAGAAAACGAAGGTAGACAAGAATGGGAAGGCTACGAAGCACCGCAGAAAGAGGATACCGATTATACTATCTCATTCTCTCGCGGGCTAAATCCTATAGATGAATGTGTTTATCTACTTTTAGTGTTGATATATTTCGTTTCATTGAGTTTCAAATCACAACGGTTCAAAAGAAGTTTTCAGTTCAAAAAGATAGATTCTAAAGATAATTTGTTCGCCATTGTCTTCTTTGGTCGCCTTTAAAGAAAAGTGTGTCAATCTGTAGATATCAATTGATGTTAACGAATTATTGCATTTAATTGTTTGAAAAAAAAATGTTTTAAGTCGTTCGATTTCGATGATATCTTGAAGACATTCTGAATCTGGGGTTATTCTGGGGAAAAATTGTAAACGGTCGGAGGGAAATTTTATATTTTGGGCATTGTAACTCTGAATGTCCTGTCTGCACTGGCGTGACCGAGTACAATATATCACAGGCTGATTAAACTATTTCGTTACACAGATCTCAAGTAGTTGAGTTGGTATTTAACGAGATACGAAAATCAGTTAATTTACGTATGCAAAGGCGTATTTGAATAACCAAAATTGAAAATATTATGATGTATTTTTTTAAATGGCAAAAGTTAAATGTCAAGTAAATTTTTGATTAAGAAATAATAAAAATAAAATTAGATATAAAATGCACACAAGTCATAAAAATACGAAAATACAGCGATCTGATAGGTTTACAAAAATATAGATGTGTTTAGGTAATAGTGTTGGAATAATTTTTTTACAAGATTCACAAAACTCGCCAAGTTGATATTAAATATGTCAACATCACCTAAGTATTGATATCCCATAGTGTGAAATGGTTGTATCGGAGAGTGGGCAATGTAGGTCCGCTTATAAATGCTGCAGTAGAATAGTGTATTTTGTCGTTAGTTGTTACTATGTTAGGTTTATGCGTTGCAGTAATTCGTAAGTTTATGATTTTATTTGATTAATTTGCGATATTTCACAAATTACTGATAAAAAATAATATACAGTACCTGTACCTGTACTTGCGGCATTATATACAGTACCTGTACTTGCGGCATTTTTCAGAATGGTAGATACTTTCAGTAGCGCCCTGTTGTTAGACTACTATACAGAATCAAACGTTGCTTGAAATGGCTATAGCTCCAGTGTCCTGCTCTTAATTGTGGATATCTCACTGGTTCGAGACGTCTAGTGATAGTTGGGACTGTTGTGTGATATTCACATAAAAAACCGTTTTTTTTACATAAAAGATTTATTAGCTCCACACTTTGGGAGGCGCGTATGGGTACCGTCGCCCCGGGAACCATTTATTGGATAACCAACACCTCTGCCATAGGTCACCTTAAGTGTTTCGCGACGTTTGGTGACTAAGCAGAGGTTCATGGGGGTGAGATCTGTCCGGATCTTGGCGGTGAATGCGTCTGCCCACCAACTGCGTGGAAGGCCTGATCGGGAGAGACTGGTTGGGGGACTCTCCGGCAGGACTCTCTTGGAACATTGCCTTACACCGCAGTGGAAGGGATAGAGACATACGTCTCTCACCCCTGGATACACTGAACTCCAGATTCCTACCCACCCCTCATACCGTTTTCCTTCCCAGAACTTCATTTCCTTCCTTTCCTTAAAAAAATCCCTCCACACAGCACCCCCAAAGATGACACAGGCCCTGAGGGGAATTATTTTCCTCAGGGCCCCCTGTGTGGAGCTAATGGAAAAAAACACAGGAGTCAGTTCTGGGAAGAAATGAGGAATGACGGAGGGTAGGAATCTGGAGGTCAGTGTGTCCAGAAGTGACCGACGCGCGACGTATGAATTCAACCCTCCTAATATGAGGCAAGGCGATGTTCCGAGAGAGTCCTGGAGAAACTAAAAGGTCTTCCTCAACCAGTCTCTCCCGATCCGGTCTGCCACGCAGTTGATGAGCTGACGTATCCACCGTTGAGACCCAGACAAATAATCTCAACCCATGAACTCGCGCACCCCTGTTATGTCACCTACCATAGCGAACCAATTGGGTGATCTACGACAGAGGTGTTGGTTATCCAGTAAATGGTTCCTGGGGCTGCGGTACACATACCCGCCTCCCAAATTGTTATCGGAAAATGATAACCAAAATATCGGAATCGCGGCAATTTAATGTTTCTTCAAGAGCATCATCCATTTTAATACCGGTAGAATCCTCCTCAACAGAATGATATCAACTTATGCATAGTGGATGATTAATTGAACAGATCAACAGATGGCCGCCCAAACTACATTAATCAAATATTGCCAGTCAATGGGTTCCCGGTTCATATCTCGTGGGAGTTCGCATAATGTAAATTATTATTCATCTCTTCCATAGATAGCCTATTGTAATGCAAATGTGATGGGCACAATCGAAATATCAGAATCGAAATACCGAAATAATCGAATGAAATTTAGAAATAATCGATGAAACACAGTCTTAATTCCTAATATTTGAACACAGTATTTCTTAAATCAATCATATAAAACAATGGTGGATCATGCAGATAATATGCGTCGCATACAAAATAAAGGAATTAAAGTACCTGTGTTTCAAAACAAATATGGTCAAAGAACCCTTGAATATATTATACCATTAATATTTAACACGAATATAAAGATTATATTATTATTTTTAACTATATGAGTAAAATCTCAAATTATAATATTTTAATAAATAAAGACAATATTAGCGAAACTCAATCGAAAATCGGGAGACAGAAAAATAGGAAGAAGATATTAGTTCCACTGGGACCAATATCTTTTCTGTCTCCAGATTTTCGATTGAGTTTCGCTAGTATTGTCTTCATTTAATTAATTATCGATTATATTATTTAACACGAATATTAATATAAATATATACGAAATGTATATTGTATTTGTGTATGTTGTGCTACGCTAATGCGTTTATGATAATTTAATTTGTGGTTGTAACTAATCTCCTGCTGACAAGCTACTTGCAGTAGCTTAGCGGGTAATAAATTCCAATTGTATGCAATTTTTACACAATAATAAAAAAAATTTGGCGCGTTCCTCATCTATTCTAAGATCTATTCGATAGAATCTATAAAATAGATCTGTGAGAACATACTTCCTTTGCCCTATGCGGTAGAAATAGATAGAAATATAAAGCCGTTGTTGTCTCAACTTCATCATTCGTTCTTTTCAATATAGAATCGACGAAGAAGTCCCAACAGCTCCAACCGTCTGCAGTCAAAGATACTTGGCATCCCCAAATGGAGTATGTTGTTGTATGTTGGAGTATGTAGGCTAAAGGTAGTGGGGGGGGGGGGGGAGGAGATGGGGAGGAGGAAGGTGGAAGCTAGTTCTTGAGAGCTGGTCACCAAGCATTTCAAGATGTCGACTGGTGGCCTATCATCAGGGTGATACTGAGAGTATCTTCCACTCTGGAACGTGCCAAAAATATACCTTTTTTAACATTAGTTTCACACAGGAGGCCACGAGAAAAATAATTCTCTCAAGGCCTATGTCGTCTTTGGGGATTATGTGTTTTTAGGAAAGGAAGAAGAGGATTTTCTGGGAAGGAAAAGGGTATAAGGGGTAGCTAGGAATCTGGGGGGGTCAATCTGGGGGTCGTGGAGTAACCGATGTATGAATTAAATCCTCCCACTGTGAGCTAAGACGATGTTCCGAGAGAATCCTGCTGGAGAGATTAAAAGGTCTCCCTCAACCAGTCTTTCCTAATCTGGCCTGCCACGCAGGCGCATCCCCCGCCAAGATTTAGACAAATCTCATTCCATGAACCCTGGAACACCTGCTAAGTCACCAAACATAGCGAACCATTTGGTTGTCCTATAGCAGAGGTGTTGGTGAGAGGAGACGGCTTTTTCTCGATTATTGAAAAAAATCGAGGATTTCGAAATGGATATCACTAATTGGGAGAGTTACAAAATCAGTAATTAGTGAAATCCAACTAAATCCAATGAACCAACACCCAACTAAAAACTAAGGAGTCAAGAATACATACGGGTCGCCATACAATATTGGAAAATATCATTATACAAGATATGAATGGACTTACTCGACTTACATTTCCCAGTGATGAAAAGTAGTTATTTGGAGGAAAAGTCACACGTATTTTGTGTGTGTCTCATCTTTTTTCTCACCATTATTTAATGTAAAAAAGAGCTGCAGCATTTAACCGATAATTTATAATTACCGTGAATCGTCACGGTAATTATAAAAGCGTCTAATATTAACAGTTACAAACAGTGACTGATATGCAATAAACGCACGTTCACAGAATAATGCACAAATATGCGGCAGCTCTTTCAAAATATGAGATACCTACATAAAAAGGAAAATAATAATCATTTTCTTGCATCTCTCTCACACACCGCACAGTGATGTCTCCGTATACCCTATAATACTAGATACTTGCCGTGAAGATAATTTTGAAAGTATGGAATATAGTTACAAGGATAATATTGAAGTGTGAGTGACATACCTACCAAAAAGTCAAAAACGTCAAATGTTAATGCGCTGATGGTTTTGCTTTTATTCCTAAACATCTAATGCTGCAGCTCTTTCTTATATACGAAATAGTCGAAAATTAAAAAAACGGTTAACTTATGTCTGCTAAGGAAACATTCAATCATTATCGTACATCTATCTCACACGTTTAAAGAAAATGAAACGCAATTCCCGTCGCCGTGGCCGAGCCGTAATAAGATGTCTGTTTTCCTACAAAGGAAAAAAGTAGTTCTTTGGTGGAAACAGACACGCATATTTTGTGTATCTCATCTTTTGTTTCACCATTATTTAATATGTGGCAACGTATGTTTATTGCCTTTTTTGCCGCCACGGTCCATGGACTGCTTTTAGCAGTCCTCTTTTTGCGTAGACGTTCATCTGCGTTGTAGACAAAATAATTTTATAACCTCTTCCCAAAACAAAACTTCTTTGACAAGTTGTCAGTGACAACTAAAATGATCCATTATTTTTCTCTCGTCCGAGACAAAAAAAGTAATTAATCTGCAAACAAAAGACAGATAACAATGTTTTAATTATATGTAATGGATACGACGCCGAAGGCTGACAGGGAAAAATGAAACGGAAGTATAAAATAGCTATAAAAGTACACACTTGTTATTAATTATTGATAATTTCATTGTTTCAAACAAAGTTTTGCCGAATTGAGAAATGCTTTACCTTCTATATATCATATAAAAATCAGAAATGTTTGCTTCGATGTAGGTATGTATGTGAGTTACCTATGCATTGCTAAACCATTCATCCGATGGTTTAGCAATGCGATGCGATGAACCTTTGGTGATTTAGTTGTGCGCACGTCCGCGAAGGTTATGGGCTATCTATAATGGTAAGCTCTTAGTATGAAATTTGTATAAATTAAAATCTGTGCATTTAATATATTTTAGCGGCACGGACGAAAGTCAGGAGGGGGAGGGGAACGGGGAAAGTGGGGTTCGCGGGAGGGGTGACGTGGGGTAGGCGGGGAAGGTGGAAGGGGAACGCGGGAGGGGAAGGGGACTCAGGAGGTGAACGGGGATAATCAATTTATTTCTTTGAATGGCATTGCAATGCGTGCCGGGTACCAGCAAAAAAATAAAATGAAAATAACCATTACAAGTAGGAAACTGTCATAAGATCTCCTTGAAATGTATAGATATTCCTTAAAAGGTGTTCCACAGGGTTCCTACTTGAGGCCTGGCCTAATAGGGTACCAGGAACACGAAACCATAAAACTTTTTTTTTTAAATTATAATAACAATTTAAAATCTAAACAATCGAAAATCATTGTTTTGTCAAATCCTGACAGGTGATCCACTTGAAACAAGCCAAACAAAACAAAAGAATCTTATTTGGAAGATGAATTCAAAACACTTCACGAAACTAAACTAAATAAACTCGTGTGTTGTGTAGGATGTCGATTTTGTCAATTATATTCTGCAAACAATAATTATTATTGATAAATAAATAATTGTTTGAATCATTGAACTAAAGTACACGAGATTGGTATATCAACTAAAAATTTTACAAAAATTTCATTGAAAAATCTCTCAGTGGGAAAATACTCGTAGACGTAGACCCAGTTGTTCCGCAGAAATTCACGTATGAAAAAGTCATAAAATGGTCATTCAGCTCCGTTTGGTTTATTTGACCCCCGTTAAATTCCGATTTTAAAGATGTATTTGATGAAGGAAATTTGATGAATTCATCAAATATTTGTAGATAATTTTCACGTTCTGCGTATGTTCTATTCAAGTTCTGTGATTATTTGGTTTCATGCAAAAGCCTATTATAATATAATGACAGAACTTGAATATAGCCTCCACGGAACGTGAAAAATAACATAAAATATTTGATGAATCCATCAAATTTTTTGAAACAACCCGTCCTTCACCGAATTAGAACGATTCATCAAATTTCGAAGTAAATTTTCAAGTTCTGTGAAAGTTGTATTCAAAATATATTATTATTTTAGTTCTGTGAAGGTACTGGCCCATAATGATATAATAACAGAACTTGAAAATAACCTTCATAGAACTTGAAAATTAATTTCAAAATTACATGAATTTGTTCAAATTCTGTGAAACAACTGGTTAAATAAGTTGTTTCAGCTTTTGAACTAATTGTGATCAGCAGAAGAGGACAACTATCATATTGTTAAGCTCGCCAGCTTATTAAAACTTGATAGAAAGCTGAAATGCACCTGGAATCGGCGTTTAACGGGAACTTTCAAATATCAAAAAAAACAAAATGGCAATGAATGGTCATTTGATGACAATGTTACATTTGAATTTCTACGAAACAACTGGGCCTAAGTCGCCAGAATACCATAAAGATTTCAAAACGGTGCTTGAAGACCTTCAGAAGCTTGAAATACATAACTTTTTTACCTCAGAGGTAATGAAATCTGATTATCCTGTAGCAGAACCTTGATCTTTCATCTCCATTTTTTTATGTTAGCTCCATACAGGAAGCCCAAGGAAAATAATTTTCCTCAAGGCCTTTGTCATCTTTGGGGATGCTGTTTGGAGGATTTTTTAATGAAAGGAACGGAAGAAAGATCTGGGAAGCAAAAAGGTATGAGATAAGAATCTAGGTGTCGGTGTATCCAGGAGTGACGGACGTATAAATGAGCTGGAAAGGTAAAAATGTCTCCCTCAACCAGTCTCTCCAAATCTGGCCCGCCATAAACTAGATGGGCAGGCGCATCCGCCGCCAAGGCCTAGACAATCGACACCCCATGAACTCGGGCTCCCCTTCTAAGTCATCAAAGGTAGGGAACCACTTGAGGTGACCTATGGCGCAGAGGTGTTGGTTATCCAATAAATGGTTCTCGGGGTGGCAGTATCCATGCCGCCTCCTAAATTGTTTCCATCCAATTGGACTCTGACATCGAAAAAAGGGGCTTTTAAAAAACTAACCCATTCCACTTTTTGTAATTATTATTATTTACTAAGAAGAACAGTTTTTTAAAGAGTGTTGCAAAAACCATTAAATGCTGATTAGGTTTTTTTTAATACTAAACCAATTTATTTGAATTCCACTCGATTTGTAGGTTTAATCCAGAGCAAATTATATCAATGCTTTGCTACAATATAATGTAACGCATATCCCGATTTATGATAGTTAATTTGATTTACCTGTGTTCACTTTTATGGCGGGTCTTTCTGCGAACACTTTCCGATTCTATGAAATCAAGAGAAAAAATTGATACGTCAGGTGTTTAACCATAAGGATGCAAGTATAAAATTGGACAAGGCGCGTTAACTTATTTATTTATTTATACTGGGTTTTACAGATGTTTACACTTACATGAGAACAATCTAGTTATAAAACTCAGTTATTACACAATTATAAAAATCTACAATACATACAATTAAATACAAATAAATACAATTAGAAAAACAAAAACATCACAAATAAAAATACAGAATTATATACAAGGTCACTCAAGTAACACATTGCAATGAGTGGTAAAAGACATATGAAATACGCGAGCATGCATAGAAAGACAATTCACACAACATAATTAGTTAGTACTTTTTAACAGCGCTAGAACTTTTTTTTAAAATCCGTACAAATTGTCAACGAAAATATCCACATCAGCGCACTCTATCTTGTTATACAGTCGACACATCTGGATCAGAGGGCTGAAGTAGGCGATATTATTTTTAAATGTATTAATATGAAAAATGTTATGGCGTCTTAAACAATGGGAATTGGGGACATTAATTTTAATACTGTTAAGACATAATTTAGTATCAAGATGGCCGTGAATAATTTTATGTAAACATATTAGAGCAGTCAATTGCCTTCTAGTTTTAAGTGTATCAATCTTGAAGTAATCACGACGTACATCGTATGATCTGAGATGGTCGTGTAGTCCACATTTGAAGGATAACATTCTTAGAAATTTTTTTTAACTGATTCTACAATGTTTTCATATTTGCAGTAATGTGGATTCCAAATAGTGCTTCCATATTCAAGTTTACTTCTAATTAAGGCATTGTAAAGTGTTAGAATTGATTGAGGATCTTTGAAAGGTTTACATATTCTGTGAATAAATCCCATCGTTTTTAATGATTTGCACCTAATGTTGTTAATATGTACATCAAATATGAATTTAGAATCAAGAGTGATTCCTAGATCGCTTATTGAAGAAACTTTTTTGAGAATAATATTATTGATAACATAAGAAAAATCCTTTTTAATTCTATTTCTAGTAAAGTTTAAAATGTTACATTTTTCAACATTTAAGTGCATATCATTGACAGTACACCAGTTATTGAGTGTGTCGAGGTCATTTTGAAGCAGCTGATGATCGGAAACAGACTTAATTTTACGAAAAATTTTAAGATCATCGGCGAAAAAAGCATAATCACAGTTTAATTTCAAGCCAAGGTCATTTATGAATATAAGAAAAAGCAGGGGGCCAAGATTTGAACCCTGTGGTACACCAGAAGTTACAACTATAGGGGATGATTTGTATCCATTAATAAGAACTAATTGAGTTCTGTTATACAAATATGATTTCACCCAGCGTAATAGGTCTCCATGTATTCCAATTTGTTTTTTTAGTAAGATGGAGTGGTTAACTCTATCAAAAGCTTTTTGGAAATCAGTATAAATTTTATCTACTTGTAATCTTTCATTAAAAGAATTACAAACATAATTACAAAATTCCAAAAGATTTGAGTTGATTGATCTTTGAGGAACAAACCCATGTTGCCTAGTGCAGAGAAGGGGTTTAAAATGTGAAAAAATATTTTTATATATCAGAGATTCAAAAACTTTAGCAAAACAGGATAGTATTAGATAGTAGTAGATAGTATAACTTATTTATTTATTAATCATCAACGCCCTTATGGGCTTTTACATATTTTTATATTTCCTATGATTTAGAGCATACGGGTGTCAAAAACAGTGTTAAATGTTTAGATAATAGCATATTATTCACGGTGGACATTTTCAGTTGCGAATTTACCAAATTTAATAATAATACTTGGATAATTTGTAGAGCGCCGTCTTTGTGAAAAATCACCTCAGGGGCGTTGTATAATTTATTAAGAATTCTTATGTTCTATCTAATTTTACTATTTACAAATGGATACAGAAACATACCTACCTGGCAGGTCACTTCCAATAACATTTTAATTAGACAGTTTATGCTTGGAGAAGATACGGCTTTGCAAGCGGAGAACATTATATTTAAAACGCTGGACATTGCACGATTTTACATTTGCTATCCCCATCACTATTTTATGAAAAAATTAGTGGCAAATTTATTTTGAAAGACTGGAGAATTTAGGAATATTTAGGGCTAGAGAATGTTCATGAAATGACCTTTACAAACGCTTAAAAATAGCATTTTTTTCGAGGTCCATTAAAGATTATTTCCCTGATGTTTCGCGAATAATGTTATGTTTTTATTGTTTATATTTTTGTTATGATTTTGATTTTTATGTTCAACCTCTTTCCATGGCTACCAATGTATTGATAATTGTTTTGTTTTGTAATTTTTCGTTTTATATAATGTTTGGCTTCATATTCCTTTCTATAAATTTATTTTACATATTCCTTATTATGCTGTCTCAGTAGAGGTACATTCACAAGGAGGAAATCCATAATTGATTTTTAAATTTTAATTTGGCTATATAATACTTACGTACAAACTGAAAAATGTAAACTGACGATTGCCTGAAAATTAATAAATAATAAAAATAACATAAATGGGTATAACACATGGTGTGTACCTAGGTGTAAAGATGAAGTTTATAATATAAATCAGTTTTTGAACTGCAGATGGCATAAAATATGACAAAAAAATATTAATATATGGGTTCAAAACATAATTTGGAAGTTCTCAATACATAACGATGGATATTTAAAAACAAAACACACTACCGCTTTGCACAGCACTAAAATTAATATTCAAAACAATTCTACTTAAATCAACTACATTATCGTCAGAACTTCTGTTTATAGAATTCAATTTCAGAAAACAAAATGATTTATACTGCTACCATGCAACACTAGAGGTTTATAAATGGTTCCCGGGGCGGCGGTACCCATACGTGCCTCCCAAATTGATAAAGGTAGATTGTAAAGAAATTCTAATAATACATTTATCGTACTTGTTCCACTATTCTCCTGATCCCAGACCCACACTTCCGGATGAAAATCGAGTTACCATTTTACACCTCTGTGCCGATTAGGTGATACCAAAACAATGAACTCGATACGAGAGTGGGCGCGAAGTTAGATAGATATTATCTCTCGACGGGTTAAATATAAAAATTCTTTTATTTATTTTATAGTGTGGACAAAGGGTTGTTAAACTTTTAACAGACATGATGTTTCGGTAACGTAAGTAACAATCATAATGAGCGTTTTTTCATAATTACAGTGACGGTACCGTGACAGCAATAAACATACGTTCCTTATCGCTATAATGCTGCAGCTCTTTCTTACACATTAAATAATGGTGAGACAAAAGATGAGACACACAAAATACGTGTGACTGATTCCTCCAAAGTACATACTTATTTTTCCTTGCTTTTCATTTTCTTTATACGTGAGGGAGAAGTACGATAATAATTGTACATTTCCTTTGGGGGTGCAGACATATTATGTTGACCGTTAGTCTCATTTTCGACTGTTGTTATTTAGAGTGTAAGAAAGAGCTGCAGCATTATATGTTTAAGAACAAAATCAAAACCATCAGCGCATTGACATTTGCATGACGTTTGATGTAACCAACACATCTGCCATAGGTCACCCCAAGTGATTTGCTATGTTTGGTGACTTATAAGGGGTGCCCGGGTTCGTGGGGTGAGGTATGTCCGGGTCTTGGCAATGGATGCATCTGCCCACCAGCTGTATAGCAGGTTCGATCAGGAGAGACGGGTTACTTCTCTCCAGCAGAACTCTTGGAATATCATCTTGCATAGCATTGGGAGGGATGGATTCATATATCCGTCACTCCTGGAGGCACTGAATCCCAGATTCCTATCCACCCCTCACCTTTTTCCTTCCCAGAACTTACTTTCCTTTCCTTTCCTCTAAAGACCCTCCACATAGCTTCCCCAAAGATGGCACAGGTATTGAGTGGAATTATTTTCCTTTGGGCCTCCTATGCGGAACCAATGTAAAAATGTATATTATACCTAGAACTATATTTTTTTTAAATGTATATATAATAATACTTTCTTATCATAAAATAGCTACACCCGAAAATAGCGAGAAATACGAAAATTCGCGTTATTCTTTCAAACATTGCCAACCGAGCGATTTTCGTGATACGTGACAAATTTCGTGTAAAAATTCAAGATATTGCAAACGCGATAACTCGAATTTTTAAAGTCACTATTAGTAAGGCACTGCTTATTTTCAATTTCCATATTTTTCCTAAAGGCACATTCTAAAAAATGATGTACCTAATTTATCTTTGGACAATAATACTCCTGCAAACAGTGTTTTTTTAATGTTAGCCTGCCGATTAGATGACAGATAGTAAACGATAATCTTAAGTACCGGATATCGCCAGTTATAGGTGAAGAAATGCAATTCAAGTTCTAAATAAAAGTAGGGAAATATTCACAAATTAATGTACTGATTAAAAGTATCATAAAGATTAAACTGGAATAAACAGTATCAGTCTGCCATCTATCGATTTTTGCACAAACAAATTATACCCTTCCGAGATTCAAACCAATATCGATAAAATGCTAATCAAAATAATATGGGCAAAATCTTCGAACAACTTAATTTATCATGAGTGTTCAGTATATTGACTTGCAAAAAATAGCTACACTAGTTACTTATTAGGGGCGTCACCAACTTCTAAAATGGGTAGAGGGGGCAGCTTATTTTTTTATAGAGCTTATAGGGAAATAAGGAAAAAACAAGGAAATTTTTAAATATATTATCTTAACAAGCTGACTTGAACATGGCGTTGCTCGGGGTTATGAACGGGGCCGTATTTTACCTAAATTGCCTCTTCAAAATTTCAGCTCTGTGCGAATTTTTGAAATTTGAAATGTTTGTATTACAGACTATTGAAAATCCAAAAAGTGTGCGTCCCGCAAAAACTCAGAAACGAGTCCTAGTACGATCAAGGGAGTTATATGGTGTGGTAGATCTCTATCCCCCCTCCAGGATGACGGTTTTTAAATAAAGGGCGTGCTTTTGAAGATATAAGCGCTGGAAGTTTCGCCCTCTTGAAATGTCTAGAACAGTCTTCGTTCTATAAGGTTCGATAGAGCTCTAGAAAGTTCTGGAAAGAGTGGCGGAGTATGTCGTGGAATGTATGTCGGAGTATGTCATAAATGTTTATGTCACACCAGAAATTATCTCGTGGTCCCAGGGAGAACAAAAGACATGTAGGTACGTATCTTGGGCCAAAAATATACAATAAAATTCCTCTGGAATTAAATATTAAAGCTTGAAAAATGTCCCACATCGGTTCAATAATAACTAAATGGTTGATTGGCTTGGATAGGATGGAATCTGAAAAACTGTTAAATAATGTCACTTAAAATTTTACATGGCCTATTAACGGCACATTTAGTAAAAATTTAGTAGGTAAATATTTAAATTAAAAAAAAACACATCATTCTTTTTTTTTGTTACAGAATAAATTTTTCGCATTTTTATTAATATCTATATACCTATTTAATTTTTAAAAAATCAACATTTTGTTACAGAATAATTTTTTTGCATTTTCACCAGTATTTGGTTCATTAGAACGGGCAATCTGCCTAGCTAGGAACTAATATCGACCCACAAGACATAATAACTAATAACAGTTGTACACATTTAAATGTCTATAGTTATTTTACAATATTATTACTATGTTATTTTTGCTATACAAATGTATCAAATGTAATGTTATAAATAAATAAATAAAACATGTTCGGGAATAGAGAATCGGGAACATTGTGGAACATTCCAGAACACTCTCGGATGTTGTCCTTGGCGAAGCCGGATACCCCAGCTAGTACCTAAATAAAATCATCAAAATCGAAGTTTTATATTCCCCAATTTTCTTCTTTAAAACTGGACATATTTTTAAGGTTTTTTTACCAACTGTAAATAATTAATGTTCGTAAGTTCTGTTTTTTTAATACATTGTCTGTTTTGTTTATACGGAACGTCTGGATGGCGTTCGAACCAGATAATTTTAACATTTCTTGGTGGGTGTTAAGCCGCCGCTACCCAAATTTCTACTGATTTCTTACACATCTCCCTTAAACACTTTAATTTTTAAAACTCTTAAAAAGTACCTATGTATGATATTCTTGAAGATAATATCTAGACATCCCCCGCGCCGAAACGCAAATCATATAAAATTCTCTCGATAGAAAAAAATCGTAAAGAATGCTGCAAAAATTATTATAAAAACGTTTGTTTCAGTTATTTTACAAGATTAAAAAAGTAAAGTTTTTTTTTTTTTTTTTGTTGTGAAAAAAAATCACAATGTTTCTTTAAATGACACTTAAGATGCGTTCCACGAGATTTTTGCTCTATTTTAAACGAGTCGTCTTTTATTAAACATTTTCGCAATTTTCGCATCGATTTTATCGCTTCAAATATTAGCGCGCTCCTCTAACATTCGTAATTTCATATCTCTCCATCTTCTTCTTTTTGAGCTCGGATGCGGAGCCTTAACTCCTATAAAAAGTAACTTATTAAAAAAAGCAAAACGTACCAACACGCTAATGTTCGATATCGAATTTTTTTCCGTGTTATCACAAATTGGGGTTTATAAAATATGTATATTATCTGTAGTTTATATAATAAATAGCATTTTCTAATTGGCAGCATGCTCTCTTGCTACTTATGAGCATGACTGTCAGTAGGTAGGTACCACTTGATTCCGAAACATCACAATATTTTCCAAGCAAAACTGACGTGACAAAACTTCAAAACATCAACGAGTGGTCAAGATTAAAACCCTCCAAAATACAATTCTAGGTTCATCAAAATTTTATTAAGATCATTCAAAACTAACAAAAACTTTTAAACTCAGTATTTTTGAGTAAATAAATAAATCGGGTTTAATTAATCAAAAATGTACGCTATTTTATGGACAATTTATGAGGAGGATGATGAAATACCCCTTTATATTTCATCATCCTCCTCATAAATTGTCCATAAAATAGCGTACATTTTTGATTAATTAAACCCGATTTATTTATTTACTCAAAAATACTGAGTTTACTATTATGAATAATGACTATATTATATAGCAGCGTTTCCTAACCTTTTTCAACCACGGACCCCTAGGAAATCAAGCACAATTTTCAAGGACCTCCTTAATAAAAAAAGTAATAAATTTCGGACCAATTATTTTAGTACTAAAAATACAAAAAAAACTACAAAACAACACCATTATTCGCATTTATTAACGGTTAATTAATGTGAAGGTCGGTGTTGCTATTTAGCAACGAAATTTGTGATATTCGGGATAATGTTACTACTAAGTTGTAATCTCAAATCGGATTCTACTTGTAATCTGTTTCTGTATTTGTTTTTAACAAGAGCAGAGAATGCCTTTTCACAGAGGTGTGTGGTTGAGAAAAGCAGTAAATGTTTCAGTGTTTCTTCTGATATTTTCTTATAATCTTTCTTTACATTCACCCAAAAACTTGATAAAGAGGATTCTTTGGAATTACGTTTCAAAGCTGACTAACAAGATATTTCCATTAATTGGTTTTCAGGTACCGTTGTAAAGCCAGTAATATCAATAAAATCTGTGTTGAAAGGGTCTTATATTCAATTTTTATTTTGTCGGGTACGGAACGAAAATGCGTAGCTATTACAAGACTCTTGGTGGCATTTATTTATTATTTTTAAATGGTTCAGAGATGAGACTGCGGACCCCCATACACACATTTGTGTGTATGGAGGTCGTATTGTGCGGACCACAGGTTAAGAAACATTACTATATAGGATAAAATACCCGAGTTTTTTACATGTTGCGAATATTTATTTGTTTATTTATAATATTCGTCATCATATGGATAAGCTATCAGGAGGATGGTAAAATACCCCCTAATATTATTATTTTGAAGGCCTCCACTGTGAAGAAGTGATCTCATCGGTCCTGGATCCAAAGATTGCGGGTTCAAAACTTCGCAAGGGAAATATAAAATTATTATATTTATATGGAATATCTACGTAAGTACTTTTTTAAAGAAAATATGAACTCTTCTGTGTGAGTATATAACTCTTTATGAAATAGGTACCTATTTCTTCTCTCTCCGAGTACCGCTTTGGACATTATCGTGGACTAAATAAATTGGATTGTCCGTGATTAAAACATAAATAATTTTCACGGGGTTAAAAAAAGGAATATTAAAAAGAACGCCGCGCCAACACGAATGTGTAACCCAATTTTACGAATTTCCGAACAGGTACATACAATACTTACCTGCCTCATTTTACCCCAGTCCCTCGTCCCTCGTCCCGTACAACAATACAACATGTTTTAAAGCGGTTAGGTATCCAGTAGGTACCTACCGACTTGCCGTTCGAGTTTCGGGATACGAGGAGCTAGGTTCCAAATCAAGCAAGTAAATAAATCAATTAGTAGGTAGGTAGTACCTTCTTATTTCTAGAAGATAAAAAAAATAATTTTGTAATGCACTGAAACTAAAATCTCTTTATATTACAAGTATAAACAATATTTTGAAACACTTTTTTTACATTAGCTCCACGCAGGTCATCCTAAGGAAAATAATTTATCTCAGGGTATAGGAGATCTTTAGGGATGCTGTGTGGAGGGTATATTTTAATGAGAGGAAGTTCTGGGAAGACTAAGGGTATAATTATTATTTTATTTTGAGAATGGGTGCAAATTTTAAAAATGTATCAACATTAAAAAATCTGTATTGCTCGTTAGTACGAAGCAAATTAGAGTACAATTCCACCATTTGGTCACCATTTTACAAAATCCATTCTCAATTATTGGAAAAGGTACAAAACAAATTCCTTCGGTTTATTAATTTTAAAATGAAAATTCCAATTGAACTTATAAATTATAATAACTTACACGCAGAAACCAGACTCCTTAAATTATCAGATAGAAGAGTGTTAATTGATTTGTTATTTTTATTCAAAATTATCAAATCTTTAGTTGACTGCCCTAATTTATTAGAATTAATCTGTATTAATGTTCCTGCTAGACTAACTCGCAATAAAGATATTTTCAATTTTAACAATACCCTCAATACTAACTATTCTATTAATTCACCAATCCCTAGAATGCATAGCCTTGCAAATAAACATTGTGAATCTATAGATATATTTGGTGTTGACAGTTTTGCAATTTTCAAGAGACAACTCATCTCTATTTTATCTGTTAATAATTAACTTTTCTTATTTTTGTTCTTTTCATAAAACCTCCTCTCATTTAAAATCTTACCAGTAATTTATAACCTTATTTTATTTTATTTTGCTGTTCTATTTAGTTCTGTTTTATCATCATACATTATTATACACATATAATTGTTTGTTTATACCTACTAACTAGCTTTTACACTTTGCACTTTATTGTATTTCTGGTCTTATTACTGATTTTTTCTTATTACTCATAGTATTTCATTTCTTTTATGATGTTTAATTTTTTTATGTTTTTAATTTCTGTTGTAAAAGCCCACTAGGGCGTAAATAAATAAATAAATAATGGTTGGGTAGGAAGTAGGGATCTGGGGGTCAGTGTATCATGGAGTGACGGACGTATGAATCCATACCTCCCACTGTAGTGCGAAGCGATGGATCGAGACTACGTATGGAGAGGTTAAAAAGTCTCTCTCTCATCCCGTCTCTACCGATCCAGTAGGTGGGCAAACCCTCCTGCCGCCAAGACCTAGGCAAACTTCACCCCATGAACCAGGGAACCCCTGCAAAGTAACCAAGTAGTAGGTGTCGGTTTTCCAATAAATGGTTCACGGGGCGGCGGTATCCATTTCTGCCTTCTAAATTGAAACCACCATTTACAATAATGCCAAATTCGAAAAAGGTTAGAGAATTGACACTACAGAGCATTTTCACAAATGTGATACTTTTTTCTAGACTTTTCTTTAATTTCCTTTTTTCTTTTAATTGTTTATTTAACGCCTAGAGGGCTTTTACATGTTTGTTGGTACAATTAATTCATTACAGATAATTTTGAATCAAATAAAAAAATAAAATTAGATAAAAAAACGCACAAGAGTCAATAAAATACAAAAATTTATCTCCAAAAAATGTACAAACATTAAAGTCTTTTTATTGACTTACAAAAACAGGAGACCAAAATTATCCGAGTTGACGTAAGTCTCATATAAATCGCTGTATCTCCCTTACTATAATAGTGAGTAACATGATCTAAATGGTGCTAGAAAGAGAAAATACCATGGTTTATTTTCTAATTAAAAAAACACAAAAAAATAAAATGTACACCTCTATGAAAAAAAAAGTTTCGAAACGCAATTTGAAAAAAAAAATTAAATTTGTAAATTTTTTATTCATTATTTTTACATGGAACGACAAAAAAGTGAGGTGACAATAATTTTAGTTAGGAAATCGTAAGATGAGTTATTTTTAAAACTTTTTTATGTTTGCATGCCAAATATTTATATTTAAACAAACTAACTAACTAACCATCACGCCGTTTCTCCGCAGGGGTAGGCAGAGGGGACGGACCGCCAAACAACTCGGTCTTGGCACACACTCTTTGCCTCACTCACATTCATGCATCGTCTCATACATTCTCTTCTATTATTCTGACTTTTGACATGGCCTGACTCAAGTATCTGATGCACTTGATCGTGCCATATCTTCCTCGGACGTCCCCGACTTCTTCTACCACATACATTTGCGTCGTATATTCTTCTTACACTACTTTCTTCGTTAATTCGCTCTACATGCCCAAACCATCTGAGGGTCCCTTTCTTAATCTTACTCATTATGCTTACATCAGCCTTACATTCTGTGCAGATATCCACATTTATCACACGATCATACATTGTTTTACCACACATACGCCTCAGGGATCTCATTTCAACAGCATTCAGTTTACTTTCATCCTTCCTCTGCCAGTTCCATGCCTCACTGCCATACATCAGGGTAGGTACCAGGACTCCATTGTGGACTGCTAGCTTCGCTTCTTTTGACAGTTTTTATTATCGCCAACGGCATTCAGTCCTCCATTAATGGAGTTACCGGCATTCACCCTTCTTTCAATATCTCTATCAGCCTTCCCATCTCTCGTAAACATATATTTTAACAATTACATGAATGTTTAAAATTATAAAATTTGAAAGCTTATTTTATCACCTTTCAAAAACAGTTTTTATTTTTCGGAAATGTCCAGAAATATTCCATTTATTTGGATTTCAAACAAAAAACAGATTTTGCAATGCATCGTCTTAGAGCGGCACCGAATAATACTCGTACTTATTCTTCAGTACCTAGTATTTCGAGTTTCGAGATACGAGCGGCTAGATCTCGACCAGGCAAGTTTTCAGTGGTCCAGTGAGCAGTGAGTGGGTACCTACCCGATACCGGAAGATCCCTTGTCCTAACGGGCCGGCCGCTTCCCGGTTGAGTGGACGTTTGCCGACGCTTCACCTGTTACCTGTTGCCCGTTGGTTGTTATTGTGTTGGGTGCCTACCGCAACCGCTGTGAATGTGGTTCCGTGGAAGAATGATACGTAGAGGTACTGGTCTTACAATTACATATTTAATACGAATCGAAGGGTAGTACGCTTACAGACCTCGAGTCTTTGAAGCAACTGTAATAAAAGAATCTGAGAAAAAACGATGAATTTATGTTTTCAAGACCGCCGCTTTTTTACATATTATAATAAATAGGTATTAACGGAATTCCAAGAATTCTAAAAAGAGATTCGCATACATTTGACTTATTTTGGGGTATCTATGTGAATACATACCTACTATAACAATCCTCGAAGTTGCCTTGGAACGTTACCAATATACATATGTTCACTGTACAGGATTTAGATACGAGTATTAGTTTAGTATTAGTATTAAGCCTTCTTGGGGATCGGTTGTTAAGAAGTATAAATATGTAAGTTGTCGGTTGTTAAAAACTGCTGTAAGAACATATCAAAGTATTTTGTTTTAGCCAAAAAAACATAGATTTTACGCATTTTAAATATATTCAATTTATCACGAATATCAAAAAAAAAATATTTATAACTAACTAACCATCACGCCTTTTTTCCCGCAGGGGCAGGCAGAGAGGATGGACCGCCTTGATACACACACCTTTCTTCATTCGTATTTCATTCATTCTTCATTCGTACATATTCTTTCTCACACAAACCCTTCTGCTATTCTAACTCTTGACATGACCCTACTTAAGTATTTGGTTCACTCGATCGTGCCATGTCCTCCTCAGGTGATAACGCAGACATCTACGAAAAATCGTAGATGTATCCGAGTATGAGACAATTGTTTATTTGATAATTCAACATTTTATTCTACGACGGTTCTCACAAAGAGGAGGCCGATAAGCTACGAAGCACCGCACAAAGAGGAGACCGATTTTACTATCTCATTCTCTCGCAGGCTAAATCATACATATGTATGTGTTTGTTTCTTTTTAGAGTTGCTTTTTCGTTTCATCGAGTTTCAAATCACAACGGTGCTAAATAAGTTTTCACTTCAAAAGAATAATATCGCAATTGAAGAGGTCTTATGATTCCCCCTCCAATAGATCGGTGGTGAAAAAGTGAACCGGTCTCCAGAGCCGGAGCAGTGCGCGGGAACCGGCTGCAGTGGTCGAACACTGCGCCGGGAAGTGATGTGCAGTGCAGACCGTACGGTGTGCACCGTTGCAGGCCGCTATCTGCTATCTGCCATCGGGTAGCGGGCCTGTCAATACAATTACCTGCATAACCCTTCGGAGGCATTCATCCACTTCGATTAAATCGATAATATTTTTAAATTGACTAAATACTTATCGTACTTTGTTGATCTTGCGCGACAGTCTACCAGTTTTTTTGTTGATCCGTTTGTTTTTGTTGATCCATTAATCAAGCTGGCATACATACGTAAATCCCTTTAGATCAACTTGTATCATCGAGATTTAGCTCTAAGCCAGGCCCATTTTACGCCTCCCAAATTGATAACTACAGTTGGGCGACGCGCGACGGGTCAAGGGAATACGACTGGTTAGGTCTCCCTACATCAGTCTCTTCCGATCCGGCCCGCTACGCAGAAGGTGGACAAACCCATTCGCCGCAAAGACATAGACAAACCTCACCCTTTGAACCACCACCAAAAGTAGCGAATCATGGCTCGTTGGCCATGTTTTCTTTCCACCGTCGATAATATAATAATAACATTTAAAAAAAATCACGCGATAAAGAATTCTTCTTCTTTGATGGCGCTACAGCCCATATCAAGCTTTGGCCTCCTGCAACAGTCGCCTCCAACTCCTCCTGTCCTCAGCGGCTGACTTCCAATTTCGAACCTGGAGAAGCTGTGCTGCATCCCCTCTTACCTCGTCTTCCCACCTCAGTCTGGGTCTTCCCACTTTTCTCTTTCCACCTGGGTGTCCAGTCAAAATTCTTTTTGGGACGCGTGTATCCGGCATTCTCTGTACATGCCCAGCCCATCTCAGTCTGAGGAGTCTCATATGTGCTGAGATGCTAGGGGCCTTATAAATATCATACAATTCTGCATTGTGCCGGATGCGCCACTGTTCACCCTCTTTCACGGGTCCACATATTCTTCTCCGCGATAAAGAATTAAAGGGTTAAAAAAATATATTAAGTTATGTTAAACAACGCTTCAGCAAAGTACAAGTAGACACTGCACTGCGGTGACTGCAAAACATCACATTTTAACGCGATAAAGAATTAAAGGGTTAAAATGTGATGATTTGCAGTCACCGCAGTGCAGTGTCTACTTGTACTTTGCTGAAGCGTAGTTTAACATACACAACATGTATAGTGTATTTATGCCGCCACTACACCTGACTTATTGATAAGTGTCAAACTCGATAAATCAACTAACATTAACGGTACAGGTCGCATATCGCTATCCGCTCATCTTGACTTCATATTGTATACATAACTACAAATCAGAGACAAACCTGCCAGGCGGTTCTGTATCTTTTGTGGATACGGAATCGGTTCCATAATTCCGTACGTAATCGACTGTCAAATTTGTGTGTTTGTCTGTGGCTTGCGATTACTTTTTCAATTGGCTGATATGTCAGCTGTCGATTTCAACTAGTTTTAAAACACGAAATGCGTAAGTATACATGATTATTTATTGATTTAATGTACCTACGATTAAAGTTGTATACCATGGATTTGACATTTGCGAAGTTTTAATCTAAATACACATGAATTACTTAGTTCTTAATTTACGCAAACTAAGTAATACATGCGTATTACAATGAAACGAAACATATTTAACTTATTTTCATAGAAATATTTCGACGAAAGAAATAAAAATGGAGAAAAGACATATTTAACTTATTTTTTGATTTATTGTCCTATGCAGCATTTAAATTTCCACCATCAATAATGATTGTTTTATTGATTGATCTAGGCACTGTTGATGTAGTATTGACTAATGTACGTATATACCCTTGCAATCGGTATGACTCATGAAGTTGCATGTAGTTGTTGGTTTATAAATAATGTAGGATTGTTTGACGTGCAAATCTATTCGGAATGAGCTATTCGCTATTCACTATTCACAGACAACATGATTAGAGATCGATTGCGGTTCTTGTAATGTATACCTCATTATATAATAATATAGGTATAATGTGCATACATTGCCTCTCTGATGCAGTGTTTCCCAATTCACAACGTGTACTGTAATCTTTTCTGTATCCATTTTTCCTTTAATAACCAGTCAAAACCCGAAATATGTCATTTTAAAATCAAATTTTAACCGTTTTGACTCTTTTCAACAAACAAATATAAATTGATTTCGAAAGATTGTTCTTTTATCTGGTAAAGTTATGTTTTAAATTATAAGAAAATATGTTTATTTTTAGCATTAACAGGTTATACCGTAGGTCGTTGGCAGATTTGTTAAATTCTCAAACAAAATTTTGTATTATACAACACACATTTCAAATCATATAATCGTGAAGTAAAATAAATCAATAAATTATCTGGGAAAGCTATGTTTCAGAATTTTACTTTTAGTTTAAATAAAATCATTTTAAAAAAATCCGCACACGTGTTTTCTGACGAAAATCCTTCAGTTTGTCTATTTATTTACGGTCTTACATTAATATATTTAAGATTTTTCTACATTATCAGTTTAAATTATCTCATTCAAAATTATCAGTTTTTCTATAAACATTTTTTTTTATAAATCAGTATTTTATAAACAAAACGCGGTTAAAACTAAGTAATCTATTAATTTTGAAGGAAAAATAAAATAATTTTTCATTTAAAAAAAATTACACTTTCCGTTCCTCGTAGATAATATAATGTTATTACGACCAAGGTTTTGTTTTTTATTATTTGTACAAATACATGTTGACTAAAATGTCACCTTTCAAGAATCCCTGCTCATTTCGCTTGAAAATACAGCGCAATCATCTTGCATAGTCCTTGTTGCGTGGGGGGCCGCGCCCTTCGGCACTTCTATGCCACTCCTAACTCCTATGCAACTCCCAAACTCCTAACCACTACAAAACACTTGATAGTCCAACCCGCCCAGCGGCCCCGGCATCAGACCACCAGCTCCTCGTGGGCGGTGTTGGAACTGGTAATGTTATAACTTGCACCGCCGGTAGGTACAGAATGAGCCACTTCTGACGATGACATGCAAACCAAGTTGTTCAAAGACCTATCCTAACTATTGCGAAGTCTGATTAAGCTGAAAGTGAGGATTTTTGAAAGAGGGTGGACGGCAAAAGTTATTTTATTATACATATACAAGCAGACCCGGCCACACGTTGCTGTGGCTAAAGAAACCTAACCTTATAACCAATGACATCTGTTAAATCAAATCCACACCACGCTTCCCTCTGTCCGATGCCCGCTGCCGCTTGGCCAGATATATTATTACTGTTATTTTGTTTGTTCTGTTATTTCTCTTATTCCAGGCTTCCTCAACCGGGCGCAGCTCTTATTTTTTTTATTTTTTATTTTATTTACTAACACTTTTATCTGTATATATTATTTATCTTATAGATTTCAGAAGAATCATTCCACGGGCTGCAACATTTATTATTCTTTTGTATTATGTTGTAAGTACTTGCATACTGCTTTCTAACCCCGTATGCATGGACATTGGAGGGTCTAGAGTCGTTCAAATAAATGTAGCTTCGTTCAATAAAATAGAGTCCTGAGGTGTACGGTGAAGGAGGAAACCATATGTTTCCTTAGAACGCCGTGGGAAAGTGGTTGGACACCCTCCAATGGCCAGATATATTATGCATTTCAACCAATTTATAGAAAACCTTGAAAATTATATACCTAAAAACCTTCCTCATGAATCGCTCTATATATTGGTGAAAACCGCATGAAAATCCGTTGCGTAGTTTAAAAGAACTAAGCGCACATACAGCGTGAACGACTTCATTTTATACTTAGTAATGATTATACTTAGTAAAGACTAGCTGATGTCCCCAACGATGCCCGGGCTTAACACAGAGTTTTCGAAATCAAATGTAGATAGTGACCTTCCTCTTGTTTTGAAGGTCACATGTGCAAAATTTCATCAACCTCGGCATAAAACTGCATAAGACATTCACCTTTATACATTATATACTAGCTTTTGCCCCCGGCTTCGCTCGCATATTCATTTTTTTTCAAAAACGATTTATCGATAACAGATAAAAAAATAATTTTATGAAATAATTACAATAATGGATTAAGTTAGCTCCACACAGGAGGCCCCGAGGAGAAAATAATTTCCCCCAGGGCCTACGTCATCTTAGGGGGATCTGTGTGGAGGGTCGTAGACAATTACCTTCCTCCTGTTTTGAAAAGTCAAGTTTGCAAAATTTCATTAATCTTGAAATAAAATGGTTAGTATTAGAATAAGTTAACAATAATAATCTAAACGAAAATATGAAAGAGAACAAGATACAGAAAAACAGAAAAAGACAATGGTCGCAACTGGGACTCGAACCCAGATCTCTCCATCTAACCGGGACAAGCGCGTTAACCAATTTCGCTATTGCCACCTTCTGTCAAAGCCGTCATATTTGTCAATCTCATATTTTAAAATTTTAGAATGACATTATTATCAACTAATTATTTTTCTCCATAAAATGGTTAGTTTTATATAATTCTGTTCATTTGGTACACAAAGTTGACAAGGAGGTAATTTAAAAAAAAAGTTTATATGAAGCAGATACTTTTTGAAGTGACATTATAATTTGAAATATTAAAAAAATTGTTGTATTATTGGTTAAATGTTAAAAATATTAAAATACAACTTTTGATTTCCCAAAGACTAATGAATAAAAAAAATTAAAAACATCCCAATTTCCAAATGCTGCTTGTAGCCGAATGGTCCAAGTTGTCGAGCTGCCAATGAAAGCCTCGCATACTTACCGTCACGAGTAACGCAGAATTCTCCCAACCCGGTAATAAAGGTGTTGTATCGTCTTACCTGAAACAAGATAAATACATTATTATATAACATTTCATTATAAAAGAAATACATAGGACGTTTCATAGGTCTCACAAATTGTTTATACACATCAATTTTCAAAGCGCCCTTGAGGTGATATTCTCACGAAAATGGCGCTATAAAAATCATTCAATAATAATAATATATTTAAATTAACTGTCCAACCGGTTTCGATTGGTTCAAACTGAATTTTTTTTTTAAAAAGTACATAGTGTGGGCAATTCATATGTAAAGAGGGGCATACTATGTGTATTTTTTCAGTTAAAATGTTTGTTCTTATGAAGCTTGAGCCCAGCGAAACCGGTTGGTGAATAAATTCAAATAAATTAGTAGTTAAAAAGGGAGTGTTTATTTCATATAAGGGGGAATATAACAGACAAAACCGGAAATATGTCATTTTTAAATCAAATTTTAGACGTATTGACTCTTTTCCACAAAAAATTATAAATTGATTTCGGAAGACTGTTCTTTTATCCAGTTAAGCTATGTTTTAAATTTTCAGAAAATATTTTTATTTTTAGTACAATAAGCAATAAGGTTTTACCGTAGGATTTGTTAAATTTTCAAACAAAATTTGTATTATAGGTACAACACACATTTCAAATCATATAATCAAGCAGTTAAATAAATCAATAAATTGTCAGGGAAAGCTATGTTTCAGAATTTTAATTTTAGTTTATATAAAATCATTTAAAAAAGTTCCGCGCAAGTGTTTTGTGACGAAAATATTTCAGTTTGTCTATTTATTTACGCTCTTACAAATTAACATATTTAAGATTTTTTTTACATTCTTATTTTGCTTGGACATTATTGAAAAAATTAAAAATACTTATGATCAAAAAATAATTACAAAAAGTACTTACATAATTTTAATAGTTTTATCATCATGCCTTTCAGCATTTTTGAATGTAGGTATAAATTAAAGCAAATTTTGAATGAAATAAAATCGATATTGAGTTATAATTTTAAAAAGCTGGGACGGAGAATATTAATCTTTCTCATCGGAACTGCCCTGTACGATCGTAAGAACATATTTCGACGAAATGTTGACTGGTTTAAAAACTATTTAAAATAATATTTGTGGTACAAAAGCTTCCGAGCTTGTCACATAAAGGGCAGTTCTAAGAGCTGTCCGCTAGACGGCAGTTAGTTTAGTTCGAAGTTTGGGCACCAGGGGGGCTAAGGGTCGGGGTGCCGTACAGGAACTCACTCAATTCAGATCTCATCTAGCCAGCTTCCAGTTAGGCCGACTAAATGTATTAAATAAATCCCAGATTAACATAAAAAGAACTCTATTCTTTCCCAAGAAGTAATCTCCTCCCAAGACGAATTGGAGAACTGTTTGTGTGGACACAACAATATTAAATGTACATGCAGTCTCCATGGCATTAGATCTGGCTAGAACAAGGTTCTGAATAGGTCATTGTTGTGTTGAGTTCACCGAACAAGATACTCTATCGTAACTCGACCGAACCCATGGGAATTATAGTATTAACAATTTTAGGAATAACTTAATAATATAAGTAAAACCTCAAATTGTAACATGTAATCATTGAATGCAATATTAGCGACTCTCCAACGAAAATTTGAAAAAAATGTCTGGTAGAAGTAAAACTTTCAGAAAACTAAAGTAAACAAGAGTGGGGAGGTTACGAAGCACCGCGCAAAGAGGAGACCGGTTATTCTATCTCCTTCTCTCGCAGGCTAAATCCTATAGATTTGTGTTTGTCTCTTTTTAGTGTCGCTCGCTTCCGTTTCATCGAGTTTCAAATCACAACGGTGCTAAAGAAGTTATCACTGCAAAAAATCACCATTATTTATTTTTAAACACAATTATTTTTAGTATCAAACCTTAGTTTTGGAGGCCCAAACATAATGCCGGAGAATTTCAATTTTATTACTTAAAAGTGTGATAATATTCATTTGCATTCACACCTTGACTTGCCTGTGACTC
Organism: Limnephilus lunatus; assembly: GCA_917563855.2. Taxonomy (NCBI): domain Eukaryota; kingdom Metazoa; phylum Arthropoda; class Insecta; order Trichoptera; family Limnephilidae; genus Limnephilus; species Limnephilus lunatus. The sequence goes on along the minus strand of OU830600.1, from coordinate 26,084,023 downwards.
TGATGTTTACTGCGAAATTCCATTTGACCAGGGACGCACAACCTTTTTGAGAGAATAGCCAATTTGTCTAGGTTTATTCCAAATAATTCTCACGCGCCGGAAGGGATACAATAATAATTGTCGCGGAGCTTCACAAAGTTTATATTTTCTCAGCGAAATCATCGCCATTTTTTTTTTGATTTCTGCATACAGTAATTACTAATTCTAATTACCTATTTCCAAACATTAACTGAAGAATTCGCCTGTATAGTAACTATTTCTCACAGCAGCACATAAATAAACATGTTTGAAACAAATGTCACGGTATTTCCGATTTGGAACATATCTGAACGTGTCCGAAAACTAAAAACTATTTTTGAGAGATGATGAAATAAATTTTCTAATCTTATTATTAGAAAGAAAAATATAATATTATTTGAAATATTAAAATTTTGAATGAAAACTAAAAAAAGTTTTTAAAATAGTTCAATTCATTTTTCTAACTAAAATTACACACCCACATTGTATTAGACCAATATAATGTATTATAAACGTTATTGATACCTCGCCTTTGTGTCGTTCCATGTAAAAAAAATCTCGAATTCTTTTTTTCTCAAATTCGCAAACTATGTATTCATTTACGAGTATGTCTATATTTTAATAATTCTGTGGATTAGAATTGAATATAAAGCATGGTTTTTTCTCTTTCTAATACCGTTTATAAAATATATTTCTCACTATGACAGTAAGGGAGACACAACGATTTCTTTTAGACCTACACGGGCTGTTCCCAAAAGTGAAAAAATTAGCCGGAGGGTTTAAAGTGAGAAAATTTTTATTTAAAAATTGTGTTAATTTGAAAAATAAGAAAAAAGGGCATACTTTATTAACAATGTAGCAGCAAATAAATAAATCTTTATAAATATTTTTTGTCAAAAATCAAAAGAAAAAAATAGTTTTACTCAGAACTCAGAAATAAGGAAAAAATATATCGTTTAAAAAAAATGCAGCATAATCATAATCGCTTACGAGTCGTGTTTATTTGTCGTTTTGTTAACAATTAATATCTAAATGAACTAAACGTTCGCTCTAATGGATACTCTCTGTTTATTTGCAGCAGGAGAACTCGATCGGATGTCATCGGCTATTTCCATAATCGTTCGAGTATTAGACATGAATGGTCGACAGTTGACTGTCTTCTATAGTACATATTTACTGACAACTTTTGAGATACCTCAAAACTACATATAACTATCTATACGCTATACGAACGACATCTGTTGATCGATATTGAAACTACAAACATATTCCTTTACACTACACTGTTGAAGAATATGTCGGAATTCTTCATAGTTTGATTTTGATATATTCTGATTTTCATTTGGCCGAGGGTTGTGCACCACTGCATTATTACGTGTTTACATTTACATAGCCTAAAACTACCGTTGACACGTGACCTGTGACCAATACTTACAAACATAAACACAACATTAACGAATGCAGGTCCTATTTCGTATTTTCAATTTTTATGTTTTTTAATACTCTTTTATCTGTTTATAAAGAATGATTGTGGCAGACGGGCGGGTTCGTTTGATTTTTATATAAATCTATAGTTTTATTCCCAGATTGATTAAATTTCGCACATTCAAAATAAGAGTTTTCGAAAAACTCTATGTAAAGCCAGGGCAACGCCGGGGACTTCAGCTGGTTCACTATATTATAATGTGGTTTTTATTCCATAATATTTATTAAGGCGGTCACGAATTTATAGTACATAACTTAACCCAGTGGTCCCCAACCTTCAAAAACCGTCAAAGTTCGATAATTTTACCGCGGACACATTGAATGTAGTTTTTTTTTTAATAACAAAATATTTGCACAATATAATAACAACAAAAATTACAATTGTGGTACATAAGTTGTAGTGAAAAATAATAGTATAGAAAACACAAGATGCACTAGAACAACAATAATAACTAGGTTGAACTTTTTTTTCAAAAGTATTTTGATTTTTAGGCAAGCCCTTGCGCGGCCCAGTACCATTTGGTCCACGGCCCTGTACTGGGCCGCGGCCCATGGGTTGGGGACCACTGTCTTAACCCATATATAAAAGAAAGTCGGGTTAGTTACACCATTTATAACTCAATAACGGCTTGACCGATTTTTATATTCTTTGATTTGTTGGATTTTTCTCCACCCCAAATAGCAGAATAGCTATTAAAACATCGGAAAAATTCAGGAAAAAAATTATGAAGAAAATTATCTTCCTCGTACATTTTGAATAGAACGAATTCTCATCTTTTGAAAGAGCTGCAGCTATATTGTGATAAATATAATATTGAATAATGAGTTAATTCCAAAAATTCAAAAACACAAATGTCAATGCGCGAATTGTTTTTCTTTAGTTTTTAAACATATAATGCTGCCCCTCTTTCTTACACTCTAAATGTCAATAGGCGAAAATGAGACAAAAGGTGAACGTATGTCTGCACCCCTCCAAAGGAAAATACAATCTTTCTAATATTACCTATAAACGCGAAAGTTTGTATGGATGTATGTGTGTTTCTTACTCTTTCACGCAAAAACTACTGAATGGATTTTAACGAAATTTTACAGTATCTAATATATGTAGCTCACACATCAGAATAACATATAGGCTATATATAATGGTAAGCTTTGGCGTAATGATTTTTTTATAAATGAAAATGAATCGCAATAAATAAAAAAGTGAGAAGTTTATGGAGCATTTAAATCCACTTACACATAACTTTTCAAATTCGACGACAGTCATTCTCGATAGCCGATAATTTTAGCCAAGGACCTGTATGCTAATTTAACAGTCTAAACCTAATGCATGTGGGACATTTATTGTCACAGATAATTACATAATTGAAAACAATAGTCTCCCAGTGACAGTTACGCAAGTTGCAATCGCAACAACAACACTGGGCTACACCGCTTTTTGCAGTATTCTATAAATACACGCAGACAATGTGGGCTCCATTGTGCATTACGCGCCAGTTATTGCTGAATATTTAAGTGTTTATTAACGACGAATGTTTCAATAATTGAATAAATTATTTGAAAGGGGATTGCACTTTAAGCGGAGCAAATCACATCTTGAGGTTAACGTGTTTTATGAATAGATATTAAATGAAGAAAGCTACGCGACATTCCACACGTAAAGTTAAGTAATAAAATGTATTTCTATTTCTGAAAATGACAATTCGCGGTGGAATTGTACAATATGTATTTTGTTTATGTAATGATCATTATAAGATTATTTCTACTCCAATGTAAAACATGGGTCACTTCCAAAATCAATACTCTAATAAAAAATTCCATATCATCATAAATACAATAAGGATTTAAGAACAATAAAAATAGGTCATTAATAATGCATATAACACTTGTAAGGTATTCCCCGAACAATATTGAAGTAAGCTACAAACCCGAGGTAATTAAGCCTACTGGAAATAACCAAAATAATTATAAATTCAACAGTCTAAGACGACTTAGTAATAAAAACCATATATTTGAATAAAATCCTTGTAGACCACCTCTCTCTCATACGTCATGCATAAACCATAGATTAAGAATAATTTGTACCAGTCTGAAGATGGTTTTACCAAGCGGAAACCGGTTACGGTCAAATAAATTAAAATGGAAATAAGTTTAATATTTGTTTTACTATATTACAAAAAAAAAAATGTAATAAAATATCTGAAAATAAATAATACATGATTTAATATTTTTTTTATTTTTTATTATTTATTGAGTTAGTTTATACTACACGATTATAAAATAATAAGCACATTGTAACATTTCATTTGATAAATTTAAATATTTTTACAGAAAGCATAACATTTCTTTTTAAATACATTCATTCTTTCTTCATTTTTCATACTTTCAGGCATTTCATCATAGATCTTTAGTCATCTACACATTAGGCAGTTCTGTGATTTTGATTTCTTCATTTGTGGCAATCGAACTGTGTTTATATTTCTTGTTTCGTAATTATGTACATCTCTATTAAAAACAATTTCATCCTTAAAGTATTTTGGCATTTGGTTTTTCATAATTTTGTGCACAAAAATTAACACATTAAATAGTAGTTTTTTTATTGGAATCCAATTTAGCTCCTCTCTCATTTGATTAATCCTTACGTATTTGCCTTTTCCCAGTATAAATATCATAGCTCTGTTCTGTATAACATCTAGTTTGTTTAAATTTCCTTATTTGGCCAAATATAACATCGTAGAGCAGTAATCCAAATGTGGAGCAACAATAGTTTTATAAATGAGCTCCATAGTGTTTCTATTTAATTTATATCTTATTCTTCTAAGAAAATTTACCTTTTTTGATACCTTTTTTAGCACATATTCAAAGTTTGCTGTGAAAGTCAGTTTTGAATCGAGTATTACACCCAGGTATTTGATTTCATTTACTTTTTCAATCTTTTCACCATTAATTTAAACCACCAAACCAAATTTAACCCTGTGTTACGCTTTTTATTGCCTATTTCCACATATTTTGTTTTGTTTACGTTCAGTTTCAATTTAATATAATAATTTCGAAAACATTTTAAGCAATGAGCAATAGTAAATAAAGGCGGGAGTCTGGTCCAGGCGATTTTATTTTCAATGGGTTTTTTTTTTCAGATATAAAATTTATTTTCGTTCACGAAAATATTGTTACTTGTAAAGTATTTGAAAAAGAAAAAACACAGTTGAAAGTTTGATTTCAATACAATCCAAGCTAAGCTTTATTTGATACAATCCATATTTAATTACTCTGTATGTACTTAACTTATTTATTGTTATGTACTTTTTAATTTGCTTATTGTTATAAGGATTTACTTACTATTATCTGCTTCTTTCGTATCATAATTTACTTACTATACAATATTATAATTGTTTATTAGTATTTACTCATAATTATTATGTACTTTATTTACTTATGTTTATTTACTTATTATTATTAAATTGTTTATTATTGTTTACTCATAATTATATTATATTATATTATTTGTTTAATTTATTTATATCTGCATATTTACTTAATATATTATACTTATTTCCTATAAATTTATTACATAATTGTTTATTATTATTTATTTTTTGTTAATAATTTAATGCTACTGTGGTATGATCTCCCTATTATTGCATCTGGTAAGCCACAACAGGTACATTGTATTTACATATTTTAATATTTAGTTTACAGTAAAATGTTATTTTTGTTAACAATGAGCATACTGCCCAGCTGTAATAATTATTAATTAGTAATGTTTAAATAACTGTACTCAGTGCTTCTTTTGTAGGTTTATTATTATATTTCTTTTAAGTTTAGGTATATGTATGTTTCTTTTTTTTTTAATTACTTTATTGTAAAACTGCATATCTAGATACAGGAATGCCCTAGTGAGATGTGCAGCTTATGTTTTCATGTATTTCTTATTTTTTTCAATAAATAAATAAATAAATAAATATCTGTATACATATATTGATATAGCGACCGCAAGCTGAGTTGGCGCGCACCCCTTGTAACTATTTTAAAGGTCAAATTAGGTGCCATAACTTTCGGAAAGTATGTAGTATGTAGTAGTATATACACATGTTCATGAATATTTTTAGGCAACAAAAAAATACGATTTTTTTTGGATCGAACTATTAAGTCCATTTAACCCTTCAAAAATTTGTCCTTTTTTTTAGATGGTCAAAATATTTTCGCTTTACAATAAAATGCCAATATTTGGAATGTTTCTGAGCACATTCAAAAACTAAAAACTGTTTTAGAAAGGTACGCTTTCAAATTATATAATTCGAAATAAACATATGTTTTGTTGTAAGTAGTTATAAAAATTTTGCATACAAATATAAAAATGTTTTAAAAATGGCTCACCGTACGTTTTTTCTAACTCAAGTTACTGATAATATAAATAAATAAAAGTGTACATTTTAATTTTTGGTGGCTATTTTTTAGATTGGAATATAAAGCGTGATGTTTTCCCTTTCTAACACCGTTTAAAACATATTTGTCACTATGATAGTAAGGGAGTTACAGCGTTTTATACGAGACCTATGTGCGTTGGGACAAATATGGTCTCCTGCCATTCGACGGGTTTTGAGGGTATTGTAGTCGATAAAAAACCATTAATATTTTATAGTATATTTATTTACTTTTTAAGAATAGGTAAATAATTTTTTTTTTTAAATACATTTCACGAAGTTGAACGCTATTGAAGTAGAGGAGATTCTTTTTCAGTACAAATGTCATTATGGTAGGGACCAATAAAAATGATTAAAAAAATCTCGCAAAATGGCGGCTACTAAAAAAAATATTTTTGCAGAAATTTTTTAACTTTTCCGAATTTTTAAAAATAGTAAAAATTATTTTTTTTAAATTTTTGTTGGTTTCTACCATAGAGGGATATATACAAAAATTCATGCCAAATTTAAAGAAAATGGGTCAATTAGAACTTGAAATTTCGTTAACGTTTCGAAAAAAATAGTTTTAAGAAAAACGCGTTTTTTCTTTAGATTCTAGCTAGATTTTGTACAAACCGGTCGAATAGACACGACACTAAAATGGGTATAATTTTTTAAATAGTTTGAATTTCGAAAAATTCTTTTAAGGAGATGTTCTTGAATACCTTAACTATCGAAATATGAAAAAAAATCGAGACTAGAGTAGACTAGAATAGACCCCTTAGTTACCATTCTCACAGATCGTAAAATATGCAAAAAAAATTTAACACTCCCTTCTGCTTTGCATGTAGTTTGTGACTTGAAAAGACAGGTTCTCCTCCTGTTCCCGTTAGGTTTCGCAATTCGCGGGTCATTATCATAAATTATAACCGGATATCGCCTATAAATAATATTATTACGATTTATTGGATTTTGTCTAGAGGTCTCAGAACTTAGTTTGTTGACTGATTGTCGTACCAATTGACGTTTCCTTTGTAAACTGAATAACGCATAACATAAATTTTGATTAATTACGTTGATTACTGCCTTGGTGGGTAATCGACTAGCGAACTCAACCCGTCAGGCTAATTTGTTCGCTTTTCGGAACAACTCATACAGGTCTCATGGAAATCGTTGTGTCTCCCTTACTATCATAGTGAAAAATATGATCTAAACGGTAATGTACGATTTTATAATAACCGTGACGATTCACAGTTACGGTACCATCAGGGCAAAAAGGGCAATAAACATACGTTCCTTATTGCTATAATGCTGCAGCTCTTTCTTACACATTAAATAAGGGTGCGACAAAAGATGAGCCACACAAAATACGTCTGACTGTTTCCTTCAAAGCACTTATTTTTCCTTGCCTTTCATTTTCTTTATACATGTGAGGGAGATGTATGATAATGATTGTATGTTTCCTTTGGGGGTGCAGACACACGTTCACAGTTTGTTTCATTTTCGACTGTTGGATTTTATGTATAAGAAAGAACTGCAGCATTATATGTTTAAGATCAAAGGCAAAACCTACAGCTGATTACATTCGACTTTTTTTTAAATTTTGGAATTCATTCACACTTCAATATTATCCTTGTAACTATATTCCATACTTTTAAAATTATCGTTACGGCCAGTAGTATTGTAGGGGTCTACGGAGACGTCACGGTACGGTGTGTGAGAGAGATGCAAGAAAATTATAACATTTTTTCCTTTGAAACAGACCTATTTACATTGTTATCTCAACTTTTGAAAGAGCTGCAGCATTATAGCGATAAGGAACGCATATTTATTGCCTTTTTTGCCGCCACGGTACCGTAACCGTAAATCGTCACGGTAATAATAAAAACGCACATTAGAAAGAGAAAATACAACGCTGTCACCAAATATCGATCGCGCCAAAGTTTCAAACTGAAATTTTAAAAAAAAATTGCAATTTTGTTAATTTTTCATTTTTATTTTTACATGAAACCACAAAAAGTGAGGTGATGAGAAAATTTATAATACACTTGTTTAATAATTTATTTTTTTCGGTACCAGTAATTTTAGTTGGAAAACACGCAAGATGAGCAATTTTTAAAACTTTAAAGATTGCAGTTAAAATTTTTATATTTAAAAGTTACATAGTTATTTCTAATAATAAAATTTTAAGGTGCTGCGCCGTATCCCCACACAAAAAGAGGAAGATGGAGAGATATGTAATTATGAATATTGGAGAGAGTGCGCTAATATTGAAAACGGTAAAATTGAAGCGAAAATTGTAAAAAATGTTTAATAAAACATGACTCGTTTAAAATAGAGCAAAAATCTCTTGGGAGCTGTCTAAAACAATATTTTCACAAATATTCCATTTATTTAAAGCGGAAATATTTTGATCTACTGACAGAAAATGGTCGAGGTCTGAGGGGTTAGTAGGCAAAATTTAGCTGCCTCTGCCATGGATCTATGTTTGTAGATAGACGTTTCCTCCATAAACTGAATACATTGCAGAACGCTATAGTAATAGATTAATTACCTTGATTACTTGCAAGGAAGTAGGTACTGCATCAACTCTATGTTAATATATATAATATATATTTTTATCTATATATATATAAATGTATGTAGATATGTTTGCTTACTTGTTTGTTTGTCCCTTATGCCCTTGCCCAATCATTCATCCGATTGCGATGAAACTTTGGGGATTTGATGTGCGCATGCCCGCGATGGTTTCTATATATTATAATAGTAAGCTCTGGCGTCATGAAATTATTTCCAACACCATTCATCCGATTGCGAAGAAACTTTGGTGAGTTGTTGTGAGCACGCCAACGAAGATTTCTATATATACTGGTGAACTCTGGCATTATGAAATTTGTATAAAAAAATTGCTCAGGACGAATCGGAAAGGACACGCATGGAGGAACAATTGATTTTATTGAGTGGTATTGCAACGCATGCCGGGAACTCGCTAGTGTTAATATAATTCGCAAATGCCTCTGCGGATCAAAAATGGAACAATATTTTACTAAGAAACGTTTCCTCTTTAATACCAATACACTGAATAACACTTTAGTAGATAGTTGATATAGTAGATATTTGATATAGTAGACAGTTGATATAGTAGATAGTTGATATAGTAGATAGTTGATATAGTAGACAGTTGATATAGTAGATAGTTGATATAGTAGACAGTTGATATAGTAGATAGTTGATATAGTAGACAGTTGATATAGTAGATAGTTGATATAGTAGACAGTTGATATAGTAGATAGTTGATTAAGTATCTTGATTACTCTGTGATGGAAGCAGGTAATCAACTTGCTGTAATAATATAATTTGCAAGTTCCTCTGCGCATCAAACATTTAATCAATGTTCGATTCCCCTATAAATCCATATAATTCCTCTTTAACGCGTCAGGCCTCGAACATTTTTTTTATTTGCGCACGCCGGGTTCGAACCCGCGACCTCCGGATTGTGAGTCAAGAGTCTTAGCCACTGGACTACGGAGGTCGTATAAACATATTAGGTCGTAGGAACATATTTTGTCAGAGGGTCAAAATATTTCCACTTTTCAATAAAATCGAAATAAATGGAATATTTCTGAACATTTCCGAAAATTAAATATGGTTTTTGAAATACGTTAAAATACGCCTTCAAATTTTATAAAAAGAAAATATAATTTTTGAAGTATAAAAATTTTACACGCAAACATAAAAAAGTCTTAAAAATGGCTCATAAGGGACAAAGAAAGAAACATTCATTTTTATATATTAAGATAAACCTTATGGGCGTAGGTACATATCGAAAATAAAATAAAATAAACATCAGATAATCGGCGCCAAGTCATCAATAAGGTATTATAAATCATCACCCAACCAATCTCACCTCACGCCCAATTTGGTCAAGTACCAACAAAAAATCGATTGAAAATTCTGACAGTCAACAAGGCCGGCACCACCGGACTGCCAATTTACCAAAACACCGGCTTTGTTGTGGCGGGTCTCTTTGGGACTCTATAGAACTCTCTAACTGTGTAACTCTGTACTGTGTACCTCTGTAGTCTGTGGCCGGTTGCGTTGTTGTTCCGGGAACATTAGCATGCGATGCAGCGAGTTGCTTGCCTCCCTTATTAGTTATTGGTAAGAGGGGTGAGTGACCGCCGAATAATCGATCTGAAGTGTGATTCTGTATCTTTTGTGATATCTTTTGCGTTTAGACAGCGTTACAAGACAATAGACAAAAAGGCAAAATCCGTCGGATATCAAAAAGCGTCGTATACGACACAATTCGACAGTTTTCTTAATTCCGTATACTGCGTTTGTGTTAAGACACTAAATCTTAAAAGCAGTTACGTTAACGCCAGAAATGCTGACACGTTTTAGAGACGTCAGTCGCGAGAAAATTTTCGAGTCGAATGTCGTCGCGTACAAACATCAAAATAATACGACAAACGGATAGTCACTTATGAACGCCCATCAGTATATTTAAATGGTTTTAATATTTTAAACTAATGAATAGTAATTTGTGTTTTTAAGCAGTACCTAATTAAACCATGATACACAACAGGCATAGACAAGCGATAGAAAATCACAGAAATTTGACAGCAGATGACGGATGCTTTTCAATATCAAGCATAACTAATAATTATCTTAACGCTGTCTTAAAGCTACACATTCCGAAACAGTTCTAACTTGCTACAACTTCATTATGGCATAGAAAACGCCACTAGCTAGGAAGACGGCTGTTTTATAAAGAGAAATTGTCACAAATAATCTTAGACATACTGTATTTTTAAAGTTGTTTCTAATGAAAAAATATATCTCTTAATAGTTTGCGCTTATATTTTTTATTAACGGTGGGAACAGCTTTAATTTATCTACATCATATTTTCGGTTTTCATTGGTTTTCATAATGTAAACCGATTCGTAGTAAAGATCAACTGAAAATAGTGATTTCATCACAAAATTTTAGAATTTACCGATTGTCCAATTTTAAGCGTGTACAGTTAGTTACATTGCGCTACAATGCTTTCAATAGTCAATAAGATAAATACGATTTTTTTTCTTCATTTTATGGGTTGATCAAAGTTTCGGAAATACGCGACATTTGGTGTAAAATTGCAACGCTTCAGACTAAACATGTAACTGCATGCAGAATTAAATAAGTCGTAGATAGGTTAAAAACACACCCCTCTCCCATCCCTCGCAGTATTTTGTAAACAATATGAAGCGTTTTTAAACGTGTTAGTGTCGCAAATAGAGTCTTTGAGCAATAATGCACTTTTTGTTCTGAGACTGAATTTTCAATTGTGACATAAAATGACGCCGACAATGGAATGTGTAACATATAATAATTTCATTGATTTTAAGCTTGTGTTAAACTTTATTTTGTAAAAATTTACTTAAAATAAATACTCAGTTTAAATAATAAATTCGTATACTTTTTGGTCAAACCATACATTTTCACAGCTGGTACCGACACCGAAAAACCCCATTAAAAATCTGAAAGAATGCTGTGTAATCTTTTAGACATTTGGAAAAATATGAAAGTGTGAACAAAAAAAAATTTAAAAATATATTTTTTTTCATACGTTTTAGAAACCTAGAGAAGAAAATTAAAAAAAAAATATTTTTTATACGTTTTAGAAACCTAAAGAAGAAAATTTAAAAAAATATATTTTTCATACGTTTTAGAAACCTAGTGAAAAAATTAAAAAATATATATATTTCACACGTTTTAGAAACCTAAAGAAGAAAATTTAAAAAAATACATTTTTTATACGTTTTAGAAAACTAACTAACCATTAACCAAATGGATATTTTCCCTGTAGTGGTCAGCAGTTAGGACGGAACGCCACTTAATTCTGCCCTCTTATAAACATTCTTAAATATTTTATACTCTTCTGTTATTTCGAATGTTGACGTAATCCAACACATCCATTTGATTCACTTGATCATTTCTCACCGACTTCTTCTTCGTCTTTTTCTTTAAGCCGATGTACGCAATTTTCACATTATTATGTCATTAGCCATTATAAATTAAAATGACTTATTCGGAGGATTTTTCATTCCATGGTAAGAACACCTCCATTTGGTGACACGCCAATTAAAACAATAACGAGCCAGGCCAATTAGTTCTCTCATGGTTATTTGTAAAACACATCGCATGTGTTTAATTGTGTTGTGCACACAGTTCACTTGGAAAGATGTAATATATAAAATTGTATCATATTCCTTGTGACAATTTAAAATTTGATTTGTTTGAAAATTTAGTTTTTTGTAATCTCTCATCCATTTTATTCACTTAACAAAAAAAAACAAACAAATTAATTTTATATATTTATGTGTAATGAAGAAGATAACACTAATAATCTAAACGTGAAACGTTTATTGTGTCAAAACTAATTTAGGAGGAGGAGAATAAGAAGAATATAGGATAAGGATAGGAGATGCTCCCGATACATACCACACTTTCGTATTAATTAATTAATTATTAAAACGTCTATATTGTGAAAATTTGTATTAGGTATATTGCGTACATTTACGGGGAATTGGGGAATTTATTGTAATGTTGGTTATACATGTGGGCAAATGAGATTAATTGGATTGTCTTGTAGATCTTAACGGAATATGAATTTTTATTAAGTTGGTAAGCTCTAGCTACTATATGGGAATTTAAATAACAAGATTTGATAAAAAAATAAACGTCGTGTATGAAGGGAGTTGAAGTCGAAAAATGAATGGACGCTTTTATATTTACCGTGACGATTTACAGTAACGGTAATATGATGTCAAAAAGGCAATAAACATACGTTCCTTATCGCTATAATGCTGCAGCTCTTTCTTACACTTTAAATAATAGTGAGACACACAAAATACGTGTGACTATATCCTCCAAAGTACTACTCTTTTGCGACGAGAATTGCGTTTCATTTTCTTTTTACGTGTTAGGGAGATGAATGAAAATGATTGTATGTTTTCTTTGGAGGGGTGTAGACATACTTTCGTCATGGTGCGGTGTGTGAGAGAGATGCAAGAAAATTATGATTTTTTTCCTTTAGAGGGAAAAGAACTACTATTGTGTATCTCATCTTTTGAATAAGCTGCAGCAATATTGTGATAAGGAACGTATGTTTATTGCCCTTTTCGTGCCATCACGATACCGTTACCGTGAATCGTTACGGTTAATAGTATATAAGCGTTAAATAGATTCGGTGTAATTTGAAAAGTGTAAGTTTAGTTAATAATTTATGAAAACTATATTATTTTATTAATTATTTATATAGATCTTAGTTCAGTATATTTAGTAGTACTATTAATCATATTTTTAGAAACATGTTGACAATATTGATTGTACAGTGGTGTTTACACAAAGACATTTGTTTTTATTTAATTATAATTTATGAAACAATTATTATAAGCAATTATTATCAGCCTGAAACACTCATTTACATTGAAAAAATCTTCCGAGAAAAGATACTGGCCACCAACGAGACTCGAACCCGTGTCCCTCTGATTGCCGGTCAGGAGCTCTACCACTGAGCTATGGCGGCTTATCTAATACCCGCCAAATAATTCATTATATACTAGTGCTTCATTCAACAATTACTGCTTATTAAATTTTTCCACCTGAAAACAACCAACTTTATTTTTTGTGAGAGAGGCATTGTTAATGCTAAATCGCTCGCTAGGTGGCGTCAATTATTGCTTATAATAATTGTTACCCTTTGTAATTAATAATTACAAAGGGTAACAATTATTATTATAAAAGTAATTACAAATAATTGTGCTATGCATAAAAATCTTGTCTTTAAAAAAACGTTAGTTTATCAGTTAAAATAATAATTATAATTTATGTGTTAATTTTTTTATTATTTTTAATTTTTTCGATTTCAATGTTGGCTTGGCAAAAAGGAGTCTAGATCGGTGGCAGTGTTCCAAGGGGGGACGGATATACGCTGTGTAATGGGAATATAGAGTCTGTATATTGCGGAAAGGTTTTGTTATACGAATAATAAATCCCAGCATTTTGTTACAATAATAACAGTTCCGCGGTACCTGTAAAAGACATCGCTATCTTGAGGACCCGTGGAGTGTGGAGTGTGAAGGTGTGAGGTACAAGGTGTGACTGGTGTTGGCACATCCGAAGAATCGCCGCTCCTAAGCGGGTCACGAGTCACGACATATCCTCAGTCTCAATGCAGTCGTAAAGATAAATCAGCTCCAACCCATTGCCTATTGCAACCAGCCAACCAACCAACGGTTGTTCGCTATTTGAGAAAGGGCGCGTCTGTGAAATTGCTGAACAGGGGTACCAAAGCTTTCTACATCAGTAAGATAATTAAATAAATGTAAATAACTCTCACAACCAGCATTTCTTTGGCCGTCCTATATGTTGTGAAGCCATACAAATTAATGAAATTTCATGTGTTTTTGATTTGATAATTTTATCGCTTAGTAATATTATAAATACTGCGAATAGAACACATCTTGACCATGGAAATAATCGAGTATTTTTTAAGTCTGGAGGCCTATAAAAAATACTTTCAAGTGCCAAAATCTCCTACTAATGAATCAATTTTCGGATAGAGTTTCATTATTAATGTGGCAAATTAAGTTCTTTAGAAAATAATCGAAAAACATTTTAATATTTGTGCCTGAATTTCACATAATAAAACAAAACAATGCAATTTTAGATTTTAAACTAACATTCAACAAGCATGCTGAATTTACACAAAAAGAAAATTGGGAAAAAAATATCTTTTTTGGGAAGAATTCGGCAAAAACTATCTAGTAAAACTGCAATCACTATCTACAAATCAATTATTGCTCCACATTTTAACTATTGCTCAACTATCCTTTTCCTATGTAACGAAAGAGAACAGAATAAGTTCCAAATTCTCCAAGGCAATGAGAGTAATACTTCGGCAAAATAGATTTTCAAAAGTAAACAAAATGTTAAAGGAACTGAATTGGCTAACCGTGAAACAGATGCTGACCTAGAATACGATGTGATATTTATACATAAAATAATAAACAATATTTTACCAAAATACATAACACAACAAGGACTTGCAAGGGAATCAGGCTTCAAAAAAAGGACAGTGCGAATACGCAGAACAGTTTACCGTAAAAAGGGATGAAGTTACATATATAACACGCTACCAGAAACTTTAAAGACCACACCAATTGGAAAGTTCAAGATGTATTGTAGGAGTTACATAAAATATAGTTTGCATTTTGAAATATTATAATTAATTAGAAATTTGTAAACTTAAATGTACAAAGTACTAAAATAAAAATTAATAAATAAATAAAAATTCGCTCTGTTTCTTCCGGCATGAATAAAACTAGGCGGCGTTCAATAAACTTGGAATTCAGAATTAAACCTAATGGCGTCCGCATTAAGACTTGTGTGTTTTGTATCCGTTATACCCCGCTGCGGTGTCAAGTAGATGCCCCTAGACTCTGTGTCGCTTGGTTCAGTGATATCGATTTTAATTTCCTTGTTATTATAATAAACAGGAGTTAATGTTTTTTACAGGCCTTTACGAAATCAATCTGTAATAAACAACTCTCAAATACCTTTTCCAACCTTTCCAAAAAAGTTTTCTCGACTCTTTTCAAACCTCTCCCAAAAAGAGGCGGGGTCTTTCCGATTCGAATTTTTCAAGGACTAGTGGATCACTTTAATTAATAAATATATATATCCCGAATAACGATGCTCATACGCACGTAGTCTCGGTATAATGAAAAAACAGGAGTCCCAAAAACAATTTGCGCGATCCTGAAATCGAGCATTTGGAATTTTGCACGAAAAAGTTTATATTATAAGGAAAAGGCTTGGGATTTCAAAATAAACGACGATTTAAATAATCTATCTACTAATATAAATGTGGGAGTCTGTGGTGAGCGGCGTGCTTATTCAGACAGGGATGAAATTTCCTTCAAAACAGGTCACAGTCTACATTAAATTTTGAAAAATTCTGTGTAAAGCCCGGGCAATACCGGGGACTTTCCACCGCTCAAATCAGGTACCTGTCCAATCGAATGTTGAAAAAAAGGTAAAGGAAATGATTCTTAAATACAAATTAAATTACGATATCTTGGTAAAATGGACTAAAAGTTTAATATCACTTCAGTATCTATTTAGTATTAGCAGTGTCATCGCCGTAGTTGTTGCCTTTTACTCCTCCACCGTCAGTGGCCGTTACAAATAACAAGTTGCAGGAGGCAGGAGACTTTATGTTCATATTATTTCATAGGAACAGGTTGAGATAGCCGCAATGTGCGACTTATGATTTTCATCTTGGTTGCAGGGACGTGCTTGGTATATTTATTTTCTGTAGTTTCCTAGAAAGCTACTGCTGTAAGGTAAAACATTCAAGTAGTATTGTAAATACCCTGAGAATTGAGCGTGTTTTATAATTATATAATAATACTAGCTGGTTCCCGGCGTGTGATGCAATGCCATATTCAAAGAAATTGTTTCTCCCTTCGTGTCCTTTCACGTCCCCCTTCCCCTCCCGCGTTCCCCTTCCACCTTCCCCGCCTACCCTCTCCCCTCTCCCGCTTCACCGTCCCGCCAACCCCCCTCTCGCGTTCCATATATTCAATCCCAGTACATTCAGTTTTCTTTTTTATAAAAATGTAAGTTACACAGCTTTACTTTTTCACTAAGAGTTTTTTTAGTATTGACATTTGAACAACAGTGGAGCCCTCCTATGTTTTCTACTCTTATTTGACAAACTGTAATAATTACATAGCATATAGCACTCTCTTTAGGGTGAATTGCCTTAAACAACAAAAAAAACATTACAAAGTATAAAATGAAGTCGCTCAAAATGTTTGTGCACTTAGATCTTTTAAACTACGCAACGGATTTTCAGGCGGTTTTTACCAATAAATAGAGTGATTTAAGAAGAAAGTTTATATGTAAAATACATACTTATTAAAGTAGAGAAAAGCCGAGAAATTCAAATATTCATCATATAAAATAGTATAAAATAAAGTGTAAAATGAAGTCGCTCAAAATGTTTGTGCGCTTAGATCTTTTAAACTACGCAACGGATTTTCATGCGGTTTTCACCAATAAATAGAGTGATTTAAGAAGAAAGTTTATATGTATAATACATACTTATTAAAGTAGAGAAAAGCCGAGAAATTAAAATATTCATCATATTCATTTGCTGATGACATCAAGCTATACAAGAAAATAACTGATTTAAATCATTGCCAAATACTACAGTCAAATATTAGTAAGTTTAAAGATTGGTGCATTCAAAATAATTTATTTTTAAATGTAGAAAAGTGTAAAACCTTGACATTCTTCAGAAATAAAAATCCTGTTTTATTCGAATATTCCATCAATAACACAGCTTTAGAAAGAGTCCCGGAAATGAGGGATCTTGGAATCATTTTGGATGAAAAACTAAGTTTCGCCAATCATATCCACCAAATTATGAACAAAGGTATGAAATCACTAGGCTTCGTTTTAAGAACAACTAAAAACTTTAATTCCATAGAAGCCATTAAACTATTATATGTATCTCTAGTTAGAAGCCAAATTGAGTATAACTCGGTAGTTTGGTCTCCATCTTACAAAATTCACGTTAATAATATTGAGCGAATACAAAAAAAATTTCTGCGTTTTATAAATTTTAAATTGAATATCCCACTAGAAGACTTAAAATATAATCTATTACTAAATATTCTAAAAATACACACACTAGAAGACAGACGTAAAATAAACGACTTGACATTTTTATTCAAAATACTTAACTCTAAATTCGACTGTTGCGAACTCCTACAACTCATAAACTTACGAATACCGACAGTAACCACACGACAAAATACCCTACTCTACTGCAGCATTCATAAGCGGAATTACATTGCCCACTCTCCGATACAAAGATTTCACACTATGGGAAATCAGTACTTAAGAGCGCGCAGGAGCGCCGAGAAATTTTAACGATAGGTATTTGTAAAAATTATTTCTATTTCGTTCATCTCAGCGGGGACAGCAAAAGCGCTATCGGTGTATTGGTGAACTCCAATGCGTGTGTGTGCGTGGCTGCAGGTGTTGGAAGCACGAATCGCCGCGCCGCGCCCGCCAGCGACTTCGCGTTCTTATTATTTCATTTACTGTTATTCATTTATTCCAAAAATTAAGTAGGTGCCTAGGTACATATTCGTAATAAAATAGCGAGGTCTACATTATTTAATATTGTATTGTACTTAACTTTATTATTATTATTACTTACTACAAATACATGTGACTGCCTGCTCCGAGCTCATCTTCTGCACACGCACAAGTCAATGAGACTTGTGGGTGCGTGTATACAGGTTGCTGCCTGCTGCAACAGATAAGTCAATACGCGTCGCGACTTGAGCGTGCGTATTCCTATATAATAGATATCTTCTGCGCTCATAGTTCATTCATCTTGTTACTATTAGTAAAGTAAGATGCACGCTGTTTTGGTTTAGTAATATCGGGAGATTCATACCATCTTTTTTTATAAAACGGCAGCATAGGCGCAGTAGGTACATCACGTACTTTGTGATTGTATAGTGTTTTTATTTTTCGCTGGCTGCATCACTCTACTGTTTTTGACTAGCCTTTTTACTGGAAACTATTCTACGTCAAATACAGACCTTCGAATTTTGACCCTGAAACCCCCTTGAATATTGAAATCTGTTTGGTCATTTCTCACGATTTACACATATAGGACATATGGTGAGTAGATACCTACTAAACTATTCATAAATTATTCATAAACTATTATTATAAACATAAACTATTCATTCATAAAAACTCAATATTACAACACAATTTCCTTTTTTAATTAAACATATAAATATCGCTAAAAATGTTGTTGTTTTTTGGCTCTCCCTGAATAACGTAAATTCATCAGTTTTGACTGTATGCATAAAGTGCATTAGTGCAAGTCGGTACATTTGTTAACATATCTAGTAACCTATAATAAATATTATTCTACGTCTTAGGCTGCGTATACACACGCCAGCCGAACAACGGATTATGGGAAAGGAACGAAGCAAAAGCAAACTGCCCGAAACGCTGCGCCGCTTGCGGTTGCTTCGTACCTTTACCATAATTCGTGGTTCGGCTCGCGTCTCTGTCCGCAAAGAGTGGCGTGCACTGATTTTTCAGTGGGCTAGAATCCTAAGATTGAAAATACGACATTAATGATGTTGTCGAAGCTGAAAATTATTTTTTTTCCGAAATTTCAATTTTCAAATTCTGTGCACGCCACTATTCGCAAATATATACGTAGCATAAGATATGTGTATTTAGAAA
Organism: Limnephilus lunatus; assembly: GCA_917563855.2. Classification (NCBI taxonomy): domain Eukaryota; kingdom Metazoa; phylum Arthropoda; class Insecta; order Trichoptera; family Limnephilidae; genus Limnephilus; species Limnephilus lunatus. The sequence continues at coordinate 26,064,778 of OU830600.1, read as the reverse complement.
TTGAGTTACATAAAATCGACTACTATATTACCTACCTTCAACTCAAAAAATTTTTTCTTACAGATAAATAATGGGTAAAAGAAATGGAAACAAAGCGCGTTTGTTTTTATCTACTAGACGAAAAAAACCGATTATTAGTATCAAACGACAGATTCATGTTGCACCACGTTCGACATCTAGGTAAGTCGAAATATCGCTTTCCTGTCACTCTTACTACTGAACCTTCCTAAGGTTACCTTTACGTACGTAAAGTTTTTTTCCCCGTAAGTTGCTCACATAAGAGAGTTATGGCAAAATTACCAATGGGTATCGTTTACATTGATAATTTTGCCATAACTCTCTTACGTGAGCGACTTACGAGAAAAACCTAAAGATTTATGCTATGAGAGCCGTGTATTATGTAGCATGTATAACGGGAAAATGGGATGGACAAATTTAAATAAATAAATCATTTGCATTTACAGGGATATGGATGTCATCGATACTACTTTTGGAAACTTAACTACATCTTCACTAATGCATGAAACTTCCATGGATGAATCATTTGCTCCAAATATAGACGAAAACGCAAGTTCATCATCATCAACAACGCTTGATGATTTGGTGATAGAACCAGACCATATTGATGAAACCGATAATTTCGAAGGTCGCAGAATTGTGGATATAAAATATCTGTTTTCGGAGATATCAAATATAAAGCACGAACACACCAACTGCACATTTTCCGATTTAAAATTTATGAAGGAACGACGAAATGGTCTTCTAAGCCAGTATGTTTTCGAGTGCAAAATGTGCAAGAAAATAGAATACATTCACTCCGAAGACCCGAAACGGAAAATGTCTATAAATACTGCTGTCGTCAAAGGAGTGATGTGTACAGGAAATGGGTATTCACAATGGAATGAAATTTGTGGGGTTTTAAATATGCCAAATATGGATTGTAAGACTTACACGAACATAGAACAATGTTTAGCGCCAACAATTGAAGAATGTGCCTTAGAAGAAATGATCGCAGCTGGTGAAGAAGAAAAAAGGCTAGCCATTTTAAACGGTGACGTAGACGAGGGTGGCTATCCTTTGGTAACGGTGGTTGCAGATGGCTCCTGGGCAAAGAGGTCGTACAAAAGTGGATTTAGCTCCTCATCTGGCGCAGGGTGCATAGTTGGACTACGAACTAAAAAGGTTTTATTTCTGGGAGTGCGAAACTCATACTGCTGCATATGTGCTAGAGCTACTAAACTACACATAGTTGCTTCTGAGCACAGGTGCTTCATAAACTGGCGTGACAGTGCTAATGCCATGGAAGCCCACATTATAGCAGAAGGGTTCTCGAGAAGCATGGAAGCAATCAGTACCTTACAAAAAAATATTAGTGAAAACGCTTAAAGAATATTTCCTGAAAATGTTTTTAAACCAGTAAATATTGGCTCGCCTTCATACATTTGTTTTTTTTTTTTTTTTTTAATGTTTAATGTGTATGGATGTCTCTCAGTATTTTTAAAATCTCTATTCTTTACAATGCATTTTTTTTTCCTTTCCAATATGTTGTATTTTTTAAACGTGTAATATCCGTGTAAAATGTACTTATCGTCTATCTGTCCTTCCCGTAATGAGTTTTTTTTCTCAACTCATTGGGAATAATGTGTTACTTGCCATGTTTTTGTAATACATTATAATTAAATAAAAAAAAAAAAAAAAAAAAAAAAAAATGCATGGATTGAAATTTAACAAACTAGTTGGTGATGGCGACTCCAGCATCATGAAAAAAATAATGCAACAAATGCCATATGGTCCTAACCTTATAGTACAAAAAATAGAGTGCAAAAATCACTTACTCCGCAATTTTTGCAACAAAATGAAAGCACTTGGAAAAAAAACCAACAACGCTAAAGGCTTTGTACCACTTCATATAAGGAAAAAGGTTGAAGCAAACGTTTTACGCATGAGAAGAGCTGTAGTTGGAGCAATAAATTACAGGAAAGAGCAAGAAAACACAGTACAAAGTGATAAAATAAAAAATTTGAAAATGGACATAAAAAATACCGCAAATCATGTGTTTGGTGATCATAAAAATTGTGCATCGTACTATTGCAAGCCGGAGAAGTATACTGATGATCCAAATTTAGTAAGCGATCTTCGAGATTGTGGAATATGGACTGATATCCAACAATTCTTATTGTCTCTAATAGCAAATGCAGAAAGTCTTATTATTGACGTGACAAATAACACTGTGGAGCAATTCAACAACGTTATCGCCAAATTTATAGGTGGAAAAAGGGTAAATTTAACTACAAGAGGATCTTACCAAGCAAGATGTTTTGGAGCAGTAACTTCGTGGAATAGTGAATTGGCAACCCATTCAAGAATACAAAAGAAAATCCAAGGCCACAGTCCCGGCAAATACACGAAGCACTTTATAGAGAGAAAACGACGTTCGAAGGAGAATAAACAAATGTGTCGAAAAAAAAAACTAAAGTATAATGAAAATACGACAGAAAAAAGAAAAAAAGTTACAGGGCCCGATGAAAATTATGGTCAATTGGAATTAGAACCAGATATGCCACCTGAAATATTTGAAACGAAAAAAGAGGAATTTCTCAAAGAATTATCTTCAACCAATAAGGAAGAGCTCGAACGGAATACGGTAGGCCAAAGCAATAACAATCTGTGGGCAATTGAAAGACGTAAGCGGATAACGGCGTCTAACTTTGGAAAAATATATAAGCTTCGGCAAAAAACTTCAGTTACGGGAGTACTAAACTCTTTACTGTACTCACAATTCAAAGGAACTTTGGCCACAAATTATGGAAAAGAAAATGAAAGCCTAGCAATAGAGCAATTTTCAAAAAAAACAAGTTTTCAGGTACCCGCTTGTGGGCTATTTATCGATAAAACCAAAAACTTTTTAGCGGCAAGTCCGGATGGCCTTATCGGTGAGGATTCTATAATTGGATTTAAATGCCCTTATAGTATAGCAAATATGTCACCAGAAGAGGGAATTGCACAAAAGATAATTGATTACTGTAAATTGGAAGACCATTCTTTAACATTAAAACGGAATCATAATTACTTCTACCATGTACAAGGCCAGTTACATATTACTCGTCGTAATTATTGTTATTTTGTTGTGTGGAGTCCAAAAGGTTTGCTGTATGAAAAAATTGAGAGGGACGATGAAATCTGGCAAAAAATCGTTCCACTGTTAGAAAATTTCTACCACCAATGCCTTTTACCAGAAATAATTGACGGTCGCATACCAAGAAATTTACCGGCGAGGGAAAGGTCTGGACCATAAATTGTTTTAATTTCATTGTGTAGATGTTAAACAGTAATTTTTTTTACAATAAAGCGTTTAAAAACAAAAAATATTAGATCATTGAAGAAGATTGAAAATGTCAAGTGATGTAGGAGGTATTCCCAAAAGTGCATTTTCCTGTAATAATATAACGTATTAAAAAAGTTAAATAAAAACTAAACTAGTTATGTGTATGTACCTAATATGTAGCACAATAAACAATATGGTGCCTCTTATACATAGATTTCAATATTCTTTTGTATAATATGATATTATAATAACATAATCGATTCAACAACATGTGGTAGATGCATGTACCACTGAACATACGCTGTACCAGCATTCCATCAAACGATCAGTGGTGTATGTACTTACCATCACACATTTTCTTGTAAAATATAATTTTTTTGAAAAAAAAATCTAGAACAATATATTTAGTCAAATATAAAAGTTTTTTTTTGGTTCGGTAGTTGTATCTTAAAAAAAGTGTCCTATAAAGGGATAATATTATGTTGAGTACAACCTTCAAAAGTTATCAAAAAATATTTTAATTAATTTTTGTGTTCCATATCCAACTCGGCAATACGGAACGGAATCATCTCGGGGTCTGTCTGTAACAGGTGTTTTTTTTTCAATTTTTTTCCATTAATTTATTTGACGTAAACAAATTAAATTTGTCACAATAACTTTAGTAAATAAGCTCGGTAAGTATTGGCACACTCAAAATAAGTCACCAAACAGAAAAATAATTTTAAAAAAACATCGATAACTCGGGACATGACAACACTAGTGGACTAGTGTATCGATATAATTATTGAGAATGTCACATCACTTCGTTGACTGTATACGTATTCAACAAAACCCTCTCCGCCCCCCCTCACCCCCGAATACTGAGAGAAAGGGACACATGCACCTCAGCCTGATAATACCTAAATAAAATTGTCAAAATCGAGGTTTTGTAGTCCTCATTTTTCTACTCTAAAACTGAACCAATTTCCAAGATTTTTTTTACCAAATGTATTGGAAGAAAACATTCTATGTCTGTACCTTTTGCTTTTTTTAAAAATACATCGTCTAATTTGTATACTGAACGTTTGTTGATGGCGTTAAAAAAAGGCAATTTTAACAATTTTTGAAGGGTTATAACTCCTATAAAAAGTAACTTATCAAAAAAATCAAAACGTACCGACACGCTTGCGGTCAATATTCATATTATGTAAAAAAAATATTTTCTCTAGTGTCAAAATTCAGAGAGGGAAATGAGGAATACGTTTGTATGGAAAAAACACCACCCGGTTTCCTCTTAAGTGATGTTGACATATTCAACATCAACTTGGCGAATTTTGTGGATTTTGTAAAAAACTTATTCCATAACTATTCCTAAACATATATGTATTTTTGTAAACTTATCAAATCACTGTATTTTTGTATTTTTGTGACTTGTGTGCATTTTTATTTAATTTTATTCTTATCATTTCTCTATCTGTTTAAAAATCATCTGTCATCTGTCTATGTGTTTAAAAATCATCTGTCATAAACAAATTGTACTACTGTAAAAGCCCTCTGGGCGTTGAATAAATAAATAAATAAATAAATAAATATAAAATAGTATAAAATAAAGTATAAAATGAAGTCGCTCAAAATGTTTGTGCGCTTAGATCTTTTAAATTACGCAACGGATTTTCAGGCGGTTTTTACCAATAAATAGAGTGATTCAAGAGGCAAGTTTATATGTATAATGCATGCTTATTAAAGTAGAGAAAAGCCGAGAAATTCAAATATTCATCATTACATAGTATAAAATGAAGTCGTTCAAAATGTTTGTGCGCTTAGATCTTTTAAACTACGTAACGGATTTTCATGCGGTTTTAACCAATAGATAGAGTGATTCAAGAGGAAGTGAATATGTATAATACATTCTTATAATATTAGAGAAAAGCCGAGAAATTCAAATATTCAATTCAGGCAGCGGGCAGCTGGCAAGCGGGTGGTGTGGATTTTATAAAGGTTGGGTAATGGCGTTGTGTTTCGGTAGCCACAACAACGTGTGGCCGGATCTGCTAGTATTCATATAAATTGATAAGGCTCTGTCACGTGAACCAAAATAAAATATATAATATATTTATATATATAAGAACAGAATTTATTCTCTTAGAAGCTTCCCACACTATACAAAACTCAGATCGTTAGCAACTTGTGATTAGGTCATTATTCTCTGTCCTCGTTGAGTCTGTTTTCTGGGAGAGAAAAAGACAGCAAAATCACGAGAGAAATAATGACGGTGTTTGCAATAATTGCCCAATTATTAAACCGTCACGTTTTGGTGATGTGACAACAGACGTTCCATCATCCAATTCTCATGACAGTAGACCACGATCAGATGATGTCAAATTCAAGAGAGGTGTATTGTGTGTTACTCACAAACACAAAAAATTTGTACTTGCTAATCTGAGTATTTAGTAAATTCTTTATTTTAATTCACTTTTACTTACTTTTATTTACTTTCTTTTTTATTGTTAACTCGACGAACTTCGTACCGTCTCAAAATTAATAACTGTTGGGTCAATAAATAAACAAACAACTCGGTCTTGGCACACACTCTTTGTCTCACTCACATTCATACATAATCTTCTATTATTCTAACTTTTGACATGGCCCGACTCAATTATCTGATTCACTTGATCATGCCATGTCTTCCTCGGGCGTCCCGGACTTCTTCTTCCATTCACATTTGCGTCATATATTTTTCTCACACAACTTTCTTCTTTCATTCGCTCTACATGTCGAAACCATGGAAATGCGTTTCTTTGTACATACATATGAGAGAGATTTATTATAATTATTGTATTTTCTTTTGGAGGGGTGCAGACATACGTTCACCGTTTTTCTCATTTTCGATTGTTGACATTTAGTGCGTAAGAAAGAAGGGCAGAATTATATGTTTAAGAACAAAGCAAAACAATCAGCGCATTGACATTTGACTTTTTGAATTTTTGGAATTCACTCATTATTCATTATTCAATATCATACTTGTCACAATATTCCTGCAGCTCTTTCAAAAGATGAGAATTCGTTCCATACAAAATGTATGAAGAATAGAATTTAATTTATAATTTTTTTTTCGTGATTTTTCCGATGTTTTAATAGTTATTCTGCTATTCGGGGCGGACACAAATCCAATAAATCAAAGATCATAAAAATCGGTCCAGCCGTTCTTTAGTTATAAATGGTGTAACTAACCCGACTTTGTTTTATATATTAAGATTCATCTTTATTAATTCTAGACTTACAATTTGTGATCCTAAGCCTATCTCACTAGGAAAATCTGTGTTGAGAGCAGACGCTTTAAAACATGAGCAGTTTATAATAAAAATAATAACGTAAACAATAAAAAAACAAATAATAACACAATATTACATTTAAAGTGGCAGATAATCATCAACGCACCATTGAAAAAATACGTGCTTATAAGTTGGTTTTGATACTATATTTGATGTTGGATCTGTTTTAGGTGGTAGTCCAGGACTTGGTGTCATATTTATATTTAAGATACATTGTGTTTGGCCAAAAGTTGTTATGCCCTTTGGTTCTAGTATCTCGAGCAGTTTGAACATTTTAAAATGTAGTTCTGTTTTTGAGGAGGTATGCCAGTTTTTTGGCATAAAGTTGCCTAATGCCCACGACACAGATTCTTCTGAAGATTTCATCCGAACTCCTTATGATCGGTAGTTTTAATATACTTAATCTTTAAAATTAGATTTGAGCTTTAAAAATCGGATTAATGGCGGCAGCGTTAGATCCTCCCCAGGCTATAATACCGTACACGATTAAAGATTGACTTTAGACTACTACTTAATCGAATATCATTCTGTTCCGACTGTTCCCAAGCACACTTAGACGGCTTCAGTGGACGAGAGGTAAGGCTCTTCTAAGGTTAATTTTAAGTTTAAGGACAATTCCTTTTCCTCAAGTAGAACCGGAATCACGAATCAACCCCGTACAGAGCACAGAGGAGTTATTAAGGATGTGATCGCTGATAACAGTTGACAGGAGGTAACGGCACTGCCCATTCCAACTGCACCTTGCCAACGCGATTTCCAACCCGGTTTTGTTGGAATGTGTTTTTCTAGAGATATGTAGAAACACCAATCCGGATTTTATTTGCAGTTAGTTTAATATCAATACAAGACATTAAATGCTTATAAATGCTGCCAAGTGAGAGCAGGCAATGTTAATTATCAAAGAAGTTAGGAATAAATCTTCTTCTTTAAGTGCCTTATCAGGTCCCCCCGACGTTCGCGATCACTCTTGAAAAGGTCTCTCTGTCTTGCGCTGCCCGGAATAGCTCCTCCACACTTCTAATGCCAGTCCACTCTCGTATGTTTCGCAGCCAAGACATTTGTCTCCTACCAGGCCCTCGGCGACCCTCTATATTGCCTTTCAATATTAAATGGAGCAAGTGATACTTCTCCCCTCGAAGTATATGACCCAGATATGTAATTTTCTTGATTTTAATTAATGTAAGCAGTTCCCTATCTGCTCTAGCCCGCCTGAGAATTTCTATGTTGGTGATCATGTCGGTCCATGGGACCTTGAGCATTCTCCGGTGAAGCCACATTTCGAAAGCCTCTAACCTGTTCATGGTATTTATTTTCAAGGTCCATGTTTCACAACCATACAGCAAGACCGACCACACATAACATTTTAGCTTTCTCTGCCTTAGTTTTAAGCTTACATTGTCATTGCAGAAGAGGGATTTCATTTTTATGAAAGCAGTTCTTGCTGCTTCAATTCTGCACCTAATCTCTATATCTGGATCAAGAGTCTCCGTGAGAATACTGCTGAGGTATCTAAATCTTTCCACCTTTTCGACATTACAACCATTTAACTGAATCATTGATCCAGAGTGATCTAGTCGTCCAAAAGTCATCCATTTAGTTTTATTGACGTTAATTGTTAGGCCCAGTTGCTCACCAGCATTATTAACAAGATCTAATAGGTCTTGGAGGTCACTGATACTGTCAGCTAGTAATACAGTATCATCTGCATATTTTATGTTATTAATGACAACTCCGTTGATCTTGAGACCCTTTATGGGTATTACTTAGGGCTCTTTTGAAGACATAGTTGGAATAAAGATTAAATAATAGTGGCGACAGGATACAGCCTTGTCGTATTCCACGCTGAATGGCGATTGCATTAGATCTCTCATTCCCATGTCTTATTTCTGCTGTTTGGAACCAATACAGGTTAGGAATAAATAATAATTTACTATTTTCGAGTGATCAATTCGTGAAACTATGAAATGCAATTTTTCTTAGCTTTCAATAATTATTAATTTTAGTTTTTGCTCACCAATATTAAGCTAAATAGTGAGTGGATTATATATGTACATATATAAAAATCTCGTGTCACGGTGTTTGTGGTCGCACTCCTCCGAAACGGCTTGATCGATTTTTATGATTTTTTATGTATATTTGGTAGGTATGAGAATAGGTCGTAAAGTATATTTCAAACCGCTAGGTGATTAGGGTGTCCCTATCTAGTAAAAATTAGGTTCCGTATGTTTGAGTCTGCAAATATTGGATTGGATTGACTCAAATTGGATTGACTCGAAATTTTTACAGAACATTGCATTTTAGCAAAAGAGATAAGACATTTTTTATACACTGGTGAGCTCTGTCGTTATGAAATTTGTATAAAAACGGGCGGGTAGGCGGGAGGGGGAGAGGAATCCGGAAGGGGCGGAGGGGAATGGAAGGGGGAAAGATTCGCTGGAGGAAGGGCCGAGGGAGGGGGAAAGGCGGGAAATGTGGGGCGCGAGGGGGTTCGTGGGACGGGTGGAGGCGGAAAAGGGGAGGAAGGTGGAGGAGCAACGCGGGAGGGAAAGAGGAGGCGGAAGGGGAACAGGGAAGAATTGGAAAGGACACGCAGTGAGAAACAATATCTTTATTTAAGCGTTGCAACGCATGCCGGGTTCAGCTAGTGTATCTATAGGTTCTTCTTTTAATATTTAATTAAATGAAGACAATGTTAGCGAAACTCAATCAAAATCTGAAGACAGAAAAATCAGAAAAAGATATTGGTTCCACTTGGACTCGAACCCAGATACCTTTGCACAACCAATATCTTTTTCTGATTTTTCTGTCTTCAGATTTTGATTGAGTTTCGCTAATATTTTCTTCATTTAATTAAATATTATAATTTGAGTTTATACTCATAAAGTTAAAAAATAAAAATAAAATCTTCTTTTAATACTCAAGTTAGATGATTTGAAATATTAGCAGGTAGGTGCCTACATATTATGTGCTTTGTATACATCACCTTAAATAATGATTATTTTTGCGGTTAACCACTCGGACCCATAAGCTTGTTTTTACGATAATATAACATTACCAGACATATGTATGACGTATGAGAGGCGTATAAAACAGTAGACTATCATACAATAATTAAAAAAAAAACAGAGTGTGCAATTCACACGCGTTAGAAGAGAAACCTTCAGAAAACTAAAGTAGACAAGAGTGGGGAGACTACGAAGCACTTGTTCTATCGATGTGAAAGATGTCGAATTCCAGTGCACCTTTTCCTATACATTTGATCATTTTATTAGTATTTGTGTTTTCTTCTTCGGAGTCGCTTTCTTTTGCCTGCTCATTTTGGAGTGGTTTGAAAATTACATATTGATTTTACCAAAATAAAAACTTTTTTTTTGGATTTCGTTAAGATCATTGGTCTTCTAAATGTCTTCCGCTGAAGTTCGTCAGGCGCTTTATACCACTATACTAAAGAAGAGTCGTGCGAGACTGTGGATTTATCGTATTATTTTGGAACCGAGTACCCTTTAATTAAATAAATATTTTATTGCTATCTTATTCTATCGCAAGCTAAATCCTATAAATGTATGCGTTTGTCTCTTTTTAGTGTCTTCTCCGTTTCATCGTGTTTCAAATCACCACGGTGCTAAAGAAGTTTTAACTTCAAAAACCCTTAAGAGGGAATAACCAAAAAAAAAACGGAAATATGTCATTTTTAAATAAAATTTGAGAAGTATGGACTCTTTTCCACAAAAAATATAAATTGATTTCGAAAGATTGTTCTTTTATCTGGTAAAGCTCTATGTTTATTTTACGTTTTAAATTTGGAGAAAATACATTTATTTTTTAAGTAGGTACCTAGAAACAATAAGGTTTTACCGTAGGTCGTTGGCAGATTTGTTAAATTTTCAAACAAAATTTTGTATTATACAACACGCATTTCAAATTTAATCATGTAGTAAAATAACATTTAATCATGCAGTAAAATAAATCCATAAATTATCTGGGAAAGCTGTTTCAGAATTTAAATTTTGGTTAAAATAAAATCATTTAAAAAAAGATCCGCATCGTTTTGTGACGAAAATACTTCAGATTGTCTATTTATTTACGGTCTTAGCTTAGGGTTACACTCGTAATTAAAATTTACGGATTACATAAGATTTTGACAGATCACTCACAGGAGCGTTTACATATGCACACGACTTGTGGTAATCAATGATCACGAAAGTTGTTCGGAAGTTCGACCTGTGTTCGCTCGGAAGTTCGCTCATGCGACCGTTTACATCTGTAAATTTATTTGCGGTAAAATTTCTTCCTGTCACAACGACCTGCTATTGTCAAATTTACGCGATTTTTGTCAATAAAATGTCCATATAAAGTGTTGAAATAATTGTGGCTTTAATTCAACAATTCTCCAGGCGCTTTTGTGCCGTCAAAGGCGGCAATTAATTTCGTTTTATCCGAATGATAGCTACCTGACATCTGCTGACAGCAACCGACTTCGAATTCAAAAATTCAAATACGTAAATGTTAAAAACAGAAACATCAAGATTGGACCGATAATTGAATAGAAGGATGCTCGTTTTCCATAAAAACTTAAATTAGTGGAAGTAAATACTAGTTTTGTAGGAAAAAAATCCTATGAAAACAATTGTCTTTTAATTTTTGACATTTCGCTACGGCGGCAACGGCGCATTTCGGAACTATTTCTTGCGGTAAGCCTCTTAGCTTATCAAACTGATTTTATAAGCTGTAAGAAGGCTGGAAATTCGCGCGGGCGCAATTAGACCTGTCAAAAAACTTCCGAAAGAATAAGTTCTGTAACTTGCTATAAATTACGTTAAGTGACTTTTAGTGTCGTTTACATTGGTAATTTGGCCATAAATCGCTTACAAGAGCGATTAACAGGAAAAAACTTACAAGTATAACCCTACCTTTTTTCACCTTCTTATTTTTTCACCTTCTTATTTTGCTTAGACATTATTGAAAAATTATAAATTCTTATTTCTTATGATCAAAGAATAATTACAAAAAATACATAATTTGAATAGTTTTATCATCACGCCTTTCAGCATTTTAGAATGTAAGTATGAATTAAAGCAAAATTTGAATTAAATAAAATCGATATTGAGTTATTATTTTTAAAAAGCTGCTAGGGAAAATAATTAATCTTTCTCGTTGGAACCGCCCTCTGCGATCATAAGAACACCCTTCTTCTAAATAGGAATTCTCGGCAGCTGGCTGGTTAATGGCCCTTAATTAATAATATCCAATAACATCTAAAACTTTAATTTTAGAGCACGCTTCATAGGCGTCATTTGTTTTGGTCCCAGTAGCAAATGGCGCCAAAATTATCGATTGAATTAATTATTTTTTATAGATGTGATACCCCCCACACGCCCGAATATCTAAATGACCAAAACAAAGATTAATTTGTTCAGTATATTCCTGGAACCAGTAGAGTTACTATTAAGTTATTCTCAACAGGTTTTCGATAATGAATGATGAATGTTTCCTATTTAGAACTGGTGCCTAGGAGGTCTTCTGTAAATTATTGCTTTCTGAAAAAAAGTGGTATTTTTGTGCTGTAATATATATTTTTTAAACAATTTCATAGCATAATAGAATTTTTTTTTTAAAATGAACTCCACACAGGAGGCCCTGAGGAAAATGATCTCCCTCAGCGCCTATGTCATATTTGGGGATGCTGTGTGGAGGGTAATTTAAGGAAAGGAAGGAGAGGAGAGTTCTTGGAAGGAAAGAGGTTTAAGGGGTGGGTAGGAATCTGGGGTTCAGTTTGTCTTGGTCATCTACCTCCAAGACCTGGACATACCTCACCCCATGAACCCGGGCACCCCTACTAAATCACAAAACGTAGCGAACCACTTGGGGTGACCTATGGCAGAGGTGTTGGTTATCCAATAAAGGTTCCCGGGGCGGCGGTACCCATTCCCGCCTCCCAAATTGAAAAATAAGTACGTAATAAGCCATGTTCTCAAGTTAACCACAAAAGAAGTAAAATTTAGAACTTTATGAAAACAAAGTATATATTCGCAATATTCGCATATGTAAAATAAAGTTGGGCTAGTTACACCATTTATAACTCAAGAACGGCTGGACTGATTTTTATGATCATTGATTTGTTGTGTATTTGTCTCCGCTACGAATAGCAGAATAGCTATTAAAACATCGGATAAATTCAAGAAAAAAAATATTACGAAGAAAAATCTTTTCCTCGTACATTTTGTATGGAATGAATTCACGAAAAATTATTATCTCACATTTTAAAAGAGCTTCTGCAATATTGTGATTAAATATAATAGTGTGAATTCTAAAAATTCAAAAACGTCAAATGTCAATGCGCTGATTTTGCTTTTGTTCTTAAACAAATAATGCTGCCCCTCTTTCTTACACACTTAAATGTCAACAGTCGAAAATGGGACAAACGGTGAATGTATGTCTACACCTCTCCATAATAAATCTCCCTCACACGTATAAATAAAATGACACGCAATAAGTAAGTAAGTAAAAAAGTAAGAAAATCACGAAAATTATAAATCCTTTAAATGTGGACAGCTGCGCATCAATAATTGCTTCAATGCGTAATTTTTAACTTAATAAAAAAACTGAATTTAATTCAGCTAATAAGTTAACACAACAGTTATTGATTCTGAGGCGATACGAAGTTAGTCGGGTCAGCTAATTTGAAATAAATTTATGAAACTCTGGAAATTTTCTATTAATTATTTTTACATGGAACGACTAAAAACTGAAATGAAAATAACATTCGTAATAACGTTCGACCACCACAAAAGGGCATATGCCGAGCATGATGGTCGAAAAATCCACGAATTATGTAAACTCAAAGCAATGAATAAAGAAAAATTCAAAAAATCTTTTGCCTAATAAAATGTGTCGGTGTTTTTTTTTTTTTTTCGTTATCAGTAATTTTAGTTAGAAAAAAGTAAGGTGAGCTATTTTTAAAACTTCTTTATGTTGCGTTAAAAAAAATAATATTAAAATAATTATATGTTTACTTCGGAATATAAAATTTTAAAGCGTATTTCATCACCTTTCAAAAACACTGTTTAGTTTTGAAAGATTCCATTTATTTTTATTTTATTGCAAAGCGGAAATATTTTGACCTTTCGACAAAATAGGCCCGAGGTCTGAGGGGTTAAGGCACTTAAATTATATACATTCATGCCAATTACAAAATCATTGCATGTTTCACATTGAGGCTTAGCGCCGCCGAGATTCGAACCCCTAATCAATATTCTAAGTGGTCTGTTACATTATCAAAATATATGCTATTTCCTTACTCATAGATTATAGACGTGTATAAAACGCAGTGAGAAAAAATGGTGTCAGACATAGACATATATGTCTATGGTGTCAGATTATTTTGGAAGATTTATATCGACGTTGTAAAGGAAAAATGACTAAAGCGCCATACAGCTGAGATATTACAGTCAAATCAAGTTTTCTTTAAGATGAAGCTCTACTAAATAATGCAAAATCTCTGCTTAGAAGTATTTTAGATGCTTCAATTAAACAGTTTGTGTAGAACATACCTTGGCCCTTAAAATTAACGGTAATTTTATTTTATAAGTCTTTTAATAAGCCTATAAAAAAATAAAGTATAAAGGTCTATTAAAAACACTTTCAAGTCCAAACTCTCGTATTTATAAACCCCTTTTCGGATATATTTTATTGAATAATGTGTCAAATTTAGTTTCTTTTATAATAATTGCAAAAAAATTTGATATTTATGTCCGAACTTCCTAAATTAAAATAAAATAAGCATTTTTGCGTTGTTATTTTACAATAGCTAGTCGACGAATTTGTTTTTTCACCACCGAAGAATTACCGAATACGGCACACCCATTTTCAGTTAGACCTCCCCCGGTCGTAGCGGGGAACAGACGTTAGGCTCCGCGTCGCTTGATTTCGTGAAATCAATTTTGAATTTCCGTTTTTTTACAATAAAAAATTCGTTAATGTTTTTTACAGGTTTTTACGAAATCAACCTGTAAAAAAAATTCTCAAATACCTTTTCCAACCGTTCCAAAAGCTTTTCAAACTCCCCCCTTAAAGAGGCGTAAATTCCGATTTCGATTTTTTCCTGGACTATTGGAACGCCTTAATGAATGCAAGCACAGCAAAAAAATATAGCTTATTAGACGGTTTTATAATTACCGTGACGATTCACGGTTACGGTATCGTGACGTAAAAAAGGCAATAAACGTACCTTCCTTATCGTTATTTTTTTTTTTTATTATTCAGAGAAAGATACATAAATTACAATACATTCAATATAATAATTAATTACATAATATGTGTACATATTTGATTTATCCCCATAAAAAAGCAGGGCTTGTGTGTATGGGGGTGTTATTATATTAGTTTAATTGTTTTATTTTTTATATTCAGTTCAAATTTTCGGTATAATTTTTAAGGTGAGTTTTAAATTTTTTGATATTACTGTTCATGTTTCTGATTTTTTCAGGAAGTGAATTAAAAAATTTTACTCCAAGATATTTATGACTTAACTGTCCTAGTGTTTTTTTTACATTTTGGAGTAGGAAGTATTGATGTTTGTCTAAGATTTCTGTTTTTTTTAAATGGTGCAACTTTATTTTGTAATTATAATTCTGCAGTTCTTTCAAAAGATGAGATACACAATGTACGTAAGTCAAAATAGTGATCATTTTTTTCAGTGACATCTCCGTGGATTCCAAAATTTAAAAAACGTCAAATGTCAACTCGCTGATGGTTTTGCTATTGTTCTCAAATATAAAATGCTGCAGTTATTTTTTACACACTTAATAACAACTGTCGAAAATGAGACAAACCGTTAACGTATATCAGCATTCCCCCAAAATAAACATACATCATTATCATACATCTCCCTCACACGTATAGAGAAAATGAAACGTAAGGAAAAAGTAGTACTTCGGAGGAAACAGTCATACGCATTTTGTGTGTATCATCTTTTGTCTCATCATTTTTTAATGTGTAAGAAAGAGCTGGAGGAACGCCGGAGGAAGCTTTGGAGGAAACAGTCACACGCATTTTGTGTATCTCATCTTTTGTCTCACCATTTTTTAATGTGTAAGAAAGAGCTGCAAAGCACTAGAAACAGCATTGTTTGCAAGAAAAAACACAAATACTTTACATTAATTTGACTTCACACTATAAATCCTTATGCTATATTCCTCTTCTCTCCTCCTCACCTAAAATTAATTTTAAGATACAATAGAACTCCGTCTCCAAGCAACACATGGGAGACTTTTTTGATTGAATTCATTTGTATATATTTATCTCTATATTTTATGTATATACTGTTTGTCTCTTATAAATAAATAAAGGGACCAGCACAACTCATCTTCCATACTTCTAGCATCATCATTTATTCACCATCCCGATTTCAGCATTAACAATAATGAATAATAATAATGAAGCATGAAAAACCGAACGGAATGAAGACAGCGGAATAAAAAATGGCGTACATTGTACCTATCTAGACGAGGTATTATCCAACCTAATACGTGCCTATCTTACCCATTAGAATTTGAACATCTCGAAGCTGAGTTTTGCTATGCCCAAAACCTGTTGTACTAAACATTATGTTTGTCTGAACTGAGCTTGAAATGGAAATGAATATCGTTACAACTCCGAATCTATTCAATTATTTTATTTTACTCGTTTTTACACATGTTGAAAACTACGTGGATGGGGAAAATCAAGGAACGGCGACTTACCTTATTTTCTTCCTCCTCTTGTCAAAATTTCGCTGGTTTGTCACATTAAGGCGATCCAATAGTCCAGGAAGAAATCTAAATCGGAATTCACGCCCCTTTTTGGGAGGAGTCTAAAAATACTTGAGAAAAAGCCTTTGAAAAGGTTGGAAAAGGTATTTGAGAATTTTATTTTACGGGTTGATTATTTATAATAAAATTTTCATATTTATAACACTTATCATGCACCGACTCCCTGTCTGTATGTCACTAGTTGACAAAGGCCTCCTCCAACTGTCGCCATTTTTCTCTATCATTAGCTACTTTTGTCCATGCACCACCTGCTATGGCTTTGATGTCGTCAATCCACCGTCTAAATGGTCGACCTCTTTTTCTCTTCTTGGCACTTGTGAAACAATTTATGACTAAATTTGACCATTTTTCACGTCCTCTGATTGTGTGGCCTGACCACTTCAAATAAACAATAGGTTAATAAAAATAATTTCTTACATTACAGTGCTATTGGATAAAGTATCATACTTCGACTAAGAACCATAAAAATTATAGATATTTATTTTCCTAACTATTTCCTATTTTTATTCCAAAAACAAAATATATATATAACCGTCGCTTCAACCACTGCTAGATTGGCCTTCAAATGCACATGCTTGTTCTCAACGCTTGTTCTCTGTCGGCATCTCATACTATGATTAGACCCCTCAACCAAACATCCAACCAACAACTAACTCCTGTGATATCACCACCAACTAACATCAAATTTAGCAACAACCATCATCGCAGCTCGCTACACTTGTCAACGATCGATTGGGATCATGTTTTGTGTATTAATTAACACATAAATAATTAGGTGCCGTACAACTCTACAATGCGCAACATAATGACTCCTTTGAAGTCATTAAAATTAATAAAAATAAAAGGTTAGATTAGGGCTATTTAAAAAAATCATGTGTTAATTTCACACGCGGTAGAATTGAAACCTTCAGAAAACTAAACTTCGAGAAAATGAGACGGATGCAAAGTATCAGGAGTAGGATAATTGCAGGGTTTATCTTATATATAAAAATATCGCGTCACGGTGTTTGTGGTCGCAGTCCTCCGAAACGTCTTGACCGATCTGTTTGAAATTTTTTATGTATATTTGGTAGGAATGAGAAGTTTTAAAGTATATTTCATACCGCTAGGTGATTAGGGTATCCGTATCCAGAAAAATAAAAATATATTTTTTAACATTTTTTTATTTTTAGTTTGGCATAAAAAATACCTATAACCTCAAATTTTAACCCTCCTACCCCCCTCCCTTCCATTTTTTAATCGCGATTTTAGTATTTTTGTATGAATAAATTTAGCCGTCTTTCGTATTTCAAACAGAACGAAATTATTTATGTTGTTGAATGACAGATGGCGCTACGTCCGCCTCATCGAACTTTCATCCACACATGCGTAAGTCATTCACGAGAAGGGTCGTATCATTTTGATATTTCATTCGGCATCATGTTCTCGCTTGGGCAAAACATCAAGCTTATTTGTGTTGGCTAAAGACGGACTGACGAAAAATATCGTACACTCAATTGCTCTTCGAAATTCATATTGATTTTATTATTTCATTTTCCTACTTTCGTTGGTTTTTTTTTGTTTTTATCGGCGGACATCGTCTACAGTGCTCCATTCCTCTTTCTGTCGCAGATCCCATCCCCACACACTTACAATACCTACATTCGTTATTTTTTATAAATATTCACTAGAAATAATTTATATGGAAGAACAACGTTTGTCGGGTCAGCTAGTTTATTATAATATTGTTACCAAGTTTATTTACATTTTGTTTCACAAAGCGCATCACAAAAAGCTGATGGGCTACGAAGCAACATATTTCCAAATAAAGAGGACACCGATTGGTCTATCTCATTCTCTCGCAGGCTAAATCCTATAGGTATATTTATGTGTTTGTGTCTTTTTAGTGTCACTCGATTTTGTTTCATCGAGTTTCAAATCACAACGGTGGTAAAGAAGTTTTAATTTAAAAAATACAAGTGTGCAGTTCATACGCGGTAGAAGTGAAACCTACAAAAAACTAAAGTAGACAAGAGTGGGGAGGCTACGAAGCACTGCATTATTTTATCTCATTCTCTCTCAGGCTAATCCTATAAATGTGTGTTTGTCTCCTTTTAATGTCTATGTTTTAATTTCAACGAATTTCTAATCACAACGACGCTAATGAATTATTATTTTTAATTGATAAACTAACGTTTAAACAAGATTTTTATGCATAGCACAAAGGGTAGATAACAAATATTATAATCAATAATTATCAGCCTGAAACACTCATCTACATTGAAGAGAGCTCCTGATCGGCAATCAGAGGGACACGGGTTCAATTCCCGTTGGCGGCCAGTATCTTTTCTCGGAAGATTTTTTCAATGTAGATGAGTGTTTCAGGCTGATAATTATTGATTATAATATTTGTTATCGACGCTAATGAAGTTTTAATTTCAAAGAAAAACGACACTTTAAATGCTCTTTCAAAAGGGTGTTGAGATTCCATTTTGTTGAGTTGTCACGGAACTAAATAATGAACCTAATTATCATAAAA
Organism: Limnephilus lunatus; assembly: GCA_917563855.2. Classification (NCBI taxonomy): domain Eukaryota; kingdom Metazoa; phylum Arthropoda; class Insecta; order Trichoptera; family Limnephilidae; genus Limnephilus; species Limnephilus lunatus. Next base: position 26,045,815 of record OU830600.1, on the reverse strand, counting down.
TTCAGCTCACTAAACTTATGTTTTACAAGGTTAAATATTTGTAATTCTCATTGAAAATAAGATCATACCAAAGATATTTAAATACAAACAATATTGTACCGGACGTAAATTTAAGATTATGTTAAGATTATAATTTCATCTAAAGTTTATAATATTATCATGTTTTTTAAATAATAAAATTAATCAGGGGTCATAGCAGTCGACCTGAGACAAAAGAACAACGCTTGACCCCACCCTCTCTGTGTACATACCTACACTATTTAAATTATTTAAATTGACTTTTTCCTTTGCACAAATTCGATCTGTGCGAAGCCGTTCCTATACAAACCTTCGCACGGGTCCAATTTGTGGAGATCTCTATTATTTACACTTGCACAAATTCAAATTTGTGCAACCTATGTATTTTTACCTTTATAAACACTTGCACAAATTCGAATTTGTGCAACCTATGTATTCGTATAACAGTTTTGCATAAATATAAAATAATTCCAATTTGTGCAGACTGTTCATACCCTATGTAAAATGTAAAATGTGCAAACTCACATAATAAACGAATGATCGGAGAGGCATCGAGAGTAGGTCGAGATAAAACTCTGTGGCGTTCTCAGCTTCGTTGCGCAATAGCGAAACGAACGCGGTGGCGTTTTACAACTCTAACAGTCAAAATTCTAAGAATTTCATCTCAGTTCGTAGAATTGAGATGAACAAAGGACTGAGACGGGCAGACTCCCGTCTCTGGACCCTTTAAATACGGCTGTTAGACCGCCAGATCGGCAGAGCTCCAGATCTCATCACCACAACAACATCTCGCCTTCTCTTCTGCCTTCTCCGATCGACCCCTGGACAACTTGGACTTTTCTTCTTGGCCCTGGCCGAACCGCCCTCCCTGAAGACATCGAAAATTACAATTGGTCGATCGCCTTTTTCAAGGCGAAGGTTTCCCCTCTACCTCTACCCCCCTTCCGCCCCCCTTGCCTTCTACCTTTCTCCCTACATTTACCCAATTTTCCTGAAATCTCCCCACTTTTCCCTCTCCCTACATTTTTCCCCACTTTCTCCCTAGGTGTCGAAGCGGCCAGCCGGCAACTTCCCACTTCATCGTCTGTGCGGCTGGCGACTACAGTGCCCGTCCCGTACAAATATCTTTGGATAATACCAATACAACTAAACGAAACAAGCTAAGCTCAGTTGGTAGAGTTGCGCTCGGCAAGGCGAAGGTCCTGGGGTCGAGTCCCAGATGTGACCGTATCTTTTTCTGATTTTTCTGTTTTCAAATTTTTAATGAGTTTCGCTAATATCGTCTTCATTTAATTAATTATTATGCATTATACAAAGAATCTAAACTATTCAGTCTTCGTAAACTATTTATACTGCAAACTATGAAATATGTCTTTAAAAACAAAAACAAATTCGAAAAAAATGATAACAGAATCAATATTAGAAATAATAATGTATTTTATACCCCCAAAACAATGCAAACGCACAGCAGTTTCATTGGACCTCGTACTTTCAATCTTTTACCAAAAATTATTACCAGGCAACTAAACTTCCCCAATACCTAAAAGAGTTAAAAATGTGGCTTAACAATGCAGATGTTGAAACTTTATTTTTGTAATTTATGTAATTTTTTTTTTCACACAAATTTTACACTTATTACACTATTTGTGTTACACTATTTCACTATAGTATCACGTTTTGTACAAACTAGTTAGATAAAGTTAAATTATGTTTTTTGCTTAACATACGCTGTTCTATTTTTCCTAGGTACAACAACATATATTTAACTATATTACCCAAGCACAGGCTCCGCCTTCGTGGGTCCCATAACTCTTACGGTTTTCAAAATATGTGTATTTAAAAAGTAAAATTTGGAAAAAATAAAGGATTTAAAAAAAAAAACGAGTGTGCTTTAGACCACACGACTAAAGTTAAACTTCACTAACTTATGCTGTCCATTAAGAGGCCGGTATTCGAATTTCTACCGATTTCTTGCAAACCTCCCTTAAACATTTGAAGTTTTTAAGCTCTTAAAAAAATATATGTTATTCTTGAAGATAATATCTAGACATTAGTCGCGCTCAAACGCAAATTGTATAAAATTCCCTCGATAGAAAAAAATCGCAAAGTATGCTCTAAAAATTATTATAAACACGTTTGTTTAAGTTATTTTACAAGTGATATGTGTGAAAAAATTTACAGCGTTTCTTTAAATGCTGTTTAAGACAATTATCGTGAGATTTTTGCTCTATTTTAAACGAGTCGTGTTTGATTAGAGATTTTCATGATTTTGGCATCGATTTTATCGTTGTAAATGTTAGCGCACTCTTCTAACATTCGTAATTTCATATCTCTCCGTCTTCTTCTTTTTGGGGCCGGGGACTGAGCCTTAACAATATAACAATAACAGGAATAAAAATATCCCCATCCCCTCAACATCGCCATCAACTCAACTCAACTCAACTGAACTCAACTCTCAACTCTCAGCTCTCAGCTCTCAACTAAACTCAACTCAACTCAAATCAACTCAACTCAACTCAACTCAGCTCAGCTCAGCTCAACTCAACTCAACTCAACTCAACTCAACTCAACTCATCTCATTGATTAGCGTTTCACATTTCTTCGTAACGTTTCACATTTTTTCGTAACGTTTCATATTTTTTCGTAACGTTTCATATATTTTGGTAACGTGCAAATCATTTTACCCCCAAGTGTCGAGCGTGCGTAAAGAAGTTTTACTTTAAAAAAAAAAATCATATTTCTTTACGCACGCTTGACTTGGGGAGTAAGCTGGTGAATGCGTGACGAGAGTGTTACGAAAAGTGTGATCGGGCGAGGCGAACGGAAGTTGAGAGGGAGATATAAATTAGTGAATATAGAAAGAGAGAGAGTTACGTTTCGTACATTACAGTAGGGGCAAGAAAGAGATGTGCGAGCACACATTTTCTTTCTCTCGTTCTCTCATAGCCAGTTACGTTTCGTATATCTAAGACACAGTGCAGGCCTATTGTCTGTATCACACTGTAGGAGAAAGAGAGAGCAGTGGGCGCGCACATTTTCTTTCTCTCTTATTTTATAAGTTAGTGAAGTTTTACTTCAGTCTTGTGGTCTAAAGCACACTCGTTTTTTTTATTGATAAGAGTCAAGTCTAGAGTCTAGAATTTGATTTAAAAATGACATACTTCCGGTTGTGTCCGGTTATTGGCTCTTATGTTCCGTTGGAAATTATAATATAACATTATACAGCAGCTCAGGTAGGAAAACCAAACCATAAATATCTCTTGGTACCTTCCGTCGGGGAGTTCGGACATTACTTGTGGAGCTGGAGATACGGTTAAACGGGTGTTGCTTCTGGTCATGTTTGATGTTGGCTTTTTAAATGCATACTACATCAAGACAAGTCCCTTGGATCGGCGTGTTCTGTTTGACATATACTTCTTATTTATTCTATGTCTGTAGTATGTATGCTGTAGAATAAATGGGTAGCAGTTTTCAAATTTACTATGAAAATGTATAATTTTATTATTATTGGGCATCACTAATCTCTACATATAATAAATTAAAGTGCTCCGCCGCGTCTGTCTGTTTGTCTGTTTGCGATGAACTCAAAAACTACTGAACGGATTTTCATACGGTTTTCAACAATAGATAGAGTGATTCATGAAGAAGGTTTAGGTATATAATTTGTCAAAGTTTTGTGTAAATTGGTTGAAATATGTTTGTATATGGTGGACGAGCGGGCTGGCAAGCGGGAGGTGTGGATTTGTATGCAAATCTACAGTTTTATGACAAGATTGATGAAATTTTGTAAATGTGATCTTCAAAACAAGAGGAAGGTCACTGTCTACATTTGATTTCGAAAACTCTGTGTAAAGCCCGGGCATCGCCGGGGACTTCAGCTAGTAGTGTTTATAATAAATGGCGTATAAATAAGATTCCCTAGGTTATACAGGGTGTTAAGGGACGTTATTGACTTATTTTAACCAGTGATTCCTGACATTATTTGGAGTTAAAAATATATATAAAATTTGGGTCTCCGGTGAATTTTTTGATGTTTTTAAATTATTTTTTTTCTTTAAAACCAAACAAAAACAAATGATCTCTCAGCCGAGTGACCGACCAACTCCTCAGCCCGTCCCAAACTGTCCCAGGATGTCTGTATTATTTTTGTCCCATAAGCCCAGCAAAAGCCGCCCGCAGAACCCAGCAGCAATAATTGCGAAGTGCGTGTATCATGTATCATGACTGCGTGGACACAGAATATTTAAGAAAATATTCAGCTCCTGAATTGCCAAGAATGTGGGGCTTAATTATTGGACTGTTGCATGACCAATGTGTGTTGCAGAAATTATAACGTTGGTATACTTGCAGTTTGAATTGGTCATGTAATTTGAATATACTTGCTGTTTGAATTGGTCATTGGTCATGTAGGTAATTTGTGTGTTTGTGTGTGCACGATAATTATGTTTAATTAAACACGTCAGGATTAAAAGATAACTGGAGATTACAGCAGAGAGAACACGATAGCTGAAATCTATGTAATAATGTCTCAACCATATTGATTATGTATTTTATGTATCTATTAGCTGAAGTCCACGATGTTTAACTATCAAATTTCTTCTTTAATGAGGTGCAAAAAGGGGGGAGGGGGGGGGGGGGGGTGGCTTTTCTAAATCTATTGTGGAAGTGGTCTTTCACCCATTTTAAAGGTCGAGTGTGCAAAATTTTAGTAATACTGTAATTAAACAGTGAATTTGTGTAAAACATTGTCTTCATTTAATTAAACATTACAATTTGAGGTTTTTCTCATGAAGTTAAAAAAAATATATATATTATTAATAATTCTCCATTTTTGATCAACTTTCTACAGCCAAATATCAAACACAATGAAAACGCTTTGTCAATAGTCGCTGTAATAAAACACAGTATTATTACGAAAGCGTTATGGTATCTGACAATCTTTTAACGGTTTATTCTTCCCATGGAACTAATGGCAATATTACGGCCGTATTTGCAAAGGTTATTATTATTAGCAATTATTGTAATGTATTTGTTGTTATAGTGTACCAATTTCACCTACGATCACACGCGAGCAACATTATCATCTAGTTTAACAGGGGTGTTCAACTTTTTGATTATATTTTAAATACAAAAAACTTATGTAAGCCAAAGAAAACATTATGCAGTAATTACAGTGAATAAAATATTGGGTATGTTTTAACCATTACACATTTTTGAAGTAAAAACGTCTTAAGCACCGTTGTGATTGAAACTCGATGAAACGAAAAATAGCGACACTTAAAAGAGACCAACATATTCATTATATTTTGGGAGGCGGGTATGGGCCGCATACGCCGCTCCGGGAACCATTTTTTTGATAACCAACACCTCTGCCATCCAAGTGGTTCGCTACGTTTAATGGCTTAGCAGTGGTGCCTGGGCTCATGGGGTGAGGTTCGTCAAGGTCTTGGCGGCCGATGGGTCTGCCCACCTGCTGCGTGGCGGGCCGGATCGAGAGAAACTGGTTGAGGAGGTCTTTTGACCTCTCCAGCCAAAATCCCTCTATTCTTCGACTTGCACCGCAGTTAAAGGGATGGATTTGAACGTCCCTCACTCCTTGACACAATCACCCCCAGGTTCCTACTCACCCTTCATACCTAATTCCTTCCCAGCACTCATCTTCTTCCTTTCCTTAAAAAACTCTTCACACAAAAATCGTTAAGATAACAGTCCTCGAGGAAAATAATTTCCCTCAGGGCCTATGTCATTTTTGGGGATGCTATGTGGAGGATTTTTTTAAGGAGAGGAAGGAGAGAAGAGTTCTTAGAAGGAAAAGGGTTTAAGGGGTGGGTAGAAATCTGGGGTTCAGTGTGTCCTGGTCATCCGCCTCCAAGACCTAGACAAACCTCACCCCATGAGGTGTGGAGCTAATGTAAAAAATAATAGGATTTAGCCTGCGAGAGAATGAGATAGTATAATAGGTCTCCTCTTTGTGCGGTACTTCGTAGCCGATCGGTCTCCTCTATGTGTGGTGCTTCGTGGCCTCCCCATTCTTGTCTACTTTAGTTTTCTGAAGGTTTTACTTCTACGGCGTGCGAATTGCACAATATGTTGTTTGTTTTTTGAAGTAAAACTTCTATACGCACGCTAGACTTGGGGAGTTAGCTGGTGAATGCGTGACGAGAGCGGTACGAAAATCGAGGCGAACGGTAGTTGAGAGGGAGATATAAGTTAGTGAAAATAGAAAGAAAGAGAGTTACGCTTCGTACATTACTGTAGGCTGTAGGGGCAAGAGAGAGAGAGAGGTGCGCACCCATATTTTCTTTCTCTCTTCCTTGTCATATATAATATAGATGGAGTAGAAGTTTTAGGTAATTCAGTTGTGTGGTCTAAAGCACGCTCGTTTTTTGTTCACCAATTTAGGTTGTCTGCGGGCCGTTAGTTGAACAGCACTCAATCCAGTTGATGTATGTAGTTGCAACGCGAGCTAAATGTATTCAGTGGAAAACAATGACAAAATGGCTTCACAGAAAGACAATGCCTCAATAACACAAAGAGCAAACAGCCGCTCTGCAGTCTGCACCACAATGGCCGCTGAATCAAATGACGGCTTTCTTCGCTTTCAATTCGTTTCCCTGGGAAAGTGAAAATAATCATAAAAACATGATATCAAGGCGTTACAACGAATTGAATCAGAACTGAGAATCGATTAATATTTTCCAGGGATAAAATGTTGACGGTTATTGGAGAATTCAACAATGTATAAATACATCACTTCTTTAAAAAGTCAGTAAAAATGATGAAAAAAATAAAACTTGGTTAAATGTTACGTTGGTTTCATAACAACACCCCTTTTTTACATGAGCTCCACACAGGAGGTCCTGAGGAAAATAATTTCCATAGGATCTATGTCATCTTTGATGATGCTGTGTGAAGGGTTCTTTAAGGAAAGGAAGGAGAGGAGAGTTCTGGGAAGGCAAAGGGTTTAAGAGGTGGGTAAGAATCTGCGGTTCAGTGTTACCTGATCATCCGCCTCCAAGACCTAGACAAACCTCACCCCACGAACCCGGGAACCCCTGCTAAATCACCAAACGTAGCGAACCACTTGGGGTGACCTACGGCAGACATGTTGGTTATCCAATAAAGGTTCCTGGGACGGCGGTACCCATTCCCGCCGCCCAAATTGAAGTTGCCTATGATATGGAAAAATTTGTCGAAAATAATATCGTTAATTAATTAAAAAATTTGATAATATGAGATTGACAATTATGTCGGTTTCTTAGAAGGTGGCAATGGCTGAATTGGTAAAAGCGCACGTCCCGGTTAGACGAGAGGTTCTGGGTTAGAGTCTCAGTTGCAACCATTATCTTTTTATTTTCTTCTGTGTGTTTTTCTCTTTCATTTTATCATTTAGATTATTAGTGTCATCTTCTTCTTCAATGATATATTACATTGATGGGAATAACCTTCAAAGGTTATGAAAGGAAAGTAGTGCTTATAATTATTTTATTTCTTCACTTTTAATGATTTTTCAAAGGGATGTGGATATGTGCCACTTTGTTGAATTTTCGAGGAACTATTACCCCCCACTCTTCTAACCTGTTTCTTTCCCAGAACTCCATTTCCTAAAAAAAGACCCTCCAGACAGCATCCCCAATTACCCCTCCCCACTACCTTCAGCCTTACAACATACCCCAATTGGGGATGCCATAGTCTCACTGGCTTCAGACGGGAGCAGTTGCGACTCTTGTGCGGTATTCATATGAAGAAAAAAAAATGTTGACATGGAACCCAAGAATAGATACACTTTTGGCTTGTAGCTTCCTCTTAAACCCGGGCAACGCCGGGACTACAGCTCAGGATATCAAAAAACAGCATCACGAAAAAAGTTTATATATAAATGGGATTTTAAAAACTCTTACCTTGAGGTTTTCTTATATGAAATTTATCCAATTATCAAATGCTATATTCAATATCCAACCTTCACTGCGTCGTGGATGCATTAATTTAATAATTTACATAGGTGCTGTCAGAGAAATATTTCGGCAAACAAAATATACCTTCTGTAATATTATTATTGTGATTGTTCGCAGGTTAAAGATAATTGGAATGTTGTAAAACCAGATTCTGAAACAAATGGCTGTTTTTTTCACCTGAGAATTAAACAACACAGCGAATGAGCATCTTCAATGGATTTTTAATTGGTTTATTTACAAAAGTTAATGTTAATATATTATTGGAGATATTATAAACAAAATACTTTTCGGTTTCGGTTATAATTTAGTTATAACTGAAACTAGTTACCTATTTTAAATTTATACCAGTAATTATTTTTTTTACATTAACTCCACAAAGGAGGCCCTGAGGAAAATAATTTCCCTCAGGGCCTATGTCATTTTTGAGGATGCTGTGTGGAGGGTCTTTAATATAAGAATGAATATGTGCTATAATCTATAATATATATATTTTTATATTAAGATACATTAATAATTATTAAAGAATACAATTTTGCTTGATTTTGGAGGCAACTTTGGAATTTTTCCCTGAGTTAATTACTAGAATGAGTTAATTACTAAGACTAGTTAATTAGTAGTATATAATTATAATTATTAAAAAAAATTATCTCATTTTTTTATAATAGGCAATTCACCCTAAAAAGAGTGCTTTGTTTATCTCATCTTATCTATTGTTTTAAAACAATAAAAAATAAAATAAAACATCGAAAAAAGGGGTTTTTGAGTGGTAATTTTAATTTATATACGGCAAATTTGTAATCCGACGTAAATAGTACATATACAATTTAAATTTACGCCCATAAAAATGCTTTTTTAATCATTTCTATTTCTTTAATTTTATATTTCATCATATTTTTATATAAAATTGAGTTAAATATATACTTTTTAATATTGATTATTTACTCCCAAATAATTAAGTGCCCAAGTTGCTCCTAAAATCATGGAATATTAAAATCTTTAATGGATGACCTATATTTTATATTTTAAAACACAATTACTTATGTAACGTAGCACATATCCGTACTACGTATTTAATAAAGCTTTTGATTTCAAAAATATTTTTGCAATTTGATTTGGTATTTTGGCTTCAAATCATAAATCAAAGTTTTGTATGAAAAGGGCCGCGCAAACATTTCTTCGACGTTCGTGTATCTATTAATATATGTTCAGTATAATTTGAAGGTAGTTAATAATAAGATGTAATTATATCGCTTATATATGCAGGTATGCAAATTGAATGGCTTATATGGTAAATTCCATATAAGCCATTCAATATATTCAATATATCCAATACAATGATTCATACATTTAAAAAAACATTATGAAAAATCTGTACCCGGGAAGTATACGGATGTCCAAAAAGGTAAATATTCAGGAGAGTCAAAAAACTTTTTTTCTGTAACTATGGCCTCATAACTTCTTCGGATATCCATGCTGATAGATAAAAAAAAGTAGTTATTAAATCAATATTTTATATGTAAAGCCTTTATAGATATTGTTTTAAAAAACGCTACAAAAACACAGACTTGGGTAATTCTGCTTCAAAATGAAATGGAATGTTTCGTTATGAATTGTGGTGTATTATGAAAGGATCAAAGTTTGAAAATTGTTTACTTCCATAGAAAGCGTAGTAATGTTAGAGACAGAAGGATGCAAATGGATTTGAGTCATAATACTCAAAATGCAACAAAATCATAAAGATGAAAGTCCATATACATCTTTCTGGTTCGAAGATAGTTGTTCCATGAAAGGTAGTTGCATCCGTATACATTTTTGAAAATCCTATCTTTCTTCATGATAGGAGTTGTATCTTCCTACCACTGATAAATACGCTAATTAACTTCAAATTGCATCAAAAACTCATTTCTTCAAATTTTGGACTTGCATCCGTGTGCTTCTCAGGTACAGAAATATTGATTAATAAAATACGCGAAAGAGCAAAATAAATCCAAGATGACTAAAACAATTTTATTAACTTATTTTGACATATCTGAAGTTATCTTAGAATTTATACTACACGAAAAAAAACCATCATGTACGAGTAAGTGGCTCATTTGACGCAGTGAATTATTAAAGCGGTAATGTGAATTTGATTGTTTTAGTAATGATTCTGACTTACTTCTGATTCTGACTTTTATAACGAGGAATTGTTTCTGTTACAAAAAATATACAAATTAAGCAAAAAAATTACCTTGGGATAAAAATGCTCATAATGTTATAGATTAACAGGCTTACTTATAAAAAAACACGTCCCAACCGTTTTAAACGGTGTTTTAGTTACACATTAAATGAAGACTGTAGTTTTTCTATTTAGAATTATTACTAATAATAAACAAAAAAAAATAACAAAACAAAAAACGATTTAAAAAAATGCACTAAAAAGTGAAAAAATAATTTCGTACGATTGTTATTTTTGGAGTCGATGTCAGCCAAGGTAACTACATACATAGGTAGTTATAGGTGAGATGTGGAGATCTTGGCTGACACCGACTCCTGAGCCTAGCCTTTCCAGGAGTACGTACTGAGTGTGGTTACGTACGTACGTACGTATGTGGTTGAGAAAAGCAGTAAATGTTTCAGTGCTTCTTCTGTTATTTCCTTATAATGTTTCTGTACATTCACCCAAAAACTTGATAAATTTCGTTTCAAAGCTGAACCACAAGATATTTCTATCAATTGGATTTCCCGCGCCACCATAGTACCTAATATCAATAACGTCTGTGTTAAAAGGGTCTAATAACGAATTTTTATTTTTGTCGGGTACTGGAAAATAGTCCCGAAACGAAGAACTTAAAGCGTGAAGGTATTTAATCATTTCGTCTTGAACTTGTGTTGACAACATTGCTCAAAGTTTTTGAATTCTTCAAATATTACTTCACCTGTAGTGTGCGAAGGCAGAGGCATACAGAATAAAAAATCCTCACTCATGTTGTCGTTGTGTTCTAGTGTAGCGATTACGAGACTTTTGGTGGCATTTATTTATTATTGTTAAATGGTCCAGAGATGAGACTGCGGACCCCATACATATATTCGCGGAACCCAGGGGTCCGCGGACCACAGGTTAAGAAACACTGGTATAAACAAAACTAATTCGTAATATAAGTTTAAATAAAACTTACCCATTATGAAGAGATTCGATTCGGTAGTCCAAAAAATGATATCCAACACAGTTAGGCACAAAACCACAAATTATATTAAAGATTTTCCAATCACCCAACAATTTCCACCACTTCACTTTATAATTCACTTCACCGTACCAACAAATCACTCTTCCACTTTCTCCTATAATAATGATCAACTATTAAATATTTTCCACTTCACTTAAAATAATAGACTGCTTGCAGCTTTAACACAATTCCTACGGTGATTATGGATTCTCGGCAATTCGAAACACCAACTGCAAAATAGAAAACAACAAAAATATATTAATAATAAAATCACAAACCAACCAAAATGCTGTAACTTCATTTCATAATATACTGTAACTACCTGACCTGAACTATAATATAACTGACCCGACGAACTTCGTACCACCTCAGAATCAATAAATTTTATATAAACGTATCTATTAGCTGAATTAAATTCAGTTATTTTAGTAAGTTAAAAATTACACAACGAAGCCAATATCGATGCGCAACTGTCCGTGTTTTGTTTTAGTCAGTATCAGAAATGGCGTTGTGTACGGATTTATATTTTTTGTGATTTTCTTACTCTTATACTTACTTACGGGAATTGCATTTCATTTTCTTTATAGGTGTGAGGGAGATTTATTGTAATTATTGTATTTTTCCTTTGGAGGGGTGCAGACATACGTTCATTGTTTGAACGACAACTATTTCATTCGGAGTTCGTAGGAGACGACAGTCATTTACAATAATTACTTTAATTTGTTATGTTGGTATTCCTGATACTATAATATAGAACAGTCGTTGTTACCATTTAAGCTTCTTTCTCGATCCGGCCCAGACCCATCGGCCGCCAAGACCTTGACAAACCTCGTACCATGAACCAGGGCATCCCTGCTAAGTCACCAAACATAGCGAACCACTTGGTTATGGTATGGCAGAGGTGTTGGCCTCCCAAAATGCAAGTTTGTCTGTATATACCAAAAACCGACAATGTAAACAAATTCGTTTGATATCCATATCAACTTTTTATTAAATGTATTTTTGAAGTCGATTTTAGGTTTAACGTTGGTTAAAATTGTACAAGAAGTTATAATTTCATAACATTTTTAATTTCGAGGGGCCAAATATCGGGGGATAAACTGCAGGGTCACCATGAATGGTCACTATAGAATGAATAAAATTGAACAAGCTGTTACATACGATGGCTTACCATGGAACATTTTACGAGATATAAAAAAAATTTCAAATTTGTAGAAAGAATTTCAACACACTGAATAAATTGACCCTCAATTTGGCGATGAACTCTAAATATAAACATGACACTGGGAAGCTTATAAATTGGCACTAAACCAGCCAGGAAACAATTTGTATGCGTTTTAAACAACATGTTAATAAGGCAATTGCACATAGCATGCATATTAATGAATTCAACTAACTGTGTTTTGGACACTCCTAATTTTAAGCTGAATGCCTGCGTTGCGTCATGTGTCATGTATGAGAAGGCTATAATATGGGATAGGCCTGTCTGTGTGTTATTTGCTGTAGAATTTTGTCTCTATTCGTATTATGTACTCCTGGTAGTGAATTCACAGTCGAGCATAATTTCAGAATATGTTGCACAGCCAAAATATGGCCAACTAGGATAATGAGTTCTTTTGAAGTAAAACTTCTTTACGCACGCTCGACTTGGGGGGTAAGCGAATGCGTTACGAAAAAGTGTGATGCGAACGGTAATAGATGCGAACGGTGATCGGTGCGAACGGAGATCGGGCGAGGCGAACGGTCGGGCTTTTACGCACGCTTGACTTGGGGAGTGATAAGGATAAGGTTAATGTCAATGCCAATGTCACCCTAATGTCATAGGTCACCCCAAGGTCGTAGGTCACCCCAAGGTCATAGGTCACACCACATTCGTAGGTCACCCCACGGTCTTAGGACATCCCACGGTCATAGGTCACCCCATGGTCATATGTCACCCCAATGTCATATGTTCTTTTATAAGTTAGAGAAGTTTTACTTCAGTCGTGTGGTCTAACTCAAACTCATTTTTTATTATTACTGTGACGATCTACGATTATGGTACCGTGAAGGCGTAAAAAACGCAAAAAACCTATATGTTCCTTATCACAATAATGCTGCATCTCTTTAAAAATGATGAGATACACAATGTACGCAGGTCTGTTCTGTTGTTTTCTTGCATCTCTCTCACACACGCCACCGTGACGTCTCTGTAGACCCCTACAATACTACTAGTCATGACGATAACTTTGAAAGTATGGAATATAGTTACAAGGATAACATTAAATAAAGTGTGAGTGAATTCCAAGAATTCAAAAACGTCAAATTTAATGTCAATGCGCTGATGGTTTTGCGTTTATTCTTAAACGTATAATGCTGCAGCCTCTTACACACTAAATAACAACAGTCGAAAATGAGACAAACGCTGAACGTATGTCTGCACCCCCCAAAGGAAACACAATCATTATAATAAATCTCCCTCACTCGTTAAACAAAATGAAACGCAATTCCCGTCGCTATACTAAAGGAAAAAAGTTGTACTTTGGAATAAACAGTAACATTTATTTGGTGTCACATCTTTTGTCTCACCTTTATTTAATATGTAGAAAGAGCTGTAACATTATATGATTATAGCAATAAGGAACGTATGTTTATTACCTTTTTTAAACGTGGGTCGTCACGGTAATAATAAAAGCACTCATTATGTCAGAAAAAGGAAGAACAATAAGATATGCGATCCGTTGCTATACACCGTATTTTTAGTATAAATCAGAAGCGAGTATCAATTTCCCATTACTATAATATAAATAGCCGAGGGGTCGTAGTGATTTCAATGAGGTATACATTACAGGTTGATCGATAAATCCACGGTCGAGCACGCTCGGTTGCGTGACGGACTCGACAGACGTTGTCGATACGTTGAGTGATTCTCCCCACGGTATCAAGTGATGATCCTAGATTCTAGATTGCAGCAGATGTGGTGGGATTGATGGTGATGAGATCTATTCACGTGCTTATCTGGAAAAGTTGTGAGTTATCAACTGTTGTGTATAATCAGGATCGTTAGAGCTTCATCTCGTGACACGCAGGTCATTAAACTATTTCCAGGTCATTATATACGGCATTATGGGCTGGGGAGGAACATATGACTATCTATCTAATTAACTAACTAGTTAACCATCACGCCGTTTTTAGCAGGGGTAGGCAGAGAGGACGGAACGGATCGCCAAAAAACTCGGTTTTGGCACACAATCCTTGCATTACATGCTCTTCTATTATTCTGACTCTTGACATGGCCCGACTCAAGTATCTGATTCACTTGGTCGTGCCATGTCTTTCTTGGGCTTCCTCGACTTCTTCCATCATTCACATTTGCGTCATATATTCCCCTTTCCTCGTCATGCCCAAACCATCGGAGCGTCCTTTTCTTAATCTTACACACTACGTTTACATCAGCCTTGCATTCTTTGCGGATCTTCAAGTTTCTCACACGATCGTACATGGTTTTACCACACATACGCCTTAGGGACCTCATTTCTACAGCGTTTAGTCTATTTTCATCCTTCCTCTGCCGGTTCCATGCCTCACTGCCATACATCAGAGTAGGTACCAGCACTCCATTATGGACGGCAAACTTCGCTTCTTTGGACAGTTTTTTGTTGGCGCCAACCAGGACAGCATTCTCACCTGACGCCTATGCTCTAAAGATTAAAAAACAGTTGTTAAGATAGGAGAATCTATCAAACGGGTCCCCGGTTTCTGCAAAGAGTGGAGGTTTTTTTCAGGTATTTTGGGGCTCCAGACCAGAGGTGGCTGACAAGTAATAATATTTTAATTTTAATTACTTATTTCAATCCACAAAGTCATCGTTTCCACGAAAACGTATTGTCTAAAATATTAGCAATAAAATAACAGTTTTCAATTAAATATTATAAAAAATAATAAATGATTGTGTTCCCCTTTTAATTTCAATTGTCGACAAGATAATCGCTGGATTGTTGTTTCAGTAAACAGATTGACACAAAAAGATTACAATCGCCGGAAATTATTTTCACAACTCGATACGAAACTTAACTAAACAGGAAAACATCGTGAAAAGTTGACGGAGCATGCGATGCAAAATTATTACACGAAGTGAGCATTCATGTATTGAATCCATGACAGTTCATCCCCCGACAGTTGCCCCCCAGGCAAATTTATGTACAATATGCAGTCGGTTTAGGGCAAATACGGTAAACCTATTTTTTTACATGAGCTCCTCCACAGGCCCTGAGAAAAATAAGTTCCCTCAGGGCCTATGTCATTTTTTTTTTATTTTTTTTTTTTTATTTGAAATATACATATATATAACAGATTTACAGAAAGAAAATATTTGGTTCATAAAAAAACTAATTACAGATAAAGTTATTTCTTGTTAATGAATCTACCCAATTTAAAAGAGAAAACATTTCTCGTGTTTGAATTGGGGAGTTGTGCTATTATAGAAAAAGATAAAGAAAAAATAATATACAAATATATAATCTTTACACAATACAAAGCTACACTTACCTACACATCTACATATATCATAGACCCTGTAGTTGTATCTTGATTGTCACATATCCCATCCCTATGATGTTCCTATTCCCCAACCTATCCCATCCCTATGATGTTCCTATTCCCCAACCTATCCCATCCCTATGTTGTCATCGTTACCATAACAATCAGTGTCATCAATGAACTCGCCGCGTGAAGAAGTATAATATTACGCACCCCGCATCCGCTAACTGAATCCGCATCCCGCGATTGATCATTGTACAAGTTCATGAACAAAACCCTGGTTCGAGGAGGTTAAGGAGTCAAGATTCCACCGTAAGTCCCTTCCTTTCCATCTCCTTTGTGCTTTCAATGTTACTTGTGCAGTGGTCTAACATACATCTAACAAACACACGCAAGGTCCTTCGACATCCGCAAACTACACCATTTATAGTCAAACTGCACCATCATTTTATGGTCCTTTTAGCCGCACTTTTCATCCGCATTCACACATTCATTTTATGATGTCATATTTGGGAATGCTGTGTGGAGGTTTTTTTTAAATGAAATGAAGAAGAGGAGAGTTCTAGGAAGGAAAAGGGTTTGAAGGTGGGTATGAATTTGGTGTCAGTGTGTCCTGGTCATCAGCCTCCAAGACCTAGACAAACCTCACCCCCATGAACCCAAGCACCCCTGATCACCAAACGTAGCGAACCACTTGGGGTGACCTATGGCAGAGGTGTTGGTTACCCAATAAAGGTTCCCGGGGCGGCGGAACCCATTCCCGCCTCCCAAATTAAAACTACTACTGAACTACTTACACAAAATAACTAATGCCCACAATACATGACATCTTTTTTCAGCCTGATTCCAATTAGAGACCAAATTCAACATTTTTCGCTTTACGCGATCGCTATTTTCATCTCTATTTTCATGTCTACGATTTCAGTTGTCATCACTGCAAACAATGCATGAACCATGCTGTTTGTTGTGATGTCAACTGAAATCGTAGATATGAAAATAGAGATCAAAATAGCGATTTCAGTTGTCATCACTGCAAACAATGCATGAACCATGCTGTTTGTTGTGATGTCAACTGAAATCGTAGATATGAAAATAGAGATCAAAATAGCGATCGCGTAAAGCGAAAAATGTTGATTTTGGTCTGTAATTGGAACCGGGCTGAAAAAAGATGTCGCGTATTGTAGGCTTAAGTGTATAAATTACGTTTCGACAAACTATGTATAAAACCCGGGCGAAATCTCAAAACCTGTTTCCTTCACTTAGTATAATATTATAAAGAAGGTGCGGCATAGCTTTTTTTATAAAAATCCACAATTTTATTCCGAGAATGGTGACATTTTTCACACTTGACCTTTAAGATAAGAGAAAGGTCACTGTCTAAGTCTGATTTCGAAAAACTAAGCGAAAAGCCCGAGCAACGCCGGGGACTTTTGCTAGAACATTTACAAATAATGTTGTGAATATCATTCATGTCATGTTATTATATAGAAAAATGAATGTATATTTGCTTGCTTATTTGTTTGTAGTTTGTGCATTGATAGCAATTATATGATAGAAACTTAATATAGTTAAGCACAGGAAATGTTTGAAACTTTCAAATTCATCCCCGCGAAGGTTTTTGGATTATTACAAACGCACGACAACATCTGAAAAGTTTTTAATCAACACAAAAAATCTTACGAAACTGTCAAACATGTCACAATTTGAGAATATCATTCTGAAAAACAATCAATTGTTCAATTTAAATTCAATTTTCAAATAAACTCTTTGAATTAATGAATTTAATTGTCTACTATGATACTCTCCCAAATTCTAGGCATTTTAAATAGGTACCTATGTTAGGCACCAAATTTGAATGGTTGTACTTATCTACTACACTATATAAAGAGGTAAGGTTTGTTTGTTTGTTTGTTTGCATCGAATAGGCTCTGAAACTACTGAACCGATTTGAAAAATTCTTTCGCTGTTGGGAAGCTAAACTATCCCTGAGTGACATAGGCTATATAATATTTTCAAAATAATTAGGGATCATTACTAAAACTCCAATAATGCAACCCAAGGTGTAAAAAAATTACCTAAAATATTCTTTACATCGCGTGCGCTGCGAAAACTATTGATGATAGAATAAAATAATGTACTACGACTTTGTAGAACACATCATTATTTACAAAAAAGGTCGCGACAACATATGTCTAACTATTATGGTTATGCCAAAATAAGTATTCTTTTATTTTAAAAATTTAATTAATATGTCGCCGCTTGAAAAGGCTTTTTATTTGTATCTTGGTGTTAATCCTTATCAAAATAAATTACTTCATATTCAAGACAGCTTCAATACCTTTATTTAACTTTTTGAATTTTTCAATTCGGATATTTAATTAGAAAGATATCACGAGTTTAATAATATCTAAAATTAATGTGTTTTGCATTGATGACAACAAATCTTCTACTACACTATATAAAGAGGTAAGGTTTGTTTGTTTGTTTGTTTGCATCGAATAGGCTCTGAAACTACTGAACCGATTTGAAAAATTCTTTCGCTGTTGGGAAGCTAAACTATCCCTGAGTGACATAGGCTATATAATATTTTCAAAATAATTAGGGATCATTACTAAAACTCCAATAATGCAACCCAAGGTGTAAAAAAATTACCTAAAATATTCTTTACATCGCGTGCGCTGCGAAAACTATTGATGATAGAATAAAATAATGTACTACGACTTTGTAGAACACATCATTATTTACAAAAAAGGTCGCGACAACATATGTCTAACTATTATGGTTATGCCAAAATAAGTATTCTTTTATTTTAAAAATTTAATTAATATGTCGCCGCTTGAAAAGGCTTTTTATTTGTATCTTGGTGTTAATCCTTATCAAAATAAATTACTTCATATTCAAGACAGCTTCAATACCTTTATTTAACTTTTTGAATTTTTCAATTCGGATATTTAATTAGAAAGATATCACGAGTTTAATAATATCTAAAATTAATGTGTTTTGCATTGATGACAACAAATCTACTACACTATATAAAGAGGTAAGGTTTGTTTGTTTGTTTGTTTGTTTGTTTGCATCGAATAGGCTCTGAAACTACTGAACCGATTTGAAAAATTCTTTCGCTGTTGGGAAGCTACACTATCCCTGAGTGACATAGGCTATATAATATTTTCAAAATAATTAGGGATCATTACTAAAACTCCAATAATGCAACCCAAGGTGTAAAAAAATTACCTAAAATATTCTTTACATCGCGTGCGCTGCGAAAACTATTGATGATAGAATAAAATAATGTACTACGACTTTGTAGAACACATCATTATTTACAAAAAAGGTCGACATGCAAGGAGTAACATTTTATTTATTTGAATATGGCATTACAACACATGCCGGGAAACAGCTATATATTATAAAAGAAAATCCAAAAAAACGTGCCAACCGCAAAAACTCAGAAACGAGTCCCGGTACGATCAAGGGAGTTATAAGGTGTGATAGATCTCTGTCCCTCGGGAAAAAAGGTACCCGATCTCTGTCTCTCGGGAAAAAAGGTACCCGTTTTTACCTAAAGGGCGTGCTTTTGAAGATATAAAGGCTGGAAGTTTCGCCCTCTTGAAATTTCGGAAAGTTCAAGAAGGTTCTATAGAACTCTAGAATGTTCTGGAAGGGGTGGCGGAGTATGTCGTGGAATGTTTGGGAATAGGGAATCGGGATCATCATTGTGAAACATTCCATAACACTCTCAAATGATTTCCTGAGCGAAGCCGGGTAACCCAGCTAGTAATATATAAAAGTGAATGTTTTTAATGTATGAAAAATTAAAATTTGTATAAAAAATTGATTAGACAGCAAGCAAGCTGTTTGAAAACTGAACGTACCAGGACTGAATATATGGAACACGGGAAAGGGGACGGGAAGATGGAGGGGGAACGCGTGAGGAGAAGAGGACATGGGAGGGGAAGGGGAACGGGATGAATGTGAAAGGACACGCAGGGAGAAACAATTTCTTTATTATGTCACATTGCAACGCATGCCAGGAACTCGCTAGTATATATCTGAAACTTTAAATTATTATTACAAAACACCTTTCATTATTGATTGGTTTTGAAGAAAACTCTGTGCTGGTGAAATAATTATTTAAATTGAAACTTTATTACAGCAATCAACCTGATTCAATTTGTTTGAAATAGCACCATCATTCTTCATTACAATGGGAACTTTCAAAACACTAATTTACACAAATAAATTGAAGTAAATTTGTTTTCTAGCAGTTTTGAATTTGTTTACCGTAAATTGCATGTGAATGAATTGGCAGTTACGTATTATAAAATCGTGTGGCATGATTTATAAACGGTAAAATAGTTAAGAGGAAACCGGGCGGCGTTTTGTACATACAAACATTTTCTAAACTTCCTCTCTGGATTTTTATGATACTGCAAATGTTTTATTATAATATATAATAAATATCAACCACAGGTGTGCTTTTTGAAGTGAAAACTTCTTTAGCACCGTTGTGATTTTGAAACACGATGATACGAAAAATAGCGACACTAAAAATAGATAAACACATACATCTACTACACATACAATACTTCCTACTCCAAAATGTAAAAAAACAATAGGACAGTTAAATCATAAATATCTCGGAGTTAATTTTTTTAATTGACTTCCTGAAAAAATCAGAAACATGAACAGTAATATAAAAAAATTAAAAACACAGCTTAAAAATTGTACCGAAAATTTGAAATGAATAATAAAAAAAAACTAATACAATAACACCCCCCATACACACAAGCCCTGCTTATTTATTTATGGGGATAAATCAAATATGTATACATATTATGTAATTGTATAAAATTTATTGTAATTTTTTAATCTTTTACTGAATTAAAAAAAAAAATCTTTAAGATTTAGCCTAATGAGAATGTATAATCGGTCTCCTATTTGTGCGATGCTTCGTAGCCTATCGGACTCCTCTCTGTGCGGTGCTTCGTAGCGTCCCCAGTCTTGTCTACTTTAGTTTTCTGTTTTTATTTCTACCGCATGTGAATTAAGTACTCTGATTTTATTTTGATAAGTTACTTCTAGGAGATAGAGCCGTTAAAATTGCCTGGTTTAAACGCCATCAACAGACATTTAGTATAAAAACTAGAAAATGTATTTTAAAGAAAACGTACAGACATAGAGTATTTTCTTATAATAGAGTAGGTAATTAAAAAAAACTTAAAAATCGGTCCAATTTTGGAGGAGAAAAATGGGAAATAAGCCGCGGGGGAAGGTGGAGGGGGAACGCGGGAGGGGAAAGGGTCAAGGCTTCAAGGGGACATTTCCTTTATTTAAATGGGAACGCACGATGGGAATTAAAATGTTTATTTTGTACAGTGGCGGTCCTTCCTTGGGTCAATTGGTCAAAAACCTTCCAAAATTATAAGATGACAGTAAAACTTAATATTATGAAATATTATGCAAATGAAAACAAGTGGTACTATTATAATGTATTTAAATTGCACCGCGAGATAGCTGGCAGCGGCAAGCAGTGACATCTAACGTCCTAAATTGAAGCTTTCTTTCCCACGCACCATGGTTGGCTGGGTCAATAATTCATCAAATGTCCCAATATCGTGTCTTCTGTCTCTTTACGCGGCATACAATAAACGAGATGGCACTATGTCGCCTAGTAAAATGCTTTCGGATTCTGAAGACAGTTTGGGTCATTGCCATGAGGGAAAGAGCATGATGAATATTATGCTTCTGAAAGAGATGGTTTGATGAACGTAGGTTGATTTTGCATACGCTTGTCGCATAAAATAATTTATTATATTAAATGTAATTTGACACGCAAACTCGTGAGGTACCCACCTACAAATGAAAATTATCGTTTTTAATTTTATATTTTTATTTTATTTATTTATATTTATTTGGGAAGCATACAGTGTAATGTATATAAAGTAATTGTTCATTAAATAGTGAATATAATTTAAACCAGTTAAGTTCCATTTATAATATTTACTTGTGTTTAATGATTATGTGATTATGAATCAAGTGGTTATTAAACAATTATTATAGTAGGTATATGGTGTAAGCACGTTGTAAAAAAATTATCAAAAAGGTGGTTTTCATTTAAGTACACTGTACGGTTAGTTTGATTTTAAACGATTTAAGGGTAGGTACAATGGAAAATGTCAATATCTCTTAGGGCATTATAAGTTTTGCAGATACGCCCGAGAAAGGAATTTTGTGCGTATATCGATTTAAAATGTTGTTCATCAAAAAATAAGTTATTCGATCTGGTATTGCGTTCAGGGCAACGAAATGCAATCCTTTCTAACAAGGCTGTGGAGTCAATGAGGCATTTCACAATTTTGTACAGAAACAGTACGTCAAAAATTTTCCTCCGTTTGTGAAGAGCTATAGGGTTACACTGATGATTTTCAAAACGATACGACAGGTGTTTCAAAAATTTTGTTTAAATGTTTTCAATTCGGTTAATATAAGTTCGGTATTGAAGATTCCAAATGACAGATGCAAATTCGAGATGAGATCTTACATATGCCATATATAGTTCAAGTGCAAAATGTTTATTGAATATTGTATCATAATATAGCGACTCCTATAGCGGCCTCTGATTTTGCGCATTGTTTGAACGATGTAAAAATGTGAATAGAATACAATTAGAAAGGGAGGTAGGTCTGCAGTATCCAGCTACCACTGGGAATTATATTCTTAGAGAAATTGCGTGACAAACAACTGCACTAAACTGTGTCGCTGTCGATTGATGTAGAATGAAAGTCGTCAGGTCCCTTTTCTATTCTACATTCTCGTCAAATTGTCTGAAGTCTGCAGTCTACAGTCTGCGGTCTGCGGTCTCTTTATTACAAGTCCCAGTACTCTGAGATACGCAGCATTAACCTTTCACCTTGCCACTAATTCAAAGAGAAAATATAATCAGCACTGATAATTCAATAATGGGGTACTTCCACAAACGAGGGATTCTGTTGAAAATGTACGGAATATTTAAAGATTTTTCTGATTTTAATAATCCTAGTAAAAATGTTTGTTTTGATGTTTTCAATCAATATTATCACCGCCATCTTTATTTCTAAGCCGTGCTGTAGAAATCCAACTGACATTTAAAGAGTCCTATTTTTGGGACTTCATTGTAACTTTTTTCTACGCGCCAGTATGGATTGTGTAGGCGTCAGAAGAGTGTGTGCTACTGATTGAAGAGATATTTAAAAGTTTTCATCACATTTCTGTAATATTAATACTTAAATTTTGTAAGACAATACGTTGGTGGTAATATACGATCGTTAAGGTAAGACATTTTTAATATATTTACAATTTTAACGTAGTAATAATGCTTTCAACCATTTTTCATAATGGCGGATGATGCTTAGCTTTGGAGCTGTACCGATTATCATTAGAAATTCTATAATTTACTAGATAATATAATATAATCTACATAATAGTACTATTTTATAACATGTGTAGAGCTTTCTGAGAGAATAATAGGATAATTAATCCATAAGCCGCGACGTTTTTAGTTGGAACTTAAAAATGACACTTCCTTTCGACTCGATTGTTGATTTGTTTTCCAAGTGAAATTTTATTGGTTTTGAAAATACGAAATATATTTATCAGTGGATTTTATTTTCAGATGCCTCATAAGTGCTGTGTTCCGGGATGCAAAGCGAATTACGCCAGTTCTCTGAAGAAGGAAGGTGCTGTTACCATCTTCAAATTTCCAGCGGAGGAAGAACGCAGATAGTCATGGATCAGGGCTATGCCTCGCAAAAATTGGATTCCAGGTGCTTTCGCTGCCGCTTGCATCAATCATTTTGATAAAAATGATATCATAACTCACCCTAAAAAAACAAAATTGGTAATCGGAGCTACAGCAAGTATTTTTAAGGGTTTGCCAAGTTATTTAACAAAGAAAAAGGCAACGGAGAGAATGAATCCCGAAAATCAGAAGTTAAAAATAAAATACCGACACGAGGAACAAGTTGAACTTTTCATTCAAAGTGACACGATAGTGGATTACAGTGATTTTGTCAGAAATATGCAAATTAAAATTAAACTCAGTGAGTGGAATGTAAAAACTATAAATGACAGAACATATTTTTACGTCACAAACTTTGACAATGTAGATAAACATTTGTATTTAAGTTCTCGGGTTGTAGTTGACTATCAAATTGTCGGAACAAATAAACTTTCTCATAATGAATTGAAGTGGCTATTCCCTAAAACTATGATATTGAGTTTATGGTCACAACTAGAAAATTTGTTGGTACGATATCATAATATTAATATAGATGACAATATTAGTTATGAAGACAGAAGTCAAAATACTGTAAATAATAATTTATTTATATTTTATATTTAATACATACTTCTACAAATAATTCTTTTACTATTTATCCATGAAATTCTAAAATATCTACTTCCCACAATAATTATTTTACTTTTTACCCATGAGATTTAGGTAAGTACCTATATATATTCATTAATATGAATCAAAACGATTTGTGTAGGTGAAAAAGGTAAGTATTTATAAACAAGAAATATACATGCCTTCACTGTAAATTAAATTCACCAACATTTTCTATTAGAACCTTTAAAATCAGAGCTGGAATGATGTATTTGCTTCTTGGGGAAATAGGCCTCTTTACTTTGAATTTTGATTTCCCGCCAAGTCTACAGCACGGCTTGGAAATAAAGATGGCGGTGATATTATTGATTTTAAAAACGCTCTAAAACTGACAAAATCAAAACGGCCTGTTTTTTGCAAATGGGTTTGTGACGTCACAAGCGAATCTCAGCTGAACCAGCATAAATAAACACTGTCATTGAGCGTCCGCACTCATGACGTCACACGATAGCCACGCCCCAAACTATCGTTTTAGCTGTAATTCAAAAATGGGAAACTTTAACTCGCTGTAGAAAATTTATTCGTCAACATAAAAATAAAATCAAAATGCCATAATCATCGTAATTTTTTGCTTATTTTTTTAGCAATAAAAAAACGTGGAAATACCCCTTCCAGAGATATGTTGAACAACTTGAACGCAACAGAGTTTTTTTGTATGAATACCTCACCAAGAGTCCCAACTGCTCCCGGCTGGAGCCAGTGAGACTATGGCATCCCCAATCGGGGTATTTATGAGGCTGAAGGTAGTGGGGAGGGGAAGGAGGTGGGTGAGAGGAAGGTGGGGAAGTACCTGGCTATTCAGATCTGGTCACCAAACATGGTTAAAGCCATTTCAAGCAACTTTTGGATTCTGAATGGTGGTCCTTAAACTAAGGCGATACTGATAGTATCTTCCACTATGGAACGTGCCGAAAATATACTATAAATTATTTTATATGAATTAATTGTGAAATAATACAAATTAATCAAATAAAATTTATTAACGCATGCCGGGATTCGATCCCACGACCTTCAGATTGCGAGTCAGGCGCCTTACCCCTGGACTACGAGTTCTATTATTTTGTGTCTTGTTCTTATTTTCGTTTTATCATATTTTCGTTTAGATTATTACTATAATCTTCTTCTTCAATGATAGATTACATTGATGAGAATAACCTTCAAAAGTAATAAAAAGAGAGATGTTATTACAAAAAAATTAAAGATTGTGTTCAATATTGAAAATTGTATTAAATATTAAAGATTGTATTTAATATTAAAGATTGTATTGAATATTAAAAAATTATTGAAAGATTTCTTTAACCAATTCAAACCCATTTGTGTAAATTATTACAGGTAGGTGGTAACACTCGACGACAACTTTGTTTATATATTAATATAGCGTGAAATATCACGAGAAATTGTTATTTCGGTGTAAATTAATATCGACATTCCTCAATGCTGGATGAATCTCGAAGTCCATTCTGATAAAAGTAGTCAATTTACATAAATTATTGTGAGACGAAAGTATGCAGATATACGTAGCCGATTTTCATTTTTTAATGTAACACTTCGAAAGATCGCCCCTGTCTTTCCAAATGTAAACAATGTCACCACCAGTTGGGTAGCGTTGTAATGTGGGTTAAGGTAGGGTCTGTAGGAAGGTATCTGTGGTAGCGAGCGATGCAGCTATTTTGAATCGCGGAATCATTCATACTAGCAGTTAAAAACCCGCTCCGCAGGTTTTTGCTGCTAGGCCCTGCAGGCGGCTATTGCTTCGGCTTCACCCAGTTAGTGTTGGTGTTCATTATGTAAATCCAGTAGGAACTAGTTCCAAAACTAGCCCGTTACTCGTATCCACTGTCAACGTGTCAACCAGTGATGGCTAGCCACCGCGTAAAAGTAACGGGGACGGGCGATGACGTCATATGTAATATACAGCCGCTTGATACAATTGAGTATTACCGTCAATTTTTAAAAATCCGAGAGATACTCCAGGTTTACAAATTCGTAGAACTTATACCTAGGAAGGGCACGTCCCTGTGCGTCTTGCCGACGAAAGTGGCGACGTCTTGTGACGAATTCTTTTATTAGAAACCGAGTTACGACGGTAGCTTAAAGGTAGTTGTCTGAAAATCCACGTACATGGATGTTTATATGTTGCGACGGGTAAGGCGCGGCGGCAGACATGCGTTCGAAGCAGGATTCTTAAATTCAACCACGCAGACGCTACTGCATTAATAGTGTTCGATTGGCTTCTCACACTCCAATAGCGATCCCTCTACATTTCCACATAGTCACCAACTGCCGGGACAAATTAAGAGGAACCATTCTATCCTACAGACTTTCTTTTGGGTATGCTTGGAATGAATAATCTACGGGTCAGAAGAGATGTGCACATTGCTACGCATTTCTTCAGATTGATTCGCGGATGGCTTGAAAACTCAGCTATCATGGAGAGCATTCATTTCTATGTACCCGATGGGTATCTTCGCCACCGACAGCATAGACTGTTCTATCTTCCGGCCTGCAGGACTAATTTGCCAATGGTCATGCCGGTCGGGAGAGCAATCTTGCTGTTAAACAGGATAAATTCGGATATCGACATATTTAGCATTGGTGAAGCTGCCTTTAAAAGGCAAGCTCTATTAATGCTTATATAGTTTGTGTTCAATGTAGTACAAATGTACAAATGTATTTTGAAAACGCATTGAAATGTAAAATTTTGTAATGTTTTTGAAATAATAAAATTGAATTGAATTGAATTGAATTGAATTGAATTGAATTGAATTGAATTCTGTTCCAGATTGCCGAAGAAATAACAGCTTTGTAAATCGCTACTCGTTCGCTCCCACTTTTCATAAACGAATATTTTGTAAACATAAATATTATGGTACTAGATACTACTTTGGGTCTAGAAGAGGTCCGGATTGTATGAAGGAAGGAGGAAAAACATATGCCAATAGTTGGTAACGAAACTAATTGCGCAAATTTGTTTCATGATATTAGTTTCATAGTTTTATTAAACCAGGTTAGTTTCGCGATGTTTAGGCGACACTAGTGTCATGCAACTAACTTCATCATTTAAAACGTGATGAAACTAGTGTCTAACTAACTAAAAGTTACATTTACAATACATTTGTCTAATTAAACCTTTTTTTTAGTTTCGTTTTAAGTGGTAATTACATATTACACAATAAAAACTACCAATAAGGGATTTTAAAAAATTTTCTATATTTGGGTCCCAAATTTTAATATTATTAATAAAGTATTGTAGCGGTGTGAATTAAATAAAAACCACAATTATTTTTACGGTAAACACAATAAGTCTTTATTTGGAGTAGGTACAATCAATTTGCATGACACAGTTCAATAATAGTAAAACAGTAAAAAACTACAACAGAAATTTTATGGGTATTTTAACAATAAATAATCCAAAGGAAACAAATTGTTCTCTTAACCTCTCGTTAAACCTTATAACAAAAGGATTACGAATATTTTATGGAAATCTGAAGCTGCGCGGATAGAACCGGTAGGCAATCTTAAGAGGATAGATTTCGCAACGAACGCAGAACGTTTAGGTATTTCATTGTATCTACTTTGTCTCGCTCGAACCAAGCCGACACACACTTACGAAATTCAAAACAATAAGCGCACACACACTTAGTGACATACTGCCGGCTGGAAACCCCACCCGCCCTTGACCAATCCCTACACCTCACCCGCACAGCTGTGAGCTGTGATACATTTTGTGTCTAGCATCTAGCTGTCTATTAGCATCTTGTATTCGGAACTCGGAAGTGCGTACAGCCGTGCATATACTCGTACCTAGACCTACCTTCCAAAGCAATCCGCATAATAATTATTTGTTCTTCAACTTAGTGATTCTCTTACTTAGTGATTCCTCAATCAATATATTGAGAGGGTATCGGCTCCTATAATCAATTATTGAACGTTCGGCAATAACTAGCTAATTGATAATGCATGTATTGTTTATTATAATATAATTTGATAATGTATTGTTTTTTATAATATAATATGATAATGTATTATTTATTTTTAAAATAATGTAATAAAGTTTAGTTTATTATATTATAATATAATAATGTTTTGTTTATTATAATATAATATGACAATGTATTGTTTATTATAATATAATACAACAACTTATTGTTTATTATAATATAATATAATATTGTACGTATTGTTTATTAAAATATAATATAATAATGTATTGCTTGTTATAATATAATATTATATAATATAATAATGTATTGTTTGTTATAATATAACATAATAAAGTATTGTTCATTATAATATTATTTAATATAATAATGTATTTTGTTTAATGTAATTCAAAACTATATATTATACATTGCGGTAGCGAAGATGGTAATTGGTGATGATTTGCCAATTTGGTTGGCGGGTAAGGATACTAAATCACCGCCATTGTATCTTGGTTTTAGTTCTTATCAAAATAAATTACTTCATATTCAAGAATGCTTAAATAACTTTGCGTAACTTTTTGAAGTATTCAATCCAGACATACCATTCGAAAGATATCACGAGTTTAAAAATGTAAGTATTAGGAACGTAAGAAAGTATTAGACGCGGAAGGGGAACGGGGACGCACGGGAAGATGTTTATGGGAGAAAAATGTATTTATTTGAATATGGCATTGCAACGCATGCCGGGAACCAGCTATATATGTTTATTAACTAAAAGATATATAAATTACACACATTTTATATAATAACTAATAACATAATATACAATATTCGGTTAACCCCTATAAATAAGCAGGGCTTGTGTGTATGGGGGGTGTTATTATATTGGTTTATTTTTTTTTCTTATTTTTATTTATATTATTTTTTTTATTTTTTTTATTCAGTTTAAATTTTTGATATAATTTTTAAGCTAAGTTTTAATTTTTTTAATATTAATAATTATGTTTCTAATTTTTTCAGGTAGTGAATTAAAAAAATTAACTCCGAGATATTTATGATTTAACTATCGTATTGTTTTTTACATGTTGGAGTAGGAAGTATAGATGTTTATCTAAGATTTCTGTTATTTTTAAAAGGTGCAACTTTATTTTGAATATTATCTTTATAAATTTTTAATGTTGCATGGTGAATGTATAATGCATTTAATTTTATGACCTAAATTTGTTTGAATAAAAGTTCTGACGAATATGTATAGGGTTTTTTAGAATTGTTTTTATTATAAGTTTTTGTGACATGTAAATTGTTTGTGTTTCATTCTTATATGTACCGCCCCATCCTATAATGCCATATTGTATAATTGATTGACAGAATGCAAAGTATGTGATTCTAAGTAATTTTTCGTTAATATTATCTCTTAAACATTTAAATATTTATGTTAGTTTCCTTATTCTGTTGTTCAGAATATGTATGTGTGGGGACCATTTTAAACGCTGATCTATTGTTATGCCCAGGTACTGAATATCGATCTTGCTTTCAATGTTTGTACATAATATATTGCATTTGTGTTTCTGTATTTGTGACAGAAGAGTGGATTATTATGTTTATTTCTTTAGATGTTGTTTGTTTTTTAATGAAAAATGGTAAAAAATAGGTTTTTTAGGATTTAAAGTCAACAAGTTTTTATCAAACCATAATTTTAGTGCATTGATATCTGTATTTGTCATGTTATTTAATTCAGACCAGGTGTCTGCTTTTAGTAGTAGGACTTTGTGGTCAGCGTATGAGACAATGTCTCCATATTTGGAAATATGGAATATATCATTGATATAGGTATATAATAAATAACAATGGTCCCAAAGCTGTACCTTGAGTAATTGAAAAGTCGCTATAGTTTGAATCACTGAATTGATTGAGTAATTTTACTCCTTGAGGTCTTTTATGTAAATAACTTGTTATCTATGCTAAGACTTTTCTATTTATTCCTATCGATTTTAATTTATTTACCTATTAATTTTATTGCGATATGCTGTCGAAAACTTTTTTAGGTCTATAAATATTCAGTTAATTTTTTATCGGAATCTAGGGCCGTATATAAATAATTGGTTATTTTTGCAATCGCGTCATGAGTACTTACTTGTGTTTTTTTGAAGCCGAATTGGTTATCATTAATTATTTTATTTTCTTCTAAGAGTGTCCAAATTTGTTTTTTTACAATTTTCTCATATATTTTTGATATGTTTGATAGAAGGTAAATCGGGCGGTTATATTGTTTGTGGAAATGTTTATAGTTTGAGAAAAACAAATTGAAAATAATCATTAAAAAGATTGCAAATTTGTTGCCCATCACTTACAGAAAAGTTTCCGCAAAACATGTTATTGGATAAATCAGAGGAAGATTGTTTCGATTTCACGAAAGTCCAAAAATATTTCACATTATTGTGTTTAACTCGGCATTATTTATATAGTTTGCAAGTAACATAATGTGTTCACAGAAATTAGTTAGAGTAATATTATAAAATAGTGATATGAAAAATATTATTTTAAGTATTGTAATAAATGTGTTAGACCGTAATCTTTAAAATAAATTATTATAAAACTAAACAGAATTCATGAATTAAAAAATATATCAACCCCATCACTATTGTTGGGTAAACTATGTAGTCTTAACCTCAGAGTAACAATATATACTCTAAGGTCTTAACATCACTATTGACTCCATCCCCCCGACCTGCACTCCTTGCCGCGACGTGTAAAACGTGCGAATGAGACAACTGCAGTAAACTATCTAATTTACCTACAGAAATCGCTCGGAGAAGGGTTCAGGGAGAAAACACTTTTCTACACCGAAACTTTCGCGAAATTGTAATTTTAAAACGGTAATATGTTCTCAAAAGAAGAAGCTATGTCGGTATGTTTTTATAATTTTGTAATTCTTTATAATAATTAAGTTAACAGCACTTTTACCTTGAAATATATTCTCCGATAAATTATGCATGTTTGATAGTGAATGTTTACGTTAATACGAAACGCATCGAAAATACAAAAACATACCGACATAGCTTCTACTTTCTAAAAGGCAATATAAAAGAAATAAATTAATTTCGTGTAATTTTAGATGTAGAAAAGTGTTTTTTCCCGGGCGTCCTTTTTGTATGGGCCGAAAAGCGAAGTCTATCATCTTAAATGTCCTTATATCGGTCAGACCATCTGTAAGCCCTAGAGGCGGTGTGCACATTCTAACCAAAAGCATCCCTCGAGTACGATACTAAAATCTGAAAGAGTCTTTCATTTGCTTTTAAAAACAATATTTTATTTTGAAATACATTGAAAAACAGCGAATCTATTAATTTAATGCCCGAGGATTTTAAAAAATCCATAAAGTCGCAATAAAAATTAAAGAAGTTTTATTATAAGTTGTGAGTTCATTAAACTTAAGGTACTTTGAAAAACCGACCAAAAATGCCGATTCATTAATTTTTAACACGCATTATATCTACGAATATAAAATCTACATAATAATGGGATGATAATTCTATTATTCGTGGTGTTCATTAGTTATTTTTTTACGTGTGTGAACATGAACTTGAACAATAGCTTAACATAATAACAACACGAACACAGAACTTGATTTTATAAAGAAGTCCGCTGATAAATTCGCCAGAGTTCACAGACATCAAAACCAATATTTGAATCCGGATTTTTTGCAAATCAATCAACTTTCATTGGGCGAGCTTTAATCGGCAATGCGTTGCAATGCTACCTAAAGAAGAAAATACTTTTTCCTTGCGTGTCCTTTGCCATGTGTCCCTCTCCCCTCCCCCCTGTTCCCCTTTCACATTCCCCATTTTCCGCCCGTCCAGCTAACCCCACCTCCTTCGTTCCCCTCCCATCATCCCCCTTTTATCGTGAAGTGTGGAGCTTTGTGTAACTAACTAACCATCGCGCCATTTCCCCGCAGGGTAGGCAGAGAGGACGGACCGCCAAACAACTCCTTGCCTCAGTCACATTCATACATCGTCTCATACATACTCTTCTATTATTCTGACTTTTGACATGGCCCGACTTAAGTATTTGATTCGCTTGATCGTGCCATGTTCTTCTACAATTCACATTTGCGTCGTATATTCTTCTTACACTACTTTCTTCATTCATTCGCTCTACATGCTCAAACCATCTGAGGGTCCCTTTCTTAATCTTACTCATTATGCTTATATCAACCTTACATTATTCACACGATCGTACATTGTTTTATCACCATACGCCTCAGGGATCTCATTTCAACAGCATTCAGTTTACTTTCATCCTTCCTCTGCCAATTCCATGCCTCACTGCCATATATCAGGGTAGGTATTAGGACTTCATTGTGGACTGCTAGCTTCGCTTCTTTTGACAGTTTTTTTGTTAGCGCCAACGGCATTCAGTCCTCCATAAATGGAGTTACCAGCATTCACCCTTCATCTCTATCAGCCTTCCCATCTCTCGTAAACATACTACCAAGATACAGAAACTCATCCACCTGCTCCAAGTATACTATCTCTTTCGTGTAACGATAAAATAAAAATTATGTTTTTCCATATGATACATTATGTACATATTTATATTTTCAGAAGGTACTTTAAGGTACCATTGTAACAAATTGGAACCAATGCAGGAATAAACTCAGTAATGAACCGACTGCACAGTGTAGGGAATAAATATTACCTGAACACCAACGGTATTGAATGTCTATCGGCCTATAAAAACATTGTTATTTAATCTGTAAGTGTGTTAAGTTAAAATATTTATACTTGGTACTCATTTTAATTGTGATATCTCATTAATTATTTGATAATATCAAATGTAATTTTTTATTTTATCATATATACTAGTAAAAACCTTAATTCGGTGTGTACAAATAAATAAATTAAACACAGCATTTTCCGACGAGATCAAAACAACAATCAATAAATGGTCAGTTTTCATAATAATTTTCATCGTTAGCTGTTTAGCTTTGAAAAATCCGTTGACTTTGTCTATTAAAATAATTGGTAAACTTTCGGAATGATTGGAATCGTTTTATCTTAATATATAATCATAAATGTTTATTTGTTTGTCGCTTATGCTTTCTTAAACCATGTCATCCGATTGCGATGAAACTTTAAAGCGCCGTAACCCGCTCAAAAATAAGAAGATGGAGAGATATGTAATTACAAATGTTTGAGTAGCGCGCTAATATTTAAAGCGATAAAATCGGTGCGAAAATTGTGAAAATCTTTAATAAAACAAGACTCGTTTAAAATAGAGCAAAAATCTCGCGGGGTTGTCTTAAACAGCATTTAAAGAAACACTGTGATTTTGTTCATACATTACTTATAAAATAACTGAAACAAACGTGTTTATAATAATTTTTGGAGCATACTTTGCGATTTTTTTCTATCGAGGGAATTTTATATAATTTGCGTTTCGGCGCGGGGAATGTCTAGATATTATCTTCAAGAATAACTTGTTATATTTTTTTAAGAGCTTTAAAAATTAAAGTGTTCAATAGGCCGTTCTCCGAATTTCTATCGATTGCTAGCAAACCTCCCTTAAACCGTTGAAGTTTTTAAGCTCTTAAAAAAATATATGTTATTCTTGAAGATAATATCTAGACATTTGTCGAGCCGAAACGCAAATTATACAAAATTCCCTCGATAGAAAAAAATCGCAAAGTATGTTCCAAAAATTATTATAAACACGTTTGTTTCAGTTATTTTATAAGTAATGTATATGAAAAAATTCACAGCGTTTCTTTAAATAAAATTAAAAACAATTATCGCGAGATTTTTGCTCTATTTTTAACGAGTCGTGTTTTATTAAAGATTTTCATGATTTTTGCATCAATTTTATCGCTGTAAATGTTAGCGCGCTCTTCTAACATTCGTAATTTCATATCTCTCCATCTTCTTCTTTTTGGTGCCGGAAACTGAGCCTTAAGGGAGATATGTAAGAAATAGGTAGAAATTCGGGTAGTGGCGGCTTAAGGATTTGATTTTTGCATGTTCGCGATGGTTTCTATTTACAATGGTGAGCTCTGGTGTTATGAAATTAGTACAACATTCACAATATTCAGTTGATTAAAAAATGTGTTCATTTCATATAGTTAAACCGCTTGGAGGGGTGGAGAAGGAATGGGAATTGAATGGCATTGCAACGCATGCCGGGTAGGTACTCGCTAGTTTATAATAAAAGACAAAAATAATAGAAAATACTGCATTCATTTAAAATTTCAATTACGTAAAATGAAAATTTGCTTTCGTCGTGCGGGATGACAGCTAACAGTTATTTCAAATAATGTATATCCGTATTCTACGATATTTTGTATTGAAATTTTGAGTGCAATATCTTCCATGGCCCCGAATGCAAATAGCTGTTTTTTAATGGTAACAAATGTGAATAAAAAAAATCTGAAAAATATTCGTATCAAGCGGGTCCAGAAAAGATTTCCAGAAATGCTTGTGGAAATCACGAACAAAGCCGGGAAAAACTGAAATAATATTTTAAAAAATCAGAGTGTGTTTATTGTTTAATCAGATTTCACTTTACACGCGGTACAAGTGAAACCTTCAGAAAACTAAAGTAGACAAGAGTGGGAAGACTACGAAGCACTTTTTTTTATCAATTTAAAGTATGATTTTTTCCATATTTTTGTTGTCGAATTCCAGTGCACCTTTTCCTATACATTTGGCCATTCTATTAGTATTTGTATTGTCTTCTTCAGAGATTTCACTTTTCTTTATTTTTCTTTTGCCTTCGTTTTGGAGTGGTTTGAAGATTGGATATTGATTTTTCAAAAAAAAATTGAAATATTGGATTTTGAAAGACTCGATCTTTGGTTCGCTGAATGTCTGGCCGGTAAGGTTCGTAGGGTGCATTATACCACCAGACCAATGGCTTGCGTGGCAATGCGTGGGACAGTGAATTTATCGTATTTTTTTGGAACCGAATACCCATGAAATAAATATATATTTATTACTATCTCATTCTCTCGCAGGCAAAATCCTATAGATCATAGATTCTCAACCTTTTTTTGCCCACCGCCCCCTTTGAAAATATTATTTTTTCTAGCGCCCCCTAAATCGCAAAGAAATCAATTGTCATCGTATATTTACCACAACGGGGGGGGGGGGGGGGGGGGGGGGGCGTAATGGGATGGGGAAAGATGGGATGTAATAATTATTTTTATTAATTTCTAACACCATTACAAATTTGAGTTTATTACATATAAGAAATAACGCCATATAAATATTTTACAAAAAAATGTGTACAAATATTTACACATAAAAGAAATTTTAAGAAAAATTTCAATTTAAAAAAAATTTCAGGCGGTGGTGAAAATTTCGTCAATGTGGAGAGACTCTTTCAAGAATCAAAATAATTTCCCTTTTGAATCTGTCGTCACTGGCGCCAAATGTATCAATTTGGTTTAGGAGCAATATTCTCCTCCCTACCGGGAGAATCATTGGCTGGTTAGTCCTACAGGCAAAAAGATAGAATAATCTGTGATGACGCTGTCTAAGATAGTCATTTGGAACATAGAGACTATCGCGCTCCAAAATGGCTGAGTTCTCAATATGGCCTCGCAGCAGTCTGAATAAGTGGGTGGCGGCATACCCCTCTCTTCTGAGCTGCAAGGAGTGAAGTCC
This sequence comes from Limnephilus lunatus, assembly GCA_917563855.2. Taxonomy (NCBI): domain Eukaryota; kingdom Metazoa; phylum Arthropoda; class Insecta; order Trichoptera; family Limnephilidae; genus Limnephilus; species Limnephilus lunatus. Next base: position 26,010,103 of record OU830600.1, on the reverse strand, counting down.
CAGCATGTCGAGAAGAAAGTTCGTAGGGTAGAGCCATAGATAGATTTCGGGATAATTCCTCATGTAGATAAATCTTAGAAACTTTTTTGAAGCCTCTCCAACATGAGGGAGCACCCCACCTCATGTGGATTCCAGATAAGCGAACCACTCTCCAGCCTACTACGGACCAGGGAGAAGTATAAAATCTTCGGAGAATGGGTATCCCGAAAAACTCTGACGGTTCGGAGAACAAACCCTAATATTTTTAAGGCCGACTGGCAAACTCCTTCGATATGAGGGCGAAATGTCAACTTACTTTCATACATAACCCCAAGATCCTTTATATTAGAAGCTCGTCTGATATTATGACCGAGCATAGTGTAACTGTCGTAGGTGAGACTAAATGCTCTGATAAAAGTCAAAACTACGAATTTCAAGACATTGAAATGAAGCTGGTTTCGTTGACTCCATTCTGAAATATTATCAACATCAGCTTGAAGGCGCAGGCAGTCCTCAATATTTCTCAATAGAAGATATAATTTTAGATCGTCAGCGAACAGCATAAAGCGAGAAAAACGGATTACTCAAACAATTTCATTAATGAAAATGGAAAAGAGAAGAGGCCCCAGGATCGATCCTTGGGGAACTCCAGAAAAAACAAGAAATTCAGCAGATTGGAAGATTCCGTGTGTGACAAATTGCTTTCTGTTCTTCAGGTAACTTTTAAAAAACTTTAACATTCGAAGGGAAAAACCCATCTGGGCAAGTTTTGTGACTAATGAATTTTATGACTAATCGTTATTCACAGTATCGAAGGCTTTGGAGAAGTCGTTATTCTAACAGTCTATTTGGTATCCACTGTCTAGGGACCTAGCAACATAGTTGGTAAAAACCTTCAGATGTGTTTCAGTGGATCTTCTGAAGGCCTCCAGTTTTCCAACGCTTATGAGGGCATGTTTGATATCTATATTCGAGATGACTTCTCTCAGGGACCACTTCGGGTACTTGCGACCACCACCACTGTCGTTAGCAAACGAAGCGCACTCGTTTCCTCGTTGATATCCAAATAAATAAAGTTTTAAATGATTTTAATAATTTTAAAATTACGCGCGTGGCGAAAAAGACGTACGTCCTGCCGGCGAACTATCTGGAGCACTGATGGGGTGGAATGGGTTTCTCTTGGTCTCCTACCGCCCCCCTGAAAGTCTGAAACGCCCCCCAATTTTCTCTTGGTCTTCTACCGCCCCCCTGAAGGTCTGAAACGCCCCCAAGGGGGCGTTATCGCCCACGTTGAGAACCTATGCTATAGATCTATGTGTTTGTCTCTTTTTAGTGTCACTCGCTTCCGTTTCATCGAGTTTCAAACCACAACGGTGCTAAAGAAGTTTTCACTTCAAAAAAGTAATATGAAATACGCTCAACAAGTAGAAGCCTCTTCACGTTTAACAGACAGAGGCCAATCGATAGCGCAAAACCATTTATAGGAGACCTTCCCCTTTCTCCCCTCGACACTCCCTCCCCCTCCCCCCTCCCCCTACCACTCCACCCACCCCCTAGCCAACCAACCCCACAACTGCATTGCACCATATTCCCACCCCCCGCCACCCATCTCCACAACAAGTCACACCCCTTCCGTACTGGGTTGTGAACCGTGGTTACCACATTCAACAAATGGATATTATCAACCAAAATACTTAAAAATGTCATATACCAGAGGTCACGAGACAACTATTGAAACATTTACAGAAATGTTACCGATGGACACAGCCAACAAGTGTTATAAAATGGAATTCCAGTTATTGGTGTTAACGCGATCCACTAGTATAGGAAAAAATCGAAATCGAAATTCACGCCCTTTTATGGGGGGAGTTAAAAAATACTTGAGAAAATGTTTTGGAAAGGTTGGAAAAGATATTTGAGATTTTTTTTACATGTTGATTTCGTAAAGGTCTGTAAAAAACATTTATTCCTTTTTTATGTATTGTTTATTGTTATAAAACGGAATTTTTAAATTGATTTCACGAAAATAAGCGGCGCGGAGCCTAACACGTCTTTTCTCCGCTCCGTCCGGAGGAGCAGTGGCAGAAAATAGGGGCCGCTGCCAGTCGTTCTTCGGTGGACGGTATAAGGTTTACTTTGATATTATTCGTCGACTGCCGTATTGTCGCCGTGATGTCAAAAATAACATCGCGAAAATGCATATTATGTTTTATTTTGTGAGGTTCGGGCGTAAATTTCAATTTTTTTGCGATTATCATAAAATAAACTAAATTTGCCACATTAAACAATAAAACCATATCCGAAAGGAGGTTTATAAATAGGAGAGTTTGGACTTCAAAGTGTTTTTTATAGACCTTGTAATTATTTTTTTTAGGCCTATTAAAAGACTTATAAAAAAATGACCGTATTTTTAAGGGCCAAGGTATTTTCTACACGCAGTATTTATACTTCTAAGCGATCAAATTTTCAAAACAAAAACGTATGATTTTGTATGATTTTGCATTATTTAGTATGGCTTCATCTTAAGGGACGAACTTAACTTCCTCAAATCAGTGAATGAAATTTTGATCTCCAGTAAATTTTTTGAGGTTCCTTTTTTTCAAAATTTTGTTCTACAAAATTAAACAACAAAAAATCTTCCACATGTCGTCACCGGTCACTCAACCGAGTAACCGACCAATCCCTCACCCGCCCCCAGCTGTCCAACACTAGGTACTATTTTTTATGTTTTTGTAAAAAAAACATAAAAATGTCATCGGAGACTAAAATTTCCATTGCAATTTTTTACTCCAAATAATGTCATTAATCACGGTTTAAAGTAAGTCAAGCCCCTTAACACCCTGTGTACAATATGCAGTCGGTTTAGGGCAAAATACGGTAAGTATACCTACCTACTTACACAAAATATGAATAACAAAAATATAGAACATATTTTCATTAAAATATCGAAGATATTTGCATCAAAAGAGGTGGGAAGGGCACCGCCACCCCGGGAACCATTTATCGGATAACCGACACCCCTGCCAGTCACTTCAAGTGGTTCGCTAAGATTAATGATTTAGCAGGGGTTCCCGAAATCACGGGTTTTTCTGAATCTTTACGGCACACACGTTTGCCCGGATCGGGAAAGACAGCTGATGGACATATTTTTACCTCTCCAGTCGGACTCTCTAGACACATCGCCTTGTACCGCAGTGGGAGGGATGGATAAATTCGTCCAATACTCCTGGACACATTGACCCCCCATTCTTACTCATCCCTCATTCCTTTATTCTTGAAAGATAAAATCGAACACAGCAACGGTGCACCAATGAAAGCAGTCAAATAACGTACTAAAATGGATTGATTGTATACTAGGTAGATAGATCTAGTCACTCGGGAAAACTGCCAAAGAAATCACAGCAATAAGTGACCGACGAAAACAGTAAAATAATAACGTCATAACATGGATTGGTGGAAAATGGGACAAGAAATAAATATATAGAAGACCAAAACAATCACAGCAACGGTGCACCAATGAAAACAGTCAAATAACATAATAAACTGGATTGGTTTTACACTAGATAGATATATACCTATCTAGTCACTCGGGAAAACTGCCAAAGACATCACACCAATAAGTGACCAATGAAAACAGTCAAACTACAACATGGATTGGTGGAAAATGGGACAAGATATAAATATATAGAAGACCAAAACAATCACAGCAACGATTCACCAACGAAAACAGTCGAATGACATAATAAAATGGATAGATTTTATGCTAGAAATTCAAAAACAACGAAGAAAGCATTCAAAGCAAAGGACGATCTGAGGAAAACGTCAAAGCTTAGCTTTTGGCATGCTAATATTTACCTAATTCGTGAACGAAAATAGTCAAATAACATCGATAAGAAAAGGGAGCGATTTCAGCAATTACAGAAAAGACAATGGCCGAAACAATAACAGTGACAGACTCAGACGGTAGTGTAAGAAAATTATTTAATTTTTTAAAGTTTTGATCTTTGGAAATGGATAATAATGAGTTGCACAGTTTCTGTGGTTGTTTGTTATGATGTAATATTGTTTACTTCACATTAGGTATACAACGGTTTGTTATATCTACTCAATTATAGAAATGAAAATGTTCATCACACAAATGTTTACATTCGATAATTCGATGAAACATCAACAAGTTCTATGAAAATGCTTATTGCATCAACGAGTTCAACAAAAGATAATTTTATGATAAAAGGTCTAAGTCTAATTAATAGACTTCAACAAAACAAATAAATAATAATCTATATGCAGTAGTTGAACAAACTTCGAATGAAATGATACAAAATGTTTTACTTATATTCAAACTTACCAAAAATAAAGAATTATTTTTTAAACATTGAACCAAACAGTTTTACAAAACACTTTGAGCAACGGAATGAAGCAATTTATAGGCAGTTTCATTTTAAAACATTCAAACTGAACAAGTTAGTATAATTGAATTATAAAGACGTATTACGTCACGGAATAATGGCCCAATAATATGCATATCTAAAAAAATGAACAACTTGAGTACATACTAGACAAGGGGTTGTTAGATATCTACTGCAACAAATGCACCCTCCCCTAAAGTTTAAATTCAACAAATTACGTGTCAAAATAACTCAATTACAACACTAATATCTGATATTATAAATCTGCATTTAAAAATACTTGTGTTTCTGTTAAAAATAACAACAAAACGCGAAACAGCTACCTAAGAAAAGAATAGGTTCAGGTAGAAAAACATGCACCCCTTCCTCAATGTTTACATTCAACAAATTGATTTCATTTGAACGCACAGCCGTAAACTCCGGAATATAATTTAATATTATAAAACACACTAACCTCATTAAAAAAGAATTATATATCACTGTTTATCACAACTTTCAACAAGTTAGTTTAGTTTACAATTTATAACAAAACACAACAACCCGCACGAGAATAGAACGAAACTGAAATTGAAAAAACGTTAGTCCGGCGCGCACGCGCACATACAACAACAAAGCTACGGTTTGGAGCACGCGGTTAAACTAACGGAAACCGGCCGGCAAAGCAGGCCGCTGCGCTCCCCTCTCCCCTCAAGGAGTGGACAATTGGAGGATGAAGCACTGTCATGAGATATAATTACAATTGTAAAATATGTCAAATTCAGTTCAGCCCCAGTTTCAATCACGCCGATCTATTCTCGATCCACATTTAGATCAACCCGCTATGGTACAAAATTTGGTTTGTACTGCGCATACCACTCCCCCGCTACGGTCCCTTCACCGGCCCTCGGCTGCTGCAAATCACTCTGTCCAAAAATCAGTATGCCGTTGATCGTCTCGCTGTGTGTCCGCGTCACAACAAATTAACCCATTCAAACCCAGTGATAAAATGGATAATCAGCCGATATGTTATAGGACATCTCTCGCAGGGGTTTATATGATAAGTATGTGGTAGGTGTCAATAAAGTGAAGCCAATAAACCTCCTCATCATTGCGAATTAAACCTGAGCGAATTGGTATGGTCGATAGTAAAATAACATGTTAAACTAAAAAATATCTCCTTTAAAAGAAATGCCTAAGAATACTCATGCAATCAGGTATCGAAAAAGTTTCATCACAGCTTAGATTAATTTTATTCGACATATTATTGGTATTGGGCGAATATGTTGGATTGTCCATCATATTGTTCATGACCCCGAGGACAACAACGAGGATTCATTGGCTTTTAATGTTTCAAGTGAATCATCGGACTTTTTTAAAAAATGCGAATAATGATATTTTTAACTTCGGATTAATTCCTCAGACAATTTGATAAATCTCATGCCACATAAAGTACAACATGTATTTGATAATACTATCACTACCATTATTTAAATGTAACAATTGTTGTCATTTTTTGTCAGACAAATAAAATAAAATTTAATAAAATAATTCAATTTATTTAAATTGTGGGTTTGAATGAGTTAGTGTTCGTCCTAGTAGCAGTGGGGAGAAGGGGAGGAGACATGCGCGTCCACGAGTTGTTCTTATCTTGGATTGAGAATAGATCACATAGCTAAACAAACGTACACTTCACCATCCCGACCGAAGTTATATTGTACACTTCACCATGCCAAAAATAGCCAGAAAAATAAAAAAGCTCCTGGTCCCGATGGCGTCACATCAACTCCTTAGAGTCTCTGAAACTATCATTGAAGGCTTCAACTCCAAACGGATCAACTGGTGCTATTTTCCTAGACATCGCCAAAGCTTTCGATAAAGTGTGGTCAAACGGCCCACTTCTCAAACTTCACGAAACCGGCAACGATCCCCAATTACCTACTCGGTGTCTTTAAATCATTTCTCCACCTACGTACTTTCAAAGTGAAATACATAGGTGCTCTCGCAAAAAACGCTTCATGACAGCAGGGGTCCATCCCCTTCGATGTCTATACACATGACATTCCCCTCTCAGAAAACCAACATTCAATCAAAGCTCTCAAAATTTGAAAACATTGTTGATAAACTTACAAAATCATGAATGAAGAACTCAATAATCAAAGTTAAAAAGCTCCGGACCCACATGCTCCCTTGCTACTAATGAGCAAATGCTTCCTACTAGCGTACTCATTGATTCGCACGTGTAATAAGCACGTGTGTCAGACGTCAGTACTCAGTACCATTAGAATTTTAAATCATTTCTGCCTTGCTGATGAAGTAAAATCATGTATGATTTCATAGTGCTTTCAGTATTGAAATCCGTAAGTATAAACTTAAACTTTAGGTCGCACAGTTTACACCCCCGCTGTGCAAGCAGTTTTCCTACAGAGCTCGGACCATCCCATCATGTATGATTTAAGATATTTATGGCCAATCTATCTATCTTTTATCTATACACCTTCTATATTAATAAAAATGAATCGCCGAAATGTATGTTCCCGCATAACTTCCGAACGACTGCCTCAAATTGGATAATTCTTTTTTCTGTTGTGTTCGTTATTGTCAGGAAAAGGTTTGTATAAAACTACTGGTGAGCTCTGGCGTTATGAAATTTGTATTAAAAAAATTGCAATCGATGGCAAGCGAGCTGTTTGAAAACTGAATGTACAGGGACTGAATGTATGGAATGCGGGAGGGGTAGAAGGGAGGGGAACAAGGGAGGGCGGAGGGGATCCTGGGAGGGGGCAGGGGAGGTCGGGAGGAGGGTTCGCGGGTCGGGGGAAGGGGACGCGGGAGAGGAAGGGGAGGCGGAATGGGAAAGAGATGAATGGGAAAGGACACGCAGGGAGTAACAATTTCTTTATTAAATGGTATAGCAACGCATGCCGGGTAGCAGCTAGTTTATGATATTTAAGATAATCTCTCTCTACAAATCTCTTCACCATGATAATATTTTATTACTTTTTCTGACACGTCCTCTACATATCTTGTTTGGTGTATTCTCCCACCCTGAGCAAGGGGGACACGACTAGGAGATCATAGGACTTTAGCACTTGTCAGAGGGAGCAGACAGATCTGTGTGAGAACGGGAATAGAATGGGGCGGAACGGTCCGTCACAGTGTAGTAAGCACGTTAAGAAGCGCGTCGTAAACAAACTGTATGGGAGCTGTTTTATTGCGACTTTTATGAAAATTAACTCAAAACAAACAAATTATTGCTTTAACCTGCAATATAATGTCCTCATTATTCACATGGTTGTAAGATGTTTAATTTTGTATTCAATTTAAGTTACATCGGGGTTTTGAAACTTAGCTAAAAGTATGTATGTTATATGCTGATGATACGGTGTTAATTTCTAATAATATGGAAGTTTTACACTCTCTTATGTCTAGTATGAACGAAGTATGTGAAAAAATGTGAGTATCGTACTGACAGTCTGTCAGTGACAGACATGCTCATTAGTAACAAGAGAGCATCCTACTAATGAGCAAAAGCTACCTAGTAAGTAGCACGTGTGTCAGGCCCAAGTGAGGATGCTAATTGATTCGTGGGTGGAAGAGGTAATGAGCATGTGCATCAGTACCATTATGGTACCGACAGACATTTTTTTTTACATGAACTCCACACAGGAGGTCCTGAGGAAAATAATTTCCCTCAGGGCCTATGTCATCTTTGGGAATGCGGCGTGGAGGGTTTAGTAGCAGGAGAGCATGCTATTAATGAGCAAATGCTACCTAGTAGTATTTGTGTCACCCTCAAATGAGCATTCTTATCGATCATCAGCGGGTGGAAAGGGTAATGAGCATGCTCATTTATGAGCACGTGTGTTAGTACCATTATGACCAGATGTGCAAAAGCATTTATGAGCATGTGTGTCAGTAGCATTATGAGTAGATGTGTAAAAGCATTTATGAGCATGTGTGTCAGTACCATTATGAGCAGATTTGTAAAAGCATTTATGAGCATATGTGTCGGTACCATTATGAGCAAATGTGTAAAAGCAATTATGAGCACGTGTGTCAGTACTGTTATTAGCAAATGTGTAAAAGCATTTATTTTATGAGCATATGTGTTAGTACCGTTATGAGCAAATGAGTAAAAGTATTTCTGAGCATGTGTGTCAGTACCATTATGAGCAAATGTGTAAAATAATTTATGAGCATGTGTGTCGGTACCATTATGAGCAAATGTGCAAAAGCAATTATGAGCACGTGCGTCAGTACTGTTATTAGCAAATGTGTAAAAGCATTTATTTTATGAGCATGTGTGTCAGTACCGTTATGAGCAAATGTGTAAAAGTATTTATGAGCATGTGTGTCAGTACCGTTATGGGCAAATGTGTAAAAAAATTTATGAGCATGTGTATCGGTACCATTATGAGCAAATGTGTAAAAACAATTATGAGCATGTGTGTCAGTACTATTATTAAAAACGTGTAAAAGCATTTATGAAGATGTGTATCGGTACCATTATGAGCAAATGTGTAAAATAATTTATGAGCATGTGCGTCAGTACCATTATGGGCAAATGTGTAAAAGCATTTATTTTATGAGCATGTGTGTCAGTACTATTATTAAAAATGTGTAAAAACATTTATGAACATGTGTATCGGTACCATTGTGAGCAAATGTGTAAAAGAATTTATGAACATGTGTGTCAGTACCATTATTAAGAAATGTTTAAACGCATTGATGAGCATGTGTGTCAGTACCATTATGGTACCTAGGAGTCACTAGGATGTACCTGTCTCGACACAGATATATCCTAGTGAAACAGGCATCAAAAAACCCAATGTAAATATATTTTTAATAAATAAATAAAATAAAATAAACCTACTGACATACATGCTCATAAATGAGCATTCAGATGAGGATGAATGTAGCCTGAATGCTGTAGAAATGATATCCCTGAGGCGTATTTATGGTGAAACCATATATGATCGTGTGAGAAATGTGGAGATCCGTAAAAAAAGTGGATATCCGCAAAGAATGCAAGGCTGATGTAAGCGTTAAAAGTAAGATTAAGAAAGGGATCCTCCGAAGGTTTGGCCAAATAAAGCGAATGAACGAAGAATGGGTGTAAAGCATAGACATAAAAATAGCTAGACGAGAACTTACTGATGAGGGGTAAAAACCAACTATGGCGGGACGAAGAGAAGAAAGAGACTTGTGATTCGCCAATAAATCAATCTAACAGTATATAGGCACCTCGCACTATAATATCACCATTTAGTTATTGAAAGTAAAATCTGCTTTTGAATAAATAGACCTTTTTATATGGGAGCGCGAATTGCTTGCCACGTTATGAACAGATGTCAAGTCCAAATTCGCAAAATAAGGTTCTGAGTATTTTCATAGTGGAATATTTTGTTTCCGTAGACACTTTTACAAATGTTTCATGATTTAATTACCCCAGTAAACAGCGACTTTGTGTTTCGCGTCGCCATGTATCTCGATGTCATAGTATGTGTTCCATAGCATACAACGTCCGTGCGTAAAATGTACGATAAGAGCTCGACACTGGTCCGGACAAGAATGATGACGTCACATTTTTTAGATTAACGCGGGGCTCTCGCAAGCCCAGCCGGTTCTGAAAAATGGTTCCAATGGGAGGGGGAAATAACACACCTTTTAGCACGTAAGGGCAAGTCCATGTATTTTGTACGTCCGTGGTGTAAAGAGAATATATGACGCAAATGTGAATGGTAGAAGAAGTCGGGGACGCCGCCCAAAGAAGACACGGCATGAACATGATCGTATGAGACGATGTATGAATGTGAATGAAGGTCCGTCCTTTCTGCTCACCCCTGCGGAGAATTTAAAGAAAGCAATTAAAATTCATTCGAATCAAATAACAGAAAACTAGTTATTAAAAAAATATATTCAAGAATGATTTAATATAGAGTAAAGAGTATCTTCTCTTCGAAACATTTTTTAATTTGATCATCTTACCTTTGACTTCTCGGGTAAGTAGGGAGGTACCTATAGTTCAAAATTGTACAGCCACCGTAATGGTTTTCGTAAGATTACGCTATGTTCCATGGACGAAAATTGCTTTACAGATGTCGTAAAGAACATTGGCAAATAGATGAACTTTGTAAAAGTTCTTTCACCATTAAAAAAATGTTTCAATGGGCTAAGTCCTGGACTCTTGATTTCCTGCAACTTTTTCGACTGTCCAATGAATAGCCGCTTCTAATATTCCCACGTTTACGGAACAGAGACGATACGAAAATAATTAAAAGTACGTTCCTTATCACAATAATGCTGCAGCTCTTTCTTATACATTAAATAATGGTGAGACATAAGATGAGACACGCGATGTACGTATGTTTGCTTTCTCCAAAGTGCCATTTTTTTCTTTGGATGAAACAGACAAATGCATTGTGTGTTTCACCTTTTGTCTCACATTATGTAATGTGTAAGAAAGGGCCGCAGCATTATTGTGGTAAGGAACGTACGTTTATTGCATTTTCTGTTCCGTTGCCGTTCCGTAAATGAGAGAATATTAAAAATCAGCGTGTGCGATTCACACGCGGTAGAAGTGAAACCTTCAGAAAACTAAAGTTAACAAAAGTGGGGAGGCTACGAAGCAACGCACAAAGAGGAGACCGATTATTCTATCTCATTCTCTCGCAGGCGCAGTTTCAAATCCCAACGGGGCTAAAGAAGTTTTCACTCGAAAAAAAAAACATGAAAAACAAAAATAAAGAATGCACTTCCTACGTCTGTTTCCTCCAAAGGAAAAAAAGTAGTACTTTGGAGGAAGTAGACATACGTACCTTGCGTGTCTCATCTTTTGTCTCACCTGTATTTAATTTGCAAGACAGAGCTGCAGCATTATTTTTATAAACGTACGTTTATTGCCTTTTTTGTACGGTAGCCGTTCCGTAAACGTGAGAATATTAAAAGCGACTAAAGACAGATATAGTATAAAACGTTGCTAAATATAATTTTTCATTTCCCTACAAAAATTTGAATCACATGACTAGACCCCTGACTTTAAATTTCCTTCACCTCTTTCAACTTCGATTAAATCGTTCTTCAGTCAATGTTTTCGACCCCTGCTTTCTCGTAATGATCGTCTCCCGAAATAAATTTTATTCTCACCAACCCCTCTGTACAGTAGTGCAGTAGTTCCTGTTCTGTGCAGCCAGGGCCCGATTCCTTAACTTAATAATAAATCCGCTATTTAGGAACGGCTCGGAGGGCATTTCTAAACTTTACCGGAAACTGGGGAAATCTCCCACTTTCATTTCAATGGTGCATATATCCGACGGCATTCTTACAGAACGTCGCTGAAGATGTAATTCTTTTTTCTATGTTAGAGAGTACCTATATTATTTGTAATAGCCGTTTATACTAGTATTTTGTCAGTAGTTAAAAATATTTCCGCTTTTCAAAAAATTCCAAATTAATGGAATATTTGTGAACGTATCCGAAAACTAAAAACTATTTTTGAAAGGTGATGAAACAAGCATTAAATTTTATTACAGGTATATATATATGCCTCCAACAAATCTCGAAACGATATATTGAAATTCTATTTTTTCAAATGTTATTTGGAAAACGAGTCATAAGTAGGTACAAACTCTGTCCTGATTATCTCAAAGTACTAAACTTTGTATATCCAGATATTTATAATGGGCGCTGTTTATATCTTTTTTAAATCTTGTCATGTATTTGTATGTAAAATCTTGTATTAGGTCTGTATATTTTTGAGCCCGTACCTTTTATTTAATTTTCCTGATTTTGTTTTTTTATGCATTTCTATAGTACATCATGGAGGATACTTTATTTTAACTTTTTGACACCAACAGTACATAAATCAAATGAGTAGTTATAATAATTCATAAAATCTTATAAGACATGTTTCTGTGAAATATTTGTAAAGTGATTCTTCATAATATGTTGTGTCTGTATGTTGCTTCTGTGAAATGTTTTGTAAAAAAAATTCTTCATATATTGTGTCTGCATATTGGGTTGGGTTGGGTTTAACTTTTCAAAAGTACCAATTGGCGATCCCATAATGAGTTTTGATATCTCATGGGAGTGCAACTTCGTTGTATGTTTTATTTAATTTAAAAAAAATTAAAAATTTTGAATGAAAACATGAAGTTTAGTATTAAAGATGGCCCACCTTATTTTTTTCGAACTAAAATTACTGATAAAGAATAAATATATAAAACATATATTATTGAATTTCATGATTTTTTTCAAAATTCGACTGAAACTTTTGTTTCATAAAGGTGTAAATTTTAATTATTTTGTGATTAACATTTAGATTTAACCCCTCAGGCCAATTTTTAGTTTTTCGGAACAACTCATAGGTATAGGTTTCATAGAAATCGCTGTCTCCCTTATTATTATGGTTAGAAATACGATGTAAATACGTAATCTAAAATAAGAAACGTAGTCTCACGGCTCGATTATTGTAACGGCATCTACGCTAGTCTTCCGAAATATCAAACTGACAAACTTCAATCCGTGTTTAATGCAGCGGCAATGCTCATAACCGGGGTCTCTAAATATTCGCACATTTCGCACGTCCAGTACAAATTGTGCTGGATGGTGTTTAATTCAATCAGCGAAATGGCCCCACCTTACATCTCTGAATTATGCGTCCCGGAAAATACCGGCCCGAGGCAATTAACCCTTAGATCAGCAACTTCATCTGCTATAGCAGACTAATAGAACCTAAACGAAAGCCAAATACTAAGTTTGGAGATCGTGCTTTCGGAGTATCTGGGCCTAAGACTTGGAATAGACTTCTTCCGGAATTAAGATGCATAACAAGCCCAACAGAGTTTAGGTCCAAACTAAAAACCCACCTTTTTGGGCTCTCATAATTTAAATATACCTATCTGAGACTATTATACTTGTATTGCCTATGATATGTCTTAATCAGACTTTTCTTAGTGAATTAAAATTACTCGAATCCTTACACATCAATCTGTCTGTTGACGAATCACAGTTAGGAAGATCAAATCCTTGTACTACTGCACCGCCCACCACTTTTACTTTCCAAAATACACTCATTAAAGAATATATTATTACATATTAATATTAAAATATTTTTCAGTATTAAATAACATGTGTTCACGATTATGTCCTCTGCGTGCGAAATCTATCTAAATTTCTATAAACAGAGAATAAATCAGTGTATGGTCCCGTATTCATTCATTTTTAGGCAGCATCGCGTTCATTGGTCAAAAAATTGTACATATTTATATTTTCGTATCGGTGATCAATGAACCGGTGTATGCATTTTTAGCCGTAATTTGTTTTTAATTGTTTGTCCAGCATGTAGTTTTTCTAGAAGTTAGACATGTATTATAAGTTTGTACATCGCCCTTGAGGTGATTTTTCACAAAAACGGGGCTATATAAATCGTCCAAATATTACTATTATTATTTTTAAATGGTATTTGAAAACGAAAACATCACGCTTTATATTCAAATATAAAAGTTAACCAAAAAATAATTAAAATATACCTAAACCTTTATGAAACTAAAGTTTGCATCGCAATTTGAACAAAAAAAATTTACGTTGGGAATTTTTATTGATTTATTTTTACACCAGCTGGTTACCGGCAAGCGTTGCAATGTCATTTTCAAAGAAATACATTATTTCTCCTTGAATCACCTTTCCCGTGCGTTATAAAGTTTCATTAAAATCCATTCTGTGGTTTTTGCGTGAAAGAGTAACAAACACAAACTTTTGCGTTTATAATATTAGTAAGATAAGATGAAACAAAAAAGTGAGTTGACGATAACGTTTAAAATACATTTGCCTAAAATATGAATGGGTTTTTAATTTGTTTTTGTTATCAGTAATTTTAGTTAGAAAAAACACAAGGTGATCCTTTTTTAAAACTTTTTTGGTTTGCATTAAAAAAATGATATTTCAAAACTCGTAAGTCTATATGAAATTATAAAATTTGAAAACGTATTTTTCGCCATTCAAAAGCAGTTTTTAGTTTTCGGATGCGTTCGGAAATATTAAATTTATTTGGATTTTACTGCTAAGCGGAAATATTTGGACCTTTCGACAAAATGGGCCCGAGGGCTGAGGGGTTAAAGTGCGGTGTTTTCTCTTTCTAAAATCGTTTATATAATATTTTTCAGCATTATAGTAAGGGAGACAACGATTTCTGTGAGACCTGTACGAGTTGTTTTAAAAAGCGAACAAATTAGCTTGAGAAGTTAAAGAGCAACTGAAGAGACTAGACAAGATAGTACAGTCCTCGTATAATTCCTCTTATTATTATTTTTCTCACGCATTTAATGTCACTACAGCACTAAAGTTATGATTAATGATTAACGATGGCGCGCTATGAAAATACAAAACACGCACATTAATTACAGTGACAACATACATACTTGCTCGTCATCCAGTCATACTATGGTTCTGTTCAATCGTTAGCACGCCTACAGTCTAGTCTGCGGTGTCATAGGTTACGGCTTCCGTAACGGACATCACGATAAAAAATACTGTATGAAACTTATGAAACGAGATAAAATTACTGTATGAAACTTGCGATAAAATTAATGTATAAAACTTACGATACGAGATAAAATTACTGTATGAAACTTGCGATACGAGATGAAATTCCTGTATTAAACTTATGAAACGAGATAAAATTACTGCATGAAACCTGCGATACGAGATAAAATTACTGGGTGAAACTTACGATGCGAGATCAAATTACTGTTTGAAACTTGCGATACGCAATAAAATTACTGTATGAAACTTGCGATACGAGATCAAATTACTGTATGAAACTTACGTTACGAGATAAAATTACTGTATGAAACTTGCGATACGAGATAAAATTACTGAATGAAACTTATGATACCAGATAAAATTACTGAATGAAACTTATGATGTGAAATAAAATTACTGTATGATACTTGCGATACGAGATAAAATTTCTGTGTGAATTTTACATATAGTAATTTTTGTATTGTATGAAATAATATTTTTCTAAACTTACTATATGTATATTGTTTTTCAGAATTGTATGAAACTTTACTGAAACGTTTTGTTAATTTTATTTTTTTTACATTAGCTCCACACAGAAAGCACTGAGGAAAAAAGATCCCTCGAGGCCTCTGTCATCTTTGGGGATGCTGTGTGGAGGGTATTTTAAGGGAAAGGGAGGAGAGGAAGTTTTGGGAAGGAAAAAGGTATGAGGGATGGGTCTGATCTGGAGGCAATTTGTCCAGGATTGATGGACGTATGAGTCCATCCCTCCCACTACGGTGCATGGTGATGGGTCGAGAGAGTTCGGCTGGAGAGATCTAGGTTATTTCTTCCTCAACCGGTCTCTTAAGATCCAGCCCACCACGCAATAATTGAGCAAACGCATTCGCCATCAAGACCTAAACAAACCTCACCCCATGAAACCGGATACCCTTGATAAGTTACCAAACGTAGCGAACCAAAGGGTGACCTATTGCAGAGGTGTTCCTTAACCAATAAATGGTTTCCAAGGTGGCGGTACAAAAAAATTATACGAGTATCATTTGTGTTTTTTAATGATTTAGTAGGTACATTAGGGCAGTGGTCCCCAACCTTTTTATCACCGTTTGATAATTTAACCGCAGCCCGGGGGGGGGGGGGGGGAGAAATAATAGCTACACACAGATCAAGCAGATAACTTGTTTTAATTTAAGAGTGAATCTATGTGCTGGAAGCCGTTTTAATCTACACCCAGAATCTTCGACCAACTATTTTCGATAAACTGCAACTATTCAGGTTCTCGAAAGGAACATTTAAAATAAAAGTCCACAATCCGTCTCACGGTTGAAAAAAAACCTTTTGTATGTTCCGATTGCAATTGTTTATGTGCTAGAAAGGAGACTTTGAAAATCCACAAGCCGTCTCACAGTGGAGAAAAAACTTTATTATGTTCCGACTGTGACTATTCGTGTTCTCGAAAGTGACCATTTCAAATCTACATGCTGACTTACTGTGGAGAAAAATCTTTTTCATGTTCCGAAATTTTACAAATAATGAAAAAAAAATTACGATTTTACGGCCCGGTACCGGGCCACGGCCCGGGGGTTGGGGACCACTGCATTACGGTACACAGTTACACTATTCAAGGCCGAAATAACCCTGAAAAGTTTAGTGTCTCAAAAAAATATTGCAAATAGCGATTAAATAAACGTGTTTCGAAATCAATTTTTAATATTTTTTTAACACCACGCAGGAATGAGGAAAATAATTTCCCTCAGGGCCTGTGTCATCTTTGGGAATGCTAGGCGGAGGGTATTTTTAAGGGGAGGAAGTACTGGGAAAGAAAAAAGATATCTGGACGTCAATGTGTCCAGGAGCGGCGTACGAATTCTTCGCTCCCACGGCGATGTAAGGCGTTAGGTCGAGAGAGTTCGGCCGGAAGAGTCTCTCTCATCCTGCTAATCTTCAAGGAAGAGGACGAACATTGATTACAGGTATGATGGTAGGTGGGAATCTGGGAGTCAATGTGTCCAGTAGTGACGGACGTATGAATACATCCCTCCAGCTGCGGTGCAAGCAATTGGGTCGAGAGAGTCTATGTTAGGTTTCCCTCAGTCTGTTTCTCCTGATCCGGCCCACCACATAATTCTCTTCCCATGAACCCCATCGGGTACTTCTACTAAAATCACCAAACGCTTATCCCAAAATCGGCGAAACTGTTTCGCGATATTTCACTCACCTTTAGTGGCTACCTGTGCACTGTACGACGCATATTGTTTTTGCGGAGGCGCAGCGCCGGATCTGCCATACGTTCAAAAACGTGCAAAAACCTGGCGCAAACTCCGAAGGGGCGCCGTCAGAAAATAAATATTGTATTAAAATTTAGTTATAATATTCCCTGAATCGTTTAAAAATTACCCATAGTACGACATAATCATTACACTCTACCAACACTTTCCAAAGAAACAATGCGCGCGCATCTGGTTGGTGTCAAAGGTTTACAAATTTATAGTCAGTTATAGAATTTTTTTACAAATTCCATATATTTAGTTTAAACGTAAGATCTATTTTTCCATATATCTTTTACCGTCTTTTACGACGAATGGGTGCCATCCAAATTCAATAACCAATTACAGCGCCGTAGTTTTGTTCAAAAGAATCAAATAAACCGACTTGCGCCTTCAAAATGCTGACAATTTTAGTTTTATTTTGTACGATTTCTAGGACTCTGTTTGACATATTATTTGAAGTTCGTTAAATTGTTAAATATATAAATAATATCTATTAGATTTGTTGGATTTGTTATTTTACGGTGTCAGTGTCAGTGTAAGCGTCTTTCGTAAGCCATTGTATTGTGTTTAGTGTTTGTATGGTGTTTGTTCGCTCAACACGTCAACGCAGGGGAAATGCAAGGTACAAATTTGAGGTTATATTCTTATTAGATTTTTAAATTTATAACTAAATATAAAAGTAGGTACTGTGGATTACAATGAATAGAATAATAATAAAATAAAAACTTTCAGGCTCGCAGAATCTAAAACGTAGAATTAAAGAGCAGAATGACATTAAAATTAGGAATTTTTTTATTCCAATTTCTCCAGCACCGATAAAAAATGATGTCCCGCGCAATGACGTTACAATGGTCCCGAGCACATCTATATCTTTCGCACAAATTCCGACGGTTTAATTATTAGAAGATAAAAATAACGTTACTGATAGCAGTTTAAATTTAATTCTGTTTTCAGAGCCGGAATTGAAAGATCCCGGATGCTGGCCAAAGTTATCTCAAAATTCCATTAGTTTATTAGTTCAGAAAGGTCCTGTACAATTGAAAGATTTTGATTTTCCTATTACGAACAAGCGTAAATTTAATACTAAGTATTATTACAAGAAACTGCCTAATGGAGAAGAATTACATAGATCGAGTGTGAGAGCTACCGCCAGGTCACTTGGAAAAGTTACACCCTTTATATTTCTTGATTTTATTTGATAAATTAATGTAAACCAAAAAAAATAAAAAATAAAAAATAAATAAAAATTGGGGTGAACGAATTTTTAATCAAAATAAAAATGTAGGGGGGGGGGGGCGCCATCAGTACCTACTGCACAGGGCGCCAGATTTCGTAGATCCGGCCCTGCGGAGGCGTCTACTAATATCTACAGGAATTCCAAAAACTGAACAAATCGGACAAATATCTATGAGAACCAAAGTGAGGACGAATATCAACAGCTCAAACTGCTGACTAATATCTATGAGAACCAAAGTGGGGACGAATATTTACAGCACTGGCAGAGGTTGGATTTGCACTTATGTGTATCATATTAGAATAACGTAATATTGCGTATGCAGTTTGAAAAACTTAATTTATGTATGTATGTATGTAAAAATCCCTAATTTCGGACTATTGGACATATTTAGCTGATTATTAAGGATTTGGCCTCTGTAGATATTAGTCCCACCTACGCTCCATAGATATTAGTCACCACTGGGACCGTCATAGATATTAGTCCGACCTTAGCTCTGTAGATATTAGTTCTCACTCTGAAGTTCATAGATATTTGTCCAACATATGAGCTGTAGATATTCGTCCGACATACAGGCTGTAGATATTAGTACCTGGATTCTGTTTTTGCAGAGAAATAACGAGGAACCTACCCGAATACCTCGCTATTATTTTGTGGCGAGATTTTTTTTATAACACATTTCGACTGGCAACACTTTGTTCTGTGTTTTGACATTAGATGTCATGTAAATTTGTGAAGTAAACGCACAAACGCATTTACCTAACCTTAAAAGTTAGCCTGCACGCGTTTTGGATCCAAAGTATTATAAATATTCAATAATGCCTCGAGTTAAGAAAGTAGACCCCTCTGCCCACGTCAGTGACATATTAAATTCACTTAAGAAATCAAAACCCGCAAAGGCAGCAGAGGTGGAAGTTGAACCAGAAGAAGATATAGTTGAAACAGTAGTTCATCAAGAAATTCCAAGAGGCAGACCGAAATCTGGAAATGTATGGAAAGACAAGAAAGAAAGGTACGAATATAAATTTTATGGTTTTAATAAAGTTAGTTTTGCTTGTCAGAGCTTATACCAGAAGTTTGCCACTTTTTAACCTACAATATTAAACAAATCTTTCTGGGAATATTATACCTCACAGCAGCTTTATATGTGCTCGGCATTCCTCTTCTTACTTCTTACTGCTTGGACAGCCGACACCAAGTCATTTTCAGACCACAATGCTCTTTTGGGGGCATCGTGATGTAGGCACTAAAATAACAATAAATCAATTAGTTAACAGTTGTAATTACTTACAAACATCTATAACATTTTGAGAAAGTTTTAAAATAAATTGTAAAGCTGACAAACATTGTAACAAAAAAATGAGTATAATAAGGCCTACGGTCAAATTTGGTAGGCCTTATTAACCTCTGGCATAGTGTATAAAGAAATACAAAAAGTATAATAATTGGTTCACGATACATTACTCGGACATCAAAGGTCGAAAGAAGTATGAAAAACAGAAAACTGTAGCACAAAATTATATATAAAAGTGTAATATTACTAAAAATTACTTACGATTCAGTAAAACGATTTTTTATTATTCGTGCCTTACAACCGCTCCTCACAAACGAATCGCTCCGCACTGGTCGAAACAAGCAAGCTACTATTTATGAGATTTAGCTACCTATGAGCGTATCCTTGAGCGGCATCGAACATTTTAAATTATATTTTTTTTACTTAGGCCTTATTACCTGCACCTACCTCATTTACTCTAAATTGAAGATTATATTGGCTTTGAAGGCCAAAACAGGTTTTTTCTATTCCCACTAGGATAATACATACTTCATTTCTACCCAACAAATTCCTTCTCCCCCCCCACAAAGACAGAGGCATTTATTTACCAAGAAATAATAGGTTTTTTGACTGCTGTTGTTTATTTACACATTGAATTCATTATTATTGCGAATTGAGGTAAATAATCCATATGCCACCACATTCCGCTACATTTTTAATAGGCATAGATTTTGAAAAATAAACTACTTTGAAATTACCAAAAGAAACATCGGTTTCAGACTGAAAAATATGCATTAAAATTCGATTTTCATTCATTAAAGTTAAAAATTTCCCATATAGTACATCTCCACTCCCACCTTTTTTTTTGTATGGGTTTGACATTTGCGAATCATGAATTACTTAGTTTACCTAAACTAAGAACCTATTTTGTGTACGTTAATAGTTGTTTCTTGTAGTAATTGTTGAAATGAAGTGTGATTTCCATAATCCGGCAATAAAAATGTGGCAGCTTATGGATTATTTAATCCAATGATTTACAGTATATTTGCGAATATTAAAAAAAATGTAATGAATTATTAACAAAAGTCTCAAGTGCTTTGCAAAAACATTACAATGAATTTGTATTAACATCTCAGCAACGCAAGCAGATATACACGTTAATATGACAATAGCAGTCAAGTACAATAAGCGCGTTTTCACGTCAACCCGTATCGCCAAAAAATCGCCTACCGGCCATTTGACATTTGTTATTTTTTTATTAAATATTCTTGTATGACATGATAAAAAAGTGAGGTGACAAAATTGTTAATTATACATTTATACAATAGAATAAGAATTGTTTTTTTACATAATCCATGATTTTAGTACCATTTTCACATAAAAATATAATGTGAGTCATTTTTACCTTTTTTTTTATCTTTGCATTCTAAATTTTAATATTTACAAATGTTAATATTTATTTATAATATAACAATTTGAAGGCTTATTTCGTAACCTTTCAAAAACAGTTTTTAGTATTCGGCTACATTCAGAAATGTTTCATTTATAGCGGAAATAACACAAAGTTTTCCTAAATCTGACATCTCGTTTAAGACGTAAAAAGTGCATATTCGCGATAGATCGGAGTGGTTTACATTAAATCTTCTTTAAACATTACTGGACCTTTTGTTTTAACAGAAGCACACTAAGTGTAAATAATGCTGCCGCACTGTACGATAAATTGGTTATTTATTTTATTATATTTGATATCAATCTTTAAACCGCTGCTACCTAAATTTTTACCGATTTCTTACATCTCCCTTAAACATTTGAAGTTTTTAAGCTCTTATATGTTATTTTTGAAGATAATATCTATACATTCCCCACGCCGAAACGCAAATTATATGAAATTCCCTCCATAGAAAAAAATCGCTAGATATGCTCCGAAAATGATTATAAACACGTTTGTTTCAGTTATTTTACAAGTTATATGTATGAAAAAATTCACAGTGCTTCTTTAATTTTTAATTTTAAGATTTTTGCTTTAAACGAATCATGTTTTATTAAACATTTTCACAATTTTCGCTTCAATTTTATCATTTTAAATATTAGCGCGCTCTCTCCAACATTCGTAATTACATATCTCTCCATCTTCTTCTTTTTAAGCGTGGATACGGCGCCTTAATCATTTGCTAATCAATAATTTATTTTAGGTTCAACACAATCAAGAAGACAAAAGGTGTTCACAAATCATTTGCTGAGAAGCAAGCCCTTAGAGAGACATTGAAGAACATCAAAGAGGTTTCCAAGACGATACAGGCAGACAAACAGGCAGAGGTCCTGGCCAACAAGGAGAGGCGCCGGTTGAACCTGAAGAAGACGGAAGAGAACAGGCTAAAGGCGGAAATAGTCCAGGTCATCACCAACTCTTCGAAAATCAAGAGAATGAAAAAGAAGCAGTTGAAATTCATCCAGAAACGTGATACCACAGTTGTTTCAAAGTGATTTTATTATAAACAATATTCCAATATATTATTCTCTAATGTAAGTTAAGGTCAAATAAAGATAATTATTTGAAAAATGATTTTTATTTTTGAAGTGAAATTTGTTTTAGCACCGTTGTTATTTGAAACTCGATGAAACGAAAAATAGTGACACTAAAAAGAGACAAGCACATACATCTAAATATTTTAACCTGCGAGAGAATGAGATAGAATAATTGGTCTCCTCTTTGTGCGGTGCTTCGTAGCCTCTTCACTCTTGTCTTCTTTAGTTTTCTGAAGGTTTCACTTCTACCGCGTGCGAATTGCACACTGTTATTTTTTTAATGGTAACTCCGCATAGAAGACCTTCAGGAAAACAATTTTTCTCAGGGCCTATGTTATCTTAGGGGATGTTGAATGGGGGGTATTTTTAAGGGAAGGCAGGAGAGGAAGTTCTGGAAAGGAAAAAGGTATGAGGGTTGGGTAGTAATCTAGGGGTCAGTGTGACTAGGAATAATGGGTGTATGAATCCATCCCACCCAGTTCATGGAAATCGATATCAATCATTGAATGAGCAAGCCCTTTGAACTGGACACAGCGGCTACTATAGACTAACCGATGCCCCCATGTTACAGACTGAGTGAGTGACGAGACGTCGCTAACTACCATAGTCCCACTGGTTCCAGATGGGAGCAGTTGGGACTCTTGCGTGGTATCATCATTAGACGACATTATCACAAATGAGAGTCGTCGTACCTCTCTGTGGGTAAGCACTTGAACACCTGACTGTAAAAGCAGCAAGAAACAGCATCTAAAACAAGGGTGGCCAACCCGCAGCCCGCCGGGTGTCTACAGACTAACGTGGCCCGCGGGGCATATGCACACATTTTTTTTCTTTTAGTGTACATAAAAACGGATTTCTCAAAAATAAACCTGTCTCGGCATACTATTACTAGGCGTGTCGACGACATTGGAAAACATATTGAAGATAATTTGAAAAATTGAGCATCTAAGTTCATATTTTATGCTCTAGCATTGGATGAAAGCACAGACCTAACTGATACCGCCTAAGTGGCGATTTTTAGCAGGGGTGTTGATGTCCAATTTAACAAAATAGACGAATTAGCGGCACTGTATCTACTTGGACTCTACTTGCTCACGAGATTTGTCAGGAGCTGTTATATCAACATTGAATCACTTTGCGTTACAACTCAACAACCTATTGGGCTTAACCTCTTGGGGAGTATGGCCGTAATATTACGGCCAGAACAAAAAATCTCTAAGGAGTATGGCCGTAATATTACGGCCGTGTGTATAAATCGTGCCCCACGCGATTTATTTATGAAATGTGATGTGTACTGCCATCTATTGGCGGTTTCTAAAGCCATTTCGAACATTTGGAGCAGTTGACACATTTACCGACGTTGCTATTTGAAATTTAAAAAAACGCGTGACGTCATCAACCGCCATTATACCTGTTTCTTGAGTTGACAACAATTGATTTGAGAGCGTTGGTGTTTGCTAAGTTTGGTCTTTGTTTTTTGCGGTTTTATCGTTATTTTCGCCACGACTCTGACTGTTACGTATGATTAGAAGGTTTTGAGTTTTGTTTATTGTTATATATTATATAATAATAACGTTTTCTTCAACAATTTATTGAGTGTTTGGCGAAATATTTTTGCAAAGTTTCGTTTGATGTTTGTTTTCGCGGATCTTTTAGTTATTTTCGCTATGAATCAAACTATTACGTATTATTGTGTGGTTTTGAGTTTCACTTATTCTTATTCATTGAGGAAGTTATCGCATCAGTATCAACTCCTAAAAGTTGATTGCCAAATGCGGGAAGAGGGAGAATTTACCCTAATTTGAACGATTTGCCACACAAACTTTAGCCAAGAAAGAGAAAAGATACGAGATTTATGTGCATTAAATGTAATTTGGCTCTGTTTATTTATCCGTGTTTTGAAAACAACCATATAAAAAACGAATATTTAAAAAAAAAATTTTAAAAAAAATTTAAAAAATTTTTTTTAAAAAGGAGACGAAAAAACATACAATAATGCACAAAGTGAATTAGTTTTCTCACGACATCTTGCTATGTTATCCAGTGAGAAATACTTTGTAGTAAACATTTTTTTTGTCGTTTTAATGTTATGGTGATTCATCTCCAATGGTTTACGAACCCTTCGATAGGCTCATTTAGTTTTTTCTCTAACTTGTCTTAATAAGTAATATAATTTTTTTAAATATTTTTGCATTGCTAGATTTTGGGTAAACTATGGTTTTGCATTTAATTTTGTTTTATTCGTATACTTCAAAAATGCTCACTCCTGGGGTACAGTTTTGTTCAAAAAAGCTCACTCTCCGAGAGGTTAACAACAGATGGTGCTCCAGCAATGGTTGGGAAACAAGAAGGTTTAGTTAAATTCATTGAAAATGAGGCTTGCAAAGTTGGTAATATTTCGCTGCTAAATTTTCATTGTATTATTCATCAGGAGAATTTAAATCCCTTAAAATAGATATGTCACTAAGGTGGTCATCAAAACAGTGTACTTTATTAAATCAAAGGGGTTGAATCACCGTCAGTTCTAAGAGTTTGTCAAGTCTTTGAATTCACAGTATAATGACGTTACATTTTATGCAGAATTAAGATGGCTGACCCGTGCCAAAATGTTAAAAAGAGTGATTGATTTGAAGCCACAAATACAATCATTCTTCGCAAGCAAGTCAAAAAGTATCCCAGAATTTGAAGACAAGGAGTGGGTTAGCAACTTTGCATCTCTGGTCGATATAGTTAGCCACCTAAGTGTTGTTATTGAAAATGTCTACAAGGGAAAGATCAACTAAATTAATAACACGTATGATCTTATTTCCGCATTCCAAATGAAACTTGGGCTTTGGGAACAACAGTTCTTAAAGGACAAAAATCTTCACTCACTTTCCTACATTGTTATTGCAGCCAGATGTCACACAAATTTCATAACCGATAACAAGATTTTAAAAAGCATTGTGTGCTTTGTGCTGCATTTGCAACGCCATTCTCCGTAGACGTGAATTTATTGCCAGGAATTTTACCAATGGAACATTGTGAAAAGTATTGTGATGTACAGTTAAAGGAGAAATTCAATCAGGTTGATTTGGAAGAGTTTTTCAAAACATATTTGGACAAGGATATCCTGCATTTTACAAACATGCTCTATCGATGATTTCGCTATTTGGAAACACAAGTGTAAACAGCTTTTTAGTAGAATGAAGCATATTAAATCTCAAATGAAAACACAAATCACTCATGAGCATTTGGAAAACTGTTTGCGTTTAGCAACAACATCAATCGTTTTCAACATTGATACACTTAGTTCTGACAAACAAAATCAGACGTCTTACTAAAATTTATTGTATTTTGTTTATTTTTTATTATTATATTTTGGATTGCCTAACTCTAATCTAATATATTTTTGATTCTCATTTTGGCTATATCTTCTTAAAAAAACAATATATTTCTTGTTTGCTTTAAATAATAAAAGAAATTTTGTTGTGCGGCCCGATAGGCAATCTCATTTCTAAAATCTGGCCCGGCTGCTGAAAAGGTTGGCCACCCATGATCTAAAAGATACACCTACAATGGGCATTATTGTTTATTAAACGAAACAGATATACTGGGCAATGGACATTATTGTTTGTAAATGAAACAGATATTGTGGGAAATGGGTATTATTGTTTGTGAATGAAACAGATATTGTGGACAATGGGTATTATTGTTTGTAAATGAAACTGATATTGTGGGCAATGGGCATTATTGTTTGTGAATGAAACAGATATTTGGGCAATGGGTATTATTGTTTGTAAATGAAACAGATATTGTGGGCAATGGGCATTATTGTTTGTAAATGAAACAGATATTTTATTTTGTACAATAATTGTATTTCTTTTAATTGTAACATAGGAAAGAAATAATAAAAAAATCATAACCTAAATCCTAAACACACCTATGTCTTAGTGAGTGTCTCATCCATAAACTGTCACTTAAAATATTCTAATTACTGAACATATATAAAACTCTATTTATAAATAACACTGTTGAAAAGAAATAAAAATACAAACACTACACACCGGATGCATTACTTGCTCTATTTATACAATAATTACTCACCGTATCAATATGTTTGTTAGTATTTAACACTACAGTAAAATGTATGGTTAGGTTGTTAAAATATCTTCACATAATTACACCACAAGACGGGTGCCACACACAGCTATAAAAAATCATCACACGCCAAATAACGCTCTCCATACAAACCCAACAGACCTGTCACACCTAAGAGGTTTATGCGCAGATCAAGCATAGAAAATACAGATCTTAAGCCGTAACCGCTCCTGAGGCGATATGCGAAAAGTTATGCGACCCCCTCTCTACCGTAAACTGGAGAGGGTGTCATTTTAATTAGGGAGATGCCTAAACGGGCGGATGACAGCTGTCAAATTGACAGATTCAGTACAAAGAAATGGCATTTCATGGCAGCTCCCTAATTCATCTAAACACCTCTTCTACCATAGGAAGAAATATTTGATAGCGTCGTGTGATGGTACAACACATAAGCGCTCGCGGTTCAACAGCTATAAAAGCTCGCGCTTTCATAGCTGTGTGTGTCACCTACATAAATTGTTTTTAATCTAGACCATAATACATGTTTACTTGTATGAACAGTACAATTTTGAACCATCATTATATATTGATAGAGTATATTTTACCATGATTTTTTATATTGTTAATTTTTTTCCATGGTTTTGAATTTTAAACCCATTTCAACACAGCTCTCGATATAATATCAATTGTTAAGTTGATTAGTCAGACATCTCCAAATACTAGGTTTTGAGATAATGAGGAAAGCAATATTCAAATGCTCACCATATTATTTACAAAATGAAACAAGTTCTTTGTTTAAAACCACTTTATTTTAATTTATATTCGTCGACCGGTTTCAGTTCTACTCAACCTTCTTCAGGACAATAAACATATAAGCTTTATATTATAAATTATATGTTTATTGTCCTGAAGAAGGTTGAGTACAACTGAAACCGGTCGACGAAAATAAATTAAAATAAAGTGGTTTTAAACAATGAACTTGTTTCATTTTGTATAATGGCAAGCCACAAAGTGTTTGCTTTCTTCGATAATCAAATATTATTTACACGTGTCTGTGATTTACATATTAAATATGCTATAAAATAACACCGGGAGTCATAACGGTCCGATACATTAGTGTGACATTTTGAAATATCCTACTAGTGACTCAGAAAATTTCAGCATTTAATTTAATTCACTACAAGTTTTAGTGCATTATAATTGATTTGGTGGTGTTTATGAGTAATCTGAGTATTGTACCAGATAGAGGGTACACGCCTACATATTTTTCCTCACGATGACATTAATGTAACTTAAATTCAGTCAAGTAAATACGACCTTCAGAAGGTAAAAGTAAAAAGGCCAAATGAGCCGCAGTACTAGTAGCTAGAAACATGAAAGGGTTATTGCAAAGCCCTAGCTAGTTAGAGGATTACGAAAGAATCCGTAGAATCAAAAATAAAACAAAAATTTTACATATAACTGCATACTCAACCAAAATTTGTATTTTTCAGAGATGTCTGACAATCGATATAGTGATCAAATTAAAAGTATTACAACAACTTAGATTCGATAAAATGAAGGTTATTACATTATAAATTGCAAAACAACTCTGCTACCCTACATAAACATATTTTTTCATTGATTTCCATGTTAATTCCTAATTTATACATTTTTGCTTAATAACTTTTAATAAACATTTTAACATTTCCCGGCTATTTGGTAGAGACGACTGTATGAATATGTTCATTATAAGTAATTTATCCAATACAAATGTGCAAGTCGATAAAAAAATGTATCTATGCTAGAGCAACAGAGCTTTTATTGCCTTTTAAAACAAATTTCTTCAATTGAATCTTTGTGTTCTGTGGTGTGGAGGATTGTTTCTCTGTTCACATGTCATATAATATAATCAACTTTGAAAATGCTAAGGACCGCCCAAAGCGTAAACCTTAAAGGTACTGGACAGAGTGACATTAGTGCGTTTGTGTATGGATGACATTGATGCCATATTGAATGACAAAATTTTGAAATGATTTCTATGCAAAGTGGTAGAAAATGAACAATTTTATATTGTCTTTATTTATCTTTTTTTTTACATTAGCTTCACCTGGGATGCCCTGAGGAAAGTAATTCCCCTCTGGGCCTTTGTCATCTTTGGAGATGCTGTGTGGAAGAGTATTTAGAGGAAAGAGTTATTTTTGATGGGTAGGAATCTGGGGGTCAGTGTCTCCGGGAGTGACGGATGTACAAATCCATCCCTCCCACTGCGGTGCAAGAAGATGTTCCGAGAGAGCCCTGCTGGAGAGACCAAAAGGTTTCCCTCAACCAGTCTTTGCCGTACACTGCCAAGACCCGGACAAACCTCAACCCATGAACCTGGACACCCCTGCTAAGTCACCAAACATAGAAAACCATTTGTACACAGTTGACACATGAGGACGTGTCATTTCTACGACTCGTTCTTGAGTTCAACAGCTCGGCTGTGGAACAATTTGCCGGCCTCTGTGTTTCCTCCTTCCTACAACATGGTCTCTTTCCTTCAAAAGACCCTCCAAACAGCATCTTCAAAGATGACATAGGCCCTGAGGGAAATTATTTTCCTCAGGGCCTCTTGTGTGGAGTAAATGTAAAAAAAAAAAAACTACTTAGGGTGACCTATGGCAGAGATGATGGTTATCCAATAAATGGTTCCCGGGGCGGCAGTACCCATACCCGCCACCCAAATTCATATTTGGGAGGCCTCTATAGTGAATAAAAATAAATAAGTAAATCCATTTTCTTACATCTTCCCCCTCAACCTGTGGCTTAAAATTGTTCTCAAATAGCTCTGTCCAGAGTCTTTTAGGTTCAAAGTAATTCTAAAATTTATAAAAATGCTTGCACCATCCAGACACGCGTTTCGGCGATCCTTATTATTATTAAAATTTAATTCGTACAATATTATTTACTTATAAATCAATATCCCAGACCGGCAGCACTCATAATATGTATATACAAAATAAAACAATTCACGCCAATACATTTTTTTATCAAACCCGCAACTTAAAACTAACTTGCGAAGACAATTACCTACTGAGGATGATTTTAAATTATAATAATTACTTCATGTGAACAAAGTGATATCCAAGGGAAGAATACATTTCTCCAGTCTTGGAAATTAATGGTAGTTCAAAATTTTACTGTTCAATACCACAAAATACATATTGAAAAAAATGTGAAATTAAAAAGTCAGATTTAACATTTTATTCCTCGTACAGTACCTATAAATACGGCTGAATCTCACTAATCTGGCATTTAGAAACTTTTTAACGGTGAGTTCTGGTATCACGACATTTGCTCAATGGAACTTACGGTAATTTGGTACTATCTAGGGTGAGAGTTAGTAGGGAGTACCGAATCAATTGGAGACCTTGTGCTGTTTCAAAATGATGATTTTTTATAGGTTTTCGATTTTAGAAATATATGATTTGTCATGGGAAAATGTTGCATATCAAATTGCAGGAATGGCCGGCGGGATTACAAAAATTCATGAATTTTTATTTAACAGTTTTTCATTCATTCAGTCAATTTGAGAGGCGAGAGGATTCCCTTGGTGCCTGGGTTCATGGGGTGAGATTTGTCTAGGTCTTGGCAGCGGATTTTTCTGCCCACCCACCGCGTGGTGGGCCGGATCGAGGTTGAGGAAGGCCTTTTGACCTCTCCAGTAGGACTCTCTCAATCCACCGCCTTGCGCCGCAGTTGAAAGGATGGATTCATACGTCACTCCCGGACACACTGACCCCAGATTCCTACACACCCATCATACCTTTTTCCTTCCCAGAACTACCTATTCTTAAAAAGACTCTCCACACACAGCATCCCCTGAGATGACATGGGCCCTGAGAGAAATTATTTTCTTAAGTGCCTTCGTTATGGAACTAAGGTAAAAAAAGTATTTAATTCCTTTCAGATGGTATTTAGGGCCAGATTAGCGAGATTTAGCTGTACATTGGTAAGAAATAAATTAGGTGCGTGGATTCAAAATCATCAAAAAATAACTGATCCGATGTGTCACTAAACAGGTTGTTTGCTTTCGAGGAATGTTAAATGAGCTCCAAAATTTCCAATCAACATTAAACAACACGACAATGACGTAAAAACAAACGTTAGAATATAACCATCACGCGGCGTAATTGACGAAACATCAGTAGTTGTGTTTTTTTTTATTTTAGCGAAACGGGAACGACATTTTAAAAATATAACATCATGTACCGTGCTCACAACAAAATATTTATTTTTCAAATGCAAATTTCCAAAAGCATTCTACCATTGTAATTTATAAGATAATCCTATGTTTATTTTAGTTGATGATTTATACAAAATTAAATAGTTCTTAATTTTTAAAATGATTTTGATCATTATTTGAGGCTGGTAATTACTATATTTACATTAACCTAAATAAACCTATCATCAGAAGAAAAAAAACATACTGAAAAAAAGGTTTATATTTCATTATTAAAGAATTGACTTCAATGGCATTTTTTAAAAAATTCCACGAAAATGGCGCATAAAACAAATACATTTTTGTGGCAACCCTGTTTTGAGTCTGTGATGACATTTTATAAAAGAAATACCTGGATTTAAATTGTAATAATTTCATTATGTAACAATTTTTTTTTTAGGTTTTGGTGCAGTTTTAAATGTTTATTTTTTTCAAAACATACCATTGCAGTCTATACTTTTTTTCATATCCCTAATGTGTTTTATAATGCA
This sequence comes from Limnephilus lunatus, assembly GCA_917563855.2. Taxonomy (NCBI): domain Eukaryota; kingdom Metazoa; phylum Arthropoda; class Insecta; order Trichoptera; family Limnephilidae; genus Limnephilus; species Limnephilus lunatus. The sequence continues at coordinate 25,979,098 of OU830600.1, read as the reverse complement.
CTTTATTATGCATTCGGAATTAAAAACTATTACTTCATATAAAGACGAGGGTCGTTCGATTATATATTTAAATTGGTTAATATCGGTGCACTATAAAATTGAGTATGCAATATCATTTATTTTGCTAGTACAATACATAAAACAACATCTTGCAAGAAAACAATATAATGTGAGCGAGCCACGTCCAGATTATCAATGAAACGCTTATTTAAAACGGGCGCCACTTTTAACAACCCTCACGATCATCCAGTTGATTAGTCAGACATCTTTAAATACAAAATTTTGAAATAATGAGGAAAGCAATATTTGAATACTGGCTATAAATCATATATTATTTACACATGTCTTTTATGAATTAAATATGCTATAAAATAACACCGGAAGGCATAACGGTCCAGTACCTTAGTAGGATTTTTTGAAATATCCTACCATTGACCCAGAAAACATCAAAATTTTGTTTAATTCACTATAAGTTTTTGCATATTATAATTGATTTGGTGGTGTTTACGAGTAATCTGAGTATTGCACCAGATAGAGGGTACACGCCTACATATTGGATATATCTGACTAATCAAATAGACGATTGACATATCAATAATGTTGGAGACCCAAATGGCTGATAAGCAATTAGGTAAATTATGCAGGAGATTCGATGAAAGCTTTAAAATATAAAAATTTAGGTCTGCGCAAATAGGTAAAATGTCAAAAACTCAAATTTTTTTTTCCTTAAGACCTATTTCGTCTTTGGGAATGCTGTGTGGAGGGTCTTTTTAGGGAAAGGAAGGAGAGGAAGTTCTGGGAAGGAAAAGGTATGAGGGGTGGGTAGAAATCTGGGAGGGATGGACGTATGAATCCATCCCTCCCACTGTGGTGCCATGTGATGAGTTGAGAGGTCTGGGTTAGGTCTCCCTAAACCAATCTCTCCCGATCTGGCCCGCCACGCAGCAGGTGGACAAACGCATTGGCCGCCAAGACCTTGAAAAACCTCACCCCATGAACCCGGGCACAATAATTCACAAACATAGCGAACCACTTGGGGTGACTATGGCAGGGGTGTTGGTAATCCAATAAACGGTTAAGGGGCGGCGATAACCAAACCTGCCTCCCAAATTGAAAATTGTATATGAAAGACCACCACATAAAATTGAACCTCTACTTGAAATGGTATTAGTCCTGTTGGTTGACCAGATCTGATGATTTGTATCTACGGAAACCTAAAAACAGTTTGTGAAAAGGGTTATTAGGTTCCACAGTTACAAACAATTAAAAAAAAAACCTGAACTCTGTGCAGAAACGGGCGGTCCGTTTGATAGATTCTCGTAACTTAACAAAAGGATTGCAATCTTTAGAGCACAGGTATCAGGTGGGAATGCTGTCCTTGTTCTACCGGTATTACAATGGAAGATGCTCCGAGAAACTAGCGTCATTGATCCCCTCGGCACCGGTGCATAGTCGGGAAATATGCCAAACACGCGCCCAACATACGTACGCGGTTGACATTAGTCACACGTAAACAGGTCGTTTCTATGACTCGTTCTTGAGTCCAACAGCTCGGCTGTAAATGATTTGCCGGCCTCTGTGTTTCCTCCCTGCTACAACATGTTCACTTGTTCCTCTACTCAAAAAGACCCTCCACAAAGCATTTTCAAAGATGGGAATAGGCCCTGAAGGAAATTATTTCTTTCTAATGAAAAATTTTTTTTTAAAAGTTAACACATTTTTGACATCCATAATCTACTTTTAAAAACATTTATTGATCGTCCCACATGATTTATAAAATTACAATTCACTCACTTAACCCCTCCAACGCCGAAATGATTTTAAAAAAAAAACGGAAAATAATCATTTTCCATTTACAAACTAAAATAATTATTCTGAAAACAGAAATGGACAGATTCTCAAACGGAGCCATCGCAGCTCGAAACCAACAATGCAATTACATAATTATGTACAATTAATTTTATGTGATTTCATATATTTTTCCTTCAAAATTTACAAGAGTTTAAACATAAAAATATTTTAAAGACATTTTACATAGATTCTTTATACACACTTCCTGAGTAGAAATAATGACGTTTCTCGTTTAAATAAATACAGGCACACGCAATTTTACGATTTTGGCCGTTGGAGACAGACATATAACTTTATTGTGATTTATTTTAAATTATCAACCCTTTTAAATATTTGAAATTCTCGTCACATTCGATGACCGTGAAATCGTCATGAGTGCCAAGTTATATTTTGGACATTTGAATGCTCTATTTTAACCTTTAGGAGAGTATGGACGCACCGTTGTTGTCCAAAAAAAATCTGCTCAAAGGAGTATGGACACAGTTGGTGCGTCGGTGTTTGTAGAAATTCTGCTATTAATAATATTAATTTTTAATAATAATATGATTTTTTTGTTTTTATTAATATCTGATTAATTCAGTTATTTGAGTAATACATACGTATTTTTTTTAAAGTTAAGTTTTTTATAATACATACTTTAAATTTAAGTAAATTTTTTTTTTTTTTAAAAACATCTCACTCTCTTGGACACTGTTTTCTCTCAGAAACTCACTCTCTTAGAGGTTAAAAGCAATTTCTCAGTCCGTTTCAAGCATAACGTTCATGTTGTATGCACCGAGAATCAGCCTTTAACGTGGATTTTACAGTCATTAAATCTGACAGGAATTCGAAACACTTTGATGTATTCAATTAGAGAAAATTAAATAGGAAAAATTGCGAACCAAAAACTATTAAAATACAGTAGAATTGATTTAATAGAGATTATTTCTTGTGTAGTGGTGTATTGAATCGTAGGACTACTGCGGGGTAAGAGGGGACTGCGGGCGGAACTATTTTGAACCAATTTCGGTGTGTACAAATAGATTAAACGAGCACTTGTTAAAAATGATTTGCCTGTACCATTTCTAATTGAAAAATGAAAGAGACAAAAAGGGTTAATAAAAAAAATTATTCACATTGTTTTAATATATTGGTATTAAAAAATGATATTTAATAACGTGGAAACATTAATATAAATAACATGATATTCAGTTTGAAATGATTGATGATAATAATTGTGGTATAAAAAACATTGTACTAATTTTTCTAAACACTTTGTAGTGCAAAGCATAAATGTTTATAAACATTACATTACAGTTACATATAAGAGATTCATTATAGATTTAGTTTAAAAATACATACATATTTGTGTATATGAAAAAATATCCTGTTCATAAATTAAAATAGATAACATACATAAAGTAGTTTGAATAAAAAGAAGTATGTTTGCATCAAGCTATGCAATGCAATCTTTCCCATTAAGCGACACAATTTGATACAGTTAATCAGCCTTACTAATAACAAAACGCCTTAACGATCGTTAAACGGCATTTCTGCAGCTTGCCCGTTGATCGGCATTTTTGCATCTTTACTAATAACAATTGAATCTCCCTAGATCTGCGCAAGGCCGCGGCCATCTTGTTTTATAGCTCCGCAGTAAAACTTAATTTTTGACATGTTGAATTGTACTCGCAGCTAATTTTATGTTTTTGAACATAATTTTCGTATCATATTTCTAACTATGATAGTAACGGAGACACAACGATTTCTACGAGACCTGTGCGAGTTGTTCCGAAAAGCAAACAAATTAGCCTCAGAGTTTAAATTTATTAATGAAATTTCCATAGAAACCAACATTATTAACCAACATTATTGACCTGACACAAATGTTGCATATGTGATACATGAAGTTACACACACGTACATTGTGTCAAAACGTGTCGCATGATGGCACAGATTGCATTGAAAAGTTCAGAGTTGTAAAGATTAAGTTGCAAAGTGTAAAGATTTACATTTTTTTTGATCATTTCAAGAAATCAAATACAAATTTAATATAATTATGTACTTCAATAAGGACAAAATGTTTAGCATTACCTAAAATGGCAAGAAATCAAAATACTAAGCAGTCATCTATTGGCTTATTGGAAAAGGTGTTATTGAAAAAGTTAATACATATTTTTTATTCACAGATCAAAGTTATAGACAAAATTATTTTCTGAAACACTTTTAACTTGTATGTCACAGCTGTGAAGGCATTTTAGAAGTGAAACTTCCTTAGCCCCGTTAGCGATTCGAAATTTGGATGAAACGGAAATGACGCGTACAGCACCTGCAAAGCATTATACTCCCATCAAGGCTCCTATTGGTTGAGATATAAAATAGAAACGACGCGAGGTCTGCGCTCATTGGCCTGCTCACGGCGCTTTCATTATGACCTCAATTTTCAAGATTCCTTGGTTCTTCATAGTTTGAGATTGTTTTGGTAAAGTTTCGCTTCTACCGCGTGTTAACTGCACTCGAATTTTTTTTTCAAAGTTAATGTTGATAGTTGAATGATGGTATGGGTAGTGCAATTAGAGATGACTCAAACAACATAAAGTTAAGATGGTGTGTATTGGTGCAAATCGTCACTTCAGCTGGACGAGGTAACTGACATTTTTTTCAAAAATGACCTTTGAATGCAGCCCTGGATCTACGACTTTTTCAAACCAGAGCAGAAACTTGACAGTGGCGCCCCCTCTCGTGAGGTGAGTGATCGTCGCTTCGCTTGACGTTCATCACTCGGGTTTATTCGGCTCGTGTAGCCCCTAGTTCTAGATGCGACGAGGATTCCCCTGCCAGAGACATCACGTACATTATGCATGCGTTCAAAATCGATTTAGGTTATGTTCATAAATCAATTTAGGGAGTGTTCAAAAATAAACTGGGCGTGTTAACCACTCTGATCTATTGCGATTATGCAAGTTTTTCATCCTAAATGAAATGTCATATTTACAAAAACTTTGTGTTATTTCAGCTTCACAATTAAAGCTCTATAAATTAAACATTTCTGAACGTAGCCGAATACTAAAAACTGTTTTTGAAAGGTTACGAAATAAGCTTTCAAATTGTTATATTACAAATAAATATTAACATTTGTAAAAATTGAAATTAAGAATACAAGCATAAAAAAAATGTAAAAATGACTCACGTGATGTTTTAATGTAAAAACGGTACTAAAATCACGGATTATGTAAAAAACAATACTTATTCTATTGTATAAATGTATAATAAACAATTTAGTCACCTCATTTTTTTATCATTTCATAAAAGAATATTTAATAAAAATTAACAATGTCTAGCAATGTCTGTAGGCAATTTGGCGGGTAAAATATGTATCAACCGTGTATCTGACAGAATAGGTCTTTTTATATATTTCTATGGATTACTTGAATAGGGATGGGCAGCTAGATTTATTATCGACCTTTTGCTTTTTGTTTTAGGGATGTCACTAGAACAATTTCTGTGGAAACATAGGCGTTGACGTGAAAATACGCTTATTGTACTTGACTGCTATTGCTGAGTGGTTAAAATATCTTCAATTAAAATACTTTACACAAGATTTCACCTGAAATTCAGAAATTGGTAAATAGATTATGTAAAATCGCCCTTGCAAACTTTGACATCTCATATCTCAGAAGAATATAAATTGAAGTTAGAAACTTTGTCCAGCTGAGGTGACGAATATACATTCCCGATGTGATAAGTGAGAAGTCGTTGCCAAAAATAACTGAGAAACAGCATTTTGTCTTGATCACGCTTGCTTATACAAGAGTAACAATCATCAAATTTGAAGATTAAAAAAACGTCTACAGCGTGTTCTTTTTCTATTACATTATATTAAAAAAAAATTGAGAATGAATAAAGTACCTTTTCTATTTGGAATAAATAAAAATCTTTGTGAAATTTTTGTATTCATTTTAGCATGTAAAATATTAATTGTTTGTAAATAAATATGTGGAATATTCCAGTATTTAAAATATTATCAAGAGAGGAAACTAAAAATTCATTTTAGTTCACAATAAAACACCCATGGAAGTAATGCCTAGATATTGAATCACATTGGGTTTTTAAACTATACATAAATAAAAGTGGAGAATTAATAAAACTATTATTAATACTCGTACATAATTGATAGTTTGAAGTGAGTTATCTTGTTTAAAGTGAGTTATCTTATTTAAACTCAGTTATTCTGTTTAAACTCAGTTATCCTGTTTAAACTCAGTTATCCTGTTAAAACTCAGTTATCCCGTTTAAACTCATCCCGTTTAAACTAGTTATCATGTTTAAACTCAGTTATCCTGTTTAAACTCAGTTATCCAGTTTAAACTCAGTTTTCCTGTTTAAAATTTAGAATTGCTGTCAATACATTACATTAAAAAGTATACAAATTAATATAATTTAATTTTTAACCTTTTACAAGCTATCATAACAATGACATCAAGAAATCGGCCTCCGTGGTCGAGGGGTAAGGCTCTCGACTGACTCACAATCCGAAGGTCGCGGGATTGAATCCCGGTTTGCGCAAATAAATTTTCTTTGATCAATTTGTGTAAATTAACAATTAATTAATAAAAAATAATATACAGTATATTTGTGGTACGTTCCAGAGTGGAAGATACTCTCAATATCATTCAGAATTGAAACATTGCTTGAAATAACTTTAGCCATGTTTGTTGACCAGATCTGAATAGCCAGGTACTTTCCCGTCTCCTTCCCCTTCCCACTACCTTCAGCCTCACAACATACCCTAATTGGGAATGTCGTAGTCTCACTGGCTCCAGACGGGAGCAGCTGGGACTCTTGTGAGATATTCACATAAAAATTATAATAAAAAAATCAGTATCAATCCTTGATGTGTCAGCTTTTGTTAACTTAATATTTCAAAAGATTAAAAGGATAATTTTTTAAAATTGCGTTATTTAATAAATGAAGAAAAAATCTTTACTAGATTGCAACTTACGATATTAAAAATAAACCATTAAAATTTGACAATACAAGATAGTCGAAGATTCAATTTAATTAAATAAAGACAATATTAGCGAAACTCAATCGAAAATCTGGAGACAGAAAAATCAGAAAAAGATATTGGCACCTCTGGGACTCGAACCCAGGACCTTCGGCTTTCACGGCAACAGCTCTACCAACTGAGCTAAGGCGTCTATATCCAATTCGGTTACTTTTAACTGTATCATACTTCCACTAAGAACTACTAACATTATCTTCATTTTCTCAACGCACATATTATCGGCTGCTTCTTTACGAGCTTAGACCCTGAAGAGGTAAACCAATAGAGGTGGGTTTTTGTGTGAGTGCCCGAACTAAGGCCAATTTTATCTTACTTAGGGTGAAATTGATCACACATTTATCAAAGACCGAAATTCTTTAATACGTGTAACCAATTTCATTGAATTGGCGCGAGTTTTTTTCATATCTTTTAAAATTTTTCGCTAGCATTAAAAAAATCATACCTTCGAATTTTAACATGGAGACAAAAACTTATTGTAGTGCTATATAGCCAATGAATTAACCTGTATTTGACTGTTTATCTCATATTTGTAGGATTTATAAAAAATATATTAAAAAATCGTTAAGTTTTTAACCGCGTGAATCCTGCATATTTGTTACTTTGAAACTGCCGTTAAGGCTCCGTTCCTGGCCCCAAAAAGAAGAAGACGGTGAGATATGAAATTACGGATGTTAGAAGAGCGCGCTAACATTTACAACGATAGAAAATGCAAAAATCATGAAAATCTTTAATAAAACACGACTCGTTTAAAATAGAGCAAAAATCTCGCAATAATTGTCTTAAACAGCATTTAAAGAAACGCTGTGAATTTTTTCATACATATAACTTGTAAAATAACTGAAAAAACGTATTTATAATAATTTTTGGAGCATACTTGGCGATTTTTTTTCTGTCGAGGGAATTTTATATAATTTGCGTTTGGGCGTGATTAATGTCTAGATATTATCTTTAAGAATAACATATATTTTTTTAAGAGCTTAAAAACTTCAAATGTTTAAGGGAGGTTTGCAAGAAATCGGTAGAAATTCGAATACCGGCCTCTTAATAAGGTACTTATTCGGGTCAACATAGAATATTTTCGATTTCTCTATGTTTTCTGTGGTATACTTGATAATGAAAGGTGCATATCTATGGAAAAAGGACTTAATTTTAAGGGTAAACAGCTGATCAAAAATTCGGGATGAAAAAATATTTAAAAAAATAATTTTAACATCATTCTAAAATAGTCTACGAAGTTCGGATTTGAGACATCTATGGTCATAATAGATAAAGCATTTCAATAGCTTTGTTTTAAAATAAATGGCTGGCCATGTACATGTTTTAAATAATTACAATAAATGTTTTACGAATGGTAGGAAAATGTGATCCAATTTTGGACTGCTATCAATTGCAGAAAAATAAAAGTGGTCCATTTTTTTACCATAATCGCTCTAGTGGTTATTAAGTGATGAAAATGACATATTATGTTTTATGATTCAAAGCCTACATTTGTATAATCTCTTTCCCGTTAGCCAGGGTTTGGCACTGAGGTGTATTTAAAAAAATGACGGAAAAAAACATATTTAAAACTAAATGCGCGTCTTAAAATATTAAAATGACGTATATATTTAAAGATATAATAAAAAAAAAGTTGTCACAACTTTACAGATACAAAGTTTAATACTATGACATAAAAACATTGTTCATTTGAGTAAATAAATTAGCAAAGGCTATTATTTGTTCCGTTGCTTAGATATGGATCTTTTGATCGATAAAATATAAAGCAAAAATGATTTGATGAAAACCATTCAAAATACTATACAGTGAAACCCTCTTAAGAAGTTTACAGACCGGAAAAAACAAACTTCTTAAGCAGGAAAACCTAATATGTGGAAAAAATTGGGTGAAGGAGAAACTTCTTAAGAGGGTTACACTGTACAATGAAACCCTATTAAGAAGTTTTCACTGTACAGTAAAACCCTCTTAAGAAGTTTTCCTGCTTAAGAAGTTAGGTTTTATCAGTCCCTTAAAGACTGAATGGTCCAATTTATCGCACTTTTAATGTTTTCCTGCCTAAGAAGTTAGGGGTTTTCAGTCCTTTGAAGACTGAATGGTCCAATTTATCCCATTTATAAGATTTTTCGGCCTAATAAGTTTTTTCCGGTCCCTTGGAAAACTTCTTAAGAGGGTTTCACTGTATAAAATTTAGAAATTAAATAAGTCTTACAAATGAGAATGAAAAGACAATATAAACTATATTTATATAAACATTTGAAATGAAAATCACAGAAACATCTTGTAAGGGACTTACGAACTAAGAAATAAAAAATTGCTGTTCTCACAAAGTAGATTCAATCTTAAAGTACATTCATAGAATTACATATATAATTTTAAACGTAACGTTTAATTTAAACTAAGCGAAATCATTAATTTAACTTAAGATTTGTCACCTTATAACTATCACTGGGTAGTGTCAACTGACGCACTCTTCGTTCGGTTTTAATCTCAAAAATATTCATTATTATTCAACCTTGCGTACTTTCTGCGTATCTCATAGATAAGATATTGTTACAATAAGTTAATGCCATTACAGAGAAGACGACGCAGTCCGAGGATTGTTAGAGGAGACTCGGGAAATAAATACGTATCGCGAGCGGTCGAGCGCCGCGACACTGGCGAGATTATCGTTTTTACAGGTTTGTCCGTGCACGGTTTAATTTGATCACACATCGAAGTTGGAGTTGCTTTTGGCCGGCGGCAGGAAGGGCTCGCTCCACATCCTCCTCAGGTCGCCCTGCAAAATAAAATAAATCATTTTTATATTGATTTATTTATTGTTTCTTTAAACTGCAGGTAAAATGTTTACATTACAATTTATCACCTCACTAGGACAAGCCTGTGTTGAGGTTAGCAGTTTTACAAATTAACAAAATAACACAAAATTGTACAGATATTGAAAGAACATGTATGCTTTTTAAATCGTCAGGGTGAGAAAAATGATCAAAACGTTATTTGAAAGAGAAAACATCACTTTATGATTTAATCGCTTTCAAATATGAAATTTCATGACAAAAAATTAAAATATACATCCTTATGAAACCAAAGTTTCCAAGCGTTATTTTTACATGACACAAAACCAAAAGTGGGGTGGAAATAACGTTTATAATATATTTGTCTAATAAAATAAGTGTGAGCTTTTATTTTTTTTCATTATCAGTAATTTTATATACCAAAAATTGTATGCTTACAGTTTGGCAAGAAAGTGTAGAAAATAAATGATGGCGCCACGATCGTTTTTTAGGTTTTAAATGGCAACACCAAGATGGCTCATAAGACAATGAATATAAGTTTTAAAAAACACTTTGTTCAAAATGCATATTTCATAATGTATTTGTATTCTCAAAAATTTTGCAAAAAAACTATAATTTAATCGAAGTAAAATTACAATTTACTATAAATAAAATAACACAAAACAAATTATAAGTGGGCTTGTATTTCGTTATAAGGTAATAATAATAATATTAATATAGGATGGGGCGGTATATATACAAATCAAAAACAAACAATTTTCATAGGTATCAAAAAAAATAATTATAAAAACAACAACCTTACTCATATTCGTCAGAACTTTTATTCAAACAATTTAAGGTCAGAAATTTAAGTGCATTATACTTTTATCATGCAACGTTAAAAAATTTATAAAGATAATATTCAAAATATAGTTGAACCCTTTAAAAATAACAGAAATCTTTGGCAAACCTCAATACTTCCTACTTCGAAATGTAAAAAAAACAAAAGGACAGTTAAATCATAAATATCTCAGAGTTAATTTTTTTCAATTCACTACCTGAAAAAATCAGAAACAGGAACAGTAATTTAAAAAGATTTAAAACTCAGCTTAAAAATTACAACGAAAATTTGTACTGAACAAAAAAAAAATTAAACCAATATAATAACCCCCTCCCCCCCCCCATATACACGAGTCCTACTTATTTATGGGGGTAAATCATCCGTCCGTGCCATTCGTCAAAAAAATCATTTTTTTACATAGTACGTAAAGAAGTCCCAACTTTAAGAACTTTACTAACCGTACTCAAAGAAGACATTGGATTTGATGGTAGCCGGGAAAATTTATGAAAAATTTTGCATTCCATTGGCTTTGTTTATAAAAAGTGCAAAACAAACAGAACTGCACTTATTGAAAAAAACAAAGATAGCGGCTAAAAGAGAGCATTACTTAAAAATTAACATGGATATCCGAAATTTACCAGAAGAACTGCAAAAAAATTTAATGAACTTAAATGAAAGTTATATCCATTCATCCTACAAGCTAAAGATATGCTGGCAATCTATATATGTGACTGGAGTTCAGCACGATATTTCAAAAGGTAAGCGCTGGATCATGGTTCACGCTGAAAGCCAAATGGGTTTTGTCCCTCATGCTTTTTTCCTTGACGATTCATCTTACCGTTGATTCAGATTTACCTGTGTGTGGAAAATATCATTAAAATTATTATTCTATAGAAGGGAGTTTAAAAAAACACACTAGATAATATTCATTTAGAAAGAAAGACTGAGAAAACTAAGAAAAAAGTAACTTTTCTATGAGTTTAAAGAAGTTGCATATTATTATTATTTTTTTGTTAATTGAGTTATTGCCTTTTTCTTGTGGCCTAATATTAACTGTCAAATGTATGTCAAATTCGGATTTTTAAACATAACCTCAAATCAGATTGTAATGGTTATAATCGCTCGAAAATTGGCATAAATTTTGTAATACTAATGAAATTCATTAAAAAACGATACTACGTACCAGTCATTTCTGTAGTTCGTTTGTAAAGATCTTACGAATTAGGCATAGGAGCTTCTTCGCGCGATAATCGGCTATGCAGCGTTGAAAACCCAGTATATAACTTCTCTTGCACCACTACGTATTGGTTTGTTCATTTTTATTCAATTCAAACAATGCACAGGCAAACAATAAAAAAACAAACATTAAACGAGTGATTTTCAGCGTTTTCTACACTTTTTAAGTCAGTAAAGCCAAGAGCCATACGAAATGTCATTGAAAAAACGAGTATTTCGGTGTTACCATAGTAATGAAAAAATTTAGTTCCAAAATAATAAATTTCTAGACTTAATTGCCAAACAATATGTCCAATAAGAAAATTTGAAAGCATATTTCATCACCTTTTAAAAAACAGTTTTTTAGTTTTCAGAGGCAATTAGACATCTCCCATTTATTCTGACAAAATATCCCGGTGGCATGAGGTCCTAAAAATGACATGGTGTTTTCATATGACAAATGTCGACCAGGAGCTGGGAACACTCACTTACAAAGGAATAATAATATAGAACACGTGGTTAAGATAACATAGTGAGGGTAGTTGGTTACCTTGACATAAGCCATGGTGAGGAGCGGCAGAAGCGTGAAGGGCACCAGGTAGAGCAGCGCCGGCTGAGCCGCCTTGAACACCTCCGAGCTGACGGTGGCCGTCAGCAGGCCCAGGAAGTAGCCCAGTAAGGAGCAGTGGAAGTACGTTAGACGGGAACCCTGGACAAATAATATACTGACAATATAACAACAATATTTCTAAGGTAAGACTTTTTTGCTGGACTCCTAATTGATGAAACAAGACAAAGATTAAATTGAGTGAGGTCTTCTCCGGCTTTTATTTCATAATAATAATAATATAACAGAGCCGTTTTTATGAAAAATTTCCTCAAGGGCGCTTTACAAATTTATAATATATTTCTACAATGGCAATACTAAAAATATAATCATGGTGTTAATCTAAAGCTGTGTAACCTACATTTTTATTAAAAATTAAAAAGGCATAAAAGTGAAGAAAAAAAAAATCATTGCAATACAGATACCCACTGATCTCAAAATTAGAATTGCATGTAGGTATATTATTATTATACGTTTGCAATTTTGTGTTAACACAATGAAGAATAACGATATTGTAATAAAATATAAAGCACACTTTAGAAATTGCTCACATTTATTCAATATTAGCTTAAGTACCTAGCATTGCCTGGGCATTTAGATCATGCCTCTAAATTTAGATCTGAATATATTTAACCGATTCAGATCTAAAAATAGTGTAACTAAACTCACCATTAATGATTCTTCCTTTCCACTTACTGTTAAATTCAAATCTATGTTAAATTAAATAAAAGCAAATCACTTTGTAAAACACAATTTAATCAAATTTATGTCATTTAGTAGGTACCTTCACAATAGGGCTTCTTAGATTTTTTTTTTTTTAAGAACAAATAAATTTTTTTTAAATGTGTAATACTTACAGTGTTTTGTATTTTCAGTGTCATTGTACTTTTAATGAATATTTGACAGATAAATTGGTGCTGCCAGTCTAAAAATTTCTTAGTTCCATTTTTTATAATTTTCTACTCTTATTTGACAGACTATAGAACTTGAAAAAATTGAATACTTTTTGACAGAAAGAACTTACCATAGATCTGGGACCAGGAACACTGCCAACTTCACAAACCAGAGAAGCTTTCTTGTAAGCATCGTAACGCAGCACAAAACACAGCAATAATCCAGGCATCACAATGTCTCCCAAACCTACAAAATTTGCCAACATTTATATTAATGACTAGCGCACAACTGTGAAAAAGTACAGGATAATTATATATATTTAATTGCCATGAATAACGAATATATGGACAGAAACTCGCTAAGGGAACTGGTAGGGCTACTAACGGGACACTGCCATCTCAGAAGACACATGCAGCTATTGGCAGTGGAAAGCACCAATAGATGTAGAAAATGTGAAGAGGATGAAGAGACTCCAATTCATTTATGGTGCCGATGTCCTGCCCAGGTGGGAACTAGGCTTAGACACCTGGGGAGACACATTGTAGAACCAGAAGACTTATCCAATGACAACACGAGTGAACTTTTTTAAAGGGACTGGATTATTGTTAAAGGATTGAGGTAAAATGGGAGATAGCACAATGGGAAAAATGTTAATAATATGTGTCATTTAAAGATATTTTTCAATTGTTTATAATATTTAAATTCATATTTACGCTCTTTCATAATTTGTCTAAATGAAAACCATTAAAATTACATTGTAGTAGATCAATTCTATTATTAAAGTCAAAAGTGTGATTCCTGTAAGTAAAATGGTCCGTGTAAAGCACCAGGTGCAGTACTCACCCAGCATGCTGAAGTGTCCCTGATGATGCATGGAGGGGAAAACCAGCTTGGCCGGCAGCGACAGTTTGGGCACCACTTCGCCTGCCCGCCCCGCCATGCCGCCTAGTTGTAGACGGCGCGCCACCACGTTCACGGGGTTTTCTGCCGGCCTGGAAACATAAATATGTTGATCAAACAGTCCAATTATTATTTAACCCTTCAGAAATTTGGCGTATTTGTGAGATGGTCAAAATATTTCCGCTTTAAAATAAATTAAATATTTCTGAACGTATCCCAAAACTATAACTGTTTTTGAAAGGTAATAAAATATGCTTTCAAATTTTGTAATTCAAAATAAACATATAATTTTTGAATTATAAACATCTTGTATGTAAACATAAAAAAGTTGTAAAAATGGCTCACCTCATGTTTTTTCTAACTAAAATTACTGATAATGAAAAAAAACATAAAGACACAGATAATTTTGTTATTTTAAGGTGTTATAAATGTTATTGTAACCTAACTTTTTTGTCTTTTCATATAAAAATAATTAATAAAAAGTTCTCAAAGTTTAAATTTTTTTTTCAAATTGTTATTCAAAACTTTGGTTTCATAAAGGTGTACATTTTACTCTTTTGGTGGCTATTTTTTAGATTTGACTATAAAGTGTGGTGTTTTGCCTTTCTAACACCGTTTAAAACATATTTCTAACTCTGATAGTAAGGGAGTTACAGCGATTTATATGAGACATATGTGAGCTGGAAGAAATATGGTCTCCTGCCATTCAACGTTATATAATTCAACATAACCTGCTATTCAACATAATGTTGAATTGTAGAAAGGATGGGTGGTATAAAAAGAGTATAGAAAAAGTGACATGCCACACAGTATGCTTCAAATCATGTATTTGTTCATAATTTCACTTTTAATGACCAATTCACTTTATATTAGTATAATTCAATATATTTAATATAATTTCTGGGCCAGTTTCAATCCATTAAAAATGTCACGTTCATTAAAGTTTTGTTATCAGAAAAAGCTAGGTTATAAGTTAATTTTTTAATTGACTTGTACTGCGTGAATTTAATAACACTCCCATGAAAGTTATGTTTTTTAGTAACATTAGTTGAGTAACATAGCCTTATGCATGTGTAAATAAATTTAACTTCAAGAAATCAATGTTTGCACTGCGCAAAAATGAATTAATTTGTTTTATTTCACAAATAAATTAATTAAAAGTGTAAGATACTGTCAGTATCGACCTAGTAAAATACCATCATTAAGAATCGACATGTTGATTGAAATTACTTGAGCCTTTTATTTGGTGACCAGATCGAAATAGCCAGATACTTAGCCACCTTCCTCTTCGTCATCTCTTTGTTCATCTCATCTACTGGCTCCAGAAAGTTGGGACAAGTCACAATCACCCTCCAGCTGTTAGAAGAAGATCGAGGACATCTCCTTTTTCGGAAACTCCAAGGATTAACATTAACAAACCTATCTTTTTATATCTCGACTTCTAGAACAATTCAACAAAACCCTTTATTAGCAGCCTTATCAAAGATAACTGTGCTGGTAATCATCCACTTACCTTGTAGCCACCTTGACCATCACGTTTGTGGTGAAGATGTAGGAAGAGAAGAAGACCCAGAAGACGTCGTAGAGCAGCAGGCCGGTCAGCAGCAGGGTGGACACCTTCAGGGAGGGGAGGCGGACAAAGGCGATGAAAGTCACACAGAGACCCATGCCCATGGCTACAAGTCAAGAAAAAAAAGTTTAATCCAAATTACTATACAGAGAAATAGTGCAAAAATGTGACTGACTGGTATCCCAGAGATGGCAAGAGAAGTAGAGGATGTCAACAAATAAGATGGGAAGACGACCTAAAACTTACGGCTGGACATCAATGGAGAAGAGTAGCGCGTGATAGGTCATAATGGAAAATGTTAGAGGAGGCCTATGCCAAGAGGCAAACTGAACTTCGGGATATGTAATAACTTATAACAAACGAGAACATGTTTAGTATTGATACCTTAACAGAAGTCCAGAATAAAAAGGCTTATATATACATGTTATTATACTATACATTACAGTGACCCCATATCATCAATGGGGATAGGTTTCTGCAATAAGGCATTTGAAATATGCATAGTTTCTATCGGGATATCATTTATCCAGTACCTACTTCACCCTAACCACCACCTTGCTGGAAAATATTTGAAATTTGTAACAATGGCAAGAAAAATAGCAAAATTCGAGTGCATTTGTTTTTTGAAAACCGAAGAAGAATTGGGACTATCTTTGAAGCAAGTAGTTGGTGTTTTTTGTGTACATAATCTCATTTTAGAACTAAAAGGAAGACCATCTCGAAAGTAAACAATATCTTTTATACTTATTCGTTTTGTTGTGGCGATAATTACCTCGAGGTATCGCAGTTGAACTATATAACAATATTGTGATTGTGTTGTGTGCTCTTTCACGTACGGTGATTGGTTATCCTTTTTCCTTGCTTCCATTGTTTTTCGGTTTTAAAGGGATCAATAAGATTAATTTATTAATTCTCCTTAACAAACTGTTATAAAAGACGTGTTCACTTTTGACATTATTTGATAGCCTGAGAACAGAACATATGGAAGACAAGTGACATTCTCAGAATAATGTAATCTACTCTCCTGAAGGTCATCAAAAGCAATATTCATTGCGAGTGGAGAAAGTGTCATGTGAGTTAGAGAGCACATTTTTAATCTTTAGATCTAGGTCTGTTGCATATTAAATTTAATCACATTTGGTTTTAAAACATGAGAATTTCCTCTGTAACTTTTATATAATAGCTTTTGTACACATTGTCATCTGTCAGTTTAGATACAATTGGTAATTTGAGAGCGGTTTCATTTTATTAAGTTTTTTCATTCTATTCAAGGTGATGCACAACTAAGCAATTCAAAATTATGTGATTTTGGTTTGAAAATTAGATCGCTTAGAAACATTATACAGGGAGCGACAGCATACCTCCCTTTTTTTAAATGTGCGCCATTCAGTCGGTTGATGTCGTAGCGGAGCGCTAGTGATTTCGTTCGAGAGGCGGAACTATAAAGTTTTGTCCCGACCGTACAAGATTTGAACACCAACATCCAGGAAGAAATTGCCAGGAGAACGTCTGATATGCCGGCAAGAGTCATGACAAACGTCAGAAATCGATTTACTCAGTGTATGGAGAATGGGGGACGTTGTCACCTACTTGATTTGATCTTCAAAAACTACGTAAAACAAAACTTTAGGTTTGTGCCTACGTCATAAAAAAACAAACAAAAATTTTCTGATTCATACAGTTTTCCACTGTGCCACACGGTTACAAGATTGAGATCACAGCGCCTCTAGGATCGTCCGACCACTGCCTGGTGACGACGTCAATCCCCGTAACCTTCAGACCGCTAAACGAGCGGCTGAAGAGAAAAGTGTGGCACTATAGTTCAGCAGATTGGTTTGGTCTGCGGGCTCATTTCAATGCTTTCCCATGGTCAGCTGTCTGTTTTCAGACTTCGGATCCCTCAAGATGTGCCCAGGAAATTGGTGAAGTCATCACATCCGCGATGGATGGCTTCATCCAATCCACTGTTAAAGAAACTGGTGTGGGCTCAAAGCCGTGGTTCAGTCAACAATGCTCCGAAGCAGAGCGACGAAAAAACGCAGCTTACCGAGCCTACAACACATCTCGAACGTCCAAAAACAGAATAGTATATAACAAAATGGCAAAGGAATGCAAGACGATCATTAACAGGTCAAAATTCGAGCACGACCTGCAGATCAGCAGAAAGCTGGCTGCCTGCCCGCACGGCAGCAGAGCGTTCTGGTCGCTTGCGGGCTCAATAGGTCGCAATTTCTGCAAACCCAATCTGTCACCTCTTACCAGACCTGACGGCTCTCTAGCAAATACCGCCGCCGAAAAGGCTAACTTATTAGGCAAAATGTTCGCGGAAAACTCGACCCTCGATGATCAAGATGCTACCCCGCCGTCGGTTCCTCATTGCAGTTTTCGTATGAAAAAGCTGAGGATTCGGCATCGGGGTGTACTCCAAGTCTTGCGAGGGCTTGATGTTAAAAAAGGTAGCGGGCCTGACGGAATACCTGCCCTGGTATTGCAGAGGTGCACTGTAGAAATAGCTCCAATTTTGACGAAGCTTTTCAAGATGTCCCTGAAGTCTGGCTCTGTGCCCTCTGGTTGGAAAAAAGCGATCATTCACCCCATTCCAAAGAAGAGTGACCGCTCCAACCCAGCCAACTACCGCCCCATAGCGATCACATCTGTTCTGTCAAAAGTGATGGAACGTGTGATCAATGACAAACTGCTCACATACCTCGAGAAGAACAAAATTATTAACGACCGCCAATACGGATTCCGGCGGAACCGCTCGTGCGGTGATCTTCTCGCTTATGTGACGCATGTTTGGGGACGGTGCCTGGAACGTTTTGGTGAGACCCAAACGGTTTCACTGGACATTTCCAAGGCCTTTGACCGAGTTTGGCATCGAGCGCTTGTCAACAAACTGCGTTCTTACGGACTTCCCGCATCCTTGTGTGCGTGGATTGCCGACTTTTTGAGGGGGAGGTCGATTCAGGCGGTTGCTGACGGTTTCACCTCTTCCTCGCATTCGATAAATGCTGGCGTCCCACAGGGATCGGTTCTGTCTCCGACTTTGTTTCTGTTGCACATCAACGACCTTTTGTCATGTGCACCAATTCATTGTTACGCGGATGACAGTACAGTCCATGATAGCTTTTTGTTTGACAAGCCTCCAAAGAGCACACAAACCCCAATAGCTCGGAGGGCTTTGAAGCAGAGAATGGATGGTTACCTCGAGAGTGTTTTCTCTTGGGGTAAGAATAACCTCGTTGAATTTAATGTTTCAAAGACCCAATCTAACGTCTAAAAGGGATCGAAATGATAATCTAGTCTCCTTCAACGGAAGCATTCTTCCGAAAAGGACCTCCATTGATATGCTTGGTGTAACTCTAAGTGACCAGCTCAGGTATGGAGGCTACATCGAAACCAGAGTTAAGTTAGCCTCTCAGAAACTGGGCATACTGTACAGGGCCCGCAGATACTATAATAGTACACAACTGCTAACCCTGTACAAATCGCAAGTGCGCCCAACGGTTGAATTTGGCAGCCACCTCTGGTCTGAAGCTCCAAAATACCTTAAAAAACCCTCGACTCTGTGCACAAACGGGCGGTCCGTTTGATAGATTCTCCCATCTTAACAGACGGATTGCAATCTTTAGAGCACAGGTGTCAGGTGGGAATGCTGTCCTTGTTCTACCGGTATTACAATGGAAGATGCTCCGAGGAACTAGCGTCATTGATCCCCTCGGCACCGGTGCATAGTCGGGAAACACGCCAAACACGCGCCCAACATTTGTACACGGTTGACATTAGTCACATGAGAACGGGTCGCTTTTACGACTCGTTCTTGAGTTCAACAGCTCGGCTGTGGAACGATTTACCGGCCTCTGTGTTTCCTCCCTCCTACAACATGGGTCTCTTCAAGACCCATGTTCACTCCTTCCTTTCCTCAAAAACACCCTCCACACAGCATCCTCAAAGATGACATAGGCCCTGTGGGAAAATATTTTCCTCAGGGCCTCCTGTGTGGAGTTAATGTAAAAAAAAGAAAAGTGGGTTTTATTAAGTTTTGAAAAAAGGAAGTTATGCTGCCGAATCCTGTATTTCAGGGTTGTGTCAGTAAAAATGCCAGAATTGTCCATCACTTACCGTCCATAAGAAGCCAGTGTCCGGTCAGTATCCACACCGTCACGATGGCCAGAGACAGTCCGAAAGCCGCCAGTTCCGCGGCGCTGTAACGACCGCAGCAGCCGCAGGAGACCCGGGAGGCCCCGGCACCCCCGCCGCAGATATACTGACACAAGGGCGTCAGCAGGAATGCCAGCGCCACGCAAGCTATCACTGAAATGCACATAAACATTCGTTAACCTGTCATTTGCCGGGGACTCTCGTTTGGGTCGTTTTAAAATTTCATAAAATTTCAAAAAATGAATATTTTGGATGCGATTTTGACCTTTTTGTATAAAGAAACAGTACCAAGGAAAAGGTCAGAATAGCTTCCTGCATTCTTGGTCGTGATACAACGGGAACACGAAAAACTTCTAGCAGCGCGGGAAAAAATCATAAAAAAGTTTCAAGTACCCATGGTGTCAGATTACAAAGCATTTCTGAAACGTCAAAGTGCGTAGTGCGCGCGGTCCCAATAAAACGCCGATAAATCTGAATATAATCAAATAAACGTAAGTAATGTTGGTTTTATACATACTTTATTG
Organism: Limnephilus lunatus; assembly: GCA_917563855.2. Classification (NCBI taxonomy): domain Eukaryota; kingdom Metazoa; phylum Arthropoda; class Insecta; order Trichoptera; family Limnephilidae; genus Limnephilus; species Limnephilus lunatus. The sequence goes on along the minus strand of OU830600.1, from coordinate 25,958,720 downwards.
CTCACGGCATGTGTTTTGGTAAAAATTATATACGATATCAAAAAATAAACCGAAAAAATATGACATAGAAGTCATAGCATCTTTTGGTTTGAAGTATTTTTCGTTTAGTATTTCAGTTTGTGGATGATAATATCGTTTATTTCGCAATGTTTAGTATTTCATTTTGTAGAAAAATCAATTGAGATTACATATCAAAGTGTTTGTTTTGTTCATAATTACTCGGTAATTTACGAAAAACAAAACTCTGGGCCGGGACCCCTACGAATTTATGGCGCGTAAATGTCAGTCACTTTCTCGAATGATATTTACGTAAATATACCATATTAGTATAAAGATTTCTACGTCATTATGTAAAGAAATCTATTGTGATTATGTATCAAAGCCTTTGTTTCGTGAATATTTAGTTGAAATAATAGAAAAAAATACATTTCTGAACCAAGTCATTCTCACGCACACATTCATGATTTTTTGCATTTGTGTGGGTGGACATCTGGCAGAGAGATGAATTCGTCCGCGCTGACGTCTAGCGGTTCTTTTTGAAAACACATACTTTGTATTGAGCGGTACTGAATGGCGCAAAACATTATTCTTTATATTTATTATTATTTTTGAATGTTTTATGAAATTACTATTTTTCATAAAACATTGAAAAATATATGAATATATTTTAAAAATAGTAATCAGTAACAAAAAAATTGATCAGTTATATAGGGTGTGCTAAAAAAAAATTTTTGTTTTATAATTATATTGTGGAAAAAAAATTGCGAAGATACTTTCTTCAAAATTATTAAATATTTATAAATACAAGAGTATTGATGATTATATTATATGATGATAATATTTGTTTCTATTGTTATAGAATGGCTGAGCAGAATTATTGTTCCTCGAGTGAAGAAGAGGAATTCAACCCAATTTTAGCGACGGTATGTTGTGTATTAGTAGTAATTCTATTAGGTTGGTTGAAAGCTTCATCCTTTCCAAAATTGAAAGACATTAGTGTAAGAATAAATGTTTATAGTTTCAGAATCCCAGACGGAAGAGGGCGAGGACCTAAGGGGGCGAGTCGGCTGGTCCTTCAACCTCCACGGCATCAATTCAGGTAATAATTTAATTTCTGTTATGATGTTTTATACCTTGTGATGATGATTGCTTTATTATTTATTCTGTTTTATTGGTTTAGTAACATGAGTATATAATTATTATTTATATTTTTGCTTCTATGCTTGTAAAAGCCCACTAGGGCGTAAATAAATATCTTTTCTTTCTGTCTGTAGGAAACCGAGCACTTTGTTGCGGAGTTCTTCGGATTCACGGATAGCGAGAACGAGTCCGATACTTCTATCCGTGATGAAGAACTCCCAACAATTGTGGAGCCGGACTCGGAGGATGAGGAGCCGTTGGAGGACGACCCGGACACCGACCAGGACGACAACCCCGAGGACCAGACCTTCACCTGGTCCGAGGATTTTTCCACCTTCTTGGGTCAGCGTGAGCATTGATGTTGGTTATTGTTATTTATGGTTTTTATTCGTTGCATCATTTGAATTAAAATGGTTACTGAAACAAGTGCATCTTTGCATCAGTTGAAGTTTCGTTTCCATTCATTGTATCTTCCACGTTTGTGGAGGACAGAAATAATGTCTAAAAAATTTAATATTATAATAAATAATTAATTTATGTATGTGTAAAATGATTGTTTTTATTGTCCGGAGCCTTACCTCTCGACCAAAGTTTAAAAAATGTGTTTCATGTATTATAAAACTGAAATCAATATGATGAAAAAAATATCTTCAACTTTTATTTTTGAACCACACAGTATCTGAATTTAAAAAAATGTATAATGTGTATTTTCATTGTATGTGAAATTGAAATAAATATAATTAAAAAAAAATTATTATTTTTATTTTCATGTTTTCTTGTGCCAGTCTATACCTTGAAGCTCATCTGTATAGGGAGCGGCGGACATCTTGGATTACACCAATCTCAGAACATGGCTAAAGTTGGTAAAGTATACTGTACATTCTTTCATTGTTTTTGATATAAATTTATTTTGGAAAAAATAAGTTTGAGATATAATCAGAAAGATCGTTTTATCTACATTATTTTCATGTAATTTTCGAAATATTTCGCAAACGAAATGTCCTAAATATTCAATTCGCAAGATTTTTCTAGAAATGTCAAATTTTTGACGTCATAATGACTAATTATATTTTTAGCATTATTTGTTTGTGGGTTTCTAATACAAAAAAATATTATTAGTAACAACAATTGTATAAACTATCAAAATATGAAAGAATTGTTATCATAAACTAAAGAAATCAGGCACAAAAAAAATGCGAAAGTGCACACTTGGTTTTCGAATATTTCTTGAAAAGATGAAAATATTTTACATTTTCAAAGAAGTGCCAATGTCATAATTTCTTCAGAGACACCCTTATATTGTTTTTTTTTCATGTAGGGTATCTATTCAGGTTTGTGTAGAAATAAAAAAATCAGTTCATTTTCTTATAAATATATTTTTTTACGATTTTTTTCCGGAATGGGAAAATTTTTACATCATTTTTTTGCTAAAGTTAGCTATTCTGGGAAAACTTGTAATGATATTATCATGTAATATATATGAATAATAAGATACATTATCTGGCAAACAGAAAACAATCACAAAAAAAAACAATTCCTTTGTTTTTATACGATATTTGAGCAAAAGCCGGGGCGCTAATTTCGCGCGCAGTTTCGCGCCAAAAAGCCGGGCAAATCACAGGTTAACTTGTCATTTTTTACATTAACTTCATACAGCATCTTCAAAGATGACATAGGGCATGAGGAAAATAGTTTCCCCATGTAATTTTTTTTATTTTATGTATATATAACATATGTCATCTTTGAAGATGGTGTGGAGAGTCTTTTTGAAGAGAGAAAGGAGTGAACATATACATATGTTGGGCGTGCGTTTTGAACGTTTCCTGACTATGCACCGGTGCCGAGCGGATCAATGACGCTAGTTCCTCTGAGCATCTTCTATTGTAATACCGGTAGAACAAGGAAAGCATACCTACCTGACGAAGGTGCTCTAAAGATTGCAATCCTAAGTCAAAAGTTTTTTTCAGGTATTTTGGGGCTCCAGACAGTCCGGTGGGTATCAAATTCAACAGTAGGGCACTTTGGCTGATTTGTAAAGGGTCAGCAGTTATGCACTGCAGTATCAGAGGCCCAAAAATGACATAGGACCTAATTATAGGGATTTTTTCGGCAGTTTCTGCTTTTTGAGGTTTTCCCTAGCACCAGGCACCGTTTGGTTCAGGGCCGGCCCTGTTGGCACCACAGGCAAATTAATCTTCCATATCGCAGTTCCTACAAGTTATGTGAGAACATAATCTATTAGAAAAAAGACTGACATATTGTTCGCGTACGCCATAATGCAACAGATTTGTGATTCTGCGCAATTCTATAAAATTCTGATTCTATTCTCCAAAAAATCTTTAAATCTTTTAATTCTATAAAAAATGTGACTACTTCAAATACAAAAAAAAAACGTCAAGACAGAAGGCAAACAATTTATTATTAACAGGCATGATTAAAATAGAACCCAGCGGAACCAAGAATTCAATAATTAGTTTTGCTTCCTTATCTGTTTGGGCTCTGTCGGTGCACACTTTTTTCTTTGGGCATTGTTTTATTTTTTATGGACTATCGCTTCCTGGAGTCTGACAATTAAGAATGTTACGACCGATAATGCCCGATGGCAAAACTCAAGCGGATTGTAAAACTTAAGTTGACGGACATTTGTTTGGGTTTTAATTTATCACAAGATAAGGATATATGACGGTAAAAGCTCTACCTTTTAAGGAAATGATCTGCTGTTCCATCCACTGCTGTTTATCCAGACTGGCACAATTAAATTGTCAGTTTCACATATTGTATCTGTACAAGACTTTCGAGAGAAATCAATAATTGATGTTAACAGTAGCGCGACAAATTGTCGACTGGCAATGTGGGTATTTTAACAACGATTGTGCAATAATATTTTGCACTGGACAAGTAGGTAGAAATTGTAATCATCTTCTTCTTTCTTGTTTCTTCTTCCAAGTAGGGCTTTGTAGGACAGAGAAGGACAATGAGAGATGAATGACAATGACAGGACTTTGGGAAGTGCATTAGTCCCAAAGGGTCGAAATGGTTGACAATATGTATTACTTACCAGCAGTGCAGATGGCAAACAGCGTCTGCATGGAGTCAAAGAAGAAGAACATGACGAGGAGAGAGACCGAGGCGCCCAGAGGCAGACATAGGGCCTGCATCGTGTCCAGGGTTTGGACATCTGAAACAAAACAATCATGTTAAAGAAGTCTCTAGTAGAGATTGCTAAGTTCCGCATTTTGCCAGAGGCCTCCAAGACAGGCTTCCTTTAAAAAGTACTTGAGTTCTTGGAGCAGATTCCGGGAGCCACTGCTGACTCGCGAGTGGCTCAGTCCGAGACGCACGGGTTCGGCCGGATCCGGACCCAGAACCGGCAAAAGAACTCGAACCCGGGAACTGCTCCCAACTCGCTTGGACTGCGAACACGGGGACGCCAGTGAAAACGTTCGGGTTCCGGCCCGGGTTTGGGTCTGTGTCCTGGACGGCGTTCTCTAGGAGTAGTCGATTTGAATAAGGAGCAGGAGTAGGGTCCACTTTCCGCAAAGAACCCGAGTTCAAGAGCCCACTCCATCTGAACCTACACATCGCTAGTCTCTAGTACGTTGGACAATAAATTTAGGCAGGCAACACTAGGAAAAAATGCTTGCTTAACTTTGTCCAGTGAGACTATGGCATCGCCAATTGGGGTATGTTGTCAGGCTGAAGGTAAGTGAGGTGAGGAAGGGAAGGAGATGAGGAAGAGAAATGTAGGGAAGTACCTGGCTGTTCAGATCTAGTCATCAAACACGGTTAAAGCCATTTCAAGCAACGTTTTAATTCTGAATGGTAGTCTTACATCAGGGCGATACTGAGAGTATCTTTCACTATTCTATACAATTGGCCATTTTTTAATTCAGATTTAGCTGTACAGCAACAATACACTTTGTACTCACATTGTACTCTGAAAACAGGCTTTTTAAATCAACCTGAAGGTAATTGTGGGTCAATTTAACAAAAAAACACACAACATTGACACTTCAAAAACATTATCAAAAAAACAATACACCATAAAAATTAATCTTGCGGAAAGTGATTCTGGCAGACAGATTTAAAACGTCAAAAGAAGTTACCGTTTATGGTATAAATATTTATTTAGCAGTGGGTCTGTGAGACGGATTACTGTCAAGGTCCATTGGACGGGGAAATGGGCATTTAAAATGCATGAACGGGCCCTAATCGGAATGCTTCTGAACTGTATATTTTTTACTGTTATATACAAGTGGCAATTTTACACTTTGGGTTATTATTAGAGTGGTATTTTAGCTGAAATTTTAAAGAAAATAAATTTAGTCAGCTTGTTTGTTTGCTTGTTATTTATGTTTCTTAATAAGTCAGGTACGCCTCATACGTCATTACTAGTCAAGGAATATGCTGAAATAGGCCAAGCCAAATGATATTTATAACTAAGTCTGTTGACCCCACAAAACAAATTTGACCAGTTAAATAATGATAATTTAATTGTTTTGCCTTTAAGGGCCTTTAACCTGCCAGAGGCCGAGAATTCAAATTTTGTCGAAAGATGTTCTTACGATCGTACAGGGCAGTTTCAATGAGAAAGATAAATTATTCTCCGTACCAGCTTTTTAAAATTATAACTCAATATCGATTTTATTTAATTCAAAATTTGCTTTAATTTATACCTACATTCAAAAATGCTGAAAGGCGCGATGATAAAACTATTAAAATTATGTACTTTTTGTAATTATTTTATCATACGTATTTATAATTTTTTTAATAATGTCTAAGCAAAATAAGGATGTAAAAAAAAAACTTAAATATATAAGTTTGTAAGACCGTAAATAATAGATAGATAAATAGATAATAACAAACTGAAGTATTTTCGTCACAAAACACGTGTGCGGATCTTTTTTAAATGATTTTATTTAAACTAAAATTAAAATTCTGAAACATAGCTTTCCCGGATAATTTATTAATTTATTTTACTGCATGATTATATGATTTGAAATGTGTGTTGTATATTACAAAATTTTGTTTGAAATCTGCCAACGACCTAAAGTAAAAAATTACCAACGACCTACGGGACTAAAAAGCTATGTTTTAAATTTTCTCAAAATTTAAAACATAGCTTTACTAGAAAAAGAACAATCTTTCGTAATCAATTTATAATTTTTTTTGGAAAAGAGTCAATACGTCCAAAATTTGTTTTGAAAATGACATATTTCCAGTTTTGTCTGGTTATTCGAGTATTATAATTTTTATCTTCATTTTTTAACTCAACTAGTACTTGAGTTAATAAAGCAATTTTGTATGTTAGTTAAACAACAATGAAAAGGGGGAAATCAATTAATGAGCCCAATTTTTAATTAACATTGTGGAAGAAGTACTCCTAAAATGGAGCCGTGTTAAGAAGAGAATGAACAACAAGTTGAAATTAGTGCTAATTGGAATATGGGTTAATTGGGGAGAGGATCTCAAACACTTGCATGGGACAGCTCATTAAAACTCAAGGAATAATCAAGATAATCTTAACCCCTCGGGCCTCAGCCATATTATGTCCGAAGGTCAGAGTGTTTCCGCTTCGCAATTAAATTGAGATAAATGGAAAATTCCTGAACAAATCCGAAAACATTTTAATATATAAAACAAAGTAGGGTTAGTTATACCATTTATAACTTGAGAACGGCTAGACTGATTTGTATGATCTTTGATTTGTCAGATTTGTCTCCGCCCCGAATAGCAGAATAACTATTAAAACATCGGAAAAATAATTATGAACAAAATTCTTTTCCTCATACATTTTGTATAGAATGAATTCTCATCTTTTGAAAGAGCTGCAGCAATATTGTGATAAGTATAATATTGAGTAATGAGTGAATTCCAAAACATTCAAAAATATCAAATGTCAATGCGCTGATTGTTTTGCTTTTGTTCTTAAACATATAATGCTGCCCCTCTTTCTTATACACTAAATAACAACAGTCGAAAATGAGACAAACGGTGAACGTATGTTTGCACCCCTCCAAAGGAAAAATACAATAATTATAAAATATCTCCCTCAAACATATAAAGCAAATGAAACGCAATTCCTGTAAGTAAGTGGTAAAGTAATAAAATCACAAAAATTATAAATCCGTACACAACGTCATCTGTGATACTGACAAAAAGAAAACACGGACAGTTGCGCAACGATAATTGCTTCATTATGTAATTTTTAGCTCAAGAGCGTATAACCATAGAAAACCAGAAATATGTCATTTTTAAATCAGTGTTTAGACGTATTGACTCATTTCCACAAAAAATTATAAATTAATTTCGAAAGATTGTTCTTTTATCTAGTAAACGTATGTTTTAAATATTGAGAACAATGTTTATTTTTAGTATAATAAGGTTATATATAACATAGGTCGTTGGCAGTTTTGTTAAATTTTCAAAAAAGATTTTGTATTATACAACACCCATTTCAAATCATATAATCATGCAGTAAAATAAATCAATACATTATCTGGAAAACGTATGTAACAGAATTTTAATTTTAGTTTAAATAAAATCATTAAAAAATATATACGTACATGTGTTTCTTGACGAAAATTGGTGCGTTTGTGTATTTATTTGCGCACTTACCTGTGTTTCCTCCCTCTTACAACATGAGTCTCTCCAAGACCAATGTTAACTCCTTCCTTTCCTCAAAAAGACCCTCCACACAGCATCCTCAAAGATGACATAGGCCCTGAGGGAAATTATTTTCCTCAGGGCCTCCTGTATGGAGTTAATGTAAAAAAAAAAAAAACTTACAGACTAATATATTTTAGATTTTTTTACATTCTTATTATGCTCAGACATTATTGAAAAATGATAAGTACTTATGATCAAATAATTATTACAAAAAGTACATCATTTTGATAGTTTTATCAACACGCCCTTCAGCATTTTTGGATGTAGGTATAAATTAACCACTCAGCAACGTAAGCAGATATACACGTTAATATAACGATAGCAGTCAAGTACAATAAGCGTGTTTTTACGTCAACGCGTATGTTTCCACGGAAATCGTTATAACTCCGTTATTGTTCTAGTGACATCCCTAAAACAAAAAGGGACAGGTCGATAATAAATCAAGCTGCACATCCCTATTCAATTTTACCATAGAAATATATCAAAAGACCTATTCTGTCAGATACACGATTGATTCATATTTTACCCGTCAAATTGCCTACCGGCCGCCAGACTTTGTTAATTTTTATTAAATATTCTTGTATGAAATGGTAAAAAAGTGAGATGACTTAATTGTTAATTATATATTTATACAATTAAATAAGTATTTTTTTTTACATAATCTGTGATTTTATTACCGTTTTCACATAAAAACATCACGTGAGTCAGATTTACATTTTTTTTATGTTTGCATTCGAAATTTTAATATGTACAAATGTTAATATTTATTTGTAATATAACAATTTGAAAGCTTATTTTGTAACCTTTCAAAAACAGTTTTTAGTATTTGGCTACGTTCAGAAATGTTTCATTTATCGAGCTTTAATTGTGAAGCGGAAATAATACAAAGTTTTTGTAAATCTGACATTTCGTTTAAGACGTAAAAAGTGCATATTCGCGATAGATCAGAGTGGTTAAAGCAAATCTGGAATGAAATAAAATCGATATTTAGTTATAATTTTAAAAAGCTGGTACGGAGAGTAATTAATCTTTCTCATTGGAACCGCCCTGTACGATCGTAAGAACATCTTTCGATGTAATTTGGATTTTTGGCCGCTGGCTGGTTAAACGCTCTTAATAAAAAAAAGAGAATTTAATTCAGCTAATAAGTTAACACAGCAGTTATTGATTCTGAGGTGGTACGAAGTTCTCCATGTCAGCTAGTAAATGTATAAATTTTGAATATAAAATTTTTGAATGCAAACATAAAAAAACTTTTAAAGAAAAGTTCTTCTAACTAAAAAAAAACTTTTGTTAACCTGTCCGGCTAATTTGTTCTCTTTTCAGAACAACTCATAAAGGTCTCATAGAAATCTTCGTGGCTCCCTTACTATCATAGTGAGAAATACGATCTAAACGGTGTTAGAAAGAGAAAACACCACACTTTTTAATCAAATCTAAAAATAAATCACAAAATAAGTAAAATGTACACCTTTTTGAAACCAAAGTTTCGGATAGCAATTTGAAAACAAGTTTTAAACTTCGGGAATTTTTTAATTAATTATTTTTACATTATGTTTATTATACATTTGTCTAATAAAATATCTCTAGTGAGGCGTTTTTAAAACTTTTTTGCGTTTGCATGCAAAATTTTTTTATTTAAAAAATTAAACGTTTATTTCGAATTATAAAATTTGTAAGTATATTTATCACCTTTGAATAACATATTTTAGTTTTCGGATACGTTCAGAAATATTCCATAAATATGGTCGAGACCTGAGGGGTTAAAACTGTCTTTGAAAGGTGATGAAATACGCCTTTAAATTTTATTATTAACTGAAAACATATGATTTTAAAAATATACATTTTTTTAATGCAAACATAAAACAATTTTAAAAAATAGCTCACCTTACATTTCTTCTAACTAAAAAAATATTTTTGTTAAAATTTATTAAATTATTATCTTATTCACAGAGTAAAATCCTATTCAATTTCAGTGGAGCGTAGTTATGACACGGGCATCTGATTTAATCCATTATGCCATAAAAATAATGTTCCCATCATTACCATATGAGCCAAATGCTCACACAAGTGGAATCAGTGTATAATGTGTTCAGAAAGGTTTTCAAAAAGTGCATTTGAAAAAAATATTACAGGATATTGTTGACTATTTTTCCACATAATCGCCATCCCATTCAATGCATGTGGCGAGCCATGGCACAAGCTTCTTTATGCCCTCCTCGAAGAACTCTCCCGCCCTTTTTCTTGCAGGTGTTATTCCTACCGCGAGTAAGAAGCAGATCACAGAACGTGGCTCGCATATTATTATTAATATGCGAGCATTATTATATTACTGACATTATTATTATTATTATTATTACATCATTCTTACTGACATCTTTCACACAACTGGATGCTACTAAGTGAGTTTATGTAATACAGTGTTCCTGCGATGCTCGCTCTGGTCAGGAGATCCCCCTCTACCACTCAGTGTTGCCAACCCTCAAAAAAACTAAAAACCACAGCCTGTTATGGCTACAGTACACTTACTTTCTGAACATGTCTAGTACAATACATTTAAAATAATTCAATTACCAACAAAATTTACAAACAAAACCGGCAAATGAACATATTTGATAATGCATGCAAATGTGTCAAATGGCTTACTTTAAATGAACATTGCATTGTTTACATAATGAGTTGTGGTTTTAACCAATTAACATTTAAAGTATGACGTGAATGAAAACGTTGTGATCAAGTTACTGAATCAAATATTTGAGTGGGGCCATGTCAACAGTCAGAATAATATTTGGATCTTTTCTATAGTGCCATTTTTGTATTTTCGAAAATTCATCGGTAGAAAATCACCTCAACGGAAGGATATGTATGAGACGATGTATGAATGTGAGTGAAGCAAGGAGTGCATAGGTGACCGGGCAACTCAAAATGAAATCAACTCAACATCTCCATTGAAAAGTCTTAAAAGTGATGAAAGAAAAAATAAAGAATTACGTTAGGCTAGGTTGTGGGCTATTTTTAATTTTTTTTTCATAGCTTTTTTTTTTGATTTTTAAAACTGGTGTTGAGTTGAGTCGATTCTGAATTGGTTTGGAACTCTAAGACTAATGCTATCATATACATTGGGATGTCAAATGCTGTCAAAGAACCCGGGAAAGAATGATTTTTTTTTACAGTAGGCTCCACACAAGAGGCCTCGAGGAAAATATTTTCACTCAGGGCTTATTTCATCTTTGGGAAGGCTATTTTAAATGAAAGGAAGAAGAGGATGTTCTGGGAAAGAAAAGGAATAAGACAACATTAGCGAAACTCAATCAAAAAAAGAAAAAGATATGGTCACATCTAGGACTCGAACCCAGGACCTTCGCCTTGCCAGGGCGCAGCAGCTCGACCAACTGAGCTAATGTGTCCCTATCCGATTCGGTCATATTTAACTGTATCATACGTTCACTAAAAACTACCAACACTATCTTAGAGAGGTCTACGAAAGCATGAATCCAATAGTACTGCCAACCGATGCTCCTCAAGTTAGCTGTTAACATAAGTGGCGCCATCTTTTGGCACTGCTTTATTGATTTTTAACGAAATCCACGTACGAAAACGGTTTTGCATAAGGCTATGAGTCAGAGTTGTATTCTTAGTTGGGTTATTAAATTTTAACCATACAGACTATAGGCTATTTATACCATCAGATTGTGATAAAATTTAACATAGGAAATTGCAATTGGATTGCATTGTCATTATTTTACTATTGTATTGTTTGACTTATTTAACATAATATTATTATGACTATGGAGCAGGTGGATGAGTTTGTGTATCTGGGTAGTGTGTTTACGAGAGAAGGCTGATAGAGATATTGAAAGAAGAGTAAATGCAGGTAACTCCATTAAAGGAGGACTGAATGCCGTTGGCGCTAATAAAAAAACTGTCAAAAGAAGTGAAGATAGCAGACCACAATGGAGTGCTGGTACCTCTCCTGATGCTGGCAGAGGAAGGATGAAAGCAGACTGAATGCTGTTGTAAATGAGATCCCTGAGGCATATGTGTGGTAAAACCATGTACGATCGTGTGAGAAATGCGGAGATCTGCAAAGAATGCAAGGCTGATGTAAGCGTAATGACTAAGATTAAGAAAGGGACCCTCAGATGGTTTGGGCATGTAGAGCTAATGAACGAAGAAAGTAGTATAAGAAGAATATATGACGCAAATGTGAATGGTAGAAGAAGTCGGGGATGCCCAAAGAAGACATGGCACGATCAAGTGAATCAGATACTTGAGTCGGGCCAAGAGAGAGAATAATAGAAGAGTATGTATGAGACGATGTATGAATGTGAATAAGGCAAAGAGTGTGTGCCGAGACCGAATTGTTTGGCAGGATGCATAACAATAATAAAAGTAAGAACAATGGCATTTACTTCCAGCATGAATAAATCAACTGCAATTATTTTACACATATTTAAACATAAGTAAATAAAGGACTAACATGGTTTTCAGTTGAGCTCCATATAGTAAAGGAATAAAGCAAACCACCAAACAATTTCGCAATGTAATAGAGCAATATTTAACTTAATTTATTAAAACACTCTTAACCTGCGTTAGTCACTTTCACTTTGTGAGTAAAATGTGACTAAACTTTTAAATCAGTTAAAAATGGAGCAATGTAAAATAAATTAAGTAACATTGGTGACAGTCCATCCTCTCTGCTTAACCATGTAGCGAAACGTTGGTTAGTTAACAACTAAAAACGTAATGTTAAAAACTAAGCTATTTTAAGTTTCATTGCAGCAATATTTGACCATAAAGCTGAAAGCTGATTTGTGCTTCTCACTAAAGTCTCTCAAATGGTGAGCTCTGACATCTTGAAACTTGGATATATTTTTCCATCTGTAATATTTAACCACTCAGCAATGTAAGCAGATATACACGTTAATTTGACAATAGCAGTCAAGTACAATAAGCGTGTTTTCACGTCAACACGTATGTTTCCACAGAAATCGTTATAACTACGTTATTGTTCTAGTGACATCCCTAAAACAAAAAGTAGAAGCTCAATAATAAATCAAGCTACCCATCACTATTCAAGTTGTCCATAGAAATACATTAAAAGACCTATCCTGTCAGATACATGGTTGATACATATTTTACCCGCCAAATTGCCTACGAGCCTCTAGACATTGTTAATTTTTATTAAATATTCTTGTATGAAATGATAAAAAAGTGAGGTGACTAAATTGTTTATTATACATTTATACAATAGAATAACTATTGTTTTTTACATAATCCGTGATTTTAGTACCGTTTTCACATAAAACCATCATGTGAGTTATTTTAACATTTTTTTATGTTTGCATTCTAAATTTTAATATTTACAAATGTTAATATTTATTTGTAATATAAGAATTTGAAAGCTTATTTAACCTAACAAAATCATTTTTTAGTATTCGGCTTCGTTCAGAAATGTTTAATTTATAGAGCTTTAATTGTGAAGCGGAAATAACACAAAGTTTTCGTAAATCTGACATTACTTTTAAGACGTAAAAAGTGCATATTCGCGATAGATCGGAGTGGTTAACTCAATGCAACTATTTTCAGCTCACAGTGTAATTTTTATCATGAGCTGTGGAGCTTTGAAACAATCATATTGTATAATTACCTGCCTAGCTAAGTCCTACATCAGTGCCCAAGCAATGTTTTTCGATTATGATGTTGGTAGTAAGAGTAATTAAAAATCAGAATATTTGTTAACCACTGGAGCAATTTTGGTCGAAAAAAGGACCACTTTTATTTTTCTGCGATTGATTTCGGTCCAAAAATGGACCACATTTTCCTACTATTCGTTAAACATCTAGTGTAATTATTTAAAACATTTCCTTGGCCAGCCATTTATTTTAAAATGAAGTTATTGAAATGCTTCATCTATAATAACCATAGATATCGCAAATCCGAACTTCATAGACTATTTTAGAACAACATTAAAAAAAAAATTTAAAAAATAAAAATTCCCGCCGAATTTTTTTATCAGCTGTTTAGGATAAAATTAAGTCCTTTTCTCATAGATATGCACCTTTCATTATCAAGTAAACCACAGACAACATACAGAAATCGAAAATATTCTATGTTGGCTCGAATAAGTATTCCTACCTCACGGCAGTTTCAAGTAAAAAAAACACAAACAGGATTCACGCATTTATAAACTTAAGGATTTTTTTTTTTTTTTAAATCCTACAAATATGAGATAAACAGTAAAATACAGGTTAATTCATTGGCTATATAGTACTATAAGTTTTTATGTTTCCATGTTAAAATTCGAAGGTATGATTTTTTTAATGTTGGTGAAAAATTTAATAAATGACCTTCTCAGAAACCTCGAGCAATTGAGGCAAATTTATTTATTTCGCGTGAGCGCTCCAGTGGTTGAAGATAATAAATAATAAGTTAGACAAAAAGACAAGACATATTTAGCAACCTATCTTAAGTCACACAATGCCCGCACAAGAGTCCCAACTGCTCTCACCCATCTGAAGCCAGTGAGACTATGATATCCCCAATTTTGGGTATGTTGTCAAGCTGAAGGTAGTGGGGATGGGAAGGAAATGGGAAAGAAGAAGGTCAGAAAGTAACTGGCTATTCTCATTATCCAAATACAAAGTTTTGGGATAATGAGGAAAGCAATATTCGAATGCTCACCGTAAATCAACTACGCTGTAAAATAACCCCGGAAGGCATAACGGTCTGGTACATTAGTATGACATTTTGAAATATCCTACTAATGAACTAGAAAACATCAAAATTTAGTTTAATTCACTACAAGTTTTTGTGCATTATAAGTGATTTGGTGGTGTTTATGAGTATTGTACGAGATAGAGGGTATACTTTTACATATAACTGCATACTCAACACAAATTTCGATTTTTCGGAGATGTCTGACGAATCAACTGGATGATTGATATTTCCCCTAAGATGACATAGGTCTCGAGGGAATTATTTTCCTAAGGCCTGCTGTGTGGAGCTAATGTAATTTCCTCACGGTCGTAGGTCACCCCAGGGTCGTAGGTCACCCCATGGTCATATGTCACCCCAATGTCAAAGGTCACTCTAAGGAAATAGATCACCTCGAAGTCATAGGTCATCCCAAAGTCGTAGGTCACCCCAAGGTCGTAGGTCACCCCACGGTCGTTTTCCTAAGGCCTGCTGTGTGGAGCTAATGTAATTTCTTCACGGTCGTAGGTCACCCCAGGGTCGTAGGTCACCCCAGGGTCGTAGGTCACCCCATGGTCATATGTCACCCCAAGGTCATATGTCACCCCAATGTCAAAGGTCACCCCAAGGTAATAGATCACCCCAAGGTCATAGGTCACCCCAAAGTCGTAGGTCACCCCAAGGTCATAGGTCACCCCACGGTCGTGGGTAACCCCGCGGTCGTGAGGTAAAAAAATAAAATATAATATATTTGCAGCAACTAATTCGCCAATATATCGTGCTCTTCATATATTCAATAATATTAATCTAAATTCTAACATCGACATTTTCTCCGATTCACTGCCCAAATTTAAAAAGAGCATCATGTCAATCACATAAATTGTTTAATGCGCATACTTACATACATACATACACACATATTCACAAACACACCTTCCAACTATTGTGGGTACGAATTATATATATATGAATTATATTTATTAATTGTAATTTTTTTTGTCAACAATGGATAATATAATGTACTGTTTGTTTTTGTTTATAAATAAATAAAAATATTGTTGAAAATTTTCGGTGGCCTTTTTGCTTTTGATTTCATTGCTTTTTTGTATATAAAGTTGAACTGTATTTAAAAAAGAAAGTAAAATAAAATAATAATAATTGTCACAATTCAGTTATGTTCTGGTTTACAATGAACAGTTAGGAATACAGTCCACTATTGACACTAGGCACAATGAAACAACAGTACCTGTGTTAATTACAAACGCCACCCATAATAATAATTCCCATCCACACCACAAACAATGGCTCGGGTCAGCTATCTGTCTATCTCCATGATTATTATGGGCAGAAGGCAGTTAAATAAAATAATATATTTAACCCTTTGTTCATATTGAATTGAATTGATATTGAAAACCGAAATTTTTTTTTTTGATTTTTTTACAATTACTTTTTTGTACTTTCCTTCACATTAACATAAAATCGGCTATCCGTTGATGGCATTTTCAAATTATAATATACTAGCAGACCCGGCCAGGCGTTGCTGTGGCTAACGAAATACAACGCCACCTACTGAGCCCGCTGCAAGCTTGCTCCCTTTATATATTATATATTTCAATAAATTTACACTAAAATCTTGACAAATTATATACTTATAAACCTTCCTCATGAATCACTGTATCTATTGGTGAAAAACGCATGAAAATCCATTGCGTAGTTTAAAAGATCTAAGCATACAGACAGCGGGAACGACTTTGCTTTGTACTATGTAATGATATATTTTTTTATTCATTATCTCGGCTCTTCAGCGTTTGATCAAATACTTGATGATAGGTCAAACGACCCACGAAAGAAGAAATTATGTGGCAATTGTCAAAATTTCAAATTAATAATAATAATTATGAAACTCAGAGATTTTTTTAAAGTAGTAGTGGTCGAGGGGTAAGGTTCTCGACTAGCGATCCGGAGGTCTCAGGTTAAAATCCCGGCATGGGCAAGTAAATTTTATTTGATTGTTTTGTGTTATTTCACAATTGAAACATTTAAAAAAAATAATAAAAGATATATTTGACGCACATTCCGGAGTGGAAGATACTCTAAGTATCGCCCTGCTGTAAGACCATCATTCAGAATTGAAACGCTGCTTGAAATGGTTTTAGCTGTGTTTGAAGGCTAGATCTGTATGGCCAGATACTTCCCCTCCTTCCTCTTCGCCATCCTACTATCTTCAGCCTCACAACATACCCCTCCCAATTGGGGATGCCCCAGTCTCACTAGCTCGCTGGGAGCAGTTGGGACTCTCGCGAGCTATTCAAATAAAAAAAAGACTAGAAGATTTGTGCATATTGATTGCAGTTTAGAGTTTAGACTCAATTTTTAATTCACAATTATTATGAACTGTGATGTAATTTATCACAGGACATCGCCATTGGATTGCATCTGACAGTATTAATACCCTAGCGACTGTACGGTTGAAATTTAAGAATCCGACTCAGAGCACAACTGTGACGCCCCGCCATATGGAAACCATCTGTGAAAGTGAAGATTGTGACCCAACTTCATTGTAAAATAATCGAATCAAAGCAAGTAGCTAATAATGCCAAAAGATGACGCTACTGCCGTCACAATGTTAACAGCTAGCATGAGGAACATCGGGTGGCAGGTGTAAGTACTCTTGGATTTGCATTTTCATGAATCTTAACTGGGTGAAACCAAACCAAAAGCCGTCCGCATGGCCTAGCAGCAAAAACCTGCAGAGCGGGTTTTTAACTGCTAGTTGTCATTATTTGACTTATTTAACATCATATTATTATGACTACTTAAGAGTTCTATAACAATAATAAAAGTAAGAACAATGGGGACCAACTTCCAACAAATAAACGAACATAAATATATATATAAGTGCATGTATGTGTGAGCATACGTGTGCATATATGTATAGATGTGTGTATATGTATGCGTATGTGTATGTGTATATGAACATTATTTTCTACGCTCACAGTATTGAGACAGTATCTTGTTGGGTAAAACATTGCGAAGCTTATTATGCCCAATTTTTTTTATCAATGTTGTGTTTGTCTTTAATTAGTGATAGCATCAACCAAGTTCAATGTAATTATATTTGTGAACGCTTTGATATGAATCACTGTTGACAAACCTAATAATTTATTTTTTTTAAACGCGATTATTTTACACAGATTTAAACATAAGTAAATAAAGGGTTAACACTGTTTTCAGTTGAGCTCCATATAGTAAAAACGTAAAGCAAATCATGAGACGAGTTTGCAATGTAACAGTGTGACATTTAACTTCAATTATTAAAACACTCTTAACCCGCTTTAGTCACTTTCACTTTGTGAGTAAAATGTGACTAAACTTTTAAAACCATTAAAAGTGGAGCAAAGTACAATAAATTAAGTAATATATTGGATAAAACAGAAGTAATACAAGTAATAAAACTTGTTAATCAACAAAAACTAAGTTAAATCAGGCGAAACTCACTTTAAAATAATAATAATAGTCTTTATTCCAGAATGTGGGGGGAGGTATGTGTGATCCCACACGTGCCATATACAATAAAAGTATTTAGTTACGTACAGGGATTCAAGTAAGAACATATTTAACATTGGCCAGTTATTTGCTGAGTTGGCATCGCATCCAGGCATTGCATGTTCGATTCCTCGGCTAAGTCCTCCATCACGACACAAGCAACAATTTCCGCTTACTGTGGTGGTAGTAGGAGATTTTTAAATATTGTCAGGTTATTTGTAACACAGAGATGTTTGTCTTTAAAAAAAAAATAGACCACACGACTGAAGTAAAACTACACTAACTTATAAAAGAACATATGACATTGGGGTGACATATGACTGTGGGATGACCTACGACCGTGGGGTGACCTATAACCTTGGGGTGACCTATGGCATGGTTATTCAATAAATGATTCCTTGTGCTCGCACCTCTCTCTCTCTTTTCCCTACAGTAATATACGAAACGTAACTCTCTCTCTTTCTATCTTCACTAACTTATATCTCCCTCTCAACCTCCGTTCGCTTCGCCCGATCACACTTTTTGTAACGCTCTCGTAATGCATTCACCAGCTTACTCCCCAAGTCAAGCGTGCGTAAAGAAGTTTTACTTCAAAAAAATTATAATCCTCTTAAATTTTTTTTTAAAATAAGATATAAGTAAGCTCAATTTTTAAGCTTAAGCAGGCATGGTTATTTAAGGGTAGCCATTTATTGGATAACCAACACCAATGCCATAGGTCACCCCAAGTGGTTTGCTAAGTTTGGTGATTTAGCAGGGGTGCCCTAAGGTTCATGCGGTAAGATTTGTTTGGGTCTTGAAGGCGTTTGCCCACCTACTGCGTGGAAGGCTGTATCGGGAGAGATTGGTTGCGGGAGACCTAACCTAGACCTCTTCAGCTGGACTCTCTCGAACCATCGGCTTGCACCGCAGTGGTGGGGATGAATTCATATGTCCGTCACTCTTGGACACATTGACACCCAGATTCCTGCCCTCATACCTTTTTCCTACCCAGAACTTCTTCTCCTTCCTTTCTCTAAAAAGGACCTCAACATGGCATCCCCAAAGATGACACAGGTCCTGAGGATTTTTTTCTTCTCAGGGCCTTCTGTGTGGAGCTAATGTAAAAAAAATTATAAATAAGAATAAAATAAAAAAAATCGAGAGCAGTTCACACGTGGTAGAAGTGAAATCTTCTCCCACACAATCTCAACCAATAGGAGCCTTGAAAAGTGAGCTCATAATCAAAGCGGCTTTCCTAAGGTTTCATTCGATCTCATTCTCTCACAGGCTAAATCCTATAGATGTGTGTGTTTGTATCTTTTTAGTGTCATTTTCTTTTCATCGAGTTTAAAATCACAAAGGTGCTAAAGAAGTTTCACTTCAATAATAAAACAAAGAATAAAAGGGAAAAGACAGAAAGGATTGTAATAACTTATGAAGATAATTTTAATTAAAAAAAAATTACAATTACAAGCATTTCACACGCGGTAGAAGTGTAACCTTCAGAAAACTAAATTAGACAAGAGTGGGGAGGCTACGAAGCACCGCACAAAGAGGAGACCAATTATACTATCTCATTCTCTCGCAGGATAAATCATATAGATTTATGTGTTTGTCTCTTTTTAGTGTCGCTTTTTCGTTTCATCGGGTTTCAAATCACAACGGTGCTAAAGAAGTTTTCACTTCAAAAAGGGACCAAAGGACCAGAAAAATAACCTTATGTGGGAAAACCGTGCTCGCTTAGGCGTTTCATTATTAGGTCAAGTTTTATTTAAATTTTCAATGGCTTTTTTTTAGAGCAGAGAAGATGGAGTTTGGAATAAATTTATTATTTTTAACCACTCAGCAACGTAAGCAGATATACATGTTAATATGACAATAGCAGTCAAGTACAATAAGCGTGTTTTCACGTCAACGCGTATGTTTCCACAGAAATCGTTATAACTACGTTATTGTTCTAGTGACATCCCTAAAACAAAATAAAAGGTCGATAATAAATCAAGCTTGCCATCCCTATTCAAGTTGTCCATAGAAATATATAAAAAGACCTATTCTGTCAGATATATGGTTGATACATATTTTACCCGCCAAATCACCTATGGGCCGCTAGACATTGTTAATTTTTATTAAATATTTTTGTATGAAGTGATAAGAAAGTAAGGTGACTAAATTGTTTATTATACATTTATACAATAGAATCAGTATTGTTTTCTTACATAATCCGTGATTTTAGTACCGTTTTCACACAAAAACACCATGTGAGTTTTTTAAAAAATTTTTTTATGTTTGCATTCTAAATTTTAATATTTACAAATGTTATTATTTATTTGTAACATAACAATTTGAAACCTTTCAAAAACAGTTTTTTCGGCTACGTTCAGAAATGTTTCATTTATAGAGCTATAATTGTGAAGCGGAAATAACACAAAGTTTTAGTAAAACTGTCATTTTGTTTAAGACGTAAAAAGTGCATATTTGCGATAGATCGGAGTGGTTAAGAAGTTTTTACTCCAAAGGACTAGAAAAATAACACCTTCCTCGCTTACGCATATCTTTCTAGGTCAATTTTTATTTAAATGTTTTTTTTTTAAATACTTTTTATAGCAGAAAAGATAAATTTTGGAAAAAATTTCTTATGTTTAAGCACATATTGAACACCTGTGGCCTTGCTTCTACATGCTTGATTCAAATAGGCTTATACAAATAATATTTGCAGCCAAAAGCGTAATAAAACTTTTGATAAAAATGCATTTAACTTCACCCTCCGTTGATGCGAATTTAGATCAGATTTAAAATTATCACAACGGTGATTTAAATATTAATGGAGTTATTTCAGAGAATGACTTTAAAAAGCAACGGTAATTTAAATTTCAAATAATCATTATGGGCCTTTAACCAGCCAGCGGCTGAGAATCCAAATTTCATCGAAAGATGTTCTTGCAATCGTACAGGGTGGTTCCAATGAGAAAGATAAATTATTCTCCGTACCAGCTTTTTAAAGTTATTACTCAATATCGATTTTATTTCATTAAAAATTAATTTAATTTATACCTACATTCAAAAATGCTGAAAGGCTTGATGATAAAACTATAAATTATGTACTTTTTGTAATTATTTATGATTTTTCAATAATATTTAAGCAAAATAAGAATTTTAAAAAATCTTAAATATATTAGTTTGTAAGACCGTAAATAAATAGACAAACTGAAGTATTTTCGGCACAAAACACGTGCGCGGATCTTTTTTTAATGATTTTATTTAAACTAAAATTAAAATTCTGAAACATGAAACATTTTAAAGCGCCCTTGAGGTGATTTTTCACAAAAACGGCGCTCTACAAATTGTCCAATTATTATTATTATTATTATAGCTTTCCCAGATAATTTATTGATTTATTTTACTGCATGATTATATGATTTGAAATGTGTGTTGCATAATACAAAATTTTGTTTGAAAATTTAACAAATCTACCAACGACCTTCAGTGTAACCTTATAATGCTAAAAATAAACATATTTTCTCATAATTTAAAACATAACTTTGTAATAAAAAAATCAATACGGAATTTTTTTTATTTAAAAATGACATTTCCGGTTTTGTCAGGTTATTTCCTCTTAATGATCAAATCATTCTATCATACACAGGCTAATTTGGTTTTCGGAACAACTCATTTAGGCCTTATAGAAATAAATCATCTAACTATCATGGTTACAAATATAATCTAAACAGCGTTAGAAAGAGAAAACACCACGCTTTATATTCAAATGTTAAAGTTAACCGCAAAATAATTAAAATGTACACCTTTACGAATCCAAAGTTTCCAACCTCATATGGAAAAAAATTATGAAACTTTGGGAATTTTTTTTATTAATTATTGTTACACGAAATGGCAAAAAAGTGAGTTGACGATAACGTATATTATAACATTTGCCTAGTGATATGATTTTCACGGCCAAAAGTACTTTTGTTTTTGGGGTGTTATGCCGTGTTGCGCTACCTCTTTCTTTAGCCAACGTTTCGGACAGCGTTACAGTGTCCACATCTGCCCTGATGTCCAAAACGTTGGCTAAAGAAGGAGGTAGAGCAAAAACAAATAACAAAAAAATATTTGCCTAATGTTTATATTTTTTTTGTAAAAAGTAATTATTTAGTTAGAAAAAACATAATGTGAGCAGTATTTTAATTATGTAGTTAGAAAAAACATAATGTGAGCAGTTTTCAAAACTTATTTGTTTGCATCAAAATATCTTATATTTAAAAAATTATATGTTTATTTTGAATTATAAAATTTGAAAGAGTATTTCGTCACCTTTAAAAATAGTTTTTAGTTTTTGGATGCGTTCAGAAATATTTCATTTATTTGGATTTTATTGCAAAGTGGAAATATTTTAACCTTCCGACAAAATAGGCCCGAGGCCTGAGGGGTTAGGCCACCAAATTAATCATTCCATTTAGAAAAATTCAGTGGACAAAAGTAGTATTTCTGGAATAGAATCTCGATTTGCGACATCGATACCAACATCGATATTAAATTTACAACAGTGCTTGATATTGTCCAAGAACCAATTAAGTTGTAAGAACAGGGTCTGTTGTATATTACGAAATAATAATCACAATATACTACTGTGAATAAAATTACACATAATATCTTATAATTATTATGATTGCCCTTCAAATCACATAAATATTATAAAAACTACTGAGTGAAGAAATCACCGTCCGATTGGATACAATATTATATTTAACCACTCCGATACGTAAGCGGATATACACAATAATATAACGATAGCAGTCAAGTACAATAAGCGTGTTTTCACGTCAAAGCGTGTGTTTCCACAGAAATCGTTATAACTCCGTTATTGTTCTATTGACATTCTTAAAACAAAAAGTAGAAGGTCGATAATAAATCAAGCTAACATATCCCTATTCAAGTTGTCCATAGAAATACATAAAAAGACCTATTCTATCAGATACATTGTAGACCGAAAAATCGCCTACCCGTTAGACATTGTTAAATTTTTATTAAATATTCTTGTATGAAATGATAAAAAAGTGAGGTGACTTAATTGTTTATTATACATTAATACAATAGAATAAGTATTGTTTTTTACATAATTCGTGATTTTAGTACCGTTTTCAAATAAAAACATAGCATTAGTCTTTTTTTTTTTTAAATGTTTGCATTCCAAATTTTAATATTTACAAATGTTAATATTTATTTGTAATACATATAACAATTTGAAAGCTTATTTCGTTACCTTTCTAAAACAGTTTTTAGTATTCGGCTACGTTCAAAAATGTTTTATTTATAGAGCTTTAATTGCGAAGCGGAAATAACACAAAGTTTTTATTAATCTGACAGTTCGTTTAAAACAAAAATCTTGCACAATCGCAAAATACCTGAGTGAATAAGACTCAGATAACTATGTTTTATCCACTGCTACTTGCATTGTTGTGACATTGCTTCTGTCAGACTGACAATAGTGCTTGTCAAAGTGACAGATGTCAAATGCAGTGCGGGAAGATTCCAATAACCACCCAAACAATTCAGAAATTGTCAGCATTATTGTACGGCATAAGTAAATCAGACCAAAGTGTTAACCATAGCTATAAATCATGCGTGCCCAACCTGTGGCACAATTGAAATTTTTTGCAGCCCATAATGAAGTGTTCAGCTTTTTACGTTTTGGATTTTAATATTCTTACAAAAAAAGATAAAAATCATTCTCATAAATTTATCACATTTATATTTTGAGAAATTAGCACTTTCTTGTTATCAGACCTCAGACTCTCGATGGCAGTTTTGATTTATTGCTTGAAAATTTCCAGACGTATGGCCGGCCGCATTAGGAATAAATTTTCGTAATTAATTATTATGTATTTATTTATTTCTATATATTACAGTTTTTACCTTTTATTTAATATTTTTACATAATATATTTTGAAACATTTTTACATATTAATATTACACTAGCTTATGCCTATTGCAAATGCAATTAACGGGTTAAAACTAACTTAAAAAATTCATAGTAAGCGGGTAGGTATCTACTGCCATAAAGGCATGGTAGGCATGCGCACATCAAAACCTAAAGTTTCATCGCAATCCGATAAATGGTTTAGCAACGCTTAGCGGTTATACATACAAATGTTTATAAAGCCACCCGCAGGGCCTAGTAGCAAAAACCTACCATATGTTAGTATATAGACACCGTTGTAGGCATGCACACATCAAATCCCCAAAGTTTCATCGCAATCGGATGAACGGTTGAGCAATGCGTAATTTCGTGTTGCCAGAGCTCACTATTGTATCCAGGAACCAGGAATCCCCCCCCCCCCCCTTCCTCACCAGCATCCTCTTCCCCTTTCCACTCCGCCTCCCTCACCTTCCCTCACCCCACTTCACTCCTAGGCTTCTCCGTATCGTAAACCCCCTCCCGAGTTCCCCTCCCCCCTCCCAGGCTCCCCTCCCCCCTTCCTGTTTCCACCCCCCCCCACCTGCCGCATTACATACACTAATTCCCGGTACATTTATTTTTGAAACAGCTCGCGCTACCTATAATTTTTTTTTTACAAATTTCGTAATGCCAGAACTCACCAGTAATTTTATACAAACCTTGTACTAACAATAACGAACACAACAAAAAAAGAATTTTTCAAATTGTTGCAGTCCTTCGGAAGTTATGAGCGTACGTACATTTTCATACAAATTTTATAATGCCAGAACTCACCAGTAGTTTTACTGCTTAAAATAAAGCGCTATATGAATTTAATACTTTTAAAAAATGTCCCGTTCAACTTCGAGTAATTTCATTGTAAAATTAGAAAACTAATACGTATGCAATATAGTCGGATGATACCGAGTTGTTATATGCAGATGGGTACCTACCTAAATTTTGAGTGCTGGTACTTGCATACATACGTAAAAAAAAACACATATTTAGGCTGGGTTGTTTAACGAAATTAAAAATTCTTCAATTTTTCAAGTCAATTTTAACGTTCTGCAAAAGGTCGGTTCAAATTCTATTCAAGTTCAGTTATTATTTCAGTTTTATGATGCAACTGGCATGTACTGATAAAATAACAGAACTTGAATAGAACTTACGAAAAACTTGAAAATGAACCTTAAAAAAATGTAGAATTATTCAGTATCGTTGTACAACAACCTAACCTAAGTATTGCATTTAATTGTGTAGCTACGTATTCGGGTAGGTACCTCCGCATTTGTTACTAAAATTCCGGCAATATTTGCTTTTTCATCATATTTGCAATACCACTGAAATAAGTACCTACCCTGTAGGAACATATTTAAACTGGCCAGTAAAAATCTCCACTTCTGAAATCTATGGCACGCGTTTTCCTCATTTTTTTGGAAAATGTTATATGTTTATCATATCCTCATGAACATTTTTTCATGAGACGGACACGTAAAATTACTGTTAAAAGTTGCCTTATATTTCAGGGTACCGTATTTTCCAAAAACATCCAAGCCAGAATCGTTTTTCCGGCCGCAATGCCGTTTCCCGAAAAACAACAACCCAAACCGCTGAGAGATCCGTTTTCTTTTGACATTTCAATTTGCTGTTGAAGCGCGGGTAAATCTAGCGCTTTTGTATTAGGTACTTACCTACCATATTATACACAGACAGATTTCCATAATTATATTTTTTACACAGGCAAGACCGATGCACAAATTTGCACCAATCCCGCGTAAATTTAGGCCCTGTCGAGCTATGCAATTTGAAATCCGCCATTAAAAAAAAAAATTCTTCATACAAAACCTATTAGGGCGGGGTCTGCTTTTTTTAAGGTGGTAGTGGATTTTAACGCCATCACGACTCCATCTTCAGTGTTGCAAAGTTCGAGAAAAATTATAAAATTTTAATATACCAGCCGATTTTACAGGCTGCAAACGATTTGCATTTATCGATGAAAGTGAATTTTTCGCAAATGTCAGAAAAATGTCGAATTTGAATGCAATATTGTGAAACATTTTCAAGGGGGAGCTAAACATGTTTTGGTTTTAAAAGTTTCTAAAACTTGTATTGTTTATGTTTATTAAAAAACATCTCCGCCGGAAGGTGTACTTTTAACGCAATCTTTAATTCCGTAATGCCCCTATAAAATGTCAATTTCTCTCAAGAACTTTCTCGAAGCCGTTTAATTAATTAGAATAAATTCCTAGCAAAATCAGTTTTGTATGGGAAACTAACTTTTTTTTACTTCCCTTCTCGATCCGACGTTTTTAAAGGGGCGAACCTGTCGGCGGGAAATATAACCTAGCCGAATTGAGTGATTTAATCAGAGGTTCCCGTTTTCGCCGTTAATTCGTATGAGAGAATAAATCCCTAGCAGCATTAATTTTGTCGAAAAAAAATTAACTTACAAAATCCAAGTACTGAAACTTGGCTGATCGTGGTTTTTCCTCAAGCGAAAGTGAACCTTGAGGTGGGTGAAATGTAAGGGCGGAAGGGTCGTTTTTCGCGTGCGATTTAGGTCGTGATTTAGGTCATTCTGGTCTTTCCCGCGATTGTCTGAAACTGAATTAACCGAAAGTGAACCTTGGGCGGTGCGGTCGTTTTTAGCGTGCCAGAAAAAGTGAGCTTTGTGAAAAACCAAGCAATAATATATAGTATTTTATTATGTTGGGTGTAAGGTAGGTTTGAGAAGGTGAAACTGTTCGTTGATAATGTTGTATGTTTCGTGAACAACTCACTAGGAAAACCTATATTTAAACTAGAAAAACTAATATTTCGCAACCAGTATATTTTTTCCACACATTTCTCGGAAGACCGAGTGCAACTGACCAGATTTTGATAAGTGGAAGGTGAGTGCAAAGGAGACACACAGGTGCTTGTATAATCAGTTTATGCCTTCTAGCATTGAAGGTTGCGGTTTAACAATAATAGCATTTTTGACAACCGAATTTTTCGCAATAAAATTTAAATTTGTCCGCAATAAGCATGCTTGAAATGATTCCAATAGAGCACAATTCGTTTAAAACAGCACAATTTTTAAAACATCCCCCGCAACACACCCCCGAAATTCAGCTCAACACAGGGGGACCGGAAGAAAATAATTCCCCTCACACCCTATGTCATTTTTGGGGATGCTGCGTGGATTCTTTTTAGAAAAGAAAATAAGAGGAAGTTCTGGGAAGGAAAAATAAATGGGGGGTGGGTAGGTATCTAGGGGTCAGTGTATCCAGGAGTGACGGACGAATGAATCCATTCCTCCCACTGTGGTGCAAGTGAGAGCCCTCTCGTCCAAGAGAGCCCTGTTCCAGAGGTCAAAAGACCTCCCTCAACCAGTCTCTCCAGCCAGTGGGCAGATGCATTCGCCGCCAAGACCCAGACAAACCTCACCCTATGAACCCCTGCTAAGTCACCTAATGTAGTGAATCGCTTGGGATGGCCTATGGCAGAGGTGTTGGTTATCCAATAAATGGTTCCCAGTGCGGCGGTACCCATATCCATGAAATGTTTGCTACAGAACGCTTTTGCCGCAATCTTATAATTTTTTACATTAATTTTAAAGAATCTCGAGTAAACAATTATTTTGAAAAAATAAACTGAAACGCCCGTCTCTAATTCACACACAGCGGCGCCCCTTCTTTATTTCTACCTACACACCAAAAGGACAACTTTTATTGGTAACGCTTTGATAATTCATTCAGTTTGGTTGCAGCTCTGCGATAGTCAGCACGTTTCCAGGCCATATGTCCTATTGTCACTATTATCTATGGCAGAGACCACGAGAATGAATACTCTACTATTAATAATTGCAGTTGCATCTCTTCAAAGTCAATCACAACGTCATAAGAAAAGGTTAAGACAGTATGTCACATTTTTACATTGTCATGTTTCTACGAATTGTTTGCAGACAATGATTATTAACAGATGTACTGAGATAAAAAGCTAACTGAGAAATTTACAGTTGTATAAGGAAAATTATAACGTAGACCCTAAATTATTTATTACTTATAAATACCTATCTGAACAATCAATCTTTCGTAGTGTGTCCAATAATATATTACTAGCTTATGCCTGTTGCAAAGCAACTAACGGGTTAAAACACTATGCAAATTTATGGGTGAATGTGGATGAAGCGAAGAGCGGGTGTTTAATTAAATATATGAAGAAAAAAATGATGTTTGAATGTGGATAAGACGAAAAAATAGTTTCTACTTTCAGTACCTACTCACTGAGTTCATCAATTTATTTTGAGACAGCTTTTGCCCGTTGCAAAGCAACTATCGGATTAAAACTAACTTGACTTACTAACTAACAGAAAAACAATATTATTTCATAGTAAGCGCGTAGGTACCTACTGCTTTGCAGGCATGGTAGGCATGCGCACATCAAAACCCAAAGTTTCATCGCAATCGGATGAATGGTTTAGCAACGCTTAGCGGTTAAACATACAAATATATATAAAGCCGCCCGCAGGGCCTAGCAGCAAAAAACTGCCATACGTTAGTATTTAGACACCATTGTAGGCATGCAGACATCAAATCCCCAAAATTTCATCGCAATCGGATGAACGGTTTAGCAATGCGTAGTTTCATGATGCCAGAGCTCACCTGTGTATACGGAAACCGTCATTGGCATGCACACATCAAATCCTCAAATTTTCATCGCAATCAAATGAATTGTTTAGCAACGCTTAGCGGTTAAACATACAAATATATATAAAGCCGCCCGCAGGGCCTAGCAGCAAAAACCTAACATACTTAGTATATAGACACCATTGTAGGCATGCACACATCAAATCCCCAAAGTTTCATCGCAATCGGATGAACGGTTTAGCAATGCGTAATTTCATGATTCCAGAGCTCACTATTGTATACGGAAACCATCGCGGGCATGCGCAAATCAAATCCCCAAAGTTTCATCGCAATCGGTTTAGCAACGCATAGCGGACATGCATACATACTTATATGCAAACATTTTTTTGATTTTAATATATATAGAAGATAGCTGGTACCCGGCATGCGTTGCTATACCATTTCATAAAAAAAACGTTTCTACCTGCATGTCCTTTCTCATTTGTCCCGATCCCCTTCCGCCCCGCCCCCCCCTTCCTCACCCGCGTCCTATTCCCCTTTCGCGTTTCCACTCCACCTCCCTCCCCCCACTTCACTCCTCCCCTTCTCCGTCTTGTAAACCCCCTCCCGAGTTCCCCTCTCCCCTCCCAGGTTCCCCTCCCCCCTCCTGTTTCCCCTCCCAACAGATGATAAACACTGACAGAGATTTACGCGTTCTAATAAGGATAGGTGTTAGCGCGCAGGGAGTATCCGGGCGGGGGGAGTTTTGTAAACAAAACACTGCGCGGCATTCTAAACGGACGTTAAAATAGGTCGCTTTAAGCAGTTGGTCGCTTAAAACGGAGTCGTGCTTAAACGGGTATGTTTTCCTAGTACCTAACTATGAAACCTACCTTGAGTTTACATTGTCGTCGCTAAAAACGTTATAAGCCATTAATTCTACTACATAATGTAAAAATAATTCCTGGTCTATTTTCGTACTTTTTCCATAATATTATTTTGATACTCAGTCGGCTGTGGATTTGAAGCAAGTTTCTCCAGTCTGATCTAATTATCTATCAGGGGTATATTTGTATAAAGAAGAAAAAGAGCGGGGGACTCACTGTTTGGCGGATGAGGCGGAGCGGGGTTCCCCAGAAGACCGGCCGCCTCCCGCTCCTTGTCCTGCCGCTCCTTGGCCTCGCGCTCCATGTTCAGGGAGCGGAAGCTGCCGTATACTATCAGCAGCATGGATATGAGGAAGGTGGACACCCTGGAACAAACATCTCCTCAGTGATTTCACACATTCTCAGGCCTCAGGCATATTTTGTCAGAAGGTTAAATATATTTCTGCTTTGCAATAAAACCCTGTCAGACCCTTCCATTGCCCCAGTAAACGATCAAGTAGCAATTGTCAACTACTACAATTGCCCTCAGTAAACATCAATTAGCAGTTGTCAATTGCTTCAATCGCCCATTAAATTATCAATTAGCAAATGTCATTTGTGAAGCAATAGTCAATCGCTTCAATTGCATCAGTAAACAATCAATTAGCAATTGTCAACTGCTACAACTGCCCTCAGTAAACATCAATTAGCAGTTGTCAATTGCTTTAATCGCCCATTAAATGATGAATTAGCAATTTTCATTTGTGAAGCAATTGTCAATCGCTTCAATTGCATCAGTAAACGATCAATTAGCAACTGTCAATCACTTCAATTGCTCTAGTAAACAATCAATTAGTAGTTGTCAATCGCTTCAATTGTTCCAGAAATCAATCAATGAGAAATAGTCAATCACTTCAATTGTCCCAGTAAACCATCAATGAGAAATTGTCAATCAATTCAAATGCTACAGTACACAATCAATTAGCGATTTTCAATCACTTCAATTGCCCCAGCAAATAAATTTTAATTAACCCCAATTATTGTCAATCTAATCAATGACATAAATTGACGATTGATATTGATCATTTCCGGGGTGATTTATACAAGAACACATTTCCTAAGTACACAACCAAAACCACTTGCTTTAAAATGAAGAACATCTCAATGGATCAAGGGTGGATCAAAGAAATAGGCGAGTAGATCACTAAATGATGATCAGCGAAATGTTCAGAACGACAAGGATTATGAGGGACAGCTGAGGGAGTGGAAAGAGTCCGGGAGTGTAATGAGAAGACTTACCTTGAAGAGTCCATGATTGAATACGCCCACTGGTATTCCCTGTACTCAATGTTACCCGGGGGCTGAGACATGGCGACCGGGGCTGAATACACTGGTTGCCCCCACGAGGAGAGCACTTCCCTATGTGGACGCCAATTCCTACAACAAACATCAAATAAATACATTCATTAAATTAATTCATTTTGTTTATGATATACCTTAATCACATCTTTCTTATTGGATTAACATTATTCCAATCCTTACAAATCAATCACTCTCTTACCAAGGAACGAATCCCATTTAGGAAGATAAATATTCTGATCAAATACTTGTACTACTGTACCGCCCATCATAAAAAGTACTATTGTACCGCCCATCATAAAATTTTGCTTTTGTTTTCAAAATACGCTCATTACAGAACATATTACATATATATTTTTTTTAATTTTAAAAAGTAAGATAAACATTCCCGGGTTACGAATAACCCAACAATGTTTGAACATCTCCTAATACCACCACAGAAAGCCGAAAATGTTGCTTGTGTTGTGATGGAGGACTTAGCCAGCCGAGGAATCGAACATGCGACGCCCGGGTGGGACCAAGCGCTATGCCCACTCAACCACTGACCAGTCGTAATAATATTATAGTTCTCAATTATGTCCTCTGCGTACGAACTGTACCTATATTTCTCTAAATAAACAATAACAGTGTTAATCTCATGTGATCTCTCAGGTAAGTATGGTCCTGTATATATTTTTTTGCATATACAGTACATTTTTACAGCAGCATCGCGTTCATTGGATTGTACGTATTGTTTTGTATTGGTGATCGATGAACCGGTGGATGCAATTTTTAGCCATAAGTTGTTATAATGGTTTATCTAGTTTGTAGTTAGAAGTAAGATTGTAGAAATGTATTATAAGTTTGTACATCACCCTTGAGGTGATTTTTCACAAAAACAGCGCTATAAAAGTAATCCAACTATTATTATTAATAAAAATTAAATTCAACAGCCTCCTTGTGGAAGATTTTCTCAGTATCGCCCTAGTGTAAGACTATCATTTACAATTGAAACGATGCTTAAAATAGTTTTAACTGTATTTGGTGACCAGATATGAATAGCCAGGTACTCTCCCATCTTTCTCTTCCCCATCTCCCTCCCCTCCCCACAACCTCCAGCCTCATAACGTACCCCAATTGGGAATGCCATAGACCCACTGGTTCCAGAGGGTTAGGAGCAGTTGAGACTCTTGTTCTTTGATTCGCATAAAAGAATATATGATTTCAAAATATTATATGTTTGTGTTCCTATTGGGCTCACACCTATTACTGTAATTCAAGGGTTCCATGATAAAAACAGAACAGTAATTGAAAGAAGGATAAATGCAGGTAACTCCATTAATGGAGGACTGAATGCCGTTGGTGCCAACAAAAAACTGTCCAAAGAAGCGAAGTTAGCCATCCATCATGGAGTGCTGGTACCTACCCTGATGTATGGCAGTGAGGCATGGAACTGGCAGAGGAAGGATGAAAGTAGACTGAATCCTGTAAAAATGAGATCCCTGAGGCGAATGTGTGGTAAAACCATGTACGATCGAGTGAGAAACGTGGAGATCCGCAAATAATGCAAGTCTGATGTAAGCGTAATGTGTAAGATTAAGAAAGGGACGCTCCGATGTTTTGGGCATGTAGAGCGAATGAACAAGGAAAGGGGTGTAAGGAGAATATGACGCAAATGTGAATGGTAGAAGAAGTCAAAGACTCCCAAGAAAGACATGGCACGACCAAGTGAATCAGATACTTGAGTCGGGCCATGTCAAGAGTCAGAATAATAGAAGAGCATGTATGAGACGATGTATGAATGTAAACGAGGCAAGGAATGTGTGCCGTGTTGTTTGGCGATCCGTCCTCTATGTCTACACCTGCGGTGAAACAACATTGAAGAAAAGTGAAAAATGAAAATACCATTTTAGTTGTAAAGTATGCAATTCATATTGGTGTTCTGCAGTACGGATAAAATAAAAATATGATTTCAAAATGGCACACTATTTGCATAAAAAAATATCACCTAATCAGTGAAAGCATAACTTTCCAGTGTTATAGCTATTAGAGAACGGTATTGCCTCATAAACATACTAGAATTAATATACAAGACTAGATAAATATTACAATTATATTATGTAACATTAAATACACAATCAACAAACTACATATATTAAACAACCAATGCATAACTTTACATTAATTTAAATCTTAATATATAAAAATGCATGTTTCTTTGATTGTCCCATATCATCATTCGTATACCATTCATCCGATTGCCATGAAACTTTAGTGATTGTTGTATGTATGCCCGCAAAGGTGTGTAATGGTGAGCTCTGGCATTATGAAATTATTTCCTACACCTTTCATCTGATTGTGATGAAACTTAGGTGAGTTGTTGTACGCATGCACCCAAAGGTTTCCAAGTATAATGGTGAGCTCTGGCATTATAAAATTATTTCGTATAGTACAGCGGCAGGAAAGGAGGAAGGAGGAAGGAGGGGGGGGGAGCGGGGGCCGGAACGGGGACGCATGAGAAGGACACGCAGGAAGAAACAATTTCTTTCTTTATGTGGCATTGCAACGCGTGCCGGGTGCTCACTGGTTAGTCTATAATATCTACAAAGAATGGACTTAAAAATATATATTTCCAAATTTAAAGTAATCAAATTTAATCATATTTAAGTATTTTAGTTTTTTCTATTATGATAGCTGTTTCGGCATTCGAGACCAATGTCGAAAAAATTTATATTCAATGTCTGCGTGGTTGAATTTCAGAACCCAGTTTCAAGTGCATGTTGACGCCACAAATAACATCAGAGTATGTGGAATTTCAAACAAACATACCGTTGTAATTCGGTTTTGAATTCAAGAATTCGTCACAAGATGTCGCCACTTACATCAGCAGCTCGCACGTGGACGTTTCTTCCCTAGGTATAAGTACTACGGATTTATAGAATTTAAGTATCTTTCCGGATATGGAGAGATTACATATGGCTGTCGCTGGATCACAGTGGATCTGAGAAACTATTTTTGAAACCAGTTCTTATCGGATTTATAAAATAGTTACCTATACTCAAACTTGGCGAAGCCCAACTAAATGCCGCCTGCAGGGCTTAGCATTAACCCTCGGAGCGGGTTTTCAAATGCTTGTATTACGTATTAACTAGTTAATTCTATTCAGCAAATTAAAAAATATGGTGTCTTGTGATTTTTGGATGTTAAATAGATATTTCAAAGCTCCATAAAGCAGCTCTTAATTACTTAGTTATGGCATTGACCAAAGATATTCAAATACAAAGAAATATGCTATGATTTCCACGCGACCGTCGCCGAACTACGGCCTAATGCGCGTAGTTTGCATACAAAAAGAATTTGTTCATTTTCTTGATTTTTTGAAGGTGTGCATTAGACGTGGGCAAAATTGATTGACTGAATTAAATGAATAAATTCAATCTTGTGACACACTCCATCTAATTCTCAATTTCAAAAGGAATTGATTCTTCATTCCTTACCTTTGGCCTTGTATCCTACAATTTTTAACGGCACATTATTTTTTTTATTTTCCATTTAATTTACTGTAAAATTATTTCAATTAATGATGTGTACCGTAAACAATTATAATTTATAATGTTTCGTAGGTATTTAAATATTATTATATGGGCGGCGCGCCGCGAGCTTGCCTAAAGTAAAATACCTATCCCATTCCCGCGCCGCCATTCATAAAATCACGCGTATGTATATCATTGTCCCCCGCATACGCAAAAACCGGCAGCGAGTCAGCTGAGTTCCAAGCCATGACGCGTTGTGTCCTTTCACTTGTGCGAAGAATCAATCAATCTGAGGACCCACCCGTTCCAAATCCGCGTGTCTAGTCTGTCGCTATCGAGTCATGTCTGAAGCACTCTATTCGTGAATTAACTTAAGCGTCTTGTTCAGTTGACAGACAAATGACCAAACGAACAAAAATGACCAAATGTTCAAACGAATCGATCATGACTCGGTCATCGCAAGTCTTTACTTGGTCCGCAGCTAGCGAGTTACTACGGACACTAGTCAAAAGTTACTAATTCATTCTTGAATGCCTGCCGCGAATCCGCCTGTGAGGTTTATCATTCGTTCCTCTCCGCGCGCCAAGCCGTCAATTTCATTACATTGTTGGTTGTTTTGTGGTACGTACCAAAACTATTGGAATATAAGTACCTACATGTTTTTAAACGCAGATGTGAGGTAGATATAATATAATATATGAATTTGCAGATATTATAAGGCCAATCGGCCGTGGTCAGCCGTCACAAAATATTGTTAAAATGTTTATTTATATTAGATCACGTGAAGTGGTTTTTAAATTGGAACAATTTTAAGTTTAATAAATTAGTAAAACTTTAGGGGTGAAACTACAAACTGTTTAATTAAAAAATTTAATTGCTAGCTTAATGTAATTTATTTTTTTGTCAAAAAAACATTTTGTTGTCAATATAAGACACATTAAAATATTACGTTAACCCCTTCGCGCGTCGTTAGTACATTTTTTCAGAACGACATAATTGACCCTAAGAAGAATGTTTTCTGTTCTTTAGCACCGTTGTGATTTGAAACTCGATGAAACGAAAAATAACGACACTAAAAAGAGGCAAATACATACATCTATAAGATTTAGTCTGCGTGGTAATGAGATTAGTATGATAGTATAATTGGTCTCCTGTTTGTGCGGTGCTTCCCTACTCATGTCTGCTTCTGTTTTCTGAAGGTTTCACTTTAACCGCGTGCAGATAATACAAGGGTGTTTTTTTATTTATTTATTTTATTTTATTTTTTTTTTTATTGATTTAAAGGAATAATGAATGAATACAAGGAATCAATTCAAAAGGCCAGGAGAATCAGACTGAATCGATTCACTCTTGGGAATGAATATGCCCATGTCTAGTGTGCATTATTATTGGTTAACAATATAGTTTGAATACGGAAAGAATTCGTTCATTTAGTTTAGCGTTCGTTTAGTTTATTCGTTCGTTAAGTTTGTTCGTTAATTGGTAAACAACACCGGCGACACCCGGAATCGCAGTCTCACCTATTAAAAACGGCGGATAGCACATCTCCTTATATTTCAATATCTTTGGCATTTACCTATAAATTGTTGTACAAATTTCATGACAACAGATGTCATAGTTCAAGAGATTTTATAAAATTGTTTCAGCACACAGATTCTCTACTTTTAGAGATAATACAATTTAAAAAGATTGTGCATTGATTTAGAAATTTTTCTAAAATGTCTACAAGGTTAGAAATAATACTTGTATTAATAATATTGTGATTGCCACAGAGAGGACTCTGTTCAAATTGATATATTGAACGCTGAGTCAAACGTTATCTAAGTATTTCTAAATTTGGATAACCTCACAGAGTTATTCAGCCTACTTGGTTCAAAATTACGTCATTCAAATGATAACTCCAATATATTATAATATGCTGTGTAAAAATACAATGGTGCACTTCTCTTATCAGAGATGTTAAAAGACATTAAATTGGGGTTCTCGTGTAAATAACTGATAAATAAGACCCCCTCTATTGTCCTGCACTTAGTTTATATGTTATCAAATTTATCGCAGCAAAAAAAGGAAAGAATTCCATGGCAGGCGGCGATAATCTGCAATGATTTTATAGTGGGGGGAGGCGGGGCACTTGTTACGGGGGCATGTTGTTACATCGTCGATAAATCACACACCGGAGTGAACTTTTGCGCGCATATTTATGGTGGAAATGCGTGAACTAGCCGACCACAGCATCCCACAAAACGTCAACGAAAACGGATGTTCCAAAAAAATCTAATTAAAAAAAATTGAATTTCGCGTGTGCAAAGTAACTTTCGTTGAAAGAATTTGAAGTCATATTGTCACCTTACCATAATAGGTAGTTAATTTATATTATTTTTTTGATATTTTACACCCTTTCTATAGTATCTGAACATTTATCTTACCCGTTGTAAATTTCGTGTAAATGATATTACGACTTTAATGTGAAATTCGAAAAAGGGACAAGTTGTTACAATGATTGGGGGGGCAAGTTGTTACATATAACAATGTACCTCACACAGATGCTTTGTTTCTCACGGAGGAACACATTCACTTTTAACCCTCATAACCTAATATATTAGATATCTAGTTCTAACATTTTAAAATGGTTAGAAACTATGTACAAGAAAACAACGCAGAGAGTGAAAGTTTTGCAGGAAAATTAAAGAAGTCTTTTGCGATATGCGAAATCAACAGGAAGAAGACGATATCTACGAAGCTTACAAATAAAAAATAAGGCAGATTATTCTTCTTTGGAATTAATTTTGTATCAATAATATTAAAGTTTTTTTTTTGGTTTGTAACAATGTGCGCTGTGTAACAACTTCATGTTGTTATCATATTTTTTTAATGTTTCATTTTATAATTAAAATTTTTGTGATTTCATAGAAAAAAAAAAGTTATTTGTTCATAAAAGTGTGCATAATTTATAATAAATCTTCTTTTGTTCCTATGAATAAACGGTCGTCCAATAAAAAATATTTTTCATTTTTGTAACAACTAGCCCCGCCTCCCCCTATTAACGCTCTAACCCAGTGATGATCAACCTTTTTAAATGGAGAGCCAAAATGAAAATTTGCTTTCGTCTAAGATCACGGTCATTCGCAGCCGCCAACTTCACGTAATTGAAATTTTGAATGCATTATTTTCCATCACCCCGAATGTAAATAGTGGTCTTTTAAAGTAATCACGTTGAATCTAAAGGTTTTTTTTCTAAAAAATATTAAGAAGAAACCCGGTCGCCAAGAAATTTGGACAATAGGTATTATACCAAACTGTTGCTGACACTATCGCCCTTACTCCCTCGAATACTGAGCGAAAGGGACAACTGCACCTCAGGCTGATAATATCTAAATAAAATCATCAAAATCGAGGTTTTGTATTCCCCATTTTGCTCCTTCAAAACTAGACCGATTATTAAGATTTATTTTAGTAACTTTTTTAGAAGAAAATATTGTATGTTTTGTTTTGTTAAAAAAATATATTTTCTAGTTTTTATGCTGAACGTCTGTTGATGGCGTTCAAACCAGCGCATTTGAAGTGAAATATCACAAAACTGCGCTATATAAATACTATGTTATTATTATTATTTTAACATTTTATGGAGGGTCCTAACTCCCATAAGAAGTAACTTAACAAAAAAAGCAAAACGTACTGACACGCTAGTGGTCGACATCTATATTATATTAAAAACATATTTGCAGTGGTGTCTAAATCCAGAGAGGAAGATGGCAAATACGATTTTGAAAGTTTACTAAATTTTTTAATTTGATCAGCTGTTTCAAATATTTTAAGTTTAATATTTTTTACTTTTAAATTTAATGATTTTAATTAGTCAAAGGGTGTAACACTAAATGGTCTTGCAAGCCGCGGGTTGCTCATCACTACTCCAACCAATGCTGCATTTACTGACGAGATTAATCGATAGATTAATGTTCCAAAGTAAAGACAATTTTTTCTTATTTCTTATAGTCGAAGGTGTGACCCTTTCTCACAAAGCCGACATCAACAGTAAGGAAGATCAATGCTGCTGGTTCTTAACTCTTTTAGTGTGTTCATTGTTTTGTCATAGCTTGAATATAGCATATATCAGTGGTTTTCAACCTGTGGTACGTGTACCCCTGGGGGTACGCGAAGCTAAATTGCGAGTAGGTACTCAATAACGTGGCACGCATGTAGAATCACTGGTTAAAAATGACTGAAGTCGTGTTACAATCTGTATAAAATTGCATAAATTGTGTTTGTGTGACTTCATTGGTAAAATCATGTACATAATAATGAGAGAATTAAAAAATTCAAATGAAACACGTCTTCCATTACACGTGTACAAAAGATAGATAGAGGGTACGGGGAACAACAAATTTGTAGTAAGAGTCAAGAGGTACGCCGGCTCAAAAAGGTTGAAGACCACTGGCATATATGATAAGTGTCAATAAAGTCCAAGGAAAAATAAATTAAAGATATTCATTACTAACAGAAACTGTTTGCCGTTATCCTTGTACGAAAACATGCTAAATATAAAAAGTAATTGGCAATTTTTCCAACGTTTTTTTCTCCTTTTTTTTACATTAGCTCCACACAGGAGGCCCTGAGCAAAAAAAATTCCCCCTCACGACGTGTCATCTTTGGGGATGCTGTGTGGAGGGACTTTTTTAAGGAAAGAAAGGAGAGGAAGTTCTGGGAAGGAAAACGGTGTGAGGGGTGGGTAGGAATCTGGGGGTCAGTGTGTCCAGGAGTGACGGAAGTATGAATCCATCTCTCCCACTACGGTGAAAGGCGATGTTTCAAGAGAGTACAGCTAGAGAAGTTAAAGGGCCTTCCTCAACCATTCTCTCCCGATTCGGCCTGCCACGCAGCTGGTGGGCAGACGGATCCGCCGCCAAGACCCGGACAAACCTCACCCCATAACCCGGGCACCCCTGCTAAGTCACCAATCGTAGAGAACCACTTGGGGTGACCTATAGCCATACCTCCCAAATTTTATCATTTAAAAAAATATTGGTTTTATTTTTATCTGTTATTTTTATAATATTATCTAAACAAAAACCTAACAACTATCTAACAACCACTCTGTAAATTGCCATCTCAACACAGACGTTTCAAACCTAGTGAGACAGGCAATGCATCATTAGTGTAATTAAATGTAAAATTAAAATAATGAAATTTAAAAAAGTTCTATTTATTTCAGATGACTGTATCACCCCATATCTGCTATTTAATGTGTTAATTTTTGTACATAAAGTTATAAAAAACCAAATGCCAAAATACTTTAAGGATGGAATCGTTTTTAATAGAGATGTACATAATTATGATACAAGAAATAAAAATAACGTACAAAAAAATCAAAATCACAGAACTGCCTAATGTACAGAGCAGTGTTACTTAACCTGTAGTCCGCGGACCCCTGGGGGTCTGCGAATACATGTATGGGGGTCGGCAGTCTCATCTTTGGACCATTTAACAAAAATAAATAAATACTAACAAAAGTCTCGTAATCACTATGCGTCTTCGCTTCGAGATTATTTTCCGATACCAGATTAAAAAAAGCTGGTTATTAGACCATTTCAACGCAGATTTAAAGGCTTGAAAACGGCACAGGAAAACCGATTAATAGAAAATCTTGTGATGCAGCTTTGAAACGTAATTTCAAAGAAGTCTCTTTATCAAGTATACGGCCTTTGGGTGAATTATAAGGAAATATCAGTACAAAGTGTAAAGAAAGATTATAAGGAAATGTCAGAAAAAATACTGAAACATTTGGTGCTTTTCTCAACCACATACCTCTGTGAAAAGGCATTCTCTGCTCTTGTATAAACTAACTGTATAAACTAGAAACAGATTATAAGTGGAATCCGATTTGAGATTACAACTTAGTAGTAACATCAACAAGAATATCACTAATTTAGTTTCAAAAAAGCATCATCAACCTTCGCATTAATTAACCTTTAATTAATGTGAATGTTGGTGTTGCTGTTGTACGTTAATTATTAACGCATTCTTATAAAAAAAGTTTTTTTTTGTATTTGTAATACTCACTAAAAAAATATATCAGAGTGTGCAATTCACATGCTGTAGAAATGAAACCTTCAGAAAACTAAAGTAGACAAGAGCGGGAGGATACGAAGCACCGCACAAAGAGGAGACCAATAGGCTACGAAGCACCGCACAAAGAAGAGACCGATTATACTACAATCTCATTCTCTCACACGCTAAATCCTTTGGATGTATGTGTTTGTCTCTTTTTAGTGTCGCTATTTTTCGTTTCATCGAGTTTCAAATCTCAACGGTGTTAAAGAAGGTTTCACTTCAAAAATGGTCTGAAATTTAATGTTGTTTTTTTATAAGGGGGTTCTTGAAAATAATGCTTGATTTCATAGGGGTAAGTGGCTGAAAAAGGTTAAGAAACGGTGGTATAGAGGACTAAAGATGTATGATGAAATGTTACTGCAAAAATATTTAAATTTATAAAATGAAATGTTACATTGTACATATTAGTTTCTATTCTAATGATGTATAAACTAACTCAAATAATAATCATACCACAATACAGGTGTCCAAGGTGTCCAAAAGAACAAACCTCCAATATTATTGCCAGTATCAAAAAAGAAATTCAAAGCAGGTATATGTTAGATTACTGTGAGCATCACTCCATACCACAATTCAGGTGTTCAAGGTGTCGAAAAGAACAGACCTCCAATATTATTGCCAGTATCAAAAAAGAAATTCAAAGTAGGTATCGACTAAGGATATTATCAATGTGGAAATAAAATTAGTTAACCGAGGCAATCTCTATTCCTTTTTTTTTTGTAATCTCAAATGTGCCACCTTGAATTATTTATGGTAACGTAACATAAATAAATATCATTGCTTAATGCAGACGGCCGGTTCATTTTAAATCATTTGGCTGATTAATTTATGTCACAGCCTTGTAATATGTTAGATAGATTTTCCCTGATTCTGACAAAAATAAGACAAAAAACTGTGATTGTTTAACACCGGGTCTCGATCATATTTTGTCCAAATATTTCCGCTTTATAAAAAAAAAACGAATAAATGGAATATTTCTAACGTATTCGAAAAATAAAATACGTTTTCAAATTTTGTAATTTGAAATAAACATATATTTTTTGGGATATAAAATTTTTGCATAAAAACGTAAACATAAAAATGTTTTAAACATGGCTCACATTACGTTTTTTGTAACTAAAATTACTGATAACAAAAAATAAAATAAAAACATGTACATATTGTATTGGACAAATGTATTATAAACTTTGTTGTCACCTCACTTTTTTGTTGTTCCATGTAAAAATAATAATCCTTTTTAAAGTTTCAATTTTTTTTTCAAATTGTATCCGAAACTTTAGTTTTATAAAGGTGTATATTTTACTTCTTCTGTGGTTAGTTTTTTAAATTTGAATACAAAGCGTGGTGTGTTCTCTTTCTAACACCGTTTAGATCACAGGCCTGGCCAACCGAAATTGCAGCACTTGAGATTTGGCTAGGTGTTGGCGCCAACCAACTGAGACTGACTGAGGGAGACATTTTGAATTCTCCAGCCGGTCTCTCGCAGTGGGAGGGATGGATTTACATGTCCGTCACTCCTGGACACAGCGACCCCCAGATTCCTACCATTCGCTCGTACCCTTTTCGTTCCCAGAACTTTCTCTACTTTTTCTTAAAAAGCACAGCATCTCCAAAGATGACATTAGCAGTAAGAGATTTTTTCCACTTGAACTCCTGTTTGGAGCTAATGTAAAAAAAATGTTGTTTCCGTCACATCTACACATCTTCTCATACATACTTGTATCGGACGTATTATTGGGGAAATAGAAGACGAGGAGTGTTTTCTAAACTTCCTCGTTTTCTAATTTCCTGTCGCTCGGCGGACACCCTCCCCCGTTCCTCCATCATTAGGGCGCCCTACCGCACAGCCAACCAATCAGAGTGCCGATAATTATTTGGTCGGATCTGTGCGGTAGTTTGAATTCTGATGATATTAATATGCAATGTTTATGTTTTAATTACAAGAGTTCAGCCTATTATTTTGACTAATAAATGATAATGGAAGATAGGCCAAACTCCACTTTGCATAATTAGTTGATAAGTTATAATGTTTAAGTGCAAGTTTAATTGATATATCTTGAAATCCCCTGAAAATTGTAGGGCCGGGGTTCTTTTTATTAATAAACATGCTAGAAGGAGATTGTTTTGGTTGGCAGAGAGAACATAGAAAAAGGGGAAGTTCCAGAGGTCGCAATGCCCGTCACGCGAATTGTGTTAGAGGTTACGGCCTTCGGAACATTAACTTGAATGAATAGGGTCGCACCGAAGACTCTCCACTCGGTCGAGGAGAGTTTTGTATAAATGGAAACGTCGCTTACAATACTTCTGTCATTTTAAATCGACGTGTCGCAACTTGTGTTTGATTCACTTGATCGTACCATGTCTTCCTGGGGCATAATAATATTAATCATAATATTTAAATGATTTGTACAGCGCTGTTGACTTAAGGGGCGAGGTGAGGGTCGGTTACTCGGCTGAGTGACAAGTGATTCCTGACATTATTTGCAGTAAAAAATGTAAACCAAATTTTGGTCTCTGGTGAATTTTTTCCAATTTTTTTTCCTTCAAAATCAAATAATTTTTTTTCTTCCACATGACATCACTCAACCGAATAGCCAATCAATCCCTCACCACATCCCTAATTGTCCAAAACCTACTGATTTTTTAAGGATTTTAGTTGAAAAAAAAAGATATCAAATATGTTACCGGAAACCAAAATTTCATTTATATTTTTTTCTTCAAATAATGTCAGGAATCACTGGTTAAAGTAAGTCAAGTACGTCCCTTAACATCCTGTATACATATATTATATTGATTTGATTTATAAAAATACAGAAAATAATAAAAGTGGTGTTGGTGTGTGTATTTTTTAAATAACCATTAAAGTATATACGTTTTTAGATTTTCACAGCAAAAAATATTTTCTTTATTTGTTTTTGGGGTGTTCGGACACATCTGTCGGATCTGCCCTGATGATGGACACTGAAACGCTGTCCGAAACATTGGCTAAAGAAGGAGGTAGCGCAACACGGCATAACACACCAAAAACAAATAATGAAAAAAAAACCATTAAAATACATTATTTTCCATTTACGATTACTGGAATAGTTGTTCCTGATTGTTATCTGACTAGTAAGAGGATTTTAAAAATAAATAAATGTGCCTATTAAACGTCTATCTGCATATTTACTGATAATAAATATAAACATTAGGGTAAACCACTAGAAAAATGCATAATAAGGAAGTTGAGTACATTTAAAAAAAAAAATTATCAATGTTCACATTCAAACTTAAATATTCGTTTTTTTTTTTAAAGTTCGTTTTCATAGTTAAATTAATTTTTAAAGTTAGAATTTTTGTTTCTCCCGCCTTTTCTGTCAATATTTTGCATAAAATTTGAAGTCGACATTAGCGCCTCAAGCTAGTCAGTAGAAAGAATGATGATACGCGCGTGAACTAATTCTGAGTTACGAAATCAGCTGTTGATAGGCGGCCATTTTAATGGAGGCACTTGCGTACAGCCACGAGCAAAGTTGAATACCATTCAACTTTTTTAGTAGATTTCTGCTATTTAACTAGTAATACGATTAAACCGAGCGAGTTTACTAACAGATAGTGAATTTCCCAGATAGTAGCTTGTAAACCCGCTCAACGTCATCGAGGCTTTACTTAATCTAAAAAGACAGCAAGCAAAACTGTTTGGCGTATACCTCTCTCATGATAAACAAACCATCTCTCATGTAATAGAAAGAGGTGCACCATAGTCATTCCAATACCGTACAAATCCGGGAACAGATGACGTCAGAATCTTCCGACCAATAATGAAGCGTTTTTAGTTTACGCCTTTTTATTCATTTTTTAAGAATGTTTAATTAATTCTAAGAATTATAATATAGAAATATATTTAGAATGGATATTTTTTGATCTACATTAATCATTTGAGTGCCGATTTTCATCCGGGTGACAATATTTCAAGTATATGCGGCCACATTCGGCACACAACAAGTTAACATATTTTTTATAAATCAAAATATATTTTACTCAACTTCCTTAAAGTTTAATAAACTGTAAAATAGATTTATATCAAAGCTATAAAACTGGATAATAAATTATAACACGTATAAAAGAATATCACATCAAAAAAATTATTTTAGAGAAGCTGATCCTTTATCTAGCTATCAAGTTAGTTTTAACCCCTCAGGCTAATTTGTTCGCTTTTCGGAATAACTCATACAAATCTCATAGAAATTGTTGCATTCCCTTACTATCATAGTGAGAAATATGATACTTACAAACGGAATTAGAAAGAGAAAACACCACACTT
Source organism: Limnephilus lunatus (assembly GCA_917563855.2). Classification (NCBI taxonomy): domain Eukaryota; kingdom Metazoa; phylum Arthropoda; class Insecta; order Trichoptera; family Limnephilidae; genus Limnephilus; species Limnephilus lunatus. The sequence goes on along the minus strand of OU830600.1, from coordinate 25,913,997 downwards.
TATATTCAAATCTTAAAGTTAACCACAAAATAAGTAAAATGTACACCTTTATGAAACCAAAGTTTCAGATCGCAATTTAATAAATTTTGAGAATTTTATATTATTTTTTTTGGAAGAATCACAAAAAATTAGGTGAAAATTCGTTTATAATATATTTGTTTAATAAAATATGTATAAAAACTAAAAAAACGTGAAATAGGCAATTTTTAAAACTTTTTTTTGTTTGCATTCAAAATTTTAATATTTCAAAAATTAAATGTTTACTTATAATAATAACATTTGAAAACATATTTAATCACCTTCCCAAATCAATTTTTAGTTTTCGGATATGTTTATAAATATTCCATTTATTTGAATTTCATTGCACAGCGGAAATATTTTCACTGACAAAATATGGTCGAGGCCTGAAGAGTTAAGATAGATGTATAGATGAGTTTGTAGTAATGTTACGAATTACAACAACTGTGTATATATTTGAACATAATTTTTTATAATCCTAACACAAAGTAACAAAATTAATAATCGAATAAAAAGATTGTCTAGTTACTGGAATTCCACCGGGAAAACGAAAATATTTTCGTAGAAAGCATTTTACTGATAATTTTCATAGCTAAATAAACAGCTTGCTTGACAGCGAGAGAAATCAGAATCAAACACCGTAAAATTACCCGAGCTGTCATTTCAATTTCTCTTATCTTAAACAAAATCCGAATTAAGTTTACTTTTATTATTGATAAATGTTTATTTATCAATTTATCTATAAGATAAGAAAAACATAAACACAAAAAATAAATACACAAACATTAAAAGATAATTTGGACGGCAATTAGGCTGCGATCGTATATTTCGGAACTCCATTGTGTTACATAAAAAGTCAGCGGTCTAGTTAAGAAATACTTGTGCGATGAAATCTTAACAGGGAGAATCATTTTATAAGAAACTTCGTTAACTTGAGAAGATAAACTAACATTTGGTGCAGGAACAATGAGGTGAAAGGTACGCGTCACACTGTACAATTGACAATTCTGTAACGGCTCTATTTGCACTATTATAAATGGCCATTACAATTATCCATATGCATTATCATCAATTGAATGAATATATTGAAGATATGCAGTTCAACTTAACACAAGTTGTACAAAATACAACTTAATAAGCCTTTCTTGCACCTGACACAATGTTTACAAAGAGGCCTACCTGGAAAATCGAGCTTTGCCCACTGGTGTAGGGATCGTCAGCCATGTGTTCTCATGATTATTAACTGAGACTTAACGGTTGCTTTTAGCAATAACTTAAGTAAAAAAGGAACACTTATAATCGAAAAACACTACATTCGGTGCTCCACTGACGGATATACGGCGGCCATGTTTAATTGAATGAGAACGATGTTGCAAGCTTTCGGATAGCTGCAAATAATGTTGTCTTCTGAAAAAAGTCGTTTAAGTACCTACCAACATAAAAACATTTTTTGTTACATGGCAACTTAAAATGTTATGGCAACTCATCAGATGCTTCTTCAGAATAAACTTATTTGTCACATGATAATTCTTTATATGATAATTCATCGTACTTTTAGTGAAATAACTCATCATAACTCATCTCAGTAACGATTCAGAAAAACTAGAATAGGGAATCCCCATCACATGGCTATTCAATATCCAGCACACTTTTTGCTGATTTACAGCAATTCACAGTTACCTACAGACACGCGCCAAGTTAATAATAATATTTGGACGATTTATATAGCGCCGTTTTTGTGAAAAATCACCACCTTCCATTTTATAATATAACTGACATCTTTTGGGATATCACAAAACATAGTATGACTAAGTACATCGATTGAATGATATTGAAACTACAATACTAATATAAACACTACAGACCCCAAGGCTTTCAATTCGCCCCGTAAGAATGATGCTTTTTCACAAATAATGTTTCTTTTTCCAGATTTTGTCATTGATTCCTCTTTCAATCGCAATTTCTTTGATTCGACGGTTCGACGCCATAGAGCCCTAGAAAATGACTTTCAAAGTTCGCCCCAAGCCTTGCAATTCGCCCAGTAAATGATGATTACACAAAAGCTACTTTTTGCACATTTTATCATTGATTTCTCTTCAAACCATTTAGTAAGAATCCAAAAAAATCATTCTGTTCGACGTTATGGAGCCCAAAAAAACAGCTTTCAAAGTTCGAACACAAGCCTTCCAAATCGCCCCTTTATGAAATATGATTTTCAACAAATGCTGCATTTTGCAGAATTCGTCATTGATTCCCCTACCACTTACTTTTAATCAAGAATCCAAAATTTCTGTCGGTTCGGCGCAACACAGCGAGAAACCAGCTTTTGAAGTTCAGCTTCAATCTTAATTTGGGAGGAGGGTATAATTACCGCCGCCTCGGGATAACTAACACCTCTGCCATAGGTCATCCCAAGTGGTTCGCTACGTTTGGTGACTTAGCAGGGGTGCCCAAGTTTTCTAACAAAATATGTATAGCACACACATTTCAAATCATATAATCACACAGTAAAATAAATAAATAAATTATCTAGGAAAGCTACTATTCAGAATTTTAATTTTAGATTAAAATCATTAAAAAATCCGCGCAAACGTTTTTTTTGCGTCGAAATTACTTCAGTTTGTCTTTATATTTATGGTCTTACAAACTCACATAATTCAGTTTTGTTAAACACCATTATTGAGCATAAATATACAAAAATACCAAGCCACCAACTTATTGAGTAAGTACCTACATAATTTTAGTAATTTTATCATGACGCATTTGAGCATTTTTATTGCTAACTTGAATGTTATCTACATTGAATATACATGTATATAAATATATATGTATATATTAAAGCAAATTTTGAATGAAATAAACTCGTTATTGAGTTACAAGTTAATATGCTGGTACGGAGAATAATCAATCTTTCCTATCGGAACTACCCTGTTCATTTGAAAGGGTGCGATCGGAAGACCATCTTTCGACGAAATTTGGCCGCTGTGCTTTAAGAACATGAATATGTTATCAAAAAAATGGTGTTTGCATAAAAAAAGCTGGAGATTATCGTTATATTATAAGGGTCATTCCGCCGTTCCGTTCAAATTTGCCTGTTTCCGCGGATTTTTTTTTTTTGCGTTTTTACTATATATTTTTATAGAAATGGGTTCCTGTACCTATCAGATGTAGAGAGGTGAAAAGGGCACCTTTGTGCGACACTTAGATACGAAGAAAATTGATGGAAGGTAATGAAGGGGTGGATGGTAATGAAAAACGGTTGGATGGTAATTTATAAATTTGGATGGTAATGAAGTTTGGTAATGAAACATTAATAGATGGTATTGAACACCTTGTAGGTTCTTAAAATTTCTGTGAATAATGAAAAATGAATTGAAATTGAATAATAAAATAGATATAAGTATCATTTGACCTGAAGTGATGAGCGGATTAGGAAAAAGGAAGAAAAAACGATTAAAGTGAAAAACTAAATGCTTTATTCAGACTTTTGAGCATTGGAGACAAGAAATACATTTTTTCATGCGTAATCAGTTCTGCTTACTTATGCTTGCAATATTTGTATGAATTGTTAAAAAATAATGGACAAAATATCAAAATACAAATGGAAAAAAACAAACTTGTCAATACTTCTGTCGCTGATCCTTCTGCAATTATCTTTGCTTTCTTCAGAGCTTTAATTAGAAGGTTAACGTTACAGTGACGTTTGCATTGGCAAGTGTCTCGTTCTTTTTTTGGTAAAACAGTCCAGTAGGGTCTATATTTGCAAAAAGTCGAATAGCTGATTTTTTTTTGTTCTTTGCAGAATTTGTTGTGGAGATTTTTGAAGTTATCTGTAATATATCTTTTTTGTTTTTTTAAACCTTTGCGTTTCACAAATTCTTTTTTTCCGGGAGCTACCTGGCTATTAACATCTTCAAAAAAATCTTGTATCTTCCGTTTTATTTCATTTGTTTTGTTATTCTTGTTTTCAGCTAAAGTCTTTCTGATATGAAAGGGAACTTTGTTGAGGACTTTATATTTCTTTAGCTTGTTCTTGTCTCTCAGTATTTCATTCGCAAACTGTCTTTTCTCTGTTTTTTTTTAAAGCCTTGTATTTTTCATTTAATCCTCGAGACAGCGATTCACTGAACAACAATTTCTTTTATACATCTTCGACTTTATTCATTGGGATGTATTTAGCTATGTCGTTTACTTTTTTCTCTACTGTATCTTCAATTGCTGTATTTGCATTTTGTAGCTGCAACGCTTCCATTTTCTTTTGTTCGTTTCTTTTCTCATTCTTAAGTTTGCTTATCTGGTCCTGTAACTTTTTAATGATTTTCATAGATCTGTACCTTAATTTCCTAACATTCGTTAGAGCACGCATGTTTTTTTTTGTGATTTGTTGTTCATTCTCGACTGTGAGGGGGTCAGGATCTACAGTGTTTTGCACATTATTGGGTAGTTTCGTGACATTTTCATGAATTGGAAGCATATTTTCTACTGTAATCGTTTCTATTTTACGCTGCTACTCTTTTTTCTTCAAATAATTTAGAGAGTTCTTTCGCCATCTTCGTCTTTGCTCTCTCTGTGCTCTTTTACTCATATCTTCAATGCTGCAAATCTTTTTTTGCGCTTTTCGCATTAAGTATCTTTTTTTTCTTTCACTTTCTGAAGACTGTACAGTTCCGGGTTGTTTTTAATCTCTGCATATTTTTGTTGCTTACGTAGCCTGTCCTTGGATAACTTATCTTATTTTTTCAGTTTTTTATTTAACTTTGCCATTGTGGTTAAAATTGTTAAGCCTGTAACAAATAATAAAGAAAAATTATCATAAGTATCGGATTAAATGAGAAGTTGAGGAACAAAAATGAATAATTTCATTACTTTTACAAGAGAGCCTAAAAATTGTTACTGCTTTTACATATGTGTTTAATAATTTTTTGCCTAAATGATTGAAAATCTAACAGAATTATATCGTTTTTTAATCAAGAAATTTGCGTTGGACTCTTGATGCCCAGTTAGGTAGATTTTTGTTTAAATCTGGATTTGTTTAGAAACTTGAAATTGTGTAAAAATTCATCAGTTTTGATAGACAACCGAAGGAATGAAGCATCTTGTGACTGTAGGGGAATGTTAAATCATTTGTTTAATATATTCGTTTACATTTGAATAATTATATTATTGAATAAAAAATCGATTTTCAAATAAAAATTCTAAGGGTAAATTTTAACAGATTGTTTTTCCATATTAGAAAATAGATAAAATGAAAATATGTGTTTCACCAAACCCGAAATTGTCAGACGCTAGAACGCAAGAAACTGCTTTTATTAATAATATTAGCTTTTATTAACCCCAAACATGGTCCCAGATGTACGTAAAAATAACCCTTACAAATTTTTCATTACCCTCCACACCTCTTCATTACCATCCAGCAAAAATTTTGACGATACGGAAGGTAATGAATCGGAGGGTAATGAAGTTTTGACAATCTTTCCTCAATTACTCGCTTAATAATGACATTACAAATCTTTATGATTCAATCAAAAATAGTCCGACTAATTATAGTTTATAGATACACGATTCGAATTTTTAAAACATGTACTTACTTTAAAAAATGCTGGAAGGTAATGATGCCTGGTCAGTGACAAAGTTGTTTTCGAGCACTTAGATCGCAGATATTTCTTTATTCAGCGACACATGTCCTCCCCCGTCTGGATGTAGAGGTACACTGATTAGCATAAATAAACCAGTAGTAACCATAACGGAGGTGCGGGGCGGTGTACAGCTGACGAACAGGGATAAAAGCGATCTCAATTTTAATTACCGCTTTCGCGGAAGACGACAGCGATTTTATCTGGACAAAAACAAAATCTCAATTCTTTCTATGATACAGTAGCTTTAAAAATAAATTAAACACAAATAAATATGCATAATTAGTTGTACATACAGGTCGATTAATGAATGTAGTGATTTTATTAGTGTAAACTGATTTTTATTATAGATCAATTTACCGGTCGCTCATTTGCAAAGGGAAGGTAATGAAATTTTAGCATGTTTTTTGTAAATCATGAAGCAATTAAGTAACAAATGCCTAATTCGGGAAATACTCCTTTTTCCTTTTTTAAATAGCTACATCTTACAATAAAACTTTCTTGATAAACATTAACTTTCATATGACTTTTTTGCGTGAACATGCGATTTGAACGAAACGGCGGAATGACCCATAACAGATCGAGTTGTTTGGCAGTCCATCCTTTCTGATTACCCCTGCGGAGAAATAATGGCGTGATGGTTTTGGTTTTACCATCTGACACCGCAGTTGTCCTTATTGTATTTATATATTTGTTTAAAAGGTTTAAATTGAGGGTCGTTTTCTCTGAAAATATGCATATATTTTTTTACATTAGCTCCACATAGGAGACCCTGACGAAAATAATTTCCCTCAGGATCCATGCCATCTTAGGGGATGCTGCGTGGAGGGTGTTTTTAAGGAATGAAATGAGATGAAGATCTTGCCATATCCGCCGCCAAGACTTAGACTGACCCCACGGGCGGCGGTACCCATACCCGACTCCAAAATTGTTTAAGTGAGGAAAATTTCAACAATCTCGGAATAAAATTAAAGGTGAGTATAAATAGCAAACAATCTCCGGCCACCACACACAATCTCCTTTATAAATAACTAAATTGAACCCGACGTTGCTCGGGGTTATCTATAGGATGTAATGGATAGGATTAAAGTTTTGGGGTTGTGAATTCTAGCAAACTGGTTGTAGTTTCAAGGTGGAAATCGTAAAATTGTTAATAATGGAAAAAGTACATTTTTATCACACATAACTATTTGATTCACTTGACCCTATCAGCTAAATTATACTGTGAATTCTTCTGTCATATAACTTTCGAAAAAAATGTTCAATTACAATTCAAAAAAATAAATAAAATTTAAAAAATGGTAACAATTATTAGCCTGAAACACTCATCTACATTGAAAAAATCTCCCGAGAAGACGGGACTCGAACCCGCGCCCTTCTGATTTCCGGTCAAATGCTCTGTCCACTGAGCTACGTCGGCTTCGAGTCGCGTGGGTTCGGGCGCGTCTCGAGTCCCGTCGGCGGCATATATCTTTTCTCGGGAGATTTTTTCAATGTAGATGAGTGTTTCAGGCTAATAATTATTGCTTATATAAATTGTTACCCTTTGTGCTACCTATGCATAAAAATCTTGTCTTAAACATTAGTTTTTCAATTAAAAATAATATTTAAAAACAGACTTAAAAAATTAAAAAAAAAATTTAAAAGTGGCTCATAATCAGTGGATATCGAAAAAAAGAAAAACGCACACATATTTTATTAGACAAATAATGTGATATAAAGCATGTCATTTTAATATATTATTACGTCTTTTAAAAAAAATATTTTCAAAAATCATGAAATATTTATTGAGTACATTTTTCTCAAACTGTGGTTCGAAAATTCAATGAACTTTGACTTTTGAGCTTCAAGGTTACAGCTTTGAGGTTCGAGCTTTGAGCTTAAAGTTTTTAGCTTCAAGCTTCGAGTTTAGAGCTTCGATATTCGGGTTTCCAGCGTTAAGCTACGAGCTTTGAGTTTCGAGATTTGTGTTTTGAGCTTCGATATTCGAGTTTCGAGCTTTGATCTTTGAGTTTCAAGCTTTGAATTTAGAGCAGTGAGCGGTGAGCTTCGAGTTTTCTGCTTTGGCTTCGAGTTTTTAACTTTAAGTTTCGAGCTTTCAACTTTAAATAAATAAATAAATAAAACTGTGTAGGTATGAATAATTTTTATTTTTATTTATTTGTTTATATTAAAATTGATACATATTATAATATTACTGGTCTCCCATTAAAAGCATTTGCTTGTGGATGGAAGAAGAGTTTACATTTCATATATGTACAAATGCAGTCACGTGTACAGTTAATACAATGCAGTTAAAGCTTCGAGCTTTGATCTTAAAACTTTGGGCTGTGAGCTTTGGCTTTGATCTTCAAGCTTTGAGTTTGGACTTCCATCTTCGAGCTTCAAGCTTCAAGTTTTGAGCTTTAAATTTTGAGAATTATGCTTTGAGCTTCGATATTTGAGTTTTGAGCTCCAAGCTTTGAGGTTTGAGCTTCAAGCTTCGAGTTTAGAGCAGTGAGCTATGAGCTTTGAGCCTCAAGCTTCGTGCATTTAGGTTCAAGCTTTGTTAAGTTTTGAGCTTTTGGTCTAGAAAGTCGAAGAAAGTTTTATGTCCCGTTGTTGCCTGAGCTTTTCGCAGAGTTTTGCGATTTCAGATGAAGACATGATCCTCCTATTTTGAACATCATGAATATAAAATTTCTTCACAATGTATTAAAATTCTGCTCTATTAAGGGGTGGGAAAAAGGGACGGGGCCGTTTTTAAAAATCTGTTTTAAACAGTGACCTTTCTCTTCTTTCGTTAATCGCGGAACAAAACTGTAGATTTGCATAAAAAACTAAGTTACAACAGGACTTTACTTATACATAAATAATACATAGCTTAAGTCCCCGACGTTACCCGGGCTTTATGCAGAATTTTTCGAAATCAGATGTAGACCGTAATTTTCCTATAATTTTGAACATCAAATAAAACTCATGGCTTCATCTGAAATCGAAAAACTCTGCATAAAGCCCGGGCAATACTGGGGACATAAACAGTTTTCTTTGACTTTCTAGACCAAAAACTCAAAATTCAGCAAAGGTTAGCTCTCGAATCGTGAAGCTCAAAGCTCGAAGTTCAAAGTTTGAAGTTCGAAGCTGAAAGATCAATTCTCGAAACCAGAAGCAGAAGCTCGCTAGACAGAAGGAAAATGGAAGTTAGTCGTGGCGTAAAGTACCTGGGACATAATACAAGGTGGCGCAAAATTAATCACCCTATCGGAAGATGTTATAATTTTTTCAAATGGCGTCGTACATCAATAATATTTGACATTTGTAAACTAGACAGCTGCATAATACACACAGACAAGAAATGGAGCGCTATACTTCGCAAGAGCGTGGAATAATTGTGTCGATTTTAGCGATTTTGTGTCGAAAGTCATCATGAGCGACGAGGCGCATTTCTACTTAAAAGTGGTTACGTCAATAAGCAAAATCTTCGTTTCTGGGGCACTGAAAATCCACACGTGATGTACGAAGAGCCATTACATCCACTGGTATTAGTTCATTTATGCATCCACTCAAAGTCACTGTGTGGTGCCGAGTTCACGCGGGAGGAGTGATTGGGGCGTATTTTTTGAGGACGCCATTGGAATTACGGTCACTGTTACCGGCGAACGCTACGGGGCCACGATAAAAGACTTCTTACTGCCGGAACTAGATGAGCGGGGCTTGGTGAATATGTGGTTTCAACAAGACGATGCAACCGCATACACAGCACGAGCCACAATGGATATTGTGAAGGAAGCGTTTCCTGGTTGCGTAATCTCCCGTTTTGGCGATTTGGCATGGCAGCAAGATCGCCCGATTTAACCATCCCAGACTTCTTTCTTTAGGGCTACTTGAAGTCGCGGGTTTCTGCCAACAAGCCTCAGACAATCGCAGCCCTTAAGGAGAATATTCGACAGGAATGCGAACAGTAATCACCGGAAATCTTGCGGAAAGTCATGGAAAATGCGATAAAACGGGCACAAATGTGTATCAACACTGGCGGCAGCCACTTGACGAATATCATCTTTTCCACCAAAAAAATTTTTAAATTTCCAAATATAGATTTCCATTACTCCAAATCATTTTTTTTTCATTGGATGATTAATTTTGCGCCACCCTATATATCATCACATACCTGAAAGGCATCGTTGATATGGAAAGACAAAAAAGAGCGATATCTGTTAAAGAGCGGTATGAGGATGTATGCTGTCGAGGCGTTTTCACTTCTGCAGTCCAAGCTGGGAGGCGGGTATGGGTACCACCGCCCCGGGAACCATTTATTGGATAACCAACATCTCTGTCATAGGTCAACCCAAGTGGTTCGCTACGTTTGGTGACTTAGCAGGGTGCCCGGATTCATGGGGTGAGGTTTGGGAGATAATGGTTGAGGGAGTGATTGAGTCCAGGCTCTCTTTTTCCTTTTTTTTAATATATTTTATTCTTTATATCTCTTTTATGATGAAAACAACTTAACTTGCGAGACCTATAACTCAGTGCAAAGCCAGTGACTGAGTCCAGGCTCTCTTATTCCTTTTTTAAAAATTTATTTTATTCTTTATATCCCTTTTGTGATGAAACCAACTTAACTTGCGAGACCTATGACTCAGTGCAAAGCCAGTGACTTGAGTCCAGGCTCTCTTTTTCCTTTTTTTTTTTTATTTATTTACTAGAGATTGATTCAGTTGAGAATGGTGCATTTAGTTTTTTTTTACATTACCTTCACACGTCCTGATGAAAATAATTTCCCTCAGGGCCTATGTCATCTTAGGGGATGCTGCGTGGAGGGTTTTTTAAGGAAAGGAAGGTGAGGAAGTTCTGGGCAGGAAATAGGTATGAGGTGTGGGTAGGAATCTGGGGTCAGTGTGTCCAGGAGTGACGAACGTATGAATCCACCTCTCTAACTGCGGTGCAAGGCGGTGGGTTGAGAGATTCTGGCTGGAGAGGTTAAAAGACCTCCCTCAACCAGTCTCTCTTGATCCTGGCCAACACACAGCAGGTGGGCATACGCATCGGCTGCCAAGAACTGTACACACCTCACCCCATGAACCCGGGAACCCCTGCTAAGTCACCAAACGTAGCGAACCACCTGGGGTGACCTATGGTAGAGGTGTTAGTTATCCAATAAATGGTTCCCGGGGCGGCGGTACCCATACCCGCCTCCCAAATTGAAGATACTGCTGTGAAGATCATTGGTATCCGCTTGTCTTGTAAAAATTTCTTCAATTCCTTTGAATTGATTTTTTGGGTGCTTGCCGGTGAATAGCATGCCTATGTCCTCTTGTTTCTGTTATGATAATAACTAGTTTTACAAAATCGTTTGCAGTTTGAGTTAAGAATGAAAGCATAATATCTTATAAAATGATCTACTAACAAATGTAGACATTTTTTTCTTGATCTTGTACCTTAAAATCATCCAATTGTATAATATATTGATACTATTTCAAATGGCTTTGTTGCTGGGCTTAGATGAGACATGAAGTCAAATTTGTTTTGTCCTCTTGATTTATTTTTAATACAAATATCACAGGTTTTACAAACTTTCATAATTTTTGGCTATGTAATGCGAACTTATCACCTTTTTGCATTAGTCCAATTCCAATGCGTGACCATTGTGATTTGAATCTCGATGAAACGAAAAGAGGCGAACATACACATCTTTAGGATTTAGCCTGCGAGAGAATGAGATAGTAAACATAATACTTGTCCGCAGCATCCTGGAATACAGCTCCATTATTTGGGCCCCCTCTGAACAAAACCATATCCTAGTAATAGAAAGAGTACAAAAAAGGTTTATCGTTACCTGTATATGACGGAATATACATACTACTCACTCCTTTATCCATCGTTGTTTTTAACAGGAATGCTCGATCTTAATACCTTAGAAGCACGCCGAAAAATATTTTTGGGGAAACATTTTTTTAAGCTGATCTCCGGTACTGTACTGAATCCACCTATGTTGAAGGAGATTAACCTATATATCCCTAACGTGTATACTCGTGGGAGATCCCACGCACTTTTTTATGCTCCGAAAGCGAGAACTTCTTTCTTTCAGAATGCGCCATTAAACAGAGCAATTCAACTGCTTAACGATTCTGTATTGACCATCGACATCTTCAATGTTACCTATAGAGAGTTCAGTAACTATCTTTTGACATACGTCTCAACATAGTGAAACCCTTGGACTTTTTTTCTCTTAAGTTTTGTAATCTTCTCCGTAATAATTTGGTGTATAAGGGGGCGTTCAAGTATTACGTAACGCAATTTTTGAAGATTTTCGACCCCCCCTCCCCCCCATGTAACGCGCTGTAACGTTTTACCGTGCAACCCCCCCCCTAAACGTTACGTAACGCCCAAGTGACATTTTTTACCTGAAAGTCACTATTAAGTTGCGCAAAGTACTAAATAGTCGCAATATTTTTTTCTTGTTTTAATCGCGTTTGCGGTAATAAATACTAACTCGCGATACATGCGTATATTGTTTATTTTATTTATTTATGTTGCTGTTTATAAAAAAAATTGGAACTTATTAATATTTTTATCGGCCTTGTATTCCTTCCGGATCTAACAAAACAACTTTAACACTGTCAAACAAACTTTAACACTGTCTTTCCTTATGTTCCGAATGCAGTTATATAAGTTCTCAAAAGGAAGAGTTAAAAATCCACAGTATGATTAACAAAACAGAAAAACCTTTTTCATGACCTGACTGCAACATTCGTGTTCTCAAAAGGGATACCTAAGAAGTCACTTGCTAACTCACAGTGGAGAAAAATCTTTTTAAAATTCCGACTGCAACTATTCATGTACTACGAAGTAAATGAAAATCTAAAAATCACATGTGTACCCACAGTGGAGAAATACCTATTTCATGTCCTGACTGCAACTATTCTTTTTCTCGAAAAAAAAAAACTAAAACGGTACTTGCTGACTCACAGTGATGAAAAACCTTTTTCATGTCCCGACTGCGACTATTCATGCGCTACAAAACAATATCTAAAAATTCACACGTTTACCCAAAGTGGAAAAAAACCTTTTTCATGCCCCGACTGCAATTATTCATGTTGTACAAAGGAACTTCTTAGAAATTATTTGCTGACTCACAGCGACATAAAACCTTTTACATGTTTCTACTGCGACTATTCGTGTTCTACAAAGAGGCACCAAAAAATTCACATGTTAACCCACAACGGAAGAAAACCATTTTCCCGTCCCGAATGCAGTTATACATGTTCTCAAAAGGAAGATTTTAAAATCCACAGTAGGATTCACAGATCAGAAAAACCTTTTTCATGTCCTGACTGCAACAATTCGTGTTCTCAAAAGGGATATCTAAGAAGTCACTTGCTGATTCCTGGTGGAGTAAAACTTATTCGATGTTCCGACTGCAACTATTGATGTACTACAAAGAGAAATCTAAAAATCACATGTTTATCCACAGTGAAGAAAAATCTATTTCATTCCCTGACTGCAACATTTTTTTTCTCAAAAAAATGACTAAAACGGCACTTGCTAACTCACAGTGATGAAAAACCTTGTCCATGTTCCGAATTCAACTATTCATGCGCTACAAAATGGTATCTAAAAATTCACATGCTTACCCACACTGGACAAAAACCTTTTTCATGTCCCGACTGCAATTATTCATGTTGTACAAAGGAACTTCTTAGAAATCATTGCTGACTCACAGTGACATAAAACCTTTTACATGTTTCTTCTGCGAGTATTCACGTTCTTCAAAGAGGCACCGAGAAAATCACATGTTTATCCACAGCGGACAAAACCATTTTCATGTCCCGAATGCAATGCAGTTATTCAAGTTATCGACAGGGAGATTTAAAAATCCACAGCGCGATTCATAGTGGAGAAAAAACCCTTTTTCATGTTCTGAGTGAAACTATGCATATACGAAGAGAAATCTAAAAAAGTCGCATGATTTCCCATAATGGATAAAAACCTTCTTCGGGTCCCGGCCTCAAATATACATAATCTACAAAATGAAAATAAAACGTCACATATTTACCCACCGAGTAGAAAAATCTTTTTCATGTCCCGATAGCCACTATTCATGTTATCGCAAGGGACATCTAAAAAATCACGTGTTAACCCACAGTGGACAAAAACCTTTTTCGTGTCCCGACTGCAACTAATCATGTTCTCAAAAGGGACGTCCAAGAACGCACTCACTGATTCACAGTGGAGAGTAACCTTTTTTATTCCATCAAAATTTGAACACTAGAGAAGTTCAAAATAGAGCTAGAAAGTTTGTTAGTAACGACATAATTCTGGAGGTTTAGAAAAGTGCTTTTTGATGTCTGTATCCGTCTACAATATTATTTAACAACAATAGCTTGAGATGGAGAACTGCCCCAAAAAACCAAAGCAATTTTATATTTTAGGTTCTAAGAAATAAAGAACTTAAAACAATTTACCAAAACATTGACATAACCTTAAGAATGTGCATTAAGTTTCTAATTATCTATTTTTTATTTAAATTTAAAAAAAACATCCGCCTCGTTTTTGTGCGGCGCCTCGTAGCCCCCCACTCTTTTCTACTTTAGTTTTCTGAAATTTTCACTCATACCACGTGTGAATTGCACACTCTGATTTTTTCTCTCAAGTTGTTTGTTCATTGATTTAATATAATAGAAGGTTAATAGTAAGTAATATTTTTACTTTTTACCAATCACAGGGTTAATGGGATTACATATATTTTTTCTAACAATATTTTTATTTGGCAAATATTTAAAACTGTACAAATACCGAAAATTCCATCGGCGGAATTTGAAAAATCCTGCATGGATCGAAAACTGCACGATTGAAATCCGTAGGTTGTAATGCATGCACGGTTTTTTTAAACCAATATCCACTGTCTTCATGTCGTTCCGACTTGATATTCATTCTATTGGTATTTAACATTGCACATTCTGTCCAGGTCAAAATATCTCTGCTTTGTGTTAAAATCCAAATAACTGGAATATTTCTGAATGCACCCAAAAACTAAAAAATTGATCTTGAAAGGTGATTGAAAAACGCTTTCAAATTATTTATATTATTAGAAATAAATATAAAATTTATGATTGCAAACTTAAAAAAGTTTTAAATATGGTTCACCTGATGTTTTTTTCTAATTAAAATAACTGAAATGAAAAAAATAATAAAAACATACATTTTAGATAAATGTACTAAAGACATTGTCATCACCTCACTTTTTTGTCGTTTCATGTAAAAATAATTCATAAAAAATTTACAAACTGTTTTCAAATTGCTTTAAATTTTCAAATTATTTTAAAATTTCATACACTGTTTTCAAATTGCAATTGGTCTCAAATGTGTACATTTTAATTATAGTCCAAGAGCCCGTGACGATCAGACCTTCGTCATTTTAAAAAACCTGAAAGTTTATCTGCGTATATCTCTAATACAGGTAAAGACGATCCCCGACTATGAAGTTTAGATCACGGTGGCTTTGGAAGATATTATATTAATTAATTATAATTGTACTTATGTTAAAGTATAAAAGCTGCATTTTATTTATGTTACTTGAGCAACTATCAACATATGTTTTCTCAGTAATCACAGTTTCGATGGTTCTTTCACCTTGTCAGACACATTAAGTCTTCCGTAGGTACGAGCGCGATATATACATGGAAGCGGGCGGGTTTGAAATAGTGCGAAATTTCGACGCTAGCAGACTATTACTACCTTGTAAAATGTGCGAGCAAAATGCTCTTGAAATTGTGGTGCAATTTTATATACCTCTGCAACCTGCTATCTCTCAAGGCCACCGTGATGAAAACTTCATAGTCGGGGATCGTCTTTTCCTGTATTAGAGACATACACAGAGAAACTTTCAGGTTTTATAAAATAACGAAGGTCTGATCGTCACGGGCTCTTGCTCTATTATTTTGTGGTTAACTTTTAGATTTGAATATAAAAGTAGTGTTTCCTCAGTTGGGTATCCCTCAGTTTTTGAGAGGCTAACTTAACTCTGGCTTTGATGGAGCTCTCATATCTGAGCTGGTCACTTAGAGTTACACCAAGCATATCAGGAGGGTCTGTCCGGAAGTTTACTTCCATTGAAGGAGACTAGACTAAACCATTTCCAGCGTTGCTATATGGTAATAATAATTGGATAATTTATAGAGCGCTGTTTTTGTGAAAAACCACCTCAAGGGCTACTTGCCATTAATTAATAATTAATTACCTACACAGCATCATAAAAAGTTGCTAGCTCATAAAATAAAACATCATTTATTTGAAGTATTTAAAAATATATTTGAAATTAACGTAAATCATAGAACATGTACAACTTATGTACACTAAATTAAACCCACATACAATAATAATTATAATAAAAACAAACAAAAAAAATAAGAACTAAAACAATTACATACAATAAAAAGAAACTAATAGTGCATCCTTAATCTTTAGTAATTACCCTTATAAACGATGACAAGTTTCATATGCAGATATAATTAATAACTGCGGTGATGTTTTAAATCTCTTTGATAGAAACAATAAATGATAATTAAAATAAAATAAGTTGCGATTCACGCGTAAAAGTAATTATAACATAGATGAAATAAATGCTTTATTATATTTGTAATTTATTCTTATAATGCCGGTATATTATTAAGATGTTCTCATGACACAGTTTTGGTTGATTTGTATGTTTATGGTCATATTCTAGTAGCACGTGTTCACACAACGAGATAAGCAACTCTTCAAAAATGAAATAGATAGAAATTAATAGGACACTAACATTTCAGGTACATGCAGCTGTTGGGAGTGGAAAGAAATGTCACTAGCGGAATCTATTATCAGATACGGACTAACGTCTTGGGGAAACTTGTGTAAGACAAATATAGGTTACATTCAAACAAATTCAAAACTCTATGACTAAGTTTTTGGTAAGCAAAAGTATTTATGCACAAAGAAGAAACATAAAATTATTATTATAAGTAGATAATGCACATGGCACTAGATTTAGTAAAAATGAGGGTTTATCTGTTCCAAAAATTATAAATAAATATGGGCAACAGATGTTCACTTATCTTGTCCCTACCATCTTTAATAAGATGGCAAAGAACATAAAATTTGAATCAAATTGCACCACCGATCTAAAAAAACAAAAAATTAAAAAATGGCTAATAGATCAGAACTTTTTACATTGATATTGTTTGTAATCATAAGTATAAATATACTATGAGTAATTTGCCTGTGTTTATCTGACTGTCCCAAGTATTTCATGCCTTTGTATTGTAGCTACTTAAAAGTTATTCTTTTGTATCTAACTCTTATGTATATTGTGATGGTTAGTTAGTTAGTTAAAGGATTCCAAAAACATTATCTCATTGTTTGAACACGCTTACTTATACACATATATACTAATCGATACAATAGAAAAGCATTAAATTAATATTCAATTCAATTCAACTCAACATCCAAAACCAGGGTGACTATTTACAAAGTGAAATTACATATTATTATCTGTAAGATGCATCAAACAGTATTATTTGTTGTGAGGATATTAAAATTTGGCATCTTCTGTCTAGCAAAATTGGTACCAAGCGACTATATAACATTATCATATAGATCATTTATAATCTCCCTTAAAAAATTAAAAATAAAACACATTTTGAACGCTTTTATAATTATAGTGACGGAAAAAAGGTAATAAACATAGATTCCCTTTTGTTATAATGCTGCAGCTCTTTCGTACATATTAACTAATGGTGATATGTACACACAAAATAGGTGTGACTGTTTCTTCTAAAGTACTACTTCTTTAGACGTGTGAGGGAGATGTATGATAATGATTATATGTTTCCTTGGGGAGGTTCAGACATACGTTCACTGTTTGTCTCATTTTCGACCATTGTTATTTAGTGTGTAAGAACAAAAACAGCAAAACCATTAGCGCATTGACATTAGAATTTTTTGGAATTCACTCACACTTCAATATTATCCTTGTAACTATACTCTATACTTTCAAAATTATCGTCGCAACTAGTAGTATTGTAGGGGTCTACCGAGTCACGGTGCGGTGTATGAGAGAGATGCAAGAAACAGATCTAAATACATTGTGTATCTCATCTTTTGAAAGAGCTGCAGCATTATTGTGTTAAGGAAAGTATGTTTATTGCCTTTTTTATGCCATCACGGTGAATCGTCACGGTTATAAAAAAAGCGCTCATTCCTTTTTAATGGTTCAATAAATGAAAATAAATAATAAAATTCTTTGTTACACTTCAATGTTTGGTACATCGATAATATTTTTTCAGTGCATTTTTGGTGCCTTTCAAAACAAAAATTACAAAAAGAAAAACTCTCTCTTTCTCTCTTAACTAACTACAATTATTATTATTATTAATAATAATCAATACATAGAAAAATGTTTGGACATTTAAAAATAGTTACAACAGTTAGTTATTTAACAATGTTACAAAGTTATTTATTTATTGTTAAAACGTGTAAGATTATAATATGCACTCATCTAGAGAATGGCTGAAATTTTTATTATTGTACAACATGGGATGAATTTTACCAGAAAAAAAGTGTTGAAATTGCAGGTGATATTTTTCAAAATATTCAACTGTTTCCTACAGAAAGCAAAAGTTGTCTTTAATCCCTCAGGCCTCTGGTCTATATTGCCGGAAAGGTCAAAATATTTCCGCTTTACAATAAAATACTAAATAAATAGAATATTTCTGAATGCTTTCGAAAACTAGAAACTGTTGTAGAAAGGTGATGAAATATGCTTTCAAATTTTATAATTAAAAATAAACATATAATTTTTGAAAAACAAGTTTTTTAATGCAAACATAAAAATGTTTTATAAATGGCTCACCTTACGTTTTTTTCTATCATAACGGAAAAAATAAAAACATATTTTATCAGGCAAATGTATTATAAATGTTAACGTCAACTATTTTTTTCAAATTGCGGTTAGAAACTTTGGTGTCTTAACCACTGGAGCGCTTTTTGCCACATTATGGCACTATTTAAAATACCTCGGATTGCTTTGCCACCAATTTTGGCAAATTTTCTCTTATTTGTAAGTAATTAAGTAAAAGTTTACGATTTTTTTTTTTTTTTTTATAAATCCTACAAATATGTGATAATTGACAAAAGATAGGTGAATTCATTAGCTATATAGAACTATAATCAGTTTGTATGTCTCCATATTAAAATTCGGAGGTATGATTTTTTTAATGTGGGCGGAAAATATTCAAAATGATCACCAAATAATCTCGAGCAATCGGGGAAAAAAGTTTCAAATTACACTGTCGCTCCGGTGGTTAGGTGTATTTTATGGTTAACTTTTAGATTTAAATATAAAGCGTGATGTTTTTTTCTTATTAACACTCATTGAGTTATATATTTCTAACCATGATAGTAAAGGAGACAAAACAATTTCTATGAGACCAATATCAATATTCAGAAAAGTTAACAAAATTAGCCTGAGGGGTTAAGAAGAAGTGCATATTTAAAAATCAATATAATAATAATATATAGATAAGAATCAATTATTGTTTATAGTATGTATTATGATTGTCATAATGACTTCACATTTTCGTAAAGGATTTTGCCCTTCTATGATTTCTCACAACCAAGGGACAAGTACAACCAACACAAATTAATAACTGCCTCACAACATTTTAAGCACCAAAATCGGAGAGTTAACAATAAAGCAGCAGAAATCTGATTGTACAAAGCAGCAAGAACGGTGAGCTATGAAGTCGTGAAATTTACACAGCTTTTTGTTTGGAAATTATAGGACAATGTAACAATTAGACAAGGAAGGCTTCAGATTGTTTGTTCCACTTTTTTGATCAATAAATAAAGAGTGACACAGCCGGGTAATCAATATATATTACAAAAGAAAATTTACTACAATGTGCGTGCAGCTAAAACTCAGAAACGAGTCCAGGGACGTTCAAGGGAGTTATATGTGTGGTAGCCCTTTATCCCCCATCCATGAAGAAGGTTCCCATTTTTACCTGAAGGGCGGGGTTTTGAAGATATAAGGGCTGGAAGTTTCGCATTCTAGAGATTTCTAGAATAGTCCAGAACATTCGAGAGCAGTCCACGACGTTCAGGAACATCTCAGATCTTTGTGGAACATTCCAGAACACTCGAATGTTGTGGAACGTTCTGAAACATTGTGGACCATTCAAAGCCTTTTAGTATGGGTGGGGCTACCCATTGGTAGGGGTATATAAAGCAGTTTTTACATAAAGGGCGTGCTTTTGAAGATATAAGGGCTGGAAGTTTCGCCCTCTAGAAATTTGTAGAAAGTCCAGAACATTTGAGAGCAGTTCAAGACGTTCAGGAACATCTCAGATCATTGTGGAACACTCTCAAATGTTGTGGAATGTTCTAAAACAGTATGGACCATTCAAAGCCTTTTTTGTATGGTTGGGGCTACCCATTGGTAGGGGTATATAAAGCAAGATCCGTTGTGGGTTCGAACGTCAGTTCAATCTCATATCAACTCCCTGAGTGAAGACGGGTATCACAACTAGTACAACATTAAAAAATTGATATTTTTAGTGATGGATCCAATTCTGCCTCTTTCATCCGTTAATTATTGCTTAAGCTCTTCGTTTTTATTACAAATTATTTTAATAAGGTAAAAAGTTGAAAAGTTCAGCCATTCTCTTTCCACAATACAGATATTTAGTTAATATCTAAATCACAATCAAACGGTTTATAAAACTGGATTCACTTCAACTTTAATTGTCCATTATTTAAACTACTCCATCTTCAAGGCATCAAATTTTCACTTAAAACTTAAACACACTGTTGTAGTCATTAACAACCATCAAAACCATCATCTATTAGCATTAAAAAAAAAATAATAAATGAAAATGATAACTTCACAGATTGAAGTTTATGGGAACCAAAATAACGACTGTGTGATGTTATCTTATAACTAAGATGAGGAGAAATTTAGGTTCCGCAAGTATTAAAATTATTTTTTAACATCCTGTGTAAAGTACTTAGCCAAAATATTGTTCTTCCGCCACGGATAAACGCAATTTAAAAAAATTTTCAAATGCAGAACCATAACACAACTATATTGAGCAAGAACCATAGACGTTGGTTTTTCTTCAACCAAGCTGCTTTATATTTAGGTAGGTACTGCCCAAACAATTTTTTTTAATATCCTTTTCTATTTATTACATAAATTTTTGTTTAATTTAAAATATCAGATATGCAAAACTAGTAATTAACGTAGGGTGTGTTGGTTATCTAGTGTTTTCAATAATATGCTTTAATTTTCCGTAATATAATAGAAAAAAAGGTAAATATGGCACGAAAGTGTCGCCAAGCTAAGACCGGAACGCACAGACTCAGGGTAAATTAAATGATGTTAGCAACACTTGCGGTTTCATGCTGTTAATCATGGTCCATCTCCCTTGTTTATTATTATTATTCATGATTTATACAATTTTTTTATAATCTTTTATGGGTTTTAAACTGAAGACGTATTTGTGTTTAAAATCTATCATTATTGATAATAAATATTATGTCAGTCGTCGGCGCGTGATATTTACGGAACTTTTTGTCCGAGGGTTCCGGAATTAGGACCGATGCCGTTGTTCTGTGGGGGAGGTGGATTGCTCTGGGGGGCTTGGGGGCCCATCTGCGAGTTGTTACCGACTATGGACATTGGATTTGCGGGGTTTCCGGGAGGGGGGGCACCAGTCTCGGGATTCATCTGGATCGTGCCGTTGTTCATGGTGAACATGCGGGTTCGCCTGCGCGTATAGTGTTGCCAGAGAAGAATGGCCTGGTCGTCTATGAACTTGCAGCAGTGAGCGTTGACGGCTTCGCGCCGAAAGTGTTCATACTGCAGGAGGTCCAGAAAGTAGAGACACATGGGGTACTTGAGATAGCGAGCATATTCCGGTTTCTTCCAGTAAAGCAGGTATTTCAAATAGTTCACGAAGGTCGTATCTTTAAAGTAGCCACGTTGAGCAAGGACTGAAATAAAATAAAATTAATTAATTTTACATTTTAAAACATTAAAAACTACAACTACAAAAAAAAGTATTTATTTCAATTCTTTATCTGGGAGGCATAGGGCATTATCTCTTCTTTGTTTATGTAACGTATTGAAAGACGGATGCCGACAGATGCCAGCAGGTAAAGAGCTTCTACCAGTTGCCAACAGATGCCAGCAGGGGTGCCTGGGTAGGCAGTGACTGTTGAAAGGGGGTTTTCGCCAGCCTACCGATTAGATTTAATTAGTAGCTAGTTTAGACAGGTTGTGTGACCGGTAGTATAATTATTGAAAATACATAATAATAAACCAATTTGTATCAAGGACTTATTCTTATTTAAGAAATACCCCCACATAACAAATAGTGTTTGATTGTAAATGACACAAACATCACAGTTTAAAATATTGATTAACATTCCCAGGTTAAAAATAAACTGTCAATAATTGAAAAACTCCTACTGTCATCATTATAAGCCGAAAACGTTGTTTATGGAATTATGGAGGACTTTTGTTCAATCAGCTCTACCAACAAGTAAATTTAGATAATTTAACAAGATATTTTAATAAAAGCCAAAAAAGTCCTAATAGATGACCACACTGTGGTTGTAATTTGGCCTTGAGCAGAAATAAACATAATGTTGAATTCCCCATTATGGAAAAAAGTTCTGAGTTTAACGTCTTGTTAATATTTTTTATAAAATCAGAGACAATTTCTTATCCCTCCAAGATACAGATTAATTAATAACTAAGATATGATAATTTATTTGAATTAATAACTAAAATAAATTAAATTGAAGAAGAAGATAATACTGGTAAATTTAAGTAAAACATGAAACAGAAGAAGACACAGAAAAATAAAAAGGTAACAGTATCTTAATATTGCTCAGTTGGTTAAGGGGCCGTTTAAATATTACGTAAGCAGATTTTTTGCAATTATTAACCTCCCCCTCGTCAGCAAAACTCTTACCACCCCTCCCATGCTTATATAAACATTGGTACATGCATCCAATGTGTTCTGGTTTCTTTATTCATTCATGAGCAGCAGTTATAACTCTAGAAATAAGGAATAGGCTTGGAATAGAGGACTTGTTAAGATTTTTTGAAACTTTTGAATAATTTTTGGTATAACTTAGATTTGTCTATTTGAAATGACATTTTAAACCATTCAACTTTGGCAAAAGTGGATCAATGGTAAAAAGCAAACATTAGCTTACAACACGTCAATCGTACCGAAACGAAATAATAGATTGGCGGCAGAAATTTAGACAAGTGAATAGCGCGCGGTAATTCTCATACTCGGTTCTAAGCGAGTAAACGTATTCATTATTTTTGGGAATCCACGGAAATGCGTTTTGTTTTCGAGCATAGACAAGTAGGGTTGCCATATGTGTTAAAACCAAAATCGATTACTAGATTTTTTAGAAAATCCGAAAAAGTTAAAAAAATAAAATATTGATACTGCTGACGTAATCACTATCCAGACTCCCCCCCCCCATGTCATCAAAAATAAGCAAAGACCCCCCCGCCCCCCAGTAGTGCTCACGTAATACTTGAATGGCCCCTAAGGCGCTGTGTCCAAGACTAGAGATCCGGGTTGGGTTCGATTCCCAGTTGTGACCATTTTATTTTTCTGGGGTTTGTTCTGTTTCATATTTCATTTAGATTTATTAGTATTGTAGAAAGTTAAGGAGTGCAGAAATGGGCAGTCCGTTTAATAGATTTTCCAATCTTAACATACGAATTGCAATCCTTAGAGCACAGACGTCGATTGGGAATGTTGTCCATTGTTCTACCGCTATTTAAATGGAAGATGCTCCGAAGAACTAGCGTCATTGATCCCCTCGGCACCGGTGCATAGTCAGGAAACATGCCAAACAAGCATCCAACATATGTACACGGTTGACATTGAGTTCAACAGTTCGACGGTGGAACGATTTGCTGGTAAGCTACGTGTTTCCTCCCTTCTACTACATTTTCACTCCTTCCTTTCCTCCAAAAAACCGTCCAAACAGCATCCACAAAGATGACATTGGCACTGACGGGAATTATTTTCCTCAGGACCTCATGTGTGGAGTAAATGTAAAAAAAAGGATTATCTTCTTCTTCAATGACATATTACATTGGACTTCAATGATATATCAATTCAAAAAGTTATTCCAATAAACTTTTAATATATTTATAATAACTGAATTTTATATTTGGTCGTAAGTCAAGCTGTGATAAGTGCAAAAATTTAATATTTCATGAGAACATTAAAAAATGAATTGTCCCTGACAACTAAGAAAAAAATGAGATTATTTGATTTTCTGTACAATTTGTTTACATGCAAACAAAAGAGGAGATAAAACTTAATGAGATCATATAGCTATAAAAAATTATATTTTTGCACTTATCACATATTGACCCGAGGCTGGGAATACACAGACTGCTACAAGCAGTCGATGTCAACAGCTTCAAGCAGTGACTGCAAGTTCACATAGATTTTTTTTAATAAACAATAAGGCAGTTTGTGAATTTGGAACATAGACTGCTCGGAGCAGTCCGTCATTTCCATCAGCAAAGATCGACTGCTTGAAGAAGTCTGTGTATTCATAGCCTTAGATATATTTTTATAATAATAGTATATTTACACTGCTTTGAGGCGGGCCCTTACAACGTGATCTGTACATCGATGAGGAAGATTTTACAAAAATCCATTCTAGGCAAGTATCGGTAACTATAGATTGCCGAATTTAACTGGACATTTTTTATGACCCTACATTTGAATCATAATGCTTTTTCACATGACAAAAATTTATACATCATAGAGCAATAATTATATCAATAAAAAAAAATACAAATGAGTTTCCGCAAAGTATATTATTTTTCTTATGCTTATTAAGCTAGCACTGAATTTAATGTTTTTAGTTGTTGTTGAAGTCTGTTGTTCGCTGGTGATGGCAAATCTGTGTTTGTAACACAGATAGGGGTTATATACTTGTATTTTATGTTTGACGAATTTCATACAGATACGCCCCTTTTACTGACCAGTCTATCACCGAGCACAGTAAAATTGTACATTTTTCAATCGATGGTAAATAATAAGAATAATGTAAGAGATTTTCAGGTTTTAAAACCATTGCTACAGTGTAAAAGTTGTGCTATTGTAGATTTAAAAAATATATATAATTGATCATTCACTATATGGAGACAGAAATTTGCTCTCTTCATGAGTGAATTCAAGCATAGATTTGTGCAAAAATACATATTATATTATATAAGGATATGAAATAGAAGGGTAGAGGCTTATAATAATTGAAATCAGCAAATAAGTTATAAATCACATTCATTATCAACATTTAATCACCTAGATACTTTCATATTAAACATGCATTCATCATAGATTTACAATGCTCGGCAGTGCTGATAGCACCGGTATTTTACAGCGAAATAAATGCTTCGAGATATGCCTAGTAAAATTAATCAGTACACACATCGATGTGTCATCCTTCAAATATTAAGATATGTAATTATTGCAATCAAAATTATCTAACGAGAGTTTTCATTTTGTATTACTTAAAAAAAATTGTCCCTTTGAATATAATTATTGACGAGTCGTTCAGCAAAGGACTCACACCAAAGGCCCATTGCGCTCTGTCCTACGTTTCAACTTATTATCCTGACAGCAAGGCCCTTTGTCCACAGGTATACACAAGCATCAAATACTCAACAATTCAAGTATTTTGGTGGCTTTACATCTGCGCAGAGGTACGTTACGTACACAGGTACATGTTACCGACATTTTACAAACTCATCAGCGATGCCGGTCCAATTTATTGGGACAACCAACAACCCTGCCATAGGTTACCCTAATTCGCTACATTTGGTGACATAGCAGGGGTGCCCGGGTCAATGGGGTGAGGTTTGTCTCGGTCTTGGCAGCCAATGCGTTTGCCCAGCTAAAGCTTGGCGGGCGAGGTCGGGAGATTGGTTAAGGAAGACCTAACCTAGACTTCTCCAATTTTTTCCTCAGGCCTCCTGTGTGGAGCTGATGTAAAAAAAAGTCTCTCGTGACTAGCCAGGCAAGGTCACGATTTTAATTATGACGTCCCTTGCGTTAGATTTTGTAACAATGCGTGTGGTTAGATCAATGCAAGGAACAAAACAGTCAACAAAGGACTGGATGTAATAAAAATGATAGCTAAAGCAACTGTTATTATTAAAGTTATGGCAATCTAGTTTTGAGGTTTCGAGAATTCAATAAAGATTGGTGGCGACGCCAGTCTTGTGATTTTAGTAGCGACATGTGGAGACTGTGCGCGGCATAAACACACAAAATAAGTATTATGCTTGCGTATCCCTTTGGACAACGGACCTAACCCAGTCCCTTTAATAAAGTTAACCAGGTTGCAACTGATTAGATATTTGGCAATGTCTTCTGTTTCCACAACATATCTTCTCAATTATCTAAGCCTCTTTGCATTCAAGATGAGACACGGCAGTATGAACTGTGAATTGGAGTTTCTTCAGCCCTTTCACATTTCCTACAGCTATTGGTGCTTGAAAATGAAAAACTTTACAAAAATTATAATTTGAAGATAAAACCAATGTAATTTCATAACATTGGTACTTAACTCATGTTTGAATATCGACGATAAAAACATAAGCATTGAGTATGCTTAAAATGTAAACATCAAAAAGTGAAAGGCCCCAAGAGTGAACAAGGCAATACTTGACACTAAGTGGTAAAGAGGGACGTTTGGTCACTTGCTAAATTTGTTTACAAATTGATTACCAATACCCACTCCAAAAGTTTTATATATTAATTTGAATTAAAAATTTGAATAGATTATAGGTTTTTTAATAGTAATTTTGATACAATATGAAATCGAACAGTACTAAAATTTTGGTAAACTTTCTATCAAACTAGACACACTTTACGAGATTGCATCTAATTGCGGCCATTTACAATAATTACTTCTCATTTAGTTTTGTTATGTTGGTATTCCTAATAATATCTGCAGGTCTAGATGCTGCTAGTTCGTAGCCAAATATTCAACGATTTCTGTGGTTGCCCAGAACTACTAGTAGGTATTTTCAACATGTTCATTATTTCAGAATGATAAAAATTAACAGCATTTTATTGGTTGGGCTTTGGAGATATTTTTTTCATTTGCAGGGCTTTGTTTCTTCTGATTGTTTTATAAAAAAATTAGGTAAATATTCGGAACGTCAACGGTTAATACGCACTTTTTTTTATAAAACCTTTAGATTCTTCTTAATTACCATAAAAGACAACTATATGCATTGGGGGAGGTTGAAAATGATACATTTTTAATTTTAGTTACGTAAATTGAAAATTTGCTTTCGTATTTAGACACAACGCTTCACCATATGCAATTTGTAATGATTATTGTCATTTTATTATGTTGGTATTACTGATACTATATGGAAGGCTACATCATACCGTAACTGACTTCATGGCAATATATTCAAAGGCGAGTAACCGAAAAAACCTATACGCTAGATTTGTGTAACATGGTTTGTGATTCAAAAGAAAGTGCCCCTTTATAACGCCTACTCACGTCAAGGCAAGAAAAACATCCCAGTTTTCAAGTAGTTTAGCGGCTACGCTAGGTTTGTGTAACATGGAATGTAAAATATCAGTAATACCAACATATTAAAATAACAATAATATTGCAAACAGAGTGATTTGACAGTGTTAAAGCAAATTTTCAATTTACGTAACTAAAATTAAAAATGTATCATTTTCAACCTCCTCCAACGCAAATAGTTGTCTTTTATGGTAATTAAGAAGAATCTAAAAGTTTTATCAAAAAAAAGTGCGTATTAACCGTTGACGTTTGTTCCGAAGAATTACCAAAAATTATTATTTTAGAAAAGATAAATAGGTTTGCGACACCACCAGGGGGGTATAACTCCGCTTCATTTCTTCAACCGAGTTCAGAAATGGTAAATTTCTATGACTGCGTGACGTCATACCGCGAGGACCAATGGAAAGCTTGACAGCTATGTGTAATGTGTATGGTGTCATGGTGTGTATCAGTGTATAATCCAAAATGGTCGCTCTTAAAAATGTCACGTTTTATTTACCCGAGTGCAATCTAAAACTTTAAACATGTAAATATCAGCGCGGTGTGGAATTAGCAGACTTGAATACAATGTTTACCCGATTTTGAGAACTCGTGCATGTGTTTTTGGATAATACCATCATGAAATGGCACATTGCGATTGAATGCATAATCGTCGTGAAGTCATAACCTCCAGGTACAAATATTTATGTTGATTATTTATATGGAATTTTAAGCTCATTTCGTACGGCTATTTTAGCGAATAATTACAATCACTTCATAGTGTCATAGGTACATTAATTTAATCTTGTTTTCACGTATTTATAATGTTTTGTTTTGATCTGTCTGTCTTTATGTATCTCACGAGTTTTTCTAATAATTTCAGCTCGAAACACCAAAGTGACGGATATAGTGTCAGGCTGCCTACTTTCTACCCCTACAGCTGGCAGGCTGGCGGAGACTACAAATGCTGGAGTACACTCATTTCCTTCAGTAACGTTGTGGTGTCATGCCGGGAGATTGGGGGCTGACTTATTCCACCACTTCCTGGCACCGCTGTCCTTGAGAGAACACAAGAAGAGTCTCCACCAGAACTCGACAAGAACGACACATTCTCAGTACGCCTTTTCTATTCTGTACTTTATATTTTTGTCAGCAGAGGGAGTACGAAAACAGTGTGTAATACAGTTGTGAATGATGAATGCTTGAGAAGGTGAATGAGTTTGTATATATAGGGAAGTATGTTTACAAGAGATGGGAAGGTTGATAGAGATATTGAAATAAGGGTAAATGCAGGTAACTCTATTAACGGAGGATTGAATGGCGTTGGCGCTAACAAAAAAACTGAAAAGTCTAAAGAAGTGAAGATAGCAGCCCACAATTGAGTACTGTACCTGATGTATTGCAGTGAGGAACTGGCAGAGGAAAGATGAAAGTAGACTGAATGCTGTAGAAATGAGATCCCCGAGGCGTAAGTGTGGTAAAATCATGTATAGTCCCTTTCTGCCTGTACAGAGTATAATTAAAGCAATATATGTATATTTTACGCAGCAAAGCGTTTATTGGTCAAATCGAATGTACGAGTATAGTTTCATATCAGTGATCGCTGAACCGGTGTATGAAATTTTTTGCTATAGGTTAAAGTGGTTTGTCTACTTTATTTATAAGTTTGTGCAGAGCGCCTTTGATGTGATTTTTTTACAAAACTGGCGCTATACAGATCATTAAAATATTATTATTTATGATCATGTGAGAAATGTGGAGATCCGCAAAGAATGCAAGGCTAATCGTAATGAGTAAGATTAAGAAAGGGACCCTCAGAGAGGGTCCCATCTCTCTTACGAGAGATGGGAAGGCTAATAGGGATATTGAAAGAAGGGTGAATGCTGGTAACTCCATTAATGGAGGACTGAATGCCGTTGGCGCTAATAAAAAACTGTCAAAAGAAGCGAAGCTAGCAGTCCACAATGGAGTCCTGGTACCAGTGCTAGGCATGGAACTGGCAGAGGAAGGATGAAAGTAAACTGAATGCTGTTGAAATGAGATCCCTGAGGCGTATGTGTGGTAAAACAATGTATGATCGTGTGAGAAATGTGGATATCCGCAAAGAATGTAAGGCTGATGTATGCATAATGAGTAAGATTAAGAAAGGGACCCTCAGATGGTTTGGGCATGTAGAGCGAATGAACGAAGAAAGCAGTGTGAGAAGAATATACGACGCAAATGTGAATGGTAGAAGAAGTCGTGGACGTCCGAGGAAGACATGGCACGATCAAGTGAATCAGATACTTGAGTCGGGCCATGTCAAAAGTCAGAATAACAGAAGAGAATGTATGAGACGATGTATGAATGTGAGTGAGGCAAAGAGTGTGTGCCAAGACCGAGTTGTTTGGCGGTCCGTCCTCTCTGCCTACCCCTGCGTGGAAACGGCGTGATGGTTAGTTAGTTAGTTACTCTCAGCATGGAATGTAAGTAATATGACGCAGATGTGAGTGGTAGATGAACTCAGGGATGCCAGAGGAGAAGACCTGACATGATCAAGTGAATCAGATATATTGCCTCGGGCCACGTCAAGAGTCAGAATAGTATGTATGAGTCGAATTGTGAATGAGGCAAAGAGTGTGTGCCAAGACCGAGTTGTTTGGCGGAACGTCCTATCTTTCCACCCCGTTGTGGTGAAACGGCGTGATGGTTAGTTGGTTATTCTTGTTTTTCCTGTTTTTAACTAACTAACTAACCATCACGCAGTTTCTCCGCAGGGGTAGGCAGATAGGACGGACCGCCAAACAACTCGGTCTTGGCACACACTCTTTGCCTCACTCACATTCATACATTGTCTCATACATTTCTATTATTCTGACTTTTGACATGGCCCGACTTAAGTATCTGATTCACTTCCTCGGGCGTCCCCGTCTTTTACTATTCACAAACGTTCATTCTCTCTACATGCCCTTGTATTTCCTTCTTGTATTATTGTATTTCCTTGTTTCACTAATTCTTGTATTTCCCTGTTTATAATAAAATATTAAAATACGTTATTGGGTTTTCATTTATTGTGACATTCCATTTTATTTTTAAAATAATATTTTAGGCCAAAAAAAATTGGGTAGGTACCGAAAGATAATTATATTGTCTATGGTCGAGCCTTTTATTGTTTCCTCTATTCTTGTCGATGGTGTCTATGACGTCATACCGCGAGGAAAAAAAAAAAAAGTCGTCACATTTATGGCGTATCTATGGTGAAATAGCGTTGAAATTTTGTCTGAGCAAAATGCAGGAAGTTATCAATCTAATGACTGGTTTATTTATGGACACCACTGACTGCAAAATTTAATAATGTCAAGATGTATTTAACCTAACCCTTGCGGCCAGCAAACAAATTGAAAGTGGATAAACTGGCCCTCCGGCTAATAAAGTTGACCATCACTGCTTTAATAAAATAGGAGCGCGCAACACAGTATCGCATCTACATACATAAGCACACACTTCACCACATCTGCCCTGATGATGGACACTGTAACACTGTCCGAAACATTGGCTAAAGAAGGATATAGTGCAACACAGAATAATACCCTTAAAAAAAAAAAAACATAATTATACTTTTATACTAAAATAAAATGGTTATTTATTTATTATTATACATACATATTGTTCTCAACCACACAAGAACAATCTAACAGTGAGATAGAATATGCATTGTTTTCAGAACATTTCATACGTAATACGATCACAGATCACACATACACGTCATTGCTACGACTTCTTGAAGGTTTTTTGTCAAACCCCATCAATCCCATTTCTACAGCATTGTCTACTTTCGTTCCCACCCCATTAGTTCACTACCTCACTGCCGTACATCACAGGGATTCCAACCACAATAACACATATCTTCCGATTACCAACAATCAAAACCCAATCATACCAAATCCCGCTATTGAAAATCTAACATTCACAAAACAGATAAAATTTAGAAAGCATGTAGCATTTTATAAAACTAATTTATTGTAACTATACGTAAAAACACATAAATAATAAGAAAATATTTAATAAAATATTATAATTCGAGATTTTACTCATAAAGTTAAATAAGAAAATAAATGTATTTATCGATGATTGACAGAACTGGATTTAAAAAAAAATTTATCCATAGAAAGTTAACTGGATTAGAAAGGGTAAACTTTTTATTATTGCACATTTAACAACCTAACACCAAAAAGTTTTTAAAAAGAAGAACATGAGTTTTATAACTCATAAGTGTTGCTATGCAGCAGGATATAAAAGAATATATATATTTTAACACATTTTCATGAATGTGGCAGAATTTATAGTTTATTTTAAAATTAGAGTATTCATATATGCGCCTGGGATGCACGGCTTTTCAGTGCATCGTTTCATGTGCCAGTGGTGTATGGGTTAAAAAATAGAAGTTTATTGGCAAAATTCCAGTTACATTTACTTTGATGTTTATAATATACAAAACCGTTAAATATATTTTTTAATCATGAACACGCAATATACCAGCATTCACAGAAACAAGCGTGAAATAGTTCAACAAAAATTGATTAGATATATAGGACAGTGAAGTTGTCGATATTCGATAGTAACTCATTTTTGTTGACACATATTTTTAATGTTTCGCAGTCATTATGGCTGAAATTCAACAAGCAGTCAAGATACCCTCTGCATCCATTTGTGTGCAGCTAATATACAAAGAAATGGAAGAAAGGTTACATTTGTACACTTGTAAAATTTCAGACTATGAATGCAAGAAATTTTATTAAGCGATATGTTCAATATTTATATCGCTCTCAGCCACATGATGTAAAATATGGAAATTGCAGATGGAAAATAAAATTACATTAATCTAACGTAGAACAGTGATACATACATAATACATTTATTAAATATAAATAAGTAAAACCGGAATAAATCGGAACAAGACAAATATATTTAAGATCTCTTCTTCACATCCAATCGCCCTTCTTCACTTTGATCACAAACAAACAGACAATATACATAAAATACATACACATATGGTAACTTATTAAATGGTTCAATACATAAAATATACATAAGTATTATGATAATGTTGTCATGTGAAAAAGTTTATTTTTAGAAACTGTTATCTTTTCAGATATTTTGTCACTTCGAACAACCGATCCGCCCATGCACACTTCAGGAAGTAATTTCACAACCCAAATTAGAAGCAGTATAATCATTGACACACTTATTTTTTGGTTAAAATTGTTCAGCAATTATCTCTTCATAAATTATACAGGTCACAATAGTTTAAAATAGAGAAAAATCAAGGTGACGCTTTTCTATATAGGTCATCACCACAAAATCATAATCATCTATCATTATGGGTTTGGTATTAGGTTTTTAGGAAGGGCGAGACATGGCATTTTAGATATATCTTTTTCAGGGTTAAAACAACAATTATTAAGGTCAAACAAGGCTGTAAGTCAAATGCAATAGATAATGAAGATAAATAACAAAGTAAAGTATGTGAAACTCAGTTAAAAGTATTCTTTGGATGATTAATTCTAAGGTAAACAATGTATGATATGGCATTTATTTGACTGGCCATATGTACGGCCATTTTTCTATGACAAAAAAAGCAATTTGCCCAGAGGATTTACGACGCAATAGAGGTGAATGGTTACTACGAATGCTTTGGAGCATTTGCCCTTACAGTTTGTAGCTTCCGCACTGGTTTAAATCTTACATCACACAGATAATAAACAATATAATAATTTCGCAACAGTTATTGATGGCGCATCAACTCGAATCGAGAGATTTCCATCGGGAACACGGGGTAATACTCACAATGTATATAGTTCGGGTTGGCGAGGCATTGTACAAATTCTAATTCTATTTGGAAACGCAGTCTGTGCTGGTCGTCCGTCTCCGCACCAACTGTAAACAAAAGAACACATAGGTGTGAGCGATTGCTGGGCCGAGGTGCCAGCCGACATATTCGATTTTTCACAACAAGGTTACGACATTGAGACGTGCGGCGTATGAGTTAGACTGTACAAGAACAAAGAACCGGGAGAATGGATGATCGTTTACACAAATGAGCGAAATAGGGAGAAGCAGGACGACATTTACTCACACTTACCCTTCCCCGCCATTTTGACAGAATACAGAATAATCGACGAATGTCATAGAACTACTAACGAAAGCAAAAGCGTAGAACATTCAACGACAATTTTCGGACTTGTGACTACCATAGACAAGAACATATAATAAAATAAAAATGTTTTCCGTGGAAAGTTTCCTTCTACACCGACATATTTCTATGGTATTATTTTCCTGTGTGACGTTTGTGTTTGTCATTGAAGTGATAATAAAAAATTGAAGTAGAATAGTTACTAATTTATCAGTCATATTGTGCCCTTTATTGTGGTTTCACCGTAAGGTTCTGAAAGTTTTAAGTGAAAATTCATCATTATGTCGGGGCATCAGTATTTGAGCAACACTGGCAACTTGTTTGGCGACGACGATATTGACGACGAAACATTTCTCAGAAATTCTCGTCCAAAGATTACGCATGACCCGAATTACGGAGGACAGAAGCCTCACTACACAACCCCGACCCCGACGGAGCTTGATGAACAGCGCCAGATGATGCTGCAGAAGAAAATGGATATAGAGCAAAGGACGATAGAATCTTCCTCGCGCAGTCTTGGAATTTTACGCGACTCCGAACAAATCGGAATTGCGACTGCTGAGGAGTTGTTGAAACAAAGAGAGCAACTAGAAAGAACGAGCAAACGTTTAGACGAAATCAACACGAATCTCCGCTTCAGTCAGAAACACATAAATGGAATCAAATCAGTGTTCAGCAGTTTGAAGAATTATATCTCAGGAAAGAATGGGGACGCTGTACCGAGGATGTCATCTCCTACAGAAAGCAGACCGAGCGACAGTCCTCTTGCAGAACATCTCAATCGACAAACCGAGTCAGGCAACCGAGAAGAGTTATTCGACAATCATCCGTCGACAAGGCTGCGGGGATTAGACGAACGGTCTCAGCGTCAGAACTACACCGGAGAGCCCTCAGGCAGTAAGCAGATGAACCAACTGCTCGAAGCTAACCTAGACGAGATGGTTACCTCGATCACAAGACTGAAGGGGCTTGCCACCAACCTCGGAGAAGAAATTGAGTCTCAAAACGACCTGGTGTCCACCATCACCGATAAAACTGAAGCTGCCGATTTGACTCTCAATCGACAGAATAAACAAATGAACAAACTGCTAGGCAACAAATAATCAATTTAAATTAAAGTTTTTAAAGTTACCTACGTTATGCGAAAACAATTTCCACATTCGGCCATTTAAAAAATTTGAAAAAAGAACTTTGGCTTTTAAATGAGCCATTCTTCATTGTGTTCCAAAATAATCAAATTATTTCAGCTTTCACAACTGTTGCTTTTTTCCTTTTTTTTTCAGTTGTTTGTGTTTAGGTACTATTTTTCATATGAGATCTGTTGCAATTCAAGTTTTGTTATATTTAGTTGTATAATGGATTTACCCTTCAGTGTTTTAATTTTCTGCTGCAAATATTGATTTGTTGCTTTCATATGCTATGTAAAGTTGCAACACTGCCATTCCTTAAAATGTAACAAATAATATTCCGTTAATTAGTGATAGTTTTCATAGCAATTTACATACTTAGATATAAAAATGTTTAATAATATTTTGTAGATGTGCATTTTTACTGTGAGAAAATTACTATTTAACTAGTAATAAATCTCATCCAGTAATGATTTTTCACCATTTCATCAATCACTTAACTAAAAAAATAAGGGTCTTGTGTAATTTTTATAAAAACAAATTTATTATTTTGGATCATGGATGTTGTCCACTCGAGCGATGGGGCATTTACAAGATACTTAAATTCCTTGAGCGAAGGAGATTTCCGGATGTTAGGTTTTGGATTCGGCTGGACTCATTCAAAAGATTATACCTCCGAATATTAATATTGAAACATATAAACTGCTTTCTGTGGTTTATAGTCAACTAGTTGGTACCCGGCACGCGTTGCTATGCCATTTAATAAAGAAATTGTTTCTCCATGCGTGTCCTCCTTCCGTTCGAGTTCCCTTCCCCTATCGCGTTCCCATTCCGCTTCCTCCACCTTCCCTCTCCCCACTCTACTCCCCCCCTTCCCCCGTTCTGCGAACCCCCCTCCCGAGTTCCCATCCCCCCCTCCTAGGTTACCCTCCCCGATCCCTAGTTCCCCTCCCCCCCTCCCTCGAACCCCCTACCCGAGCTCCCCTCCCCCCTCCCGCATTCCATACATTCAGTCTTCAAACAGCTCGCATGCCATCTATTGCAATTTTTTTATAGAAATTTCATAATGCCAGAGCTTACCAGTAGTTTTATACAAACCTTGTCCTGACAATAATGAACACAAAAAAAGAATTATCCAATTTGGTGCAGTCGTTTGGAAGGTATGCGCGTACATACATTTTTATATAATTAATTAATTTTTCGTAATTTCATGATGCCAGAGCTCACTATTGTATACAGAAACCATAGCGGGCATGCACACATCAAATCCCCAAAGTTTCATCGCAATCGGATGAATGGTTTAGCAACGCATAGCGGACATACAAACATTTTTAGATTTTTATATATATAGATGAATCCACCTACATTTCATCATTTATCCCATATTTGTAAGTTTTATAATTGAGCTGTTTTCGGGAATTTTGAAATAAATTCGAATAAATTATTTTGAGACCTAAATATGGATAGCCATCGTACAACAGGTTATGCATAGTTAATTTGGACAAACACAAATATTAATTAAACTGAAATTATAAATTTTTTTTTTTATAAGAACTACTCTTTTTATAACTTTTGAAGGTTATTATTATTAATGTAATATATCATTGAAGATAATCTAAATGAAAATATGATAGAAAAACACACAGAAAAATAGAAAAAGATAATGGTCGTAACTAAATTAGTCAAAGATAATGAAATTATTAATTCTTCAATAATGAAATTATTAAGTTTCTACAGAATCAAACATTCCCGGATTACGCGTAACCTGACAATACAGGAATACCTCCTATCATCATTATAAGCGGAAAATTTTACTTGTGCAAAGATGGAGGACTCAGCTAGCGAAGAATTGAACCTATGACACATGGGAGTGAATCCTAAGCGTTTGTCCACTCGGCTACTAACAGGTTTAGTTAGTTTATTTTAATTTCATTAATTTGTTTTTAATTGTTTTATTTGTTTATCCTAAATCAGTTTTGCATTAGCCGTATAACAATGTTATCACATGTATACAAAGTTCATTTTTACAGTATTCATGTTGGCAATATAATTATTTTCAATGATTCACATAATTATAAAGATACTGAGTGTTGGTTTTTCTGCTTTGTACAAACATTATTTAAATGTGTAATTATTACAGGGTTACTGGAACTTGATATTAAACATTGAACTACCAAATAAATGAAACAAAAAAGTTCATGTAAATATTGTTCCAATAGTAGAATAAGTAAGCTTAGTTTTTAATTATTTTTAAACTTTTTACGTCCTCTTTTACGGTTAACATTATTGATGCGGCTCTCGCATATGTGTTGCATGTTTCACTAAATGCTTTATATAATGCGTCAAAACGTGTCCTTTGATAGGATAGATTGCGTTAAAAAGGTTATCATTGAATTGAAATTGTTCATAGTTACAATATAAACACTACATACATTTCTTTAAATCCACTTATGTCCGTAGAAGGTATTTTGTTTGATAAAAATAACTATAATAATAATAATATTTGGATGACTTGTATAGCGCCGTTTTTGTGAAAAATCACCTCAAGGGCGCTGATGTATGTTTTTCTTTAAATGAATACCTCACAAGAGTCCCAGCTGCTCCCGTCTGGAGCCAGTGAGACTATGGCATCCCCAATTGGGGTGTATTGTGAGGCTGAAGGTAGTGGGGATCGGAATGAGACGGGGAAGAGGTAGGTAGGGCTATTAGGGCAGGTAGGTATCTGGCTATTCTGATTTGGTCATCAAACACAGCTAAAGCTATTTCAAGCAGCATTTCAATTCTGAATGGTGGTCTTATACACCGGGGCGATACTGAGAGTATCTTCTACTCTGAAAGGTGCTGCAAAAACACTATTTATTATTTTAACCACTAAATTGCCGATAGGCCATATATGGCCGCGGTAGAAATTAAAAAAAAACCTTTTTTGGGTGCGATTTTGACCCTTATGCATAAAGAAATTGTATGAAGAACAAGGTCTGAATGGTTTGGGCCATTCTCGGTCTTGACGTAACAAAAAGCCGCATAGCGCCTAGCCTCTCGGAATAAATTACAAAAATTATCTTGGCGACCTCGGCGTCACTTCAACTGTCATTTTGTATGGGTAAACTTTGAAAACATAAATATTTTACATTTTCAAAAACGTACCAATGTCATAACTTGTTCGAAAACACCCTTGGATTGTTTTTTTCACGTAGGGTGTCTATTCAGGTTTGTGTAGAAATAAAAAAATCAGTTCATTTTCGTATAAATATATTTTTTTACGATTTGTTTCCGGAGTGGGAAAAAGCTAATTTCGCAAATACGCCTGGCACTAGAGGGGTTAAATGAATTAATTGTGGAATAACACAAATTAATAAAAATTATTTGCCCATGCCGGGATTCAATCCAGCGACCTTCGGATTGAGAGAGTCAAGAGCCTCACCCCTCGACCACGGAGGCCAATATCTCACTTGTAATTTATAAATTTCGTTGCTGAAGATAGATTTGCAAATTTCCATTTAAAATTAAATGGCCAATTTAATAATTTTGTTTTTCTTTTGTTATTTTTTTCTGCATTTTCGCAGTCAACCGGTTTGTGGCTGTTGGTTCAAAGCATTTGGGTTCGCATCCCAGCAATGCGAGTTCAAACTTCCGAAAGCTAAATCCTCCATCACGACACAAGTTAAACAACAATTACAGTTTTCAATGGTGAGAGTAGGCAGAATTCAAATGTCCAACTCTTTTTTTTTAAAATCTATTTGTTGTTGTTTGCAGGGCCGGCATTGAGCCAAATGGCGCCTGGAGCTAGTAAAAACATCAAGGGTGCTGTGTTAGGTGTCAGATACTATCATGGCCAATTGCTGGTTCTGTGTGTATCAATATTTTGCAATGCGTACAATCAGTCATTCTGAACAACCAATTTCCAAAATCCTTGAAATTAATTAAATTTATCTTGTTTATTTACTGTCTGAATCAATTTGTACTCTTAATTATAATGCTGATTATATTAACCCCTCGGGCCTATTTTATCAGAAGGTCAAAATATTTCCGCTTTGCAATAAAAGCCAAATAAATGGAATATTTCTTTATACGCATCATAATATATTGAATAACGACGTCTTTAGTTATTCCACTTAATTATTATAGATTTCAATGCTAACTAGTTTTAGAAATAACCATATCTTCTTCAGAACTGATAACATACGTCAGTATTACTATTTAGAAAGTGGTGCAAAATAAATAGTTTTAAATATTATACATACACACATACTCCACTAAGAAATTATTAATTTTCAAAAGTTGTAGTAATTTTTTCTTCACCAGCCTTTATTGATTCTTTGGTGACTCTCCCTCATCTGAAGTCAGTAGTTTTTTTCATGTTGTCAGTCATCTCATGTGTGGGCGATCTCTGCTCTTTCTGCTCCTCATTGACGTCATTCTACACCATTGTAATTGAGTTGTTTTTTTTTTTTTTTTTAATTATTTACCGGTGATTGTTCCGGTTAATTTAAAGCAATTGATAGTCAATTGATTTGTCTGCTATACAGAATTGATATTTAATATTACGCATGATTTACTGATATTGAATATTACGGATTGATATGCTTGGTGTAACTCTAAGTGACCAGCTC
Source organism: Limnephilus lunatus (assembly GCA_917563855.2). Taxonomy (NCBI): domain Eukaryota; kingdom Metazoa; phylum Arthropoda; class Insecta; order Trichoptera; family Limnephilidae; genus Limnephilus; species Limnephilus lunatus. The sequence continues at coordinate 25,874,837 of OU830600.1, read as the reverse complement.
AGGTACGGGGGCTTCATTGAAGCCAGAGTTAAGTTAGCCTCTCAGAAACTGGGCGTACTCTACAGGGCCCACATATACTTTAATAGTACCTACACAACTGCTAATCCTGTACAAATCGAAAGTGCGCCACATGGTTGAATTTAACAACAATTTCCAAAATACCTAAAAAACCGTCGACTCTGTGCAGAAACGGGCGGTCCGTTTGATAGATTCTCATAACTTGACAAACGTATTGCAATCTTTAGAGCACAGGCGTCAGGTGGGAATGCTGTCCTTGTTCTGCCAGTATTACAATGGAAGATGCTACGAGGAACTATCGTCATTGATACCCTCGGCACCGGTGCATAGACGGGAAACACACCAAACACGCACACGGTTGAAATTTGTCACATGAGAATGGGTCGTTTCTACTTGAGTTCAACTACTCGACTGTGGAATGATTTGCCGGCCTCTGTGTTTCCTCCCTCCTTCAACATGGGTCTCTTCAAAACCCATGTTCACTCCTTCCTCTCCTCAAAAAACCCTCCACACAGCATTGTTAAAGATGACATAGGTCCTGAGGGAAATTATTTTCCTCAGGGCCTCCTGTGTGGAGTTAATGTAAAAAAAAAACGACTCCGTAGCGAAATGGTAAAAGCAATTAGATGTTGTTTCGGGAGGTTGCGGGTTCAACTCCCACTGCACCCTAAAATTCGCAATAAGTAAATTATTTTCGTTTAAGTATTGTTTTTCCATTAGAGTTATAGATACCATCATTCAGAATCGAAACATTGTTTGAAATGACTTTAGCCATGTTTAGTGACTAGTTCAGAATAACTAGATATTTCTCCACTCTCTTCTGCCTCACAATATACCCCAATTAGAGATGCCGTAGTCTTACTGTCTCCAGGCAGTTGGGACTCCCGTCCTGTGTTCACATAAAATATAGAAGAATTAAATGGATGTCATTTGTCTGTAGATTTGCGTAAAAAACAAATCCACCCACAGACACTCTTCTTTTTATATCATCTATGTAATATATATGAAAATTAAAATATGTTCATATGTGTTTCTTATGCATTGCTAAACCATCATCCGATTGCGATGAAAGTTTGGGGATTTGATGTGCGCATGCCCGCGATGATTTCTATATACAATAGTGAGCCCTGGCATCATGAAATTATGTGTTGCTAACAATGCGTTGCTAAACTATTCATCTGATCGCGATGAAACTTTTAGTTTCGAATGTTTCTATATAAAAATACTGGTGAGCTCTGCATGAGGGGAAGGGGACGCAGGAGAGGGAGAGGAATGAATGAGAAAGGACACGCAGGGAGAAACAAATTTTTTATTAAGTGGTATTGCCACGCATGCCAGGAACTCGCTAGTAGATAAATAAATGATGCATTGATTTTAATATCAAGGTAATTGGTTCTTCAATCAGTTTTATCAATATGTTTTGTTCCATTGCTACTTTTTATCAAAAACAATGATTAATGTAATTGTTTTTAGCCACTGACTATCTGTATTTCCAATGTTTTATCTTGAATTAGACATTTTGAACACAAGGTTAGGCATTTTTCAATGATAACTTAAATAACACTTACTTTTAATCAAAACTTTAACTATATTATTTCCTATTGTGTTTTAAATACAATTTGTCTCACTTGGCTGAACACATTGCCGCAATATTGTTAACACTGAATACAGATGGTCTTCCACAAGGGAAATACTGTATCTAGCACTCTGGAACGTGCCCCATAAACACTATACATCGCACTATGAGTACTTTAGAAGTCAAAACTTAATTTACCAAAAAAAATTCTGGAAAGAGCCTTCACACGGGATGACCCTCATAAGTCGAAAACAAAAAGAAATAACGTAAAAACTATTTATTTAATATTTTTCGAGTGTGAGACAATCGAAATAGCTGTGATTTATAAAAAAATCTACAACAATTCACTGAAAATCAATTTGATAAAGAAACTTCAAATGCTGATATCTCAAATCAATACTTTTTGACTTAAAGTACTCGTGGTGCTACTTAAATTATGTTAATTGTGAAATAACGCATATTAACCCTAGAATACTAAACTATCGTAGAAATTACGATGGCAAATTGACGATTCCTGGAAAAAAGCAATGTTCCTGTCGTTCCCGCGCCCCCCGCTTCACAGTACCTTCCTAATTTATTCCGTCAGTGTGCCACGCGCTGTCATGTGGTTGGGTGTCATTTGTGTGTTGACTTATAGCGAGAGTGTCGTAAAATTTACGAAACTTTAGTGTTTACGATAGTTTAGTTAGTTACATTTTTTGAGATGTAAGGTCTGGCTTTAATTGTAAGTCCATGGTGTGACCTGCAATTATTCCTTCTTAATATTATATGTTGTCTAAATTAAGTTATATTAATACAGTTATTACTTTTAAGTTTATCATTGAGTAAAGTAATAATTGTTATTTTCTGATTGATGTCGATCTGATACGTTAATAACATTTTGTATTTTTAACTTCAATAGTTTGAATAAAAGACTTAAATTTTGTACTTTTACAACATCAAATATAATATACAGGTTAAAATTACAATTATAATAGGTACTGTGTACTGTAACACTACTGTAATATTGATTTTATTTTGATGGCAAATTGTAATTAATATATTATCGATTTGTCAGCCCTGGATCAACGCCTTTTTCGAACCGGGGCAGAAACTTGATAGTGGTGCCCCCACTCGATGCTCGCCAGTTCGACTGCTCGGGTTTTTCAGCTCAACTCGCTCTAGATGCGACGGGGATTCCCCATCACGTACACTTTGTCCGCATTCAAAATCGACTTAGGATACGTTCATAAATCAACTTAGTATGTGTTCAAAAACCAACTGGTCGTTTTAAAATCAAATGAATAATCGATACAACAATGTATGCTGGATGCCAGGCACTTTGTGAATCGAGTTTTTTTTTCAAACAAACATATAAATTACGATTTTGGAGTCCCCTAAAACTGCCGCCCGGGGCAGGCGCCCTGGTTTGCCCCCCCCCTAAATCCGGGGCTGAATTTGGAGAGTGTCTGCGTAAATCCAGTAAACATTCAGGCCACAGGCCCTTTGTGCTACCTACCAATGTGTGGTCACATGTATATTCTCTGCAAATCAATTTGTGGGCTGTCAATAATTTTAAATACGTTTTGAGTTGACACAATTATGAGAGTTGTTTAAAATCGGAATTGTAAAGGACTGACTTACCCTTTGTCTTCTGATATTATTGATTATTGATAGGAATTGTTCTTATGGCTTTGAGGGAAATTGGTGGTATTCATTCTTTAGTATCATAAAGTTATCATGCAGTAAAATAAATAAATACATTATATGGTAAACGTATGTTACAGAATTTTAATTTTTGTTTAAATAAAATCATAAAAACATATATACGTACATGTGTTTCTTGACAAAAATTGATCCGTTTGTGTATTTATTTGCGCAATTACAGACTAATATATTTCAGATTTTTTTACATTCTTATTTTGCTGAGACATTATTGAAAAATGATAAATACTTAAAATACTTATTATCAAAAAATAATTACAAAAAGTACATAATTTTAATAGGTTTATCAACACGCCTTTCAGCATTTTTGGATGTAGGTATAAATTAAAGCAAATTTGGAATGAAATAAAATCGATATTGAGTTATAATTTTAAAAAGCTGGTACGGTGAGTAATTAATCTTTCTCATTGGAACCGCCCTGTACGATCGTAAGAACATCTTTCGACGAAATGTGGATTTTCGGCCGCTGGCTGGTTAAACGCTCTTAATTTAGTGGATATTAAATTGCGCTGAGAGATAAATTTGTGGTTCATTGCACTGGATTCGTTAACAGACTGATTGTACCATAATGTATTGTTGTGAATGTCACACACTGTCAGATAGGGACAGGTATTTGAATAAAAGGTTGTGTGGAAGAAGAAGGGAACATTGGTTAGAGGGAGATATATATAGTTGCATCAACACAATGTAGCCCATTCCTTTTGGCGAATTTTACCAGGGTTGTCATAAGGTGTTTGGGGAAGTTTTCTTGTTTCATAGAATGGTACCAACTTCCCAGGTATCTGAGCCTTACCAACAAGGTAGAACGTTGGCTAATTGAGACGTGTTTAAAGTTAACTTGATGAATTTCGTCGATCATATTAAAAATCTATTCCAACCCTATTCTTAAACCTTTGGCTGTGTCTTTGTAAACCTATCTGATTTGCTGTATTTTTAATATTTTTGTATATTTCATATATGTATATTTTATCCAAAGAAAATTTTTATTATTTCTTTCTCATGTTAAAGTTATATTGCCTATATTTATATAAAAGCCCTCTGTAAAATTTTAAGAAAATCATTACACAGTGTTTCGCATACAATGTTTATTTCTACAGTTAACCTTATCTATACCGCTGTCACTTATGTGATACATTGACAGCAATATGCGACACTCCATGTTTGGATGTTGCATATTTATGATTCTCCATTAGGTTTCATTAAAGTGCACGCTTTGTGTTAAAACGTGATTGACGGTGGGATAGTTTGCTTTGAAAAGGTATATTAAAAGAATCAATACGATGATAATAAAAATCATTTACATAGTTTATAAGAAAAATCATTTCAAATTCACTTATTAGAAGAAAAAAAAAAACATTTGGCTGTAATGTATGTATATATAAATATTCTCTACAATTATTATGATTACATGTATTTTTATTATGTCCTGTTTATGCTCAAGAAATTGGCTCATAATTTAACAAAAAACTACTCAAATACTACATAAATTGATTAAATTTAGAAAATATTATTATTTAATGAGCAAAAATCTGTTTTTTAATATTTAATCATTGAAATCTATATTAATCACATAATAAACCAAATTTCAACTCTTGGTCACTAGCAATGTGTCGATTTAGCTGGAGTGGGCTCTTAAACTCGGGTTCTTCGCGCAAAGCGGATCCTACTCCTACTCCCTTTTCAAATCGATTACTCCCAAAGAACCCGGTCTAGGACTTGTACCCGGAACTCTGCGGGCCAAGCCACTTGCGATTCGGGTGCGGCAGCGCGGCAATCGCGGCGGTCCGAGCCACGCGCCAGTCGGGAGTAGGTCGCGCATTCAAGTTTTTTTGCGGGCTCGGTCTCCGAGGTGCGTCTCGGTCCCAGCCTTTCGCGAGTCGGGAGTAACTCCCAGGACCGGTTCCAAGAACTCAAGTACTTTTAAAATGAAGCTCAGAGGCCTCTAGCAAAATACAGAACTTACCCATCTCTAATGGTCACTCTTATGTTTACATTATAATGTATTAGGTTCCTTTAGCTTGGTAGATACCCATTATTATGGGATAATTGTCTGTAAGAAACAATAATGTAACAATATTAATACCTTTATTATTTTGTGTTATTTTCATTACTTTATAAAATTATTCATCTCAACACAGGCTTGTACTAGTGAGGCTAAAAATTGATACATATATAAACAGCAATACCTACCATATAAAGAAAAAATAAAAAAATAAATATCAACGACTCAAACGAATAATGTAAAACAGAAAAAGATTCAGAAATTTATCCAGGACTTGAACCCAGGACCACTTCCTTGCCCGGGAACTGCTCTGACTACTGAGCTAACTTGACCATTTCAAATTATTTTAATTGTATTATACTTCGACTGAGAGCTACCAAAATTATCTTCATTTTCTTAACACATATTTTTTTTGGCTACTAACTTTATGTATGATTGCAAGACTCTAACCAATTTTCGATTCCTAGATGCAACTGTATCTTTTTCTGTCCTTTATTAATATTGTTTAAAATATTAAATTTGATTTCCTGTATAACAAACAAAAAGTTATAAAAATACAGGTGCATATTATTAAAAAAAAAACTAGTTAATGTTTAGTTTTTAATACAAAACTATTTGTTTTATGTTATGTTCATATTCTGTAAAAGATATAATATTATTTTTAATTTAATTTTAGTTTATTTTTAATTTAATTTTAGTTTATCCAGTGGCCTTCGAAACCAAAATGATACTCCGCAATCTCTCATTTAGCCCTAGATTTAAAGTCCAAATTAAATATTGTAAAGATGTTATTCGTGTATTACCTATCACCTAATATCACTCTATAAACTAAGCTGGCTAAGTCCTCCATCACAACATAAGCAACATTTTCCGCTTACTTTGGTGGCAGTAGGAGATTTTAAAATATTGTCAGGTTATTCGTAACCCGGGAATGTTTTTGTCTTTCTTTTTAAAAAAGTAATTATATCTATTATTTATTTAAATGCTGTTGTCGCTTTTTCGCTGATGACAATAAGCAGACGTAACCAATATGCTGTTTCTCAGTGACTTTTCGCAAGATCATCGGAAGTAAAAACAATTGCACAGATACACACAATCCTAAGTTCGGATCAACTCTAATTGTGTGACCTATACCTAGTGGTGTTTTTGTGGAATGAAAGTTGTTGAACTTCTTTAAAAAATTTTAATGTAAAATATGAGACACAATGTTCAAAAATTAGTTTTTGCAACTTTTGTAAGCTTAGATTGTGGTGACCAGATGGTGTACCTACATCAATTTTATGTTTTTTTTTTTAATAATATCTAGAGCTACAATGTTTGAGATTTAATTTATTATATAATTTTAGAAAGTATTTTTAAGTTATATTGTTACATGTATATTTTTTATTTAAGAATGTAAAAAAAAAAATTATATTATAACTATGATAATAATATATAAGTCTGGCATATTAAAATTGTTTTTATTTTTAGTATTTATTTTACGAATTAACAAACTAAAGTCTAGGGTCGTAGCCAGAGTAGAATTTAAGATAGGGCAGCGGTAAGGAGTGGTTGTACATTGTCCTTCCATCTGTTTTAAGGAATGAGGTTTTTCATTGTCAATTTCCTCTTCGATTTTCCGTTTTTTGCCCAAGAAAGCACGTATATCCATCGCAAAATCACGGGCATGTATTACAATTCACGAAATACTATCCTTACTACACTACACTAACCAACAACACCACAGACGAATTCAAATCTCGAAATCTACTTCAATTTTCCTGTTGAGTAAACCTTGATTATGCATACCAATATATGACAGTTAAAACTTTTACATAAACCTAATTATTGTCAAAAAACGATTCATAGTTTGTAACGCATTGCACGCGACGTCGTTGATACAAGGTGCAAACTTAACTTAAACTCAACCGTTTAATAGCATCCCCAAACTGTTTGGGAATTCCCCGTAAGCAGTGATTGCAATACGCGCACAGCCTCCCACTACTTACTTCAATGCCATCTATGGGCAGAATAAAAAATTACACAGAATGACATCTTGGTTAATTTGAAGCTGTTTAGTTAGATGTCGCTATGCTACACTAATTGGTAGTATTTTTTTTCAATCATCAAACTATGAACAAACAGTTTACTAGTATATTATCATAGTCGATGGTATTTCTTAAGGTAGGGCACAGGTATAGCCCCATAATGCGCCCCCCTAGCTACGGCCCTGCTAAAGACTAGTCTTCTTCAAAGAAATTAGTCTTCTCAATAAGCCTTACATTGATATACTTGGTGCGGGGTCTATGTCATCTTTGGGGATGCTGTGTGAAGGGTATTTTTAAGGAAAATTAGGATGGAATGGGAAGGATAAAGGTATAAGGGTGGGTAGGAATCTGGGGGTCAACATGTCCAGGGGTCACGGAAGTTTGAATTCACTGCGGTGCAAGCAGATGGGTTGAGAGAGTCAGAATGGAGAGGTCTAGGTTAGGTCTCCCACAAGCAGTCTCTGCCGATCCGGCCCGCCATGCAGTAAGTGGGCAAACGCATTCGCCGCCAATAGATAAATGTTGTGAACCCGGGCACCCCTTGACGGCCGGCGTAGTCCAGCGGTAAGGCTCTTGACCCGCACACCGTAGGTCGCGGGATCGAATCCCACGTTGCTAGAAATTGAATTAGCCGTGTTTGGTGACCAGATCTGAATCGCCAGGTACTTCCCCACCTTCCTCTCCCCTATCTCCTTCCCCTTCCCACTACCTTTAGACTCACAACATACCCCAATTGGGGATGCCATAGTCTCACTGTCTTCAGATAGTGCAGTTGGGACTCTTGTGCGGTATTCATATAAATAAAATATCTCCGCTAAGTCACCAAACATAGTGAACCACTTAGGGTCACCTGTGGTAAAGGTGTTGGTTATCCAATAAATGGATCCCGAGGCAGCGGTACCCATACCTGCCTCCCGAATTGAAAGTCTACTTTGAAAGTGATTTTTATGCAAAAAATTTCATATAAGAGGAACGGTAGTGCCATAGACATGAATATTGCGGATTTTTCACACAAAACTTAATTTTGGCTGAGTTTTGGGGCAAATCTTGAAAGCCATAAAACCCTACAAGAAAATAGTAAAACTCATAAAATGATTCTTTAATTTTATTGAAGGGACTCATGCAAGATCTCTGACACCTAATCGTGAAGTGGGAATATATGAGTCTTTAAAATTAAAAAAAAAATATATATTCAATTAAATTAAGACAATATTATCGAAACTTGATCAAGAACCTGAAAAATCAGATACGGTCACATCTAGGACTCGAACCCAGGACCTTTGCCTTGCCGGGGTGCAACTCTACCGACTGAGCTAAAGTGTCCCTATCCGATTCGGTCATTTTAATTGCATCATACTTCGACTGAAAACTACCAACATTATCTTCATTTTCAGCATATTTTTTTTTTCGGTTTTTAGATTTTCGATTGAGTTTCGCTAATAATATTGTCTCCATTTAATTAAATATAACATTTTGAGGTTTTACTCGTAAAGTAAAAAAAAAAAAATATTGTTATTATTATTTTGAATTGTGGTATGAAAAAATATCATTTTGTCCAATAAAGATTAAATTAATGGTGGAATGTCTGTACTGTCACAAATATTTGTTTAATCCGTTGGGGCAACCACCTGCATCTCTTGCAAGAGAGGTGGTTAACAAAGGCACAGGCAGGGCTGGGCAGTATTTGAATTACTTGTAATTGAAATACGTATTTGAAATACAAATACGTATTTTGTATTTGTATTTCAATTACTTCCTAAAAATGTATTTTGTAATTGGTATTTCAATTACCCGATGAGGAGGTATTTTGTAATTTGTATTTCAAATACTTTTTTAAATTATGACTTCAAAATACATTTTCAAATACATTTAGCGATCTTAGTAATGATAATGAAAAATAAACTGACGTAGAAAATACATAGACTAAAAACGTTAGAATCCAGCGTGATATATGTTAATATTTAGAGTAAGTTGGCAACACTATTTGTATCGTATTATATGTATTATTAGTGTCTCACCGAAACACGACTTTCTACCGAAACCGAAACCGAATCTTCGGTGTTTGTCTCAGTTTTGGCCGAAACCGATTCTATTTTAGCTATTGTATACTGAAATTTGGCTTATTTTTAAACTTATACAGACAAATTAACAAGTGTTAAATGAAATAAAATAAAAAAATCAATTATTGCAGTACATGTGAATTTTTTTTGATATTACTGCTATAAAACAAACAAAAATTAACAAAACATGTTAACTACTTCTTGGAACAAAAATTTGACAATAATCAACACTCACATTATAAAGTGAGGACCTCATTAATTGAGTATTTTAGTTGCGTTTACAATCACAATATTCTTAATGAACATGTTAAATGAAATAAAGAAAACAAAAATTGAAGTATGTGAAAAAATATTTTTTTATTTTTTATATTAGTTCCACTTGGGAGGCCCTGACGAAAATAGTTTCCCTAAGGGCCTATATCATCTTAGGGGATGCTGTGTGTATGAAGGGTGGGTAGGAATCGGGGGGTCAGTGTATCTAGACATAACGGACGTATGAATCCATCCCTCCAACCGCGGTGCAAGGCGATAGGTCGAGAGATTCCGGCTGGAGAGGATAAAAGACCTCCCTCAACCAATCTCTCTCGATCCTGCGTACCACGGAGCAGGCAGGCAGACGCATTGGACCCCAAGACCTGGACAAACTTCACCCCATGAACCCGGGCACCCCTGCAAAGACACCAAACGTAGCGAACCACTTAAGGTGACCTATGGAAGAAGTGTTGATTATGCAATAAATGGTTCCTGGGGCGGCGGTACCCTTACCCGCCTCCCAATTTGGACGGCGGGTATTATTACCGGTACATTACTGGTATAAAACAAACAAAAAATTAAAAAACATGTTAACTACTTATTGGAACAAAAATTTGGCGAACGAGCCACGAACTCACCCGAAGTCAGCCGAACGACACGTGATAATTCACGAATGCAGAGTTTCGGTGCGGCCGAAGGTTCGGCAGATTTTCTGCCGAAACCAAAACTGATGCCGAAACTAGATTTTTTTTCCAAAATAGAAATCTAAACCGAACCTTCGGGCGGTCACTAAATATTTTACTTGTCATTGCTTTGTATTGTACATTTTTGTGTCATAGTATTCGATCAAGCAATATGGGATTAATTTACTGAATACTAAATTATTTTTAAGTTATTTACAGTAGAGCGCATTGCGCACGTGAAATAACACAAATGTCATGTTATTATAATAGTTATTATTATTATCTAACTCCTGGGTCCTATACCACTAAACTTTACAAGTGAAGCGAGGATGAGATGTGTCTTCTAAGCAATATTATGATTGGTCAATTTTTGCACGTCTCCGTTTCACTCTGCTCAGCTTTGCTTCTATGGAAACGCACCCTTAGATAAGTGCACTTACGAAAATTTATTGTAAGTATTGCAACCAAAGGTTCTACCAAAACCAAATGTATTTTGTATTTTGTAATTTGTATTTTGTATTTGAAATTAAAAAATGGCGAAAATACTGTATTTTGTATTTTGTATTTCAAATACACGACTTCAAAGTATTTTGTATTTCGTATTTTAAATACATGCAAAAAAGTATTTTGTAATTTGTATTTCAATTACAGCAAGGCATGTATTTTGCCCAGCCCTGGGCACAGGTGTTCGAACTCTCGTCACATTTGACGTCACCAATCGTCATTCAGTACAATTGTCACTAGGTGGTGCTAATTCACTATTTTTTATATTTCCATGACGAACCACGATTTCTACCGATTTATTACGGAGGCGAATTTCAAAACCTGAACAAATCGGACTAATATCTATGAGAACCAAAGTGAGGACGAATATCTTTTTAAATTTTTATTTTTTATATTAGCCCCACACATGAGGCCCTGAGGAAAATAATTTTCCTCAGGGCCTATGTCATCTTTGGGGATGCCGTGTGAAGTTTCTTTTTAGGGAAATGAAGGAGAGGAAGTTCTGGGAAGGAAAAAGGTGTGAGGGGTGGGTAGGAATCTGGGATTCAGTGTGACCAGGAGTGACGGACTATGTATCTTTCCCTCCCACTGCGGTGCATGGAAATGTCCCGAAAGAGTCCTGCTGGAGAGGTCAAAAGATCTCCCTCAACAAGTTTCTCCCGATCCGGTCTGCCACGCAGTTAATGGGCAGACGCATCAGCTGCCAAAATCCGGACAAGCCTAACCCCATGAAAACGGGCACCCCTGCTAAGTCACCAAACGTAGAAAACCACTTGGGGTGACCTAAGGCAGAGGTGTTGGTTATCCTATAAATGGTTCCCGGGGCGGCGGTACCCATACCCGCCTCCCAAATTGTACAACTCAAACTGCTGACTAATATCTATGGAACAGGTGATGTCGACGAATATCTACAGCACTGGCAGAGGTTGGATTTGCAATTATGTATAGCATATTGGCATAACGTAATATTCCGTATGCAGTTTAAAAAACTTAATTTATGTTAAGTTAGGTTAGGTTAGTATTACGTAATTGAAGTAATTTATGCTTTTCCGTACAACCTCTTGCTCAGCTGCCCTCTGTAGATATTAGTCCCACCTTCGCTCCATAGATATTCGTCACCACTGGGACCGTCATAGATATTTATCCGACCTTAGCTCTGTAGATATTAGTCTTCACTCTGAAGTTCATAGATATTTGTCCAACATATGAGCTGTAGATATTAGTATCTGGAGTCATTTATTACATAAAGTCAGTTATTAAACACTTTATTTATGTTATTGCAATAACACATCGGTTATCGGCCGTGAAAGGTTTTTTTTAGTAAGGCTGTTGGTTTTAAAGCTCTTAAAAAATATATATGTTATTCTTAAAGATAATATCTAGACATTCCCCGCGCCAAAACACAAATTATATGAAATTCCCTCGATAGAAAAAAATCGCAAAGTATGCTCCAAAAATTATTATAAACACGTTTGTTTCAGTCATTTTACAAGTTATGTGTATGAAAAAATTCATAGTGTTTCTTTAAATGCTGTTTAAGACAACAACCGTGAGATTTTTGCTCTATTTTAAACGAGTCGTGTTTTATTAAACATTTTCACAATTGTCGCTTCAATTTTATCGTTTTAAATATTAGCGCGCTCTCTCCAACATTCATAATTGCAAATCTCTCCATCTTCTTCTTTTTGAGCGCCTTAAAAAAGCATAATTTGTACGTCCTAATAATAGTGGGTTGACCCTGGGGGAGGCAAGTGAGGGAGTGAAAAATTTATTAGAAAGTCTTTTGGGACCTCTACTTACTACAAATTATTATTTATGTTCCATTGATAAAAGAGAAGAGGATATTAATATTGCTTTATTGTCCATAAATGCAATCTATGAGCACTATTTTCATTTTGGACCCATCGTCTTGCACCGCAGCGAGAGGGATAGATTTATACACTCACACCATCACTTCTGGACATACTGACCCCCAGATTCCTACCCACCTCTCATACCTTTTCCTTCCCAGAACTTCGTCTTTTTAATTTTCTTAAAAATACCCTCCACGCAGCATCTCTAAAGATGAAGTAGGCCACGAGAAAAAATAGGGCCTCCTGTGTGGGGTACTGTAAAAAAAATTTGATCAGTATTTCATTATATATAAGTATACGTACGTCAATATTTTATTGAATAAAAAGATAATACTAAAAACTCTAAACGAAATATGAAACAGAACAAGACACAAAAAAATACAAAAGATAACGGTTGCACTAGGGCTCGAACCCACGATCTCTTGGGACACAGCACCCGGCCCGGTAGTAAGGGTTCAAAAAAAAAGAAAAAGGGAAGATATATACATTTACGAATGTAAGAGGGAGCGCGCTAATATCAAACGCGGTAGAAGTGAAACCCTAAAGTGGACAAGAGTGGGGAGGCTACGAAGAACCGCACAAAGAGGAGATCGATTATACTATGTCATTCTCTCGCAGGCTAAATCCTATAGATTGATGTGTTGGTCTCTTTTTAGAGTCGCTATTTTCGTTTCATCGAGCTTCAAATCAAAATGGTGCTAAGGAAGTTTTCACTTCGAAAAACGATTATAATTAAGCGAAAATAGGGAAAATATTTATTAAAACGCGACTCGTTTAAATAGTGCAAAAATCTCTCGACATTTAAAAACGCGCTTTCAATTTTTTCGTAGCCATATAACATGTTAAATAACAGAACAAAATATTTTTTTAATAATTTTCGAAACATAGGTTCTTCGCGATTTTTTTCTATCGAAGGAATTTCACATAATTATCGGTTCGGCCCAACATATGGATATTATCTATCTTCAATTTATTTTTTAAGGAACAACCCCTCAGGCCTCGACCATATCACGTCAGAGGATCAAAATATTTCCGCTTTATAATAAAATCCAAATACATGGAATACTTCTGAACGTATCTGAAAACTAAAAACTGTTTTTGAAAAGTGATAAAATACGCTTTCAAATTTTATAAATCGAGATAAACATAAAAATTTTGCACGCAAACCTAAAAAAAGTTTTAAAAATGACTCACCTCACTTTTTTTCTAACCAAAATTACTAATTCATTAATTAGAAAAATGGCGATTTTTTGAAAATTTCAATCCGAAAAATCAGACCTTTTTTTTTAAACCGGAAAGACGGGACATAATTTTATAGGTGCGAAAAAAGGATTATTACATAGCCGAAAATCATTTAAAATAAGAACTTTTCCCACACGAATGGCACAGCAGAATAACGAGGCATACCAAAAATATTACAACTCATAAATATTTTTTCCTTGATCCATCTTATTGATCATTAATCATTATAATGTTCAACCTCTACATATGACTAAATCCATTGTAATATACTTGTAAATTATAATAATCAGCACCATTACCATTATACCAGTGGCGTAGCGTGGGGGGGGGGGACGGGGGGGGGGACGGGGGGGGGGGAATTTGGATTGGGGAAGGGTTCGATTTTTGCGTCAGGACGTAAAAGTTTTTTCTAGTTTATAGTTTCTTAACATCTTTCTAAAGTTTTAAATACTGTTAAAATCAAAATATTAATGACAGACGTTTTGTTTTTATTTCTAACACATACATTATTTTTAAATAAAAATGTAAATAGCAACAATATCATTTTAGTTCTAATTGATAGTCGATTTGTGTTTTATATTCGCGAAGCTTTGTGCGCCCTGCTGAAAGCGCACAAAAAATTACACTTATACGGTTTTCTTCCACGTATATATCACGGTGTATATATTTTTAATTTATTATCACAGAAAAGTTAAATTCTAGATGCACACTATCTATGTGCTGCCAGAATCAAAGAAAAACCATTTTTATGTTCTGAGTGTAGTTTTAATTCACCGCATACAGATAAAATTTAAGCCAGTTTATTGTTCAGAATGTAAAATTCCAATTGTGTATTCATCTGCTGACTTATTTCGAAGGAAAACATAACTTTTTTCGAAGTGCAAATATAAAATTCTAGTTGCAGACAATTTATGTGCTGCCAGAACCAAAGAAAAACCGTTTTCATATTCTGAGTGTAGTTTTAATTCACCGCATACAGATTTAATTAATAAAAATCGGCAAATAAATATATTTAAAAAAAAGTATCACTACCCCCCCCCCACCCTCCCTGAAGAAGTACCTATATAGGGGGGGCGGCGAAATTTTCCTCCGCCACGGGCGGCTGATACCCACGCTACGCCACTGCATTATTCCTCTAACACAGGTACAGAAGCAATAAATTGTACGGGGTTCTCTTCGTAATATCTGTCAAAACATCGCCATCTTTATCAAATTGTCAAACCAAAGGATAAGTTCGCAGAGAACAAACAATAAATCTAGTGAATGTTAAACGTCAAATTCAAAAATTCGCCTGAAATCAAAGTGTTGCCGTGTAAAAAAAAAAATCAGTGCGGAATTTTACAAAATTAATAAAACATTATCGGAGACAGGACATTTTCATGTAGTGACGTCACGAGCTCAAATAATGGATTTATTTATTTAAAAATAAAAAACTGTACATTTCTAAAAAAATTTTCTAACGTTTTCGTAATCTTAGTAAAAAAATCTATCCTCCCCATTTTTTTTAAGTCGATATGAAATCCATGCAAGTGGCCTATTTGTCGATCTCGTGTTTCAAATTCAGAATTAACGATGTTATCGGGTTATCCTCAACTAATTCATATGTTGTTCTCTTCGACCAAGTATACCCTTCTGCTTCAGGTTTCGTTTAGATTTATTAGCATTATTTTCTTCTTCAATGTCAATAATTATATTAATGGATATAACCTTCAAAAGTTATTCAAATAAAATTTGAATAAAATTGGTTTATTATTATTATCACATAATCATTATATTGTTATGTATAAAAAAATGTGCAATAAAAACTCGTAAGAATCTATGATACGTAGATATAAGCAGTGGCGTAACTTGGGTGTCAGCCGTCAGGGGCGGAGGAAAATTTCACCGCCCCATTATTTAGGTACCTACTTAAATTTAAATGACTAAAATATATAGTAACTCTAATGAACTTTTCGGCAAGAACAATCATCATTATTGTGTATTGTACAGGTTACAAAATAAAAAAATAAAACATGTAAACATATGTTTTACAATATAATAATCACATTTATTACAAACATTTATAAGTATACCGCTTACATTGATATAGTTTTAGAAAACTTATGCTTATACCTTGACGATCGACAAGATTAAGTTGTTAGCGAATTGAATTTTTTTAATTAATTTATTTCATTTGTTTATTTCACGAAGAAAAGTAACGTTTTTTAGTATTATTTCACCCGCCATGCTAGAGGGATGTCCGTGTGTTATGGTTATGGCAGGTGAAGTTAACAGATTGATATTATACATAATATGCTTGACAATAATAGTAATTCGATTATATGATTAATATTAAGTTAAATATATCTTACATAGTAGGTATTTAAAATAGGAAAATTAGATAGGGATTGTGGTTATAAAAGTCGATTGTATATTTACATAAACTATATAATTTTTCAACAAAGTTCAATAATTTAACAATCACGACACGTACTTATGGCACTAAAATCACAGTTTGGAAAGCGTATACATATATTACAATACATATAATACGATTAAGTTGATGTGAATTGGAACACTGACGGATTGATCCATCGGTGAATGAAACTTTCTTATGGTACGGCCACACTGCGGCAAACTTCCAACTTCAAACGTTTGGACGATTGTGTGAAGGGGTAGTTCGTGCGTTGGAAGTTCGAAGTTGGAGTTCGAGTTGGATGGTTAGAGTTCGAGTTGGCCCGGGATGGCCTCCAAGGAAATCGGCGATGGCTGGTTCATGCAAGTTGGTCGAACTCATCAGTCTGCGCAATATTATTACATTACGCAATATATGTAATCAATTAATTGTACCTAAGCACTTAAACAAATATGGACAAAGAACGCTGGACTACATGATACCAACTTGTTTAAATATGTTACCTGCTGAAATTTAAAAATGTACAAATGGTAAAACAAATATTATGTTGAAGAATTGGCTCGCCGAAAGAAATTTGTATTAGACTCTAAAAAAGTCTAACTGCAAAATAAAGTAAAATAAGTTTTTTTATATCTTCAAAGTAAAAGCACCATTGACAAACTACTATAAAGTAGTTTATTAGGACTTTTCTTTTTTTCTGTAAAATATTTTAAATTTTTTCCTGTCATCTTGTATTACTTTCTATTTATAATAAATAAAAAAATATATATTATGGAAAATAAAGCATCGTCTGAATAATTGTAGGCAATATATAGGATATAGCGCCGACTCAGCTGTTCGACGTCCGCCATTTTGGAGTTCGGAGTTGGAGGGTTAGCCGCAGCCACTATACGATCGGCCAACTCCGAACTAAGTTCGGAGTTGGAAGGTTGGCTTTTGCGTGGAGGAAGCATTCGAATTGTCAAAGCATGACTCGCGGATTTCCCTGAAGTCATTTTCGCTGAATATTAAGTCATAAACAATCCAAGCACAAAATAAAATAGTGGAATTCTTGCAATTCAGTACAGATGGTGTTGCCAGTCACTGAAATGAGCAAGATGTCATTAATATGCATTCATTTAAAGAAAGGGGATTCCCCGGTTTCGACACGGAATAACTAATGAAAAATTCCGAGCTCATTTCAATCGGTCGTATCAATTTCGTAGGTGCGACATAAATATGAAATGAGGTGGTTCAAATTTTTACAAGATATTATTATTATTTATTGTGAAATTTTATTTGCCTTGTCGCCCCCACTACGCTACGCCACTGGGTATAAAATAATTAATTTATAAGTCACGCACAAGACCTCTCTGACCATTTAAAAAAATCCCAAAGCCTGTTTTTTCACATTTTTTCCTTATCCTTTTTGCAAAGATTAAAAATAGTCCTTTGCCGAATTCTCCTGCCATAAAAACCTGTATTTTACCTGTTGACAAAATGCCAGCCGATTAAATTAGTTGTTTTCGCGAAGAAAAAATACAATGCTAAGAAGGTTTACATTTCAGTTTGTTTCGGGCACTTGTTTAGAAAGGTTGATAAAATAAATTTGATTTCGTTAATATAATAAATTATACCTATAATATCGATTAAAGGATTTTAACTATTGACTTGAATGTTAGACGAGATACGTTTTTATTGTGATCGATTTTTGTTCTCTACATAAAGGTAGGTACCTACTTATGTTAATATTTACTGCCAACAAAATATCTATTGGTATTATTTTCTATTGAAAGACCGCGAACGGTGAGCTGTGGAATCATATACATATATATATATATTTTTTTATTTCGGCGTAGAACTTTATTTTCTGGAGGCAGATTTTAAATATCAATTAAAAAATAAAAATCTTGGACAAAGATTAATTTTTGTTTTGGTACTCGCATTTTAGTCAAGGATTTTCGCTTTCGCTAAATAACACGATATTTAAATAAGTACACGGTTTCGAGAATCTAGTGGTACCTACAAGTGGGAAACTGTGGAATCTACATCACATCGATTGTAGAGAGCTCAGGACGCTTTTATATTTACCGTGAGGATTTACGGTAACGGTATCGTGACGGCATAAGAAAGGCAATAAATATACGTTTCTTATCACAATAATGCTGCAGCTCTTTCAAAAGATGAGATAAACAGTATAGGTAGGTCTGTTTCCTTTAAACGAAAAAAAGGCCTAATTTTCTTGCATATTCCTCACACACCGCACCGTAACTTCTCCGTAAACCCCTACCAATACTACTAGCCGTGACAATAATTTTGAAAGTATGGAATAAGTGAATTCCAAAAAATAAAAAAAAATGTCAAATGTCAATGCGCTGATGGTTTCGCTTTTGTTCTTAAACATATTATTCTGCCGCTCTTTCTTACACACTAAATGGAAACAGTCGAAAATGAGATAAACGGTGAACGTATGTCTGCACCCCCCCAAAGAAAACATAAAATCATTTTCATACATCCCCCACACACGTATAAAGAAAATGAAACGTAATTAGAAAAAAGTAGTACTTTGGAGGAAACAATCACATGTATTGTGTAACTCACCATTATTCAATGAGTAAGAAAGAGCTGCAGCATTTAGCGATAAGGAACGTATGTTTATTGCCTTTTTTGCCGTCACGGTACGGTTACCGTAAATCGTAACGGTAAATATACAAGCATCCAACAATACAATTTTGTGTAATTCAGATTTTTTAAACTTTTATTACGGCAACTGTTATAACGTTGTTTAAACGTTGGGTTGTTAAAACGTTTGGAGCCCGGTCTGTGCTTCGACGTATTTAAAATACAATAAACAGCTGATGGTAACCCCCTAGCGACTGTTTTTTAAGTTTTGTCCTAAAAAATTAAAATTTCGGACTTGATTTACTCGAAATAGACAGCCCAAATGCTCAAATCAGAAAAAGTTACACCACGGCCGACTAAATGTGATGTAGATTCACCAGTTTCCCGCTTGTACCACGAGTTTCCGGACATTAGGTAATCGACAAGCCGTCTGCAATTAATTTACGCCTACGTTCTTATATTTCTAAAGAAAAAATACATTTTTTTGTCGTTTATGCTTATATTTTTTTTGAAGTAATTAAAAATTTTAATTTAATTGCACTCAATAGAAACGGTAGAAAAAGCTTCAACTTATCCGAATCATATTTTTGTATTAATAATGTAAACAATTTGGGAGGCGGGTATGGGTACCGCTGCCCCGGGAACCTTTATTGGATAACCAACACCACTGCCATAGGTCACCCCAAGTGGTTCGCTACGTTTGGTGATTTAGAAGGGGTGATCGGGTACATGGCGTGAGGTTTGTCTTGGAGGCGGATGAACAGGACACACTGAACCCCAGATTCCTACCCACCCCTTAAACCTTTTTACTTCCCAGAACTCTCCTCTCCTTCCTTTCCTTAAAAAAACCCTCCACATAGCATCCACAAATATGACATAGGCCCTGATCAAAATTATTTTCCTCAGGGCCTCCTGTGTGGAGCTAATGCAAAAAAAACAGATTCGTGGTAAAGATAAATCTAAAATAGTGATTTATTATTTAAAAAATTCAAAAACTTTTCAAATGTGTCATTGAAATTTTTTTAACTGTTATTTCTGTCCAAATGACATATTTATTTATTTGATATAATATCTTACATTTCAAATACAATTCAGCAATGTCGGCCTCACTGGGTAGCTTACCTGTGCTGAGGCCTCCATTTTATAAAACGCATAAACAAAAACAAAAAAGTAAGCTAAAATTAAACTAAAAATAAAAATTTATAATTATGGTAAAATTATAGGTAAAATAAATTATTTTATTACCTAAATAAAATTAAAATTGGTACATATATTATTGTGTTTTTTTTTTTTTGATTTACTAGATTCTTATATTCGTGAGGGGTGTGTGTTTTATATTGTTTTTTTGCGTTACCTGTACGTGATTTATTCTTATTTTGTTATGAAATTTTGGATATATTGTCTTTTTTGTTCTTTAATACATTTTGTAATTTTGTTTTCTTATTTTTGTTTTCTTCCATTTTGTTTTCCAGGGTAAGACTATTGAATGCTTTTATAGCATGATATTTATAGTGCCTTTGTCCAAGAGTTTTTATGTTATTTTTGTACGATTGTCGCACTGGTCGCATTGTTGAAATTTGTTTTTCTGGTCAAAAATGTAGTTTAGCAGTGTTTTAACATAGGTATAATTGACGTATCTAGTACGTCACAACTGTTGAATATTTGGTCTGTATCAGTGAGTCAATGTTTTTTTAAGTATTACCTTGATAGTTTTCTGCTCGATTTCTAAGTGATCGATAGCTGAGTTTTTGCTCCTCCCCAGATAATTATTCCATATTCTATTATTGACTGACGAAGTGCAAAATATATTATTTTCATTTCAGTTCCAATTTTGAAAATGGTACAAACGTACGCTCAAGAAAAAAGTAATATGAAATAGTATCAGCTCTGCAAACTTGATGATAAATCCCATTTATCCACATAATTTTGGACGAGAATCCATGACCTTTAAATATTTATTAGAATTGTCTAATTTAAATACACGTTTTTAATTCTCATAAAAATGTAACACAAATTATTTGGCAGCGAGGTCAACGGGTTATTCAACATTGTTTTACTGTACCAGTGGCGTAGCTTGCCTTGGAGGGGCCCTGTATCAAAATTAGTTGGGGCCCTTTCATGTATTGAAGTTTGCTATTGTTCTTTGAAAAAAGAAAATTCACCCTCGCTACTGGTAGATAAATAGTTAGTACTTACCATTGCAATCTAAATCACTCACAGAAGCTGATTGCTGGAAAAATTAATAAATTTTGGGCATTTTTTTAATAACCTCCTCTCTTTTCTGTTTACGTTTCCTTTTCATAGCTCCACCGGGATAATCTCTTTGGGGGCATCCATTAATTACGTGAGCAGTTTTTCTTCCAATCTAGACCCCCCCCCCCCTCGGTGAGATAACTTTGGGCCAATTCGTATATTTTTTTCAAGTAACGTGAGATTTTGCTAGACCCCCCCCCCGTTTGTGCTCACGTAATTAATGGATGCCCACTTTTCCTTTCACTCATTATTTTTACAAATCAAACTAATTAACCAATAAATAATCAGAAGAACAAGATTGTATTGTATTACAATGTAATAAATAACGTTTGAACCGGAATGAAATAAAATATTGCTCTCCGTGGTTTGTCATTGTAATGCGGGATTTTGCGGGATTCCCCCATTTAAGTCATTCACTTAATCGGGGGAATCCCGCAATAACCGATGTAGGATGTTGCCAACTTTTGGGCGCACACTTAACCCGGGAAAAAAAGAGATTGCGCTTTTTAGCTTTTGTCATTTTTGAAGTGAAGACTCTATAGGCACATATGACAGGTTTTTTTTATATGTTTTTTTTTGGGAAGCACGAGATTAAGTGACATTGTGGATAAAATTTTACTAATTTTTGCTTATCATTGATACGGCGGTAGCTACGCCCCTTTAACCCAGGGGCGTGCACTCCATATAGGCACATAAGCACTGCCTACCCTGCCGTATTTGTAAAACATAAGCATCTAAATAATATTATAATTTAATAAATTATGATTAAAAATATATACACACTTTCAAAATAAGCGCGAAAAAACTGAGCAACCTAAACTACGCGAGCGCCACATCAAACGGCATACTACAAACGCAGCATAAACTGTAACTAGAAACTAAACGCGCGCCCTCCGACTGCCTCACTAAAATGCGGCCTAAACAGGAATTATTTCTGACTAGAGCTAACTTCATACATTATATAATTCAATGTTTACGAAATGCACAAAGCATAGAGTAGAACTGTTTGAATTTGCTGAACTGAACTCTTGAATTTGCCTCTATGAGGTTTTTTGTTAGTATTAAGCAGTGCTTTCTAGAACAAAATTGGCAAATGGCAATCAGTGACGACAAAAATATCTGTTGTTATGTATTTCTATCAAATAGTTGTTTTTCATAAATGCTAATTGTCGGTTCAAAAAGGTTTGTATACTTTAATTCTGAAATTATCCGACAAAATAAGGAAATTTTAACTGGTGAAAATTGTTGTAATGTTCTGTTTTCCTACTGCCTACCCTGATCAAAAACTCTGTGCACGCCCCTGCTGTAACCTGTTCGTTAACTCTACTATATTGTAGCAAAGGATATCTAAATAAACAAATTGATTGACAAAACGATTGTCCAAATGAACAAAATTGCTATCCAAACGGTCTCCGTAGTCCAGGGGTAAGGCTCTTGACTCGCAATACAAAGGCCGTGGGATCGAAACCCGGCGTGCGCAAATAAATTTTATTTAATTAACTTCGTAACTAATATCAATAACTGTTGTGTTAACTTATTAGCTGAATTAAATTAAGTTTTTATAGTTAAAAATTACACAATGAAGCAATTATAGATGCGCAACTGTCCGTGTTTTTAGTTTTTGTCAGTATCAGAGATGGCGTTGTGTACGGATTTATAATTTTTGAGATTTACTAAAATCATTATGAGGGCTGCAGACATACGTTCACCGTTTGTCTCGTTTTCCACTGTTGACGTTTAGTGTGTAAAAAAGAGAGGCAGCATTATATGTTTAAGAACGAAAGCAAAACAATCAGCGCATTGACGTTTGACGTTTTTGAAATTTTGGAATTCACTCACTATTCAGAATTATATTTATCACAATATTGCTGCAGCTCTTTCAAAATATGAGAATTCGTTCCATACAAAATGTACGAGGTAAAGAATTTTCTTCATAATAATTTTGTTCGTGAATTTTTTAATAGCTATTCTGCTATTCGGGACGGAGACAAATCCAACAAATCAAAAATTGTAAAAATCGGTCCAGCCGTTCTCGAGTTATAAATGGTGTAACTAACCCGACTTTGTTTTACATATTAAAATCAAGCGCCCTTGAGGTGATTTTTCACAAAAACGGCGCTCCACAAATTGTCCAATTATTATTATTATTATTGAATAATGACCTAATTAACAGAACAGTATTTGATTAGAGGGTCAATTTGATCAATTTGGAAAAAAAATACAGAAAAATAATTAGACGAGTCTGTACGGCAGACGTTTGGGTAATACTTATTTTAATATAATTACGTAAATGTAAGTACCTACTTATGTAGTCTCATAGGTCAAACATTTAAAAATTATTTACATAGAAAAACTTCTCAACCTTATCCTTATGCAGAAAAGAACTTTGATTTTAACTAATAAGCAAAAACAGAATAAATTTAACTCTCTGGTCGTGCCATAATACCATAATATGTATTTACTAGCAGACCCGGCGAACTTCGTACCGCCTCAGAATCAATCAACTATTATGTTAACTTATTGGCTGAATTAAATTCAGTTTTTTTAGTTAATACTTACACAATGAAGCAATTATCGATTCGCAACTGTCCGTGTTTTGTTTTTGTCAGTATTAGAGATGGCGTTGTGTACGAATTTATATTTTTGTGATTTTGATTATTGTATTTTTCCTTTGGAGGGGTGCAGACATACGTTTACCGTTTGTCTCATTTTCGGCTGTTGACATTTAGTGTGTAAGAAGGAGGGACAGCATTATATGTCTAAGAACAAAGGCAATACAAGACATTTGACATTTTAGAATTTTTGGAAAATCACTCACTTTTCAATATTATAGGTACTTATCTCAATATTACTGCAGCTCTTTCAAAATATGATAATTCACAAAATGTATGACGAAAATAAATTTCTTCATAATTTTTTTTTCATAAATGTTTCCGATGTTTTAACAGCTATTCTGCTATTCAGGGCGGAGACAAATCCAATAAATCGAAGATCGTGAAAATCGGTTTAGCCGTCCTTGAGTTATAAATGGTGTAACTAACCCGTCTTTGTTTTATATATTATAAGATTTTATTCCTATTCTTGAATATGCAGTCTACAGATTATTACAGTAGTTTACATAGATAAAATAAGTTACCGTAATAAAAAAAATGTTGTAACTGTATTTAAATGGGTGTTTTGCGAACACATTACTAGACGAACCTGTTCTGAGGTGTTCCCATGTTTAGGATTAAGCGCTATTCTATCGACATAAGTATAAACAAGTTTTATCCTTGATAATGTTAAGAAGGGCTCTGTGGATCGACCCATGGCGGCAGTATCTTACAGTATATTACATACATTTAAGATTAGTAGCAGTTAAGGTTAGATGAATAATTGTCCCGATAAACAGTACCTAGGTATATTTTCCTATGGACCACACGCCACTAGCGTCAACAAAATTATCGTAATATTTTCTGTTCCGACTCTAAAAGTTTTTATATATATTTTTTTTTTGTTTTTGTTTTTCTTAATGTTTGGGTAGGGTTGTGTTTGGTTAGGTGTTATAATGTTTTGAGTAAAGTGAATACCTTGTTGTTTGATCTAGTCTGTGATATGTTTTTTGTGAAGAATTGTTGATTTATTTGTAGTTAGTAAATGCTTCAGTGTGTTTCGTAGAACGTGAGATGTGAGGTATGAGTTAACGATATATTTTATGTGTTTTTGTAGAGGCCCTGGTTTTAATTGCTATTTGAGGTTGCGTTGGAATGTGGAGTTTATGCTATATATGTTGGAATAAGTTTACTAGTACAGATTTGGCATAAAGTTGTCTTATTGTCATGACGTCTAGTGTTTCGTAAATTTCATTCGAGTTTGTGTAGAGAGGTACTTGAAGGATGAGTTTAATTGTTTCCTTTTGAATTTTTCTATTGGGTCTATTGCTACATTCGTTGCACTTCCCCAAGCCAGTATGCCATATGTGATAATGGATTGACAAAGTGCAAAAAATATGGTCCCGAGGATTGTTCTTGGAAATATGTTTTTAATTGACTTTGTGAGATGCATGACTCGTTTCAGTTTGTTTCTGATATAAGTTATGTGGTCCAGCAAAAGTTGGCATCTATTTAAACTCCTACGTATTTAGTGTGCTAAACTCTTTCAATACGCTCGCATTGAAATAATATGGGAGAAGTTTGTCCGCAGTTGTGTAAGATAAGGTTTGTGTGCTTTGGAGGTTTACCACTTTGTGTGACGCTGAGTGTAATATAATCGGATATTGTTGTATTTAGGGTAAGACTGTTGTTGTGTAGCCAATGTTTAACCACCAATAAAATTTATTCGGCCTTTGTATATATCTCATTCCATGGTTCTGCCTGGCTGAGAAGTACTGTAACGCCAGCGAATGTTACGATTCGACCGTCAATTTCAATGTTCTACAGGTCGTTTATATAAATAAGAAACATTAGGGGACCAAGAAGGCTTCCCTGTGGTACCCCGTATCCAGTTAAAAGTGGATCGACATGTTGTTGATTTTAACCTGTTGAGTTCTACCCGACATAAAGCTTTTCAGTAAGCCTAGTTCTATGCCACTGATACCGAATGTTTAGATCATTGGGGGTCTAGTTTTTTGTTTAATTAAATGTAGAGACGTTCAAATAAAAAAATTAGCTTCCTTGTGAGAGCCCTGAAGGAGTAACCATAAGTTACTTATACCGGGGCGGGTATGCGGTGGATAACCTCCAGTGTTTAGATCTCCAGATATGATTATGTTTTTCAATGAGTTTTTTCACCTTTCCCATCTTCTCCCCTCCCCTCTTCCACTTTCACCCGTCCCGCAAACCTCCCCCCGCACTCACATTCCACCTTCGCCGTCTTTCTCCCTCCCTAGCCCCCCTTCCGCAAATCTTCTTCTCCTTCATTACCCTCCGCCTCTCCCGAATTCCCCTCCCCTCCCGCGTCCCCTACCTGCCGCTAAACTACATGAAATACACTCATTTTTCAAACAACTCGCGCGCTACTTATAGCAAATGTTTTATACAAAATGCACAACTTCAGAGCCCACCAGTGTATATAGAAACCTTCACGGGAATGCGCACAATAACTCACCAAAGTTTCATCGCAATCGGATGAATAGCTTAGGAAATAATTTCATAACGCTGGAGCTCACACTATATACAGAAACCATCGCGTGCATGCCCACGACAAATTAGCAAAGTTTCATTGCAATCGGGTGAATGGTTTAGGTACCGCACAAGGGACAAACAAAGAAACATTCATTTTTATATATTAGGATGTAAACTATTAACACTGAACATGATTTTTTAGTTATAGATACAAATTTCTTTCGAAAAAGATATTTAATATTATTATTATATGATTAATTACTACTGACTATGTTATGTGGGTGTTATGAAAAATATAGGTAAAATTACTGATAATAAAAAAAATACAGACATATTTTATTAGGTAGTTTTTTTTTTTGTGGACGGAAACTTTGGATTCATAAAGGTGTATATTTTAATTGTTTTGCGGTTTTGCTTTTAGATTTTAGCATATGCGTTGTATTTTCTCTTTATAGCACCGTTTAGATCATATTTCTAATCATGGTAGTAAGGAAGACACGAAGATTTTTTTGAGACCTTAATAAGTTTGAATATGTGCTAAAAAAGGCATCAAAAAAGGTTAATTTTCTTAGAAGACTAAGACATAAATTAAATAGAAACACTACGGAGCTCATTTATAAAACTATCGTTGCCAAATTTGGATTACTGCTGTACGATGTTATATTTGGCCAATTAAGGAAATTTGAACAAACTAGAAGTTATACAGAACAGAGCTTTGAGATGTATATTGGGGAAAGGCAAATACGCACGGATTAAGGAGTTAAATTGGATTCCAATAAAAAAGAGACTACTATTTAATGTGTTAATTTTTGTGCATAAAATTATGAAAAACCAAATGCCAAAATACTTTAAGGATGAAATTGTTTTTAATAGAGACGTACATAATTACGAAAAAATAAATATAAACAGAGTTCGATTGCCACAAATGAAGAAATCAAAATCACAGAATTGCCCAATTTAAAGAGGACTAAAGATGTATGATGAAATGCCTGAAAGTATGAAGAATGAAGAAAGAATGAATGTATTTAAAAATAAATGTTATGCTTACTGTAAAAATATTTAAATTTATCAAACACATTGTGCTTATTAGTTTGTATTCATGTAGTATAAACTAACTCAATAAAAAAAACTTACTACAAAAACCGAACAAATAAGAATGAAGGGTTAAATATTAATATAAACAAATCTATCCTTGTCAAAATAACTACTGTTGAAAATAAACCACATTGTTATTAAAATTTAACAGTTTATCAATAAAATCTTTTTATTTTTGCAGGAGATAAAGGAAATAAATAAATATGGCAATCACTCTACAAACAGCAGAGGAAGAATATAGAAAGAATCCTGACATACGAAAGGAGGACATCACAAGACTGAAAGAATGGCTGGACAGACAACCCCATCTTCCGAACTTAACAGGTAAACT
This sequence comes from Limnephilus lunatus, assembly GCA_917563855.2. Classification (NCBI taxonomy): domain Eukaryota; kingdom Metazoa; phylum Arthropoda; class Insecta; order Trichoptera; family Limnephilidae; genus Limnephilus; species Limnephilus lunatus. Next base: position 25,847,139 of record OU830600.1, on the reverse strand, counting down.
GACTAAGGTTTAGAGCTTAACAGGTAAACTGGATAAGGTTTAGAAATTAAAAGGTAAACTGGCTAAGGTTTAGAAATTAAAAGGTAAACTGGCTAAGGTTTAGAAATTAAAAGGTAAACTGGCTAAGGTGTAGAAATTAATAGGTAAACTGGCTAAGGTTTAGATCTCAACAGGTGAAATGGCTAAGGTTTAGAACTTATCGGGCAAACTGGCTAAAGTTTAGAAATTAACAGGTAAACTGACTAAGAGGTTTATTTCTCCCATGGTTTTTCACCCCAAAGGAGTGTTCTAGCCAGTGCCAAGTGAATGACTTTGTAAATAGTGTTTGTAAGTGTAATTTTGGGTTAATATTTACAAATTTATTACATACCTACTTCAAGTGGAAGCAACAGGAAATTAATGAATAAGTTAATATAATTTATTATGCTTAAAAAATAAACAAAACACACTAAATAAATTCACGAAACTAAAATTACAGTAACAAATTGATGCCGTTAATACTTATTTATTTATTTCGAAGTACACGGCACAACATGTGCCATTAACATAGTTAACGTATAAATCATATCTACAACAACAATATTAACATATCTATGTAATATATAAAGTATAGTATAAATATAAAATATAAAGTAAAGAGTACAAAGTATAAAGTTTTAAGTAAAAATAAAAAGTAATATAAGACACCTTTAAAAGGTACAAAGTTTTAAATATAAATTATAAAAAGTTATAAAAAGTAAGAAATCCTCTTAGGAGCAAAAAAAAATTAAATAAAAAGTAAAATAATTAATAGGTAGGTATTATGGATAATATCAACTTGATGTCAACGATGTGAACCAAAGATATTGTATTTGAATATCTTTGACGTGAACCGATATGATAAATTTTTCAAGTAGGTAGGTGTGGGTACCTATGATTTCTAAGGTAATCATCAATTTTAGAGTGCAAGTACTGGTAGGCATATTATGTTTACGTGGTACCTACTAGAAACAAGTTTTGTTTAATGCATCTTTTGTATAAGGCCAGATTGCCGGCGTGTTCGATATTAGCGTATTCATTGCCTAAAATATGTAGGCTATTTATGATTGAATTTTGTTCAGCATTGGTGTTAGTATTGTTGCAATGAAAAGGTGTTTTGAATCGAGTTGGTCTCCAAAGTACATGATATTAAGGAAATTAGCCAAGACTTTATATACACGTTTGCCCACATAAGATAACATACATGTAATATTATAGTATTATGAAAAAAATATTTCCTTTTGTTTTTTTAGATTCATCTCAATGATTCTGACATGTGGAAATCATGTTTTCTTTCAATGTCATCGGGGTTTAAAAATTTAAGCATTTCAAACTCTCGAGCACATCAAACCATCTATGATTAGCTTTTAAACAAATTGTGAACAGCTAATAAAAATAACAACACTACCGATACGAACTTATAGAAAAATTCGATAATATTCTTATGGTACGGCCACACTGCGGCCAACTTCCAACTTCAAACGTTTGACCGATTGTGTGGAGGGGTAGTTCGTGCGTTAGAAGTTCGAGTTGGAAGATTGGAGTTCAAGTTGGTCCAACACATCAGTCTGCGAAATATTATTAAGGCAGAGTGGTATAAAAATAGTTTGAAATTGTTGTTTTTTTATCTTTACGAATCGAAATCAATATTATGGAAACCGAAGAATCGGCTGTACAATTGTAGGCAGCTGATAAGATACAGCGCCGAATCAGCTGTTCGACGTCCATTTTGGAGTTCGGAATTCGGAGTTGGAGGGTTGGCCGCACCCACCACACGATCGGGTCGTAGCATTGCATTAGAAATTTTCAAATTAATTACTGTAAAATGTGGTGACTTTGAAACATTTTAAACATTGCAAACTATATAATTTTTTTATAAAAGTAATAATATTTCCCCTCAGAGCCTGTCATCTTTGGGGATGCTGTGTGTAGGTTTTTTTAAGGAAAGGAAGGAGAGGAAGTTCTTTGTTTAAACCACTTTGTTATAAATTAAATAAATTAATTGTACAAATGATTAAATTTTTATTTATTTATTATTTTACTTATTTATTAAAGATAGATACAAAAGAAAGTACAAATTACATGTTAGGATGCTTTGCCTGTCCAACTAGGAAAGTTTCCCGTTCCAGGACAGACAAATTGACAGGTTTAGTTCATATTATTCCAAGAAATGTACCTAAATACTTAACAAAAACTAAAACAAAAAACAAAAATTTCATTTTTCTCTGAAACCAAGTTGTGTAATAAAGAAAATGTATATATATAACATATATACATATTTTTTTGTGACAATATAGAAAAGGTAATTTGGTAGCATATACATATAACATATAGTATATTCAGATTTACAGAGTATGAGATAAGTAGGTAAGTTAGTAGTATTGAAAAAGGGTAAACCAGGTACCTGATAACAAGATGGAAGAATTACAAGAAGATTTATTTATACTTATTTACAACAAAGATATGAAGTTATGTTAGGTTATGTGTTTAGAAGTGTGAACTTTTAATACATTGTACACTTATAGGAGAAACTATATTAAAATTTACAATATTAGATATAATTTATGTATGTAATAATATATATGATTTTTTTAGTATACCGATTTAAAAGTCGCCTCATATTACATTATTTACATTTGTTTAGATCAGCTTGGTTTAGTTTCACCTTTGTCCGCCCAGCCTGTACAGTGTACCATCGGAGATTTTTCTTTATTTTCCAGAGGTGGACCTTATAGTCTTCTACCACAGCTGCAACTGTAGCATGGAGTTGACCAAAACCACCATAGACCTCAACCTCTCACTGAGAACTCACCTCAAGTATTACTTCACGCACAGGGACCCCATAGACAAGGCCAATGTCGGGGGGTATGATTTATGGTATGCCATTAAACCTTTTTAAAAACTGTTTAAAATTAACGCCATTAAACACTTTTATACTTACAGTGACGATTCGCGGTAAACGGTATCGTGACGGCATAAAAAAGGCAAAAAACATACGTTCCTTAACACTATAATGCTGCAGCTCTTTCAAAAGACGAGATACACAATGTACGTAGATCTGTTTCCTCCAAAGGAAAAAAAAAGTTATAATTTTCTTGCAAATCTCTGCAATGTGCACCGTGACGTCACCGCAGACCCCTACAATATAGTGGCTAGTAAGCCGTGATGATAATTTTAAAAGTATGGAATATAGTTACAAGAGTGGGTGGTGTAGAAATACGTTCACCGTTTGTCTCATTTACGACTGTTGTTATTTAGTGTGTAAGAAAGAGCTGCACATTATATGTTTAAGAACAAAAGCAAAACCATCAGCGCAATGACGTTTGACGTTTTTGAATTTTTGGAATTCACTCACACTTCAATATTATTCTTGTAACTATATTCCATACTTTCAAAATTATCGTCACGGCTTACTAGCCGCTTTATTGTAGGGGTCTACGGTGCGGTGTGTGAGAGAGATGCAAGAAAATTATAACTTTTTTCCTTTGGAGGAAACAGACCTACGTACATTGTATATCTCATCTTTTGAAAGTGCTGCAGCATAATTGTGATAAGGAACGTACGTTTATTGCTCTTTTTATACCGTCACGGTACCTTAACCGTGAATCTTAACGGTAATAACAAAGCGCTCAATGACTAACGAATAGATATATACTTAAATGGGCTCCTTAATTACTGTTCCAGTTGCCTTGCTGCTCTTCCTGAGCTGACAGCCGAGGGTTACAAGGTTTTTTACACCGTTCTCATAGACACCGACCCTACCCACTTCAACCTGGAACTTGCAGTCAAGGCTTTTGTGAACGTCAGTGACTTGGTGCAGTGGGAGGAGGGATCCTTCCCCGGCGTGGTCATCATCATAGATCTGCATGGCGTAGTGTTCGGTCACGTCACCAGGCTAAACATCATGACGCTAAAGGATGTGCTGTTTTATCTGCAGGTTAGTTAACCGAAAGTTGTTTTAAGAACAAACTAGAGTGTTAAGCCAGGAGGCCGATTCACGTTCTTTTGGACTTTGCCTATGGCTAGCTTTAGCCAACGACAGCCGTCGGCTGTAAGGTAAGGATTTTTTTAGCCTGTAAGGTCAACCATAAACACATGTGCGACCGTCAAGCGATTCACGATCCTTACAGGCTTGGTTTCGGAGAGACCTAGTAAAAAAATCCTGAGCAAGAGTGGTTAAGAGATGTTAAGAGATTGCTTGAAAACAAAGATATATCGAATATAATCTATTGACGCAAGGTTTATAAACAAAACTTATTAAAACATTTACTTTAAATTATAATGCATTTTAACCACATCTTATTTTTATTTTTAAACATCATAATAAAGCCGTTTATCGAAGATTCACGTTTTGTATGTAGGTACCCTACCTCGCTAGATAGTAAGAACTTTGTTATCAATTCACTCCGCGCCAGACTCCGCGCCATCTTGCATATTTACGACAAGTCACAACAACGTCAACAACAAGCAACAAGTTTGTCTTGAGCATTCGATAATAGCGGCACAGTTACAGTTTTGTTGATATTTTTCATAAAAAATTGGAATGAGGTAAATTATTATAGGTATATCGCACATGCTAAAGTGCATTTTATTGTATTTATCATATTTCTGACATATCGGTATTTTGGCAGGTTGCATACCTACTTTGAAACATTACAATTACGTTAATTCGAATCATTTAATAACGTTTAAAGGCGACAATTAACTCAAAAATCATATTTACAGTCAATAATTAGGATAATATTAAGTTTTCTCGTGTTAAAACCACTTAAATATGGAAAACTAAATAAAAAAACGTATCACAGTAAAACAAATCCTTTGTCAAATGACAGCCGCGGACAGCCATTGACATCTCAAAGACAGGTCCCGAGCTCTCCTTACGGTGCGTTGACCAACGCTAGCGTTATGTTTCAAAATGTAAGGAATGTGCCGGTTATCGACTGTCACTGGGAGAACGAGAATCGAATTTCACGAAATATTCGAAGGTAAGGATAAATTTGAAGGCGAGGTTATTTTTGGTGTCCTTAAAAAGAACGTGAATCGCCCTCCAGGTCTCTTGCGACCTCCGACATGAATATTTGCATGAACATTCGCTTGAAGATTACTATAAACGTTGTCAATGGGGGTGTGGCTTAGAACAGTTCTTGTTCGCAGATGCAATGTTCATGCTTTCCGTGATCGATGGTAAACAATCTCTTCCCGGGTGAAACGGGGAAGGCAGGCGAGGGGGATAAGGACTCCAGATACTAATATCTACAGCCTGTATGTCGGACGAATATCTACAGCTCATATGTTGGACAAATATCTACGAACTTCAGAGTGAAAACTAATATCTACAGAGCTAAGGTCGGATAAATATCTGTGACGGTCCCAGTGGTGACGAATATCTAAGGTGGGACTAATATCTACACAGGGCAGCTGAGCAAGAGGTTGTACGGAAAAGCATAAATTACTTCAATTACGTAATACTAACCTAACCTAACCTAACATAAATTAAGTTTTTTAAACTGCATACGCAATATTACGTTATGCCAATATGCAATACATAATTGCAAATCCAACCTCTGCCAGTGCTGTAGATATTCGTCAATATCACCTGTTCCATAGATATTAGTCAGCAGTTTGAGCTGTAGATATTGGTCCTCACTTTGGTTCTCATAGATATTAGTCCGATTTGTTCAGTTTTTGGAATTCCTGTAGATATTAGTAGAAACCTCTGGGATAAGTTACCCCTATCCGACAGACTTGTATTGACAAAGCATTTTGTGTACTATTTCAGGAAGCCATGCCAGTGCGATTGAAGGCCGTGCACTTCATGAACGCGCCGTCCTTCATGGACCGCATCCTGGCTCTCATGCGACCCTTCATCAAGCGCGAGCTGTTGACCATCCTGCACATCCACGTGCCCCGCGTGCCCGGCGTGCCCGGCACCATGGACCGGCACGTGGCACAGAGCACGCTGCCCAGGGAAGCGGGCGGGGAGTATCAGTGCTATGAGAAGATCAGAGGTAATAATGAGATGTCTGTAATAATGTAGAGTTCCATCTGTCCCAAACAAGTGGGACTATTGCATCTCCGAATTGGAGTATGCTGTGAGGTTGTAGGGTATGGGAAGGAAAAGGAGATGATAAGAGGAAGGTTGGAAAGTACCTGCTTCATACAGATCGTAAAATTGTGTACTCATCATCTGCAGTAAGCTGTAATACTGCGTATAATGGGATCTTAGCTATAACTTAGCTATAAAATATAGAAGATATCATCTGGCTTGGCGTATTTCGGCATAAAAAGGCCAAGTCAAATGATCTTTAATTTTTTATAGCTAATTGTGACGACCCCCTAAACACGTAGGTATTTACGCGAACCAAACCATGAATTACAGAAAAGGAATGAAGCAACCGCAAGCGGCGCACAGGGTTACAAATGCTCATTTTCTCCAGATTTTATGTCCGGGTTAAATTTTCCCCACAGCAAAAACTAAACCCTTTCACACACTTTTCTACAAATTATCATCTAGTCAATCGACGTTATGTAAGTGCACTATATAAGTATAATAGATACAAAACAATACAAGAACAATATGTCAATCTACCAGCGACCAAATGGGAAAATAATTCACCGACTCCAGATATTTTCATATCAGAGGGTTCGGCTCGGTAGAACTCCTAAGTGGACCGATAAATCCTACTGATCCCTTAATATAAATATTTAAAAAATCTTTCGTAATCCTACATGTATTTAAAATTACTGATTTTTGTATTTTTATATATAAATTTGTTGACAAATCTAATTTGCCTAAATTTTGAATGAGAGAGCTAGGTTTATACCTAGCTCTCAAATCAAAAAAATAAACAAAAATTTTAACAAAACAAAAAACGACTTCAAAAATGCACTAAAAAGTAAAAAAATAATTTCATACGATTGTATTTTTGGAGTCGGTGTCAGCCAAGATCTCCACATTTCACCTATAACTACCTATGTATGTAGTTGCCTTGGATGACACCGACTCCAAAATAACAATCGTACGAAATTATTTTTTTACTTTTTAGTCATTGACATATGAATATTAATAGACCAGAACATAAAGGTGAGGGGTAGAAACCAACTACAGCGGGACGAAAAGCAAGAAGACGGCTTTGGTGATGCGTGATTCGTCAAAACTCAATCTGACAGTAAACAGGCATCTCGCACTATAAAATCATCATTTAGTTCTTAAAAGTAAACTCTGCTTTTGAATGAATAGACCTTTTTACATGAGAGCGCGAATTGCTGGCCGCGCAATGAACAAATTTGAAGTTCAAATACGTCAAAGTAAGGTCGCCTATAAGGTCGAGTTCAATATTTTGCTCCTGTAGTTAGTTAATACACTTTTACAAGTGTTTCATAATTTACTTACCCCAGTAAACAGTGACGGGCACACGCCATGTATCTCGGAGTGATAGTGTATGTGTGGGTGTTTTGGTATATTTATGGTGTATGTTCAAAAACGATCATATTATGTGATCTGAATTAGCTTAAAATAGTGTAAAATAATGCTTGCTTATAGAATGTAATACCACAATTGGGTTTATTCTCTTTTTCTCTTCTATTTTTACACGTTTTTATAGCACAAGCTACCATTTTTACCGTGTTATTTATGATGAGAGCTCGACACTGGTCCGGACAAGAATGATGACGTCACATTTTTTAGATTGACGCGTGGCTCTCGCAAGCCCAGCCGGTTCCGAAAAATGGTTCCAATGGGAGGGGGAAATAATACGCCTTTTATCGCTTAGGGCAAGTCCATGTATTTTGTACGTCCGTGTTTTTAGTGCATTTTTGAAGTCGTTTTTTGTTTTGTTAAAATTTTTGTTTTTTAAATTTTGTTATGTAAAACTATATCTGGTCAATTATGACTAATTGTTCTGTCTATAGTATAGTTTTATCATAATATATTTATATTTATGTTTCATATTTTTATTTAGTGAATTGTTATTATTTTGATATTAAACATGTCATATCATAAACAATTTATCCTTAGTGGGTACTGTGACAAGTAAATTTTCTGATACAAAAAGAGCAGCGGAAAAACCACCAACGCTGCTGCGCAAAAAATCCGCAGATTTTTTTTAATGAACACTTTAAATTGTTTTAATATCCACAGGGGCAAACCCT